>CM055120.1:312194418-313621918 GCA_029206835.1 Rana muscosa
ATTTTAGTCTCTTAAGGGATAAGCCAAAAGGATAACCACAGGGAATCAACCTTAAGATATAGATAGCTTATTCAATAGATGTAAACGGGTCTCAGTGGAATTGTGCAAGTATCTCTCTATAGGTTGTGGTGTCCTTGAACTCCATCCACGGAGTCCAAGTTAAAGTGTGTCGTTGAAAAGTGTCCTTGTTACAATGAGTGATATCTTCCATGAGATGGACCTCTGAAATTTTTTGAAACCACTTTTTCACGGATGGAGTCTCAGGCTGACCCCAAAGGGTAGGTATAAGTGCTTTAGCCGTATTAAGCAGATGTGGAACTAAAGAACATTTGTATTTTCTGACAGGTTCCTTGGTTAGCATGGAAGAGAATGGTCCATGCATCAGCAGGGAGATTAATATTGGATATTTGTTGGATAATTCGAATAATGCTAGACCAGAAGAGGGGCGGATGAGTGGGGCACAACCACCATATATGAGCGTGGGTTGCTCTGTGCAAAACACTTCTGAACCTATTTGATCCTCCTCCATAACACTGCAATTGTGCGCCCCCTAGTGGCTGCTCCAGGCCTTTTAAACTCTGTGCAGTGCACTCTCTCCTGGGCTTAGCTGCTGCACCTAGAGAAGGAAAAAGGGATTTTTATAACAGCTTACCTGTAAAATCCTTTTCTTGGAGTACATCACGGGACACAGAGCGACTTAGTCATTACTAATGGGTTATATAGATACCTTCAGGTGCTGGCACTGGCAACTTCCAAAACCGGAAGTACCCTCCCCTATATAAGCCCCTCCCATCCGGGAGCACCTCAGTTTTGTAGCAAAGCAATAAGTGTCCCAAAAAGAAGGGTGGGAGCTCTGTGTCCCGTGATGTACTCCAAGAAAAGGATTTTACAGGTAAGCTGTTATAAAAATCCCTTTTCTTTTTCGTACATCACGGGACACAGAGCGACATAGTCATTACTAATGGGACGTCCCAAAGCAATGCCAAATGACGGGAGGGATGCACTATACATAAGCTGGGCGCCATCAGGCATGAGGATCTTTTGCGGCCTGCAACACACTGCGCCCAAAGGCGACATCCTCCTGATTTCTAACGTCTACCTGGTAGAATCTAGTAAACGTGTGTACTGAAGACCATGTTGCGGCCTTACAGACTTGAGCCAGGGAGGCCTGGTGATGCACTGCCCATGAAGTTCCAACTGCTCTTGTGGAGTGCGCCCTAACTTTGAACGGAGGCGGTCTCCTTCTCAAGCCATAGGCTTGTATTATGACCTGTCGAATCCACTTGGCTAAAGTAGATTTTGATGCTGCCTGACCCTTTCTGGGGCCTTCCGGCAGAACAAACAAAGTATCCGTTCTACGAATCTGAGCAGTGGCTTTTAGATAAGCTTTAACTGCTCTTACTACATCCAAAGAATGCAATAACTTTTCCTCTACCGAACTAGGTTTGGGGAAAAAAGAAGGAAGAACCACATCTTGGTTCAAATGAAACCTCGATACCACCTTAGGAAGAAAGGCTGGATGAGGACGTAACACTACTCTGTCCTTATGGACAACCAGATATGGCTCCTTACAGGACAAGGCGGCTAATTCCGATACTCTTTTAGCCGAACAAATGGCTACTAAGAAAATCAATTTCCTGGTGAGAAGAACCAAGGAAATGTGCTGTAATGGTTCAAATGGTTGCTTCTGTAGAACCGACAGAACCAGGTTTAAGTCCCATGGACATATGGGAATACTAACCGGAGGGCTAATACGCATCACTCTTTGTATGAAAGCTTTGACTAGTGAATGCGAAGCCAAGGGCCTTTGAAAAAATATTGACAAGGCTGAAATCTGACCCTTGATAGTACTCAAGGCAAGCTTCCTATCCACAGCCCACTGTAGGAAGTCCAGAATCCTACCTATTACGTACTTACGTGGATGCCATTTCTTGGCCTCACACCACGCGATGTACGCCTTCCAGATTCTATAGTAGATCTGCCTGGATACCGGCTTCCTGGCATTGATCATGGTAGATACCACAGGATTAGAGAGACCTCTCTTTTTTTAGAATGTGGGCTTCAATAGCCAGGCCGTCAAACCTAAGGCTGGTAAGGAAGGGTGGTATATCGGTCCTTGCGAAAGCAGGTCCGGACGATGTGGGAGGGTCCAAGGACTCCCCACTGACATTTTTACAATCTCCGCGTACCATGCCCTTCGGGGCCACGCTGGAGGCACCAGAATCACCGGTTTCTTTTCTACCCGGATTCTGCGGATTAATCGCGGTAACAATTGTGGCGGTGGGAATGCATATATCAGCTTGAACTGATCCCAAGGGAACACTAGGGCATCCGAGCCGCAAGCTAGGGGATCCCTTGTGCGAGACACAAATCTGTCCACCTTTGCGTTGAATCTGGATGCTAGCAGATCTACATCCGGTGTTCCCCCACCGCTGGCATATTGCCTGGAAAACCTTGGGGTGAAGAGCGGGCATAATTGCTGGCGACTTAAAAAGTCCGCTCTCCAATTTTCCACTCCTGGGATGAAAACCGCGGATATGGCTGGGACATATCTTTCTGCCCATTCCAGGATGCAATTCGCTTCCCTCTGGGCTGCACGACTCCTGGTGCCACCCTGGTGATTGATATATGCCACTGCTGTGGCATTGTCTGATTGAATTCTGACAGGGGACCCTTGGAGTTTGGATGTCCATGCTACTAGGGCATACCGGGCTGCTCGTATCTCTAAGAGATTGATGGGCAGGGCCTTCTCTGCTTCTGACCACTTGCCCTGGAGAGACCATTGCTCCAGTACTGCCCCCCAGCCTATGAGGCTGGCATCTGTAGTGACCACCTTCCAAGAAACCGGACTGAAGGGTTTCCCTTTTTCCAGATTCTGGAGCACCAACCACCAATGGAGGCTCTTGCGAACGGAAGGGGACAGGGACATTGGTAAGTCTAAAGCCTGAACTTTTTTGTTCCAGGCTGACAGTATGGCCCTCTGCAAGTTCCTTGAATGGAATTGACCGTAGGGTACCGCTTCGAATGAAGCCACCATTTTTCCCAGCAGCCTCATGCACAGGCGTATGGATGGTTTTCTTTTTGTACCCACTAAGTGGGTCAAATCTTTCAAAGACGACACCTTCTCTGGGAGGTAAGAAAATCTTTCTCCGATTTGAATCCAGCCTTAGCCCCAAGTATTCCAGACATTTGACTGGTCTTAGAGCTGACTTGTCTCGGTTGATAATCCAACCGTGATATTCCAGATACTTGATTGTCTCGTGAATAGCTACTTCCAGTTTTTCCACTGAGTGGTCTATTAGTAGCAGGTCGTCTAAATATGCCATTATCGTTACACCCCGTGTTCTTAGATTGGCCAATAGTGGGGCCAGAATTTTTGTGAACACTCGTGGTGCTGTGGCCAGACCGAAAGGTAAGGCTCTGAACTGAAAATTTCTGGTGGGCCGAAAGATGGGAATATGCAGATAAGCATCCTTTATGTCGATCGAGGCTAACCATTCCTGCCCTTGTAGGGCGGCGGCCACCGATCGGATCGACTCCATCCGAAAAGTCCTGATATGTAGGAACTTGTTTAGCCCTTTTAGATTTAATATGGGCCTCACGTCCCCATTTGGTTTGGGGACTGTGAAAAGGTTCGAGTAAAACCCGAACCCGTTTTCTTCCAAGGGAACCTTCATGATTACACCTTGGAGCAATAGTTGTTCTAGTGCCAGAAGGAGGGATCCTCTCTTCTGGGGATCGCTTGGCACGTTTGACCTCATAAAATGGGCAGGAGGAGTGTCTTAACTCCAGCTTGTATCCCAGACTTACTGCGGAGATCACCCATCTGTCTCTGATGGTGTCCCGCCAGGTCTCTGTGAACAACTGAAGTCTTCCCCCCCACCCGATTGAGTGGGGGCAACCCTTCATGACTTGGGGGGAGGTTTTGTACCTCTCTTGACCCAGGGTTTCTTGTTACCCTGTGATTGTCCCTGATTTCTGTCCCCTGGATTTGACCGCGGAGGCCGTCGGAACTGTTTCACAGCCGATGTGCCAGGGACTGGAGAAGTAGGCCTCTTAAAAGAAGGACTTCTACCCTTGTTCTTAACCGGCAAAAGTGTACTTTTACCGGCAGAAATTTTCTGGATATATTTGTCCAGATCTTCTCTAAATAAGCGTTCAGCAATTTCTTACAGGGAGCTTCAGCAGACCAGTTTTTGAGCCATAGAAGCCTACGCATATGTACTACAGACAGCGTAAAGCGGGAGGCCTGTTGGATTGTATCCTTTATGGCGTCCACCGCAAAACACAAGGCTCTAGGTAGGTCAGCTAGGGCAAGAGCCTGCTGATCTGGTAAGTCCCTTAAGACTTGTTTCAACTGATCTTTCACTGCTTGGCAGACTCCAATCGCTGCTACTGCAGGTTGTGTCACCATGCTTGCTGTAGAGAAAGCAGATTTTAGTAAAGACTCCAATTTTTTATCTATTGGGTCTTTGAACATTGGAACATTATCTATTGGACAGGTCAGTGATTTATTCACACAAGAGATGGCTGCGTCCACTGTAGGGACCCTCCATTTTTTTATGAACTTATCCTCCATGGGATAGATCACCGGAAATCTCTTGGGGGGAGTAAATATTTTATCAGGATGCTCCCAATCCTGGTAAATAAGCCCTTCCAATAAAGGGTGGATTGGGAAGGAACAGACAGTCTGGGGAGCTTTCAGCGAGCCCAGCGAGGAAACAGTAGTGGTTGATGGTTCCGCCAGAGGCATTTTAAATGCTGATCGGACCATATTAGTCAGAGACTGAACCCATAATCTTTCAGCCTGAGATGCTGAGAAAGGTTCTTCTACTGTTGATTCCTCTATAACCGAATCAACCTCATCCTGATCCCCTTCAGGTAGGTCGATCTCTGTGTGGGACTGTTCCTCCACTTCACCTATCACGGCAGGCATTGTATTTAAACCTTCAGGGACCAGGTTCCCAAGGGATTCCACTCCCCTGGACCTGTATAGCACCCTGCACAGAAAACATCTTGGTCGTGGGTATGACCAGAGCTCTGGATCCCAGGGTCCAGCCCTCCTAAGAGAGGCATTACAGGCAAAACCTTGCTCTTCTGTTGCAAGGCCCGGGTACCGACCGTTTAGCTATGAAGCTTTTTTGGTCGGATCAGGAACAGCTTACTAAGGCCCGTAAAAGAACCTGTACGCAAGCCCAGTGAAAACACATGTTACTCTTTGGCCAACACCTTAGACACTGGCAAAAAACTGAGGTGCTCCCGGATGGGAGGGGCTTATATAGGGGAGGGTACTTCCGGTTTTGGAAGTTGCCAGTGCCAGCACCTGAAGGTATCTATATAACCCATTAGTAATGACTAAGTCGCTCTGTGTCCCGTGATGTACGAAAAAGAAAGAAAGCATTGCGCATGCATGCAGTTTGCACAGCCCAACGTGGATGCTGGGGGGCATGAAATTATAGCATCCAGCCCAAACTAAGGCTGGGTTCACACTAGTGAGAATTGGATGCAGGTTTCTCTGCATCCAATTCGCATGACAGGAGATTGTGACCGGCTCTCAATGGAGCCGGTTCATACATCTCCGTGGTGGCTGTGAATTGCACCTTTCAATTCTGAATTCAGGCAAAAATTCGAGCCCCATTCGTCCCTGAAAACGGAGAACAGAGACACCCTGGACACCTGCTGTGAGCCGCATGCGATCTTAGTGGAAACCCAGCCTAAAACAGAGGGTGATTGAGGGGCCAGTAATCTTTGCAGAGAGCCCCCCAGCTGCATGTGTAATGTGAGCGGGTGCAGCATTTGAAAAAAAAAAAAAAAAGGGGGAGGGAGGGATGCCGCTATGTCCTTTTCAGGGGATATGGAAAATGTCGCTGAACTTTAAACATCAGGCGTACCATTAACATGTCCACTGCAACATTTTCACAAGAAAAACTATACTATTAGCCTTTTCATCAGTTATGGTTTATACAGAGGAGCCTTGGCATAGGCACTGCGGCTCCCACATACACTATATTGTCAAAAACGATACCGGGGAACAGATGTTTTAAACGTAAGTTACTATCTGTCAAGTTAAATTGTTCAGGAGAGGTTGTAAAAACATCCCGTGTACATGAAGCCTAATGTCTTCAGCCATAATCCCGGTAAACCACTTGCAAACCGCAACACACACACACACACACACACACACACACGCGGTCGGCAAGTGGTTAATAGACTTGGGTGAGAGTGATTTCTCCTGCACAACGTACACTATATTGTCAAAAGTATTGGGACACCTGCCTTTACATGAACTTTAATGGCATCCCAGTCTTAGTCCGTAGGGTTCAATATTGAGTTGGCCCACCCTTTGCAGCTATAACAGCTTCAACTCTTCTGGGAAGGCCGTCCACAAGGTTTAGGAGTGTGTCTATGGGAATGTTTGACCATTCTTCCAGAAGTGCATCTGTGAGGTCTGGTTTGCAGTCTCCACTAATTCATCACAAAGATGTTCTGACGGGTTGAGGTCGGGACTCTGTGCAGGCCAGTCAAGTTCCTTCACACCAAACTCGCTCATCCAAGTCTTTATGGACCTTGCTTTGTGCACTGGTGTGCAGTCACGTTGGAACAGGATGGGGCCATCCCCAAAACGGTTCCCACAAAGTTGGGAGCATGAAATTGTCCAAAATGTCTTGGTATGCTGACGCCTTGAGGCCGGGTTCACACCTATGCGAATTGGTTGCGGCTTACACCGCATCCAATTCGCATAACATTAAAAAATACATTCTTTTCAATGAGGCTGGTTCACATATGGTCCAATGCATTCGCACTGCGCATTACCAAAAAATTGTGTGCGTTTTCTAGACATTGCGGTGCGGCTCAGGTGCGAATTCAGGTCCATTATCTTTTATGGGCACGCACCTGATTCGCAGATGTCTTCCGTTCTGAATAGGACTTTTTTCAATGCACACTACACCCCCCCCCCCCCCCCTCTCCCAGGTCAGCAAGTTTGCATGTTCCACCGCACACAAAACGCTGAACAGCTCTCTTATCTCCTTGCAGAGATAACAGAGCTGGAATTTGCACCGCACAAGTGTGAACCCAGCCTAATGCCCCATACACACGATCGTTTTTCATGCCATTAAAAATGCCATTTTTAAAAATGGCCATTAAAACTGATCGTGTGTAGGCTCCAGAGCATTTTTAACGACGTGAAAAACGGCCATTAAAAATTTCGAACATGCTCTCTTTTTTCACGTCGTTTTTTTTAACGACGTGAAAAACGATAGTGTGTATGCTTTAACGACGTGAAAAAAAACGCGCATGCTCAGAATCAAGTATGAGACGGGAGCGCTCGTTCTGGTAAAACTAGCGTTCGTAATGGAGATAGCACATTCTTCACGCTGTAACGGACTGAAAAGCACGAGGCTGAAAAGCGCGAATCGTCGCTCAACAAACTTTACTAACATGAAGGGTGGCGCCATCCGAACTGAACTTCCCCTTATAGTGCCGTCGTACGTGTGGTACGTCACTGCGCTTTGCTTGAACGTTTTTTTAAAATGATCGTGTGTACGCAAGACAGGCTTGAGAGGAAACAAGAAAAAAAATGACGAGAAAAACGTCAGTTTTAAAAATGGCATGAAAAACGATCGTGTGTATGGGGCATAAGAGTTCCCTTCACTGGAACTAAGGGGACAAGCCCAACCCCTGAAAGAACCCCACACCATAATCTCCCCTCCACCAAATGATTTGGACCAGTGCACAAAGCAAGGTCCATAAAGACATGGATGAGCAAGTTTGGGGTAGAGGAACTTGACTGGCTGCACAGAGTCCTGACCTCAACCCGACAGAACATCTTTGTGATGAATTAGAGCGGAGACTGCGAGCCAGGTCTTCTCGTCCAAAATTAGTGCCTGAACTCACAAATGCACTTCTGGAAGAATGGTCAAACATTCCCATAGACACTCCTAAACCTTGTGGACAGCCTTCCCGGAAGAGTTGAAGCTGTTATAGCTGCAAAGGGCGGGGCCAACTCAATATTGAACCCTACAGACTAAGACGTCATTAAAGTTCGTGTGTGTAAAGCCAGGTGTCCCAATACTTTTGGCAATATAGTGTATATTTGTAAATGTGTGCAACTAAACCCTCGGTTTTTACGTGGATTGTTAGACTGGGGCAACTTATTTTTTGCAGGCTAGCTGGTAAGAGTGCTGTGAAATTTTTGTTAGTGATTTGTGCTGCCCTTCCATGTGCACCTTCCTGCAAAGCCTAGTTATAAATTAGGGTGAATGCCCAACTTTTTGTATAGCTTGTTTGCTGGATTTGGTGTGGGGACACATTGGACACCTGTCGCTGCCATTGTGCCTTTGATGGGCTTCTAATGTGTTCCTGCACCTTTAGGGAGGCGTGGGCTCCCTCCAAACAAACTGCCCTTGATCTATCCACTGCTATATGTTCTCCAACTTGGAGACTCAAAACTATAGAGTTAGGACTGCAGTACACAGAGGAGCCTTGATGTAGGCACAGTGGCTGCCACATAGATTTAGAAATGTGTAAAAACGAACCGCTCTTTTATCATGAAGTGTTGGACAGGGACAATTTGGTCTTTATTGCAGGCTGGCTGGTAAGTGTGCTGGGAAAATGGTTTTACTTGGGATAGTCAGATTGCTGGTCCCAGGCTCTGCATACCTCTGTAAGAAGTCATCATAATAATCTCTCTGCATACACTTCGCTGTGATTCGCTTGTATTCTTTTAGTAATCTGCGGATGGTGTCGCTCAGCGCACCGTACAAACAACGCTCCCCATCAAAGGTGTTCACCTCACACCGGGCACCTGCAAAACAACGAAACACATTCAAAAACGGGAACGCACACACTAGAATATGTTTGAGAAAAAAAAAAAAAAAAAAAAAAACACAAACACACACACACACAGTTTATGGCCTGAAAAGCCATAGCCATTAAATATATAAACCAATTTAGAACAGAGAAACAATAACCAGATCACCCCCCTACATTTAAAAGAAGTCACACGAGAATGTTCAAACTTCTACTTAACCCCCCAGGGGACCAAGTGAATGTAGCACTTAGTGTGATGGAGTTTATAAAATGATTATTTTATATGAATGATCTTTCTCTCTATTATCTACTCAAATATGGGTTAAGAAATTTAGTATAGGTTAACCACTTAAGCCCCGGACCATTTGGTAGCTAAAGGACCAGAGGTGAATTCAGAATTTTGCACTGCGCTGCTTTAACTGTAAATTGTGCGGACATGCAATGTTGTACCCAAACGAAATTTGCGTCCTTTTCTTCCCACAAATAGAGCTTTCTTTTAATGGTATTTGATTGGCTCTGCGATTTTTCTTTTTTTGCGATATAAACGGAAAAAGACCGAAAATTTTGAAAAAAAAAAAATGATATTTTCTACTTTTTGTTATAAGAAAAATCGAATAAACTCAATTTTAGTCATACATTTAGGCCAAAATGTATTCAGCCACATGTCTTTAGTAAAAAAAATGTCAATAAGCGTATATTTATTGGTTTGCGCAAAAGTTATAGCGTTTACAAACTAGGGTACATTTTCTGGAATTTACACAGCTTTTAATTTATGACTGCCTATCTCATTTCTTGAGGTGCTAAAATGTCAGGGCAGTACAAAACCCCCCCAAATGACCCCATTTTGGAAAGTAGACACCCCAAGGAAATTGCTGAGAGGCATGTTGAGCCCATTGAATATTTTTTTTTTGTCCCAAGTGATTGAATAATGACAAAAAAAAAAAAAAAATTACAAAAAGTTGTCACTAAATGATATATTGCTCACACATGCCATGGTTATATGTGGAATTGCACCCCAAAATACATTCTGCTGCTTCTCCTGAGTACGGGGATACCACATGTGTGGGACTTTTTAGGAGCCTAGCCACGTACGGGACCCCGGAAACCAATCACCGCCTTCAGGATTTCTAAGGGCGCAAATTTTTGATTTCACTCCTCACTACCTATCACAGTTTTGAAGGCCATAAAATGCCAAAATAGCACAAAACCCCCCCAAATGACCCCATTTTGGAAAGTAGACACCCCAAGCTATTTGCTGAGAGGCATGGTGAGTATTTTACAGCTCTCATTTGTTTTTGAAAATGAAGAACATTTTTTTTTTTTCTTTTTTTTTTTCAATTTTCAAAACTTTGTGACAAAAAGCGAGATCTGCAAAATACTCACAATACCTCTCAGCAAATAGCTTGGGGTGTCTACTTTCCAAAATGGGGTCATTTGGGGGGGTTTTGTGCCATCTGGGCATTCCATGGCCTCCGAAACTGTGATAGGCAGAGAGAAGTGAAATCAAAAATTGACACCCTTAGAAAGCCTGAAGGCGGTGATTGGTTTTTGGGGTCCCGTACGCGGCTAGGCTCCCAAAAAGTCTCACACATGTGGTATCCCCATACTCAGGAGAAGCAACAGAATGTATTTTGGGGTGTAATTCCACATATGGCCATGGCATGTTTGAGCAATATATCATTTAGTGACAACTTTGTGCAAAAAAAAAAAAAAATTGTATTTTTTCCGCAACTTGTGTCAACATATAAAATATTCCATGGACTCGACATGCCTCTCAGTATATAGCTTGGGGTGTCTACTTTCCAAAATGGGGTCATTTGGGGGGGGTTTGAACTGTTCTGGCATTTTATACACAACATTAGGAAGCTTACATCCACTCTTCTAACCACTTGAAGACAAAGCCCTTTTTGACACTTTTTGTTTACATGAAAACATATTTTTTTTTGCAAGAAAATTATGTTGAACCCCCAAACATTATATATATTTTTAAAGCAAAGGCCCTACAGAATAAAATGGTGGGTGTTGCATTTTTTTTTCTACACAGTATTTGCGCAGCGATTTTTCAAACGCATTTTTTGGGGAAAAAGTACACTTTTTTTAATTTTAATGCACTAAAACACACTAGATTGCCCAAATGTTTGATGAAATAAAAAAGATTATCTTAGGCCGGGTACATAGATACCAAACACGACATGCTTTAAAATTTCGCACAAACGCGCATTGGCGACAAACTACATACATTTTTAAAAGCATTTACAGGTTACCCCGTTAGATTTACAGAGGAGGTCTACTGCTAAAATTACTGCCCTCGATCTGACCTTCGCGGTGATACCTCACATGCATGGTGCAATTGCTGTTTACATATGACGCCAGACCGACGCTTGCCATTGGGCAAGAGCAGGGCAGGACAGGGGTGCTTTTTTTTTTTTTTTATTATTAATTTTGCTTTTTTATTTTATTTTTAAACTGTTGCTTCCATATTTTTGTTTTTTTTATCACTTTTATTGTTATCTCAGGGAATGTAAATACCCCCTATGATAGCAATAGGTAATGACAGGTACTCTTTTTTGAAAAAACTGGGGTCTATTGGACCCTAGATCTTTCCTCTGCCCTCAAAGCATCTGACCACACCAAGATCGGTGTGATAAAATGCTTTCCCAATTTCCCAATGGCGCTTTTTATATCCGGGGGGGACACTCCCTCCCACTGCATGTAAAAGCAGTCCAGAGGCTAATTAGCCACTAGGATTGCTTTTACATGAAAGCCGGCCGCTGGCTGAAAAGAATGATACCAAGATGATACCTAAACCCGCAGGCATCATTCTGGTATAAACATTCAAAGTCCAGCAACATACCAGTACGTTGCTGGTCCTTGTTGGACATGTATTGTAATCTTTTTTTTCATGCAGCCTGTTGGCTGAACGAAAAAAAAAGATTGATCGGTGGTTATGCCCACCATTAGAATACCGCCCTTCATCCACCTACTTCTAATGATGGGCATACATGCACCATTTATATATGCCAAAGCATGGGGGCATCTTCTCGCAAAAGTTATGCCGCGTACACATGGTCAGACTTTTCCACGGGCAAGCCTCCGTCGGAATTTCGACCGTATATACGCGGCATTAGGAGCAAAATCACTCCTCCGCCCCTGCTGCCCCAATGCTTCGGCATATATGCTTTTTTTTTTTTTTTTAACTGTGGTGGTGAAATCACCTCCTACAGCACTGGAGTCGCAGGGATCAGGCCTGTCTCTGCGAACGCTGCAGTTATGTGTGTTGTGTTTTGCAAGTGACAGTGATCGATCGATACTGCACTTGGGTGGCCTGGGCTGGACGGAGGGGCAAAACGCAGGTGCCAGCAGGTATATGGGCTGATCCCGCTAACACTGCGTTTTTGGGAACCCTAAACTGCTGGGGACGCTAGTATAGATCTGATCAGATCAGATATTGAGCTGATCAGATACTATACCACTAAGGGGGGTGTATGCTTCACGCGTGGGTGTTAGCGCTACTGGCACTAACCTGACGCTGCCTGGGGTGTGACGCAGACCCTCTCTGATGCTAAAACCTAACTGATATCACCCGCCGGGCGATCAGGGGGTTAAACCTTTATTGGGTTATATACGGCGGGTGCCCTGACACTATAAAAAGCAAAACTAACTAACCAGCGTCACCCGTAACACTTATATGATGATCACTGGTGAAAGGGTTAACTAGGGGCAATTAGGGGGTCAAAACCTTTATTAGGTAATATATGGGGGTACCTGACGCTATAAAAACCTGACGGCGAACCTAAAAAAAAATTACTGGCTACCTACCGGCATCACCGACACTAAGACAACGATCATAAAAACGATCGCTTAGCGACAGTGGTGATAGGGGGTGAAAGGGTTACCTGGGGGGTGATCAGGGGGTTAAACCTTTATTAGATAATATATGGGGGTACCTGGCGCTATAAAAACCTGCGGCGAACCTAAAAAAAATTACTGGCTACCGATCAGCATCACCGACGCTAAGACATCGATCAGAAAAATGATCGCATAGCGACGGCGGTGCTAGGGGGGTGAAAGGGTTATCTGGGGGGTGATCAGGGGGTTAAACCTTTATTAGGGGGGGTTAGGGGGCTACACTGGACCTAAAACTAAATGTAGTGACACTTTTACAGTCACAAATGTCACTGATTGCAGTGATCACTAAATAAATGGTCACTGCAATCAGTGACACTGTGACTGGGGGCTGGAGGGGGGGCGATTTATGTGCCTATGTGTCCTGGTGTCAGTGTGCTGTTTTGTGTACTAACCTGCATCTTCTCCTGTACGGCGCTCGGTATATGTGAGCGCCGCAGGAGAGATGACATCACTTCCTCCTTCCTGGCAGGCAGGGGAAGCTCTCTCATTCGCCGGGAGCGATCGAGAGGGGGTGGCCGGAATCGAACGGCCGTCCCCTCATGCCGGATCGCTCCCGAAGGTAAAACGACCACCCACTGTAAAGAAGGGGGGTCCGATCGGACCCCCCAACTATACAAAGGCAATCACGTATATGTACGTGATTCTGCCTGTCGGTGCCATTCTGCTGACGTATATTTACAGTGGGCGGTCGTTAAGTGGTTAAATGACTCTTGTATACAGCTGCACATATGGTTCACTGCCCCCACTCAGGAATTTAGAGTAACTAGTATCCTTTTGAGAATGTGTCTGCAAAGAACAATAGAAGCACTCCTTTGAAAGAAGATTTGATGTGCACACACACACACACACACACACACACACACACACGTTTGTACAATAAGAAACTTATTGATGTTCATATTGGGAACTAGAAAGTTAATGTATGCTAACTAAGGATATAAGTTAGAGTGTTATCATGTGTGTGTCTGGGTAAATCTTATAACCGGACAGTAGTATTATTTTCCTTGATTGAAAAGTTGTAACAGAGATATTGATCCCGGTGTGAAAATGAGGAACAGATGTTCTGTCCACTCTTCAACTTACTCCCTCCTTCCGGCCCAACCCACCATGTAAAGCAATATGGCCCACATGTCCTGGAATGTAAAGACACGAGGAAGAAATAGACGTCACAAGAGAAGCACCATATATGGAATCAGCCAATCATATGTACATGTTTGTGATGACGATTGCTTATGTCACTTTGTCTATATAAGCTGCATTTTGAATAAAGAACTTCCTGTTGAGCCATAGATGAGGAAGAACCAAATACTGACATGTCTGTTCTCAGTGTGCAATTCTTCAAGCAGGCCTGCATGTATATTCACACCATAAATTTGGATCAGCGGCAGAATAGCGAATAGTATACTGGTATTGGACCAGAGGCAATTACATTAGTACAGTTCAAATCCATGTTGCAGTTGGTAAGCAGCATGGTCAGACAGTTTGTCGTCGTCCCCCCCTCCCATCCCCCTTCCCTACTCCCTGCTGTCCAACCACACTACTAGCCGGAATTTTAAAAGGCACCTTTTACACGGACGTTCCTTTTATCTGTTTTTCATTCGTTCGTTGGCATTTTGAAAAAAATAAATAAATAAAAAAAACACCCGACATCGATGCATCTCTATGGAAAAACGGATGTAAAACAGATTATCTATTTACATCCGCTTCCGTCAACATTCGTTTTTTGAAACGGATTAAGGCCCTATTTTTGTTCCATTAAAAAAAATGCAAAGCAAATGGTATGTTTTGGTATTGGATGTAAAAACTGATGGGCAGCCAATGAACAGCCAATGAGAAGCCAATGAGAAGCCAATGAGCAGCCAATGTAAACTTCATCTGTTCTTTCTTTGAAAAAACGTGACTGAACTGTTTAAGGGTCCTTTCACATGAGCGCTTTGTTTGTTTCATCAGTTCAGTCACCTTTTTCCCCCAAAGGCCCCTTTCACACAGGCTTTCCGATCAGGTCTGCCTCTCAGTTTTTCAGGCGGACCTGATCGGACGCTCCATTCACTCCTATGGATTGGCGGACGTCAGTGGTGACATGTCCGCCAACACCCGCTGCTTCCCGATCCGTGAAATCTAGATGGATGGTGACCTCATTTTCCATCCGTCTGGGGGATCAGATCGGATGAAAATGGACAGCCGGTCCGTTTTCATCCAATCTTCCCATAGAGGAGAGCCGGGCTCGACAGGTCTGCACAGTGAGCGGATTGATCCCCCACTGAGCAAAGCGGAGTCTGCCAGGCGGATCGTCCATGTGAAAGGACCCAAAGAAAAAACACACACACACACACACACACACACACACAATTTGTCCGTTTACCGTCCGTTCTTTTAACAGAAGAAAGATAGGAGAATTCCCCCCCCCCCCCCCCCCATGGACATTTATTGATGAATAGATGTTTTCTAACATATTTTTGTTAACTTTTAGTTGTTAACCTATGAACGCTACTTATATAGTGCACTTTACTTATAAAAACCAATATAAAATGAAAAAGGTGAATAAGTAGTAGCACTAACCATCTTATTAATTTTTGGTGTTTAAGCTCGGTGCTTATAGATTTATTTTTAGGAGAAAAATATGGCTTTGATCTGTGGATCCTTTGGATGTTGACGGAAGCGGATGTAAAATAGATGATCACCTGTTTTTCCATAGAGATGCATTGCTGTCCATTTTTCATCCGTCAACGGATGGATAAAAAAAAAAAAAAACAGACAAATGGAACACCCGTGTGACAACATTGGTCTTTGGCAGCAGAGGCCAATGTTGCCAATCAACACAGATCACACAGGCTGCGTGTCTATCTATGTGCAGCTGCTTGTAAATGCACACAGCCCCGGTAGATGGATCACACAGCTCCGCAGAGCAGAGTGGTGTTGTGAATGAACAGGTAGCTGCAGAACCGGGTTCCAACCCAGACAAACATTGGCGATAATTTAGTCAAAACAGTACTGCGGGGTTGTGGAATCAATCTGCTGGGACTGAGATTCACACAGCACTGCCCTGTCTGTCTGAAAGGGCAGGAGACACATACGGGTCTTGTCCCTCCCCCAGACTGACTTGAGAATGAAAGTCGTGCACGTATATTTAAAAAATGTTTGCACCACACATGTGAGGCATTGCCGCGAATATTAGAACAAGAGCAATAATTCTAGCACTAGATCTCCTCTGTAATGCTTAACAGGTAACCTGTAAAAGGTGTGTAAAAGGTCACCTATGGAGATTTTTAAGTACTGCAATTTGTCACCATTCCACGAATGTGCGCAATTTTAAAGAGTGACATGTTAGGTATTTATTTACTAGGCGTAGCATCTTACAATATATATGGTACCCCAATTTGTTTGTGTTTTGTAAATTCATTAAAATTTATTTTTTCCCCAAAAAAATTGCATTTGGAAAAGCGCTGCGCAAGTACCGCAGGACATAAAAAATTGCAACGAGCACCATCTTATTTTTATATATTATAATATTTGGGGGGTTCTAAGTAAATTTCTAGCAAAAACAAATACTGCTTTACTTGACTTTAGTTAAAAAGTGGCAGACAAAGCCTAGTCAGCAAGTGGTTAAGGCAAGCAAAATGTTGCAGTACTTGAAGTAGAGCCTGCATTAATTTTGGTGCAGAGCGATTTCAGCCTATTCAAATTAATGGGATGAAAATGCACTAAACTTAAAAAGCACAGGAAGGTGAGAGTATTCCTGTGCGATTCCTCGTGTGGACCGGCTCTAAAATGTACTCCCCCCCCCCCCCCCCCTATTTAAAGTGGTTGTAATTCCTTACATATACCTAGTGTAGTGACTAGCCTCACGCTTACTTTCTAAAGCTTGTCTGAGCGGTCACAAAAAAGGGAGCGGAGAGTTGAAGTTACGCACTGCAGAGTTCAGTGAGAACTCTGAGAGCTGATTGGAGGGGCAAGGAACACACCCCCTTCACACAGAAACAGAGCTGAGTCTGTCAATCACAGGCTGTATGGTGGAGCTTCCTCCCGTCACCTTTTTTCTCTTGGCGTCAGGAAAACTTGTCAGAAGTGATTCATGCTGATAGCAGAAGAAGAAGGCAGCAGACAGAAATGGCACTTTGTACTCTGGATTGAGGAAAGTACACACTATAGAGCAGTGGTTCTCAACTCAGGACCCACTAACAGGCCAGGTTTTAGGTATTACCTTGGGGAGATGCAGATTAGAATTCTGCAAATCACTGAGCAGCAAATGATATCACCTGTGATGTATTTCAGTTATCTTGCAAACCTGGCCTGTTAGTGGGCCCTGAGGACAGGAGTTGAGAACCACTGCTATAGAAGGATATACTTTGTTCATTTTTTATGTCTGAGATTTACAACCACTTTAACTTTATTACTAACACAAGAGGATGAACAAGCCCCCCTTGTGATAGCTTTAGGCAGACGACGGCGTTCTATTTATGAAGACATTAGTCGTCTATTAGACCACCAGTGTCTCCCCTGCCCTCCAAAAGCAGCTGATCAAACACAGATCATGCTTGATTAGCTGCATCCCTTTCTGTAACAACCAGAGAATGACAACTCTGCAACCAGAAGTGAGGAAATTGGACACTTCCAGGTTCATTCATTACAGAGGATATCGGGGAACAGATGCTCCCCCCATCTCCTCCGTGGAAAGCCACCCTAATAGCTTACCGCGGTCCTGGGCTCCCCGGAGTAAAAGGAGAGTCCAGGAACCACTGTGGGTGGCGCGGGAGGGTACCTGTAAAAGTGATTGGGCGCCTGTAAGGCCACCCCGATCACTTTTGCCTAGTCAGCGCTCAACTGCTATCAAACTGACGGCCAGTCTTGCGATTTCAGCAGAGCAGTGCAGGGGGGGGGGGGGGGTGGCCAGCTACGCAGAGTTACCAAACCAGATGCTCTGCATAGTAAATACAGAACAGGACCAGCAATTATCAAAACCAGTTCAAACCAGACGGGTGACAACTCTTCTGAAATATTTCATGACGTATGACCCGGAGGGAAGATTCGTTCTCAACAACAGTGGAGTTATCTTGGAGCTCTTGGACTTTACCATTTCTATCAGCCTGGGATCACACTGATGCGTTGTGGAAAACCACATGTAAGTCGCACAAGAATCGCAGCAAATTCCTCTGCGAATTACATGCGGTGTCTCCGCATTTGCACTAGAACTGCACGATGCTAAATAAAATGTGAATCACAATTTTTGCTTAGAATAAAGATCAAGATTCTCGCAGTGTAACATCATCGTTCACATTATACAAAAAAAATTTGGCTAACTTCATTGAAGTGTATTTTTCCCCCAAAAAAAGTTGCGATTGAAAAGACCGCTGCGCAAATACAGTGCGACATAAAATATTGCAACAATCGCCATTTTATTCCCTAGAGCCTCTGCTAAAATATATATTTATATAAAAAAAAATGTTTGGGGGTTCTAAATAATTTTCTAGCAAAAAAAAAAAAAATACTGGATTTTAACTTTGTAAGAAAACAAGTGTCAGAAAAAGGTTTAGTCTTTCCAAAAATGGCATGTCACATTTGGCATGTCATTTGGGGGGGGGGGGCCCTCTTTTTAGAAGGTTTCAGCTCCCACTTCCTCCCGAGGCACCGCAAGGAAGTTCACCTCTCCCCCCTCCCTCTCCGCAATCATCTGGGACACGTCACAGGTCCCAGGGAATTGCTCCGCCAATCACCGTGCGCAGCTGGACCCTGGGACAGGCAAGTGTCCGATTATTAAAAGTCGATTATTAAAAGTCAGCAGCTGCAGTATTTGTAGCTGCTGACTTTTAATATTTTTAAGTGGTTAAACTTCCCTCATTTACAGACCGAAGTTAATTTCTTTGATCCAAGAAGAAAAAGTTACAATGTTTATAGTTATCTACCAGCATTGACAATGTTGTGAAAAACCTTGGCAGGCTGCCCGTTTTTTTCTTTTGACAGCTGAGTGAGCATCCAGAACTCTGTACACTTGTTACACGAATAGAAATTCTGCATAGAGATCGTGGGGGGGGGGGGGGGGGTTGAATCAAAAACACAATCAATTTTTTAACAATTAATCGTGCAGCTTTAATTTGCACCAAACTTGTGCAGGACCCTTTTCTTGTCCGCACCCAGAATCGGATCGCATGGATGTTCACACCCATGCGATCCGATTCTGCAAATTGCACTGCGTTTTGCAAACTGATTTTGGGGTGTCGTTAACTTAACATACACTCTGCAATCGGTTCGCATGAACAGTTTGCAATTTTGATGTGGTGCGGAATCCACAGCGAATTTGCTTCGCATCTAGTGTGAACCAAGGCTCAGTCAGCTCTGACTCACTGGAGGCAGTGATCGATTCCCGCCAGCGATTAATTAGGGGGGGTTGGATTTACCAATAAAAGCTGAAATTTATTCCAACTTTATCATCACGCAAATATCCAAACACCATGATGGGTGGGTGTCAGTCTGCAGGAGTGGGTGTTCCTAGGCAGGCTGTATTTGCATGCAGACCGCGAACAAGTGATGCTAAGCCTCCATGGTTAAACTGAAATCCGATGATGAAAAGAGGTGGGTGCTAGGGACAGTCAGACTAGGGAGGAAAGCGCTAGATGAGACTGGACGTCCCTCAGATGGGAAATGGGGCTGGCTCTGTGACTTCTAATGCACATTGTGAGAAGCTGTGTGCAGTGAAAGCAGAGTAAGCCATTTCAGTCCAGGAGTGCCTGTATAACGGAAGGCAAGGCTGGAGTTCAGTTGACTCTAAGAAGGATGTTATGTGGCTTACCATTGGCTAAAAGGTACCGCACCAGTTCCTCATGTCCACAAAGACAAGCGTAATATCTGAAAGACAAGGGAAACACAGCAAGTCAATGAGAAGAGCCCAGTTTTGGGACAAACCTTAAAAAAAAGGCATCTGTGATTATTAGGAGAAAGTGACAGGTTCTCTTGGCAGATTTACACACAGTTTCCCTCTCCACCCATGTAACATGAATAGGCAAATTTACACATTTTATATCCTGCAGACGAAATGTTAAAGTGGAACTCCAGGCATGTGGGAAGTGTCACCCATTTGAACCGCGCCCCCAGATTTTAATTTTTTTACAGCATTATCCGAGGTGGTTTGGTGACGTCACAGGATGGTCTTCTTTGTCCGGCAGCGATGGGCATTCTTCCAGGACTGAGAATCGCACACCTAATGCTAGGTGCCCCTCCACTCTCCGCTCTGGAGAACTGTGATCCCAGATTGCATGATGGTGGCGCCCCCTAGAGGGGAGTGTAAGCAACTGGCTGTAATTACAGCCTAAAGAGGACCTCCGGTGGTGGACCATGGAGGGATTTGGGTACAGCGCTTCAGCATGGAGAAGGTAAGTGGAGCTTGGGGGGGGGGGGGGGGTGAACATTGACGTTTCATTAGAGATGCACTGAAATTTCAGAGGTCGAAACATACTGGGGCGAAATGTTCATTTCCAATAGAGAAAAAAGGTGCCAATAATGGCACAGAAAAGGCACGCGATTTTACAGTGCTTACGGTGTGTTTTACATAGGTCGTGCGACTCAAAAACTGCATCAAAAAGGTAACATGGGTGCGGGGAGGTGTGTTCTTCATGCATTTTTTTTTTACAGACAAAAAATGCAGCAAGCAATATTTTTACCACAACGGAAGTGCAACGGACCAGTGTGAAAACATAGAATTTAACCCCTTGGCGCCAGCTGTACGCAAATATACGGCCTCTCGGCGCCTGGTCCATAGCGCTGAGGGGCCGCATATTTGCCTGAATTGCTGTGCCGAGAGCGCTCCCGACAGTCATTGGCACCTAATCCAAGCAATCTTTTGTTTTCCGATCGGGTGACCATCGTGACACCCAATCACAGCGGTCATTTGCTTATAAGACCTGCCCAGCCCCCCGGCATCATTAACCTCTTAAAGCGGAGCTCCACCCTAAAGTGGAACTTCCCCTGATCGGAACCCTCCCCCCCTCGGTGTCACAATTGACACCTTTCAGGGGGGAGGGGGGGGGGTGCAGATACCTGTCTAAGACAGGTATTTGCACCCACTTCCGGGAGTCCTCTCTGCGGGAGTGACGTCACTTCCCGCAGATTCCCGTTGTGTTCTGGGAGACACTCGGCTCCCAGAACACAGGGGGACCATTCAGAAGGGCGCAGCGCGACTCGCGAATGCGCCGTAGGGAACCAGCATGAAGCCGCAAGGCTTCACTTCCTGGTTCCCTCACTGAGGATGGCAGTGGGGGCAGCAGAGTGACGATCGATTGCTCGTCCTCTGCTGCGGACGTCGCTGGACTCCAGGACAGGTAAGTGTCCTAGTATTAAAAGTCAGCAGCTGCTGTACTCGCAGCTGCTGGCTATTAATATTTTTTTTTTCCGCTGCACCTCCGCTTTAAATGGCCAGGAGACGCCGGTGTTAAAGAGATGCATTTTTCTTGCGCTAAAAAAGTGCCGTTAAATTTTAATGAATATGAAATTTAAAATTTTTTTTTTTTTTTTGTAGATTTTTGGTGAAAAAACATTTTTCATGGTGGAACTCCACTTTAACCACTAAGCCCCGGACCAATATGCAGCAATTGCGCAGTCGTGCGACTTGGCTCCCAAACAAAATTTGCATCCTTTTTTGCCCACAAATAGAGCTTTCTTTTGGTGCCAATTGATGACCTCTGCGGTTTTTATTTTTTGCGCTATAAACAAAAATAGAGCGACAATTTTGAAAAAAATTCAATATTTTTTACTATAATAAATATCCCCCAAAAATATATATAAAAAAAACACAACACTTTTTTTCCTCAGTTTAGGCCGATACGTATTCTTCTACATATTTTTTGGTAAAAAAAAAAAAAAATATATCGCAATCGCCGTTCATTGATTGGTTTCCGCAAAATGTATAGCGTTTACAAGATGGGGATAGCTTTATGGCATTTTTATCATTTTTTTTTTTTACTAGTAATGGCGGCGATCAGCGATTTTTTTTTCGTGACTGCGACATTATGGCGGACACTTTTGACACATTTTTGGGACCTTTGTCATTTTTACAGCGATCAGTGCTATAAAAATGCACTGGTTACTGTAAAAATGACACTGGCAGTGAATGGGGTTAACCACTAGGGGCGCTGAAGAGGTTAAGTGTGCCTAAGGGAGTGATTCTCACTGTTAGGGGACGTGGCTACGAGTGACACGTCACAGAGCGGAGAGCGGTGACCGTGTCAGTAGGCGAGCGGGGAGATGTTGTGTTTACACTAACATCTGCCCGCTCCATCCCTCCGTGAGACGATCGTGGGGATCCCCGCGGTCCGACTCACGGGGATGGCGGCAGGGTCGCGAGCGTGCAACCACACGGCAGGCAGTTAAAGGCGACGTACAGGTACGTGATTGTGCCGGTACAAGCCATTCTGCCGACGTATATATGCCGTGGGCGGTCGTTAAGTGGTTAATGGCTGTGTGTTGAGTTATTTTGAGGGGACAGCAAATTTACACTGTTATACAAGCTGTACACTCACTACTTTACATTGTAGCAAAGTGTTATTTCTTCAGTGTTGTCACATGAAAAGATAGAATAAAACATTTACAAAAATGTGAGGGGTGTACTGACTTTTGTGAGGTACTGTATTTATTTATTTTTTAAACTGTCATTTTCTCTTTCGGACAATTACATTCTGAATTTTCGGCACCAACATTTCCATTCGGTGCACCTCTACTTTTCACTGTGAGCATGCTGTAAAAACGGTACAATATAAAGGGAGGCACCTACAAGGGAGTACTGTCCCACTTGTCTCGGACGTTTAGTTCCACGTCTCTCTGCTCCACAAGGTATCTGCAGACAACAACAACAACAACAACAACAAAGAGAGAAAGTTAAAGTCACAGAAAACTGAGAAGGTCGGGAAGAGAGGCAGAACGTGTCACCGGGGATTTTATGTCACCCGCCTGCCTCCGATAACACTCTGGATGGCGGCCAGGAGAGGAACACACAGATCACCGTGACCTGATAACGGACACCATGTCCCAGAGAGCAGAGCATTATGGGGGATGTAGTCTGGTAGCATTACATAAAGGACACCCGACTATCACAATCCCATGTGACCCAATGACAGAGCCCAGCCATTGTCCCAGCAGGTCCCCTCTTTTCCCCAGTCTGGTAGAAGGTTCTACTATTACCTGGGAATAGTGTCATCCCCAGCAAACCCCACGACCCTTCCATGCAGGTCATTATCTGGGGGGGGGGGTGGTATGTGATGACCCCAAAGAGCCTCCCGTGCAAACATTGGTAATTGCCCCCCCAACCCCCCCCAAGGTCCAAGTCTAAAGTCAGGTCCAGAAATCGTCCTCTCTGTGTGTGTGAGGGCGGAGTCCCCCAGGGAAGTATGCTCATTACCAGCCTATGGGAAGCCCAGTAATTGCCCCAAAGAGGTGTGGTGCCGGTGAACCCCCCCCCCCCATGGCCCCCAGTAATTTAAACCCAAGTCCAATGTAGTGTGCACTCCAGGGATGGTGTCACCCCCCCCCCGATACGTGTCCCCAGCGCAGGGTGTCACCCCCCGATACGTATCTCCAGTGCGGTGTCACCCCCCCGATACGTGTCCCCTGTGCGGTGTCACCCCCCCGATACGTGTCCCCTGTGCGGTGTCACCCCCCCGATACGTGTCCCCGGTGCGGTGTCACCCCCCCGATACGTGTCCCCGGTGCGGTGTCACCCCCCGATACGTGTCCCCGGTGCAGTGTCACCCCCCCGATACGTGTCCCCTGTGCGGTGTCACCCCCCGATACGTGTCCCCTGTGCGGTGTCACCCCCCCGATACGTGTCCCTGTGCGGTGTCACCCCCCCGATACGTGCCCCCAGTGCGGTGTCACCCCCCCCCGATACGTGTCCCCAGTGGTGTGACCCCCCCCCCCGATACGTGTCCCCAGTGCGGTGTCACCCCCCCCCCCGATACGTGTCCCCAGTGCGGTGTCACCCCCCCCCCCGATACGTGTCCCAGTGCGGTGTCACCCCCCTCCCGATACGTGTCCCCAGTGCGGTGTCACCCCCCCGATACATGTCCCCAGTGCGGTGTCACCCCCCCGATACATGTCCCCAGTGCGGTGTCACCCCCAATACGTGTCCCCAGTGCGGTGTCACCCCCAATACGTGTCCCCAGTGCGGTGTCACCCCCAATACGTGTCCCCAGTGCAGTGTCACCCCCAATACGTGTCCCCAGTGCAGTGTCACCCCCAATACGTGTCCCCAGTGCAGTGTCACCCCCAATACGTGTCCCCAGTGCAGTGTCACCCCCCCCCCCGATTCGTGTCCCAGTGCGGTGTCACCCCAATACGTGTCCCCAGTGCGGTGTCACCCCCAATACGTGTCCCCAGTGCGGTGTCACCCCAATACGTGTCCCCAGTGCGGTGTCACCCCCAATACGTGTCCCCAGTGCGGTGTCACCCCCCCAATACGTGTCCCCAGTGCGGTGTCACCCCCCCGATACGTGTCCCCTGTGCGGTGTCAACCCCCCCGATACGTGTCCCCTGTGCGGTGTCACCCCCCCGATACGTGTCCCCTGAGCGGTGTCACCCCCCCGATACGTGTCCCAGGTGCGGTGTCACCCCCCGATACGTGTCCCCGTGCGGTGTCACCCCCCCGATACGTGTCCCCTGTGCAGTGTCACCCCCGATACATGTCCCCAGTGCGTGTCACCCCCCCGATACATGTCCCCAGTGCGGTGTCACCCCCCGATACGTGTCCCCAGTGCGGTGTCACCCCCAATACGTGTCCCCAGTGCGGTGTCACCCCCAATACGTGTCCCCAGTGCAGTGTCACCCCCAATACGTGTCCCCAGTGCAGTGTCACCCCCCCGATTCGTGTCCCCAGTGCGGTGTCACCCCAATACGTGTCCCCAGTGCGGTGTCACCCCAATACATGTCCCCAGTACGGTGTCACCCCCAATACGTGTCCCCAGTGCGGTGTCACCCCCAATACGTGTCCCCAGTGCGGTGTCACCCCCAATACGTGTCCCCAGTGCGGTGTCCCCAGTTTGGTGTCACCCCAATACGTGTCCCCAGTTTGGTGTCACCCCCCCGATTCGTGTCCCCAGTGCGGTGTCCCCCCCCCCAATACGTGTCCCCAGTGCGGTGTCCCCCCCCCCCCAATACGTGTCCCCAGTGCGGTGTCACCCCCCAATACGTGTCCCCAGTGCGGTGTCACCCCCCAATACGTGTCCCCAGTGCGGTGTCACCCCCCAATACGTGTCCCCAGTGCGGTGTCACCCCCCAATACGTGTCCCCAGTGCGGTGTCACCCCGTGAGTCAGCTCTCTCTATCCCCTCCAGCAGCCGCCCCTCCCCCGCTCACCGCACTCGGTAGATGTCGCCCTTCCTGCAGCTGCTGAACAGGTCGCTGGTGTCCATCGGCCCGGGCCCGGCGCTGGGCGGAGCGAGCGGCTCATTGACCCGGCGGGTTCGGGAAGCAGCGAGCGGAAGCACCGGAGAGGGCGGAGCGAGCGGAGGAGACACACCGAACGGAGAGACACCGAACAGCTGACTGCGAAGTTCCCCGCCCCCTGTCTATACCAAACACGTACAGCCCCTCCCCTAAACAACCCATCAGAAACGTAACCACACCTCCTTATCTATGCCGAACACACCCCCTACCAATAGAAACACATTGATCCGGGCCCCGGCCAATACAAACACACCGCTCGTCTCGCAGCCTCGCCCCTCCCAATACAAACCTTCCAATCTCCGCTTTACCTGTGCACGCCGCTTACCGAACAGCCACGCCCCCTATCCAGCATCACCACGTCGATCCGCCCACAATCCCGTATCACCAGCGCAGAACAGCCTGGACTCCTCCCAAAGGCTCCTGAACACGCCCCCACATTGGAGATATCCAGATATGAACAGATGACGCTCCGCCCCCTTGCGTGTGACTTCTGCAAAGTAAACAGGACAGGGGCTCTGTGTGAGAGGTCACATGACTCCCATCACCCTCCAACCCATAGAGAGGAGTGCAGACCACACAGGACAGAAAGCCAATCAACATGTCCGATCAAGGTCACCCTATAGGAAGTGTTATGGTGGATCCTCGCCTGCTTTTTTAACTCTTTTGCTACCGGAGCTGTTTTTTATTTATTTTTTTATTTTTTCCACAGACATGTTTAACCACTTCAGCCCCGGAAGATTAATGACCGGGTGATTTTTTGCGATACGGCACTGTGTCACTTTAACTGACAATTGCGCGGTCGTGTGACGCTGTAGCCAAACAAAATTCATGTCCCCCCCCCCCAAAAAAAAATTCATGTCCTTTTTTTCTTTCAGTAATATTTGATCACCTCTGCGTTTTTTATTTTTTGCGCTATAAACAAAAAAAAATGTGACAATTTAAAAAAAAATAACTATATTTTTGACTTTTTGCTATAATAAATATCCCCCAAAAAAATGTCTTTATCAGTTTATAAGTAATATTCTACATATTTTTGTTAAAAAAAAAATTGCAATACGCGTATATTGATTGGTTTGCGCAAAAATTATAGTGTCTGCAAAATAGGCGATAGATTTATGGCATTTTTATTATTAAAGAGGTGTTCCAGGCAACCCCGGCAAAAAAAAATAATTAAAAGCCAGCAGCTACACATACTGCAGCTGCTAGCTTTTAATAAATGGAGACTTACCTGTCCCCGTGTCCCTCGATGTCAGCACTGCAGCTGATGTTTCACATCAGCTGTCGGGTGCCGCCGTCGCCATTGCGGGTAAGGGAACCCAGCAGTAAAACCTTTCGGCTTCACGCCGGGAACCCTACTGCGCATGCGCGAGGCCCCGCTCCTCTCTCCTATTAGCCCAGCGGCCGGGGGAGGAGGAGGAGGGAGCCTCGCGTGACTTCACCGCCGCGGACGGACTCCAGTAAGTGGGAAAGGATACCTGTCTTTGACAGGTATCCTGTCCCCCCTCCCCCCCGAAAGGTGCCAATTGTGGCACCGGAGGGGGGGGAGGAATCCGATGAGCGGAAGTTCCACTTTAGGGTGGAGATCCGCTTTAATAATTTTTTTACTAGTAATGGTGACGATAAGTGATTTTTAGCGGGACTGCAACATTGCGGCGGGCAGATCGGACACTTTTGACACTTTTTTGGGACCGGTGACATTTACATACCTCCCAATTTTTTGAGATGGGAATAAGGGACACCTATCAGCAAAAGTATGCAGGCCTAGGACACACCCCTTGCCACGCCCCCTTAAAGGAGAATTGTACAAAAAAAAAAAAAAAAAACAAGATTGGTTAAGCCCACAAGTGCTCCTTTTTTACCACTAATATTCCTTTATATTGGCTTTTAGAATTTACAAATGCAGCAATTTAGAAATCAGATGAAAGGTTTAGCGTTGGAAAACACTTATTGATAGATAAAAAGTACATTTTATATACATCTATATAGATCAGACCAAAAGGAGGGACAAAAGAGGAGGAATGAGGGACAGAGGGACTTTGTTCCAAATCAGGGACAGTCCCTCGAAATCAGGGACAGTCCCTCGAAATCAGGGACAATTGGGAGCTTTGCATCTATACAGTGATCAGAGCTATAAAAATGCACTGATTACTGTATAAATGACACTGGCAGGGAAGGGGTTAACACTAGGGGGCGATCAAGGGGTTGAGCGTTTCCTGGGAGGTGTTTATAACTGTAGGGGGAGGGGATTGACTGGGACTACAGAGAGAGATCGCTGATCCCGATCACTAGGAACAGCAGGTCTCTCTACATTCCTGTCAGAACGGGGATCTGTTTGTTTACATTGACAGATCCCCGTTCTGGCTCTCTGTGGAGCGATCGCGGGTGGCCGGCAGACATGCGCATCAGCTCGTCCGGCGTGTAGCGGGCGTGCACGCGCCGGCTATAGCTGTTAAAGGATATAGGAAAAGAACCACATGGATCTATTGATATAGATTTTTTGGCGTACATTTTTCATTTTTTTCTTCTTTGTCTATATAGGCACTGGGAACTTTATCCCCAGACCACTCGTATGGCTTTGGTTCCATGAAGGTGCCGATTCGGGTCCCTTGCGTGAGCCGATCCGGGCTTTGATGTGGGTTTCTTTTCCCCAATGAGTGGCAACAGCGGCCTTGTCTGTGTTTTTCTTTTTCTTCCTTTTTATTTAGGACGCTTTTATGTCCTTTATTTCAAACTAAATATGGAACATTCCTACATGCATAGATATCGGTTTCATGTGTGGTATGTACATTGGATGTGTGTGTGTTTGATAGGAACCCGGAGACTGTTTTTGAGTTTGTGCTTTTGTCTCATTTCTAGAAACACAACTGTATTCTCTCTCCTATCAAGAGCCTCCGAAGAAAGGATTGATATTCCTGAAACATGTCAGGCGTTATTTGTTTGTTTGTTTTTTTCTATTGAAATATGTGCAATTCATGTCTGAATGTTCCGTATTTTTGTATATTCATGGTTGATATGTAAAGGTATCATTGTGTCCAACACATCTCTTGATATATGCATATCTTTTATCCTTTTTTCAAAAAATCCTTTCTAAATAAATGAGATATATTTTTTACAAATCTTTTTGTTTTTTTCCTTGTTTGCCCTTAAAAGTCCCGTTGTACCGGGGGGTACTTGTGCCCTTTTGGGTTTATTCCCGGCTATAGCTGTTAAAGGGACCGACGTACATCTACATCAATTTGCGGTGATCGAGCCGACCTGCTGCAGTATAATGACGGCGGCTGGTCGGCAAGCGGTTAAAGGAAAACTGGCCTAAAATAGTAAAAAAAAACAACCTTTTTTTTAAATTTAACTGATAATCGCTGTAGGGATATCCCTGTCCTCTACTTGGACATTCAGTCAGGAACCACTATGGGGGAGGGGTTGCAACATCAGCAATAACTACTGGGTCTCCAAGACCGACGGACGATTTGACCCCTTCACGGTGCTGAGAACGCTGTGATGTAGAAGGAAGTTCCCTACAATGAAGGAGAATCCATGTATTTGAGTGGACAACTTGTCCAGTTTTTGACCACACATTCAGTCTTCTACATTTTAAGATGCAGACCAGACCTGGTACCTTAAAGTGGTTGTAAACCCAACCTGACAACTTGCACCTACAGGTAAGCCTAGATTAAGGCTTACCTGTAGGTGCAAGAAATATCTCCTTAACCTACACAGTTAAGGAGATATTTGCAGAAAACCCTGCACCGATGTCTACGGCGCATGCGCGCCGTAGAAAACCGGGCAGGCACACTGAGCGTGCCGGTTTTCTGAATGGGAAAACGCCGGGACCCCGCACACGCATACGCGGGAGTGACGACATCGCTGCTCCGGCCAGTCACAGCGCCGGAGCGGCGATACAAGGAAGACGCTCCGAGGGGACATGGCGGCGGGAACGAGGAGCGCTTCGGGTGCTTCGATCTCAGGTAAGTGCCACATAATGAGCTAGTATGCTATGCATACTAGCTCATTATGCCTTTTTCTTGCAGGTTTTTTTTTTACAGGAAATCATTTTTTTGGGGGTTACTTCCTCTTTAAGGCTCTGAGGAAGGAGGAAAACCCTCGAAACACGTTAGCTGACCATTAAATTTTTATCCCTTATATGGGCACAATTTTATATTTAACACTGTTTAAAGCTGAGCTCCACCCTAAAGTGGAACTTCCGCTCATCCGATTCCTCCCCCCCCTCCAGTGCCACAATTGGCACCTTTCGGGGGGAAGGGGGAACAGGATACCTGTCTTTGATACGTATCCTTTCCCACTTCCGGGAGTCCGGACCGTGGCCGTGACATCACCGCGGGGCTCCCTCCTCCTCCTCCTCCCTCGGCCGCCGCGCTAATAGGAGAGAGGAGCGGGGCCTCATGCATGTGCAGTAGGGTTCCTGGCGTGAAGCCGAAAGGCTACACTGCCGGGTTCCCTTACCCATAATGGCAGCGGCAGCACCCGACAGCTGATGGAAAACATCAGCTGAGGTGTCGACATTGAGGGACTGCAGGACAGGTAAGTGTCCATTTATTAAATGCCAGCAGCTGCAGTATGTGTAGCTGCTGGCTTTTAATTTTTTTTTTCCCCCGGAACACACCTTTAATAAGAGGAACTTATATTGTAACTCACCCACTCTTATAAATACGTAGTATTTTTATTTATTTTTTCTGTATATACCAGTTTGTTTTAATAAACCTTTTTAAAACAACTGATGCATCAGGCTACGCGCCTTCTCTTTCTCCTTCAAGTAGTACTTAAGTCGCCAGAAAGTCATCTGGCAAAGTCGCATTGTAAGGGCTCTTTCACACGGAGGTCCGTTCAGGTCCGCCTGTCAGTTTTTTAGGCGGACCTGAAACGGATCCTCCATGCACCCCTATGGAAGCACGGATGTCAGCGGTGATATGTCCGCTGACATCCGCTCCGCTCCGAAAAAGTGTGACGGAGGAAAATCCTATTTTTCCTTCCGTCTGCGGAGCGGATCGGATGACAACGGACTCTACGGTCCGTCGTCATCCGATTCCCCATAGGGGAGAGCGGCGCTCTGACAGGGCGGTCCCTGCACAGTGTGCGGGGACCGCCCAGTCATCCGTCGGCTCAGCGGGGATCAACGGAGCGATCCCCGCTGAGCAAGCGGAGCTTCACGGGGCGGATCTTCACGGATCCGCCCCGTGTGAAAGAGGCCTAAGTCGCACGACTTTCAGGGCGTGGCAGTGTAAACCGAGCCTGATGCCGCGTACACACGATCACTTTTCTCGTCAGGAAAAATGTAATTTTTTCTATTGGACGAGAAAAACGGCCGCGTGTAGGCTCTCCAGCATTTTTCCCGACGAGAAAAACGGCGAGAATCACGACGAGAAAAATTAGAACATGCTCTAATTTTTCTCGTCGCGAATCACGGCATTTTTTTCCTCTGCAATTTTCCCATAGGGAAACACTGCTAGGGAGCCTACACACGGCCGGTTTTCTCGACCAAGACGGCCGTGTGTAGGGGACCAAGACGGTCCTCGTTTTTCCCGTCGGGTTTCACGGAGGTGTTTTCATCGCTGTGAAACTCGATCGTGTGTACACGGCATAAGAAATTTACAAAAATATGGCAACCCTGGTTGGATGTCTCTGAAACATTTTGGGGTGATGTCTTGTCTTCACAACTTGATTGATCAGAGTTTACTTAAATATAGTCCGTGGTCCTACATGGATGGTGGGCATTGCTTGGGTAGGCTGCTTTGGTTCTTTTTTTAATTTAATTTTTCCATTGGTTATTCCAGGGAACATGACGCAAATGTTGGGTGGTGTGTACGTGGTGTGGGTATGAATGTGTATGTCTGGTTGTATCTGGGGTTCCTGGCACCGTAAAGCTCTATAACTTGGCATTAAAGGGGAGTTCCAGACTTTCTTTATGTGTAGCGGGCATGCATTTTCCTTGTGTATTTAAAACTGGCAGAGACACCAGTAATGTGCAGTTCCCTGCAGCCCAGCGGGTGGCATTGTCGCCTTGGGCTGGGGTTGAACCATTGCTGTGTGCCGTACCCCTTTTTGTCCTCCCTCGGCAGTGGTATGGTGGGGCGGGGAACCCGCCGTGCTTGCTGGGAAAGGGAATAAAGGGGCCGGCCATCTTTGTCACGGGGTGGAGTCCCAGGCACCTTCAGCCTGAGGGCGGTGGTCGTGTTGGAGGTCCTAGGCGGCCTAGGCCTAGAGGACGTTTGGAGGTCGTGTTCCATCCCAGGCACCTTTAGCCTGGGGTGAGGTACTCGGATGGAGGTCCGGAGCTCAGTGCCCACCACTGAGTTCCACGAGGGAAGGAGATCCTAGGGAACCCCGGGAGTGGGTACCCGAATCCAGAGGCGTAATGGCCCGGGAGGGGGTACTTGCTTGAAGACCTGGTGCAGCATATTGCCAGTGATGGGTGAGCCTCCACCGGAGACCGCCTGGAAGGATATTTCCCTCGATCGGAGACCGCAACCTACTTTCAGGAAGGAAAGTGGAAAGTTCATTGTGTCTGGGCCTACTCGTATCCACACCCCTCTGTCTGTTCTACTCATTGAGGGAGTCCAACTGTCTGTGTGTTACTCTGTTATCGGAAGAATAAAGGAGTGTTGGACTTTAATGGTGTGGGGCTCATTTTCTGGCAGACATTGTTCAAGAAAACCATCAGGAGGAGGCTCCAGGTGCAGAACACCGACCCTAAGGTAAAAAAAAGAACTTTGCTTACCCGACACAACTATCTGCTGTGAAGGCTTGGCGTGGTGACCCCGCTCTCTCTCCTCTAAGGTACCCCTTAGACAAGAGACAGACGAGCTGATATAAGAGTGAGAGAGAGGAGGCCGCTACATATGTTTATTAAAAGTCAGCAGCTACAAAAAGTGTAGCTGCTGGCTTTTAATAAACATACACTTACTTGCTGCACGGTCCAGCGCCGCGCCGCCCGGAGCTCCGTTCCTCTTCCCCCTTCTCCGCCGGCGCCTCCATTCATAGTGTGGGCACCCGGCCGTGACAGCTTTCAGCTTCACAGCCGGGCACTCACTGCGCATGCGCGAACGGCGCAGCGCTCTCTGAGTGGACAGGCGATCGCCTGGGACCTGTCACGTCCCAGGTGATCACCTACAGGGAGGGGCCACCAAAAGGCGATATGACGTATCGCCTAGGCGACCCCAGAGCGGAAGGAGGAAATGGGACAGGAAGTCCCACTCCTACTGAAGCCCCCACTCCCCCCCCCTAAAAAAATTACATGCCAAATGTGGCATGTAAGGGGGCGAGGAGTGGATTTAGCGGAAGTTCCAAATTTGGGTGGAACTCCGCTTTAAATACTCTCACCTCCTACCACCTTTTTCCTAAAATTGTGTGGGAGCCTGGAGGGTTTTTAATCTCTAATAATTACGTTTATCCAAATATGCCATATCTATGTTTACTGGTTTTATCTACATACTTTGCCTTATATCTATGGTACTTGTGTATATGAAAAACATCTAAATAAATAAACACTTTTAAAAAAAAAAAAAAAAAAAAAAGACTGGTATGCCCAGGCGTCCCAATACTTTTGGTAATATAGTGTATTTACTAAGGCTAGCAGCATAAGGATTAAAAATAGTTCCTGTTGATTGGGAGAGTTTAGTTCTGCTTTCAGATGAATTCACAGGTCCATTTTTTAAAAAGAAAACAAAAAGAGTCTAAAGTTAGGCCAACATCACACAAAGCTAAAAATAAAGGAAGGCGTCTCAGATATTTCCTTTTATTCATGTAAATTCGGCAATCGAAGACAGTGTCTGGCCAACAGTCAAACAGCAATAGTTTTATTACGCATTAGTGCACATTCCATCAAAGCTATACACCGACAACGCTATTGTTTCGTGGAGTGAAGGGACGGCCAAGGCTTTACGTACATCCAAAAAAAGAAAAGAATAGCTGGAAAAAAAAAATCACACTGATAGCTTTACAAGGAAACAATCTTTTATACGCACTGAAATGCCGTTACACAAATAGAACTCTATTATATCATACTGAGTAATCTGCTATCTTCCAAACTGCTACACCAGACGTAGGTCATATAAAGCTCTCCAACTGCTGTGGAAATGGTATGTTCTGGGGGGGGGGGGGGGGTGCTGTCGTTAAATCTGCAGAACCAAACCTGAACTCTGGACCCTAAAAATCCCGTATTTCACTAGTTTGTGCTTATTGTGCCTGTTTTCATCTTGGCTAGAAAGATCACGTCTTATGCCGCGTACACACGGTCGGAATTTCCGACAAGAAAAGTTTGATGTGAGCTTTTCGTCGGAAATTCCGACCGTGTGTAGGCTCCATCGGACTTTTGCTGTCGGAATTTCCGCCAACAAAAGATTGAGAGCAGGTTCTCTAATTTTCCGACGGAAAAAGTTCCTATCGGAAATTCCGTTCGTCTGTATGCAATTCCGACGCGCAAAAAAAACACGCATGCTCTGAAACAATTTGACGCATGCTCGGAAGCATTGAACTTCATTTTCTCGGCTCGTCGTAGTGTTGTACGTCACCGCGTTCTTGACGGTCGAAAGTTCAGAGAACTTTTGTGTGACCGTGTGTATGCAAGCCAAGCTTGAGCGGAATTCCGTCGGAAAAAACATCCAAGGTTTTTCCGACGGAAAGTCCGACCGTGTGTACGCGGCATTAGAGTAGAACTACTTGAAAAATGAATCTGTAAAAAATGGAAAAATTAATATTGGAAAAAATTTGAACTGTCTTTTTTTCAACCAAACTAACTATGTAATCATTAATGATGCCGTTGATGCAGTTTTATTACATGTTGATCCTGCCAGTAAATCAGCTATTCCTATTTCCTTTACTAGGCCAAGCTGTCCAGTTAAAGTGACAGCTACAAAGGTTGGAACAAACCAGATAGCACTTCTGGCGAGACACCATTGTTGAGCCATTGCCACCAGAATCCCCAGTTCCATCCAACTGCCGAAACCATTGCCAAGCCAAAGACTGGCATCACACTTCTCCATATTGTAGAATGAACCGATAATGAAAAGTCTCCTCCAAAGAAGTCAATATTATTCATGTAATAATTGTAGCGTTGAGCCTAATTAACTGTCTATTTTGCAGTCTTTCTCTAGCAATTTTTTTTAAAATAATCCCTGTAAAATTTTTGTTACCTGGCAATCCTGCCCGTAAATCTGTTATTTTCCTACGTCCTTTACCAGGCCAAGCTGTCCAGTAAAAGTGACAGTTGCAGGGATTGGGAAAAACCATATATCACTTATGGTGAGACACCATTGGTGAGCCGTTCCCACCAGAATCCCAATTTCCATCCAACTGCTATAATTATTGCAAGGCCAAATGATGGCGTCACACTTCACCATAATGTAAAATGTTTATTGACGATCTTGCCAGTAAATCTGTTATTTTCCTACTTCCCTTACCAAGCCAAGCTGTCCAGTAAAAATGACATCTACAGAAGTTGGGACAAACCAAGTAGCACTTCTGGTGAGACACCATCGGTGAGCTGTTGCCACCAGAATCCCAAGTTCCATCCAACTGCCGTAACCATTGCAAATAAATGAAATGTCTCCTCCAAAGAAGTCAGTATCATTCATGTAATACTTGTAGTTAGAGCCTAATTTATCGTCTATGAGAGCCCATTCACACAGGGGTGGCACGACTTGTCCCGCGACTGTGCCGGGCGATCTGCAGACGACTTCAAAGGAGACTTCCAAAATGACTTCTGTATTGAAGTCAATGGAAGTCGCCCTGAAGTCGTCTTGAAGTAGTACAGGAACCTTTTTCTAAGTCGGAGCAACTTGAGTCGTTCCGATTAGAACGGTTCCATTGTACAGAATGGGACGCGACTTGTCAGGCGGCTGAGTCACCTGACGAGTCGCCCCTGTGTGAATGGGGTCTGATGCAATCTTTCTCTAGCAATTTTTTTCTTTAATCCTCCCCGTAACATTTTTATTACCTGTCGATCCTGCCCATATATATATCTGTTATTTTCCTACTTCCCTTACCAGGCCAAGCTGTCCAATAAAAGTGACAGCTACAAAGGTTGGGACAAACCAAGTAACACTTTTGGTGAGACATTGTCACCAGAATCCCAAGTTCCACCCTACTGCCGTAGACATTGCAAAGCCAAATGGTAGCGTCACACTTCTTCATAATGTAGAATGAGCAGATAATGAAAAAGTCTCCTCCAAAGAAGTCAGTATCATTCATGTAATACTTGTAGTGTTGAGCCTAATTAACTGTTCATGGTGCAGTCTTTCTCTAGCAATATATATATATATATTTTTTAATAAACCCTGTAAAAAATGTATTACATGGCGATCTTGCCTGTTATTTTCCTACTTCCCTTAATAGGCTAAGCTGTCCAGTAAAAGAGACAGTTGCAGAGGTTGGGACAAACCATATGACACTTCTGGTGAGACACCATTGGTGAGATGTTGCCACCAGAATCCCAAGTTTCACCCAACTGCTGTAATTATTGCAAGGCCAAACGATGGAGTCACACTTCTCCATCATTTAAAATGTTTATTACCTGACGATCTTGCCAGTAAATTTAATATTTTCCGACTTTCTTTACCAAGCCAAGCTGTCCAGTAAAAATGACATCTACAGAAGTTGGGACAAACCAAGTAGCACTTCTGGTGAGACACCATTGGTTAGACGTTGCCACCAGAATCCCAAATTCCATCCAACTGCCGTAATTATTGCAAGGCTAAACGATGGCATCACACTTCGTCATAATGTAAAATGTTTATTACCTGAAGATCTTGCCAGTAAAACTGTTATTTTCCTACTTCCCTTACCAAACCAAGCTGTCCAGTAAAAAATGACATCTACAGAAGTTGGGACAAACCAAGTAGCACTTCTTGTGAGGTACCATTGGTGAGACGTTGCCACCAGAATCCCAAGTTCCATCCAACTGCCGTAATTATTGCAAGGCCAAACTATGGTGTCACACTTCTCCATAATGTGGAAAGAACGGATAATTAAAAGTCTCCTCTAAAGAAGTTAGTATCATTCATATAATACTTGTATTGCTGAGCCTCCAGCTGTGATAAATACCGGTAATCGATAACTTATTTCTGCTTTCGACTCACAGTCACCCTCAACTTTGTGTTGGGTATATTTGTTAATCTTTCAGAATTACGTAACTGACACTCCATGTTGTACTTAAGCTTGCCATACACTAGTAGATTTCAGAACGAACCTTCGTACAAATATTTGTCCAAACATTCATACTAAAATTCTCAGTACACTCTCTTGTTAAAAGAAAAAAAAATATTATCAGTACATTCGATGACCTGATGAATGTTGTTCAAAAGTACTTAAATTTTGTTTGCTTTTAGCATTCAATTTTGTAATGAATGGATTTTCCTGAATGAAAACCACATACACGTTTAGAAATGTATTCATTAGAGAAAAGTTTTCCATCCCGCTGCTTTGATTTTTTTACATCACTGCGGTCGAAAATGAACATTGACTTGACCCCATTAACGATTAGAGAATTGATTAAATGTTCCAAAAACGATACATTTTGAATGAAACTCTACTAGTGTATGGAAAGCCTTATGACGCGTACACACGGTCGGAATTTCCGATGAAAAAAGTCAGACGGAATTTTTTCATCGGATATTCCGACCGTGTGTATGCCCCATCAGACTTTTTCCGTCGGAAAATTCAGACGGAGTTAGAAAGAGAACATGTTCTCTTTTTTTCCGATGGAAAAAATTTCTATTGCAAATTCTGTTCGTCTGTATGGAACTCCGACGGAGAAAAAACACGCATGCTCGGAAACAATTTGACGCATTCTCGGAAGCATTTTCTCGCCTCGTCGTAGTGTTTTCGTCGCCGCGTTCTTGACAGTCGGAATTTAGTGTGACCGTGTGTATGCAAGACAGCTTGAGCGGAATTCCGTCGGAAAAATCCGTCTGAGTTTATCCCGATGGAAAAACCGGTCGTGTGTACGAGGCATTACTTGGTAAAACTTTTAATAAAGACCATTGAAGTATTATAAATACACGTGGAACCAAGCTCTTAGAGCTCCCACCCCTATCCCTATTGTGGGAGGGGCAGAGACAACACATTGGCCTGGGAGATATAAGAAGCTGGAGGGTCATTGGAAACACTGGTGCTCAGTTAAAAATGAAGCATTAGTTGGAAGTTGGTATTTAAAGCCTAACTCCTGCCACTGGGGAAAGAAGAGATGAAGGAAGGGAATTTGACAGTGGATTTTTACACAGTTTGCACAGCTGCTATCTAGGGATTGCCAGAGAGCTGTGACATGCGGCACAACATAGCTTCAAGAAGCCTCAGTGCAGATAGGATAGAAAGAGGAATGGCATGGGTCACTTTAAGCTCTGCAGCCATACAGTCCAACAAGGTGAATCTCATAGCTATGGGCACTATATGGGTATAAGTCATAGGAACTTTAAACAAGGTGGATCACAAAACTAGTCACAAAGACTTTAAAACTTCTAAAGTTTCAAGGCTTTGATTGGCCACAAAGTGAAAGTGACAATAGATTTTTACACAGTTTGCACAGCTGCTATCTAGGGATTGCTAGAGCTGTGCCTACAGCACAAAGTATCTTCAAGGAACCTGTATGCACAGGTACTCCTAGATAGGATAGAAAGAGGAATGGCATTAATCACTTTAAGTTCTGGAGCCATACAGCCATACAGCCCAGCAAGGTGGATCACGTAGCTTTTGGCACTATATGGGTATAAGTCACAGGGACTTATACCCATAACTCTCACTGTTCCAAGGCTTTGATTGGTCACAAAGGGAACGTGACAATAGATTTTTATAGTTTTCACAGCTGCTATCTAGGGATTGCCAGAGAGCTGTGACATGCGGTAAAAAGCAGCTTCAAGAAGCCTCAGTGCACAGGTACTCCTAGATAGGATAGAAAGAGGAATGGCATTGATCACTTTAAGCTCTGCAGCCATACAGCCCAGCAAGGTGGATTACAAAACTATGGGCACTATATGGGTAAAAGCCACAGGGACGTTAAAACTCTCACTGTTCCAAGGCTTTGATTGGCCAGAAAGGGAACGTGACAATAGGTTTTTACGGTTTGCACAGCTGCTATCTAAGGATTGTCAGAGAGCTGTGACATGCGGTACAAAGTAGCTTCAAGAAGCCTCAATGCACAGGTACTCCTAGATAGGATAGAAAGAGGAATGGCATTGATCACTTTAAGCTCTGCAGCCATACAGCCCAGCAAGGTGGATCACAAAACTATGGGCACTATATGGGTAAAAGCCACACGGACATTAAAACTCTCACTGTTCCAAGGCTTTGATTGGCCACAAAGAAATGTGACAATAGATTTTTACACAGTTTGCACAGCTGCTATCTAGGGATTGCTAGAAAGCTGTGACATGCGGCACAAAGTAGCTTCAAGGAGGCTCTATGCACAGGTACTCCTAGATAGGATAGAGAGAGCATTGGCATTGATCACTTTAAGCTCTGTAGCCATACAGCCCAGCAAGGTCACAAAACTACAGGCACTATATGGGTAGAAGTCACAGGGACTTTAAAACTCCTACTGTCCCAAGGCTTTGATTGGCCGCAAGTCTAACAGTAGTCTTAGCACTAGATTTTCAATAAAGGATTACAGAAATAAGCGCAGGTTGGAGCCACGATGGGTGATCTTCTGATTCTTTAAGATGGTCATGTGACAACACACCAGCTCAATGCTTGCAGGGATTATAGAAAGAATACAGAGATGGTTCAGCAGCTTTATCTCCTAGAATAAAATCTATATGATGATTCTTTACATGGACTAGCATCATTTAGACAATCACATGACCTCAACTGTACCAAAATTAACGTTGCCTGCAAACGTTCTAAAGATGATGGTGCAATGGACCCCCTAAGGTGTAAGCTACACTGTAGCATGCTGCTGCCATTAACCGAGCACCATTGTTGCACTTGCATGAGCAATAATGGCTTTATATAGCTTACATCATAGCACACTGGTCTTACCATCACGTAACAGGTCTTCTGCAATTGCATACAAATTACTGGTGCATCTACAAATGGTCTATGTAGTTTAGGTGTTTAGGTGTGTAGGTGCAAAGGCCAAGGAGACCTGCTTACCACCTATGTGTTGGTCCTCATAGGTGAAAAGTAATCCCTCAGACCAGAAAAACACTTTTGTAGCTACTCTTTTTTTTTTTTTTTTTTTTTCATTTTTCATAATTTGCCCAGCGGACTTGGTTCCAAGCTGTAAGGACACAAACTACATACGGTTGGCATAGCAAGGCAGAACAATGGAGGCGGTCTGTGCGTTTAAAAGCGATCCCAGTCCTACATCGCCACAGGGGAGAAAATGTACAATGCCTAATCTAAAACAACGCTCTGTCCAGCCAAGGCTGCTCTGAAAAAGGTCTGGCAGATAGTATTACGCTGGTGAGCCGACTCTGGACTTATAATCTTTGGAAGAGTAAAGTGCAATCATATTAAACACTGTAAACCGCGGACCAGCTTATGAATAGTCACTGACACTGTGTGCTCTATCTAGACTTCTGTGCTGCTACAGATCGACAAACTCCATATTTTTTTTTGTTAGTCCCAGCATCTGGGTTTGGTAAAATGACGCACTCTGAAGGTGCCCCACGGCCAATAAAAGTTCTGCCAACAGACCGGGCTGTCGCTGGCCTTTATAAGTGGGTGTCCTCCTCCATAGCCTCATTCTCTTCTTTGTCAGGCTTGTTGATTAGGGTTTCCCAGCCATCCGCCTGGTGTGCAGTGCCACCGTTGATGCTCGCCTTCTTCTCTTGCATCTCCGACTGTCCGTCCATCGCCACGTCCAGGGTGGGATTATCGTGGCAGCCATTCTCCACGAAATGCAGCTCCTTGGAAAGACATTAAAGAGGAACATGAAATAAATAAAAAGATGACTTAGGCTGGATCCATATATTACGGGTTCTCTACAGATACTGGTGTCTAGCGGGCTATTTAAACCTGCATTACTAATCTTTAATGCCACGTACACACGACCGTTTTTCATGACGAGAAAAATGCAATTTTTTTATTTGGTCATTAAAAACGATCGTTTGTAGGCTCCAGAGCATTTTTCGCGACGTGAAAAATGGGCATTAAAAATTTGGAACATGCTCTATTTTTTCACGTCGTTTTTCACGTCGTTGTTTTTCTCGTCGTGAAAAACAGGCGTGTGGAGGCTTTAACGACGTGAAAAAACGCGCATGCTCAGAAGCAAGTTATGAGACGGGAGCGCTCGTTCTGGTAAAACTAGCGTTCAGAATGGAGACAGAACATTCGTCACGCTGTAACAGACTGAAGAGCACGAGGCTGAAAAGCACGAATCGTCTCTCACCAAACTTTACTAACACGAGAATCAGCAAAAGCAGCCCAAAGGGTGGCGCCATCCGAATGGAACTTCCCCTTTATAGTGCCGTCGTACGTTTCATACGTCACCGCGCTTTGTTTGAGCATTTTTTTTCACGATAGTGTATACGCAAGGCAGGCTTGAGAAGAATCACGTCGAGAAAAACTTTGTTTTTTCAATGACATTAAAAACCGTCGTGTGTACGCGGCATTAGTCAAGGTTCAGGATCAGGAATTGCAGGAACTTAATGTTGACCTTGATATTGACCTTGCTTTCACCAGACCTGCTTCTTAATTATCCTTATCTATGTTTGCTGCCCATCTCAGTTATCAACCTCGGCCTTGACTTCTGACCAAGATTTTGCCTATTGACTCTGTACCTTGCTACCTGCACATTTGGAGGCAGATGCAGTCTATTTTCTCAACTGTAGGTGGCACCCGACTGCAGCAGCATTACAGATGGAAGGGAAGTCAAGAGGAACATGGTTCCTCTACAGTTTCCTGGGTCACTGGGGAAGCTATCTGATTGGATGCTTACGCTCCATGTGACTCTTACAGCCATCTTGGGCCAGGCAAAGCCTACCTAAGACCCTGGTTCCCAGGCTTGGCGAGTATTTCATGTGTGGACGGTTAGTGTAGGAACAGGTCACCAGTTTGACAGGGACAGTGATTAGCATCAGTGAGAAATTCCAGACAACTAGAGAAAAGATAGGGACATGCCATCCTTCCTGGACACCTCCCTATTTGGCTCTGGACCGACCAGGCCGCATTCTGCCCCTCAAGACAGATTCTGTTAGCAGGCCTGAGACCTGGTCTGCTACTCATTGCTGTTGCATTCTGTGAGTGTTCCCAGTCAGGTGCCTTCCTGCTGGGATTGTTGTGAATTGTTGAACATTACATTAACACAAGTTCTATTCTCTGCAAATGGACTCTGAGTGTTTACTGCTGCCGCACTACGCTGCACTTTCCCACATTTTGCCAATCTTAGCCCATTTCTGACCTTGATTCTGCCTACGACTTGGTGCCTTCCTGTTCATGTGTTACCGAACCTGGCTTATGACCCCACATCCAGTTCTTACTGAACTTGGTGTATCCTGGGTACCCTATCCGCTATGCTTCTCTTAGTCTGAAACCAACGCTCCCAAGTTCCAATCTTCAGTTCCAATCTCACCAACCTTGCAGACCCCGTCTCACCTTCCAAGGGCGCTTGGATGGGAGTTGTGCAAGAGACCACCTTGCCATTTTAGGTTCATTACACAGGTACATGCCCGTATCAGATTTGGGTACCATTTCAAGTGCTGCAAATCTTTGACATTTAACATTTGTTCAAAATAAAACCTATGATTTTATGTATTCATATGTTTGTGTAAGGCTGGGTTCACACTTGTGCGGTGCGAATTCCAGCTCTGTTATCTCTGCAAGGAGATGAGAGAGCTGTTCAGCGTTTTGTGTGCGGTGGAACATGCAAACTTGCTGACCTGGGAGAGGGGGGGGGGGAAGTGTAGTGAGCATTGAAAACAGTCCTGTTCAGAACGGAAGACATCTGCGAATCAGATGCGTGGCCATAGAAGATAATGGACCTGAATTCGCACCTGAGCCGCACCGCAATGTCTAGAAAACGCACACGTTTTTTTGGTAATGCGCAGTGCGAATGCATCGCACATATGTGAACCAGCCTCATTGAAAAGAATGTATTTTTTAATGTTATGCGAATTGGATGCGGTGTAAGCCGCAACCAATTCGCATAGGTGTGAACCCGGCCTGAGTGTGTGGTTCATCTTTGTAGCACCTGAAAAGTCCCTTAAAATATTGTGTCTGCTACCTACAGTATATACAGTTAACTGGGATGCAGTGCTTTTATCCCAGGGGCTGGTTCAAACTAACATTTTGTATCAATGCTGTCATGATTACGTAAAAGAAAACCAAGGGTTTTGTTAATTGCCTGTTTAAGCCATTTTTTTTATCTGACAGGGAGAGAATACAAGTGACTTACAACACAAACTATCCCTGAGAAAAAATTTGTGCACTGATGACACTATTGCAAATATATTGGAAGATGTAGACACCCTTTGACATTTGTAAAATTTGCATTTTAGTGTATTGCTAGTAGGCTTAGGTGAATGCACCCACTCTAACTTACTATGACATAAGCTACATCCAGGACAATGAAGGTATAATTTATTCACGAAAATGTGGTAGCAGTGTCTAACTTCTACCACTAGAGGGAGTGTAACTGTATAGAATCAATGAGATTCCGCAGCATATAAAGATAAAGCTTACTCCACCATATTTCAGAATAATGACTGATCAAAAGTTTAGGGTGTCTCTGGCAGAGGTTGGGGGTGTCTGTTTTCACCAATGCTTTAAAGTAGCTGTAACCCTTAGGCCTCGTACACACGGCCGAGAATCTCGTCAGGAAAAAACTTGTCGTTTTTCTTGACGAGATTCTTGGACAAGAAACTTGTCCCGGCCGAGTGTACACACGCTCCATTCAAAGAACCTGCGGTTCTTTGAATGGAGCGAACGTGGTGACGTCATCGACTACGACGAGCGTGCGCTCGTCACATTCGATGCCGTCGCCGCCATCTTGCTACAACCTACCTATGCCTAGGAAGCTACCGCGCATGCGTCAAAGTCATTTCGAGCATGCGCGGGTTTCCACGGCAACAGGTAAGTGTACACACACACACTTTTCTCATCGAGAAACATGCTGACGAGAATCTCGACGAGAAAATAGAGAGCAGGTTCTCTGTTTTTCTCGTCGAGATTCTTGTCGGTTTTCTTGACGAGAAACCTGAAAGCCGCGTACACACGACCGATTTACTCGGCAAGAAAGCTCTGTCAGCAAGTTTCTTGCTGGTTCTTGCCGAGAAACTCAGTCGTGTGTACGAGGCTTGAGACATGAAAAATGAACAAAACCTATCCATCTATAGTGTGTACTTGTCTCAATCCAGAGCACTAAATGTAATTTCTGTCTGCAGCCTCTTTCCTCTGCTATCTGCATGAGTCACTTCTGACAAGTTTTCCTGACACCAAAAGAACAAAAAAGGGACAGGGGTGGGACCTCCAGCACACAGCCTGTGATTGACAGCCTCAGCTCTGTTCCTGTGTGAAGGAGGTGTGTCCCTTCCTTCCAATCAGCTCTTAGCACTCTCTTTACTCTGTAGAGTGAAACTTTTAGCTCCCCAACCTGTTTTCTGACAGCTCAGAAAAGCTTCATAAATTCTGGACTTTGGATTAGAGAAGAGAAGGCTGCAGTTAAACATGTACAACTTATGTAGGAGGATTTGTTTCATCTCTGTGTATCACCTGAGGCCAGTCACTTCCCTGGGTATATGTAAGGGTTTACAACCACTTTTAAGTAACACAAATATGTGAGCAATGACAGCCCCTATATTTTATCATTACAGATTTTGAATTGTTCAAACTGTATAAATTGGAAAACAATAAAATTTGTGGCTGGACTTTTCTTAAAGGAAAATGTTGTTTTGCCCATGCAGAGGAAACTAACAGATTAATTTTACTGCCCATCCCCCCAGCTGCACATACTTACCCTTCTTTTTCTCTCCCACCACTGATTTTGGACATTGGGAACAAGGAGAGAAACCTCCAAATCGCAACACCAACCCCATCCCCATGTTCTGGTGTTAGAGCAGTCAACTTCCAAACACCGGTACTACCAAATAGGAGGAAATGGAGGGAGACACATGCTCCCACATACACATGTGGCACCCTCCTGGATAGGCTGCTAGTTAAGCTAGGCAAATTTCATTTTTTTGGCTCCCCTGTAATCAGTGGAGCAGCTTGTGATTACTTAGGGCTGTTCTGGGTTTCACCAGTTGCAGGTTTGACTACCCCCCCCCCCCCCGCCTTCTGGAGGATTCTGGAATGTAGTGGGCTGGGAGAGTTATATTTGCAGCCTGAATATTTATGTGGTCTCAGCCAATCCCTGGGGGAGGATGCCCAGTAGGTGGCTGAGGAGTAGATAAATAGTCTGAGGCTTGAGGCAGCCCTGTGCTTGTCCAGGAGGAGAAGTTCCCAACTTGAAGGGCTCTCCTGCCCTTCTGGGCAGTCCAGCTGTACTTCTGCACTTACTCATCGAGGTCCCAGCTATGCTAGAGCTGAGGGACCTATTCTACTGAAATGTCTGGCTGATATTGGAAAGAGGCATCCAAGTATCCTAGGACATTTGTGAGTACAGACCTGTGTTTGAGATCTTAGTGACTGTGTGCTGCTACTATCCCTTGTGCATCAGTGCCAGCTCTTGCTAAAATGTATACATTTCCTGTGGTGTCCCAGTGTAGCCCAGTCCATTAGCTGCTGCTGCAAAGACTAAGTGTAATTGTGTTCTGTATTGTGCTACTGAAGTATCCCACAGCCTCCTTTATCCCCATCCAGGGCCGCCAATAGGGGTACCACCGGGCCTCCTGTAGGGGGCCCGGGCAAACAGGGAAGCCCGGACAGCGGGAGGGGGGGGGTCAATTACAGAACGATGCAGTGTGTCTGTGTCTCTCCCTCCAGCAGCTGAAAGCAGGTTTCTCCCCCTCTCCCTGCCGCCGGCTTTTAGTTGCTGGAGGGAGAGATTCAGACATGGTGCATCATTCTGTAATTGTCCTCCTGTCCCACTGATCCCCCCTCCCTTTGCTGCCTACATCTGTTTACCCCTGTGTGCCCAGGCCCCCCACCCACAGCGCTGCCAGCTTTCCTCTCACCAGCTGCTGCGGGTACACCGGCGGATGGAGAGTAGGGGAAGGGGCCGGTAAATATGTCATGTACCGACCCCTTCCTTTTCTGAATTAGACAGAGTGTGCGTTGGGCACTGATCGCTTCTGTGTCAATTGATAACTGAGCATCGTAAACTGTGTTTACTATGCTTCGGTTTATGAATGGGGATTAGCCTCCGTCTCCTCTTCATTCATCTTCAATGCAGCTGAGCCTGCAGGGAAAGGAACCGAAGAATCGGTGTCCTCAATTACTATCTCTATTTCAAAGAGATGAGATGTTAGGGGTCTGATATTTAATCCAAGCCCCCCCCCCCCCAACAGCATTGCAGCATTGTTAAAAGAAAACTGAAAAAATCATTTAAAAAATGTAAATAAATAGATTTTAAAAAAAAGATTTTAGAAGATGGAAAAAAAAAATTGGTCCATTGGTCTACAGCAGTGAAATCAAACTGTATATAAAAATTTTACTCACCATGTTTTTCAGTTTGGGCAGACGCCTTTGCCAGCAGATGTAAATGAGCCCGGCGACAATAATCATGACGCACACGGAACCGATAATGACCAAAACAATAAAGAGTTTGCCGTAATCGCTTCGGGGTGGACTGGGGCGGGACTGGCAGCTGACCGTGCTCGAGTAACTTTCAATCCCGATCTGTAAAGAAGTGAAGAACATTAGTCCTATAAGGCAGGGGGTTCTGAAAGTGGTATTAAACCGAAAAAGCAAACATTTATTATATTGCAGCTTACCAATTCTTAGATGTGATGTCTGCATTCGTTTTCTTTTTTAGGCTTCCTTTCCTCTAGTTTCATCTGGTGATCTGTCCAGTAAGTCTGCTGCTTTTCAAAAGCACAAGCTCTCCAGCAGAATGTATCAGTTTACATGGATGAGACAAATCATCTAACACTGGCGGGGGTGCTTACAATGATCAGATTTTATTTATTCATGTAAAACATGGGTGCTAAACCTGTGCCCCCCCCCCAGCTGTTGCGGAACTACAAGTCCCATCATGCCTCTGTGTTTAGGAGTCATGCTTGTAACTGTCAGCCTTGCAATGCCTTATGGGACTTGTAGTTCCGCAACAGCTGAAGGGCCCCAGGTTGAGCACACATGATGTAAAACCTTTTTCCCAAAAGTAACAAAACTGCTTGCTGTAACTGATGATAAAGTTTGAGCTGGAGTTTGTCTTCAATTTGTTAGTGTAATTAAATCTGCTAGTACATCTAAAGCTGGCCATACACCATATACTTTTCTTATTTAATTTCCTTTAGATTTACCTTCTACTATGTAGTACAAGGACATGCCTGATTGCATACAAATTAAAAGTGTTTAGGTTTGACCTCCTATTATATGGTTATGGCCAATTTAAAGGAAAGTTGTACAAGAAAATTGTATAATGTATGGCCAGCCTTACACTCCCCCGCCCACCCAAACCAAACTGACAATGAGGCTGTCTGCTGTGCCTCCTGTGCTCCTTCATTCAGAATTGTGTCTCACTAATATAGGTGTGTTGCTGGACAGATCACCAGGTGAAACCAGAGGCAAAAATAAAAAAAAACGAATGCAGCCATCACTTCTAATGATTAGTAAGCTGCAATATAATAAATTGTTGGTTTAAGGTTTAACACCGCTTTATAAGCTGAAGTTTAATCTGCTTATATTTTGCCTTCTATGATTCCTCATCCCCCCTCATCAACATGCTAATGATATTTTAAAATAAAATCTTTACATTTTACATTCAATTATGATTCAATTATTGAATGTAATATGATGATTAAAGCTCTGATGTTATTAGTATTATTTTTTTTTTTTAAGAAAACGAATAAAAAGAGGATAAATAAAAAAAAAAAATCAGTTTTCATGATATATCTTATTTTAGACCAGGTGATTCTCTATGCAAGGCACGGACAGGCAAATGGGAGTACAGGTACGTCCCTTTAAATTTGCCGCTGTGTGGGTGCGCGCGCCCCAGTCGTGAGCTCCGTGACCACGTGACCCGCGGACTCGATGTCCGCCGGTGTCCCGCGATCGTGGCGATTCTGCCTAGTGACAGGACACTGATCTTCTGCTCCCTCTATTCAGCGATCAGTGTCGTGTCACAGTAAGCCCCGCCCCCCACACAGTTAGAATCACTCCCTAGGACACACTTAACCCCTTGATCCCCCTCTAGTGGTTAACCCCTTCCCTGCCAGTGTCATTTATACAGTAATCAGTGCATTTTTATAGCACTGATCGCTGTGTAAATGACATTGGTCCCAAAATAGCGTCAAAAGTGTCCGATGTGTCCGCCATAATGTCGCAGTCACGATAAAAATCGCTGATCGCAGCCATTACTAATAAAAAAATAAATAACAATAAAAATGCTATAAAACTATCCCCTATTTTGTAGCTGCTATAACTTTTGCGCAAACCAATCAATAAACGTTTATTGCGATTTTTTTTAGCAAAAATATGTAGAATACGTATCGGTCTAAACTGAGGGAAAAAATATTTTTTTATATATTTTCTGGGGATATTTATTATAGCAAAAAGTAAAAAAATATAGCTTTTTTTCAAAATTGTTATTTTTGTTTATAGCGCAAAAAATAAAAACCGCAGAGGTGATCAAATACCACCAAAAGAAAGCTCTATTTGTGGGAAAAAAGGACGTAAATTTTGTTTGGGAGCCACGTCGCACAACCGCGCAATTATCAGTTAAAGCAACACAGTGCCGAATCGCAAAAAGTAGACCAGTCCTTTGGCAGCCAAATCCCCTGGGGCTGAAGTGGTTAAAGAGGACCTTCAGTCATTTTTTCAACTTTCCTTCTATTAAATCTTCTGCCCTTGTTGTTGTTTTAACTTTGGATAGTAAAACATTTTTTCTGCCAGTAAATACCTTATACAGTCCACTTCCTGGTCAATAGTGTAGCGGGTATGTACTATTTAGGGGCAGCATCTGGGTGGTAGTATGACCCAGATGCACTATTGGTAGAGCAGGGCTATGTTTTATTTGTGTGAGGACATCAGTGGTGTTGAATTCCCTGCGGCTCAGTAGGTGGCGCTGTCATTCTGAGCCGGGGTTGAACCACCACTGCAGTGCCGTACCCTTTGTGATCTATCGCAGCGGCTGTACTGCGGGGCGGGGAACTTGCTGTGCTTGCTGGGGGAGGGTATAAAGGGGGCGGGCATCTTCACCACGAGGTCCGAGTTCCAGGCACCTTCAGCCTGAGGGATGCCGCCCGTGATCGGTGTCCAGGCGCCCTTGGCCTGTACACGTGGAGTTCGTGTTCCATCCCAGACACCTTCAGTCTGGGGTGAGGTACTCAACCGGAGGCCTGGGGCTCAGTACCTTCCACTGGGTCCCGCGAGGGAGGGATTGTCCTAAGGTGCCCCTGGTGTTGGGCACCTGAATCCAGAGGCGTAAGGGACCAGAGGAGGGATTCAACCGAAGATCTGGTGCAGCATATTGCCAGTGCCGGGTGAACCTCTGGAGACCGTCCAGATGGATATCTTTCCTGAACAAGGGCCAATTCATCAGGGAAGGTGGTTCATGTCCTATGACCAGTGGCAGCGGTTCATCTAGTTAACTCAGGTCGGTGGCAGAGACCTGCTATCAGGCCTGTGGCAGGGGCCTCAACAGTTCACTCGGTCGGTGGCAGCGGCCAATCTCACGGTCGGTGGCAGCGACTGTGCGCCAAGCCTATTCGCAAGAACAAGTAATAGGAGTGTTCACTGTGCCTGGGCCTACTCGTATCCACACCCTGTCTGTTAGTTTTAAAAGGTAACTCAACTGATGCTGTTCATGTGAAAGAAGAATAAAGGAGTGTTGGACTTTTTATGGTTTGGAGCTCCATTACTGACAGTCAAACTTCCCCTCTGCAGGAGGGCCAGAGGCTCCGTCTAGAACACAGACCCGAAGGTAATATAAGTGTTGGCCTTCACCTCTACATACTAGAGGACATGGGCCGTAGTGAACCTCATCCTCCTCCCGCATACCCCTAGACTAGGGTGACCACGTGTCCCGGATTGCCCGGGACAGTCCCGCATTTTGCAGGTCTGTCCCGGGCACCTTCATTCCAGGACAATACAGTGTCCCGGAATGAAACTGACACAGCTACCCCCCAGGCCAATCTGATGCCCCCAAAAAAGGCTGCCACATCACCGCTTTACTCACTGACAGCACTTGTCCTGGCCGGGAATGCCTGGAGGAGCACAATCCCCGCCCCCTGCTTGTGATTGGAGAAATCATAAATCCCACCTCTGGTGTCCAATCACTGTGCTGTGATACGTTACAGCACAAGCTGATTTTTTGGAAGGGGGGGTGTCCCCGAAAGGTTGTTTAAAAATGTGGTCACCCTACCCTAGACAAGCCAGCCGTTTTATTCATAAAGGGGACGGGGGGTGAGGCCGCTACATTAGTCTAGGCTTATGGCATCATGCACAGTTCTCTCTCTAACTCTCGTGAGAGTTTGACAGGAAGGGAGAAGGGATGAGTCATAAGAGCGCCAATGAGAGCTGCAGAGCTGCAGGTGTGCCTCTGTGTAAATACAGCAAGTGAGCAGGCAGCAGCTCCAGCTGCCCACAGTTAAAATGGCTGCAGCCAGACTCAGTGGAGGGAGATTTCTGCAGCATTTTTGACAAGTACAGAATCACAGTATATATAAAATATGCAAAGTGGTTGGAGGGAAGCTTCAGAATGGCAAAGATGTTTTAATTACAGATTATGTGAGAAGACTGCAGTGCCTCTTTAAGAGCCCTCAGTCCTGATGAAAGCAGTGGGCTGGCTCTTGGGAGGGGTCATGTATACCGTGTTATAAAATGCCTTGATGGGTGGATGTCAGTCTGGTGGATTGGGCGTTCCTAGGCAAGCTATTTGCATGCAGACCGCCCTGGGTAACGCCCACATGTGATGCTGAGCCTCCATGATTGAAAGAACTGAAATCCAATGAATGAAAGGGGCGGGCCTGGGACAGTCAGGCTGGGGAAGAAAGTGATTGGTTCCTTCCACCAGAAAGCTCTGATCTCAAGAGTCCAACCTAAGGGAGCCCATGGCCATCTATTGGTTGTATGCACCACTGACCTCTGCCAGGCTTCGTTTTATGTCGCCCAACGCCATGAAGACGTCTTTAGCAGGGACCACACCTTGAAAAATAAAATGAGATACAAAGGGTTAGACCAGATGCAGAAAAGGCACCATTACCCACCGTGTCTGGACACTGAAGCCTAACCACACATGGTGGCTTGAAGTGACTTACGTTCCTCCTCTGTGACCGTCATCAGCAGGTGATTGTCATTCTCATTAGGCTTGCTTAGGAAGATCACCCAGTCCCTCTGGGGTGGCTCTGTTTTCCAAGAGAGCGCCCCCTCCAGGAGAGAAAGCAGCTGTTGCCCCTTCCTCCATCTGAACTCTTCCTGTAGTAAGAAGAATCTCCAATTAGAAAAAAGGTAGACAAGGTCCTCCCGTAAAATCTAAACTCTGGTTGCTATCTATGCACCTCACCTCTGACCACAGCCCCCAATGCCTGAAACATGGCAGGCAGGGCCCGGCCGGCCCAAGGCATAGGCAGAGGCAGTCGCCTTTGTCACTTAAGCAGAAGGGGAAACCAAGAGGACCGGACCTGCTGCTAAAGTAGCTAAAGGCTCATGAAAGGGGGTGAAATTTGGCCTCTGCACAGTAGTAATCAGGTTAGCAAAGGAAGGAAGAAGAAGAAGCTGATTGGTTGCCATGCACAGCTGCTCCAGATTCTGTCTGCTCCATTTCCCCCCTTATATACATCCACTAGTGGTGGCTGGTGCTCCATCTTTGGGGTGGGGGGTTCGGCGGCAAACAAATCTAAAGCCACCCACCCACCCCCGTCACTCGGTCGGGGGGTTGATCCCTCCACCCCCCTGTCACTAAGTAAGTCGGTCGCCCCCCCCCCCCCCAGTCACTCGCTCATCCGCCCACCAGCCCCGCACTCACCCCATCTAGGTCACAGGCAGCTTCGGCTACTTCCTGCTTCTCCTCCTCCTCAGCGGCTTCCCCTGCGTCACCTGCTCCTCGGCGGCCGATACGGTCGCTTCTCCTCTCAGCCAATCGGGTCTTAAGACCCGCTTCCTGATTTGCTGGGAGGAGAATCAGGAAGACAATAGCCAATGTTAATTTGCTATTGTCACACAACTGGGTGGGCTCAGGGAGCAGTCTGGCATCCGGCGCCCTGCATGTAGATTAGGGCTGGACACATGGATTAGGGGAGCGGTGCCCCTTTGCCTCGTATGGACGGGCCGTCACTGACATCCACATAAGTGTTGACATCTGTACAGTTCTATCTAGATTCATAGTTTGTACAGATTGCAATCAGGGGCGTACCTACAGGGGTCACAATTGCGATCTGGCCCCATGCTGCAGGGGGCCCGTGCAGCCCCCTGTACGTCTGGATAAGAGGAGTTGCAGGGGTGGCTGCATATAGAGGAGTCGATCTCTCCATTTTCCTCCTGCGGCCCCTGAATGCCTGCGTGAGGGAGAGGAGGAGAAGTGGGCATTCAGTGGAGGAAAATTGAGAGATTGATTCCTCAACATGCAGCCGCCCCTGCCACTCCACTCCTGCTATCCGGCTTCCTTCTGCTGCCCCTGTTGTGCTCTCCAGAACAACCCCCGCCCCTCATATACCCCACAGCTCTGCCAGGTTCCCCCCTCCTTTCTATCGTTGGCTGCTGCGGGATATCTGTCAGGATGGAGAGCGGGGATGGGGCCGGTAAATATGTAATTTACCGGTCCCTTTTCTGAATGGAGAGTCAGTGATCTGTACCGATCACCGACCCTGTCCATTCATAACATTCAAAAAGGATGCATAGTAAACTGTGTTTACTATGCTTCAGTTTGTGAACAAATAGAAAGCTCTTTACAGAGCTATTCCTGTCCATTCATTCTGTGCAGCTGATGCTACAGAGATGGAGATTGAGGGCTGTGTCTTCAATCTTTTTTCTCTGTCTCAAAGGTGGAACATTAGAGGTCTATTTAGACCCCTGATATCTCACCAAAGCAAACTGTGCTTACTATGCTTCAGTTTGTGAATGAACAGGAAGCTCTGTACAGAGCTAATCCGGTCCATTTGTTCTGTGCAGCTCAGGCTGCAGAGATGGAGATTGAAGTCTCATACACACGGCCGAGAATCTCGGCAGGAAAAAACCCGTTGTTTTTCCTGACGAGATTCTTGGACAAGAATCTTGTCCCGGCCGAGTGTACACACGTACCTTTCAAAAGAACCGCCGTTCTTTTGAATGGCACGAACGCGGTGACGTCATCGACTACGATGAGCGTGCACTCGTCACATTCGATGCCGTCGCTGCCATCTTGCTACACCCTACCTATGCCTAGGAAGCTATCGCGCATGCGTCTAAGTCATTTCGAGCATGCGCGGGTTTCCACGGCGACAGGTAAGTGTACACACACTCGGGTTTCTCGTCGAGAAACAGGCCGACGAGAATCCCGATGAGAAAATAGAGAGCAGGTTGTCAGGGACCTGCCAGAAACAGAAGACAATTCTTGTTTCCCTCGGTACCTGTGCGTCGGCGCGCGCCAATTGCGCACGCGCGTGCGTGATGTGCGCGCGCGCGTGCACGCTAATGATATGGCGCCATTAGGCCTTTAAAAGGCCAGCAGTTACAACAGTGCATTGCTGTCTGATCTGCAGCTTTGTAATCCGAGTACCTGCATACCTGCTACCTGTTACCAGTACCGACCCGGCTTGCTCGACCACCCGATACCTCTCCAACCCTGACCTCGGCTCGCCTTGACCCTGCTCTGTCTCTCACCTGCCTACCTGCTGCCAAACCTTGCCTGTGTTCCCGACTACGTCTAAGCCTGCTGATCCATAATCTGACTACCTGCTCTGACCTGGCTTGTCTGACCCTCCTGCTGTCTGCTGTTGTGTGAAACCTAACCAGGTTTATCTCACCTTGCTCCAGCTCCCGCTGTTCCGGTATCCGCCAGCTTCCGGGTCGCTGACCTGCAACCACCTGCTCTGCTGCCTACAGCTCCAGCCATCCCTGGAGGATCACCACCTTGCCACGGTGCCTACCACTACACCCACCACAGGCACTCCTACCTCACTGCGCTCTTGAGTTCACTGTTCCCACTCCAGTGGCTCCTGAGCCAGGGCTGTAAGAGAGGTCTCCTTCTACAAAGTCAGGCTCTACGATCAGGTACGTTCTGTACATAACACAGGTTCTCTACTTTTCTCGTCCAGATTCTTGCCAGTTTTCTTGACGAGAAACCTGAAAGCCTCGTACACACGACCGATTTACTCGGCAAGAAAGCTCTGCCAGCAAGTTTCTTGCTGGTTCTTGCCGAGAAAATCGGTCGTGTGTACGAGGCTTTAGGGCTGTGTCCTCAATCTCCTTTCTCTGTCTCAAGGGTAAAACATCAGAGGTCTATTTAGACCCCTGATATCTCCTAAAATTTTCAAAAAATTGTATTGTAAAAAAATTATGAAATAAAAAACTACAGACACCAGTAGCGGAACTCCCAGGGTCACAAAAGTCAAACTTGCGACTAGCTTCAGAGGGAAGGGCTCCAGCCGGGGGTCAGGGGGGCCCTTAATGGTTTCTTGCAGCGGGGCCCTGAGGTTCTAGTTACGCCACTGATTGCAATATTTGTGGCCAGCTGATTACGTTTAGGTTTGCTTTAACCCATTTATCCCCAGCAGGACATACTTACCTTTCCTTTTCTCCCTTGCCATCTATTCAGCACCAGGAACCAAAGGAAATACCTGGTCATTTTAGGCATGGAGGACTATGTGGCTCACACAGGGCTTACACAGAGTTATGGACTCTCCATGTGACCATGCTGATTGGATCAGTACCATCACATGGATCGTCCATAACAACGTGTGAGCTTCAACTCCTAGCTCATATAGGGCTTTCCGGTCACTCCCAGCGGTGGAGCAAAATGATGGCATGTGTGTCTAATTCACTTTGAGTTGGCATTAGAAAAGTTTAACAAATTACACGGTCATCCACAGAATGCAAAAACAGGTAAACTAAGAAACAAAATATCTTTCTGTGGTTGCCTCCCAAGGCTCGCCCCAACCAACCCTCCAATGGGTGGAGTACTCCATTAAGTTCCTATAGACTTATGAACAATGTACGGCCAGTGGAGCCTTCTTCGCTGCAACGCTGTACGGCAGTGAAAGAGTCGGCAGCTTGCAGAAAAGGTCACTGAGCAGTTCCGCATTCCTCCCTCCCTCTACGGCTGTCTAATCCCCTCTGCTGTTTCCATGACAACCCAGAGACCCTGGAGATGGTTAATAAGGACAGTTGTCATGGAGACTGGTACATCTCGGGGCAGGCTCCGGCCTGCACACCCACCCGTGTTATTTGGGAGGGAAGGGGCGGCTGAGCCTGCCACAAAATCAAGCCCTTGACAGACATGGGTTGGGTTTTTTTTTTAAAAGGAAAAGGTGGCGTTGCCTGTAGCAACCAACCAGATCCTGTCATCTTTCAAGGTCGTGGTTACTGTTCTGAAGCAAATATATACTAGATGGTGTTGGCCAGTTCAAGTGGGGACTGTTGTCAGTACTTACACAGTCGATATCATCCGACATGTTGAGGATGATGTAATTTTTTCCTGCCAAATTTATCCAGTCTTTGCAGATTACCTGAAAATAGACAATTTATGTATAATGAGAAAGGAAGATACAAGACTTCTGAATTCAGCAGTATCGTATTGTAGGTCTACCCTAAAAATTGGGACAAGGTCTTTAGCACTCAACACTAGTCCTCCCCGCTGGGCTTAATGGTTCCTCCCACTGGCCCCTATGCCCTGTAGTGATGTAGGAGCCAGCAGAAGGAACCACCAAACAGGATGGGGGTGTAGAAATCGTTATTTATTTTTTTGGTATATCTCAACCCACCAATCCTAACCCTGAGGGTCTTTTCAAGTAGGCTTTCCAATCAGATATGCCTGTCAATTTTTCAAGTGGACCTGATTGGAAGTTCCATGGGGTCTATAGGCAGGCGGATGTATACAGACTTTTACACCTTAAAGAGGAGGTCCACCCAAATTTTTTTTTTTAAAAGCCAGCAACTACAAATACTGCAGCTGCTGACTTTTAAAAAATGGACACTTACCTGTCCAGCGCGCCCGCAATGTCGGCAGACGAGGCCGAGCAATCGCTCAGTCCTTGGATGCTGCCGCCGCCATGCTCGTGGAGGAATCAGGAAGAGAAGCCTTGCGGCTTCACTGCCCGGTTCCCTACTGCGCATGCGGGAGTAGCGTGGCGCGCCATCACTGGTCCCCGCTCTCTCTCCTGGGAACAGTGTGTTTCCGAGGAGACAGCGGGGGGGACGGGAAGTGGCGTAGACTCCTACGGGAGTCTATGCCCGGAAGTGGGTGCAAATACAGGTATCTGCACCCCCCTCCCCCCTGAAAGGTGCCAAATGTGTCACCGGATGGGGGGAGGGTTCCGAAAGGCAGAAGTTCCATTTTTTGGTGAAACTCCGCTTTAAAGACAGATATACAATACTCAAGTTTGACTGCAGATTCAGTTTCTTGTGGCTGAAGACCGGTGCTCTGGCTATAGTGCACCCGCATTTAGACAATGAGATCCATAATAAGTTCAAGCTGGCAACTTGGTGTAGTCAGTAAAATTCAAATCTTTATTGGCTACATAACAAAACACACTGGTAACAAGCTAACGCTTTTCAGCTGTAACAGCCTTATTCAGGCTGTTACAGCTGAAGCACGTTAGCTTGTTACTAATGTGTTTTATTATGTAGCCAATAAAGATTCGGATTTTACGGATTATACTTAGTTGCCGGCTTGAACTTAATTTGGGACTTTTTCATCCTCCTTCATCCGAGTCTGTCAAGGTTTCTGGACCTAAATATGACGGATCAGAGCTAGCCTGATAGAATGCATGAAGGTAAAAACCTTTAGCCTTTAGAACCACTTTAAAGCGGAAGTAAACCCATCGATTTAACAGTTTCAAAAAGCAGTTACATTCCCGGCATGCCGGGAATGCCAACTGTCACATTGGTTGTGCTCTCAACCAAACTGTCAAACCATCCAATGGCTGGTGTCATAACTGATCACATGTGCAGCATCATGGCAGTTGAAGATTAAACAGAGGCCAAGATGGCAGCTTCCTTGCCTGAAAATGATAGGAGGGTTTACTTCCACTTTAAACAGTGTGCGTTTAGCATCACTTTAAGAGTCAGAGGTGGGAGGCTGCCCTGTCCACTGCTTGGACCCATGCTGATATCAAATGTTGTGTTCCAACTAAGTAACAGCAACAATATCAAAAACAGAGCCCTGAAGTTGGATACATCACCTTAGTCGCAGGTCTCTGTTATGCACACTCAGGAGACGGGGGTGTATTCTCACCATAAGCTCAGACAGACAGTTGGCAGAACAGCAAATGTCGGACTTCAGGAGACAACTCACCTCTAACTCCCAGGTCTTATAGTAATCCTCATCAGACAAGGATGGTTCTATTTGATGCTCCTTTTATTCCTCTAAATTCAAACAAATAAATAAAAAACACTGGTATACGTACCTGCTCTGTACTTGGTGACAGCTGCATGGGGGCTGCAGCCTTTGTTGGGTCAACTTCCCGTTGAGTGGAAAAGACTGGCGGGATATCGAGTTTCTTTTTTCTGTTGGCAGCAGATGAAGATTGGTTGACTAACATACTTTCATTGACCATGTGTCCAGGGGGGTGATGCCTTGGAGGATGACCCCGTGAATCAGCAGGAGGTCCAGGATGAAGTTCAGATTCTGGCTTGTGACCAGCATGATGTCCTCTGGACCCGGAATGTTTCTTGTTCTTTCGGGGCGGCTTGACAGTTGTGTTGGAAGAAGTGGATGTCATCTTGGTAGCTGTCCTCTCCTCCTGGTCTGGAACTGCAGTGGCTGTCTCATTATGTATGGGCTGTATAGGATCTTCCTCTGCGAGGACCTTGATGATTGGGGATTCTTGTTTAGGAGTCTCGCTAGCCTCTGTAGGCCAGATTGTTGTAGACGTTTCCAAAACTTCTTTAGGCAAAGTGCTCGTCTCATCTTGGGTGACCCTGCTGTCTGTGGACACGGGTTCAGCTATAACAATAATACAAAAAAATGGTATCGTTTTAGTATGTTTTCTATGATCTTTCAGTGGGCAGGTAAGGGGAATTTTCAGCAGCGGTGACCTGTGTGTTTCTCTATGTGTAGGTTTATTTTAATGTCTGATAATAAGTTCAATTCGCCTTATAGGGAATTGTCCCTAAACAAAGGAGCAGTCAAGCACAGTCACTGTGCATTCCTCCTAAGCAGGAAGTAGTGCCTGCGTACGTGATGAGCAGATATGGCTTTCTTCTTCCTTACTGTATAAAGCTGATTTTTAAAACATTAAAACTCACTGAAACCATTATTTTGACCACCTTCATTCACAAAGGCAAGAAAAAACTGTGGTTGTAAAGGCAGAAGATTTTTTTATCTTAATCTATTCTTTGCCATAAAGTGGTTGTAAACCCAACCACACAACCAAGATTAAGGCTTACCTGTAGCTGCAAGAAATATCTCCTTAACCTACACGGTTAAGGAGATATTTGCAGAAAACCCTGCACCGCATGCGAGCCGTAGACAACGGCGCAGGCGCACTGAGCGGTGACGGTTTTCTGAATGGGAGAATGCCAGCCCCGTGCGCATGCATGTGACGTCATCGCTGCTCCGGCCAATCACAGCGCCGGAGCGGCGATACACGGAAGGGACATCGAGGCAAGATGGCGGCGGCGGCGGAGGGGAACGAGGAGCAGTTCGGGGGCTTCGATCTCAGGTAAGTCATTCATAATGAGCTAGTATGCTATGCATAGGCTCGGCTCGGGTGCCCCCATAGCAAGGTATGCACTCGGCAAGGAATGTAAACATCCCTTGTAATAGAAAGAAGGATGACAGGTCCCCCTTTATGAAAAGATCTGGGGTCAAAAAGACCCTCAAATCTCTTCTTTACCTTTCAAAGCAAAAGATTAAAAAAAACTGGTCGGGAAGTGTCATCATACTTGTTGATCGCCTACGGGAGAAGCTGGCCACACCATTTCTTGGGCGAACCGGTCAGCCAAAGGAACACCGGCGAGCATTGGGAGGGGGGACCTCCCCTCCCGCTGCTTCGGAAACCTTCCCAGTGGCTCATGACCCGCTCAGAAGGGTTTCATGAGAAAGCTAGCCGCCGGCTGCAAAAAACTATACCTACCTGATATCTTATGGCTGATATGCTGGTCATTATCCCGGTAAACCACTTGCAAACTGCAACGTATATAGACATATTGTGGTCAGCAAATGGTTAATAATAAGACTTGGGTAAAGCCTCGTACACACGGCCGAGAATCTCGTCGTAAAAAACACGCCGTTTTTTTCGACGAGATTCTTGGACAAGAAACTTGTCCCGGCCGAGTGTACACACGCTCATTTCAAAGAACCCGCGGTTCTTTGAATGGAGCGAACGCGGTGACGTAATTGAATACGACGAGCATGCGCTCGTCACATTCAGTGCCGTCGCCGCCATCTTTGTACACCCTATCCTATGCCTAGGAAGCTACCGCGCATGCGTCGAAGTCATTTCGAGCATGCGCGGGCTTCCCGGAGGACAGGTAAGTGTACACACACACACAATTTTCTCGTCGAGAAACAGGCTGACGAGAATCTCGACGAGAAAATAGAGAGCAGGTTCTCTATTTTCTCATCGAGATTCTAGTCGGTTTTCTTGACGAGAAACCATACACACGAACGAATTTCTCGGCAAGAAATCTCTGCCAGCAAGTTTCTTGCTGGTTCTTGCCGAGAAACTCGGTCGTGTTTACGAGGCTTTAGAGTGATTTCTCCTGCACAATGTACACTATATTGTCAAAAGTATTGAGATGCCTGCCTTTACACGCACATGAACTTTAATGGCATCCCAGTCTTAGTCCGTAGGGTTCAATATTGAGTTGGCCCCCCTTTGCAGCTAAAACTCAACTTCAACTCTTCTGGGAAGGCCGTCCACAAGGTTTAGGAGGGTGTCTATGGGAATGTTTGTCAATTTCCTCCAGAAGCGCATTTATGAGGTCAGGCACTGATGTTGGACGAGAAGGCCTGGCTCGCAGTCTTCACTCTAATTTATCCCAAAGGTGTTCTATCGGGTTCAGGCCAGTCAAGTTCCTTCACCCCAAACTCGCTCATCCATGTCTTTATGGACCTTGCTTTGTGCACTGGTGCGCAGTCATGATGGAAAAGGAAGGGGCCATCCCCAAACTGTTCCCACACAAGTTGGGAGCAGGAAATTGTCCAAAATGTCTTGGTATGCTGACGCCTTAAGAGTTCCCTTCACTGAAACTAAGGGGCCAAGCCCAACCCCTGAAAAACAACCCCCAGACCATAATCCCCCCTCCACCAAATTATTTGGACCAGTGCACAAAGCAAGGTCCATAAAGATATGGATGAGAGAGTTTTGGGTGCAGGAACTTGACTGACCTGCACAGAGTCCTGCCCTCAATCCAATAGAACACCTTTGGGATGAATTAGAGTGGAGACTGTGAGCCAGGCCTTCTCATCCAACATCAGTGACTGACTTGCACAGAGTCCTGACCTCAATCCAATAGAACACCTTTGGGATGAATTAGAGTGGAGACTGGTAGCCAGGCCTTCTCATCCAACATCAGTGCCTGACCTCACAAATGCACTTCTGGAAGAATGGTCAAACATTCCCATAGACACACTCCTAAACTTTGTGGACAGTCTGCCCAGAAGAGTTGAAGCTGTTATAGCTGCAAAGGGTGGGCCAACTCAATATTGAACCCTATGGACTAAGACTGGGATGCCATTAAAGTTCATGTGCGTGTAAAGGCAGGCGTCCCAATAATTTTGACAATATATTGTAGATCCCTGGATATGGTTATACAGGAGTCCAGAGTAAGCTGAAGCTGCATTAGTTTGAATCATCACTGCAGAGGATTACACAAATTTCTGCATCTGTAAATCTCTCCCTGCGGATTACCAATTACTATCTTCTGATGAATTACATTACGGTGGGTCCCCTGTGAGTTTTTTGGCTGGTTGTGTAAATATTTCTGTGTACAGTTGTTAATTGACAGGAGTGGCTCAGCTAATGATGCTCCAACGCTAGTTTCCCTTCCCCCTGCCCAGGACTTTATTAACTATAATGGCGCTTGTGGGCCAATGCCTGGGGCAATAGGATTGGAGGGGGCAGAAAACTCAAAATGCAGCCATGTCCACTTTAACATCTTCTGATCCACTATAGAACAAGCGTACACTGCCTACATGAGAGTGACAACTCTGCTCTGAATTCAGGAGCAGTGCAGCATCCTTGCCACAGCATTAGAAGAAGCTGCATTCACTGGCAGGATCAACAAGCATTTTCAGGGGAACTAAGAGAAAATTGTAAGTTAATTTTTCTGAGGCATTGAGGCCGTGGCACGTGTAAACGAAGCCTAAGTGAAAATCTTGTAGGAGGTGGCAGCAATACAGAGTAGTGATGAGCCGAACACCCCCGGGTTCGGTTCGCACCAGAACCCGCGAACGGACCGAAAGTTCGTACGAACATTAGAACCCTATTAAATACAATGGATGCGAACGTTCGAATTCTAAAGTGCTAATTATAACAACTATTATGCATGTTATTGTCCTAAAAAGGGTTTGGGAACCCGGGTTCTGCACCAGGGGACATGTATCAATGCAAAAAGAAGTTTTAAAAACGGTCGTTTTTCGGGAGCAGTCATTTTAATGATGCATAAAGTGAAAAAAAAAAAGTCAAATATTCCTTTAAATATCGTACCTGGGGGGTGTCTAAAGTATGCCTGTGAAGTGCCACGTGTTTCCCGTGTTTATAACTGTCCCTGCACAAAATGACACTTCTAAAGGAAAAAAAAGCCATTTAAAACTGCTTGCGGCTTTAATGTAATGTCTGGTCCCGGTAATATGGATGAAAATCTTTAAGAAAAATGGCATAGCTACCCCATGACCCCCCCCCCCCCCACCCCAGCCCATTACCAGCCCCTTTGGGTCTTGTATGGATATTAAGGGGAACCCCGCACATAAAATAAAAAAGGCCCTATATACTCTGAACAGCCGTATACAGGCGGTGCATACAAGACAGGGACTGTAGGTTGGTTCTTATGTAGAATGTGTTTGTAATTTTGAACAGGTACATTGTTGAAGTGTAGCTCCAGCCCAAAAATCTATTTTTAAACTTTTTGGGAAACATAGGTAAGGGTTATCACCCCTGTAACATTTGTTTTGCTGTCTGTGCCCCTGTTCAGAACATTTCACCTCACTTTCCGTCCCAATGACAACTGTTTTTGAAATGTGGTGTTTTTCTTGAAACAAGGATTGCTGATAAAGCATCAGTACAGAGGAGACACCTTTCTCCCATATTTATTCTTACAGGAGAGAATTTTCCTTCCTAGGGGTAGATTTCCTCTCACTTCCTGTTGTCTTCTTTCGTTTGCAAGTAGGAGTCGTTTGTAAGTTGGATGTTTGAAAGTAGGGACCTGCCGTATATACTCTGCAGAAATAGGCCCCTTAGTTGTTGGTGTTGGCACAACACTGTAAGCACTCACAGTTACTCTTGGTTGGTGCTGGAACGCCCTGCTGTCAACTATTATATCAGGAATTTTAATTACATATAATTGTTGAACAGTGGTAGTAAAAATTGGGGCTTTGATGGTGGTGCTGGTGCCACAACACTGTAAGCCCTGACAGTTACTCTTGGTGGGTGCAGCAATGGGCCCTGCTGTGAATTATTAGATCAAGAATTGTAATTGCATGCCCCTGTTGAACAGGGGCTGAAAAATTGGGCTTTTCGTGGTGGTGGTGGTGGTGGTGGTGTTGCCACAACACTGTAAGCCCTCAGAGTTACTCTTGGTGGGTGCAGGAATGGGCCCTGCTGTGAATTATTAGATCAAGAATTGTAATTACATGCCCCTTTTGAACAGTGGCTGAAAAATTGGGCCTTTCGTGGTGGTGGTGGTGGTGGCGTTGCCACAACACTGTAAGCCCTCAGACTTACTCTTGGTGGGTGCAGGAATGGGCCCTGCTGTGAATTATTACATCAAGAATTGTAATTGCATGCCCCTGTTGAACAGGGGCTGAAAAATTGGGCCTTAGGCACTGGTGGCACAACACTACAACCCCTCACAGATACTGTACTTGGAGCACAGCAATGAGCCCTGTTGCAAAGTATTGCTTCAAAAATTGTAATGACACGCCCCTGTTAAACAGGGGCTGAAAAATTGGGCCTTAGGCACTGGTGGCACAACACTACAACCCCTCACAGATACTGTACTTGGAGCACAGCAATGAGCCCTATGGCAAATTATTGCTAAAAAAATTGTAAGTACACGCCCCTGTAAAACAGGGGCTGAAAAATTGGGCCTTAGCCACTGGTGGCGGCACCCATAAACAAAAATGATCTTCCAAGCTATCATCATCAATCGTATCATTGAGGACTCGGAGGAGGAGGATAGCCAGTCAACATAACAGCACAGGCACTCAGCATCAGCATCAGTCTTGAAGGGACGTGACATGTTAAAATCAATTAGTCTGTTATATCAGCATCAGGTGTGTGGTAGCTGGTGGTGATCCAAGACTGGTTCATCTTGATGAAAGTCAGTCGATCAACCGAGTCGGTGGACAGGCGCACCCTGTGATCCGTGACAAATCCTCCAGCAGCACTGAATGTGCGTTCCGAAAGAACGCTGGATGCAGGACAGGCCAGTAGCTCAATTGCATACTGTGCAAGCTCTGGCCAGTGATCCATCCTCAAGACCCAGTAAGCCAGAGGATTTTCGGTGGGGAAGGTGTCCAAGTCTGACCTTGCCCCTAGATATTCCTGCACCATGTTTATCAGACGCTGGCGATGGTTGCTGGAACCAATCATACTTTGGGGCTGCGGACTAAAGAATTGTCTGAACGCATCGGTCAGACGGCCACCTTCCCCACCGCTCCTTCTTTGACTGGCCAAAGCCTCAGCAACTCGTTGTCCTGGACCAGGAGTTTGTAACCTCCCAGTCTCTGGGAACGCGTTGCACAGACCTTTCTGCAAGGCCTCCCGGAGTTGTCTCATCCTCTGCTCCCTCTGCGACGGTAACATAAGGTCCGCAACCTTACCCTTGTACCGTGGATCAAGGAGAGTGGCCAGCCAGTAATGGTCCCTCTCCTTGATCCGAAGAATACGAGGATCCTTCCGCAGACTTTGCAGGATCAGGGAGGCCATGCAGCGTAGGTTTGCTGAGGCATTCGCTCCGGAGTCCTCTGGGTCACTAAGGACGACATGATCCGCAGTCACCTCCTCCCAGCCACGTACAAGTCCACTGGTTTCTTGGGACTGTAAATCATCCCTAAAAGACTGCTGCTGATGATGCTGAGTGCCAGCCTCCACCTCCATGCTGACACAATCCTCCTCCTCCTCCTCCTCCTCTTCCTCTTCCTGTGCGATGGGTGGGACAGAAGGAACACTGTCTGGGTAAAGGGGGCCTTGAGAGGCAAGGAAGTCCTCCTCTTCCTGCCTCTGTTCTGCCTCAAGTGCCCTGTCCATTATTCCACGCAGCGTGTGCTCCAACAGGTGGACAAGAGGTACAGTGTCACTGATGCATGCACTGTCACTGCTCACCATCCTCGTGGCCTCCTCAAATGGTGCCAGGACAGTGCATGCATCCCTGATCATGCCCCACTGGCGTGGAGAAAAAAAACCAAGCTCCCCTGACCCTGTCCTGGTGCCGTAGTCGCACAGGTACTCATTGATGGCCCTCTGCTGCGTGTGCAGCCGCTGCAGCATGGCCAACGTTGAGTTCCACCTGGTGGGCATGTCACATATAAGGCGGTTCTTGGGCAGGTTCAACTCCTTTTGCAGCTCAGCCAGGCGAGCACTGGCATTATAAGATCTGCGGAAATGCACACAGACTTTCCTGGCCTGCCTCAGGACATCCTGTAAGCCCGGGTACCTGCCCAAGAACCGCCGCACCACCAGGTTAAGGACGTGAGCCACACAGGGCACATGGGTCAGTTGTCCCTGTCGGAGGGCGGAGAGGAGGTTGGTGCCATTGTCGCAAACCACCATTCCTGGCTTAAGCTGGCGTGGCGTCAACCACCTCTCGGCCTGGCCCTGCAGAGCAGACAGGACCTCTGCCCCAGTGTGGCTTCTGTCCCCCAAACACACCAGCGCAAGCACGGCATGGCATCTTTTTGCCTGCGTACTTGCGTAGCCCCGTGAACGGCTACGGAGCACCGCTGGTTCATAGGACAAACCACAGGAAGAGGCCATGGAGGAAGAAGAAGAGGAGGGGGTGGAGGAGAGAGGTGTGTCACAACCAGTAGTAGCATTTTGGAGGCGTGGCGGTGGGACAACCTCCAACACTACTGCACCTTGTCCTGCATCCTTCCCAGCTGCCAAAAGAGTGACCCAATGGGCCGTGAAAGAAAGGTAACGTCCCTGTCCATGCCTGCTGGACCATGAGTCAGCGGTAATATGCACCTTACCGCTGACCGCCCTGTCCAGCGAGGCCAAGACATTGCCTTCCACATGCCGGTAGACAGCCGGAATAGCCTTCCGTGAGAAAAAGTGGCGTTTGGGAACCTGCCACTGAGGAACCGCACATTGCACAAACTCACGGAAGGGGGCCGAGTCTACCAACTGAAAAGGCAGCAGTTGAAGCGCTAGCAATTTAGCCAAGCTAGCATTCAACCGCTGGGCATGTGGATGGCTGGGAGTGAACTTCTTTCGACGGTCCAGCAGCTGGGGCAGGGAAATTTGCCTGCTAGAATCGGACGTCGGTGTACTGCTAGCAGAGTGGCCGCAAGTACTTGGCTGTGACACACCTAATTCTACACCTTCATTCCTCTCAGTGCATGTTTCAGAGAGGACTGAAGTTATAGTGGGGTTGGAGATCCCAGCTGATGCGGTGCAAGGAGAGGTCCGCTTTGTTCTTTGGTGTGGGTCTTTGAGGTAGGCTTGCCAACGAGCTGCATGGCAGGTCAACATATGTCTGGTCAGGCATGTGGTACCCAAGCGGCTGATGTTTTGGCCACGCGATATACGCTTGAGACATATGTTGCAAACAGCAGCTGTGCGATCTGATGCACTAGCCTCAAAAAAGGCCCACACCAAGGAACTTTTTGAATGACGGGCAGAGGCAGCGCCCTGCACAGGCGGAGCTCTGCGGTGTGATTCCGTCGGTGTACTGCCCTTACGCTGGCCACCAAAGGGCATCCTGTCTCGTTGGAGATGTGCCTCCTCCTCATCCTCCTCCTCCTCTCTCCTATTAGGCACCCACGTGGAGTCAGTGACCTCATCATCCCCTCCCTCCTCATCACTGGAGCCAATCTGGCAGTATGCTGCAGCTGCTGGAACATGACTGCCAGATTGGTGTCCTTCTTGAGCATCCCCTCTGTCTGCTCTCACGCTACTGCCTTCCTGTAGCTGGGTTTCATCATCAGACCCTTCGAAACGCTGGGCATCCTCCTGGAGCATGTACCCAACACTGTGCTCAAACAGTTCGGGGGACTCCTCAGGAGGAGGACATGGTGGGTCTAGGGAAGGAGTGACTGATGATGAGTCTGACATTGATACCAGGGAAGAGGACGCTTTGGCAGCTGCTTTGCCAGTACCCTGAGCCTGGGTGAGAGAGGATGAGGAGGAGGAGGGCTTGGTCATCCACTCTACCAAGTCTTCGGCATGATGTGGCTCAACATGTCCAGCTGCGGAAAAGAAGGACAAGCGTCCCATGGCCATGTGCTGATGACAATGCACCGCGTCCACGACCAGCACTGTTGCCCCCAGACACAGAGCCTGCTTGCCCTCTTTTATTGCCTCCTGACTGTCTGCCTCTCCTTGTTTGCCTTCCAGACATTCTAATAGATGGCCTGCAGGGAGATGGGAAAAAAGCAATAAGGGCTACCTTCAGGTGTCCTTCTCTGTCCCTTGAAACAAGGACTTGCACAGTGAAAGAAACTGACACTCTCCCTACCTACAGTTTTCTGTCCCTAGAAAAAATGTTTTTTTTAAGCACAATATAGCACAAGGAGAATTCACTCACTGTCCTTCCAGGTCCCTAGAAACAAGGACTTGCACAGTGAAAGAAACTGACACTCTCCCTACCTACAGTTTTCTGTCCCTAGAAAAAATGTTTTTTTAAGCACAATATAGCACAAGGAGAATTCACTCACTGTCCTTCCAGATCCCTAGAAACAAGGACTTGCACAGTGAAAGAAACTGACACTCTCCCTACCTACAGTTTTCTGTCCCTAGAAAAAATGTTTTTTTTAAGCACAATATAGCACAAGGAGAATTCACTCACTGTCCTTCCAGGTCCCTGGAAACAAGGACTTGCACAGTGAAAGAAACTGACACTCTCCCTACCTACAGTTTTCTGTCCCTAGAAAAAATGTTTTTTTTAAGCACAATATAGCACAAGGAGAATTCACTCACTGTCCTTCCAGGTCCCTAGAAACAAGGACTTGCACAGTGAAAGAAACTGACACTCTCCCTATCTACAGTTTTCTGTCCCTAGAAAAAATGTTTTTTTTAAGCACACTATAGCACAAGGAGAATTCACTCACTGTCCTTCCCAGTCCCTAGAAACAAGGACTTGCACAGTGAAAGAAACTGACACTCTCCCTACCTACAGTTTTCTGTCCCTAGAAAAAATGTTTTTTTTAAGCACACTATAGCACAAGGAGAATTCACTCACTGTCCTTCCCAGTCCCTAGAAACAAGGACTTGCACAGTGAAAGAAACTGACACTCTCCCTACCTACAGTTTTCTGTCCCTAGAAAAAATGTTTTTTTTAAGCACAATATAGCACAAGGAGAATTCACTCACTGTCCTTCCAGGTCCCTGGAAACAAGGACTTGCACAGTGAAAGAAACTGACACTCTCCCTACCTACAGTTTTCTGTCCCTAGAAAAAATGTTTTTTTTAAGCACAATATAGCACAAGGAGAATTCACTCACTGTCCTTCCAGGTCCCTGGAAACAAGGACTTGCACAGTGAAAGAAACTGACACTCTCCCTACCTACAGTTTTCTGTCCCTAGAAAAAATGTTTTTTTTAAGCACAATATAGCACAAGGAGAATTCACTCACTGTCCTTCCAGGTCCCTAGAAACAAGGACTTGCACAGTGAAAGAAACTGACACTCTCCCTACCTACAGTTTTCTGTCCCTAGAAAAAATGTTTTTTTTAAGCACAATATAGCACAAGGAGAATTCACTCACTGTCCTTCCAGGTCCCTAGAAACAAGGACTTGCACAGTGAAAGAAACTGACACTCTCCCTACCTACAGTTTTCTGTCCCTAGAAAAAATGTTTTTTTTAAGCACAATATAGCACAAGGAGAATTCACTCACTGTCCTTCCAGGTCCCTGGAAACAAGGACTTGCACAGTGAAAGAAACTGACACTCTCCCTACCTACAGTTTTCTGTCCCTAGAAAAAAATGTTTTTTTTAAGCACAATATAGCACAAGGAGAATTCACTCACTGTCCTTCCAGGTCCCTAGAAACAAGGACTTGCACAGTGAAAGAAACTGACACTCTCCCTACTGTGAGGGGGTTAACTCGGTAGCGGGTGTGTGTGACCCCCTGGTTGGGCTCCCCACACAAAAACAGGGCCAGCAGACGGAGGTTGTGGTTTTCAAAATCAAAAGGTGCGGTTTATTTCTCTATGTACAGTGACAAAAACACAGCAAAGCCAAAAAGAAACAAACAAAATAAATCCTGGTCAGTTTGACCTCTGACTAAACATGCAGGTTTCCTAAACTAACAACTGGGATCAGCCTGGTGCTGTCCTAGTCCCTAAGTCCCTGGTTTAGTAAAAGTCCAAACAAATAGCCACACAGGCTTTGCCTCACCGCACAGGGGTTCACTCTCCCTAGACAGTCCACACAGGTCTGGGTCCAGGCATGAGCTAACATCTAATGAAGCTGGGAGTTTTTATAGAGGCCTTAAACGAACTGACAGGCTTCAGCTGGTCTCATCAACTCCCTGCCTGCACGACGCCCAGCCCTCTCCCTAGAGGTATGAGTCATCCATGAGCCCACTAGCCTCAGCTGGGCTTCATCAACTCCCTAGTTGTATAAGTCGGCATACAGCCTGAATCTGGGAGAAATATATCTACCCCCCTGGATGCAACCAGGTGACTTTACCTTCCTGCTGTCACATACCCCCCCCTCTTGTTTTAACCTTGGGGTTGGAACACCAGCAATCAGGCATTCATGTACTCGAGACAAAGCATCCACATTCCCCATTTGAACGCCAGGGCGATGCTTTACTGTGAAGTTGAATTCCTGTAGGGCCAGGAACCACCTATTCACTCTTCTATTTGTCTCCTTGTTTTGAGCCATCCACTTTAACGGAGCGTGATCCGTAACCATGTCAAAGTGCCTACCTAGCAGATAGTACCGAAGGGAATCTAGAGCCCACTTCACCGCTAAACACTCCTTTTCAACCGTGGCGTAATTTACCTCATGGGACTTCAACTTCCTGCTGAGGTAAATGACTGGGTGCTCTTCCCCGTTCCAGACCTGGGACAATACTGCTCCTAACCCCACATCTGACGCATCACTTTGTACGACAAAGTCTTTAGAGAAGTCGGGTGAGTACAACACTGGCTGGCTACATAAGGCTTGTTTCAAGAATTGGAATGCTGCCTCAGCCTCGGGGGTCCATTTAATCATGACCGACCCTTTCCCTTTCGTCAGGTTGGTTAGGGGCACAGCCTTAGAAGCAAAGTGGGGAATGAAGCGCCGATAATAACCCGCGATTCCCAGAAAGGCCCGTACCTGCTTCTTGCTGTTGGGACGTGGCCAACTCTGGATGGCCTCGACTTTGTTGAGTTGGGGATTTATCACTCCCCTGCCAATGGTGTACCCAAGATATTTGGCCTCCTCCTGCCCAATGGTACACTTCTTGGGGTTAGCCGTAAACCCCGCTTCCCGGATAGAGTCTAGGACTGCTTGCACTTTTGGCAGATGTGAGGCCCAATCTGTGCTATGGACAATTACGTCATCCAGGTAAGCCGCAGCATACTTCCGATGGGGCCTCAGTATCTGGTCCATTTTCCGCTGGAATGTGGCCGGCGCATTCTGTAACCCGAACGGCATTCTCTTATATTGGAACGCCCCGTCTGGGGTTACAAATGCGGTTTTCTCTTTGGCCGACTTGGCCAGGGGAATTTGCCAATACCCTTTTGTGAGGTCAAGAGTCGTCATGTATCGGGCTGTTCCCAGCCGGTCGATCAACTCATCTATACGTGGCATGGGGTAGGTGTCAAATTTTGTAACTTTGTTCAACTGACGAAAATCGTTACAAAATCGCCAGCTCCCATCCGGTTTAGGCACCAACACAATGGGACTAGACCAATCACTTTGGGACTCCTCTATCACCCCTAAGTTCAGCATTTTCTGTACTTCCTCCCGTATTGCCTCCCGTCGGGCCTCTGGGATCCGATAGGGTTTTAACTTCACCCTTTCACCGGGCGGGGTAATAATATCATGCTCTACCCCAGATGTTTGTCCCGGCAGCTCAGAGAACACCTCCTTGTTGCGAAGCACAAACTCCTTAACCTCCTGTTGTTGGGGTTGTGACAAGGTGGCTGCTATTCCAACCTCCGGAATCACGCAACCAGTTTGAGCTGGTGACCAAGTTTCTGCGACTAGGGACTCTCTATCCCTCCAAGCTTTCAACAGATTAACGTGATATATCTGTTCGGGCTTTCGCCTTCCTGGTTGTCTGACCTTGTAATTCACTTCGCTCACTTTTTCCATTATCTCGTAGGGGCCTTGCCATTTGGCAAGGAATTTACTTTCAACCGTAGGGACAAGTACCAATATCCTATCCCCCGGGGAAAAGGTACGGGTCTTTGCTCCACGGTTGTACACTCTCTGCTGTGCCAACTGCGCTTGGGCCAAATGTTCCTTCACGATGGGCATTACCTGTGCAATTCGATCTTGCATCAGGGCGACATGCTCAATCACACTCCTGTGGGGAGAACTCTCACTTTCCCAAGTTTCCTTGGCAATATCCAACAGCCCTCTTGGGTGTCTCCCATACAGTAACTCAAAGGGGGAGAATCCCGTAGAGGATTGGGGCACCTCCCTAATAGCAAACATCAAATAAGGAAGTAGACAGTCCCAATCCTTTCCATCTCTATCCACCACTTTCTTCAACATTTGTTTTAGGGTTTTGTTGAATCTTTCAACCAGCCCATCGGTTTGGGGGTGATACACAGACGTACGCAATTGCGTCACTTTGAACAATTTACACAGCTCTTTCATAACCCGGGACATAAAGGGTGTACCTTGGTCCGTAAGCAGTTCTTTACAAATACCCACCCGGCTAAAAACAAGAGATAGCTCTTTGGCTATGGTTTTGGCCGAGGTATTTCTGAGAGGGATCGCTTCTGGATAACGGGTGGCATAGTCCATTATAACCAATATGTACTGGTGCCCCCTAGCGGACTTGATTATAGGACCTACCAAATCCATTGCGATTCTCTCAAACGGGACCTCAATGATGGGTAGAGGGACCAGCGGGCTACGGAAATGTGGCATCGGGGCCGACCTCTGACACACAGGGCAGGAGGAACAATAATTTTCTATGTCCTTCATCACCCCAGGCCAATAGAATCTCTGTAATACCCTCTCTCGGGTTTTCTCTGTCCCCAGATGACCTCCAAGAATGTGCCCATGGGCCAACTCCAACACCAACTTCCTGTAAGGTTTGGGCACCACAAGCTGCTCAACGGTTTCTTCTGCCCCTTTTGCCACCCGATACAGTAGGTCCTTCTCTACGCTGAAGTATGGGTAAGTGCAGGTATTATCTGGGTTCACTAACTCGCCATCTATTTCCACTACGTTTTCCCGTGCCTTTATTAGGGCGGGGTCTTTTAACTGTTCTGTGGCAAAATTTTCCCTGTGAACCTCCAGATCAGAAAACTCCACAGACGGTAGGTTTTCGTCTGAGGAGGTGGGCTCCTCTCCAGTTTCTTGAGTCTCCCCTGCCAATACTGACAAGGGAAATTCTGGAGAGTCCTCACCACTCTCAGAGGAGTTCTGGCTATCACATTCCTGGTACATAGGGGCACCAGTGGGGGGCTCAGGATCATCCCACAGTTCCCAGAACTTCGGAAAATCCCTTCCCACAATGGCATCATGCGGTAATTGAGATACTAACCCCACTGGATGAGAGAGGGTACCTTTGGGGGTCTCGAAACACACTGTAGTCACTGGATACTCTCGGGTGTCCCCATGCACACAAATAACAGCTACCTTGCTATTCCCAGAGACCTCTGTTTTAACTAATTCAGCCTTTATCAGGGTCACAAGGCTACCTGAATCCAGTAATACCACAACATTTCTACCATTAATACACATTTTGCATAAATGTTTCTCAGTTCCCCGAATGGCAGTGCATGCGACTGTCGCACACAGCGACTGACGTCTGTCCATCAGAAAGTCACATTGCATGGGTTCCTCCACAACCGGGCAATTTGCTGCAATATGTCCCGCTTGCCGGCAGCGGTAGCAAACAATCCATTTGGCTGCCTCTTGAGCCCCTGACTTCCCAGGCTGTTCTCGCCAAACTTTGGGTAGAGCTCCCACCCTCTCACTCTCTCCACCCTCACCCCTTGGAATCCTCTTATCCGCCCCTGGGGATGGTCTGGTCTTAGGGTGGAAAGTCCGAGAGTCTCTGGAAGAGGCCGTCAGGTTCTCTGTAGCCAAGTATTTCTCTACACGATCCACAAGACCACCGGCCGTCTCTGGGTCTCCATGGCTTACCCACTTTTGGATGGCAGTAGGAAGAGCTCTCAAAAACCGATCCATTACAACACGTTCCACAATCTCTGGTGCGGACAAAGTCTCTGGCTGTAGCCACTTCCTGCTCAGGTGAATGAGATCATACATTTGAGACCTGGGGGGTTTTCCAAGCTGGAAAGTCCAGTTATGCACACGCTGAGCCCGGACAGCCAGGGTGACACCCAGCCTTGCCAATATTTCAGCTTTTAGCATCACATAGTCTTTTGCTTGGTCAGGCTCTAGGTCATAGTAAGCCTTCTGCGATTCACCAGTTAACAGAGGAGCCACCAGTCCAGCCCACTGCTCCTCAGGCCACTTTTCTCTTTCAGCAGTCCTTTCAAATGTGGTCAAAAATACCTCTGGATCATCCTCTCCAGTCATTTTTGTCAATAAACGACTCACCCCAAAGGACGCGGTATTAGTGGGACGGCTTTCCTCACTGGTCTGCGGACGTTGCTGCATTACTGCTTCCATTTGTTGTAGTCTCTGCTCTTGCTTCTGTAACAGGTCTATGAAGCGGGCCTCAGATTGCTGCTGGGCTTGTTGATGAGCTTGCTGCTGGGCTGCAAGGCTCCTTTGCAAACCTGCATTTGTCTGCTGTTGATTGGCATTTGCTAGAGCCAGCTGTTTCAGTATCTCCTCCATGCTGGCTTAAAAAAACTGCCCGCATTCTCCACCAACTGTGAGGGGGTTAACTCGGTAGCGGGTGTGTGTGACCCCCTGGTTGGGCTCCCCACACAAAAACAGGGCCAGCAGACGGAGGTTGTGGTTTTCAAAATCAAAAGGTGCGGTTTATTTCTCTATGTACAGTGACAAAAACACAGCAAAGCCAAAAAGAAACAAACAAAATAAATCCTGGTCAGTTTGACCTCTGACTAAACATGCAGGTTTCCTAAACTAACAACTGGGATCAGCCTGGTGCTGTCCTAGTCCCTAAGTCCCTGGTTTAGTAAAAGTCCAAACAAATAGCCACACAGGCTTTGCCTCACCGCACAGGGGTTCACTCTCCCTAGACAGTCCACACAGGTCTGGGTCCAGGCATGAGCTAACATCTAATGAAGCTGGGAGTTTTTATAGAGGCCTTAAACGAACTGACAGGCTTCAGCTGGTCTCATCAACTCCCTGCCTGCACGACGCCCAGCCCTCTCCCTAGAGGTATGAGTCATCCATGAGCCCACTAGCCTCAGCTGGGCTTCATCAACTCCCTAGTTGTATAAGTCGGCATACAGCCTGAATCTGGGAGAAATATATCTACCCCCCTGGATGCAACCAGGTGACTTTACCTTCCTGCTGTCACACTACCTACAGTTTTCTGTCCCTAGAAAAAATGTTTTTTTTAAGCACACTATAGCACAAGGAGAATTCACTCACTGTCCTTCCCAGTCCCTAGAAACAAGGACTTGCACAGTGAAAGAAACTGACACTCTCCCTACCTACAGTTTTCTGTCCCTAGAAAAAATGTTTTTTTTAAGCACACTATAGCACAAGGAGAATTCACTCACTGTCCTTCCCAGTCCCTAGAAACAAGGACTTGCACAGTGAAAGAAACTGACACTCTCCCTACCTACAGTTTTCTGTCCCTAGAAAAAATGTTTTTTTTAAGCACAATATAGCACAAGGAGAATTCACTCACTGTCCTTCCAGGTCCCTAGAAACAAGGACTTGCACAGTGAAAGAAACTGACACTCTCCCTACCTACAGTTTTCTGTCCCTAGAAAAAATGTTTTTTTTAAGCACAATATAGCACAAGGAGAATTCACTCACTGTCCTTCCAGGTCCCTGGAAACAAGGACTTGCACAGTGAAAGAAACTGACACTCTCCCTACCTACAGTTTTCTGTCCCTAGAAAAAATGTTTTTTTTAAGCACAATATAGCACAAGGAGAATTCACTCACTGTCCTTCCAGGTCCCTAGAAACAAGGACTTGCACAGTGAAAGAAACTGACACTCTCCCTACCTACAGTTTTCTGTCCCTAGAAAAAATGTTTTTTTTAAGCACACTATAGCACAAGGAGAATTCACTCACTGTCCTTCCCAGTCCCTAGAAACAAGGACTTGCACAGTGAAAGAAACTGACACTCTCCCTACCTACAGTTTTCTGTCCCTAGAAAAAATGTTTTTTTTAAGCACACTATAGCACAAGGAGAATTCACTCACTGTCCTTCCCAGTCCCTAGAAACAAGGACTTGCACAGTGAAAGAAACTGACACTCTCCCTACCTACAGTTTTCTGTCCCTAGAAAAAATGTTTTTTTTAAGCACAATATAGCACAAGGAGAATTCACTCACTGTCCTTCCAGGTCCCTGGAAACAAGGACTTGCACAGTGAAAGAAACTGACACTCTCCCTACCTACAGTTTTCTGTCCCTAGAAAAAATGTTTTTTTTTAAGCACACTATAGCACAAGGAGAATTCACTCACTGTCCTTCCAGGTCCCTGGAAACAAGGACTTGCACAGTGAAAGAAACTGACACTCTCCCTACCTAGAGTTTTCTGTCCCTAGAAAAAATGTTTTTTTTAAGCACACTATAGCACAAGGAGCATTCACTCACTGTCCTTCCAGGTCCCTGGAAACAAGGACTTGCACAGTGAAAGAAACTGACACTCTCCCTACCTACAGTTTTCTGTCCCTAGAAAAAATGTTTTTTTTAAGCACAATATAGCACAAGGAGAATTCACTCACTGTCCTTCCAGGTCCCTGGAAACAAGGACTTGCACAGTGAAAGAAACTGACACTCTCCCTACCTACAGTTTTCTGTCCCTAGAAAAAATGTTTTTTTTAAGCACAATATAGTACAAGGAGAATTCACTCACTGTCCTTCCAGGTCCCTGGAAACAAGGACTTGCACAGTGAAAGAAACTGACACTCTCCCTACCTACAGTTTTCTGTCCCTAGAAAAAATGTTTTTTTTAAGCACAATATAGCACAAGGAGAATTCACTCACTGTCCTTCCAGGTCCCTAGAAACAAGGACTTGCACAGTGAAAGAAACTGACACTCTCCCTACCTACAGTTTTCTGTCCCTAGAAAAAATGTTTTTTTTAAGCACAATATAGCACAAGGAGAATTCACTCACTGTCCTTCCAGGTCCCTGGAAACAAGGACTTGCACAGTGAAAGAAACTGACACTCTCCCTACCTACAGTTTTCTGTCCCTAGAAAAAATGTTTTTTTTAAGCACAATATAGCACAAGGAGAATTCACTCACTGTCCTTCCAGGTCCCTAGAAACAAGGACTTGCACAGTGAAAGAAACTGACACTCTCCCTACCTACAGTTTTCTGTCCCTAGAAAAAATGTTTTTTTTAAGCACACTATAGCACAAGCACAAAACACACTGACACTCTCCCTACCTATCCTTCTCTTTCCCTAAACTAAAGGAATCCAGGTTAAGCAAGAAAGAAATAAAAGTCACTGTCCCTGCCTATGCTGCTCTATCCCTGCTCCGGAACACACTACACTAGGCCGCCGTGCTGGCGGCCTTTTATAGTGTGGGGCGTGTACTAAACACCCTCAGCAATAATTGGCCACAGGCATCCTGCCTGTGGCCAATCATTGCTCTCCTCGCTGCCGGCGCTGTGATTGGCCAAGCATGCGGGGTCACAGTGCATGCTTGGCCAATCACAGCGCCTGGATGACACTGCGATGGCGTAGTGCATTGTGGGCCGTTCGCGTCACTCGAATTTGGCACGAACGGCCCAAATCGTTCGATCTTCGTCGAACGATCGAACAGCCGATGTTCGAGTCGAACGTATGTTCGACTCGAACACGAAGCTCATCCCTAATACAGAGGTGCAACTGCTATGACCCCAATTCTTACTCCATTGACTGACAGCATACATATGGGTGTAACCCAGCCTCCTCTTCAATCCTATAGGACCCCACTCCCATAAATTTTGGCTCAGAGCCACGGTTCTTTTTTGTCCTCCTCCTAGGATTTTGTGTGTTTGGAATTTTACCTTCGCTTTAAGGGTGCAACTAGGCTCAGGGTGAGGTTTCCCAAATGGGACCTCCCTTTTTTGTCCTTGATTCACTCTCAGGATCTGTAGCAGTGAGGGTCAGGTCTATCTCTGTTAAGGACATCCCCATCAAGTCTGCCTTTCTTGTGGCTATCATGACGGCTAAAAGAGTCTCGGAAATTGGAGCCCTTGGATACAAGGAGCTTTTTCTAACGTTCTTCCCAGACCGAGTGGTGTTAAAGGAGAAGTATGGGATGGGTTAAATAACTAGTACATATCACATTAGTCACATATCAGCTAATCTTTTTTTCCTACCTCTTTTAGTTTTTACAGCATGTGCACATGAACTTTCCTTCAGCTGGCAAAAACGGTCCACTTTCAGTTTGAAAAGTTCTCAGGGGGTGTGAACATCTGCACCAACACATCAACACACCCCCTGCCTCTGTCCCCCCTCCCCTAAGAGACGTGTCTGTGCTGATAGATAGGGAGGGGGAGGAGGGAGGGGGAGCAGCTATGCTCTGTGAAGTCTCAGAAACAAGCAAAGGAAGGAGAGCTGACATCAATCAATCAAAATGACAGGAAAGGGGGTGGATCCAGACTCTATATTCACACCATTGTCTGGATGATGCTGTATGAAAGACTGTAGAACCTCCCACTGGTATTTATCTCGATTTTAACAGAATGGGGGCACTTCTGAGAGGGCTGGGAGGGTTTATATATATCAGCAGCTCACATAGAATAGATGTAAGCAAAAAAAAAAAGGAAACCCATTCTTCTCTTTTAATACCTATGCTCGACTCAAATCCCAAGGTAACATCAGTCTTTCACGAGAACCAAGAAATCGTTGTACCAACCTTTAGAGCAGTGGTGCCCAACCAGGGGCCACATGTGGCCCGCAGAGCCCTCTGATGTGGCCCGCGACCTCCTGCTCTGGGATGGCGGGTTGGCAAGCCCAGATTGCAGGTTGCCTACCCGCCATGCCAGAGCATCAGTGTTGTGAATGAAGCCAGCAGTAGAGAAAGCAATCGGCTGCAGAGCAGAGCCACATAAGCCAATGCTTCCTGTATCGCACCGGCTCCTGTCATAGATGGAGTGATACCAAATGCACTCTGCCTAGGACAGCAAGTTTATTACTAAAATCACAGTGTATATATGGACATACCTGTTCTGCAGTGGTTACTGGGCTGCTTTCAAATTGATCCGCAGGTTTAGTAAAGTGCACCTGCGGCTTACCTGCACTGAGCCATAGACTTCTGGTTTTACCTGTGGGTTTAGTGCACTTTCATAAAGTGCACCACACCTGCAGGATATAATAGAATTCTATGGCAAAGTACAGCTAAGGCCTCGTACACACGGCCGGTTTTCTCATCAAGAAACAACAAGAAAACTGCCGGGAGAGCTTTCTTGCAGAGAAAACCGGCCGTGTGTACGAAGCTTTCAGGTTTCTCGTCAGGAAAACTGGCCAGAATCTCGACGAGAAAAATAGAGAACCTGCTCTCTCTATTTTCTCGTTGGGATTCTCGTCGGCCTGTTTCCCGACGAGAAACCCGAGTGTGTGCACTTACCTGTCGTCGTGGAAACCTGTGCATGCTTGAAATGACTTTGACGCATGCGCGGTAGCTTCCTAAGCATAGGTAGAGTGTAGCAAGATGGCGGCGACGGCATCGAATGTGACGAGCGCACGCTCGTCGTAGTCGATGACGTCACCGCGTTCGTGCCATTCAAAAGAACAGTGGTTCTTTTGAATCGTACGTGTGTACAATCGGCCGGGACAAGATTCTTGTCAATAATCTCGTCAGGAAAAACTACGTGTTTTTTTCCTGATGAGATTCTCGGCCGTGTGTACTAGGCTTTACCCGCAGGAAAGCCACATGTGCACTGCGCTGCACCCACGGTGTGGGTAGACCGCAGACCATCAGTGTAAAAGTAGCCTTAGGCCCCTTTTAACATGATCGGTCTGACCCAATCGGACCCTCCATTTGTCTCTATGGATCTGCAGATGTAAACAGACTTGTGTCCGTTTACACCCGCCTACCTCCAATCCGATTTGCTATAAAAACAGAAGTGAATCCGTCCCCTTCCATTTGATCGGATCAGAGGGCCCATAGAGAAGAGTGGGCTGTGTCTGTGTCCGCTTTGCATATGCAGAGTGGACGCCGACCTATTATCTGCCCACTCTGCTCATTGTGGCCCGTGACTGGTTACCAAGTCGCTTAAGTGACCCTCGCTCTTCAAAAGGTTGGGCACCCCTGCTTTAGAGCACCTGAGAGTGCCGATGCACATCCCCTAGATGTGGGAGAGACTCTGAAGTCAAATCTTCAAGTAGTGGCCTCTTTGAGGCTTTTGGATCTTCTGTGAATCCTTTTTCCCTGGAGAAACAAGGGGTAGCGTGCCTCGTCGAGGACAATTTTGGCTTGGAATGTCCAGGCCATCCAGCAAGCTTACAGGGCTAAGGGCCTCTCTCCCCCTGAGGCGGTGACAGTGCATTCAACCAGGAGCGTTTCTGTGGCTCCAGATGTTAACTGCAAAGCGGTCTCATGGTCCTCAATCAACACTTTTATGGCTCATTATTGTGTGGAGCCTGCGTGTTTATCCTTTATCAATTTTGGTTTGAATGTCCTGTCGGTTAAAGGTGCAAATCAAAGCTTTTGTTCAGCATTCCCACCCTTGGTGATATGGCTAGTTATTTCCCATATGTATGCTGCCATGGAGTCTGTCAGAAAAACTGAGAATTTCCTACCAAATACTTACCGTAATTTTCCTTTTCTGATGGACTCCATGGCAGCAGGAGTTTCCTCCCAGTGTTGTGAGTAGGCTAGTTATGGAACGTGGCCTCTGACTAAAATAAATCAGTCTTTCTCAACCAGGGATCTGTGGAATTTAGGGTTCCTCCAAAGGTTGCTAGGGTTCCCTTCAGCAATGAGCAATTTCTGCCTCTGAGATACAGTGAGTAACCACTGATAGCAATAATCTATTTAGCTATCTGTAAGGGGGGGTTCTTCCCATAGATCACAATTGTATGGAGCATTCTTTCTGCTGGCCCCTTCTTTTACACACCATGTGTTATGGATATGGCAATTACAGCAAGAAAGTCCCTGACACCTGAAAACTATTTCAAGGGTTCCACCTTGTTAAAAAGGTGTGAAAGACGGCTTTAAAATGTCTGCTAACAAATTCTAAAATTCAGTAAGGCCCCTTTCACACTGGGGCGGTGGGTGCGTCGACGGTAAAGCGCCGCTATTTTTAGCGGCGCTTTACCGTCGTTTTTGTGGCACTATTCGGCCGCTTGTGGGGTGGTTTTAACCCCCGCTAGCGGCCGAGAAGGGGTTAAAAACCACCGCAAAGCACCTCTGCAGAGGCGCTTTGCCGGCGGTATAGCCACGCTGTCCCATTGATTTCAATGGGCAGCAGCTGTAAAGGAGCGGTATACACATCGCTCCTTCACCGCCTCAAAGATGCGGCTAGCAGGACTTTTTTTACCGTCCTGCCAGCGCACCGCCTCAGTGTGAAAGCCCCCTGGCTTTCACATTGAGACTGCAGGGCAGGAGTTTTTCAGGCGTTATTTAGGCGCTATTTTTAGCGCAAAACTCCTCAGTGTGAAAGGGGTCTAAGGGATACGGCTCCCAAGATTCCTGATGAACCTCCCTGAGAAACAGGCTGGAACAAAGTTACTCACCAGTTTGTGTCACACTATCATCGCTAGTTCCATTCACTCTTCTTGTATCATCATCCCAGAAATATTTGGGGGATTGGAAAATGGAGATCTCTTCCGTCTCCTGGCTGGAAAAGCCAGACCCTTGAGGCGTGTGTAGCAAGTCATGGTGGACGTCGGTCTCTGAGTACCTGTCACTGGCACGTTCTGTAGAATCCAAGGTCTCTAGAGTGGACAAGGATGAGGAGAGGTCCACCAGTGAGGTGGAGGAGAGTCCTTCGGAACTGGGCTCCTCACAGTTCACAAGGAGGAATGGGACAAGTCCTATGGAAGAAAACAAGAGGCTAGTGAGAAAAACAGGGACACTGACTGGTGACAGTATGCTTCTTTTTTTTTTTTCCTTTTTTTTTCCATACTGTGACCAGAGCAGTAACGTGTCACCATAGCAACATTGTACTGCTCTGGGGAGGTGATCAGGATTTTTTTTTCACTACGATTGCTTATTACAGTGATGATCTGATCACTGGTTTAAGCACTCCTTTCATGTTAGGGTTGCCACCTGTCCGGAATTCACCCGGACAGTCTGGGTTTTAGATCCTTTGCCCGGGTTTTAGTCCATCTGAAACCCGGACATATCAGTGGCAGCCCTGCAGCACCAGTCCTCCTATCTCCCTCTCCCCTCCTGTCAGCTTCCAGTGCTTTTAATTATATTGGTGGGGGGAGACGCTTTACCTGGGGTACAGACTGGCCTGGGGGGAATTTACTGGGGGACAGATTGACCTGGGGGAGATTCTACTGGGGGACAGATGGACCTGGGGGGATGTACTGGGGGACAGACTGACCAAAGAGGGAATATACTGGAGGACAGACTGGCCTGGGGGGGATGTACTGGGGTACAGACTGACCTGAGGGGGGGGACTGTACTGGGGGATAGACTGACCATGTTTGATTTAACTATGCTACTTAAGCTTCTCCAATTAACAACACAATTTGGCCACACCCACTGTTCACCCCGGACGCTACATGCGCTGCAATACTACTCTTATCGGGGCACCCAAAGGTGTCCCAGGTCTTTTACAATCCTGTATAGTGCAAACTGCAAAAAATAAATTGTTGTGCGCCACTAAAGTGTTCGGGTTTGGCTTGATGAAAAAGTGGCAACCCTAATTCATGTGCCCATGTGTACTGTTGTGATAGATGTGATTGGTCACAGAAATCACATGGTACAGGTCCGCTGTGATTGGCCCCTGTGACCAATCAGAGATCACAATAGTACTCAATGAATGACTATGATTGAAAGCCATTGTGTATAACTGACATTTGAGCACTGTGATTGGTCACAGCGATCACATGGTACCAGGGATGGCCCAGTACAACAATCTGTCTTTCGCTGTGTCCAGTGGACACAGCAGGAGACAGATCGTGCTGCTGCGCAGCCCCTAGGGTGCTCACGAGGCAAGCAACTGGAGAACATCATATGACTTCCACTTAGGATAACACTGCTCCCACTCGCCTGTCATTTTACAATAGGCCGGGTGGGAAGTAGTTATAGTAAGTTTGTCACTAAGAATAAAGTATAAAAGCTAAACCAATGTAGTTAAAAGTCAACCAAGTGGCTACCTATGGGGACACACTCAGAAGAGGAAGAGTCAGGAATGCCAACAGGGGCTTTAATAGCAGAAAACAAAAACTCCTGCGCATGAGTGGAAAAACAGACAGTCTGTATATCACAATGGTATAGGTCACTGGCCTTGCTGCCCTCAGGAATAGGGGTATCCTAACGAAAAACGACAAAGAGAAGAAAGAAGGACGCACCAGCCTAGTGCATTATTCTTGGGTGGATTTTAATAAAAATAAATAAAAGAATACTATTTACAAACGTGCGTGGATAATTCACAATAAAAAATTCCACAAAGATCAGCAATGCCTCTGAACCAAACCCACTCCAAAGAGTCACAGAGGAATTGACGGGGATCACTGCCGGCTTACGCGTTTCGAAGACGAGTCTGAGCTGCTACCTCACTTAAAACAACCTTCTCGACCCCTTACAGTCTGCCATTTGACGACGACACTCCACAGAAACTGCACTATTAAAACTATCGATCACTAACAACTTAATAAATACTGAAACCAGTGGCCACTACCCCATGCTCATACTATTGGATCTTTCTGTGGCCTTTGATACAGTTGACCACTCGCTCCTCCTCAAAAAACTAAATTTCCTTGGTCTCCAAGACTTTGCTCTTTCCTGGTTCTCCTCCTACCTAAGAACTCATTCACTGTCACCTACAACTCTATCTCCTTCATTCGTCTTCCTCTTTCCATAGGGTTCCCCCAAGGCTCTGTCCTTGGACCCCTTCTATTCCCTGTCTACATCTCCTCCATTGATAACCTCCCATGGCTTCTAAAACCATGTGTATGCTGACGAAACCCAAATCTATCTCTATATTAGTATGGATGTCTAAGCAGTTCCTAAAACTAAATCTTTCTAAAATTGGGCTCCTCCCCTGACTTTTTCTTCAAGATCAATAATACAACTATCAGTCCCTCCCCTCATTCCAAGGTGTCAAATATAATCCTGAACTCAGACTTCCCCTTTTAACCCCACATCCAATCACGGGCCAACTCTTGCTGCCTTCACCTCCATATCATTTCCAAAATAAGGCTCCTTCTTAAAGTGGAGTTCCACCCATTTAAAAGTCAGCAGCTCCAAAAAATGTAGATTCTGAATTTTAATAATCAGACACTTACCTGTCCCACAGTCCAGTGATGCGGGCACACGAAGCCCCGCTCCTCTTCACGGCACCGGCATTCTAACTGTGGGCGCCCGGCTGAGGCTTCACATGAGCGAGCCGCGCTGCACGCTGTGAATGGCCGGGCAATCTTCTGGGACCTGTGACGTGTCCCAGAAGATTTCAGGGAGGGAGGGTGGAGAGTTGAACTTCCTTAAGGCGCCACGGCACCAGGGGAGGAAAGGGGAGCTGGGTACCTGTGAAAACAGGGTACCCGTTCCCCCTCCAAAAAAAATGACATACCAAATGTGGCATGTCAAGGAGTCACCAACACTTCATTCAGTTCTATTTTTGGGTGGAACTCCGCTTTAACTACCAGGCTACTAATTCATTCCCTTGTTATCTCTTGCCTCAACTTTTGCAAATCTATCCTCATTGGTCTGCCCCTACACAGGTAATCCCCCCTTCAGTATATCATGAATTCTGCAGCCAGACTTATCCATCTTACCACCTGCTGAGCATCTCCACCCACTCTGCCAATCCCTACATTGGCTTCCACCTGCCCAACGAATAGAATTCCAAATACTATTGTAGCGCCCTGCTCCCAATGACTGGGCGCTATGTTCAATTTAGGGGGGTATCTGAGCCAGTAGTTAGGCTCAGATGTACATAATTGATGTTAATTTAGCCTCTGTTCCGGTAATGGCTGTGTTAGGGGACTTCCCACTGTTTGCCTGTAGGTGGCGTTACTACCTCAGGCCAGTATGGAAGGCTGACAAGCCAGAATGGATTGGGTACCTTCCCCCAGGAACAGTTCAGTGGGCGTGGTCTACCCACTGAGCATGCTGGGGAAGGGTACTTAAGGGGCAGACGCCATTTTTTGGGCTTCTTCGTCCCCTCATGGCCCTCCCGGCGTGAGGGGGGTATTGTGTGATTCTTGGCCTCGGAACCATGCTGGTCCGAGGCCGCAACTCCAACAAACAGGCCCAGTTATGCTGACTGGGTCTGCACTTTGAAGGTGATCCTGTGCTGTCCATCCTGAGGGAGGAAGCCGCTCAATGGAGGAAACCAGGGGAGGACCTGTCCTGGAAAAGTCCAAGCGGAAGGCTGGTGTCTTGAGGAGGGCCTGGTAAATCTATTGGAGGATGCACCACAACTAAAGTTATCTTGCAGTCTGCCAGGTCGGCTTAAAGGCTCTTGACTGCTTGGCTGGAAGTTCGGGCGTTGAATCCTGTGGCAGAGGATCCCGGACTATCCAAATTCTGTGCACCACCAGTCTGTGACAGAGACTGGTCCTGACTTATTGTTCGTGCATCATACCGGCTGCTAGGCCAGGTGAGAGGGGCCCTATCCGGGTGAGCAATACCAACTCCAGGAAGAGTGGTGAGTGACTGTATTTTTGAGGAGTTCTCCCCAGTGATCTGAACCGTGTGCCTGAACCTACCCTTTCCCTTCACCCTTCTTTATGTTTATGCAAAAAGGAAAATAAAACCTCACTGCTTAAGGTTTTACATCTTGTGTGGACATTGGAGTTTCTACAGACTTTCTTCCCCTAGACAACGAATACTGAGGTAACGTGCAAGGCCCAAATTAAAACCAGCAGCTCCTGCGGGGGTGTGCTACACTAACAACAACATACAAAGCCATCCTCAACTCTACCCTGAGCTACAACACCAACCTTATCTCCAAATATCACCAAAAATCCATTCCAAGACCTGCTAGTCTCTAACTTTCTTGTTACCTCCTTGGAATTTTTTCTCTTTCACTTTCAGAACTTCTCCAGAGCCTCTCCCATCCTCTGGAACTCTCTACCCCAATCTGAACAGCTATTTCCTACTCTGTCTGCTGTTCCTATCTGTTCATCATCAGCCAACAACTAAACTTTTTTATTTTCATGATCAACTCACCCCCTCAAACCTCGTACACACGGGCGAGAATCCCGTCGGGAAAAAAAACGTTGGTTTTCTCGACAGGATTCCTGGCAAGCTTGTCTTGCCAAGCCCTGTGTACACACGCGCCATTCAAAAGAACCGCCTTCTTTTAAATGGCAAGAACGCGGTGACGTCATCGACTACGACGAGCCGGCGCTCGTCACATTCGATGCCGTCGCCGCCATCTTGCTACACCCTACACTACTCTTGTATGCTACCGCGCATGCGTCGAAGTCTCATCGAGCATGCGTGGGTTTCCCTGGACAGGTAAGCATACACATTCACGGTTTTCTCATTGGGAAACAGGCCGATGAGAATCCCGACGAGAAAATAGAGAGCAGGTTCTCTATTTTTCTCGTCGAGATTCCCGGCAGTTTTCCCGACGAGAAACTATACACACGAACGGTTTTCTCAGCAAAAACCTCTCCCAGCAGTTTTCTTGCCGAGAAAACCGGTCGTGTGTACGAGGCTTCACAGATTTTAGGTTTTGTATCACTTGTCCCTCCTTTTTAAAATTGAAAGCTCTCAGGAAAAGAGCCCTCCTAATCCTCTTTTGTTTTGTATTGTAGCTGTGCTGTTTCCCTTTATATTGCAAAGCGTTGTGCAAACTGTTGCCGCTATATCAATCCTGTATTATTGTAATGATTAGACTATCTGCACGGTGGAAATATTTGTTTCGTTTCGTATGCATCCATTCATTGAAGAACTTTGTTTCTTCATATTTGTTATGTTGACCGGATTTCGTCATTGGAATTCGTTTAATATATTCGTTGGTTTTTCCGGAAGGTTGCTATATATTCGCTATATTATCGAATTGGACGGATTCAATATTTTCGGACACTAGTCCAACCCACCAAGAGAAATGGCATGAGCTGATCGGACAATACCAACTGGAACGAAATTCGGATCCATTCGTTATCCAAATCCGAATTATTGAACGAATTTGAAAATTGAATTTTATTTCCCCATGGAACCGAACTACTATTGCATAATGTGACGTCAGCCGAAAGAAACGAATGAAACAAGATGTTAATTTTTTGGATCCATTGACATTCGTTACTATGTCCATTTGGAGATTCGGATACATCCGAATTTCCGAAAATAAAATTTCCGACCAAAAAAACAAAACGAGATGAAACGCACATGTCCAGTAATATAAATAAATGGGCAGCCCAATAAAACTGGCCATAAGAATTCAGCCATGAATTCTGGTCCTTGGGTTTCCATAGGCTCTGGAATATCATGCTGAGTCTTGTAGTTCTACAGTAGAAGTAGTGCCATAAGTTTCCCCAAGTGGTGACAGTTCACTGTACGTATCTCCTAGGAGGGGCCTGGGTACGCCACTACACGATTTCAGGCCATGTGTTCCATTCGTTCTGCGTAATAGTAGACAGCATGCCAGTGTCACGTACCAACATGGCTAAATTAATTATGTGATCCTCAGGGGCCTGTTTAGCATGATGAATGTGTCACAGCCACAGCAAGGCTGTAATCTCATTACAGACGGAAGAACTACTGCCAAGAGGGACCTGTGCCAAGTCTCCAATACAGCCTACATGCTGCTCGTCTAAGAAGCTTGCAATCTATGGTGTGTGTACAACAGGCCTTATTCAATTCTACACACTCCTTGTCTTGAAGGCTTGCAATCTACAGCTGGATTAGTCAATGAGATAGTGCCTACACACTGCTCGTCAAAAAATCTTGCAGTCTAAGACAAGTGCTCAACTGAAGTATTTAATGAGCCTGTGCGTGCGCACTGCTCGTCCAAAAAGCTTGCAATCTATGAAAAGTTAATAGTCAATGAGGCAGTGCCTACATATTACTCATCTAGAAGGATTGCAATCTCCAGCAGGTGTACAATTGGGTTACTCAATGAGGCAGTGCCTACATATTGCTTGTCCAAAAGGCTTGCAATCTACAGCAGGTGTACAATTGGATTGCTCATTAAGGCAATGCCTATATATTTCTCATCTAGAAGGTTTGCAATCTACAGCAGGTGTACAATTGGGTTACTCAATGAGGCAGTGCCTACATATTGCTTGTCTAAAAAGCTTGCACTCTACAGCAGGTGTACAATTGGGTTACTCAATGAGGCAGTGCCTACATATTGCTCATCCAAAATGCTTGCAATCTACAGCAGGTGTACAATTGAATTACTCATTAAGGCAATGACTAAGGATTTCTCGTCTAGAAGGCTTGCAATCTACAGCAGGTGTTCAGAGCCGTCTTTAACGCAAGGCAAAAGGGGAAGCTGCCCTGGGCCTAGTCATTGTTGTGGTGCCCAAAGCAGCTGCCTTTTGAGCCCACTCTGCCCGCAAATAGTTGATAAGTTGAATCGGGAGGGCCCAAGAAAATGTTTGCCCAGTGTCCAATCAATATTAAAGATGGCTGATTGGGTCACTCAATGAGGCAGTGCCTACATATTGCTTGTCTAAAAAGCTTGCAATCTACAGCAGATGTACAATTGGATTGTTCATTAAGGCAATGCCTACATATTTCTCATCTAGAAGGCTTGCAATCTACAGCAGATGTACAATTGGGTTACTCAATGAGGCAGTGCCTACATATTGCTAGCCTAAAAGGTTTTGCAATCTACATCAGGTATACAATTGGATTACTTTTTAAGGCAACGCCTACATATTTCTCATCTAGAAGGCTTGCAATCTACAGATGATGTACAATTGGGTTACTCAATGAGGCAGTGCCTACATATTGCTTGTCTAAAAGGCTTGCAATCTACATCAGGTATACTACATCTGGATTACTTTTTAAGGCAACACCTACATATTTCTCATCTACAAGGCTTGCAATCTACAGCAGGTATACAGTTGGGTTACTCATTAAGGCAGTGCCTACATATTGCTCGTCTAAAAAGCTTGCACTCTACAGCAGGTGTACAATTGGGTTACTCAATGAGGCAGTGTCTACATATTGCTTGTCTAAAAAGCTTGCAGTCTACATCTGGTGTACAATTGAATTACTCATTAAGGCAATGACTAAATATTTCTTGTCTAGAAGGCTTGCAATATACAGCAGGTATACAATTGGGTTCAGGGCCGTCTTTAACGCAGGGCAAAAGGGGCAGCTGCCCGGGCCCAGTCATTGTTGTGGGGCCCAAAACAGATGCCCTTTGAGCCCACACTGCCCGCAAATAGTCGATTCAGGAGGGCCCAAGAAAATGTTTGCCCAGTGTCCAATCAATATTAAAGACAGCCCTGATTAGGTTACTCAATGAGATAGTGCCTACATATTGCTCGTCTAGAAGGCTTGCAATCTACAGCTAACGTACCACTGGATTACGCATAAGGCAGTGACCTTATATTGCTCACTTGGAAAGGCTTGCAATCTACAGCAAGTGTGCAACCAACTTATTCAACGAACTAGTGCTTTTACAACGCTGGCCCAAAAATCTAGCAATCATGAGTATATTTACAACACATTTAATAGGAAAAGGCAGTACAACGACCAAGGATGACATGCAAGCATTCAGGAATCTTTCACCGATTTAGCGACAGTACCCGAACACCCGGTTGGTTACTACGGGTAACGGCACTTTGATAATCACTATTGTTCTTTGCGCTCTGGTGCTGAATAAGCTAAAATCAAAGGGTATTGTCATTCACACGGGTTCTCATTTTTGCCTGCAAGCAAGCGCAGCAACACAGGCCTGTTTTCTGTATCGGTGCCCAAGGTGCCATTGGAAGCTCAGAGACGTGCCCACCCTTCCTGAAGCCGCATGAATTTTTAAAATAGTATGTGGCTGTCAGACACATTGCACTGCGACAAAAAAAAAAACTGGTGCCATACTGCCAATGGGCAACTTGTATCTACCCAGCTGTTGAAGAAACTATGAGTCTCGGCATGCCCTCATCAGAATAACAATGTAAAAATGAACAGAAAAGCAGGACTCACCCAACACAAGGTGCCAAGCTTGCAGCATGTTGAAGTCAATGCGTGATCACCCTTAGATCAGCGGGCATCTCCCTCAACCAGAAATGGATGTTCGGTGCCAGACGCCAACGTCCTCTCGTTCTTTATTACCCCAAGGCTTTCTGCAGGGTGATATCAAAGAACACAAGGTGGTGATGGAGCAATGCAGTACCCTCCTGGAGATGCTTCCACCCAATGCTCTACTCACCTTTAAGGTGCAGTCGCTGATTTAACCCGCAAGTGCCAGTCTACAGCCAGGCTGCGCTGGAATGAGGACTGGCATGGCAAAGCGATCAAGCAGCAGAAAATGGTGAGGAGTGATAGCTCAGCAATCGGTTGGCTAGCAGTCAGCTCTGGTGATATTGATCTATGATCAGCCTGCAAAGGATAGAGATTCCTTGGCCGCCAGGGCATGAAGATCCCAGGGAATGGGCACAATTAAGACGGGCAGCTTGGTCTGGGAGACCCGAGGCTATGCTAAAACCCCATCAATCATTCTTGGTCTCTGTATTGTGTCCACCCACCCTGAGCTGTCTGCTTTATCCCACCCGCCCCCCCCCCCTACTCCTTCTCCTCCCACAGCTGAGAGCCTGGCGGGTCCCCTGAGCACAGGATTCTCTCTGTCTGGTCCCTTGGATGTATAGAAGACATTCACTGACTCACCTCCTCCCTGCAGGGCTGGTGCAGTGGCTGTCTGCAGATCTTCCTCCAAGCCTCGTGGTCCTACTGCCCGCTGCCACTTCTGCATCCACCACCTGTTAACGGGAAACTCGGATCTTTCTCTAGATTTTTTTAATATAGTAAATTCAATCGCTTTAATCTCATTGATGCTTTAACCAGTTCCAGTCCAGGCCAATTCTGACATTTCAATTTAATTTGCATTTTTTTTTTGCTAGAAAATTACTAAGATCTCCCAAACATTATCTACACTCACCGGCCACTTTATTAGGTACACCTTGCTAGTACGGGGTTGGACCGTCTTTTGCCTTCAGAACTGCCTTCATTCTTCCTGGCATAGATTCAACAAGGTGCTGGAAACATTCCTCAGAGATTTTTCTCCATATTGACATGATAGCATGTGGTGACTGTGGAGGCCATTGGAGTCCAGTGACCTCATTGTCCAGCGGTGAGATGATTGGAGCTTTGTGACATGGGGCATTATTCTGCTGGAAGGAGCCATCAGAAGATGGGGACACTGTAGTCATAAAGGGATGGACATGGTCACCAACAATACTCAGGGAGATCGTGGTGATTAAACGATGCTCAATTGGTACTAATGGGCCCAAAGTGTGCCAAGAATATATCCCCCCCCCCCCACTATTACACCACCACCAGCCTGAACCGGTGATACAAGGCAGGATGGATCCATTGTTTCATGTTGTTTACACCAAATTCTGACCCTCCATCTGAATGTCGCCGCTAAAATCAAGACTCATCAGACCAGGCAACGTTTTTCCAATCTTCTATTGTCCAATTTTGGTGAACTTTTGCGAATTGTAGCCTCAGTTTCCTGTTCTTAGCTGATAGGAGTGGCACCCGGTGTGGTCTTCTACTGCTGTAGCCCATCTGCTTCAAGGATCGATGTGTTGTGCATTCAGAGATGGCATTCTGCATACCTTGGTTGTAACGAGTGGTTATTTGGGTTACAGTTGCCTTTCCATCATCTGGAACCAGTCTGCCGATTCTCCTCTGACACCAACAAGGCATTTTCCTCCACACAACTGCCGCTCATTGGATATTTTCTCTTTTTCGGACCATTCTCTGTAAACCCGAGAGATGGTTGTGTGTGAAAATCCCAGCAGATCAGCAGTTTTTGAAATACTCAGACCAGCCCGTCTGGCACCAACAACCATACCATGCTCAAAGCCACTTAAATCCCCTTTTTTCCCCCATTCTGATGCTCGGTTTGAACTTCAGCAAGTTGTCTTTACCACATCTAGATGCCTAAATGCATTGAGTTGCTGCCATGTGATTGGCCGATTAGCAATTTGTGTTATCAAGCAATTGAACAGGTGTAACTAAAAGTGTCTGGTGAGTGTATATTTTTCAGACAGAGATCCTGGAGAATAAAATGGTTGTTGTTGCAATTTTTTATGTTGCATGATATTTGAGCAGCCGTTTACCAAATGCAATATTATACCCTTTTCTCTTTTTTTTTTGGTAAAAAAGATAATAAAACATGATGTTAGGTTGAGTAAATAGATACCTAACATGCCAGGCTTTAAAATTGCGTATGTCCGTGGAATGGGGCACTAAACTATGGTACCTAAAAATCTCCATAAGCGACTCTTTAAAAGCCTTTACAGGTTGCTAGTTTAGAGGAAGTCTGGTACTGGAATTATTGCTCTCGTTCTGATAATCACTGTTTACTTATGCGCACAGGACCAATGCGTACATTTGCCGTGAGAACGAGGACACAGGTGCTCTACAATTTTTTTTTATTTCATTTTTTATTTTATTTCCTTTTTTTTTTTTTAACACTGTGTACCTTTACATTTTTTTTTTTTTGGATCAACTTTATTGCTATCACAATGATGAACAACATCCTTTGTGAATACATGGGCCGTGACAGGTTCTCTTCATGGAGAGATCTGGGGTCTATTAGAACCCAGACCTCTCCTTTGGCCTCCAAAGCATCTGATCAAACTGAGATCGGTTAGATCAGATGCTTTCACAAGCCTGTAACGGCTTGTTTACATGAAAGTGAAACCAGAAGTGACAAAATTCTCGCCGCTCCCGTTTTCTGACATCACACAGTGGGAGGAACAACATCAATTCCTCTCACTGTCTTAGGAAGCGGATACCGCTGATGATGGGAGGGGAAAGCCTGGTAAAGGCGGCGGCAGGAGGGTGGGAGGTGCGATAAATCACACGTCAATAGCAGCAAAACGCGTTTTAGGTGCCATTTAAAATAATGACACCTGAACCTGCCTTTTTGCTATTGTAGTGCGTTTTAAGATTGCGGGCAGAATCGCAGCAATTCTGCCGCGATCCCAAAATGCCCAGGTGTGAACCGGGCCTTAAGATGGCCATACACGGCCAAAATTTAGCTTGAAAATATTTGCTTTCAAAACGTTTCTTACATTTTCTACTGGTTACTGGTGTACACAAGTCCGTCGGACAAAACTCTAAAGTACAAACACGCATGCTCAGAAGCAATGCTCACCATAACACAACATTAGCAGAAGTTGCCCAAAGGGTGGCGCTAAAGAACTGAAAAAACACGTAGTTTTTTGTTTGTTGGCCGACAATTCTTTGCCGTTTGTATGCAATACAAGTTCACTGCCAACGCCCTTCGGACAAAAGTCCTACGCTTTGTCCGCAGAAAATCCGATTGTGTGTTAAGACGGCTCTCACAGGGAAACATTGATTTTTACATGTCATGCAACATGTGCTCTCAAAGTCGGAGCGCATGTCGGACCAGTGTGAACCAAGCCTAATGCCTTGTACACACGATCTGATTTTCCGTCGGAATAAACTCCGACGGATTTTTCAGACGGAATTCCGTTCAAGCTGTCTTGCATACACACTGTCACACCAAATTACGACCGTCAAGAACGCGGTGACGTACAACACTACGACGAGCCCAGAAAAATGAAGTTCAATGCTTCCGGGCATGAGTCGACTTGATTCTGAGCATGCGTCGTTTTTTCTCCGTCGGAGTTCCATACAGACGGTCGGAAAAAAAGAGAACATGTTCTCTTTCTAACTCCGTCGGAATTTCCAAAGGAGAAAGTCTGATTGGACACACACACGGTCGGAATATCCGATGAAAAAATTCCGTCTGACTTTTTTCATTGGAAATTCCGACCGTGTGTACTAGGCATTAGAGACAGAAAAAAAAACTGCCAGACGCCCCCAAGAGCGGCTTTAACCACTTGCTGACCAGGCCTTTTCTGGAACTTTTTGTTTAAAAGTTGACATCAGTATTTTTTGCTAGAAAATTACTTAGAACCCCTAAACAATTTATATATTTTTTTTAGCAGAGACCCTAGAGAATAAAATGGCAATTGTTGCAATATTTTATGTCACAGTATTTGCGAAGTAGTTTTTCAAACGCAGTTTTTGGAAAAAGTACACTTTATTGAATTAAAAACAAAGCAAAACACAATATGTACCCCCATTTTTGTATAATGTGAAAGTTGATGTTACGCCGAGTAAATTGATACCTAACATGTCATGCTTTAAAATTGTGCATGCTTATGGAATGGCGACAAACGACAATACTTAAAAAGCTCCAAAGGTGATGCTTTAATTTTTTTTTACAGGTTACCTGTTTCAAGTTACAGAGAAGGTCTTGAGATAGAATTTTTTCTCTCGCTCTAACGTTTGTGGCGATACCTCACATGCATGATTTGAACACATTTTATATATGCTTGCGCGACTTACGTGCGTGTTCGCTTCTGCAAGCGAGCACAGACGGGTGGGGCGCTTTTTTCTTATTATTTATATTACTTTTTATTTTTACACCATCTCTTTATTTATTTTTTTATCACTTTTATTCCTAATACAAGGAATGTAATCATCCCTTGTAACAGATATAAGGATGACAGGTCTTCTTTATTGAGAGATCTGGAGTCAAAAAGACCCCAAATCTCTCATTTACCTTTAAAAGCAAAAGAAAAAAAAATGTTTCTTTAACTTTAAAAAAAATATATTTACTATGGCCCGGGAACTGTGACGTCAGACATCGCTCTGGTCCTCCAAGGGCATAGAGATGAGTGGTGTCCATCTTGGCCTCACTTTTCTCCATGCCCAGCTAACGGCTCCATCCGATCGCTCCCAGGCTTTACCGATCCTTTGGGTAAGCTCAGGAACGTCCGGGAAGCGGCGGGAGGGGGTGGTGCACTAAAAGTGTTCCCGCAAATCCGGCCACAGGGCCACTTTTATCTTAAAGGGGTTGTAAACCCTCATGGTTTTTCACCTTAATGCATTCTATGCATTAAGGTGAAAAACCTTCTGTAGTGCTGCAGCCCCCCAGTGCCCCCATTTTACTTACCTGAACCCGGATTTATTCTCCCCGGGGATGAGCACACCAGCTCTAGCTGGTGTCTCGCGTCCTGATTGGATAGATTGATAGGAGCGCAGCCATTGGCTCCCACTGCTGTCAATCAAATCCAATGAAGCAGGTGCTGGGGGGCGTGGCCGAGTCCGGCTTTCTGTGCCGATGGATGCAAAAGCAGGACTCAGGAGCGCGCACGCACGGGTACCCTAGGGTGAGCACGTGTCCCAGATTGCCCGGGACAGTCCCGCATTTTGCAGGTCTGTCCCGGGCACCTTCCTTCCAGGACAATACAGTGTCCCTGAATGAAACTGACACAGACACCCCCCCGGGCCAATCTGATGCCCCCAAAAAAGGCCGCCACATCACCGCTTTACTCACTGACAGTACTTGTCCTGGCCGGGAATGCCTGGAGGAGCACAATCCCCGACCCCTGCTTGTGATTGGAGAAATCATAAATCCCGCCTCTTGTGTCCAATCACTGTGCTGTGATTCGTTACAGCACAAGCTGATTTTTGGGAAGGGAGGCTGTCCCTGAATGGTAGTTTGGAAATGTGGTCACCCTAGGGTACCCCCAAAGAGAGCATTTCCCCTACGTGGTTTCCGGATGCGGGGAGGAGCTACTAGCACCGTTGAGGGACCCCAGAAGAGGAGGATCGGGGCCACTCTGTGCAAAATTAACTGCACAGTGGAGGTAAGTATAACATGTTTGTTATTTAAAAAAAATAAAAACACGAGGTTTTAGTAACCCTTAAAGAGAATCGGCCAGTAAAAAAAACAATCTTGGGGTTATGGCATCTAGCTGCTGCCATAAAACCGGTATTTGACGTCAAAGTAATGATGTATTTTTACTATGAACCGGTCCTTCCAGTGTGCATGAGGCCTTATAATGCTTTAAAGTAGGTCTAAGGCTAGGTTCACACTGCTTCGACGTCAAAATCGCGCGATTTTGCGGCCGCGATTTTGACGCGATTCGCACCCGTGATTTCAGGTAATGCCTGTCTATAAAGCTGAATTCGCATCGCACAAGGATCAAACTCACACAGGACCCTTTTTTCCCGCAGCTTAGATTCGCAACGCACTGATGTGAATGGCACTAATGTAAAACAATGTTATTTAAATGACTTGCGAATTTGAGCAATCGCAATGGCTGAAATTCGCAATAGAATTCGCAATAGTGTGAATCTAGCCTAAACCATATCTGGATGATATTTAGTTTACAAAAGCACTGTGTATCAAACTGTTTTCACCTTTTTCTCATCTTTTTTTGAAAGCCACAGCATTGAAAATGAAAAGCAGTTGTTAATAACCTACAAAATCGCTTTTGTACCATTTATAGAGGTTATAAATGCCTTTTAGGGAAAATTGATTTTTCTTTGAAGAGCCACACAAACATTTTTCGTACATAAAAAGCAAAGAGAACGATGGGAGCTTTTTATACAAAGACTTGAAATTTGACATTTCACCGAATGATGTCGGTTTTTCCCCTATTTTCCCGCTGCTTGCTTTTCTGATAGAGGAGCGATATAACAATTGGGTAAGACTAAACAATGGAGTCAGTAACACCAAACCTGGCCGATAAGGTGAAAGGCCAGCAAAATCAAGAGAGACTTACATCTGCTGTGTAGTGGACTAAAATGAGATGGACAGAAGTTAAAACTAGACTCCAGTCAGGCAACTAAATATAAAGTTGAGTTAAAGGAGAATTCTAGGTATGACATTTTATACATATGTAGCGCCCCTTTACTTTCAGGGGTGCTATGTGCCTAAATTTAGGGGTTGGTCTGAGTCAGTAGTCAGGCTCAGACCGCTTTGATTGTTAGGTTTCTTTGCTTCAGCCTATGTGGTGTCGCCTGGTGTGTAGTTCCCTGTGGCCTGTAGGTGGCGCTGCCATATCAGGTCAGGGTTGAACCATGGGTAACATTGCTACGCCTTAGGGTGTCCTCTCTCGGCGGTTGTGCGGTGGGCGTGGTCGGCCCGCTGTGCATGCTGGGAGTAGGGTGACCACATTTCCAAACTACTATTCAGGGACACCCTCCCTTCCCAAAAATCAGCTTGTGCTGTAACGAATCACAGCACAGTGAATGGACACAAGAGGCAAGATTTATGATTTCTCCAATCACAAGCAGGGGGCGGGATTGTGCTCCTCCAGGCATTCCTGGCCAGGACAAGTACTGTCAGTGAGTAAAGTGGTGATGTGGCGGCTTTTTTGGGGGGAATCAGATTGGCCCGGAGGGTGGCTGTGTCAGTTTCATTCCGGGACACTGTATTGTCCTGGAATGAATGTGCCCGGGACAGACCTGCAAAATGCGGGACTGTCCCGGGCAATCCGGGACATGTGGTTACCCTAGCTGGGAGAGGGTACATAAGGGGCAGACGCAATCTTTCGGGGTCCTTCCGTCTGTCCATTCCGCTCTGCCCACCGTAGCAGCGCGCTCCCCGTGGCCCTCCTGGCCAGGGGAGTGCGCACAGGTGTATCAGTCTCAGGCACCTTTAGCCTGGGGCTGCAGCTCTGCAAGTAGGCCCAGCACCTTTAGCTAGGGCCTACCCCCGATAGAAGAATCCTAGGGTGCCCGGGAGTGGGTGACCCATTCTAGACGAGAGGAAACCAGGGATTTCGGTGAGAGGAGTCGCCACCTCGGAAGAGGCCTGGTTACCTACTAGAGGGATTCAAAGATCCGCCACAGGCCTTGTAACGTGCTTTAATTTGCACCTTGGTTCTAGTGTTACAAGCGCTGGGAAGTTTGGGACTTGGAACTGTACCTGATCGTATCCTAAGGAAACTCAAGTAGATGTTCGGGCTCCACACCGGCTGAGCTAAACCCACTCGAGATCGAGATCGAGTGGCGACGATAAGTTGGAAGTTTTGTGCCTGGACCTACCTCCTAACTTTGCTATCTTTTACTCTCATCAACTCTTTCCTGTTCCCTAAGCAAAAGATAAAATAAACTCTTTGTTGGAGTTGAAGTGGTGTGGACAGTGGCCTTCTTGGGGAGAAATATAGACTTGTCCCTATACACTGGGGATGAGAACCAATGGAAGGAGGTAACTCGCTGGAGGACCCAAAATTGTGAACACCGCCTGACCTCCGATCCAGAGGATATGGGCTTGTGGCATGGTGTGCCTTACTCTGCAAGTGGGGCCAAGCGGAGAAAAGGGTCTGTGTGCTACACATAGTTATATTCGCCCAGCATGGCCCAATATAACGTTGTATATACTAATAGTACTATACCTGGGGAGATCCCTCTACAACACCCTTTTTCAAATTTTTACCCAAAGGAACCCCTAAAGCCCTGTACACGCGACCGGTTTTCCCGTCTGCTCGAAAGCCGTCAGTTTTCCCAATGGGATTCCTGCCAAGCTTGCCTTGTATACACACGGTCACACAAAAGACCGCTGAACTTTTGAATGGCAAGAGCGCAGTGACGTCAAAGACTACGACAAACCGACTAAATGAAGTTCTATGCTTCTGCACATGCGTCGAATTGTTAACGAGCATGCGCGGTTTATTTCCCCTCGGGGAAGCATACAGACGACCGGTTTTCTCTGCAGGAAATAAATAGTCCGCCAGGAATCCCGACGGGAAAATAGAGAGCAGGTTCTCTATTTTTATCCGGCAGTTTTCCTGTCGGGAAAACTGCTAGGGAGCATACACACGGCCGGGATTCCCGGCCAAATGCTCTCATGGCAGTTTTCCTGACGGGAAAACCGGTCGTGTGTACAGGGCCTAAGATAGCTTTTCAGGAAACCCTTACTAAAACCAATTAATTGAGGGTCAATGTCAAAAATGCCCCTTACAATGGTGGTTAATAGAAAGAATGCCCCCCTTACAGACAGCTAAATGATCATTGGTGCTATGCTTCAGGTTTTGCCAGGTGGTGGTTTTGGTCCTGGAACTATGCAGGCACCAGATCAGGAGGTCAATCAGCCACAACTCAAGGAACTCTTATGCCTTGTAGACACAACCGGACTGTCCCTCGGAATAAAGTCCGACGGATTGTCCGACGGAATTCCACTCAAGCTGTCTTGCATACACACGGTCACACAAAAGACCAACCGTCAAAAACACGGTGACGTACAACACGTACGACGAGCTGAGATTAATGAAGTTTAATAGGCAGTTTGGCTCTTCTGCTTGATTCTGAGCATGCGTGTTTTTTAGTCCGTCGGAATTGCATACAGACGATCGGACTTTCATAGAAATTTTTGTCCGTTGAAAAAAAAAACAAGTTCTCTATCTAAGTCCGTCGAAATTTCAGAAGGAAAAAGTCAGATGGGGCATACACACGGACGGAATATCCGATGAAAAGAGCCCGTCTGACTTTTTCCATCGGAAAATCCGATCGTGTGTACAAGGCATTAACAACGTCTGTAGGAACCCTAGGGTTTCATGCATAGGTGTTGCAATAGGGTGTGCACCCCAAAGCTCAAACACATGCTACCGATCATTCAGAAAGGGAAGGGGCCGTTAAATGACATACCTGTATTTACCGTCCCCTTCTCCCACATATTGTAAAACATCCCCCTGTGTGTGCTCGCAGCAGAGGAAGGGACGGGGGCCAGGGCAGTAAGGAGAATCCGTGCTGCACAGGGTGATTAGGGTGTGCCTGGGCACACCTGGCACACTCTGTGCGCACGCCTATGGTTTCATGGATGCCTTGTTGAGAATGGCTGTTGAAAATCAGTGTAGCAGATAGCCCTACTCCAATAATCTCCCACTAGCTTCCGGGTACCATGCTGAGCAGCTGCCCTGCTGCATTGTGAACACAGAAGATCTGTTGCCATTCAGAGAAGGCTTGGATTTTCTCAGTGTAGCACCCTCCTAGTAGGCTAAATTTAGTTTTTGCCTCTTTCTGTAATCAGGGGAGCAGGGTTTGTTTGGTCTGGTCTGTTCATAACTTAACAGGCTGCAAGATTGATTGCTTCCTCTGCCTCTAGAATAGTGGTTCTCAAGTCCTGTCCTCAGACCCACTAAGGGCCCTTTCACACGGACGTGTCCGTATATGGACTCCGCTTTACTCAGCAGGGATTGCTCCGTTGATCCCCGCTGAGCAGGCAGATGACAGCTCAGTCTCTGCACACTGTGCAGGGACCGACCTGTCAGAGCGCCTCTCTCCTCTATGGGGGATCGGATGAAGACGGACCGTAGAGTCCGTTTTCATCTGATCCGATCAGCCAGACAGATGGAAAATAGGGTTTCCGTCCGTCTGAATTTAGCGGATCGGAGCGGATCGGATGTCAGTGGACAATGTCACCACTGACATCCGTTGCTCCATAGACCTGCATGAAACATCCGTCCAGGTCCGCCTAAAAAACTGACAGGCGGACCTGAACGGTCCGCCCGTGTGAAAGGGGCCCAACAGGCCAGATTTTAAGCATTACCTTGGGGAGATGCAGGCTAGAATACTGCAATCATTGAGCAGCAAATTATGACACCTGTGATGTATTGCAGTTATCTTGCAAACCTGGCTTATTAGTTGGTCCTGAGGACAGGCGTTGAGAACCACTGCCCTAGAAGAAGTTTCTGGAGCATAGGGAGAGAGAATTCAAATGAGCAGCCTGAATATTGAGCAGGGCCTAGTCCAGTGATGGCACACCTTGGCACCCCAGATGTTTTGGAACTACATTTCCCATGATGCTCAACTACACTTCAGAGTGTATGAGCATCATGGGAAATGTAGTTCCAAAACATCTGGGTTACCAAGGTTCACCATCATTGGCCTAGTCAATCCCTGGGGAGTCGTGCCCAGATGATGGATGTGATGCTGATAAAGTGGTTGTAAGGTCAGAAGATTATTTATTTTAATGCATTCCATGCATTAAGATAAAAAACCTTCTGTGTGCAGCAGCCCCCCTCAGCCCCCCTAAAACCTGAACCCATCTCGATCCAGCAATGTTGCATGAGAGACTTGGCTGCCCAGAAACTCTCTCTCCTCATTGGCTGAGACAGCAGTGCGGCACCATTGGCTCCCGCTGCTGTCAATCAAAGTCAGTGAGCCAATGAGAAGAGAGAGGGGGCAGGGCCAAACTGCGGCTCTGTGTCTGAATGGACACACGGAGCAGCAGCTCAGCTCGGGTGCCCCCACAGCAAGCTGTTTGCTGTGGGGGGCAATAAGCAGGAGGGAGGGGCCAGGAGTGCCGGCGTTGGACCCGAGAAGAGGAGGATCTGGGCTGCTCTGTGGAAAACCATTGCACAAAGCAGGTAAGTGCCCTTTGGACTGGATGCTGGATTACTTTACAAGAGGCTGCACCTAAGGACTGATCTTGTTTCGGGATTCTATGAGTATAGCTTCCTTTCTGTGCTGCCCCTCAAAGCTACTTTATGTCCCTAGCCATGACCCTATAGACTGTTCCAGTCTAGCTATACCTGTGCTAAAGCTACTTCATGGTCCCCAGCCATGAACCTGTAGACTGTTCCAGTCTAGCTATACCTGTGCCAAGCTACTTCATGGTCCCCAGCCATGAACCTGTAGACTGTTCCAGTCTAGCTATACCTGTGCCAAGCTACTTCATGGTCCCCAGCCATTAACCTGTAGACTGTTCCAGTCTAGCTATACCTGTGCCAAGCTACTTCATGGTCCCCAGCCATGAACCTGTAGACTGTTCCAGTCTAGCTATACCTGTGCCAAGCTACTTCATGGTCCCCAGCCATTAACCTGTAGACTGTTCCAGTCTAGCTATACCTGTGCCAAGCTACTTCATGGTCCCCAGCCATTAACCTGTAGACTGTTCCAGTCTAGCTATACCTGTGCTAAAGCTACTTCATGGTCCCCAGCCATGAACCTGTACACTGTTCCTGTCATGGATCTGCCACCTAAGGGTTAATAGTGCAGACTGATTTCAGTGATTGGCAACAGGCTGCCTTATTTAAACACCTCAGCAGCACTGTGTCTTCGCTGCCTGATCTGCAGTTCATACCTGTTCCAGTGTCTTCCTGTGATCTGATCTGTTTCCTGTGTTTGACTACGATTGATCTCTGTTATCCTGATCCCGGCCTGCCTTGTAACCACGCTCAGCTCTACACTGCTTGATTTCCTGTTGCCGAACTTTGCCTGTATCCTGACCATTCTCTGCCTGTCGTCTATACCTACATCTGATCGTCTGTTACCAAACCCGGCTTGTCTGACTACGTATTCAGTGTCTCCCCAGCCAGTGCACCTACCAGCCTGCTTCCTGTTCCCTGCTGCACCAGCTGAACTGACAAGACCAAAGACGAACCAGGCACCCATACACCGCCAGGCTCTTGCGGTCACTGTTGCAACATCGGTGGCCCTTGAGCCGGGGTTGTACGAGAGGCCTTCCCACTGCAAGTCAGGCTCATCCGGCAGGTACGTAACAGTTCCAGTCTAGCTATACCTGTGCCAAGCTACTTCATGGTCCCCAGCCATGAACCTGTAGACTGTTCCAGTCTAGCTATACCTGTGCTAAAGCTACTTCATGGTCCCCAGCCATGAACCTGTACACTGTTCCAGTCTAGCTATACCTGTGCCAAGCTACTTCATGGTCCCCAGCCATGAACCTGCAGAGCAGGGGTCTGAAACTGGTGGCCCTTCAGCTGTTGCGAAACTACAAGTTCCATGAGGCATTGCAAGGCTGACAGTTACAAGCATGACTCCCACAGGCAGAGGCATGATGGGACTGATAGGAGTTTTGCAACAGCTGGAGGGCCGCCAGTTTGAGACCCCTGCTGTAGACGGTTTCAGTCTAGCTATACCTGTGCCAAGCTACTTCATGGTCCCCAGCCATGAACCTGTAGACTGTTCCAGTCTAGCTATACCTGTGCCAAGCTACTTCATGGTTCCCAGCCATGAGCCTGTAGACTGTTCCAATTTGCCTTCACCTGTTCTCAAATTTACTTCATTCTCCCCAGCTGTGAACCTATAGACTGTTCCAGTGTATCTATACCTGTGCTAAAGCTACTTCATGGTCCCCAGCCATGAACCCATAGACTGTTCCAGTCTACCTGTTCTTGCGCTTCTGTTACTAAGAAAAGGATCTTCTGCTACAAATACCTGAGCACAGGTATGGTATATACATAGTTACACTGGTCCAAGGTGGACCAATGAAACTATATAAAATGCCATACCTGGAATTCTTCTGCATGCTAACTCTGCCAAAGCTTCAAAGGAAATGATGACAGCTGTACTCCAAGATATGGTCCCCGGATACATTTTAATGTGCTACAAGAATGTACACAACCTTCTTGAGAATCTCTCACTGATGCATTTCACTCTGAAGAGCTTAAATTGATTGTAAACAAACCATTCAGTTTAAAACTGAAATGAAAGGCAAAACATTTATGTATAGATATAAAAAAAAAAAAAAACCATAAATACCTTTTTTCCCTTTTTTATAAGTGATCACATTCCCTCTGTTGTCAGCTGCATAAGAGTTGGGGGGGAGGAGAAGCAGCAGCACACTGAACTTCCCAGTTGAGAGGCCGTGCAGAGGGGGCGTGTCAGGACAAGTCTGATCATTGAAGGACAGCACAGCTAGAGAACTGACCACGGTGTGTTCTCCTGCTTAGTATGGTCAGTTTTTAATAGGCAAGCAGAGGGACTGGCAGGAACACCATGGATTTCACATAAAGGAAGAAATACAAAGAGAACAGGAGACTTTCTCATACAAGTACATAGTACAGCAGGTACATATAGGGTTGCCACCTTTACTTCAAGTCAAACCCAAACACTTTAGCGGCACACAGCAATTCTTTTTTTATAGTATGAAATATACATATATTTTGCTATTAAATAACATTTCTTTTTTTTAACAAGAAAAAATAACTTTTTTAATCATATGAAGTTAATAAGAAGAGTGCCCCTTTACATCAGAGTCCACAGAGTTCCCTTTTACATCTGAACTCGCAGAGTTCCCTTTCACTGTATGGGGAGACTCTGCAGACTTTGATGTAAGGGAGAACTCTGGGGACTCTGACATAAAGGATGCTCGGGGAACCCTGATTTAAGGGGGAACACTGAGAACTCTGATGTACAGAGAGGACTCTGATGTAAGGGGGAACACTGTGGCCTCTGGTATAAAGGGGAACTCTGATGTAAGGGGTGCTCTGAGAACCCTGATTTACCTTAGTGTACTCACTCAGAGGCAGGAGAGACAAGGAGGGAGACTTCAGTCACAGACAGGGATGGATGGTGAGCTCACTCACCCCTTGGCAGTCAGCACCTCTCATCCAGATGTATCTGGAAGCCATAGTCCTGTCTGAATAATGTGTCTGTGTTTCAGGCAGTCCGAAACCTGGACGCAGGATTCCAAACCCAAACTGTCGGGGTGAATCCCGGACAGGTGGCAACCCTAGGTACATATCAGAAATATGTATTGTTGGGATAACAAACATTTTAAAGTGTTACTAAACCCAGGACCCTGCATTCACTATATCTGGTCTCCCTCAGTACACAGAACATGGCAATGCAATTATTTTAGTAAATATAAACTGCTAAACACCTTTTCCCATCAGCAGTATATTGCAGTCTTGTGACTTCTATCAGTGTCTGGTTAAAGCTGGTAGGAGGAGTTTTCATTCTCCTCTGACTGTCCTATGAGGCTGCAGGACCTCTGATCCTTTGTTTGGTCAGTGCTGATTGGCCCTGTGCTGATCACATGCACCCTCCTAAGAAAAAAAAAACAAACTCTCTAGCGATATACATCAAACTGAGCATGTGCAGAGTGCCTCCAAGGCTCTGTTCTATCAGGAGATGGATTGGGGACAGTGAAAGAAGGGGAGGATCGGAGAAGACAGGATCAAACAGCCTTTTTACACAATGCAGAGGATTAACCCCTTAGGTTCCACAGTGAGTATAACAAGCATGCTTTACTGCATATACAGACTGATTTTACTGTTGTGGGTTTAGTAACACTTTTATTGTAGAGTGGTCCGCAAAAGGATCCATCATAGGGCTCAGCCAGTCTTATGATCCCGGACACACCAGCATAGCCATGTCCTCAACCTCCCTGAACACTATATAGCAATAAAGCGATACTGCCTGCTCCAGGATCTGCCCCATCATTGGTGGAACCGAGGAGAAGCACATTGAGGAAGTCACCCTGTGCTTTCTTCTCCAGTAAATCTAATCACACGCTGGCTGACAAGTCCTATGCGGGACAATGGAGTCCTGACTGACTCGGTGCTTTGCTTTTTAATCCCCCAATCTGTTTACTGCTGTGCAGGCTAATTTTTCATGCCAGTGTCAATGGGCTTTTGTTGGCTTCAGAACGCTTTCTCAGTCCATACAAGTCTTTGGGGATGCTGAAGCAGGTGAAATGCACCTGCAATAGATTCTGAATGAACGTAAAAGCAGCGGTAGTAAACCTAAACACCAAAATGTCATTTATCGCACCTTACCAATCATTAGATGTGGTGGCTGCATTCGTTTTCTTTTCTTTTTTTAGCCCCCTCCCCTCTGTATTCACCTGGTGATCTGGCCAGTAACACACCTCCTGTATTTGGCCCCATACACACTATTAGATTTTCTGCAGATTTTTGTCTTCAGATTTACCAAAACCATATAATATGAGGTCAAACCTTAACCACTTCAATGCCAGGCACTTATACACCTTCCTGCCCAAGCCAATTTTCAGCATTCAGCACTTTCGCAATTTGAATGACAATTGCGCGGTTATGCTACACTGTACCCAAACACATTTTTTATAATTTTGTTCCCACAAGAAGAGCTTTCTTTTGGTGGTATTTGATCACCTCTGCGGTTAATTTTTTTTTGTGCAACAAATAAAAAAAGAGCGAAAATTTTGAAAAAAAATACGTTTTTCTTTGTTTCGGTTACATTTTTTTGTAAATAAGTACCTTATCGTCTTCAATGACGGGCACTGATGAGGTGGCACCAATAAGGTGGCACTGATGGGCGGCACTGATGGGTGGGCACTGATGGGTGGGCACTGATGGGTGGGCACTGATGGGTGGGCACTGATGGGTGGGCACTGATGGGTGGGCACTGATGGGCGGCACTGATGGGCGGCACTGATGGGCGGCACTGATGGGCGGCACTGATGGGCGGCACTGATGGGCGGCACTGATGGGTGGGCACTGATGGGTGGGCACTGATAGGTGGCATTGATGGACACTGGTGGGTGGCACTGGTGACACTGGTGGGTGGCATTGCTGGTCATCACAAATTTTGTTGGTGCCATGATGGTGACAGTCAGTGCCCAATTGTGGGCACTGATTGGCATATGTTATCTATACATTTGTACATGTGGATGGCCATGGGGGACTTACTTGGCCATCCACATGTTAGGTGCTTCCCTGGTGGTCCTGGGCGGCATCCTGGTGGTCCAGTGTGGGCATCCAAGGGGGAGCAGCGCTGATAAACAATCAGCGCGAACCCCCCCCTGTCAGGAGAGCCGCCGATCGGCTCTCCTCTACTCGCGTCTGTCAGACACGAGTGAGGAAAAGCCGATAAACGGCTCTTCCTGTTTACATTGTGATCAGTCGTGATTGGACACGGCTGATCACGTGGTAAAGAGCGTCCGCCGGAGGCTCTTTATCAAGATCGGTGTTGCACCACGACTTGGGTGCGTGGCGGCTGTTATCCTGCTGGACATCATATGACGCCCAGTCAGGATAACTGAACCACCGCCCGGCCGTCATTCTGCTATAGGCCGGGTGGGAAGTGGTTAAAGGAACACTAAAGGAAAAATGATTTTTTTGTAAAATAACAAACATGTTATACTTCCACTGTGCAGGTCATTTTGCACAGAGTGGCCCCGATCCACGTCTTCTGGGGTCCCTCTGCGGCTGTCTCGGCTCCCCCCCCCCCCCCCCCACAAGAACTTTCCACGTTCATGCAAACTCTCTCCCATGGTGGAAAGTTCTTGCGGGCGCGCTCCCGTGATACAGCCGGCGGCCATAGCCGCTCACTGTATCACTCAGCCCTGCCCCCCGGTGCGGCGCGTCATTGGATCTGATTGACAGCAGCGTGAGCCAATGGCTGCACTGCTTTCAATCAACCAATGAATGAGCCAGAAGCCCGGCCAAGAAGCCGGGGGCTCGGGGGGGCGCTAATGCTCAGATGTTTTTTCACCTTAATGAATAGAACGCATTAAGATGAAAAAACATGTACCATACAACCCCTTTAAGAATTTCAATTTGTATGTAATCAGGCAGGCCCTTGCACTACATGGTTTTGGTAAATCTGAAGACAAAAATCTGCAGAAAATCTAATAGTGTGTATGGGGCTTTACAGTGCCCCCACTCTGGATAAAGGAGCACAGGGGGCACAGCAGACAGCAGCATTGTCAGCCTGGGGGAGAAGGTAGTGTTAAAGTGATTGTAAACGATTACCCTTCAGTCTAAAATAGAAATGAAAGGCAAAACATTTGTGTATAGATATAAAAAAAATAAACTATAAAATACCCTTTCATGATCACATTCCCTCTGTTCTCAGCTACCTAACAGCTGAGGGGAGGGGACGCAGCAGTACACCGAGCTTCCCAGTGAATGTCTGTACAGCAGGGGCATGTCAGGACAAGTCTGATCATTGGAGGAGAGTACACTGAGTTCCTAGCATAGCTTGAGAACTGACCACAGTGTGCTCTCCTGCTTAGTGTGGTCAGTTTTAAATAGGAACGCAGAGGGACTGGCAGGAACACCAGGGATTTCCCATAAAGGAAGCAATACAAAGAGAACAGGATCCTTTCTCATTCAAGTACATGGTACAGCAGGCACAGATCAGGAAAATGAAGTGTTGGAGTAACAAACACTTTAAATGTACTAGCAGATTTTTATACACTATCACATTGAAGCCAAAGTCCAGCTCACACTTTATAATCAGTTACAGTAGCAGTTTTTTTTTTTTTTTTTTTTCATTTTGGGATAAAGGTTTTGCATGAGTAAATAAAAGCTGATCATTTTAATCACCCCTGTCATTGTTAAGTGGTTTGTCTCGTCCATGTTAACTGATACATTCTGCTGGAGAGCTTGTGCTTTTGAAAAACAGACTTGCTTGCTGAATCTCCAAATGACAATTGAAGGAAGAAAGCCTAAAAAAGGAAACGAATACTGTACATTTAAGAATTGGTAAGCTGTAATATAATACATTTGCCCTTCCAAGGCCCTGAAGTGGATCCTTTGATAACTTTACAAATCTGCCTGAATAAATAATTCCTGATATGCCATCATATACAGCAGCAGTATTATTCCCCCCCCCCCCCCCCAAAAAAAAGCTCAACCTGTTCTCATTAAAATGCAGTCTTTGAGCTCTAGTTAAAGTGTTACTGAAACCCACAACAGTAAAATCAGTCTGTATAGGCAGTAAATCATGCTTGTTATACTCACTGTGGAACCTAAGGGGTGTCTTCTCTGATCCTCCCCTTCTTCCACTGTCCCCAATCCATCTCCTGAGAGTACAGAGGCCCTGAGGGCACTCTGCACATGCTCAGTTTGGTGTGGACTGTTAAGAGTTTTTTTTTTTTTTTTTTTTTTCTTGGGAGGGTGCATGTGATCAGCACAGGGGCAATCAGCACTGTCCAGACAGAGGGTCAGGGGTCCTGCAGCCTCATAGGACAGTCAGAGGAGAATGAAAACTCCTCCTACAAGCTTTAACCAGACACTGAAAGAAGTCACAAGACTGCTATATACTGCTGATAAGAAAAAAGTTATTTAGCCGTTTAAATTTACTAAAATAATTGCATTTCCATGTTCTGTGTACTGTGGGAGACCAGATATGGTGAATGCAGGGTCCTGGGTTTAGTAACACTTTAATGATTTGTCCAGCCTAAGATGATGTCATCAGTGTCCTCTTCTGCAAGAGAAAATCAGCTTAAAAAAAAACATGTCTAAATCAGCAATTTTGCAAATGTGTGTGATGTCATCAGTCTGCTGCAGGCAGGATGAGACATTTCCTCAGTCTTTATGCAGTGATTGGATTGCAACATTGTAGCTTTGTTAGCAAGCCACAAAGGGAGAGGTTGCAGCCTCAGACATTTGTGAACACAACCAAGAACAGCACAGGCCCAGGATTTACACGATTGTGTCACCACTGAGCAGGAGTCTAAATCCTGGGAGTAGATGCTGGTCAAAGATGGCGCCGTCCTTCTGGAGAAAAAAAATATATATATTTTTAGCTTAGCTATAAGTCTGTTTACAAATGCGTCAGCATCAGGTAATTGTATTTTGCCATAACAACAAGATAAAAAAAACAAAAAAAACAATGAAGTACTGAGAACCTAAAGCTCTGGGATTCTATAGAAAGGGCAGAAATAAAAGGAAATGAGAATAATTGGCTGAAGTTGCGGGTCTTAGCAAAGAGGGAGATTTCTGAGTGACAGCGCAGTCAGCGTAGTCAGACTGCAAGACAGCATTCGCCGCCAGCAGCTGCCACACTGATCTGATTTAGCAAATCTCTGTTGTAGTTCACCTCTAATTATCCATCTGTTATTTTGTATCTTTACCGAGCTTAACCCACTCTTCAATCTGCCAGGCTGGCGTCAGACGTCAACTGCCGTCCCTACAGTCCTCCCATCAGATCCCTGTGTGGAGGTCCCTATACGGCTCTCTGTAATTAGTTCTGTAACAAATTCTCTCCCCAATAAAAGAAAAACAGACCACTTTCTATCAGTGGCGGCTGGTGCTCAAAATTTTTGGGGGGGCGCAAACAAACTGAAAAAAAAACAAAACATCAATTGTCGCCACTGTGCCCAAACGCCACCAGTTTGCCCCCTCAAATGCAGCCAGTTTTCCCCCTTAAATACAGCCAGTTTCCCTCCAAATGCAGCCAGTTTCCCTCCAAATGCAGCCAGTTTCCCTCCAAATGCAGCCAGTGTGTCCCCCATATGCAGCCAGTGTGTCCCCCATATGCAGCCAGTGTGTCCCCCATATGCAGCCAGTGTGTCCCCCATATGCAGCCAGTGTGTCCCCCATATGCAGCCAGTGTGTCCCCCATATGCAGCCAGTGTGTCCCCCATATGCAGCCAGTGTGTCCCCCATATGCAGCCAGTGTGTCCCCCATATGCAGCCAGTGTGTCCCCATATACAGCCAGTGTGTCCCCCAAATGCACCCCCCGTGCGTCCCTCGGTAAACTATTTGGAAGCCGAATACAGTCTGAGGGCTGTAATCGGAAAGCCTATCAGAGCCGCTGGCTCTAATAGACACCTCCAAAACACACCCACCGCCGGCCACAGCTCTAATTCAGATGGCCGGCGCTCACCAGGAGGCCGGACATCTGAATAGTGGGCGGCAGTGGCAGCGGTGACAATACATAGTTTCATGCAATGCATGAACCTATATATTGTTTTTCAGTGGCGGTGCAGGAGCGAAAGGGGGCAGCGCTCCGGCGCCCTCTATGGACGCACCGCCACTGCTTTCTATGAAATGTGGGGTAACTTTTTTTCACTTACATGAAAGCAGTATGAAACCCCAAAGCAAACATTTATTATATTGCAGCTTACCAATTCTTATGCTGCGTACACACGATCAGAATTTCCGTCGAAAAAAATTTGGATGGTTTTTCCGACGGAATTTTGCTCAAACTTGTGTTGCATACACACGGGTCACACAAATCTTGTCAGAAATTCCGACCGTGAAGAACGCGGTGACGTACAAGACGTACGACGAGCCGAGATCAATGAAGTTCAATAGGCAGTTCGGGTCTTCGGCTTGATTCCGAGCATGCGTGTTTTTTTTGCGCATCGGAAATGCATACAGACGATCAAAATTTCTGATGGGAACTTTTCCTTTCGGAAAATTTGAGAACCAGCTCCCAAATTTTTGTTGTCGGAAATTCCGACAGAAAAAGTCCGATGGAGCCTACACACGGTCGGAATTTTCGACCAAAAGCTCACATCAAACTTTTCTTGTCGGAAATTCCAACCGTGTGTACACGGCCTAAGATGTGATGGCCGCAGTGGTTTTATTTTTTGGGCTTTCTTTCTTCTATTTTCATCTGGTGATCCAGCCAATAAGTTTTTTTCTTTTTAAAAAAAAAAAAAAAAAAAAAAAAAGCTCTCTTCCAGATGTATCAATTTACAGGGTTGAGACAAACCATTCACCATAGTCAAGGGTGCTTACCAGCGGCAGCTCATACATCAGGGGTGCCTGGGCGCAGCCCCCTCTCTCCACACCACCCCCTATATGACTAATGGATAGATTCATGCAGTGGTGGTGCGTCCATAAGGGGCACATGGGCGCTGCCCCCTCTCTCCTGGCACTGCTCTATCACCATAGATTCATGCATTGCATAGAGAGGACGGAAGAAGACATCAAGGAGCGTGGAGGACACCACCGTGACCCGCTGCGAGATAGGTAAGTGCCGGGCGATGCACACTGGCAGCATTTGATGGGGTACACTGGCAGAATTTGATGGGGCACAGTAGCGACAATTAATGGACACACTGGCAGCATTTGATAGGGCACAATAGCGGCAATTGATGGACACACTGGCAGCATTTGATAGGGCACAGTAGCGGCAATTGATGGGCACACTGGCTGCATTTGATGGGCACACTGGCTGCATTTGATGGGCACACTGGCTGCATTTGATGGGCGCAGTGGCTACGCTTGATGGGCGCAGTGGCTGCGTTTGATGGGCACAGTGGCTGCAATTGATGTTTAGCATGAATCTATCCATGGCCACCGCTGCCACCCCCTATTCAGGCATCCGGCCCTTTTCAGGACACCGGGCACCTGAATTACATCTGTGGTGGGTGTTTTTTTTTTTTTTTTTTCCCGAAGCACCTGATTAGAGCCACAGGCTTTAATAGGCTTCAAAATATGTGGGCTCGTGGCCCAGAGCATTGCACCATGAGCCTACCCAGGTGTTACAACAGTGAATAAATATTTGTTGTTGTAACCCTGGTCCTCAATCCGGCCAATCAGAAGCTGGTGTGAGACCCGTTTTCTGATTAATCGAAAAGAGAAGACTCCCGATTGGCTGCCGAGAAGGAGGGATGAACGGATTCCAGGGCCGTCACCCGTGGAGCGCAGGAGAACAGGAGAATCACCGCCGAGAGCCCGGGAGAAGGCCGCATAGATGGGGTAAGTGCACCAGTCCCACTCGCCGACCAACCGACAGGGGGGCGGTACTGTTTGCTGCCCCCCCCCCCAATGAAAAATACCACTGGTGCTTACAATGGTCAGCTTTTATTGTAAAATCTTTATCCCAAAAGGAAAAAATGCTGTCTCTGCTTACAAAGTATGAACAAAAAGGGAGTATCTTCAATGGGATTTTAGTGCCGTAATAGAATTCAAACCAACTGTATTTTTTATAAGAAAAATTGAAAAAGTTTATTTGTACAAAAAAATGAAGATACAAAATATATATTGATTCTGATCTAAACAGTCCAATCCTAGTCTAATGTACAATGAAATCTCTGTATAGCAAACAGGAAAGACATGAACTCTATCTATTGTAAAACCACCAATGATTTCCAACGTGTTTCGACTAAGATGTAGTCTTCTTCAGGGAACTGTGAGATGGGAACGGACATAATTCACCAGAAAACTGTAGTGCAGGGATAAGCAATTAGCGGACCTCCAGCTGTTGCAAAACTACAAGTCCCATCATGCCTCTGCCTCTTGGTGTCATGCTCGTGGCTGCCAGAGTCTTGCTATGCCTCATGGGATTTGTAGTTCTGCAACAGCTGGAGGTCCGCTAATTGCATATCCCTGCTGTATTGCATCTCAAGGGTTCCAGTGTGGGGGTCAATTCCAGTGGCGGCTGGTGCTCCAATATTTTAGGGGGGGCAGCAAACCAATCTCCCCACTCGCACCGCCACTCCCCCCCCGCAAGACAGATGGGAATACGGCCTTACCTCAGGAGATGTCGAGGATGAGGGGTAGGGCTGCTGCTCCTTGCTCCAGCCGAGGGAAGAGCTGGGGCATCACCGCTTCTACTCCCGGCCGAACAGGAAGTGGGTCCTGAGACCCGATTGGCCGGGAGTCCTAAGACTCCCTGGCCAATTGGGTCTGAGGGCCCGCTTCCTGATTGACCGGCAGAAAAATCAGGAAGACAATAGTGAATATTAATTTGCTATTGTCACACAACTGGGTGGGCTCAGGGTGCAGTGCTCTGCATCCCAAGCCCACCCTTTTTTAAAGCCAATTAGAGCCTCAGGCTCTAATCACGTGCTTCCCAAAAAAAAAAACCCCAATGAAAACCATAAATTAGGGGGGTGGCCACTGCTCAACTCAAAGACTTACAGAGGGATCTAAGGTGGTTTTCTGGCAAGAGAAAAGCAGCTTACAAAACGTGCCTAAATCTGCAATTTAATTACTAATGTGTTTAGGCACGTCAAGAGTCTGGCTGTTCATTCATTCCATTGGTGAGAATAACGGAAAATTTATTACCAAATACTTACCGTAATTTTCCTTTCCTGATAGACTCCATGGCAGACTACGTGTGGGTTAACCCCGCCTCCTCTCCACAGCTATAGAACCCCATACCCATAAATTTGAGCTCACCTCTACAGACAGGTGTTCCGTAACTAGCCGACTCAAATTTCAACTCTCATATTTTTAATTCATGGGTGGGAACTCCGTCTGCCATGGAGTCTATCAGGAAAGGAAAATTACGGTAAGTATTTGGTAATAAATTTTCCGTTTTCCTGACAGACTCCATGGCAGACTACGTGTGGGAAATAACTAGCCAAACCACATGGGAGGGTATGCTGAACAAAAATATATTTTAATCTTTCCCGTCAACTGACAGGATTTTTCGACCAAAATTAACAGAGGAAAGGGAAGCAGGCTCAATACAATAATGAGACATAAATGTATGAATAGAAGACCACGAGGCTGCCCTGCATATCACTTCAGGAGCCACGTGTCGAGCTGCTGCCCATGAGGCTGCCATGCCTCTGGTGGAATGAGCCGTCACCGCCTCTGGAGGAGCCAAGCCCTTTGCCCTATAGGCTTGTTGAATTGATTGAACGATCCAGGCTGCTATCGTTCTGGAGGAAGCCCTCTTTCCTTTGTTGCTACCAGTGTGTAACAAGAACAGGTAGTTCGAGCTTCTAAAAGATGAAGTAGCTCGCAAGTATTCTTTCAGAGTCTCACCTACATCCAAGGGATGAACATCTGCTGATTCTGGAGAATTGAAAGTAGGAAGGACTATTTCCTGACTCTCGTGAAAATCTGACGTGACTTTTGGTTTAGACCCAAGCATGGGAATAAGGACCACTCTGTCCGGGAAGAAAGTCAAAAAGGGTTCTTGACAACCCAGGAAGCTTATTTCTGAAACCCTTTTGGCTGAAGTAATGGCCACTAGAAAGGCCAGTTTGATTGATAAGTCCTTAATAGAAAGATCCTTGTTGTTGAGTGCTGAAAGAGCATCAATGACGAGCGGAAGATCCCATTTGGGGAATCTGGGTTTCCTCTGAGGCCTGATTCTCGAAGCCCCCCAAAAGGATTGTTGAACCAGGGGATGAGTTGCCCATGATGTTCCTGAAAATGCCGATAAGGCTGAAACTTGTCAATCAGTTCCCTCAGAGTACAAAGGAAGATCCAAGCCTGATTGGAGAAAACCCAAAACGTCTTGAACTCCAGGATTTCTGAAAGATTTTCCAGCAGAAGTCATGAAGCTGACTAACTTGGTCCAGATTCTGTTGTAGGTTTTGTTCATGTTAGGCTTTCTGGAGCTCATAAGGGTAGAGAATACCCCTAAAGCACACCCAAGAGACTCTAGCGGGTCCCTGAAGCTCATCAGATTCAGGAGAGGAAACCATGGCCTGTTCGGCCAGTATGGTGCTATTGTTATCACTTCGCCTTTCTCCAATTGGAGCCACTGCAGGAAATTTTTGCATGATCGGAGGTGGAGGGAAGGCATATGCCTTGTTGAATTTCCGTTGGCTTGTTAATGCATGTACTCCGAAGGCTTGACTGCACCGACCTCGAGTGTAGTATCTGTCTACTTTGTGATTGCAGGGGGATGCAAACAGATCCACTTCTGGATCGATTCCCAACGATAGGATCCACTTGAATGTCTGTGTATGCAGTGACCATTCGTTGTTGTCTAGGTTGCTGCGTGACAGAAAGTCCGCTTGAATGTTCTGCTCCCCTGGAATGAAGACTGCTGTTAAGTTGAGTAGATTCCTCTGAGCCCAGGTCATGATAGGTTCGACCTCTTGGAGAAGGGCAGAGCTCCGAGTGCCCCCTTGTCTCTTCACATATGCTACAGCGGTGGTATTGTCCATTTTGAGTAGGACCGACTTCCCTTTCAGAAGGTGGGAGAAGGCTTGAAGGGCGCACCATGCCGCACGCAATTCCAGAACGTTTGACCCTGGAATGTGGAGATGGGCATCCCATATGCCCTGAGACAGTTCTGCCCCACAATGTGCTCCCCAGCCCGCATTGCTGGCATCGGATGTAACAGTCATCCATTGGATGGGGGCAAGGGAGTGGCACGTTAACAAGTTTTGTGTTGAAGCCACCAGAGAAGACTGTTCCTCATTGACTGAGTAATCCTGATCAGCTGATTGCGATCGTATGTCTTCCATTGCTGAAGGAATCCTGATTGAAAAGGCCGAAGCCTCCACATTGCCCATTTGACCATGGGGAACGTGGCCACCATCGTGCCGATTATCTTCAGGCACTGAGACGCCCTTAGGTGAGAGTAGTCTAGGGCTAAAGATATTCTTACCCGAATGACCAGAATTTTTTCTTCCGGAAGAGAGATGGTATTCTCTACTGTGTCGAAATGAGCTCCTAGGTAGGTTAGGCGTAGGGTCGGGTCTGGCTGATTTTTCTCTCGGTTTAAGAGCCATCCGAACTCTATCAATGTAGAGATCACTTGATCTTTGTGGATCAGCAGCTGCTGCTTGTCTTGGGACAGTAGTAGCAGCTCGTCTAGGTAATGATACAGACGCACACCCTGTATTCTGATAAGAGACACAATTACCAACAGTACCTTGGAAAAGACCCTTGGAGAGGTCGTTAGTCCGAATGGAAGACAAATAAATTGTAAGTGCTCTCGTTCGACCTGAAATCGAAGGTATTTGTGGAATTCTTCTGCCACGGGAACATGAAAATACGCGTCCCTAACATCTATTGAGATCAACCAGTCGCCTGGTTGAACGACTTTTTGGATGGTTGAGAGTGATTCCATCTTGAATTTCTCATGCTTTATGTACCTGTTCAGGAAAGTGAGATCTATAACTGGACGCCAAGAGCCGTTCTTCTTTTGTACTAGGAAGAGGGGGAAGTATACCCCCTGGAATTCCTCGTCCTTTGGGACGGGCACCACTGCTCCTTGATCTTTCAGGGCATTCACATATGAAAGAAGAACTTGTTGTTTTTCTTCTGATTGAGGCAGTGAAGATTGCGTTGGTCTGCATGGAGGGACCTTGGTGAAGGACCATGTGTGACCTGTTGAGACCGTTTTGATGGTCCAATAATCTGAGATCAAGGTCACCCAGACGTGCCGGCAGAGACGTAGGCGAGCCCCCTACCCGACCCGCTTGGGCGGGCCCAATCTCAAAAGGACTTGGTTGGCTCGCGCCCACCGGGCGTCTGTTTCTTGCCAGATTTTTTGGAAAGATATCTGCCTATTCCAGTTCTAGCTTCTCCTAAAATCCCGTCCGGGCCTATAGGAGCGTGCCTCTCTCGAACGCTCTGTGCTGCGTTTCCGCTGAGGCCTTCTTTGGTTAAACGGACGTTTGTCCTGAGGGAGGAATCCCGACTTTCCGCCTGTAGCCTTTGAAATAGCGTTATCTAGCTTGTTTCCAAACAAGGAAGTTCCTTCAAAAGGAATTTTGCACCATGCCTGCTTTGAGGCAGGATCAACAAGCCAGGGGTGCAACCATAGTGTTCGTTTGGCTGTGACCGAAGATAGCATGGATCTAGCCATCAAGCGGATGAGATCAATTGAAGCTTCTCCCAAAAAGGCGATAGCCAGTTTAAGTTCTTGCACTGTTGAACTTTGTGCCAATTCCTCAGACACCTTTCAGATCGGAGTCAACATTTTCCACCCAGGCCTCCATTGCTTTGGAGGTTACTGCAAGGGCAAAAGCTGGTTTGCATGCCGTTCCGGCCAGGCTATATATTTTTTTGAGGTCCTGGTCGATCTTCCGATCCAGACCATCTTTAAATGAAACAGTGTCATCTAGCGGGAGGGTGACATGCTTCGCTAGGCGCATTACTGCTTCATCCACGAGGGAAGCATTCTCCAGATGTTCGACATCCTCTGATTTAAAGGGATACAGTCAAGAAGGTTTCCATGCTAAGCAAAACCTCTAATCTCCCTTGCTCCATTCTTCCTCAAATACTCCTTTCAGCTCAGAGGGAAGTGGGAAATTGGAGCGTTCTTTCCCCAGTTGTTTAAACCGTTTTCTTTGTTTTTCTGGGGGGGCAGTGGTATCCTCCAACTTTAAGGTTTCCTTCACTGCCTTGATCAGTGGAGAGACTAAGGCGTAGTCTAATCCCACCGTAGAATCATCTCCCTCCATCTCCCTCCATCTCGTCTTGCGAGGAATCATGGGAGGAATCACAGAATCATCTCCCTCCATCTCGTCTTGCGAGGAATAATGGGAGGAATCGTGGGGCTGGAATTGGCCGGGATCCTCCTGGGCCTCGTCAGCCAAGGAGCCAGACAAGGTGGTGGACTGGCTCCTCGTGTGGGGGGCAACTATTTCTTTCATAGATTGCTGTACCACACGTTTCACAAGAGACTCAAGATTTTGTTTTTCGGTCTCTTTCTCACCAACCGCTCGGGCATAACATGGGTCGCATAGCGATTTGCCCTCCGGGATTCTGGTCTTGCATCCCCAACAGGCTCTGTGGTCAGAGCGATCATTGCGGTGGTGGTGACTAGAGGAGGAATGGGAACATCTCCTATGTCTAGAGGGGGTATGTGAACGTCCCCTATGATGATGGGTCCTAGACGTAGTGTCGCGTCTAGACCTAGATGAGTAATGATGCGGCCTGGCAAGGTCCCTTTCTTGTGACCGATGAACTGAAGTTGCCGGGCTGTAAGAAATAATACAGACAGAGGGAGGGGGGGGGGGGAGGTGGGCAGGATGTAACCGTTAGCAACCACCAGATAGGCATAACAGACACCAACCCCCTACCCACTCCGCACATACCTTGTGCGGGAGGGCTGGCCACACAGCGGTGAAGATGAGTCCATACGAGGGAGACACAGGAGTACTACACTACCTAGACTAAGGATAAGCAAATCAATGCAGGGAAGCATAAGAAAAAGTAAAAGGGTTTTTTTTTTTTTTTTTTTTAAACTGTCCCTTTTAAGAGGCACTTAAACAAAACAGGCATTACATTGCAATAGAAGTGCTTACCCCGTCCTAGCAGTCTTGAGGCTCCGGGAGGCTGCCGCTCTATGCCCACAGGTTATCCCACCTGTATAGGGCTCTTCAGTGGTTTAAATAAACCGCCGGAATGACATCACGGCTGGTCCCGCTGCGCGCATGCACCGATGAGACCAGACCCACTGCGCCTGCACGGCCCCTGACCCCTCCGCCGCAATGCGCATGCGCGAAAACCAAGCCTCGGTTTCACCGTGGCTTGGCGCATGCGCAGATGCGCGGCGGACTGGGAACCAGGAAGAGATATGGCGTCCTGGAACGCAGAAGCGTTCCACATGCCGCAACACACACAAAATAACACAAGGGAAAACAAAACAACATACACAAACTTGTCTGCCATGAAAGAAGAGGTGAATAAAATCTTCAGACCTTGCCAGCCGAGGATTCCTGCAACATCCAATCCGGTACTCTGGGGCCACATCCCTTCCACCATAGGGGTATTTTCCGGCCCTGAAACCACTCGCCCGCTCATAGCTGGGCCCTGGGTGCACCGCAGTAACAGTACCGATCGATCAAAGTAATCCACATCCTGGACATCACACTGAATTGCATGATGAAGGTCCATGTGAGGAGGATAAAAAAGGAACACCTGTCTGTGGAGGTGAGCTCAAATTTATGGGTAAGGGGTCCTATAGCTGTGGAGAGGAGGCAGGGTTAACCCACACGTAGTCTGCCATGGAGTCTGTCAGGAAATTAATTTATTCTGGCCACTGAAATAAATGACTGCTCAAATGCTAAATGCACCTAGAGGGCTCTTTTTTTTTTATGCTCACTCTACTCCTGAATGCGCAAGTGATGCTCTTTTTTTCCCTGCCTCTAAACACTTGTGTACAGTGTCTTGAAAAAGTATTCATACCCCTTGAAATTTCCCACATTTTGTCATGTTACAACCAAAAACGTAAATGTATTTTATTGGGATTTTATGTGATAGACCAACACAAAGTGGCACATAATTGTGAAGTGGAAGGAAAATAATAAATGGTTTTCAACATTTTTTTTACAAATAAATATGTGAAAAGTGTGAGGTACATTTGTAGAACCCCCTTTCTCTGCAATTACAGCTGCAAGTCTTTTTGGGGATGTCTCTACCAGCTTTGCACATCTAGAGAGGGACATTTTTGCCCATTCTTCTTTGCAAAATAGCTCAAGCTCTGTCAGATTGGATGGAGAGCATCTATGAACAGCAATTTTCAAGTCTTGCCACAGATTCTCAATTGGATTTAGGTCTGGACTGTGACTGGTCCATTCCAACACATGAATATGCTTTGATCTAAACCAGGGGCCTCTAAACTTTCTAAACAAAGGGCCAGTTAAGGGGGCCAAACTGTGGCTCATGGGAGTAGAAAATTGTATCAGTGAAAAGAATAGTGCCCCATCGATGATGCTAGTGAGAAGAATAATGTCCCATCTTTGGTGTTAGTGAAGTAATAGTTCCTCATCATTGGTATCAGAGGGAGAGATAATGTCCCAAGGGCCTGATAAAGGCAAGCAAAGGGCCACAGTTTGGAGACCACTGATCTAAACCATTCCATTGTAGTTCTGGCTGTATGTTTAGGGTCGTTGCCCTGCTGGAAGGTGAACCTCCGCCCCAGTCTCAAGTCTTTTGCAGACTCTAACAGGTTTTCTTCTAAGATTGCCCTGTATTTGGCTCCATCCATCTTCCCATCAACTCTGACTAGCTTCCCTGTCCCTGCTGAAGAAAATCATCCCCACAACATGATGCTGCTGCCACCACCATGTTTCACAGTGCGTAAGGTGTGTTCAAGGGTGATGTGCAGTGTTAGTTTTCCACCACACATAGCATTTTTCTTTTAAGCCAAAAAATAGGATTTTATAACAGCTTACCTGTAAAATCCTTTTCTTGGAGTACATCACGGGACACAGAGCGACATAGTCATTACTATGTGGGGTTATATAGATTACCTTCAGGTGCTGGCACTGGCAACTTCCAAACCGGAAGTACCCTCCCCTATATAAGCCCCTCCCATCCGGGAGCACCTCAGTTTTGTAGCAAAGCAATAAGTGTCCCCAAAAGAGGGGTGGGAGCTCTGTGTCCCGTGATGTACTCCAAGAAAAGGATTTTACAGGTAAGCTGTTATAAAAATCCTATTTTCTTTCTCGTACATCACGGGACACAGAGCGACATAGTCATTACTAATGGGACGTCCCAAAGCAATGCCCAATGAGGGGGGGGATACACCATACATAAGCTGGGCGCTATCAGACATGAGGATCTTTTGCGGCCTGCAACACACTGCGCCCAAAGGCGACATCCTCCTGACTTCTAACGTCCACCTGGTAGAACCTAGTAAACGTGTGTACTGAAGACCATGTTGCGGCCTTACAGATTTGAGCCAGGGAGGCCTGGTGATGCACTGCCCATGAAGTTCCAACTGCTCTCGTGGAGTGCGCCCTAACTTTGAACGGAGGCGGTCTCCTTCTCAAGCCATAGGCTTGTATAATGACCTGTCGAATCCACTTGGCTAAAGTAGATTTTGACGCTGCCTGACCCTTTCTGGGGTCTTCCAGCAGAATAAACAAAGTATCCGTTCTGCGAATCTGAGCAGTGGCTTTTAGATAAGCTTTAACTGCTCTTACTACATTCAAAGAATGTAATAACTTTTCCTCTACCGAACTAGGTTTGGGGGAAAAAGGAAGGAAGAACCACATCTTGGTTCAAATGAAAACTCGATACCACCTTAGGAAGAAAGGCTGGATGAGGACGTAACACTACTCTGTCCTTATGGATAACCAGATATGGCTCCCTACAGGACATAGCGGCCAATTCCGACACTCTTTTAGCCGAACAAATGGCTACTAAAAAAAATCAATTTCCTGGTGAGAAGAACCAAGGAAATGTGCTGTAATGGTTCAAATGGTTGTTTCTGTAGAACCGACAGAACCAGGTTTAAGTCCCATGGACATATGGGAATATTAACCGGAGGGCTAATACGCATCACTCCTTGTATAAAAGCTTTGACTAGTGAATGCGAAGCCAAGGGCCTTTGAAAAAACTATTGACAAGGCCGAAATCTGAACCTTTATAGTACTCAAGGCAAGCTTCCTATCTACAGCCCACTGTAGGAAGTCCAGAATCCTACCTATTACCTATTTACGTGGATGCCATTTCTTGGCCTCACACCACGCGATGTACGCCTTCCAGATTCTATAGTAAATCTGCCTGAATACCGGCTTCCTGGCATTGATCATGGTAGATACCACAGGATTAGAGAGACCTCTCTTTTTTAGAATGTGGGCTTCAATAGCCAGGCCGTCAAACCTAAGGCTAGTAAGGAGGGATGGTATATCGGTCCTTGCGAAAAGCAGGTCCGGATGATGTGGGAGGGTCCCAGGACTCCCCACAGACATTTTTACAATCTCCGCGTACCATGCTCTTCGGGGCCACGCTGGAGCCACCAGAATCACTGGTTTCTTTTCTACCCTGATTCTGCGGAGTAATCAAGGTAACAATTGTGGCGGTGGGAATGCATATATCAGCTTGAACTGATCCCAAGGGAACACTAGGGCATCCGAGCCGCAAGCTAGGGGATCCCTTGTCCGAGAGACAAATCTGTCCACCTTTGCGTTGAATCTGGATGCTAGCAGATCTACATCCGGTGCTCCCCACCGCTGACATATTGCCCGGAAAACCTCGGGGTGAAGGGACCATTCCCCTGGGCATAATTGTTGGCGACTTAGAAAGTCCGCCTTCCAATTCTCCACCCCTGGAATGAATACCGCGGATATGGCTGGGACATATCTTTCTGCCCATTTCAGGATGTAATTTACTTCCCTCTGGGCTGCACGACTCCTGGTGCCCCCCTGATGATTGATATATGCCACTGCCGTGGCATTGTCTGATTGAATTCTGACAGGGGACCCTTGGAGTTTGGATGTCCCTGCTACTAGGGCATACCGGGCTGCTCGTATCTCTAAGAGATTGATGGGCAGGGCCTTCTCTGCATCTGACCTTCTGCCCTGGAGAGACCATTGCTCCAGTACTGCCCCCCAGCCTATAAGGCTGGCATCTGTAGTGACCACCTTCCAAGAAATCGGACTGAAGGATTTCCCTTTTTCCAGATTCTGGGGAACCAACCACCAACAGAGGCTCTTGCGAACGGAAGGGGACAAGGACATTGGTAAGTCTAGGGCCTGAACTTTTTTGTTCCAGGCTGACAGTATGGCCCTTTGCAAATTCCTTGAATGGAATTGACCGTAGGGTACTGCTTCGAATGATGCCACCATTTTTCCCAGCAGCCTCATGCACAGGCGTATGGACGGCTGTCTTTTTGTACCCACTAGGTGGATCAAATCTCTCAAAGACGACACCTTTTCTTGAGGCAAGAAAATTTTTCTCTGGTCTGAATCCAGCCTTAGCCCCAAGTATTCCAGACTTTTGACTGGTTTTAGGGCTGACTTGTCTCGGTTGATAATCCAACCGTGAGATTCCAGATACTTGATTGTCTCGTGAACAACCACTTCTAGTTTTTCCACTGAGTGGTCTATCAGCAACAAGTCGTCTAGATATGCCATTATCGTTGCACCTCGTGTTCTTAGATTGGCCAATAATGGGGCCAGAATTTTTGTGAACACTCGTGGTGCTGTGGCCAGACCGAAGGGTAAGGCTCTGAACTGAAATGGCGCCCTTCTACTGCAAAGCGTAGAAATTTTTGGTGGACTGGAAAGATGGGAATGTGCAAATAAGCATCTTTCCTGACAGACTCCATGGCAGACTACGTGTGGGTTAACCCCGCCTCCTCTCCACAGCTATAGGACCCCTTACCCATAAATTTGAGCTCACCTCCACAGACAGGTGTTCCTTTTTTATCCTCCTCACATGGACCTTCATCATGCAATTCTGTGCGATGTCCAGGATGTGGATTGCTCGGATGGATCGGTACTGCTTGCGGTGCACCCAGGGCCCAGCTATGAGCGGCCGAGTGGTTTCAGGGCTGGAAAATACCCCTATGGTGGAAGGGATGTGGCCCCAGAGTACCGGATCGGATATCGCAGGATTCCTCGGCTGGCAAGGTCTGAAGATTTTGTTTTTCATATCTTCTTCATGGCAGACAAGTTTATGTTTGTCCTGTTTTCCCTGTCTTTTCCTCCTGTGTTGCGGCATGTGGAACGCTTTTTGCGTCCCAGGACGCCATTACTTCCTGGTTCTCGGTCCGCCGCTCTTCTGCGCATGCGCGAACTGCGGTGAAACCGAGGCTTGGTTTCCGCGCATGCGCAATGCGGCGGAGGGGTCAGGGGCCGCGCAGGCGCAGTGGGTCTGGTTTCTTCGGCGCATGCGCGCAGCGGGACCGGCCGTGACGTCATTTTGGCGGTTTATTTAAACCACTGAAGAGCCCTATACAGGTGGGATAGCCTGTGGGCATAGAGCGACAGCCTCCCGGAGCCTCATTACTGCTAGGACGGGGTAAGCACTTCATTTTGCAATGTATGCTTGTTATGCTTAGTGTCTCTTAAAGGGACAGTTTAAAAAAAAAAAAAAAAAAAACTTTTTTCTTTTCTCATGCTTCTTTGCATTGATTTGCTTATCCTTAGTCTAGGCAGTATAGTACGGATTCCTGTCTCCCTCGTCATGGACTCATCCTCACCGCCATGTGGCCAGCCCTCCCGCACAAGGTATGTGCGGAGTGGGTAGGGGGTTGGTGTCTTTTGTGCCTATCTGGTGGTTGCTAACGGTTATATCCTGCCCACCTCCCCTCCCCCTCCCTCTGTCTGTATTATCTCTTACAGCCCGGCAACTTCAGTTCATCGGTCACAAGAAAGGGACTTTGCCAGGCCGCATCATCACTCATCATCCAGGTCTAGACGCGACACTACGTCTAGGACCCATCGTCATAGGGGACGTTCACATACCCCCTCTAGACATAGGAGATGTTCCCATTCCTCCTCTAGTCACCGCCACCGCCACCGCAATGATCGCTCTGACCACAGAGCCTGTTGGGGATGCAAGACCAGAATCCCGGAGGGCAAATCGCTATGCGACCCATGTTATGCCCGAGCGGTTGGTGAGAAAGAGACCGAAAATCAAAACCTTGAGTCTCTTGGGAAACGTGTGGTACAGCAATCTATGAAAGAAATAGTTGCCCCCCCACACAAGGAGCCAGTCCACCACCTTGTCTGGCTCCTTGGCTGACGAGGCCCAGGAGGATCCCGGCCAATTCCAGCCCCATGATTCCTCCCATTATTCCTCGCAAGACGAGATGGAGGGAGATGATTCTGTGATTCCTCCCATGATTCCTCGCAAGACGAGATGGAGGGAGATGATTCTACGGTGGGATTCGACTACGCTTTAGTCTCTCCGCTGATCAAGGCAGTGAAGGAAACTTTGAAGTTGGAGGATACCACTGCCCCCCCAGAAAAACAAAACTGTTTAAACAACTGGGGAAAGAACGCTCCAATTTCCCACTTCCCTCTGAGCTGAAAGGAGTGTTTGAGGAAGAATGGAGCAAGGGAGATAAGGTTTCCATGCTAAGGTAATGCGCCTAGCGAAGCATGTCACCCTCCCGCTAGATGACACCGTATCATTTAAAGATGGTGTGGATCGGAAGATCGACCAGGACCTCAAAAGAATATATAGCCTGGCCGGAACGGCAGGCAAACCAGCTTTGCCCTTGCAGTAACCTCCAAAGCAATGGAGGCCTGGGTGGAAAATGTTGACTCCGATCTGAAAGGTGTCTCGGAGGAATTGGCACAAAGTTCAGCAGTGCAAGAACTTAAACTGGCTATTGCCTTTTTGGGAGAAGCTTCAATTGATCTTATCCGCTTGATGGCTAGATCCATGCTATCTTCGGTCACAGCCAAACGAGCACTATGGTTGCGCCCCTGGCTTGTTGATCCTGCCTCAAAGCAGGCATGGTGCAAAATTCCTTTTGAAGGAACTTCCTTGTTTGGAAACAAGCTAGATAACGCTATTTCAAAGGCTACAGGCGGAAAGTCGGGATTCCTCCCTCAGGACAAACGTCCGTTTAACCAAAGAAGGCCTCAGCGGAAACGCAGCACAGAGCGTTCAAGAGAGGCACGCTCCTATAGGCCCGGACGGGATTTTAGGAGAAGCTGGAACTGGAATAGGCAGATATCTTTCCAAAAAATCTGGCAAGAAACAGACGCCCGGTGGGCGCGAGCCAACCAAGTCCTTTTGAGATTGGGCCCGCCTAAGCGGGTCGGGTAGGGGGCTCGCCTACGTTTCTGCCGGCACGTCTGGGTGACCTTGATCTCAGATTATTGGACCATCAAAACGGTCTCAACAGGTCACGCATGGTCCTTCACCAAAGTCCCTCCATGCAGACCAATGCAATCTTCACTGCCTCAATCAGAAGAAAAACAACAAGTTCTTCTTTCATATGTGAATGCCCTGAAAGATCAAGGAGCAGTGGTGCCCGTCCCAAAGGACGAGGAATTCCAGGGGGTATACTTCCCCCTCTTCCTAGTACAAAAGAAGAACGGCTCTTGGCGTCCAGTTATAGATCTCACTTTCCTGAACAGGTACATAAAGCACGAGAAATTCAAGATGGAATCACTCTCATCCATCCAAAAAGTCGTTCAACCAGGCGACTGGTTGATCTCAATAGATGTTAAGGACGCGTATTTTCATGTTCCCGTGGCAGAAGAATTCCACAAATACCTTCGATTTCAGGTCGAACGAGAGCACTTACAATTTATTTGTCTTCCATTCGGACTAACGACCTCTCCAAGGGTCTTTTCCAAGGTACTGTTGGTAATTGTGTCTCTTATCAGAATACAGGGTGTGCGTCTGTATCATTACCTGAAAGTTCTGCTACTTCTGTCCCAAGCAGCAGCTGCTGATCCACAAAGATCAAGTGATCTCTACATTGATAGAGTTCGGATGGCTCTTAAACCAACAGAAAAGTCAGCCAGAACCGACCCAATGCCTAACCTACCTAGGAGCTCAATTCGACACAGTAGAGAATACCATCTCTCTTCCGGAAGAAAAAATCCCGTTAATTCGGGTAAGAATATCTTTAGCCCTAGACTACTCTAACCTAAGGGCGTCACAGTGCCTGAAGATAATCGGCACGATGGTGGCCACGTTCCCCATGGTCAAATGGGCAATGTGGAGGCTTCGGCCTTTTCAATCAGGATTCCTTCAGCAATGGAAGACAGACGATCGCAATCAGCTGATCAGGACTACTCAGTCAATGAGGAACAGTCTTCTCTGGTGGCTTCAGCACAAAAACTTGTTAACATGCCACTCCCTTGCTCCCATCCAATAGATGATTGTTTCATCCGATGCCAGCAATGCGGGCTGGGGAGCACATTGTGGGGCAGAACTGGCTCAGGGCAAATGGGATGCCCATCTCCACATTCCAGGGTCAAACGTTCTGGAATTGCGTGCGGCATGGTGCGCCCTTCAAGCCTTCTCCCACCTTCTGAAAGGGAAGTCGGTCCTACTCAAAATGGACAATACCACCGCCGTGGCATATGTGAAGAGACAAGGGGGCACTCGGAGCCCCACCCTTCTCCAAGAGGTTGAACCTATCATGACCTGGGCTCAGAGGAATCTACAAACTTAACAGCAGTCTTCATTCCAGGGGAACAGAACATTCAAGCGGACTTCCTGTCACGCAGCAACCTAGACAACAACGAATGGTCACTGCATCCACAAACCAAGTGGATCCTATCGTTGGATTTCGATCCAGAAGTGGATCTGTTTGCATCCCCCTGCAATCACAAAGTAGACAGATACTACACTCGAGGTCGGTGCAGTCAAGCCTTCGGAGTAGATGCATTAACAAGCCAATGGAAATTCAACAAGGCATATGCCTTCCCTCCACCTCCGATCAGGCAAAAATTCCTGCAGCGGCTCCGGTTGGAGAAAGGCGAAGTGATAACAATAGTACCATACTGGCCGAACAGGCCATGGTTTCCTCTCCTGAATCTGATGAGCTTCAGGGACCCGCTAGAGTCTCTTGGGTGTGCTTTAGGGGTAATCTCTACCCTTATGAGCTCCAGAAAGCCTAACATGAACAAAACCTACAACAGAATCTGGACCAGGTTTGTCAGCTTCATGACTTCTGCTGGAAAATCTTTCAGAAATCCTGGAGTTCAAGACGTTTTGAGTTTTCAACAATCAGGCTTGGATCTTCCTTTGTACTCTGAGGGAACGGATTGACAAGTTTCAGCCTTCTCAGCATTTTCAGGAACATCATGGGCAACTCATCCCCTGGTTCAACAATCCTTTCAGGGGGCTTCGAGAATCAGGCCTCAGAGGAAACCTAGATTCCCCAAATGGGATCTTCTGCTCGTCCTTGATGCTCTTTCAGCACTCAACAACAAGGATCTTTCTATTAAGGACTTATCAATCAAACTGGCCTTTCTAGTGGCCATTACTTCAGCCAAAAGGGTTTCAGAAATAAGCTTCCTGGGTTGTCAAGAACCCTTTTTGACTTTCTTCCCGGACCGAGTGGTCCTTATTCCCATGCTTGGGTCTAAACCAAAAGTCAAGTCAGTTTTTCATGAGAATCAGGAAATAGTCCTTCCTACTTTCAATTCTCCAGAATCAGCAGATGTTCATCCCTTGGAGGTAGGTGAGACTCTGAAAGAATATTTGTGAGTCACTTCATCTTTAAGAAGCTTGAACTACCTGTTCTTGTTACACACTGGTAGCAACAAAATAAAGAGGGCTTCCTCCAGAACAATAGCAGCCTGGATCGTCCAATCTATTCAACAGGCTTACAGGGCAAAGGGCTTAGCTCCTCCAGAGGCGTGACGGCACATTCCACCAGAGGCATGGCAGCCTCATGGGCCGCAGCTCGACACGTGGCTCCTGAAGTGATATGCAGGGCAGCCTCGTGGTCTTCTATTCATACATTTATGTCTCATTATTGTATTGAGCCTGCTTCCCTTTCCTCTGTTAATTTTGGTCGAAAAATCCTGTCAGTTTACGGGAAAGATTAAAATATTTTTTTTGAGCAAGCATACCCTCCCGTGTGGATTGGCTAGTTATTTCCCACACGTAGTCTGCCATGGAGTCTGTCAGGAAAACGGAAAATTTATTACCAAATACTTACCGTAATTTTCCTTTCCTGATAGACTCCATGGCAGACGGAGTTCCCACCCATGAATTAAAAATATGAGAGTTGAAATTTGAGTCGGCTAGTTACGGAACACCTGTCTGTGGAGGTGAGCTCAAATTTATGGGTAAGGGGTCCTATAGCTGTGGAGAGGAGGCGGGGTTAACCCACACGTAGTCTGCCATGGAGTCTATCAGGAAAGGAAAATTACGGTAAGTATTTGGTAATAACTTTTCCGTTTTGATGTCGATCGAGGCTAACCATTCCTCCCCTTGTAGGGCAGTGGCCACCGATCGGATCGACTCCATCCGAAAAGTCCTAATATGTAGGAATTTGTTTAGCCCTTTTAGATTTAATATGGGCCTCATGTCCCCATTTGGCTTCGGGACTGTAAAGAGGTTTGAGTAAAACCCGAACCCCCATTCTTCCAGGGGAACCTCCATAATTACCTTGGAGCAATAGTTGTTCTAGTGCCAACAGGAGGGATCCTCTCTTCCGGGGATCCCTTGGCATGTTTGACCTCATAAAATGGGAAGGAGGAGAGTCTTTTAACTCCAATCTGTATCCCAGACTTACTGCGGAGAGCACCCATCTGTCTCTGATCGTGCCCCGCCAGGTCTCTGCGAACAACTGGAGTCTTCCCCCCACCCGATTGAGTGGGGGCAACCCTTCATGAATTTGACTTGGGGGGGGGGGGGGGGGGGGGGGTTTGTACCTCTCCTGACCCAGGGTTTCTTGTTACCCTGCGATTGTCCCTGATTTTTACCCCCGGGATTTGACCGAGGAGGCCGTCGGAACTGCTTCACAGCCGATGTCCCAGGGACTGGAGAGGCAGGCCTCTTAAAAGAGGGACCTCTAACTCTGTTTTTAACCGGCGAGAGTGTACTTTTACCGCTGGAAATTTTCTGGATATATTTGTCCAGGTCTTCCCCGAATAAGCGTTCACCATGAAATGGGAAGCGAACCAGCAATTTTTACAGGGAGCTTCAGCAGACCAGTTCTTTGAGCCATAGAAGCCTCGCATATGTACTACAGACAGCGTAAGGCGGGAGGCCTGATGGATTGAATCCTTGATGGCGTCAACCGCAAAGCATAAGGCTCTAGGTAGATCAGCTAGGGCAAGGGCCTGCTGATCTGGCAAGTCCCTTTAAGACCTGTTTCAACTGATCCTTCACTGCTTGGCAGACCCCAATAGATGCTACTGCTGGTTGTGTCACCAAGCTTGCTGTAGAAAAAACAGATTTTAATAAGGACTCCAATTTTTTATCTATTGGGTCCTTGAACATTTGAACATTATCTACTGGACATGTCAGTGATTTATTCACACAAGAGATGGCTGCGTCCACTGTAGGCACCCTCCATTTTCTGATGAACTTATCCTCCATGGGATAGACCACCGAAAATCTCTTGGGGGGAGTAAATATTTTATCAGCATGTTCCCAATCCTGGTAAATGAGTCCTTCCAGTAAAGGATGGATTGGAAAGGAACAAACAGTCTGGGAAGCTTTTAGCGACCCCAGCGAGGAGACAGTAGTGGTTGATGGTTCTGCAAGGTGCATTTTAAATGCTGATCGGACCATGTTAGTCAGGGACTGAACCCATAATCTTTCAGCATGTGATGCTGAGAATGGCTCTTCCACTGTTGATTCCTCTACAACAGAATCAACCTCATCCTGATCCCCTTCAGGTAGGTCGATCCCTGTATGGGACTGTTGCTCTGCTAACAGGTACTCTGAGGGAGGAGACGGAGATCGGACGCGCTTTCCCTCTGACAGGGAAGCAGCGATCAATGTTGTCAATCTCTCTTCCAGTCCTCCCAGAGCTGAGGAAAAAACCTCCTCTGTTATATACACAGGAGCAGGTGAACTGAGGACAGCCACAGTACCAGGAACTCCTGAGGGTTCTCTACGGTCACTAACCTCTGATTTTTCAGGGGAGATTGGTGCAGCCAAAGCATGCCCAAGATCCTCAGAGCCCGATGGAGACCCCCTTTGCTTCCTGGGAGTCTTAGTCCCGGAGACTTTGGACGGCATATTCCTAAGCCCAAAGCTGAGGTATTCCAGCCGTAATACACCACTTACTGACAATAGTCTAGCACAATTGCTGCTATAGAAACAGTTGGTGTCTACTAATGTGCCTTTCTATGGGGATGCCTGCATCAACCGCCTGCTGTATGCCTTTCCAAATGTTGCCAGCTGTCTCTGAATTCCATAACCAGCTGACAACACCTAATTGTGTTTTTTAACATGCTGGGACGCCCGCACATGCGCAGAAGCGCTGCGGCGCGCACAGAGTGTCATCCACCAAGCTCCGCCCCTTTTTCCAGCTCACCTCTATAAATAGAGGCGCGTGCTCGCGCGCGGGCACGTGCGCCTTTGGCGCTCTTTTTGAAAAGGAACTAGGGACAGAAGCCAGGGCCCTGTTTGCCACAGGGCCGGGGGATGGACGAGCATTGCAACATGGCAGAGGAAACAGTTTCCCATCCAGAGAACTCACCATCTGCCTGGATTTTGACTTGGAAAGAAAAAATCCACATGACAAGAAAACGTTCCACAGCGGCCTCTAGTGGTTTAACACAGGTACCGCGGTTAACATTTTTTTTTTTTTTTTTTCTTGACCACTCTTAAAATTATTACATTTTTTTGTAGTTACAGGCATGCACAGATATTTAGCGGGAATACCGTTAGGTAACAGGCAGAAAGACATATTAGGCTTGGGGGCCCCCCAATAGAACCAAGTTCCTGAGGGGCCCCCACTTACCTTTTCCCTGCCGCAGGACTCTGTTTGGTCCACAGAAGCCCAAACTTCACCTCTCACGGCAGGCATTGTAATTAAACCTTCAGGGACCGGGTTCCCAAGGTTTCCACTCCCCTGGACCTGTATAGCACCCTGCACAGAAAACGTCTTGGTCGTGGGTATGACCAGAGCTCTGGATCCCAGGGTCCAGCTCTCCTAAGAGAAGCATTACAGGCAAAACCTTGCTCTTCTCTGCAAGGCCCGGGTACCGACCGTTTAGCTATGAAGCTTTTTTGGTCGGATCCGGAATAGCTAACTGAGGCCCAAAATAACCTGTACGCAAGCTCAGTGAAAAACACATGTTACTTCTTGGCCAACACCTTAGACACTGGCAAAAAACTGAGGTGCTCCCGGATGGGAGGGGCTTATATAGGGGAGGGTACTTCCGGTTTGGAAGTTGCCAGTGCCAGCACCTGAAGGTAATCTATATAACCCCACATAGTAATGACTATGTTGCTCTGTGTCCCGTGATGTACGAGAAAGAAAGTAAAATTTTGGTCTCATCTGACCAGAGCACCTTCTTCCACATGTTTGTATGGCCAGAATTGTGGAGTGCACGACTAATAGTTGTCCTGTGGACAGATTCTCCCACCTGAGCTGTGGATCTCTGCAGCTCCTCCAGAGTTACCATGGGCCTCTTGGCTGCTTCTCTGATGAATGCTCTCCTTGCCCGGCCTGTCAGTTTAGGTGGACGGCCATTTCTTGGTAGGTTTGTAGTTGTGCCATACTATTTCCATTTTCGGATGATGGATTGAACAGAGCTCAGTGAGATGTTCAAAGCTTGGGAGATTTGTTTTATAAGCTATCTCCGCTTTAAACTTCTCCAAAACTTTATCCCTGACCTGTCTGGTGTGTTCCTTGGCCTTCATGATGCTGTTTGTTCACTAAGGTTCTTTAGCAAACATCTGTAGGCTTCACAGAACAGCTGTATTTATACTGAGATTAAATTACACACAGGTGGACTCTATTTACTAATCAGGTGACTTTTGAAGGCAAATGGTTCCACTAGATTTTAGTTAGGAGTATCAGAGTAAAGGGGGCTGACTACAAATGCGCGCCACACTTTTCAGATATTTGTAAAAAAACAAAAACAAAAAAAACATTTATTATTTTTCTTCCACTTCACAATTATGTGCCACTTTGTGTTGGTCTATCACATAAAAAAATCCCAATAAAAAACACATTTACGTTTTTGATTGTAACATGACAAAATGCAGAAAATTTCAAGGGGTGTGTATGCGTGGACTCATTGCGGTTGATTTACTAAAGGCAAATAGGCTGTGCACTCTGCAAGTGAAGTTGCTCCAGAGATAAGCAAATGAGGTAAAAGATTCACTTTGAAAATAATACCCAAGGAGGGAAAATGAATAACAGCATTTTTGCTTGCACGTGATTAGATGACGGAAGGCAACAGAGCTTCTGCTCATTTACTAAGCTCCGGAGCAACTGCACTTACAGAGGGCATAGCCCAGGGATATGCAATTAGCGGACCTCCAGCTGTTGCAAAACTACAAGTCCCATCATGCCTCTGGGTGTCATACGTGTGGCTGTCAGAGTCTTGCTATGCCGCATGGGACTGTAGTTCCGCAACAGCTGGGGGTCCGCTAATTGCTTATCCCTGGCATAGCCAATTTGCCCTAAGTTTTTCCTAAAGACTAATTAATGGGTTTGGACTTTTAAAAGGCACAGTAGATATAGTAAAAAACGAAGGGTTTTTTATTGTAGAAATATCATAAAAACAGTTATACATATAAAATCGAGAAATTTTCAATATTATAACTGGTCTACATAGGTTATCACAGTATTAACGATGAAATACAGTTTTCTTATACAAACTCAATGAGTACAGTAGGAGTTAAAAAAAAGATGTAACTGTAGAATGGATAACCAAGGAGTGGGTCCAGAGGAACAGGAGGACTTGCTCTACATGTTACGCGTTGTTGAAAGGCTTCCTCAGGAGCATAGACATATGAATAGAATTGGCCGTGTTGAGTAAGGCAACAGTCAGCCCTTATGCCGAGACAATGGCGATGTATTAAACATATAGCCAGTCAGGGGTGTGTTATCATATAAAAACAATCAAAATAGTAATGATAGGACGATCTGTGCTGGTAAGCAGAGGGTTAGCGGGGGACACTCAGCTGATCCAGTGCAGAAATATGCTAAATATTGCTCTAGTATACATAACAGACTTGGTAAAGAGGTAAGGGCCCTTTGAATCAAGTTTGTAGTATGCCGTCAGCGAGTGCTCCCAGATTCCTCGCGATCACCTATATCTACTGTGTGCCTTTAAAAGTCCAAACCCATAGTCTTTGGGAAAATCTACATATTACCGGGACATTTGCACATTGTTATTAGTGTATCCACAGTATCACCGTGTGGGGATATACGTTAAATCCAATTCTTCTCATAAATATTTGCCTTTAGTAACTCAACCCCATGGGCTAACATACAGGGGTATTTTAAGGAAAAAAAAAAAAAAAAAACCCTGCCAAATGCCCTCAAAGGAGAAGTCCAGCCTGAGCTTTTTAGGCTGGGTTTCTCCTCTGGGTCACAGGAGTGCAATTCGTTTTGCACTCCTGTGACCCGTTTTCCGAGGAGATCGGTCTGAAGTCCGCTCTCCGCTGATGTCACTGCCATCAGTCGGGGCAGCGCGTCATCACAACTTCCCAAGTCAGGATCCACCAGCTGCCCTGACTGATGGCAGTCTCAGCGAGCTGCTGAGACAGCCTCTCCCCGCCCCTCCACGGCTCAGCGCTCCAATGAGCGTGGAGAAGCAGAGAGGAAAGAGGCTGACTAACAGTCAGCCCCTTTCCTTTCGGGGATCTGTGAGAACCGAGTCGGCGGCGGTGTTCGGTGGCTCGGCTCTCAGTGCAGAGACGCCGGGGGACAGATGGAGCATCGGTCTGATGCTCCATCCACCGAGGTAAGTATAAATCCCCCAAAAACTGGAAACCCACACTTCTCCTTTAAAAGCAGCATTTTTGATGCGCAGTGTGCATGAGGCCTAAAAACACCAGTCAGGACTTTACAGTTTTGGACAGAAGGGAAAACCGGAAGAGCCTAAATCAGGTTTGTATTGCTGCCTTTGGGGTCAATCAACCTCTTCCCACCCACGCTATAGCCAAGACACAGCTACAGCGCAAGCATAAATTGCCAAGAGAGGATCCATGTACGTCCTCCCCTTGCAGGTGCTGCCTGCGGGGCGCGGGTGACACGCTTTGTGATCGGTCAAGTCCATGGGATCCTGGTGTTCTATCAGTATAGGTTCCCCCATCAGATAGTGCCCGGGTTGGACTGCGCATGCGCAAGCGGAGATGACAGAAATCTCCGAGACTAACATCTGTTCTATCAGCAGTTCTTGGAGCATGTGCAGTTAACAGGCCGGGTCCTGGGCGACGTGGAATTCGCTGTAAGTGGCCAGTTGGCCGCACGTGCTCGCTTCGCTAGCTCGGCCTCGTGACTTTTTTTTTATTTTTTTAACATCTCCATGTCCACGGGGATAGTAAGGAATGAGCCTGGATAGCTGATCAGGTTCAGAGATTTCCGTGAACTACGGCTTTGCATGCGCAGTCCAACCCGGGCACTATCTGATGGGGGACCCAGAATGATAGGACACCGGCCCTTTACCACGTGATCAGCTGTCATTAGCTGACAGCTGATAACGTGAGGTAAACAGAAGACGGTAATCAGTTTTGCTTTTCCCCCTCTCTCAGGCCTGGTTCACACTGGGGCGAGAAACGCTCCGACATTGGGAGCTCATGTCGCATGACGTGTGAAAATCAATGTTTCCCTATGGGAGCCGTCCTAACTGGTCCGACACATGTCGGTCCGACTTTGAAAATGCTCCCTGTACTACTTTGGTCCGACTTTGATCCGACTTCAGCCCATTGACTATCATTGAAGTCGGATCAAAGTCGGACCGCAGTCTTGCATGGTCCGACATTGGCATGCGACTTGTGCTGTACTGCTCTTGAGGGGGAACTCCAGGCCAAATTTTAAATAAAAAACCGGCGTGGGTTCCCCTCCAGAGGCATACCAAGCCCTTGGGTCTGGTCTGGATTTGAACAGGCGCCCCTACGCCGAAAAAACGGCGTGGGGGTCCCCCCCAAAATCCAAACCAGACCCTTATCCGAGCACAAAACCTGGCAGGCCGCAGGGGAAGAGGGGGGGGACGAGAGAGCGGCCCCCCTCCCTCCTGAACCGTACCAGGCCGCATGCCCTCAACATGGGGGGTTTGGTGCTCTGGGGCAGGGGGGCGACCTGCGGCCCCCCCACCCCAGAGCACCCTGCCCCCATGTTGATGAGGACAGGGCCTCTTCCCGACAACCCTGGCCGTTGGTTGTCGGGGTCTGCGGGCGGGGGGGCTTATCGGAATCCGGGAGCCCCCTTCAATAAGGGAGCCCCCGGATCCCGGCCCCCCCACCCTATGTGAATGAGTATGGGGTACATCGTACCCCTACCCATTCACCTGGTGGAAAAAAATTGCAATAAAAAAACACTACACAGGTTTTCAAAGTAATTTATTGCACAGCTCCGGGGGTCTTCTTCCGACTTCCGAGGGTCTTCTTCCGACTTCCGGGGGTCTTTTCCGACTTCGAGGGTCTCCGGTGTCGTCTCCCGCTCTCCGGTTCTTCCGCTAACTTCTTTTTAGCTCTCTTGCTAACAGAGGCCCGGTCTTCCCGTTGTCTCGTCCGGCTCTCCGTTGTCCTTCTGCCGGCCCCTCCACTAACATCTTGGTAGCTCTTTCGCTAGTGGAGGGGCCGGTCTTCCCGTCGCCGTCGGCTTCTTCTTCCCTCTTCTCCTCCTCGATGTTGACGCGTCGCTTCCTCTCGCTGTAATACTGGCTCTCCGCTCCGCATTAATATAGGCTTCTCATGACGTCAGTCACATGTTCCAGGGCACATGGCCCCGGAGCATGTGACTGTGACGTCATGGGAACATGTGACTGTGACGTCATGAGAAGCCTATATTAATGCGGAGCGGAGCGGAGAGCCAGTATTACAGCGAGAGGAAGCGACGCGTCAACATCGAGGAGGAGAAGAGGGAAGAAGGCGACGACGGGAAGACCGGCCCCTCCACTAGCGAAAGAGCTACCAAGAAGTTAGTGGAGGGGCCGGCAGAAGAACAACGGAGAGCCGGACGAGACAACGGGAAGACCGGGCCTCTGTTAGCAAGAGAGCTAAAAAGAAGTTAGCGGAGGCCCGGCGGAAGAAAGAACCGGAGAGCAGGAGACGACACCGGAGACCCTCGAAGTTGGAAGAAGACCCCCGGAAGTCGGAAGAAGACCCCCGGAGCTGTGCAATAAATTACTTTGAAAACCTGTGTAGTGTTTTTTTATTGCAATTTTTTTCCACCAGGTGAATGGGTAGGGGTACGATGTACCCCATACTCATTCACATAGGGTGGGGGGGCCGGGATCCCCCTTATTGAAGGGGGCTCCCGGATTCCGATAAGCCCCCCGCCCGCAGACCCCGACAACCAACGGCCAGGGTTGTCGGGAAGAGGCCCTGTCCTCATCAACATGGGGGCAGGGTGCTCTGGGGTGGGGGGACCGCAGGTCGCCCCCCTGCCCCAGAGCACCAAACCCCCCATGTTGAGGGCATGCGGCCTGGTACGGTACAGGAGGGAGGGGGGGGCGCTCTCTCGTCCCCCTCCCTTCCCCTGCGGCCTGCCAGGTTGTGTGCTCGGATAAGGGTCTGGTTTGGATTTTGGGAGGACCCCCACGCCGTTTTTTCGGCGTAGGGGCGCCCGTTCAAATCCAGACCAGACCCAAGGGCCTGGTATGCCTCTGGAGGGGAACCCACGCCGGTTTTTATTTAAAATTTGGCCTGGAGTTCCCCTTCAAGATTCATACCAAACACAGTGCCTGATATTGGCGGGGATCCAAGTCGGATCCCCGTTCATTGAAAGTCGGACATATGTCGGCTTCATGTCGCAGGGCAAAGTCGGATCCAAAGTAGGACAGATGTCGTGTCGCACTAGTGTGAACCCGGCCTCAATGCTGATAGCGTGAAGAAAAAAAAAAAAAAGCAGACTACCGGCTTGTGTTAACGGGACATCGGTCCCGCACACAGGTGGCACTTCTTAGCAGCAGTGGGTGTCTATCAGCACAGCCTCATCAACGCACATCAGTGAAGGAGTAAAAAGTTACCCGTTTGCAAAATTTTATAACAAACTATTTTTGTTTTTTTAAACATTTTCGGCCTTTTTTGTTTGTTTAGCTTAAAACACCAGCAGTGATTAAATACAACCAAAAGAAAGCTTTGTGTGTGGGGGGAATGGATAAAAATGTCATATACTGTAGGTAGCGTAGCATGACGCGCAATTGTCATTCATAAGCCTCGTACACGCGATCAAATTTTCCGACGGGTTTTGTGGGAAAATCCGACCGCTTGTACGCCCCATAGGACAATTATGGTCAGATTTTCCGACAACAAATGTTGGATAGCATGCTTTAAAATTTACCGAAAAACAAATGTGTGTTGTCGGATTATCCGATCGCGTGTGCACAAGTCCATCGGGGAAAAAAATCTAAAGTACAAACACGCATGCTCAGAAGCGATGCTAACCATAGCACAACATTAGCAGAAGTTGCCCAAAGGGTGGCGCTAAAGAGCTGAAAAAAAAACACGTAGTTTCGTGCATGTTGGCTGACAAAGTTTTGCCATCTGTATGCAGTGACTTTTTCTGATATATTCCTTCCGGATGCGTGTGTACTAGGAGTTGCATCTCTTGGTCACCACGGATTACTGTTTTTCCCACTATGTAAACTTTACCTAAATAAAGAATATAAAAAAAAAGCGCATATTTTAGCTGCGTGTCTTACTTCATTGCATATCTTTCCCTCCCAAATGTCCAATTTACCAACTTTAAAGATTTCATCTTCAGGCTGGCCATACACTAGTAGATTTCCATACAAACATTTATTCAAGTAATCATATGAAAATCCTCAGTTTACTCGAGGATTTGACAAAAGTCGTAAAGTACTTAAAGTTTTTTTTTTTTTTTTTTTGCTTTTAGCATGCACAAACACTGTTAGAAATTTGTTCAAGAAAAGAAAAAATTCCATCCTGTCCCTTCAAATTTTGTCACCATTGTTAAACAAATGGCGATGTGACCCCACTAATGTTTAGAAAATCTAAAGAACGTTACTAAAATGAAAAATAAAAAAAATTCTACTTGTGTTTGGGCAGCATGACATATCCAACTCCTTAAAGCCCTCATTTCCTGTGGATTACTTTATTACCCTCTCTGCTCACTTTTACTGCATTCTATTTAACCACTTAAGCCCTGGACCATTTTGGCTGGTTAAGGACCAGGCCCCTTTTTGCGATTTGGCACTGCGTCGCTTTAACTGACAATTTCGCGGTCATGCGACGTGGCTCCCAAACAAAATTGACAGCCTTTTTTTCCCACAAATAGAGCTTTCTTTTGGTGGTATTTGATCACCTCTGCGGTTTTTATTTTTTGTGCTATAAACAAAGAGCGACAATTTTGAAAAAAATGCAATTTTTTTTAGTTTTTGCTATAATAAATATCCAGAAAAAATATATATAAAAAAAAAAAAAAAAAAATAAAACTTGTTTTTCCCTCAGTTTAGGCGATACGTATTCTTCTACATATTTTTGGTAAAAAAAAACCGCAATAAGCGTATATTCATTGGTTTGTGCAAAAGTTATAGCGTCTACAAAATAGGGGGTAGTTTTATAGCATTTTTATTAATCATTTTTTACTAGTAATGGCGGTGATCAGTGATTTTTATTGTGACTGCGACATTATGGCGGACACATCGGACACTTGACACATTTTGGGACCAGTCATTTTTACAGCGATCAGTGCTATAAAAATGCACTGGTTACTGTAAAAATGACACTGGCAGTGAAGGGGTTAACCACTAGGGGCGCTGAAGGGGTTAAGTGTGCCTAAGGGAGTGATTCTAACTGAGGGGGGCGTGGCTACGAGTGACACATCACCGATCTCCGCTCTGATTACACAGAGCGATCAGTGACAGTGTCAGTAGGCGAGCGGGGAGAAGTTGTGTTTATACTAACATCTCCCCGCTCCATCCCTCCGTGAGACGATCGCGGGGATTCCCGCGGCGATCAAGTCCGCGGGACCCGTGGTCCGACTCACGGGGATGGCGGCAGGGTCACAAGCGCGCGCGACCACACGGCAGGCAAAGGGGACGTACAGGTACGCAATAATGCCTGTACGTGCCATTTTGCCGACGTATATATGCCGTGGCCGGTCCTTAAGTGGTTAAATAAAACTCTGAATTATCTTCATTTTGGCATTAGTGGTACAATAAATGAACTGAATGGGTAAATAGTCGCTTGCCAGTCCACCCCACATATACTCCTTGACTCAAAGCTTTTATAGAGTTTGACTGCTGGAAGATTGAGTCTGATGAGGTCCTCCTATGAAAGTGTTGGCCGCTGCATTATAGGAGTAGGTTACATGCTCCCCCCCCCCCCCCATACCCAAAATTTCATGGAATTTAGGAAAGCTCCAGGGAAGTTGCAGGAGGGAGAGCCAAAATTGTATTTATGGGCTGGAGGGTGGACCAGTGTCATTTCACATTCTTGGAAGGAAAGATAACTCATGCATATCTCTTTGAAACCCTGATCACTGTAGCAACTTTTATATTAAAATCATGCCGTATATTAAGCTGGTCCATCCAATAATAAAGGTTTTGTACTTACCGTATTTTCCGGCATATAAGACGACCTTTTATACTTAAAAATATCCCCCAAAAATCAGAGGTCGTCTTATACGCCGGTAATAAATGCCGCTCGCTTGATGTTAGCCCGTGGGATGCTGTGTAATATTGTATGTAACTTCAGCTACATACAGTAAACCGCACTGAGCCAATCAGGGCGAGCGATGTATTCTATGAATGAATACAAAGCCTGCTCGAATTGGCTTGGAGAGTCAGAGAGGCGTGGGCTGATGATGTTCCAACCTCTACCAATCACAGCAAGCAATGTATTCTATTAATGAACACGAAGCCTGCTCGGATTGGCAGAGGTTGTAACATCATCAGCACGCGCCTCTGATTAAGCCAATCCGAGCAGGCTTTGTATTCATTCATAGAAAACATCGCTCACCGTGATTGGCTCAGCGCGGTATACTGTATGTATACAGTAATGTTACCGAATGCGCCAAATAAAGCCTGTTCCTGTCAGCGCTTGTTCCGGCTACCCCTCGGCTCCTCTTCCTTCCATGGCCATCTTGCCATCCACCACCAGGGCTTTGGTATGAAGCACCTGACCCTCCATCTGGCTCTGCACACACATTGGTTCTCCCTCTACAGTGGATTTTGCCGGGCACATGAGGTATTTACCACCGCATCATTGCTTCACAAAAGTTGCAAACAAATTATTGCTCTTTCAGTAGGTTACCGAAGCTTCTAGACAGACTAGTCGGAAGGGGTCGTCTTATACGGCGAGTATATCCCAAAACCAACCTTTTAGCTTGAAAATTAGGGGTTCGTCATATACGCCGGCAAAACCGGTACCATAAAATCCTTTTATTCTAGTCCATGAAGGGAGCGGGGTCACCAGCAGCACATGCCCCAGACGTGGAGAAGAGCCGTCATATACCTACTGTATACGGTCGGCAAGCTTTTAGGTCGGGTTCACACCTATGCGAATTGAAATCGCATTTCTCCGCATTCAATTCGCATAGCAGGAGAATGTGTCTGGCGCTCTATGGAGCCAGTTCACATATCTCCGCAGCTAGAACTTGTGGAAGGCCTGGGATCTCAGCTTGGGTTTTGACTAGGAAGTTTTGAGGCCACCAAGTAATGAAAAGCACTTCCCAGACTAAGCCCTTCGACTTTTTTGGACTGTGGGAGAGGGGGAGCTGTGGCATCCTTGATAGTATCCAGATTAGACCCGAACAGACATTGTGCTTTGAAGGCTATGCAGTATAAGCATTTCTTGGATGTGCATTCAACAGTCAAGACTTCGGGCTAAAGTGTTTTCTGCATGTGAACCGACTGGAGACTCATGTTGGAAATTAGATGGGAAACCTTGAACAGATTAGCAAAACTATAGTAGAGTTTCAGCGATTTGTTCCAATTGTTTTAGAACCAAGGGAGCAAACCACAGTAATCAGATTCCTTCTAATAAAGCCTTAGGCCGGGTTCACAATATTGAGAATTGGATGCGGGATCACTGCATCCAATTTGCAATAGCAGGAGACTGTGACCGACTATGTAGCCGGTTCGCATATCTCCGGTGCGAATTTGCAGAGGCGCCCTTTGTGTCTTTTGGTCCGTTTTAGGCTCGAATTCAGCCCAAAATTCAGGCTGAAATCGGACCTGAAACAGTGAACCAGGATGCACCTGACCCCTGCAGGGAGCCGCATCCAGTGTGAACCGAGCCTTAGACCAGTGCCAAAGCTAAAACATGGTATATATAAGGCCTGCCAGAAAGAACAAGGTTCTAGAGAGGACCTCCACCACTTATTTGTAGGGTCCTTGAAGACAGCTGGAGCCTACACTGGATCCACCAAGCTGAATGAACACTTGGTAAAGGTCCTCTTCAAACACGTACAAGACCAGTATTCTTTTAGGAGGTACGGCTTTGTATCCAGGCAGGGGCGGATCCAGAGTCTAGTCTCGGGCGGGGCACTACCAGAAAATTTTGCAGTCAAGTTGTCGGGGCAATGGCTGGTGTTGGCGCTTCAATAATCAAGGCGCCAGGGTTGTTATGGTGTCAGGATGATTGAAGCGCATTATTACCATTATTACATTGTTATATAAAATTAAATAGTTTAACTCGCCATAATGCAGAATCAGTGGGAGCCCTGAGCGTGTCACCTGCCACCAGATGCAGATTGTCACTTGCCAATGTCGCCTGCCACAAGATGTGGATTGTCACTTGCCAGTGGCTGTGTCCCAGAGTGAGATGTCAGAAAGCCACTACTTATCAGAATATGCAACCAAAGTGATGTTGCATTGCGGCCATCTTGGTACACCTGCACTTTTCCACAGTAAGCCTAGGGTTAGAAGAAGTCGGCAAGCGGACTTAAAGCCACTACTTATCAGAATATGCAACTGAAGTGATGTTGCGGCCATCTTGGTACACCCGCACTTGTCCACAGTAAGCCTAGAGTTAAAAGTCGGCAAACAGACATCTTTATACACCCACCGGAGCAATCATGCCTGGTAAGGCTGGTGAGCGGGCTGGCGCGTCACTGAGTGAGAAGGCAGGTGTTTGCCAGGAAGCCGCCGCTAGCCATCTGAATATGCAACTGAAGCGACTGCGTCGCGGCCATCTTGGTACACCCACACTTGTCCACAGTAAGCCTAGGGTTAGAAGTCGGCAAGCGGACATCTTTATACACCTGCCGGAGTCTTGCTTTACAAAGTTATTTTTAACAGTAAACTCAGCTTATATAGTTGGAATATAAGTTGAGTTTACTGTTAAAAATAACTGTGAAAGGCAAGACTCCAGGGGGTGTATAAAGATATCCGCTTGCCGACTTTCAACTCTAGGCTTACTGTTGACAAGTGCGGGTGTACCAAGATGGCCGCAACATCACTTCAGTTGCATATTCAGATGGTTAGTGGCAGCTTCCTGACAGAACACCTGCCTGCTCACTCAGTGACACGCCAGCCCACCCGTCCTCTCGCTCACCCCCCCCTGCATCCAGGATTTTTTAGACACTTCCGATAACAGCAGCCGCTTTTAAAAGGCAGCAAATCTGCAGTGATGTGTTGGCAGAACCTGGGTATGCTGTAGGCCGGACAAATGACACCCGCGGGCTGGATGTGGCCCACAGGTCAGGGTTTGGAGACCCCTGCATTAAGGTGAAATCCACAAGGTTTACAACCCCTTAAAAATGGTTCCCATTTTCTCTATTTTGATGCATTTACTAGAGCCATCAGCATGACCATTCATTCCCCTTTGTGCTTATTTGGCTGCAAGTCTTCAAAGAAACCTGAAACCACCAATATGAAAACTGCTTGTATTTAAACTAGACAAATACATTAAATCATTTTCTATATCAAATATACAAAAAAAGGCACAGAATTATAGTTTAGGAATTAAACCACCTGCAAATGCCCAATTTCCAGGGCATGTAAATGTTCCAAAGATTTTTCTGAGTACGAGAAAGCTATACAAACACGAGTAGCAAATTCACTATATAACAGTTACAAGCTCGTCATGCAGGAGAGCTACCATGAACGGTAATGAACTAAGCTTGACGCTAGAAATCACGAAGAAAGTCCGGCATGGGCATTGTGGGTGCACGGCTCCCCAAACTGCCATACAAATATGGCATAAAAGCTTTGGATATGCCAGACTTGTGATAAGCAAAAATAAAAAAAATAGTCCTGCTTTAACCAGCGCCAGTTGAACAGCCCACATTTTGCTTTCAGTTCATTAGCTGGACAATCAACCGATTGGTCAGGAGACGTCAGTCCAAAGTGAAGGAATCAATCAGCATCCGATCGTCAACATTCCCATTTTTTTCTGTGGTTCACAGGAACTCAGAACTGCTGTACGATAAGTTTCTTCTTGATGTCGTGCGTGAATCTGTTCATCTTGAACAATTCGCTGTCATAAAACGCTGAAAGGTTGTGGATGTTAATCTGCCGGGCCTGAAATCAAGATGAGAGAATTTAATAGTGGGTAAAAAAAAAAAAAAATATCACAAGTAGGTTATACAATGGTGAGTCATAATGAACTGAGCCATCACAGGTCAGGAAACTTTATAATAGGGGCCATTATCTCAACTGATGTGCCGGCTCAGCGAACAAGTCACTCCGATGTTCAGCTGTAACCTTTCCATGCTGGTAATGCACTTAAAATCAAAACATCAGCTTTGATTTCAAGGAGAATTTCACGAGTCATTTAGAATTTAAGAAAACTGCAAAGGTTTGGACTTAGAATTTTTTTTTTTTTTTAAGTTTGCAAAGATATTAGAAAGTCAAGTTTTTAATTACTGGTTCCACCCACTTAGGAGGTCTGTGTCTAAAGTGAGAATACCCAAAGTGACACAAATAAAAAAAAACGGAGGGTTGAGCATTAGAAAACTACCATTTTACTATGTTTATTCCTTCACTTCTTGTCCTAGAGACAGACCTCCCCCAAAGTGATGGGAAATCCCACCATGACAGCTTTGACATTCATAACTCCTGCCAAAAATGAACACCATGATTAGAGGAAATCCCTCCAACCTTCTGTGGCACCAACAAGGGAGGAACAGGGGTGGGGCCTGGTTCACGCCTTATGCCGCGTACACACGAGCGGATATTCCGACAACAAAACCGTGGATTTTTTTCCCAACGGATGTTGGCTCAAACTTGTCTTGCATACACACGGTCACACAAATGTTGTTGGAAATTGCGAACGTCAAGAACGCGGTGACGTTCAACACTACGAAGAGCCAAGGAAAATGAAGTTCAATAATTCCAAGCATGCGTAGAATTTTTGTGCCTTGAATTGTGCACACACGGTCGGAATTTCCGACAACAACTTTTGTCGTCGGAAAATTTGAGAACCAGCTCTCAAATTTTTGTTGTCGAAAAATCCGACAGCAAATGTCCGATGGGGCCTACACACGGTCGGATTTTCAAGCTCACAGCGAACATTTGTCGTCGGAAATTCCGACCGTGTGTACGCGGCATTAGTCAGTTTTGCAGAAACACTACAATCCATTCAACATGGTCTTTTATGGGTCACATTCACATCTGTGCAGTTTATGGAAAAAGCCAGGAATTTTATTTCTGGTTTTTGGTTCCATAGACTTTAATGGATTACAAACCTGTATAAAAAAAAAAAAAAAAAAAAAAAAAAAAAAAATGGATGCGGATTTCCTTGTATCCAATTCGCATGTCAGGAGATTGTGACCGTCTCTCTATGGTGCCAGTTCACACATCTCTGGTGAAAATTGCGCAAGAGTCCTGTGCGTCTTCAGATCCGAATGCAGCCAAAAATTTGGGTTGAAAATCTAACCTGAAAAAACGGTGAACAAAGACGCACTGGACCCCTGCTATGAGCCGCTCAGTGCTACAGTGTGAACCCAGCCTCAGTCTCGCGTCCATACTCTAAAATAATAAAACCCAGCAGCTGAAGTTCCATTTCAAATCAGAACAAAGTTCCCGTCTCTGTCTATAAAGGAAGCTGCTTTCTGAAACCAGAATTTTTCAGCTGACACACTCCCTTGCCAGCTAAGATTTAGGCTGGGTTCACATCTATGCATGTCAGGAACGCATGCAGAATAATGCGCTCTTGACATGCAGAGAAAATGCACCCTTTAAAGAGGAAGTAAAACCACAATGGTTTTTACTTCCTCTCTGTTCCCCTGCAAAGTAAAAGCATAATGGGCTACTATGCATCGCATACTAGCCCATTATGTGGCACTTACCTGCAAAATGAAGCCCACAATGTCCCAGCTGGTGGAAGCGTCCATCTTCTTCCAGGGCCGCAGACTCCGGCTCTGTGGCTGGCCGGAGCTGAATGACGTCACTCCTGCGCATGCGCGCGGGAGCCGCCAGTCACGGCATATGCTGGGGAAGAAACAGCACAGAGAGCCGTTTCTTTACTGCGCATGTGCAGATGACCTCACCGGAGCACTTCAACTTAAATATCTGCTAAATGGCGCACGTTTAAGAGATATTTTCAGTACTTATATAAGCTTTATTATAGGCTTGCCTATATGTAAAAATGTCTCGGGGGGGGGGGGGGGGGGGGGGTTGGTTCACAACCACTTTAAGTAGGCACGCAGCAGTGCCAGACATTTTTATTTGCAACTACAAGCATAAGAACCATGGTGTGTAGGGGAGCGCACTGAACTAAATAGGCTGCCCTACACGTGACGAAAAACATGCAGAAACACCTGTGCTTGGTTGCACCGGTAAAAATGAACCAAACCTTAGGCAGATGGGAAACTTGTTTGTTCTAAAGAGCTACCATAAAAAGATATGTCCCTATATCTACCTATCCCACCCACCACCCCTGCTGCCCTGGATTTTAAAGTTTATAGGAAGCAAGACTACATGGTGAAATAGAGTCCAGAACCCTTCCAGAAAGTCCTTGGAATTTAGATTTAATACTAGAACAAAATGGAGAATTTAGCCAACATGCAGCCATCCATAAGTGACCATTTCCAATACCTGAACATACATTTTGAGACCACCATTGCTGAACCGCTGGAAAGGTCACTGACCGTAAACGAGCATGAAGCCAGTGATGTGAACCTCTGATCTGAATGGGCTCCTGGCCAGTGACTCAAGTATTCATGCCCTTGGCTTAACATGACAGCCAAGCAACAAGCATATTGAGAAGGCAAGGTCAGGCAGCCTAAAATTACAGGTTACTTTAAAAAATATGCTTAACCCTCTCAGAAGACTAGAGCCAAAACCCTTGCGAGATGCATCTATGACAGCATGTCACAGCACAAATCGAATCCATTAAGTGCAATGTGAACTACATGGCAAATAACATGCTGGCCTATGTGTAGCAGTCCATCTTCTTCACAGCTCAAGAGCGACATCAAAATGCTATACCATGCAGGTCACTATTGGGGGAAGCCAGAAAAAAGGATTAAAATGTTTCCTTCTCCCTTACAAACTACCCATGACTGAAAAGACCCAAGCTATATAAAAACAGCTTCCATTTTTTTTTTTTGGTCAAAGCTTAATTGAACACTAAGAAATTAAACACCAATTTGGCTACCATGCACATCTGCACCAGATTTTGCCCTCATCAGTTTTCCTAAATCAATGCCTAAGACACCTTTCACACGGTCGGACCGTTCAGGTCCGCCTGTCAGTTTTTTCGGTGGGCCTGAACAGCTGCTCCATGCTCGTCTATGGAGCGTCGGATGTCAGCAGTGACATGTCCTGCTGACATCTGATCCAATAAAATTAAGAAGGATGGTGATCCGTCGCCATCCGTCCTGGCGGATCGGATTGGATAAGGTCCGATCTCTCCATAGGAGACAGCGGCGCGCGACAAGCCCCTCCCCGCTCACGAGCAGAGGGACCTGTCATCCGCCGGCTCAGCGGAGATCAACGGAGAGATCTCCTGCTGAGCTGGCAGGCGCCGCCGACTGATCCGTCCCCGTGTGGAAGGGGCCTTAATGTATGTAGCCAACGGTATCCTATAACTTTACTGAACTCAGAACTATTCAATTTCATTGGTTCCACTGTCACTTCCAACCGGTTTGCTGAATGACATCATGACAAGTGGACAGATCTTGGTGCAATCTTAAAAGCGTTAACCCAAAAAAATAAAGATCCTGTTCCCTTAAAGCCGGTTATACAGCGCAGTGCTTGTGCCGTGTCATTTGGACCCCTGTAAATCACCTGTCTGATCCTGCCTGGCTATACCCTGCCCTCTGCAAACTGACCACGATAATCATGGCTGCTGAGCCCTGACATCGTGATCAGTTTGAGTGATTCTGTCATCCGCAGACCTGCTGTCTCCTCCTCCCCCCCCACCCCCTGCTGCTCTGATATACTCCCATTCACTCTGTATCATTATAATTGTCCCTGTGCTCTGTAAAAAAAATATGCCCGATTGTTGGATCTCTCTACCCCTCCTCCTGGGCGGACGTCAGCAGGAGGGCTCGGCCCCGCCCACTGCAGCGGTGAGTAAAGAGAGCAGACAGTTATATGAGATCCGCTCTGGCGCTCAGCTAGGTACAATCGGGGCAGATTTCTTTTACAGAACACAGGGACAATTATAATGGCACAGAGCGGATGGGAATATTTAATAGAAGTGGGTTAACAACCAATTTAACATGCAAAAATCAGAATCTTAGACACTAGGCAGAGAGTGTGCAAGTTTTAAACACTGCCTGAGCTTACCTTATCCACAAGATCTTTCTCAGACACTTCGATCGTGTCCTGCTGGGCACCATAGCGGTTCCTTTGGTATGTAACCTGTTCTGCCACCAGCTGTTTCAGTATGAAGAGTATCAACTCATTATTGTCCCTTCTGAATGCCAAGTACCGGGCAAAGGTCTGATACAGGGGAAGGCGAAGAGAAAAAAGTATTAATACAAGCTACAATAATCTTTTCAGCAATTGCCAAAAGCCAACAAAAACATATTTATAATATTTTTTGACCTTGAAAACACATTTCTTTTAAATACAGAATTGCCAACTAAAAACACACAGATCTAAGCACAGGGTTGTTAGAAAGCTGAATTTAACAGCAAGTTGGAAACGTAGAAGTCGTGGTCTCACCTTGCGCATGCTTCTCATGACACTGAACTTCTGCGTGTCGATAAAGCTTTCTAGCATAACTCTGATGGCCATATTGACATCGTCCTCCACAACATAGTCCCGCAGGTGCATGCGTGCGTGTGATTCTGCCATGCGAATCATGGATTCAATGTGTCGCACCGTGATGGGGATACTGCCAGTGGCCTGTTGGGGGGGGGGGGGGGGGGGAATAAAAATTCTATGAACATGATTGCCACACAATATGCATCAAATATGCCCACGCTTATTTCATTGGGGTTGATTTACTAAAACTGGAGAGTGCAAAACCTGGTGCAGCTCTGCATAGAAACCAATCAGATTCTAGTTTTCTTATGTCAAAGCCTAATTGAACAAGCTGAAGTTAGGCTACCATGTAGAGCTGCATCAGATCTTGCACTCTTCCGTTTTAGTAAATCAACCCCATTGTGTTCATATGCTGGTGAGAAAACGGAGCATGCAATTAAACCATAAGTTCACCTTTTGTAACATGTTACACCCATATATGCAGGGTGCAACGTGTTAACAGATGCACCACGCCACGCCCCCCCCCCCCCCAGTTCCTATCTTCTACAGCAGCAGGGGTCTCCAAACTGCAGCCCAAGGGCCAGATGTGGCCCATTGAGGGGGGGGGGGGGAACTATTCCTTCCACTGACACCAACAAGGGGGCACTATTTCTTCCACCGATACCAATGATAGGATAATATTCCTCCTATTGACCACCAACCTTGAGGCCATATTTATTCCCACTGGTGCTGGACACAAGACATTTTCTGCCCCCGCTGTCCACAATCTGGCCCTCAAAATGTCAAGGGCAATAAACTGAGCATTTGAAAATTTGAGACCCTTGTTCTATAAAATCTACCAAAAACCTGGCCGTGCTGGGTTCCACCCGCGTTATCTACAGTGTTTTGTAAATAACTACAGGTCCAGACAGTCTTTGCGTCTGTCGGCTTCTAGTTATCAACTATCAGGGCGCTGTTTAATCGCTCTAGGTAGTTCACCGAGCTCCCCGTCACAGTGTAACTGCCTGCCTGTATCGGGAGGTACGGGACAGACAGCTCTACAGGACCAGTGGCAGTACACCTGTGATCTACTGATCGTGGGTGCAATGCATTACAGATCCCCAAAAAAGGTAAAAGGCCATTAATTTTTTTTCTTGTAAAAGTGAACTTATCCTTTAAACATGCCAAATGCAGGCTGAAAGGAGCTCTTAAAAATTGAAGTCAATAAAATAATGGAACTAAAGCATAATAGAAGCAACCGAACAGACGGTCCTAAGAATGGAGCAGAGCTCCACCTAGTAGTAGAGAAATGCAACAGCATCATGTGAGCTCCAGCAAAAGAATAGGGGATAAGAGCTCCATCTAGTGGATGCAACTGAATGACATTCCAACAATGGAAAAATTGCGTTAAGGAATGCAAAGAGCCATATTCAACAAAAAAAACCCATTTTAAAATAAAAAAAGGAACAGAGCACCATCTAGTGGAAGCAAAGCAGTATACAAAACAGCATTGCTTATGTGGTTTAAAAAAAAAAAAAAAAAAAAAGAATTTTGTACATTTTATTAACCACTTCAGTTCCAGAAGGTTTTACACCCTTCATGACCAGGCCATTTTTGCAATACGGCACGGCGTTGCTTTGACAATTGCGTGGTCGTGTGACGCTATACCCAAATAAAATGTATATACTTTTCCCCACAAATAGAACTTTCTTTTGGTGGTATTTGATCGCTTCTGCAGGTTAATCTTTTTGCGCTATAAACAAAAAAAGACTGACAATTTTAAAAATACTTTCTATGGAACAAAAAAAAAAAAAAAAAAAAAAGGAAATTTGCGTCGTCAATTTAGGCCAATATGTATTCTGCCACATATTTTTGGTAAAAAAAATCCCAATAAGTGTATATTGTTTGCGCAAACATTCAAGAGTCTACAAAATAGGGGATAGATTTACGTTACTTAAATTTTTTTTTTTTACTAGCAATGTCGATCAGCGATTTTTAGCAGGACTGCGACATTGCAGCAGACAAATCCAAGGTTAAGTGTGCTCCTAGTGAGCGATTTCTTACTGTGGGGGGGGGGGGTGGGGGTGTCGACACACTGGAGGAAAACAGATCTGCGTTTCTGCTTAACAGAAACACAAGATCTCCATTTTCCTTTCTGGCAGAACGGCAATCTGCCTTGTTTACATAGGCAGAGCGCCATTCTGCCTCTGAATGATCGGCGGGTCCCGGCAGGCATCGGAAACCCCTGATCGGCTCTTGCTTTCTCCAATCACAGCAGAAGCGGGGCGACCCCCCAGAGCAGGATCAATGCAGTACAGGTAGGTGAGTTTGCACTAAAAGGGTCTCTTAAGATAGACTTTGGGAATGAATGGAAGTGAGGGAGCACATACAGAAGATAAAAGCAGACAAAAAATAAATAAAAAATTCCTGAAGAGTAGATTACACGAGTATCAGATGTGTATGGTATTTCTAGCCAGTAAGCATAACGTTTAGAAAAAAAAAAAAAAAAAAAAAAAAAAAAGTTCCATTCTACCTTGATTCATCTTAGAATGACTGTTCAGCTGCTGAAAGAATCCCATATACAAAACTGCAATAAATCATCACAACAGTGAAATATCCTTATCAAATGCCAAAATCTGAAGCTTCAAACGACAAAACTGAGCAAACAGCATCTGCTGTTCTGTCCCTTTAGAAGACCCCTTCATGCTATGGGAACCTTTTCATGTAAAAAACGATTAATCCTATTAAAATATAAACTATCCCCAAGTTTAACTATGACAATGTCTACAAGATGCTCCAAACAGGGACTTATTGGAGATATATATTCCCCTCTACAAACTACTAGCTCTAGTACAAGGGATGGCAGTTTTCAGCGGTGGCGTAGGGATCTGGAGACCATTAGTAGTGATGAGGAATGGGTGAATTTGACCAGGGTCTCCTTATGCTCCTCACAATGTCTGACCCAATTATTATTCATAGGTCTCACTATACTCCAAAAAAACAAAAACAACATAGTTGGGGTAAAGCAGCTACACCAAATTGTCCAAGGTGTGCTAATGAAACGAGCACACTTAAACACGTGGCGTTGTCCTAAACTGCATCGATATTGGGAAATATATATATATATACACATACATATACATATACACACACACACACACACACACACATATTACAGTGGGTACGGCAAGTATTCAGACCCCCTTAAATTTTTTACTCTGTTATATTGCAGCCATTTCATAAAATCATTTAAGTTCATTTTTTTCCCTCATTAATGTACACACAGCACCCCATATTGACAGAAAAACACAGAATTGTTGACATTTTTGCAGATTTATTAAAACAGAAAAACTGAAATATCACATGCTCCTAAGTATTCAGACCCTTTGCTCAGTATTTAGTATTTGCACCCTTTTGATGAGTCTTTTTGGGAAAGATGCAACAAGTTTTTCACATTTGGATTTGGGGATCCTCTGCCATTCCTCCTAGCAGATCCTCTCCAGTTCTGTCAGGTTGGATGGTAAACGTTGGTGGACGGCCATTTTTAGGTCTCTCCAGGGATACTCAATTGGGTTTAAGTCGGGGCTCTGGCTGGGCCATTCAAGAACAGTCACGGAGTTGTTGTGAAGCCACTCCTTTGTTATTTTAGCTGTGTGCTTAGGGTCATTGTCTTGTTGGAAGGTAAACCTTTGGCCCAGGCTGAGGTCCTGAGCACTCTGGAGAAGGTTTTCGTCCAGGATATCCCTGTACTTGGCCGCATTCATCTTTCCCTCGATTGCAACCAGTCGTCCTGTCCCTGCAGCTGAAAAACACCCCCACAGCATGATGCTGCCACCACCATGCTTCACTGTTTGGACTGTATTGGACAGGTGATGAGCAGTGCCTGGTTTTATCCACACAAACCGCTTAGAATTAAGGCCAAAAAGTTCTATCTTGGTCTCATCAGACCAGAGAATCTTATTTCTCACCATCTTGAGTCCTTCAGGTGTTTTTTTTAGCAAACTCCATGCGGGCTTTAATGTGTCTTGCACTGAGGAGAGGCTTCCGTTGGGCCACTCTGTCATAAAGCCCCGACTGGTGGAGGGCTGCAGTGATGGTGGACTTTCTACAACTTTCTCCCATTTCCCGACTGCATCTCTGGAGCTCAGCCACAGTGATCTTTGGGTTCTTCTTTACCTCTCTCACCAAGGCTCTTCTCCCCCGATAGCTCAGTTTGGCCGGACGGCCAGCTCTAGGAAGGGATCTGGTTGTCCCAAATGTCTTCCATTTAAGGATTATGGAGGCCACTGTGCTCTTAGGAAACTTAAGTGCAGCAGATTTTTTTGTAACCTTAGCCAGATCTGTGCCTTGCTACAATTGTTCCTTTGACCTCATGATTCTCATTTGCTCTGACATGCACTGTGAGCTGTAAGGTCTTATATAGACAGGTGTGTGGCTTTCCTAATCAAGTCCAATCAGTATAATCAAACACAGCTGGACTCAAATGAAGGTGTAGAACCATCTCAAGGATGATCAGAAGAAATGGACAGCACCTGAGTTAAATATATAAGTGTCACAGCAAAGGGTCTGAATACTTAGGACCATGTGATAGTTACCGTATTTATCGGCGTATAACACACACTTTTTTCCCCTGAAAATCAGGGGAAAATCGTGGGTGCGTGTTATACGCCGATACCCACATCCCTGGGCTATCTCCGCTGACTGTGAGCGGAGCGAGATACACATAGCCGAATGTACTCGGCTCCGCTCACAGTCACGCCCAGTCCCGCCATTGGACCTGTGTTATGTCCATCATAGGGCGGGACTCGGCGTGACTGTGAGCGGAGCCGAGAAAAGCCGAGTATAGCCGAGTACACTCGGCTATGTGTATCTCGGCGGTGCTCCGCTCAGTCCCTGCGTTCTCGGCGGCGTCCGCCCCGCACAGTCTCGGCGCCAATTTTAAAATCCGGCACGGCGACACTGGGGCAAGGCTGCACGGCGACACTGGGGCAAGGCTGCACGGCGACACTGGGGCAAGGCTGCACGGCGACACTGGGGCAAGGCTGCACGGCTGCACTGGGGCAAGGCTGCACGGCGACACTGGGGCAAGGCTGCACGGCTGCACTGGGGCAAGGCTGCACTGGGGCAAGGCTGCACGGCGACACTGGGGCAAGGCTGCACGGCGACACTGGGGCAAGGCTGCACGGCGACACTGGGGCAAGGCTGCACGGCGACACTGGGGCAAGGCTGCACGGCGACACTGGGGCAAGGCTGCACGGCGACACTGGGGCAAGGCTGCACGGCGACACTGGGGCAAGGCTGCACGGCGACACTGGGGCAAGGCTGCACGGCGACACTGGGGCAAGGCTGCACGGCGACACTGGGGCAAGGCTGCACGGCGACACTGGGGCAAGGCTGCACGGCGACACTGGGGCAAGGCTGCACGGCGACACTGGGGCAAGGCTGCACGGCGACACTGGGGCAAGGCTGCACGGCGACACTGGGGCAAGGCTGCACGGCGACACTGGGGCAAGGCTGCACGGCTACACTGGGGCAAGGCTGCACGGCTACACTGGGGCAAGGCTGCACGGCTACACTGGGGCAAGGCTGCACGGCTACACTGGGGCAAGGCTGCACGGCTACACTGGGGCAAGGCTGCACGGCTACACTGGGGCAAGGCTGCACGGCTACACTGGGGCAAGGCTGCACGGCTACACTGGGGCAAGGCTGCACGGCTACACTGGGGCAAGGCTGCACGGCTACACTGGGGCAAGGCTGAAATGGACACTGACAAGGCTGCACTGTGACAAGGCTGCACTGTGACAAGGCTGCAATGGACACTGACAAGGCTGCACTGTGACAAGGCTGCAATGGACACTGACAAGGCTGCATTTAAATGTAAGTTATTTTTCCTTAAACTTCCCTCCTAAAAGTTTTTTTCCCTAAAATTTCCTCCTAAACTATGGTAAGTTTTTCTTTTTTTAATAAATCTGCAAAAATGTCAACAATTCTGTGTTTTTCTGTGCTGTGTGTACAATAATGAGGAAAAAATGAACTTAAAGTGATTTTAGCAAATGGCTGCAATATAACAAAGTGAAAAATTTAAGGGGGGTCTGAATACTGTGGGGGGCGCAAACAAACTGAAAAAAAAAAAAAAAGAAAAACACACATCAATTGCCGCCACTGTGCCCAAATGCAGCCAGTTTCCCCCCAGCCCTGCACTTGCCTTCCTCGGGTCAGCGCCTTCCTTCTTCAGTCCTCGATGTCTTCTCCCGCCCTCGATGTTGCTTCAGCCAATCAGGTTACCGGTAATCAGACCCGGTGAACCTGATTGGCTGAGATGCCTGTCAGTGTTCATCAAGGAACGCACTCCACGTGCATCCCCTGGTTAACTATTTGGAAGCCGATTACAGCCCATCAGAGCCGCTGGCTCCGATAAGCACTTCCAAAAACCAACCAGCCGCTGTTATTCAGATGGCTGGCGCTCACCAGGGGGCCGGCCATCTGAATAGCGGGAGTCAGCGACAATACATAGGTTCATGCAATGCATGAACTTATGTATTGTTGTGAGTGACGGGCGCAGGAGAGAGGGGGCGGCGCTCCTGCGCCCACTATGGATGCACCGCCACTGGTGGAACCTCGGATTGCAAGTAACGCGGTTCGTTTCGCAGTACGAGCACTGTTTTTTTTTTAAATCGTAACTCGGTTTGCGAGTGTTGTCTCGCGAAACGAGCACGATTCAGGACAAAGCGGCGTGCAATACCGTGTTTGGCCTGAGGTGGGGGCAGCGGAGCCGAGCAGAGCCGAACGTCGCCGTTCGGAAATGCACGGAAAGGCCTCAGGGCAGCACGGCTGATCTTGGGAACAAAGTATTTCTGAGGTTTGCCGAGATGTCCTCGGGCCTTTTCCGAGGCACTCTGGCAATTATCTGAAGTTTCTATTGACTCATATAGGGAAACTCGCTTTGATATACGAGTGCTTTGGATTGCAAGCATTCTTCTGGAACAAATTATGCTCGTAATCCAAGGTAAGGTGCATGGTTTTATTTGGGATTTTTTTTTCCCCTTTTTGTGGTGTGGATTTGCTTGGTATGTAATAGTCTTGTAAATTGAGGACTAAAATGCACTGCAGAGCACATCCCCCTCTTTCACGTGCTGTCCTACTGGACCTGTGTCATGTATATCACTTCTAATATGTTTAATTGCAAACGATATGTTGATACCCCAAGAACAACCGTTTTACTACATTGTAACAGTCCTTACAATTAACTAGGGACTTTCTTGTATTACTTACACATGTAACATGTGAAATGATTGTACTGAAAAAAAAAAAAAAAAAAAAAAGTGTGCATTTGTACATTTTTGTGGGAAGTAAAAACGTTTAATTAGAAAAAATAATGATAAATTGAGGGACTAAAACTGAAAAAAAAAAAAAAAAAATCAAGTACTGTATTATAGTTTCTTTATAAGCCACTATATCCAATCTACCATATAAAAGTGAAAAGGCCACTGACCATAGACTCTTTCCTGAGGTCGCTGTACATCTTGGCCACCTTGTCCTGGTCCATTTGGTTAAGCTTAGGGCGGACTTTCTCTTTAGAATACATAATGTATTTCTTCAGCACTTCCTGGGGAAGTGGATCCACCCCAAATGTGTTGGGTAGAACAATTTCTTCTGCAACTCCAATAGCCATATCTTTGTTGCTTGGATGATGCTTAATATGGCTTCCAACCACAAACCGTGCCAACATTTCATCCTGAAATACAGATCACACAGTAATTACCACCGTATGTATCCCAGTCTAGAAAGCAAACAAACCATTTGGCCACGAAAAAATGGCTCACAAAAACTTTACCCATGAACATGTGACCCGCACGAGTGTAATAGCATTTATGAAGTGCATGTTTAGGAACCACACCAATGACCATTACCTACAATACTGTTCATGCTTAGACAAGTTCTAGCCGTCCAACCGCCTAAGGCAATTTTTACAGCCATTTACCCACAAGCATATAATCAAGTATATTAGTATAACGTTCATTGAGATACGTCATGTGTGGGGCAAAACATTTACATATGTAGGCGTGTCTTATGTATGCACTTGCTTCCGCGCGCGAGGACAGGGGTTCTTGATAAACTTGTATTTTTTTTTCCCTTTGATCACTTTTATTCCCATCACAAGAAATGTGAATATCCTTTGTAATAGAAATAAGGCATGGCAGATCCTCTTTATGGAGACATCTGGGGTCTATAAGAACGCTGAAAAGAATGAGGAATTGTTTTTTTATCTCTCTGCTTTCCATTAAAAACAAAATGGCAGTGCTTACATCTGCCCAGAAATGGAAGTGATGTCATGAACATTATGGTTCTGGCCGTCTCCAGATCGGATACCAGGCTCTCCAAAACGTACGGGAGAGCCCCTGAGAGAATGTCCCCTTACGCTTCCTGTAAAAGCAATCCAGCAGTTAATCGGTAGACATGTGCAATTCATTTAGTTCCGAAATAGTTTTAACAAATTTAGACAAATTCATTAATATCCGAAAAATCCTAAAATTCAAAAACCTGAAAATCTCAACTAAATAACCTAATAAATTATAGGTATTGGAATTTCCTTTCAAATATGGCCGTTAGTGAACGTAACAAATTTATCCGAAGAATGACGGATCTAAAAACGAATAGAACGTAACGAATAAAACCTTTTTATTTTATTCCTTTTGTTTGGATGCAGCATTCATTATTTCAAATATCCGAAGTTACAGATTAAATTAGTATCAGTTACGTTCACCAACAGCCAAAATTTGAAAGGAAATTTTAAGGCTGGGTTCACACTATACGACACGACTTTCATCCTACTTTGCTCTGCGACATCTGTCCTACATTGGTCCGACATCGGTACGACATTGGTCCGACATCCATCCGACATTCATGAACAGGATACTACTTTGATCCGACATTGTGCTAGTCTGACTTGTCCTTTGACCAATCAAAACAATCCCAGGGTGAGATAAATTCCTTTTACTGCTGCTGTAATCACAATGTCGGATGCCAAAGTCGTATGGTTAGGACAAGGATCCGACTTTGATCCGACTTCAATGATAGTCAATGGGCTGAAGTCGGATCAAAGTCGGACAGAAGTAGTACAGTGAGAATTTTTAATGTCGGACCGACATGTGTCGGACCGACATGTGTCGGACCAGTTAAGACGGCTCCCATAGGGAAACATTGATTTTCACACGTCATGCGACATGAGCTCCTAATGTCGGAGCGTTTGTCGCCCCAGTGTGAACCAGCACTCAATACCTATAAATTAGTTATTTTGAATTTACGATAAAAAACAAACAAAAACTAAACACATTTTTCGGCAGTGCGCATGTCTACAAATCAGCCACTAGGATGGCTTTTACATGACATTGAATCGATGGCTGAAAAAATAAATATATAAATAATTAATATTAAACACACACACACACCAGGATGTCTGTGGTTGAAGGAATCATCCCCGTACAAACACTGAAAGTCCAGGACGTCATAGGATGTCCTATGGGCGGGAAGTGGTTGATCCAGTGACATTTTAGGCTACCTCCTACCACCCACTCCATGAGGTCAGATATCTTCCGATAGCCGATCAGCAGGGGACATGATCAGGGCATTCTACAACCATTGCACACTAAAGACCTGCAGCCCAGCTAAAGTTTTGAAATAGACAATGCTTGTAGTAATCCTTTAACCCAAGTTATGGGAAGTTTTGTCGCATACAATGAGGTCACTACCTGCACAGGATCCACTGTGTCCCTCACCACACACAGAATGTCGAATCGAGACACGATGGGCTCTGTCAAGTCAACGTTCTCAGAGAAAGTCAACGACGGGTCGTAACGACCACCTGAAATAGTGATAGGTTTTTACTGAGTATCATTTTTTAAAATCAAGGTACTGTTTAAAAAGAAGGACGAGTATCATTTTTTAAAATCAAGGTACTGTTTAAAAAGAAGGACTAGTAAAATCGATATCAGGGGTATTACCAATTGGGTTAGAAGCAGCAATGATCGTGCAGCGTGCCTGGAGAGATGTGACAATCCCAGCCTTTGAGATGGAGATACTCTGCTGCTCCATAGCTTCATGGATACTGGTCCTGTCCTGATCATTCATCTACAAAGAGAACACTAGAGGTAAAAATACAGCAAAAACTTTACCCAAAAACAAAAAGGACAAGTTAACTGCTACACCAGTCATCATGGCATTACAGGTTAATATTCTGTTTCCACCTGCCCACATCTATACCTTGCCCGCCCCTCATGCATGAACCAACCCCTTGTTCATTGCTTTCCTGCACTGAAGTTTTTGGCTTAGAACACAACATTTAGACGGATGGAAGCCAAGCTTCCTAACCTGTTGCTGACCGCCACATGTACATTTACTGCGGGGTGGCGACTCCTCTGCGCAGAATCACGTACTTCCGGGTAACGCGCGCCGCCTGCAACTCGCTCTTTACAGGATTTATAAAGCGCCAGTTTGTGCCGCTCTTTACAACTACAATACAATACAGGAGGAATTAGAGGGCCCTGCTCCTCACCGCTTACAATCTAGGAGGGAGGGTCATGTGATACAAAAAAGGTATTAGATGTGGGGAATGATCTGATGGAGAAAATTTAAGTACAGTTAGGTAAACGCAGGAAAGGCTTCTCTGAAGCAGGGGTTTTCGGGGATCGTCTAAAAAGCAGAGTAAGAGATAAAGTCTGACAGATTGGGGTAGGGAGTTCCATAGGATGGGAGGCACTATGGAAAAGTCCTTGAGGCGAGAATAGAAGGAGGTGACAAGGGAGCTAGAGAGCAGAAAATCTTGGGGAGGAACGAAGAGAACGATTAGGTCGGTATTTTGAGACCAGGTTAGTGATGGGAGCCGAGTTGTGGAAGGCTTAGCAAGTTGTTTGTTTTGTTAACCTAATTCGTTAGGGTTGGAACAGAAGAACTCACTAACCTTGTCAAACTCATCGATTAAGCACACGCCTCTGTCTGCCAGGACCAGAGCTCCGGCCTCCAGAGTCCACTCCTTAGTGACAGGGTGACGCTGGACGTAGGCCGTCAAACCCACAGCGGAAGCTCCCTGTCCGGTGGTGAAGACGGCTCTGCTGGATACTTTCTCTACATACTTCAGAAACTGGGATTTGGCTGTTCCTGGGTCGCCACACAACAAAACATTGATGTCCCCACGGACTTTGTGCTTGCCACCTGTAAGGAAAAAAAAAAAAAAAAAACACAATTTGAAGTTGAAAGAAAAAAAAAAAAAAAAAAAAGTATTGATGGGTACCCAGCTTCTACTTTGGCCACCTAGGCGACTCGAGCGGAAATTCTCCTCTCCCTTTCCTGCAATCTTCTGGGACACGTCACGGGTTCCAGAAGATTGCCCGGTCATTGAGGCGCAGCGCGACTGATGCCGGCACCAGTGAGAACTAAGAAAAAGAACCAAGGGTTTGGGTGGCCGCATCGCTGGATCCTGGGACAGTCGAGTAGGTTTATTAAAAGTCAGCAGCTACACTTAGCTGCTGACTTTTAATAAACACAAAACAGAGTGGAACTCTGCTTTAAGTGTAATTTCTCTCTGCTGCTTCATTCCTCTACTATAAGCATGAATCACTTCTGAAAGGTTTTCCGGACACCAACAGGGAAAAAAAAAAAATGGGGAGGGTGCACCTGCCCACAGCCTGTGATTGACTGACAGCTTTAGATCTGTTCCTGTGTGCAGGGAGGTGCGTCCCTTCCATATATAAACAGCTTTCCTCTGAGCTCTTCACGCCATTTTCAGAAAGCAAAGAATCTTTGAATGTATGTAGAAAAGATGGCTGCAGATAAACAAGTACAACTTATGTAGGAGGATTTGTATTATCTATCACCCGAGACGTGTCAATGCACTGCATATATGTAAGGGTTTACAACCACTTTAATAATGACATCAGTTAAGATTCACTGACCCACTATTCCAAAGCTTAAACCAATGCCAACGCCCATAGAATAGCAGACACACTGGAGTCAAAAGAGTGTTATGGTCAAACTGTTCTTTGGCTCCATGTACTAAACCCAACGTGGTAAATTGACTAAAAGTGGAGCAGACAGAATCTAGTGCAGCTGTGCGTAGTAACCAATCAGCTTTCTAGCCTCAGTTTGTTTTTATTACGTTTTGAAAACATACGCTAAGTGCCGATTGGCCATGGCAACCAGTTTTTGCAAATTTAAGAGAACTCTCTGCGCAGACACAAACCTGGATTCTTGGCTTCTCCTCCAAACAATGCCAGAGCCAGGCCTCGCTTGATGTCCTCATGTCCGTAGATGGACGGAGCAATGCTGGCAAAGATCTACAGGGAAAAACACTGATTAGTAGCCGACACTCAAACACGGTAAAATGGCATCAAAAACTTTGCCGAGACAATCACTCACCTTCTCACCGATACGTTCGTCTCTGGAAAGTGCGATGATGGCTTTAACATCCTCGTCTGTCAGTTCTCCCACTGCGACCTTGTCGTCTTTTTTTGTGATGTGGTTGGCGAGGATAACTGTAGCGAACACAGGGAAGCCGCTGGCCGTATTCAGGGATCCATCATAATTGTTGTGGTAGATTCCAGTCAGTTCCTGTCAAAACAGCAAATATTTTATTGAAAAGCAGCTAGACGTGCAACCAAATATGGAGAAGAGCGACAGCGATAAACGTGCCTTAAAAGCAGTTGTAAAGCTCAGACATGAAATATGAACAAAGCATATCCCTCTATAGGGTGGACTTATCTATCCAGAGCATTTGTCTTTTTTTTTTATAAAGCAGAGACCCTAGGCCTCATTGCAATATTTTATGTCACGCCATTTGCACAGTGGTCCTGGTCTTTTAAGCACAATTATTTTGGAAAAAACACTTTAATGAACCAAAAAAAATAAAATACAAAACAAACATTAGCGTTAGCCCAATTTTTCATATAATGTGAAAGACAATGTCACGCTGAGTAGATACCCAACACGTCACGCTTTAAAATTGCGCACGCTTGTGGAATGGCGACAAACTACAATACGTAAAAATTTCCATATGCAATGCTTTTAAAAAAATTTTTTTACAGGTTACCAGTTTAGAATTAGAGGTGATCTAGTGCTAGAATTACTGCTCTCGCCCCAAACGATCACTGCGATACTTCACGCTCGCTTTTGCACACAAGCTCAGAGGGGTTGGGGTGCTTTAAAGAACGTTTTGCCTTTAAGGGAAAAAATAGGATTTTTGTACTCACCGTAAAATCCGTTTCTCTGGCATCCATGGACTGACACAGCGTGTCTTATACACCTTTACACATGGGTTATGTCCCTGCTTGCAGGAGAAGACCTAGGCAGAATGTGAGATGTTATACATACATTCTAAACAGCCAGAGCTGAACAGCCCCGCCCAGGTCCCTCCGGCATAACCCTCCCACTGCAGTCAGCAGACCTCAGTTCGTAACAAAGCAGTACAAACTCAAAAAGAAGGGTGGGTGCTGTGTCAGTCCATGGATGCCAGAGAAACGGATTTTACGGTGAGTACAAAAATCCTATTTTCTGTTGTCATCCATGGACTGACACAGCGTGTCTTATACACCTTTACACGTGGGATGTCCCAAAGCAGTGTCAAGAGGGATGGGAGCAGTATAAATGGAAAACCAAAAACTTCACTCCAAACAAGGCAGAGCTCCTCAACGGAGGAGTTGCAACATCAACCAGCGGCCTGCAACACCTTGCGGCCGAAGGAAGCATCCGAAGATGCAGCCACATCAACCTTATAAAATTTAGAAAAGGTATGAACAGACGACCAGGTCGCCGCCTTGCACACTTGTGCAACCGACGCTTGATGTCGGAAAGCCCAGGAAGCACCAATTGCCCTGGTGGAATGTGCCGTAACCGGAAAGGAAGGCGCCCGCCCCTTGAGAGCATAAGCTTGAATGACGGTTTGTCTGATCCACCTAGAAATGGTGGCAGACGAAACCGCTTGGCCCTGTTTTGGACCAGAGACAGCCACAAATAGTGAGTCAGACTTCCGAATAGAGGCAGTAGCAGACAGGTACACCCGCAAGGCTCGTACCACATCCAAAGTGTGAAGCGCAAACTCTCTGGGATGCGATGGGTGAGGACACAAGGACGGGAGGACAATGTCCTCATTTAAGTGGAAGGCCGAGACCACCTTTGGCAGAAAAGAAGGTCGCGGACGCAACACCCCTTATCCTTATGGATGACCAAAAAGGGCGACTTGCAGGACAAGGCCGCCAACTCAGACACTCGTCTAATGGAAGTAATGGCCACCAAGAAGGCCACCTTCTGAGACAAAGTCAAGAGGGGAATATCTCTAATATTCTCAAAGGGAGGTTCCTGGAGAACCGAGAGCACCAAATTCAGATCCCACGGGGGGAGAGGAGGCTTGACAGGGGGGAGCACATGGCGAACCCCCTGCACAAAGGTGCTAACCAAGGGATGACCCGCCAGCGGTCGCTGAAAGAAGATGGCCAAGGCCGAAATCTGACCCTTAATGGTACTCAAAGCGAGCTTTTGGGTCACGCCACGCTGCAGAAAATGCAGGATTCTGGAAACGGAATACGTTCGTGGGCGCCAGTCCAGCTCTTCGCACATGGCGATGTAAGCTCTCCAAGTACGGTGATAGATCTTTCTGGAGGAAGACTTCCGTGCCCTTAACATGGTCGAAATGACCGAATCCGAGAGACCTCGGTCTCTCAGCACCTGGCTTTCAATAACCATGCCGTTAAAGCCAGAGACTGTAAAGCAGGATGAAATATAGGACCTTGAGACAGAAGGTCCCCCCGCATTGGTAACCGCCAGGGAACGTCTGCGACGAGACGTGCCAGATCGGCGTACCAGTGACGCCGAGGCCAATCCGGAGCAATGAGGATCACCGGAATTCCCTCGGTCGCTACCCTGCGGAGCAGGTGAGGCAGCAACTGCAGCGGAGGATAAACGTATATCAGGTGATACTGACCCCATGGGGCCACCAACGCATCCGCCCAGGGATCCCTGGATCTGGCCACAAACCTCGACCCCTTGCGATTGAGTCGAGAGGCCATCAGGACCACATCCGGCGTGCCCCACCGTCTGCAAAGGAGTTGAAAGACCTCCGGGTGCAAGGACCACTCTCCCTGGTCCAGCGTCTGGCGACTTAGATAGTCCGCCTGCCAATTGTCTACGCCCGGAATGTAGACGGCCGACAGAGCCGGCACGCTTCTTTCGGCCCACCTCAGGATGCGGGCGACCTCGGAAGCCGCAGCTGAGCTCCGAGTCCCCCCTTGATGGTTGACATACGCCACTGCTGTGGCGTTGTCCGATTGGATCCTGATGGAGTGACCCTGTAGTTTCTCCGACCATGAGGAGAGGCACAGTCTGATTGCCCGTATCTCCAGCACATTGATCGGTAAGAGGGCTTCGTCCGGAGTCCAAAGCCCTTGGGCCGACAGGACTCCCCAGACTCCCCCCCAGCCCATCAGGCTGGCGTCCTTTGTGATCACCGTCCATTGGATGGGGAGGAACGACTTCCCGGACCGAAGAGCCGGGGACCTCAACCACCACGTCAGGGACGCCCTGACCAGGTGACTCACCTGGATTTGAAGATCCAAGGACAACGGGGATTTGTCCCAAGTGGACAAGATCTCTTTCTGTAAAGCCCTGGTGTGCGCTTGGGCATAAGAAACGGCCTGGAAGGAGGCCACCATGAGTCCCAGGACTCTCATGCAAAAGCGGATTGACGACCATTTTCGGGACGTCAGCACCCGTACTGCAGACTGAAATGTCAGTAGTTTGTCTGGAGTTAGGAAGACTCTTGCCTCCAAGGAGTCCAGAATCAGACCTAGATACTCCAGACGCTGAGTCGGGACTAGAACCGACTTCTGAACGTTCAGGAGCCACCCAAACTCCCTGAGGGTCTGACTGACGATAGTCACACTTTCTTCCAATTCTGAGCCACTGTCTGCTCTTAGAAGAAAATCGTCCAGATAGCCCACGATAGCAATGCCTTGCTGTCCCAGCAAAGCTAGGACCGGAGCAAGCACCTTGGTGAACACCCTCGGTGCCGAGGCTAGGCCGAAGGGAAGAGCCACAAATTGATAGTGGACTTCGCCGACCGCAAAGCGCAGAAACTTCTGGTGGCTTGCGCAGATCGGAACATGCAAGTAGGCGTCCTTGATGTCCAAGGATGCCAGAAAATCCCCTTGATGGAGTGTAGCGATCACCGTGCGAATGGATTCCATGCGGAATTTTTGCACCTTCACGAAGGCATTCAGGGCCTTGAGGTCCAGGATTGGCCGAACCCCGTCCCTTTTTTGGAACAACAAACAGATTCGAGTAGAACCCCTGAAACCTCTCCTGGGACGGAACCGGCACAATTACTCCGGACCCGATCAAATCCTGTACAGCCCCCAAGAGGGCTGCCCGACGGGCAGGAAGGAGAGGGAGATTTGAGGGAAAGAATCTGTCTGGGGGCCAGGAGCGGAACTCTATTCTGTATCCTGAGGTGACCACCTCGCACACCCACCGGTCGGAGATCCGGGAGGTCCACCGATCCGTGAACCTGCGAAGTCGTCCCCCCACCCCAGAGACGGCCGGGGGCAAGACTTCACGCGGAGGCGGGCTTGGGAGCCGGCTTGTTCGGCTTACGCACCCAGGGGCGCTTGTGCCCGCCAGCCGCACTGTTGTCAGTCTGGGATGGCTTACCCGTGGACTCTGACGGACGAAAAAAACCCTTTTTTGCTGGAAAGGAAGGACCCGGTTTATGTCGGGCCTCCTTACCCTTGATAGTTTGAGGAAGGAGAGTGCTTTTACCTCCCGTGACATCCTTGATGATGTCATCCAGAGCAGCACCAAAAAGTCTACCATCCTTAAAAGGTAGATCCGTCAGGAGCTTCTTAGAGGCTAGGTCAGCAGACCAGCATTTCAACCAGATGAGACGACGCAATACCACCGCCGAGACAGAGGCCCTGGATATTAAAGGGGCCGCGTCCAACGTGGCGTCGCACACATATATCAGACCCTGCACCATCTGGTGGGCCAGAGCAATAGTGTCTGGAAGGTTATACTCCTGCACAGTTTGGTGCAAAATTTTTGCCCATTCCGTGAGTGTCTGAGACACAAGGGTCGCCGCTGCTACGGGCCGTAGGGCGGATCCCAACAAGGCGAACATGGCTCTACTCACCACTTCTGACCTCCTGTCAGTGGGGTCCTTAAACGCAGGAGTCCCCTCCATCGGGAGAGTGGTGGCCTTGTTTAAACGGGCGACTGGAGGGTCGACCACCGGGGGAGAAGCCCACTTTTTAAGCAGGGCGTCTTCAAAGGGGTATCTAATAGACAAACGCCGCGGGACCATGAAAGTCTTCTGCGGCTTTTCCCAGACCTGGTCAATGAGCTGGTCAAAGAAAGATACATATGGAAAAACCTTTTTAGAAGGCTTGGTCTTAAAAGAACCAAAGGAGACTGTATCCGCCTGAGGTTCTGCGGTCGCAGCATTCAGCTTGAGAGTGTCCCTCACAGCATCAATGAGTTCACTAACAAGCGCCCTGTCATTTACTGACTCAGAACTGGAGTCTTCCTCACAAGGAATGTCCTGTTCAAAACCATCCAAATATTCAGAGCTAGGGTCCTGAGCAGCAATAGCTAGGCCCATATCTGAATCAGAGCACTCCCCTTGTGGAGATAAAGTGGGGAGAGGGCGCTTTTTTGCTCCCTTGTGCTCACACACACAGCTTCCATCCTGGTCAGAAATGATTCCAGGACTGCCGACAACTGGTCCATAGGGACCGCAGGTGCTGGAGCACTGGCTGCTGCCTCTGGCATGTTAGGGGAAGCTGGTGACTCTGACTCCATAATGTCCCTCTCTGAGACCACCCCACAGGCTGTGCTGACTGAAGTAGGGGAATGCCCAGGGAACCCACCAACCTGACCAGGACCGCTCGGTTCCGCCGCTGTCTCACTGCGCCGCTCAGCGTGAGTGAGCTGAGAGGAGAGAGTGTGAGGAGATTCGCGCCGTTCCCAGCGGCGCTAGAGGCCAAACTAGTGCTAGAAAAACGTGCGGCTACAAGAAAATGGCCGCCGCAATGTACTCCGGCGGGCCACGGCAAGATGGCCGCCAATGTAAAAAAACAGCACAGTCACCAAACATGGCGCCGAACGGCGCCCAGGCCCCTCACTCTCAAATAAACAGCCCCAGCGAAATGCAGAGCAGCATGAGCCCCCCCCCCAGGACAGTATGGCCCCCAGGCACCCCACACAGTACAGCGCCAGCGAAGTGCACAGAGAGTGACATTAAAAAACACAGGGGGAGACAGGGAAATCCCCCACACAAGAAACACACAGCATGTACTCACCTGCAGCCAGGAGAGACTACTTACCCGTCCCCTGAGGGACCCACTGGTGTGTTTCTGACAGAACTATCACAGTGCGGTACTGAGTAGCTGTCGGCCCGGTCCACCGCGAAAGATACAGCCGGACTGTTCTATCTTGAGAGGACCGCGGAGCTGGAAGCCCACCGGCCACCCCTGGAGTCGTGGGGCATGTCGTGAACTGAGTCTCACGCACACAAGGCGAGGATCAGCACGCTCGATGGTCGGACAGGGAAGACTACGAGGATATCTTGTACCCAACCTGTTGCCCAGCCGACAGTTGATAGAAGATCTCAAAAGAAAAAAAATAGGAAAAAATTCCAAAAGGAATAAAAAATAGGTCAGGAGACTGGCTCCTGAGAGAGCCACGTCTTCTCCTTCTGCTAGGCAGAAAAAAACTGAGGTCTGCTGACTGCAGTGGGAGGGTTATGCCGGAGGGACCGCCCCCCTGGGCGGGGCTGTTCAGCTCTGGCTGTTTAGAATGTATGTATAACATCTCACATTCTGCCTAGGTCTTCTCCTGCAAGCAGGGACATAACCCACGTGTAAAGGTGTATAAGACACGCTGTGTCAGTCCATGGATGACAAGAGAAATATAACCTTTTATGCCCGAGAAACAGAAGCGACGTCATAAGTCCCCCAAGGGCATAGAGCCGAGTGGGAGGGGCTATCTTTCCCTCACTCAGCTTCCTGCCTAGCCATTGGCTTCACCTCTCACACGGCCTATAAGTGTGCTCGTGGTGAAACTGCCGCTGGGACTACTTTTACCTGAAAGCCGGTCGCCTAAGGAAATCAAATAAAAAAGGGGGGGATGGGATTATAGCAGCTAGCTGTTGCAATAAGCCTGGTATTTAATGTCAAATTATATATTAATATATATTTAGTTTGGCGGTTAGCAAGTGGTTAAATACAGTAATTGTGCTTTCATTTTCACTTTTTGATAAAAAAGAAAAAAAAAAACACAACAGGATTTGATGCTTAAAGCGGAGCTCCACCCTAAAGTGGAACTTCCGCTCATCGAAACCCTCCCCCCCTCCGGTGTCACATTTGGCACCTTTCAGGGCCGAAGGGGGTGCAGATACCTGTCTAAGACGAGTATTGGCACCCACTTCCGGGAGTCCTCTCTGCGGGTAGTACGTCACTTCCCGCAGAATACCCGTTGTGTTCTGAGTGACACTCGGCTCCCAGAACACAACGGGGACCAGTCAGAACGGAGAAGCGTGACTTGCGCATGCGCCGTAGGGAACCGGGCAGTGAAGCCGCAAGGCTTCACTTCCTGGTTCCCTCACCGAGGATGGCGGTGGGGGCAGCAGAGTGACAAGCGATTGCTCGTCTTCTGCTGCCCACGTCGCTGGACTGCAGGACAAGTAAGTGTCCCAATATTAAAAGTCAGCAGCTGCAGTATTTGTAGCTGCTGGCTTTTAATATTTTTTTTTCGGCGGAGCTCCTCTTTAAAGGTTCCTCCTTTGAGAGCTGCATCACATACAACAAAATTCTGGTCAGATCACCCTAATGACTATAGAAGGGTCACAAGAATTCCTCGGTGTGCCACCATAGATGTTCCCCAATAGAGAAATAATGCAAGTAGTAATTTCCTAACCACCACCCAATTAGTAGACTGTCGTCACTCACTATCTCATCTCCGGGTTTGCAGTTGTCCACCAAGTCTGCCAGAAGAATGGCATCTTTGGACCGAGGCAGACGTCCAGCAGCAACTTTGCCAGGGCTTTCCTGAATGGTTATGCGCTGGTAGTTCTGGTACACGGTCTGTAAAATGAAAGAAAAAAATAAGAATATGAACCCGCTTTAGAAGGTTATTCAAGATAACCCTACCGCAGGACCCATTATCACATATGCCTAAAAGTATTGCAGCTTGATAAATCATGGCCAAAGTCAGCAAGAAAATCTATAAATAAACAAACCTCCTCCATGTTTATTTCAAAAGGTCCAAGGGACTGGCACTCGGGGCAGGAACCCGGCTTCACCTCCTGGTTCTGAGACTGGAAGAACGGACCCAAGATAAAACTACACTTGTTACAGTTGTATTTCACCATGCTGAGCTGCGGCAAGACACCGGTACAGCTGGTCACAACTCCGCTGGTCCGGATCAGCTGGTTTAGATGCAACTGCCTGTTAGACAAGCAAAACGAAAATTGGTTAATTTTATGCCTTAAAAAAAGGTAATCCTACAAAACGCAACCATCCCTCAAGAACCACCCCATCATGCTACCCTATTAAAAAAGTCAGCACAAAAACCCCTTCCCAGATCACATGTAAAGTCAAAACTGATACATTCACTGTTTTTAAACACCGAGCTCTTTCGCAGTCTTGGTCGCATTTTTATTTCTAGGATCTCACCTGAGAGATCTCAGCTCTTCTACCAGAGGGAGATGGGAAATGCGAACGTGAATCTCGCGGGCAATGCGGTCATACTTTGGGTACATGACCAAAACCACCTCCTTGGCGGCTTCGTCAAAGATCTTTAACATTTCAGCGGGGGCTTCTGGGAGAAAGTAGGCCAAAACGTGCTCGCGGGCAGCCAGATCTTCATAGTTCACCGCCAGGCTCTCTTTGTTGTCTGCAAGAAAAAAAACATGTCACTAATGACATTCCTGTATTAGCTGCTGTGTTAAATGGATGCAAATTTTCCAACCAGAAACGGCTGGACAATGCCGAGACTAAACTTGGCATGCAGTTTTAGGTATACAGACTGGAAATTGCCACCTGCAACTGGTATATGGAGTAAGGACCCAATTGCTACAAGCAATTTCATGTCATAAGCATTCTGTCTGCCATTAAACAGGTCACAACTGCGCTATAGACAAAGACAGCTACAGTGCAGTCATCCAGTACTGGGAGCGTCTATAGACATACTTGAGAACCCCGCGCCCTGCAACTGCTGTGTCCTTCAGACAGTTGATAGATAGATGGATATAGAGATAGAGCCATCTATCTATCTAAAAAAAATAAAAAATAAAAACAGGGGTAAAAGGGCCAATCACAACGGCCCTTTACCATGTGATCAGCTGTGTCCAATCACATGTAAACAGGCTTGTTGGCATTGTCAGTCCTTTCCTCCCACGCTGTGTCTGGAAAGGAGACCCATTAACTGGCAAGCCTGTCAGCACATCATTTACAATACTCATCAGCACCCCGATTTCGAGTGCCCATCAGTGCAACCCCATCAGCGACGAAGAAAAAAAAAAAAAAAAAGATTACTCATTTGCAAAATTTTATAACAAAAATTTTGAAAGTTTGTTTTTTTTCATTTGTTTAGCAGAAAAAAAAAAAAACAAACACCCGTGGTGAACACCACCAAAAGAAAGCTTTATCTCCAAAAAAACTAAATATGTCATTTGGGTACAGTGTTGCACGACTGCGCAATTGTCATTCAAAGTGCAACAGCGCTGAAAGCTAAATATTGGCCTGGGCAGGAAAGTGGCCCTTATTGAAGTAGATAAGAGCAGTAAGTAAACAAAGCCTTGCTTGTGGCTTGTAGTGTTTTATTTTTAATAAAGGCAACTTTTGTTTAGAGTGCGGCTGTCCAGAAAGAAACTTTATTTTTCTGCCTTGCTATATGCATTGTCTGCACCTGTGGCTTCTGTGAGATGGATCATTATCAAGGCTTTCCCTGCCTGGAGCGGCTTCTCCCCTTTCTCATACCTTTACACATGTCACTGATCTTCTCTTTAAAGACATTGTGTCCATGATCATCGACATGGGTTCTCAGAAAGTTCTTGAAGCGGTGGAAGATCTCCAAGCGTGTGGCAGCCATGGACACCCACTCCCTAACACTGTAGCCCTTCATGTCTTCTAGATTCTCAATGCTTTCAATCATTTCTTCATCCTCATCCGCAGCCCCCTCTGCGGCACGCTCGGCCAGTCGCCTTTTCCGTGCAGGGCGGTCTTCCTCCTCGTCGTCGCTGTCTGAAAAAAAAAGAAGAATGAAATCAAGGTTGTCCTAAAATAAAATCTAAATATCTGTAGAGATCAATATAAAATTTGAAATCAAATTATTTTTTGTTAACATTTAAATATCCCACCACCATTGTGTTTAGCTGGTTAGTAGGCATGGAGGAGGGAGGGAATGGCCACTTACCACTGTGTATACACACCCATGTGTGTGACTCTATAGTCACATGGGCTGCTCAGATGTGATGGGAAGGAAATGCTCAGCATAGAAACTCACTGAAAACTGAGCATGTGCAGAGTTGCCACCACAGCTGCCAAAATCCCTAGCTGGATAAGGGACATGGACATAAGGGGGAGATAGAGAACAGCAGGATCAACCAGGTTTTTTTTTTTGCAGAGTACAGAAAACGAATCTCATAGTGACTGAATGAGTATGAACAACGTGTAATACACCGTTTTTTTTTTAGGATGTAGGTTTAGCGACACTAAAAAGGAGCTCAGAACAGCTTGCTAATGAAAGGTACATCTCTACATACATGTTGCTGCTGTATGTATGACTTTTTTTTTTTAGAAAGATTTCCTAAAGAATTGTATAAGGTACGAAAAAAAAAAGCCTGCCTCCTTTGCTCTTTTTTTGTCCCTTCCAGAAAACTGCGGGAGTTTCAGGAAACAAATGGTCTAAGAAAGAAAAAAAAACAGTCCAACTGTGCAGAACCAGGACCAAAAGCCCATATATATTTGCCTTCAAAAGTTAAAGGATATGTAAACCTTTTTTTTATATATAAAAAAACACCCCCATGTCATACTTCCCTCTGTGCAGTTTGTTTTGCAGTGCCCCCCGATCCTCCTTTTCTGGGGTCCCTCAGCTGCGCTCCAGTCCCCCCCTCTTCTCGAGTGCCCCGGAGAAGCGATCTCCCGTGTCTTGCTGCTGCGTCCACAGAAAGCAGTACTCGGACATGCCCCTGGCTCCCGCATTATTGGATTTGATTGACAGCAGCAGGAGCCAATGGCTGCGCGGCTATCAATCTATCCAATCAGGACCTGAGACACTGGCTGGTGCGCTCGTACCTGACGCAGGAACGACCGGGCTCAGTTAAGTAAAAGGGGGGGGGGGGCTCTGGTGCACTACAAGGAGGGTTTTCACCTCAATGCATAGAATGTATTGAGGTAAAAAAACCTTGAGGGTTTACAACCCCTTTCAAACATGGAAACTAGTAGTCATAAGGCTTGAAATCTACCATTTCAGGCTGAGTAGGAGAGTTCAGCGAGAGGGCATTTACAAAGTCTCCATTGCAGATGAGCAGAGATGGTCCTCTCTGGAGGACCGCCAAATACAATACTAGATTCTAATCAGGATGCCAACCAGAATTAAATTTTCAGATTGGTCCTGTGTATGACCCATGACAGCCAAGGAAAAAAATTACCATAGAGGAGCCCTCTACGCATTCGGCCCAGATCACGGCCCGTCTCTCGGTCCCGCATTCTCATAGCCTGCTCTGCAGCATCTCTCTGGCTGGCTGTCAGCTCCTCTGCATCTTCGTCATCCAAGCCTTCAGCTTCGTAAATATCCAGCTCAGAGATGGCACGGTAATCCCTGAAACACGCACAAAAAGCAGAGTTTGAGAAAATGAGAAAAAAAAAAAAAAATGACCCAGATGACAGACAACAATCTACAGAAATACGGCACACGGGGAACACATTACAAATATAAAGAACGGTTTTGATGAGCATAATGTCTCTAAACATTATGACAGTAAACATAATAGAGACCCCACAGGCACCATCTTTATAGCCCTAGAAAATATTATATACCACACTGGCGGGGCGGGAATGGCAAGAGAAGCATTTCCATATCCGAAACCAATTGGATTTATAAATTAGGATGTCATTGTCCCAACGGCTTGAACGTGGAGTGGGACATCAATTGTTTTATAAACAATTGCTGATGTCCCCTCTAGTTTCACCAAAGTCCCAAACAAAATAATTTTTTTCCATATAAATACAGTAAAACCTTGGTTTGAGAGTAACTTGGTTTGAGAGCGTATTGCAAGACAAGCAAAACTTTTTAATAAATTTTGCCTTGATATACAAGCAATGTCTTGATATAAGAGTAGCGTCATGTCACAATGGAGTATATTAAAAAAAAAAAAAAAAAAAAAAAAAAAAAGGAGCCTCTAAGTGTAGCAATATGGTTACATTTAATGAAGGTACAACATTTTGCAACTTATTGCTACACTTAGAGGTGCCTTTCTTCTCTTTTATACCCTGTAAAAAAATGCTTTGATATACAAGTGCTTTGGATTACAAGCATGTTTCTGGAACGAATTATGCTCACAAACCAAGGTTTTACTGTATGTGTGTATATATATATATATTTTTTTTTAACATCTGGATATTTTCCTGTGTCGGTTGGACTTCATGATATGCCATTGCGATTAATTTTGTAATATAGCATGGCAAATGAGAATGCGGGACCGAGAGACGAAGCAGTGCATTGCGGGCGGTATAGCCACGCTGTCCCATTGATTTCAATGGGCAGCAGCGGTAAAGGAGCGATAAACACCCCGCTCCAAAGATGCGGCTAGCAGGACTTTTGGAGCGGTCCTGCTAGCGCACCGCTTCAATGTGAAAGCCTTTGGCGTTTCACATTGAAGACTGCAGGGCAGGATTTTTTCAGGCGCTATTTTTAGCGACAGAACGCCTGAAAAATAGGATTTTTATAACAGCTTACCTGTAAAATCCTTTTCTTGGGAGTACATCACGGGACACAGAGCGACATAGTCATTACTAATGGGTTATATAGTTACCGTCAGGTGCTGGCACTGGCAACTTCCAAAACCGGAAGTACCCTCCCCTATATAAGCCCCTCCCATCCGGGAGCACCTCAGTTTTGTAGCAAAGCAATAAGTGTCCCCAAAGAGGGGCGGGAGCTCTGTGTCCCGTGATGTACTCCAAGAAAAGGATTTTACAGGTAAGCTGTTATAAAAATCCTATTTTCTTTCTCGTACATCACGGGACACAGAGCGACATAGTCATTACTAATGGGATGTCCTAAAGCAATGCCAAATGAGGGGGGGGATACACCATATATAAGCTGAGCGCTATCAGACATGAGGATCTTTTGCGGCCTGCAACACACTGCGCCCAAAGGCGACATCCTCCTGACTTCTAACGTCCACCTGGTAGAACCTAGTAAACGTGTGTACCGAAGACCATGTTGCGGCCTTACAGATTTGAGCCAGGGAGGCCTGGTGATGCACTGCCCATGAAGTTCCAACTGCTCTCGTGGAGTGCGCTCTAACTTTGAACGGAGGCGGTCTCCTTCTCAAGCCATAAGCTTGCATTATGACCTGTCGAATCCACTTGGCTAAAGTAGATTTTGACGCTGCCTGACCCTTTCTGGGGCCTTCCGGCAGAATAAACAAAGTATCCGTTCTGCGAATCTGAGTAGTGGCTTTTAGATAAGCTTTAACTGCTCTTACTACATCCAAAGAATGCAATAACTTTTCCTCTACCGAAGTAGGTTTTGGGGAAAAAAGAAGGAAGAACCACATCTTGGTTCAAATGAAACCTCGATACCACCTTAGGAAGAAAGGCTGGATGAGGACGTAACACTACTCTGTCCTTATGGATAACCAGATATGGCTCCTTACAGGACATAGCTGCTAATTCCGATACTCTTTTAGCCGAACAAATGGCTACTAGAAAAATCAATTTCCTGGTGAGAAGTACCAAGGAAATATGCTGTAATGGTTCAAATGGTTGTTTCTGTAGAACCGACAGAACCAAGTTTAGATCCCATGGACATATGGGAATATTAACCGGAGGACTAATACGCATCACTCCTTGTATAAAGGCTTTGACTAGTGAATGCGAAGCCAAGGGCCTTTGAAAAAATATTGACAGGGCCGAAATCTGACCCTTGATAGTACTCAAGGCAAGCTTCCTATCTACAGCCCACTGTAGGAAGTCCAGAATCCTACCTATTACGTACTTATGTGGATGCCATTTCTTGGCCTCACACCAGGCGATGTACGCCTTCCAGATTCTATAGTAGATCTGCCTGGATACCGGCTTCCTGGCATTGATCATGGTAGATACCACAGCATTAGAGAGCCCTCTCTTTTTTAGAATGTGGGCTTCAATAGCCAGGCCGTCAAACCTAGGGCTGGTAAGGAAGGGTGGTATATCGGTCCTTGCGAAAGCAGGTCCGGACGACGTGGGAGAGTCCAAGGACTCCCCACTGAAATTTTACAATCTCCGCGTACCACGCTCTTCGGGGCCACGCTGGAGCCACCGGAATCACTGGTTTCTTTTCTACCCTGATTCTGCGGAGTAATCGAGGTAACCACTGTGGCGGTGTGAATGCATATATCAGCTTAAACTGATCCCAAGGGAACACTAGGGCATCCGAGCCGCAAGCTAGGGGATCCCTTGTCCGAGAGACAAACCTGTCCCCCTTTGCGTTGAATCTGGATGCTAGAAGATCTACATCCGATGTTCCCCACCGCTGACATATTGTCCAGAAAACCTCGGGGTGAAGGGACCCTTCCTCTGGGCCTAATTGCTGGCGACTTAGAAAGTCCGCCTTCCAATTCTCCACTCCTGGAATGAATACCGCAGATATGGCTGGGACATATTTTTCTGCCCATTTCAGGATGTAATTTACTTCCCTCTGGGCTGCACGACTCCTGGTGCCCCCCTGATGATTGATATATGCCACTGCTGTGGCATTGTCTGATTGAATTCTGACAGGGGACCCTTGAAGTTTGGATGTCCATGCTACTAGGGCATACCGGGCTGCTCGTATCTCTAAAAGATTGATGGGCAGGGCCTTTTCTGCATCCGACCATCTGCCCTGGAGAGACTATTGCTCCAGTACTGCTCCCCAGCCTATAAGGCTGGCATCTGTAGTGACCACCTTCCAGGAAATCGGACTGAAGGATTTCCTTTTTTCAGATTCTGGGGAACCAACCACCAACGGAGGCTCTTGCGAACGGAAGGGGACAAGGACATTGTAAGTCTAGGGCCTGAACTTTTTTGTTCCAGGCTGACAGTATGGCCCCTTGCAAATTCCTTGAATGGAATTGACCGTAGGGTACTGCTTCGAATGATGCCACCATTTTTCCCAGCAGCCTCATATACAGGCGTATGGACGGCTGTCTTTTTTGTACCCACTAAGTGGATCAAATCTTTCAAAGACAACACCTTTCCTCGAGGCAAGAATATTTTTCTCTGGCCTGAATCCAACCTTAGCCCCAAGTATTCCAGACTTTTGACTGGTTTTTAGGGCTGACTTGTCTCGGTTGATAATCCAACCGTGAGATTCCAGATACTTGATCGTCTTGTGAACGACCACGTCTAGTTTTTTCACTGAGTGGTCTATCAGCAACAAGTCATCCAGATATGCCATTATCATTACACCTTGTGTTCTTAAATTGGCCAATAAAGGGCCAGAATTTTTGTAAACACTCGTGGTGCTGTGGCCAAACCGAAGGGTAAGGCTCTGAACTGAAAATGGCACCCTTCTACTGCAAAGCGTAGAAATTTTTGGTGGACTGGAAAGATGGGAATGCGCAAATAAGCATCTTTGATGTCGATCGTGGCTAACCAATCCTCCCCTTGTAGGGCAGTGGCCACCGATCGGATCGACTCCATCGGAAAGTCCTGATATACAGGAATTTGTATAGCCCTTTTAGAATTAATATGGGCCTCCCGTCCGCGTTTGCTTCGGGACTGTAAAGAGGTTTGAGTAAAACCCGAACCCTCATTCTTCCAGGGGAACCTCCATAATTACTCCTTGGAGCAATAGTTGTTCTAGTGCCAACAGGAGGGACTCTCTCTTCCGGGGATCCCTTGGCACGTTTGACCTCAAAAATGGGAAGGAGGAGAGTCTTTTAACTCCAAACTGTATCCCAAACCTACTGCGGAGAGCACCTATCTGTCTTGATCGTGTCCCGCCAGGTCTCTTGCGAACAACTGGAGTCCTCCCCCCACCCGACTGAGTGGGGGCTTCAATGAATTTAACTTTGGGGGAGGTTTTGTACCTCCCCTGACCCAGGGTTTCTCATTACCCTGCTACTGTCCCTGTTTTTTACCCCCGGGATTTGACCGAGGAGGCCGTCGGAACTGTTACACAGCCGCCCCAGGGACTGGAGAAGCAGGCCTCTTAAAGAGGGACCTCTAACTCTGCTTTTAACCGGCAAGAGCGTATTTTTACCGCTGGAAATTTTCTGGATATATTTGTCCAGGTTTTCCCTGAATAAGCGTTCACCATGAAATGGGACGCTAACCAGCCATACTTTACAGGGAGCTTCAGCAGACCAGTTTTTGAGCCATAGGAGCCTACGCATATGTACTATAGACAGCGTAAGGCGGAAGGCCTGATGGACTGAATCCTCTATGGCGTCAACCGCAAAGCCTAAGGCTCTAGGTAGATCAGCTAGGGCAAAGCCTGCTGATCTGTCAAGTCCCTCAAGACCTGTTTCAACTGATCCTTCACTGCTTAGCAGACCCCAATAGCTGCTACTGCTGGTTGTATCACCAAGCAGATTTTCATAAGGACTCCAATCTTTTATCTATTGGGTTCTTGAACATTTGGACATTATCCACTGGACATGTCAGTGATTTATACATACAAGAGATGGCTGCGTCCACTGTAGGGACCTTCCATTTTTTTTTTTTGATGAACTTATCCTCCATGGGATAGACCACCGGAAATCTCTTGGGGGAATAAATATTTTCTCAGGACGTTCCCAATCCTGGTAAATGAGCCCTTTCAGTAAAGGGTGAAGTGGAAAAGAACAAACAGTCTGGGGGCTTCTAGCGACCCCAACGAGGATACAGTAGTGGTTGATGGTTCCGCAAGGTGCATTTTTAAATGCTGATCGGACCATGTTAGTCAGAGACTGAACCCATAATCTTTCAGCTTGAGATGCTGAGAAAAGGTTCCCCCACTGTTGATTCCTCTATAACAGAATCAACTTTATCCTGATCCCCTTCAGGCAGGTCGATCCCTGTATGGGACTGTTGCTCTGCTAACAGGCACTCTGAAGGAGGAGACGGAGATCGGGCGTGCTTTCCCTGACAGGGAGGCAGCCTCTCTAATCCTCCCAGAGCTGAGGAAAAAACCTCCTCTGTTACATACACAGGAGCAGGTGAACTGAGGACAGCCACAGTACCAAGTACCCCTGCGGGGTCTCTACGGTCACTTACCTCTGAACTTCAGGGGAGACTGGTGCAGCAGGAGTATGCCCAAGATCCTCCGAGCCCGATGAGACCCCCTTCGCTTCCTGGAAGATTCAGTTCCGGAGCTTCTGGACGGCATATTCCTAAGCCTAAAGCTGAGGTATTCCAGCCGTAATACACCACTTTTACTGAGAATAGTCTAGCACAATTGCTGCTATATCACAGTTGGTGTCTACTAATGTGCCTTTCTAGGGGATGCCTGTATCAACCGCTTGCTGTATGCCTTTAAATGTTGCCAGCTCTGTCTCTGTACTTCATAGCCAGCTCACTACAATATTGTGGTTTTTTTAAAACTGCTGGGACGCCCGCACATGCGCAGAAGCGCTGCGGCGCGCACAGAGCGTCATCCCCCAGGCTCCGCCCCCTTTCCCGGCTCACCTCTATATATAGAGGCGCGCGCACGCGCGCCTTCGGCGCTAATTTCAAATATGGTAACAAGGGACAGGAGCCAGGGCCCCTCTTTGCCGCAGGCCGGGGGATGGACGAGCACTGCAACATGGCAGAGGAAGCAGTTTCCTATAAGAGAACTCACCATCTGCCTGGACTTTGCTCTGCTGAGAAGAAGCTAGTCCACATGACAAGAAAACATTCCACAGCGGCCTCTAGTGGACAAACACAGGTACCGCAGTCTAATATATTAAATATATATATAAAAAAAAATTTTTTTTTTTTTTTTTCTTGACCACCATTAAAAATTATTAAATTTTTTTAGTAGTTACAGGCATGCACAGAATTTTGCGGGAATACCATTAGGTAACAGACAGAAAGACAAATTAGGCTTGTGGGTCCCCCAATAGAACCAAGTTCCTGGGAGCCCCCACTTACCTGTTCCCCGCCGCAGGACTTTGTTTGGTCCACAAAAGCCCAAACTTCACCTATCACGGCAGGCATTGTAATCAAACCTTCAGGGACCGGGTTCCCAAGGATTCCACTCCCCTGGACCTGTATAGCACCCTGCACAGAAAACATCTTGGTCGTGGGTATGACCAGAGCTCTGGATCCCAGGGTCCAGCTCTCCTAAGAGAAGCATTACAGGCAAAACCTTGCTCTTCTCTGCAAGGCCCGGGTACCGACCGTTTAGCTATGAAGCTTTTTTGGTCGGATCCGGAATAGCTTACTGAGGCCCAAAAGAACCTGTACGCAAGCTCAGTGAAAAACACATGTTTCTTCTTGGCCAACACCTTAGACACTGGCAAAAAACTGAGGTGCTCCCGGATGGGAGGGGCTTATATAGGGGAGGGTACTTCCGGTTTTGGAAGTTGCCAGTGCCAGCACCTGACGGTATCTATATAACCCATTAGTAATGACTATGTCGCTCTGTGTCCCGTGATGTACGAGAAAGAAAAACAAAGTATCCGTTCTGCGAATCTGAGCAGTGGCTTTTAGATAAGCTTTAACTGCTCTTACTACATCCAAAGAATGCAATAACTTTTCCTCTACCGAAGTAGGCTTGGGGAAAAAAGAAGGAAGAACCACATCTTGGTTCAAATGAAAACTCGATACCACCTTAGGAAGAAAGGCTGGATGAGGACGTAACACTACTCTGTCCTTATGGATAACCAGATATGGCTCCTTACAGGACATAGCTGCTAATTCCGATACTCTTTTAGCCGAACAAATGGCTACTAGAAAAATCAATTTCCTGGTGAGAAGCACCAAGGAAATATGCTGTAATGGTTCAAATGGTTGTTTCTGTAGAACCGACAGAACCAAGTTTAGATCCCATGGACATATGGGAATATTAACCGGAGGCCTAATACGCATCACTCCTTGTATAAAGGCTTTGACTAGTGAATGCGAAGCCAAGGGCCTTTGAAAAAATATTGACAAGGCCGAAATCTGACCCTTGATAGTACTCAAGGCAAGCTTCCTATCTACAACCCACTGTAGGAAGTCCAGAATCCTACCTATTACGTACTTATGTGGATGCCATTTCTTGGCCTCACACCACGCGATGTACGCCTTTCAGATTCTATAGTAGATCTGCCTGGATACCGGCTTCCTGGCATTGATCATGGTAGATACCACAGCATTAGAGAGCCCTCTCTTTTTTAGAATGTGGGCTTCAATAGCCAGGCCGTCAAACCTAGGGCTGGTAAGGAAGGGTGGTATATCGGTCCTTGCGAAAGCCGGACGACGTGGGAGAGTCCAAGGACTCCCCACTGAAATTTTACAATCTCCGCGTACCACGCTCTTCGGGGCCACGCTGGAGCCACCAGAATCACTGGTTTCTTTTCTACCCTGATTCTGCGGAGTAATCGAGGTAACCATTGTGGCGGTGTGAATGCATATATCAGCTTGAACTGATCCCCAGGGAACACTAGGGCATCCGAGCCGCAAGCTAGGGGATCCCTTGTCCGAGAGACAAACCTATCCCCCTTTGCGTTGAATCTGGATGCTAGAAGATCTACATCCGATGTTCCCCACCGCTGACATATTGTCCAGAAAACCTCGGGGTGAAGGGACCCTTCCTCTGGGCCTAATTGCTGGCGACTTAGAAAGTCCGCCTTCCAATTCTCCACTCCTGGAATGAATACCGCAGATATGGCTGGGACATATTTTTCCTGCCCATTTCAGGATGTAATTTACTTCCCTCTGGGCTGCACGACTCCTGGTGCCCCCCTGATGATTGATATATGCCACTGCTGTGGCATTGTCTGATTGAATTCTGACAGGGGACCCTTGGAGTTTGGATGTCCATGCTACTAGGGCATACCGGGCTGCTCGTATCTCTAAGAGATTGATGGGCAGGGCCTTCTAGGGCCTGAACTTTTTTGTTCCAGGCTGACAGTATGGCCCCTTGCAAATTCCTTGAATGGAATTGACCGTAGGGTACTGCTTCGAATGATGCCACCATTTTTCCCAGCAGCCTCATATACAGGCGTATGGACGGCTGTCTTTTTTGTACCCACTAAGTGGATCAAATCTTTCAAAGACAACACCTTTCCTCGAGGCAAGAATATTTTTCTCTGGCCTGAATCCAACCTTAGCCCCAAGTATTCCAGACTTTTGACTGGTTTTTAGGGCTGACTTGTCTCGGTTGATAATCCAACCGTGAGATTCCAGATACTTGATTGTCTTGTGAACGACCACGTCTAGTTTTTTCACTGAGTGGTCTATCAGCAACAAGTCATCCAGATATGCCATTATCATTACACCTTGTGTTCTTAGATTGGCCAATAAAGGGCCAGAATTTTTGTAAACACTCGTGGTGCTGTGGCCAAACCGAAGGGTAAGGCTCTGAACTGAAAATGGCGCCCTTCTACTGCAAAGCGTAGAAATTTTTGGTGGACTGGAAAGATGGGAATGTGCAAATAAGCATCTTTGATGTCGATCGTGGCTAACCAATCCTCCCCTTGTAGGGCAGTGGCCACCGATCGGATCGACTCCATCGGAAAGTCCTGATATACAGGAATTTGTATAGCCCTTTTAGAATTAATATGGGCCTCCCGACCGCGTTTGCTTCGGGACTGTAAAGAGGTTTGAGTAAAACTCGAACCCTCATTCTTCCAGGGGAACCTCCATAATTACTCCTTGGAGCAATAGTTGTTCTAGTGCCAACAGGAGGGACTCTCTCTTCCGGGGATCCCTTGGCACGTTTTGACCTCAAAAATGGGAAGGAGGAGAGTCTTTTAACTCCAAACTGTATCCCAAACCTACTGCGGAGAGCACCTATCTGTCTTGATCGTGTCCCGCCAGGTCTCTTGCGAACAACTGGAGTCCTCCCCCCACCCGACTGAGTGGGGGCTTCAATGAATTTAACTTTGGGGGAGGTTTTTGTACCTCCCCTGACCCAGGGTTTCTCATTACCCTGCTACTGTCCCTGTTTTTTACCCCCGGGATTTGACCGAGGAGGCCGTCGGAACTGTTACACAGCCGATGCCCCAGGGACTGGAGAAGCAGGCCTCTTAAAGAGGGACCTCTAACTCTGCTTTTAACCGGTAAGAGCGTATTTTTACCGCTGGAAATTTTCTGGATATATTTGTCCAGGTTTTCCCTGAATAAACGTTCACCATGAAATGGGACGCTAACCAGCCATTCTTTACAGGGAGCTTCAGCAGACCAGTTTTTGAGCCATAGGAGCCTACGCATATGTACTATAGACAGCGTAAGGCGGGAGGCCTGATGGACTGAATCCTCTATGGCGTCAACCGCAAAGCCTAAGGCTCTAGGTAGATCAGCTAGGGCAAAGCCTGCTGATCTGTCAAGTCCCTCAAGACCTGTTTCAACTGATCCTTCACTGCTTAGCAGACCCCAATAGCTGCTACTGCTGGTTGTATCACCAAGCAGATTTTCATAAGGACTCCAATCTTTTATCTATTGGGTTCTTGAAGATTTGGACATTATCCACTGGACATGTCAGTGATTTATACATACAAGAGATGGCTGCGTCCACTGTAGGGACCTTCCATTTTTTTTTTTTTTTTTGATGAACTTATCCTCCATGGGATAGACCACCGGAAATCTCTTGGGGGAATAAATATTTTCTCAGGACGTTCCCAATCCTGGTAAATGAGCCCTTTCAGTAAAGGGTGAAGTGGAAAAGAACAAACAGTCTGGGGGCTTCTAGCGACCCCAACGAGGATACAGTAGTGGTTGATGGTTCCGCAAGGTGCATTTTTAAATGCTGATCGGACCATGTTAGTCAGAGACTGAACCCATAATCTTTCAGCTTAAGATGCTGAGAAAAGGTTCCCCCACTGTTGATTCCTCTATAACAGAATCAACCTCATCCTGATCCCCTTCAGGCAGGTCGATCCCTGTATGGGACTGTTGCTCTGCTAACAGGCACTCTGAAGGAGGAGACGGAGATCGGGCGTGCTTTCCCTGACAGGGAGGCAGCGATAAATGTTGACAATCTCTCTCTAATCCTCCCAGAGCTGAGGAAAAAACCTCCTCTGTTACATACACAGGAGCAGGTGAACTGAGGACAGCCACAGTACCAAGTACCCTGCGGGGTCTCTACGGTCACTTACCTCTGAACTTCAGGGGAGACTGGTGCAGCAGGAGTATGCCCAAGATCCTCCGAGCCCGATGAGACCCCCTTCGCTTCCTGGAAGATTCAGTTCCGGAGCTTCTGGACGGCATATTCCTAAGCCTAAAGCTGAGGTATTCCAGCCGTAATACACCACTTTTACTGAGAAAAGTCTAGCACAATTGCTGCTATATCACAGTTGGTGTCTACTAATGTGCCTTTCTAGGGGATGCCTGTATCAACCGCTTGCTGTATGCCTTTAAATGTTGCCAGCTCTGTCTCTGTATTTCATAGCCAGCTTACTACAATATTGTGGCTTTTTAAAACCTGCTGGGACGCCCGCACATGCGCAGAAGCGCTGCGGCGCGCACAGAGCGTCATCCCCCAGGCTCCGCCCCCTTTCCCGGCTCACCTCTATATATAGAGGCGCGTGCACGCGCGCGGCCACGTGCGCCCTCGGCGCTAATTTCAAACATGGAAACCAGGGACAGGAGCCAGGGCCCCTCTTTGCCGCAGGCCGGGGGATGGACGAGCACTGCAACATGGCAGAGGAAGCAGTTTCCTATAGGAGAACTCACCAACTGCCTGGACTTTGCTCTCTGAGAAGAAACTAGTCCACATGACAAGAAAACATTCCACAGCGGCCTCTAGTGGACAAACACAGGTACCGCAGTCTAATATACTAAATATATATAAAAAAACATTTTTTTTTTTTTCTTGACCGCCATTAAAAATTATTACATTTTTTTTAGTAGTTACAGGCATGCACAGAATCTTGCGGGAATACCATTAGGTAACAGACAGAAAGACAAATTAGGCTTGGGGGTCCCCCAATAGAACCAAGTTCCTGGGGGCCCCCACTTACCTGTTCCTCGCCGCAGGACTTTGTTTGGTCCACAAAAGCCCAAACTTCACCTATCACGGCAGGCATTGTAATCAAACCTTCAGGGACCGGGTTCCCAAGGATTCCACTCCCCTGGACCTGTATAGCACCCTGCACAGAAAACATCTTGGTCGTGGGTATGACCAGAGCTCTGGATCCCAGGGTCCAGCTCTCCTAAGAGAAGCATTACAGGCAGAACCTTGCTCTTCTCTTTGCAAGGCCCGGGTACCGACCGTTTAGCTATGAAGCTTTTTTGGTCGGATCCGGAATAGCTTACTGAGGCCCAAAAGAACCTGTACGCAAGCTCAGTGAAAAACACATGTTTCTTCTTGGCCAACACCTTAGACACTGGCAAAAAACTGAGGTGCTCCCGGATGGGAGGGGCTTATATAGGGGAGGGTACTTCCGGTTTTGGAAGTTGCCAGTGCCAGCACCTGACGGTAACTATATAACCCATTAGTAATGACTATGTCGCTCTGTGTCCCGTGATGTACGAGAAAGAAAACGCCCCAGTGTGAAAGGGGCCTTATGAACATTTAAGTTTGTTTTTTTGTGTGTTTTTATATACAAATTCACTGCACATGCAGTTAATCTTTATGGACTTTAATTGCATATGGTTTGCACATTTGTTGTGCACTTATCACTATTTCATGCCGCGTACACACGATCGTTTTTAATGTCATTTTCAAAAACGACGTTTTTCTCGACGTGATTTTTCTTGTTTCCTCTCAAGCCTGTCCTGCATACACACGTTCATTAACCACTTGACGACCGCTCACTGTATATATACACGTCATTTTTTGGAAGAGGGATATCTCGGTAACGGCAGCAGCTGCTGCCACAACCGAGATATCCATCTCTTCAGCGAGCGGTCGTGTTTACGATAATGGTGGTCTCCGCAGCGGATTCGCCGCGAGATCACCGTTATCGGCGGCGGGGATCGGGTCCTTCTCCCTCTGTGGTATGGATAAGAGTGAGGGCAAGATGGCCCCCACCCGTCTCCATACCATAGCAGGGCGGAACTGACGTCAAAACGTCAGCTCCGCCCATACGTCTTAAAAGGGCCATTTTTTTTGTCATTTTTTTCAAATGACTTTTTTTTTTATTGCATTTTAGTGTAAATATGAGATCTGAGGTCTTTTTGACCCCAGATCTCATATTTAAGAGGACCTGTCATGCTTTTTTCTATTACAAGGGATGTTTACATTCCTTGTAATAGGAATAAAAGTGATCCATTTTATTTATTTTTTTAAAACGGTGTAAAAATAAATAGAATCCAGTCAAATAAATAAGAAAACAAAAAAAAATATTTTTAAAGAGCCCCATCCCGACGAGCTCGCGCGCAGAAGCGAACGCATACGTGAGTAGCGCCCGCATATGAAAACGGTGTTCAAACCACACGTGAGGTATCCCCGCAATCGTTAGATAAAGAGCAATAATTCTAGCCCTAGATCTCCTCTGTAACTCAAAAGATGCAACCTGTAGAATTTTTTAAACGTCGCCTATGGAGATTTTTAAGGGTAAAAGTTTGACGCCATTCCACGAGCGGGCGCAGTTTTGAAGTGTGACATGTTGGGTATCAATTTACTCGGCGTAACATTATCTTTCACAATATAAAAAAAAAAAATTGGGCTAACTTTACTGTTTTCTTATTTTTTAATTTAAAAAAGTGTTTTTTTTTCCAAACAAAGTGCGCTTGTAAGACCGCTGCGCAAATACGATGTGACAAAAAGTATTGCAATGACCACTAATATATTCTCTAGTATGTTAGAAAAAAAACAATATATAATGTTTGGGGGTTTTAAGTAATTTTCTAGCAAAGAAAAATGTTTTGTAAACACCAAATTTGAAAAACAGGCAAGGTCCTTAAGTGGTTAAAAAAAACGCTCGAGCAAAGCGCAGTGACGTAGAACACGTACGACGGCACTATAAAGGGGAAGTTCCGTTCGAATGGCGCCACTCTTCATGTTAGTAAAGTTTGTTGAGCGACGATTTGCGCTTTTCAGTCCGTTACAGCGTGACGAATGTGCTATCTCCATTACGAACGCTAGTTTTACCAGAACGAGCGCTCCCGTCTCATACTTGATTCTCAGCATGCGCATTTTTTTTCCCCCTCGTAAAAGCATACACACACACACACACTACCGTTTTTCACGTCGTGAAAAAAAAAAACGACGTGAAAAAATGGAGCAGGTTCTCATTTTTTTAGGCCATTTTTCACGTCGTTAAAAATGCTCTGGAGCCTACACACGATCGTTTTTAATGCCCAATTTAAAAAAATGGCATTTTTAACGACGTGAAAAACGATCGTGTGTACGCGGCATAATGTTTTTTTTTAACACTACATAGTCCATCATCCAGCGCTGCACTCTTTTCTTTATACATATCTTTTGTGCCCCATATCAGGGTTATAGTGCTTAGCTGCAGGATATCCTTCACGGTTTTATTTATATTTTGCTTTTTAATTTTATCACACACACACCTAGCGCAAATTTCTTTAGATCTTGTTACAGAAATACGGCAGCATGAAGATCTGAATGACCCGGGGGGGAAATAAGATTCACCCTCATCCATCCATAGTACAAAAACTACATTACTATGCACAACAGATCAGTCACCAGGATGACAAATAAAAAAGTGGCAAACCTCTCCATCCCGTCACCGATGAGCTCTTCTCCATCTTCCTCCTCGACAGGAAGAGCCTCATCTCCAAGGATATTGTCCGACTCGTCCTCAAAGGGAGGGAGGTCCCGGCCAGGGCTGGACGTGAGCGCATCTCCGCGTCTTGATCCGGAACGGGGGCTGGTAGCAATAACAAATGACTCTGAAGAATCCTGTAACAACCAAAAGAGGTCAGCGCAACAGGTCACCACACACACACTACAATCTGATCGTACAATCAGAATCAGATCTACCAAAATGTAAGTGCAAGGGCCTTCCCCCAATTGTAAAAGTAATGGCAAGTCCTCATTTTACATAGGCCTCCTTCACACTGGTGGAGTCCACCAGCAGATCCGCCCACTCAGCAGGGAAATCTCTGATCCCTGAGTAGGTGGATGACAGGTCTGTGTCCATTCTGCTGACCCAGAACAGACACGGACCTAGCCTGCTGTCAGATGGTAACGAACTGCCCGTCCATTTACATCCAACTGTCATCCGAGCCGATAGATGGGGACAGATCTCTGTCTGTTTTTGGCAGATAGGATCGGATGTCGGCAGACATGTGTACGTTGACATCCGCCGCTCCATTAAGAAATAGAGGGTCCGATCGGGTCCACCTGAAAAACTGACAGGTGGACCCGGCCGGTTCATCAGTGTGAAAGGGACCTTTGTAAGAAAATAGCTCATGTACCTTATGAGCTTTTTTTTTTTTTCATTATTATTTAAATCGGACACATGCTTACCGCATTTGGGGCATCATTAAGCTCTTACACCCCTTTCACACTGGAGCGGTTTGCAGGCGATATTGCGCTAAAAATAGCGCCTGCAAACTGACCCTAAACTGGGTCTCCAGGAGCGATGCGCTAGCAGGACGGGGAAAAAAAAGTCCTGCTAGCCACATCTTTGGAGCGGTGTTTATACCGCTCCTGCCCATTGATTTCAATGGGACACCGCGGCTATATCACCGACAAAGTACCTCTGCAGAGGCACCTTGCGGTGGTAAAACCGCCCTGCTAGCGGCTGAACAGCGCCGCAAAATTGGCGGTAAAGCACTGATAAAAATAGTAGCGCTTTACCACCGACGCACCCACCGCCCCAGTGTGAAAGGGGCCTCAACGCAGGCGCCTCCCGAACCCTTTAAGAGATTTATGATGCCGGGGGGGGGAGGGGCTTAGGAGCACATGAATGCCGTGATTGGCGGTCACATGATCCAACTACTATCGCAAACAGCGATTGGGAGCATTCAGTTAGGCGCAAGCACCGCGCGCACTCTCAGCACACCTATATGCACAGCAATTAACGCAAGTGTGGCCCCTCTGCGCCAAGAACCAGCATATTTGCGTGCGCCAGGCGCCAAGGGGGTTATCAATGAATGGCACCAAAAGCAAAAAATTTATTTTTGCGCATTTCGCAAAATGTTTAGAAAAAGTCACATGACCGCGTGCATTCGTGAAACACTACAGAGAGAAAACAGGCTTTAGTGCCCGCACACAGGCGATCCAGAAAGCAAAACGACACATTGTCTGTTTTTCTTTACATGCTAGTCACATATCGAAAATTACAATTTTACTAAAGTTACGAAAATTCTCGTACAACGGAAAAAATAAAATTCAGAAGTAATGTTTTGTAATTTTTTATGCATTTGTATTTTTGATCGACAAAAGTACAATCTGGTACCATATGAGAAAAAAATGTTGTGATTATTCGATCTGATATCACCGGATGGAACTGTCACGATCGACTCGAAAGCTGTGTACTACACCCTTATTGGTGCTTAGTCAAAAATCGTTTGGGGTGCCAGTAAGAATAATGGCACCCCAACCACCTATACACACACATTTTTTTCTAATTATATATATATATATATATATATATATATATATATATATATATATATGTATATATATTTTTTTTTTTTACTAATTTATATTAATTTATATTATATTTGTTTTTATTATACACACAAAAATGAAAATAAAAAGACTCAATCAGAACACCATAAACAAGTGAAATACCCCCAGAAGTAACCCGTTACACTGGATATAGACAGTCCTAAAGAACAATGAGCCTCTCCATGTCCTGTCCCAGGCATGCTGGGACTTGTAGTACTCCTACCCCTGGGGCTCCTCTCTCCCTGTACTATACACACAATAGCCGGTCCCCCAGACCGATCCAGCCCACTCCCGGTCCCCCCACATCCCGCACTCACTGCCATGCTGCCGTTTTATCCGCGCACACAAGATCTGATCCGCTTGTCTCTCCAGTTGTCGGTTTGGCGCGAAAAACCCACGTGACCAGCCCAAGCGCGCGAAATTCTCTCCTTCTTTGCATGAGCCCCGCCCCGTAACTCGAAGACTGCGGGGATAGAGAAGGGGCGGGGCGCTCCGGAAGCTGTGCTCATTGGTTCCACTCAGGCGGAAAGGCGGGGCTCATGATTAAACAAGCATGGTGCTCATGTTTGAGTTAGAGAGACGACAAAAGAAAAGTTATTCAAGTGGTAGTGACATCACTAATGTACAGAATGATGATATACACACAGATCAGCCATAATATTATGACCACTGACAGGTTAAAGTGGTAGTAAACCGATAAAAAAAAATGTTCTCCCTGCAAATTAATGTCATGATGTGCTAGTAGACATTGCATACTAGCACATTATGAAAGACTTACCTGAAAATGAAGCCTTTCCAGCGGCACGGGACAGGGCTTCTATCTTCACCCAGTCTGTCTTCCGGCCGTGTCTGCGGGCAGCCGCCGTATGACTGGCCCAAACTGCGATGACGTCCCGGCACGGCACTCTCTATGCACGGCGTGACATCACCGGCCAGGGCTGTCTTTAATATTGATTGGACCCTGGGCAATAATTTTCTTGGGCCCCCGACTCTGAGACATACAATAAATAGCAGCTAGGCTCAAAATCAGTTTACTGCAGCAGATAGAGGTTACACCATTACTGCCCACTGATTGGTTGCTAGAGGTTACTGTCATTAATACAGCTCACTGATTGGTTGCTAGAGGTTACTGCACATTATTATAGCTCACTGACTGCTAGATGTTACTGCACATTACAGTATTACTGCTCACTGGTTGGTTTCTAGAGGTTACTGCACATTATTACAGCTCACTGATTGGTTTTTAGAGGTTACTGCACATTATTACAGCTCACTAATTGGTTGCTGGAGGTTACTGCACATTATTACAGCTCACTGATTGGTTGCTGGAGGTTACTGCACATTATTACAGCTCACTGATTGGTTGCTGGAGGTTACTGCACATTACAGCTCACTGATTGATTGCTAGAGGTTACTGCAAATTATTACCACTCACCGATCACTTCACTACATAACCCCAACCGGTTTTCCATAGCCCATAGCCCTGCCCACCCCCCTGTACTCTTCATAGCCCTGCCCACAACCCTCCTGTATTCTTTATAGCCCTGCCCACAACCCTCCTGTACTCTTCATAGCCCTGCCCGCAACCCTCCTGTACTCTTCATAGCCCTGCCCACAACCCTCCTGTATTCTTTATAGCCCTGCCCACAACCCTCCTGTACTCTTCATAGCCCTGCCCACAACCCTCCTGTATTCTTTATAGCCCTGCCCACAACCCTCCTGTACTCTTCATAGCCCTGCCCGCAACCCTCCTGTACTCTTCATAGCCCTGCCCGCAACCCTCCTGTACTCTTCATAGCCCTGCCCGCAACCCTCCTGTACTCTTCATAGCCCTGCCCGCAACCCTCCTGTATTCTTCATAGCCCTGCCCACAATCCTCCTGTACCCTTCATAGCCCTGCCCACAACCCTCCTGCACTCTTCATAGCCCTGCCCACAACACTTCTTTACACCGAGCCAGGGTACCAGAGACTGTCCTCTGCAAACGGCCATGGTGGCAGTTCAATCCCGCAAAAACTTCTCAAGCACCAAAACAACGCCTCCTCCTCAATACCATAGCAGCAAGAAGGGAGGGGACCAATCCCAGGAGACCCAGACTCCATGTAATGTGAATGATAGGACTTTCTGTGTTTCCTTCTCTACAGGCCTCCGGAGTTTGCCTGCTATTTAACTCCGGACTCTGGAAGAGTGGCATAGTTCAGTTTCTGACGCTGGCTCAAGGGGCAGCTGCTTCGGACCCCACAGCAATGACTGGGCCCAGGGCAGCTGCACCGTTTGCCCCACGTTAAAGACAGCCCTGTCACTGGAACTGCTTAAGTAAATACCTCCTGCTCATTATTTACTGTACCTACAGGTAAGCCTTATTATAAATAGATTACAGATCTGTCTGCTTTTCTCCCTGAACTCAGAGTTGATTTCTGGTGTTCCGTCAGAATAGGCGACCTGTCAGATTAGGTAAGAGAAGTGACGTTCTGTCAGCTGAATACTTATTGCGCATGCGTAGCAGGTTTGCTAATGAGAAAGAACACCTGCAGTCAGAAGGCAGCCACAGACATGTTACTACACCCAGCTACGTCTTGAATTTCAGAGTCATTTTAGCAATAAACTGAGCGGATATAAATAAATATAGTACATTGACACCTGTGATGCTGTTTTAAATGTTAAATTCTGAAAGAAGCTAAACGCCAGCAGTTGGAAGGTGGCGGTGGCCATCTTGGTACACCCTGCACCATTTTTTAGAGCAGGCGGTTGGCTTTTTAGTGATAACAACCAATGTGGCTAAAAGCCGCTTAACTGTAGTCCTAAATCCTAAGGAGCTACCTTCTGCTGCTCTTACCGGGCCTCCCATCCCACCGGGAGACCCGAGCCACCAGCTGGCGCGTCCGCCACCTAGGCTGAGACCCGAACAAAGTCGGATTCGGCTTCGATTGAGTATCCGTTGTAAAATCCCGGAAGCGACGTCACATAATCACTTCGGGTTTACTCGGCTGCCTAGACATGTGCGGTTCATTACGTTTCGAATTGGATGAATTTTCATTATTCGAAAATTCGGAGGTATACGAATTTCCGAATTAGAATAGTACCGAATTGAAACGAATACGAAATGACAAAAAAATAAATTTGGACGAAATTCAAATTCAAATAGTTTTTCGAATACTTTTAGAATTCGAATACTTTTCAAATTCTAAACGTTTTTGATTTCGAATTTTTTTTGAAAAGTTTTCGAATTCGAATAGTTTTCGAATTTGAAAAGTTTTCCAATTTCCAAAGAGGATTAAATAGAATAGAAAATAAAGGAATAGAATAGATTTTTTTTTTCTATTCTATTTCTTTATTTTCTAGTCCATTTTATTCTTTTGGGAAATTGGAAAACTTTTCGAATTTGATTTGAAACCTTTTCAAATTCGATTCAAACAGTTTTCGATTTGTTTAGAGAACTAATAAACAAAACGAATTCCGAAAACAAATTAAATGAATGAAACAAATTTAACTACACAAATTTATATAAATAACGAATCAAAACAAAACAAAACACATTTTTTCGTTCTTCACATTTCTACAGTTGCCAATGGCGCAGATTTAAAAATATTGCAGTATTCAGAATCGCCAATTTTGGTGTTCTAAATACTTTGAAGTGCAAAGGAGGGATTTGGGGTCTTTTAGACTCCATAAAGAGTACCTGTCACAAGCTATTACTGTCACAAGGGATGTTTACATTCCTTGTGACAGCAATAAATGTGATCAGAATTTTTTTTTTCATGGGACAATGTAAATAAATAAGATTTTTTTTAAAGCGCCCCTGTCCCTGCGTGCTCGTGCAGAAAAGAAAACGCATACATAAATGTAAACTGTTTTCAAATCACACATGTGAGGTATCGCCGGGATCGTCAGAGCGAGAGCAATCATTTTAGCAAACGACCTCCTCTCTAATTCTAACCTGGTAATCGTTACATTTTTTTAAAGCGTCGCCTATGGAGATTTTAAGGTACCGTAGTTTGTTGCCATTCTAAGAGTGTGCGCAATTTCAAAGCATGACATGTTTGGTATCTATTTACTCGGTGTAATATCATCTTTCACATTATATAAAAAAAATGGGCTAACTTTACTCTTTCGTTTTTTTGAAATTCATGAAAGTGTATTTGAAAGACCGCTGCACAAATACCGTGTGACATAAAATATTGCAACAATCACCATTTTATCCTCTAGGGTCTTTTCTAAAACAATATATATAATGTCTGGAGGTTCTAAGTAATTTTCTAGCAAATAATTATGGATTTTAACTTGTAAGCATAGGCATGAATGACGTAGTAAGATGTCCGCTGGTGCCTTCTGACTGCAGGTGTTCTGTCAGATTAGCAAACCTGCGCATGCGCAGTAAGTATTCAGCTGATGGAACGTCACTCCCGTTATCTAATCTGACAGGTCGCCAATTCTAACATAACACCGGGAGAAGAAATAGACAGATCGCTGTTCTGTGTTCGTCCACGCTCTGTGATTGGCCACAGCCAATCAGCAGGTATACAGCTGAAATCATTGGCTGTACCCTGCTGACAAACTCATGCTGTGTCACGGCACGGGTCAGCAGGGGGCGCGCACGCGTGCTGCTAAACCAGGAAGTACACTGTGACATACGGGTATGTCGCGGTGCCGCCCACTGTATATCTACGGCAAGCGACTAAACATTTTATATGTTTTCTATTGTGAATTAAATATGTGTTTATCAGATTTGCAAAGCATTCTGTTTTTATGGAAATTGGGTTGTAATAAAGAAAATAAGAAAAAAAGAAAAGAATCTAAATATGTGTGCTATAGTATAGTATGTATTTGCCTGGCAATAGATATACGTATTTATATATGAGACGATCTGCGCTCCTCTGCCTGCCCCGTCACGTGCTCAGATCTCTGGGATCGGATGGAATGTACTCGGCGGTTACATTGTATCGTTCTGTATCCTTCTCACCACTAGGGGGAGGATGTTTGTGTGGGTCACGTGTCCTGCTCTGGGTTCTGTCATCCGGAAGCGGCCTCATCCATCTGTCGGAGATCGGCAGGGCTGTTGGAGGAGCGCCGAGGCATCGATCAGCGGTGAGAGAACAGCCCAGGGATACACCGAGGAGGGGGGCGGGTACCGGGGGGAGACCCCGGACTAACAGGTGGGTACATTCGGGAATGTGGGGGGATTACATGTCCACCAGGGAGAGGAATATCGGGGACATGTCAGGGGTGTACACAGAGGGGGTTCTGGGGTCTCACTAGATTGGGGGGAGGATGGAGATGTTCTAGAAGAGGGTGTAGAGGAGGTCAGGGGGATCTGGGTAGTGTAAGTAGAGGAGGTATTGGGGGGTGTAGAGGAGGTCAGGGGGGATCTGGGAAGTGTAGAGGAGGTATGAGTGGGGGGGTGATCAGGAGGTAATGGGGGGGGGGGTGTAGAGGAAGTATGGAGGGGGGGGGGGTAGTGAGGAGGTCAGGGGATCTGGGAAGTGTAGAGGAGGTATGAATGGGGGGGTGTAGAGGAGGTCAGGGGGGATCTGGGGAGTGTAGAGAAGGTCAGGGGGATTTGGGAGGTGTAGAGGATGTATATAAGGGGGAAAGAAGGTTGGGGAGGTGGGATCTTGGAGGTTTAGAGGAGGTCAGTGGCATCTGGGGGGTGTAGAGGAGGTATGAGGGGGGTGGTGAGGAGGTATGGGGGGGTGTAGAGGAGGTATGCAGGGGGAGGTTTAGAGGAGGTCAGGGGTATTTGGGAGGTGTAGAGGATGTATGGAGGGGGGAATGAAGGTTGGGGCGGTGGGATCTAGGAGGTTTAGAGGAGGTCAGTGGCGTCTAGGGGGTGTAGAGGGGGTCAGAATTATCTGGGGGGTGTAGAGGAGGTATGAGGGGGGGTGTAGAGGAGGTATGAGTGGGGGTGTGATCAGGAGGTATTGGGGGGGGGGTGTAGAGGAAGTATGGAGGGGGGGTAGTGAGGAGGTCAGGGGATCTGGGAAGTGTAGAGGGGGTATGAATGGGGGGTGGTCAGGAGGTATTGGGGGGTGTAGAGGAGGTCAGGGGGGATCTGGGGAGTGTAGAGAAGGTCAGGGGGATTTGGGAGGTGTAGAGGATGTATATAAGGGGGAAAGAAGGTTGGGGAGGTGGGATCTTGGAGGTTTAGAGGAGGTCAGTGGCATCTGGGGGGTATAGAGGAGGTCAGAGATATCTGGGGGGTGTAGAGGAGTAGAGGAGGTATGAGGGGGGGTGGTGAGGAGGTATGGGGGGTGTAGAGGAGGTATGCAGGGGGAGGTTTAGAGGAGGTCAGGGGTATTTGGGAGGTGTAGAGGATGTATGGAGGGGGGAATGAAGGTTGGGGAGGTGGGATCTAGGAGGTTTAGAGGAGGTCAGTGGCATCTAGGGGGTGTAGAGGGGGTCAGAATTATCTGGGGGGTGTAGAGGAGGAGGGGGGGTGTAGAGGAGGTCAGGGGGATCTGGGAAGTGTAGAGGAGGTATGCAGGGGGAGGTTTAGAGGAGGTAAGGGGGATCTGGGAAGTGTAGAGGATGTATGGAGGGGGGAAGGAAGGTTGGGGAGGTGGGATCTAGGAGGTTTAGAGAAGGTCAGTGGCATAGAGGGGGTCAGAATTATCTGGGGGGTGTAGAGGAGGCCTGGGGGTTCTGAGAGTGTAAAGGTGGTTGGAGCCTGGAAGTATATAGTAGGTCAGTGGGGTCTGGGGAATGTAGAGAAGGGCTGGGTGTTGTAAAGTAGGTCAGTGGGGTCTTGGGGGGGGGGGGTGGTCATTACAGAACAGACTAGTGGGGGGTCCTAGAGGGGGTGTTGAACAGAACAGACTAGTGGATGGTGACAGGGTACAGAACATACAAGTAGGGGTTGGAGGGGGGGGTAATAGACTAATGGGGGGGTGTCTAGAGGATTAAAAGACAGACTAGTCTGGGGCTTAGGGGATACACAATAGACTATTTGGAGGATAGGGGGATACAGAGTAGAGTAGACTTATGAAGGTAGTGGGGGGGTGTCTTGGGGTGTGTTGTCCAAAATAGACTGGGGGGGGGGAACATACTAGTAGGCCTTCTGTGGGGAGTAATAGATTAGTGGGGGGACCTAGGGAAGTACAGAATAGACTAGTGAGGGACTGAGGGGGGATAGACTTTGGGACTGGCGGGGTTTCTGATCAGACTAGTGAGGGACCGAGGGGGTCGGACTGGGGGAAGATATAGAGAAGACTAGTGTGAGAATAGTCTGTTGAGCAGCCTATACATCCTTCTTTTTTTCCCTTCAACCAGCAGATTGAAGGGGAGAAAAAAAAAAATAGATCCAATCTACACATTCGATCTGCATGGGGGAATCCACCTGCTGTCCCATTGTATTCTCTCCACAGGGAGCCGTCACCTGAATACAACGATCAGTGCTGCCGGCTATAGCCAGCGGCACTGATTGATTGGGAAAGATCCAACAGGCTGATTTACAGAAGTTGATCGGTAGGTCAGCTTTTGTACAATCAGGGTGACCCATACGTGAATCAAAATTTGTTCCGGTCCCTGCTGAACCTTTTCCCGGCTTTTTTCTCTCGATCGCTCTCTCTCGATCGCTCTCTCTCGATCGCTCTCTCTCGATCGCTCTCTCTCGATCGCTCTCTCTCGATGGGAGTGTACGAGGAGAATCTTGTGTCTCGGGGTTCTCGGTGAGATGATTTATATTTCATTCTCCTCCTGGTGTCCTCATCCACCTCGTCTCCATCACTCCAGGGTATGGTATGATATTACATATCAGTGCCGGGTGTCAGACAATGGTCACTTGTTTTGTCTCATTTCCTGTTTACTTGAATTACCTGTTTTAGATGGAATGGGGATTTTCACAACAACTCAAAGCCGTTTCTCTTTCACTTCTCTGATGATAACTTCTGCTTTCACGACCCCCTGACTAGAATACAATAATAAAGGTGGGGAAGTTCTGAATTTAGAAATAGGCTTTGGTCAGGATAAAAATAAAATCATTTTACATGTGGACATATTTCTAGTTGTTTTCACATAAGATTCGCACAGTTTCCCAGTTGAATCCAATTAGTAAAATGTGTGAATCCTGGGTGAACGCTGAGAATTTTGTGTGAAAATATTTATAAGTAGACGGCACAGTGTCAGGTGATTTGGATTTCTAAAGTGGAAGTGCAAGGAGAACTCTGATTTTAATTGCTTTCTGCAGCCAGTGAGGTTTGCCCCGACTTCCTGTCTTATGACGCTTGTCAGTAGAACAGGAAATGAGCAGAAATCTCCAACAAGGTCATAGAAAATGAAGCAGAGACAATCTCAATGAACATCATGTGCTGTGTTTTTATCTTAAATTGGAGTTCCACCCAAAAATTAAACTTCAGCTGATCTGTCGTCTCCCCCCACCCACGGTGTCACATTTGGCACCTTTCAGGGGGCAGGGGTGGAGCAGATACCTGTCTAATACAGGTATTTTCTCCCACTTCCAGCAAAAGATCGCAGCGATCTAAGCCATGTCTGGCCCCTCCTCCGTCCCGTCCCCCCACTGTCTTCTGGGAGACACACAGGTCCCAGAAGACAGCAGGGACCACTCAGAACGTGAAGCGTGACTTGCGCATGCGCAGTAGGGAAGCAGCCTGATTCCCTTACTAGCAATGTCTGGCCTGCACCTGGAGCCGAGGGGAGCCTGCACAGGTAAGTGTCCGCTTTAACTGAAGCCTAAAGTAGAACTATAGGCAAAACTTATTTTATTATTTTTTTGGATAGAGCAAGGGAGGGTTATAACTCCTGTCAGATTGGGGAGATTTCCCCCCACTTTCTGTCCCATAGCCAAACAGGAATTCATGGGAAATCCCTGCAAATTAAGGGAGTTTCTTTGGGACTCTCAGATCACCAGAACTGGTGTCCCCATTGGAAGATTTCCAGTCTATTACTTTTCTGGGGGCAACCCAAAATTTGGGATTTTCTTTTACTTTCAATGGTAAACAGGACAAATAGAGGGGGGGGGGGGATCTCTGTAACGGGAGCAATAAAAACATGACAGGTGTTCTAATCCCTCTCCACTCCATCCAAAAAAAAAAAAAAAAAAATTGCCTTTTAGTTATACTTTAAAGCTAAACTCTAAAGGCCACAGTGTTTGTTACCCCAACACTTCTTATTCCTGATATGTGGCTGCTGTATCATGTACTTGTATGAGAAAGTATCCGGTTCTCTTTGTATTTCTCCCTTTCTTCCATGGTGTTCCTGCCAGTCCTTTCCATACAAAAACTGACCACTAAGCAGGAGAGCACAGCCTGGTCAGTTCTCTAGCTGTGCTGGGAACTCTGTGTACTCTCCTCCCAATGATTAAACTTGTCTTGACATGCCCCCACTACACAGCCATTCACTGGGAAGCTCAGTGTGCTGCTCATTCTCCTCCTCCAGCTCTTATGCAGCTGAGAACTGAGGGGAATGTGGACACTTCTAAAAAGGGGAAAAAAGGTATTTATCATTTTTATAAATCTATACACAAATGTTTTGCCTTTCATTTTTTAAATTTTAAACTGAATGGGTTGTTTTACAAGGTGATCGTTTACAATCGCTTTAATGTAGCTTTGTAATCATAAGCTATTAAATGTATTTTTTTCTTTATACAAGCCGTGTAAGTACCTGAATCGGGCCTGGCATCTGCTCCTGGACAGCAGGGCAGGAGTGTGAGAGAAAGAAGCAGCACAAGCTGCTAATCAGGTCATGTGCTGTCAAGAAGCATGCTCATAGGAGGAGAGAGCAGGGTGACAGAGATGAGCTCATCACTGTGCTGTATCTCCTTTCACTGTCCTGTCATAGGCTAGGGGTGGGTCTAGGATGACCTGGGCTCAGAGGAAGTGGATTGAATGATACTAGACAATCATACCAAGAACAGGTTGCAGAAAGAAAGGACTGTGGGGGAAATTTCTGGAATGAAGATTGTTGTTAAGACTCGGTTCACACTGCAGTGATGCGGGAACCCTGCAAATCGAATACTGGTTTCCGTATCGCATGTCTCCCTCCGGTAGTTCACACTGGCCTATGCGAACCACTAGGGGTGTCAATACAAAGTTAAAGCGGAGGTCCGCCAAATTATTATTTTTTCTTTAAAGTCAGCAGCTACAAATACTGCAGCTGCTGACTTTTAAAATAAGGACACTTAGCTGTCCTGGGCGCCCGCGATGTCGGCACCCGAAGCCGATCTGTCCCTCGGTCCTCGGATGCTGCTGCCGCCATCTTCGGTAAGGGAATCAGGAAGTGAAGCGTTGCGGCTTCACTTCCTGGTTCCCTACTGCGCATTTTTTTTGTATGGTCAGTTCACAAATCCGTCACACAAGTCGAAAGTACAAACACGCATGCTCGGAATCAATGCTCACCAAACACAAAATTAGCAGAAGGGGCCCAAAGGGTGGCGCTTAAGAGCTGAAATTCCTTGTAGTAGTAGTACTACGTTCGTGTTTGTGGCACAACAATTGTGTACCGTTAGTATGCAAGTCAAGATCCTGGCAGACGCTCGGTTGGCCAACAATCGTACCGTGTGTACGAGGCTTTAGACTCAAATAAAAATATCAAAATATATGAAGGGTCTTTAAAAAGTTTCCGGTTCTTTTTTATATTTAACCATTTATTGACCACCCTATAACAGTTTTACTGCTAGAGGGCAGCATCTGTGCAGCGGATCATGTTTGTGTATATACATGATTCTGTACATCCAGGTGTGGGCGCGAATGTGCGGCGGCTCGCTCCCTCTGTAATCACACACAGTGGGAGCCAATCGTCGGGTGCCGCGGACTCGATGTCCACCGGCACCTGCCGATTATCAGACAGGACTGCAATCTGCCTATGTAAACAAAGCAGATTGCTGTTCTGACAGTTAGGGAAGGCATGGATCCTGTGTCTTTGCAAAGCAAAGACTAGGATCCATGTCTTCCCCTGGTAAAAGCACCTCCTGCAGTTGAGCTAAACACTGGTTAGGCACACAGTTAACCCTTTGGTCACCCCTGATGTTAACCCCTTCCTAACCAGTGTCATTAGTACAGTGACAGTGCAAATTTTTAGCACTGATCACTGCATTAGTGTCACTGGTTCCCAGTGTCCGCTGCAATACCACTATAAGTTGCTGATTGTTGCCATTACTAGTAAAAGAGATATAATAAAAATGAATACAAATATCCCATCGTTTGTAGATGTGCTTATTGGGATTTTGTTTACTAAAAACGTGTGGCAGAATACTTATTTGCCTTAATTGATGAAGAAATTTTGATTTTCTTCCCAAAAAAATATTGGATGTGTATTATAGAAGAAAGTAAAATCATATTATTATTTTTTTTTTTTTTTTTTTAGTTAAAAATAAAAAGTGTGGAAACTTTTTTTTTTTCCTTTCATACCCTCGTATATTGTTTCATGTAAGCCACCTCAGGAATTTGTGCTTAGCGACTCGTAAGATAATTACTTAGCCAAGAGCAAAAAGAGGTAGAAAAAAATCTGCTGATATTTGCAACCTTTTACATAATAATCCTCAAACCTCTCCCTGACTTTTGCCTCGCTGTTCTCTGCAGCCTGTTGCTGTTATTTTTGGCAGACAGTGGCACAAGAATGACAGTTGGCAGCTTCGATCGGTGTGATCGGACAGGAAGTCAGCTGAGTACTGGAGAAGATGCATTCCTCTCTGCCAACTACTCGGATTAATTTTGAAGCTAAATGGCAGGCAAACACAGATGAAATATATTGGAGAGATTTGTATTTCTGTCCATCCAGTCTTGATTTTCACACAGCTCTGCCACACAGCACAGTTCTTTTTGGTATAGAATAGGGACCTGATTTTTTATTTTATTTTTTTCTACTGAAAATTAAATAAGCCCGCCACCTGTACACTGAGAACTAACCAAACAAAGACTGCTGATTACTCAGGTATCGGTCTTCAGTGAGCAGAGAGCCAGTGACTGTCAGTAGCTGCCTATCTGCTCTGCCCCTCCAGTGCTCACTGGAGTGCTGAGCTGTGGAGGGGCGGAGTCTCTGGCTCAGGCTCTCGGAAGCTTGGTGAAAGGCTGAGCCAGCTGCCGGTCCAGGGATCTGGGGGGATCCTGAAATGAAAGTCGGAATCTCTCCAGAGCCTGGACTGGGGAGTGATGTGGCTTTAGCCTGCTTTTGGCTTAATACACATCACAGGAGTGCAGAACAAAGTGCACTCCTGTTATACCCTGGAGAGGTAGGGCCAAAAGAGCGTTGGTCCTACTTCTCCTTTTAAGTAACACAGGTCTTGTCCCTCCTCCCAGCCTTTGATTGGACCATGAAAGGAGAAGCAACAGACTGATGAGCTCATCTCTGTCACTCTGCTCTCTCCTCCTTTTTAGCGTGTTTCTTTTTGGCACTTGAACTCATCATGTACTGCTTCTCCCTCTCTCAGTATGGGTTCTGCGGGTTTCAAAGGGCTGATACCAGGTAATATTTAGGAACTAAGGGCTTGTTCACACAAACTTAGAGAATAGGCATCTTGTTATTAATGTAATTGTGAACCTTTACCTTGTAGAACAACACTTTCAGTTTATAGATAGAAATGCTAGGCAGAACATTTGTGTGTATGTAGAAATAATATTATAAATACATTTGGGCCAAATCTTCTTTTGGTGGAGGGGGGATTATGGTCTGGGGATTGTTTTTCAGGGGTTGGCCCCGGCCCCTTAGTTCCAGTGAAGGGAACGCTTAAGGTGTCAGCATACCAAGACATTTTGGACAATTTCATACTCCCAGCTTTGTGGGGACAGTTTGGGGACGGTCCCTTCCTGTTCCAACATAACTGCACACCAGTGCACAAAGCAAGGTCCATAAAGACATGGATGAGCCAGTTTGGGGTGGAGGAACTTGACTGGCCTGCACAGAGTCCTGACCTCAACCTGATAGAACACCTTTTGGGATGAATTAGAGTGGAGACTGCAAGCAAGGCCTTCTCATCCAACATCAGTGCCTGACCTCACAAATGCACTTCTGGAAGAATGGTGAAACATTCCCATAGACACACTCCGAAACCTTGTGGACAGCCTTCCCAGAAGAGTTGAAGCTGTTATAGCTGCAAAGGGGGGGGCAACTCAATATTGAACCCTACGGAGTAAGACTGGGATGCCATTAAAGTTCATGTGCGTGTAAAGGCAGGCGTCCCAATACTTTTGGTAATCTAGTGTACATGTTAAAGCTCTCTGTAAAGCCAGCAAGCCGCATGTAAAATTTGCAGCGTGATGGCGTCACGCTGTGTTGATTTTGATCTGTTCTGCAACTTTTGGCAGGCTTGACAAAAAAAAAGGGGGGGGGGGGGGCGTTTGGAGAACTTCAGGTAAAGTTCTTTACTTTATGGCATTTAAGGAACATTAAAAATGTTTTCTACTGACTTCTCTGTGTAAACTAGAGCTTAAAATGCTTGCTTAAAATATATATATATATAATGAAAAGATAGCTGCTTTAATTTGTGTATTTTATATCTGCCTGAAGTACGGCTTTAAATCTTCTCTCTGATATGAATTTTACCTCCATGAAAGGTATAAGAAACTCTTTTATGTCCAGCCGCTTGTATGTTTATCCGCTCTATTGAGTGGCAAAAAGAATGTCAAACACTTAACAATTGAGCAATCGGTCAAAACCTTAGAATATTGCTCCTTCCTTGTGTCCTTTGTATGTTTACATAGTGAGTATTGCTGGATAGAAGCCATAGGACGAGGTTTAGTGTTTTATTTCAAACTTTGCCAAATCAGAAGAGTGCTCATGTCATGTGTTTTGAGCTGCACTGGGCAGTCTTGCCCAACACCATCTGAATGCATCGCCTTGAGTCCTATGTGTTGCGTTCGGGCATGCAGTGTTTTTTGTTTTTTGATGCGCGTTATTTGGGTGCAGTAACTACAGTGCAACCCGCTGCAGTGAAGAATGATGAATGAAAAGTCAGAGAAAAAAAAAAAATCAGCACTGTTTCTTTTCACAGAAACCTGCAGCTAGCCATTTATAATTATTATAATTGTGTATGTGTATAATATATATACACTGTGTGTGTGTGTGTGTGTGTGTAATATAAATATATATATATATTATAATATTTTATTTTTTTGCAGCGCATTGTTTGGATGCAGTACACAGGGCTTTTTTTCAGCAGGAACGTGGGGGGACGCAGTTCCAGCACCTCCAGGACAGAATATATGTAATGACAAGAGCTACTAGAGTGTGCTGGAGGGTCTACTGATGCTGGCTGCTAGGTGATCTATGGTCGCTGTGGGGGATCTAGTGTTGCCGGGGAGGTTTATTGTTGCTGGTGGAGGATCTATTGTTGCTGGGTTGGGGGTATTTTTTAGTGGTGGCTCTAATGTTGCTGGGCAGATCTATTCTGATTGATGATTTATGGGGGGGGGGGGGTCTATTGTCGGCTGCAGGGGATCTATTTTATTGCTTTTCTTGTTATCAGTATCAATTTACATACAAATTGCTTTGTTCTGTATTCTCTACAAGGGATGGTACTGGAAGGTGGGTAGGGGGTGGATCCAAGGGACGGTGCTCGGAGGTGGGTAGGGGGCGGAGACAAGGGGTGATTCGGAAGAAGGGAGTACCTGCACCTATTCCCTGAGAGAAAAAAAAAAGCCCTGAGTACACTACACTGCTGCAACTTGTGAAGAATGATGAATGAAAAGTCGGGGGGTGGAAAAAAAAAAAGAAGCAAACATCAGCACTGCTCCTTTCACAGAAAACTGTAGTCAGCCAGCCATTTATAATTATTATATGTGTGTGTGTAATTAATAATAAAAAAATACACACACGTGCAAAAATATATGGTAGACAACTCGACCCCCCCCCCCCCAAAGAAAAATTAAAAACACTCATATCTCCATCCTGTAATTGAAAGTCTACACAGAGCTTGAGTTGCATTTATAATGCGGGAATTGATCACATGATCTTACAATGACGGCCTCAGCCTCTCTACCACCATCAGGGCATAACTTTAGAAAGTTTGGATTTTCGATATACTTTGGAATGATGGAATCTCTGTGTCTAGGGAACAAAAACAAAGATGTGTCGTGGAGCTTTTGAAGTTCTTAAAACGTATAGTTAGTGGAAGGCAGAGCTGCAGTTTCACTTTAAGTCATTGTGGCTTTGAAGACAGTTGCTAGCGACTGAGGAGGTCCACAGTGGTTGCGGTGAAGGGTTAACTGTCTTGTGATTGGTCAGCTTATCTACTGTGCATTGAATTTTGTATCTCCACAGGAAGTAAAGACCAGCGGATCTCTCTGTTTATGCCTGTACAGTGTGTCCTGCTCCTATCAATATCAGGATGTCCGCCGTTACCGAAAACAGCTCAACCTTTTTCAACGTGACCTCCGCCTCCTCTACTTTATCCTTTAGCACTTCCATACAACCAACATCTGACTCTGGGGTCATCAGCCCCAATGTGAGCATTCCACATGTGTGCCTGGTCATCTTATATGAAGATATCAGAAGTTCCAGGTATGTGACTTTTGAAGAGCGAGAGACCAGCGCAAAGGATAAAAGTGTAGTATGTTTAACCACTTCAGCCTTGGAAGATTTACCCCCCTAATGACCAGACCATTTTTTGCACTGCGTTACTTTAACTGACAGTTGCGCGGTCGTGCGACCTTTGTACCCAAACAAAATTGATGTCCTTTTTTTCCCTCAAATAGAGCTTTCTTTTGGTGGTATTTGACCACCTCTGCGGCTTTTATTTTTTGCGCTATAAACAAAAGAAGAGCAACAATTTTGAAAAAATTACTTTCTGCTATAAAACATATCCAATAACAATTTTACACCGAACATGCACGACGTGATACAGACGCTAGCGATGCATGTTGGTTTTTTTCATTCTTTTTACCTCTGTAACACTACAGACTGATGCGCTGTGCTGGTTGTATATGCTTTTGTAATTTTTTTTATTACGTTGGCCATGTGGATCTTGTCTTCTGAATAAAATAAAAGATTTGGGGAAAAAAAAAAAAGAAGTAAAAAATCTAATTTCTTCATCAATTTAGGCCTATATGTATCCTGCTGCATAGTTTTGGTAAAAAAAAAATCCCAATTAACGTATATAGATTGGTTTGTTATCATGTGTACAAACTATGGAATAGATTTAGGGACTTTTTTTTTTTTTCACTAGTAATGGTGGCGATCAGTGACTTTTAGCGGGACTGCGACATTGTGGCGGGCAAATTGGACACTAATGCCGCGTACACACGATCGTTTTTCACGTCGTTAAAAATGCAATTTTTTTAAATTGGGCATTAAAAACGATCGTGTGTAGGCTCCAGAGCATTTTTAACGACGTGAAAAATGGCCTAAAAGAAATTAGAACCTGCTCCATTTTTTCACGTAGTTTTTCACGTTGTTTTTTTAACGACGTGAAAAACGGTAGTGTGTATGCTTTTACGAGGGGGAAAAAAAACGCACATGCTCAGAACCAAGTATGAGACGGGAGCGCTCGTTCTGGTAAAACTGGCGTTCGTAATGGAGATGGCACATTCGTCACGTTGTAACGGACTGAAAAGCACGAGGCTGAAAAGCGCGAATCGTCGCTCAACAAACTTTACTAACATGAAGGGTGGCGCCATTCGAACAGAACTTCCCCTTTTATAGTGCCGTCATACGTTTTGTACGTCACTGCGCTTTGCTCGAGCGTTTTTTTTAATGAACGTGTGTATGCAAGACAGGCTTGAGAGGAAACAAGAAAAGTCACGTCGAGAAAAACGTAGTTTTTGAAAATGACATTAAAAACGATCGTGTGTACGCGGCATAAGTGACACTTTTTGGTGACCAGCAGGGGCGTTGCTAGGTCTACAAAAGATCTAGGGGTAGAGCCCATAGCAGCGAAGTAAAAGTCATACGCTTGGACAGGCATACACATGTATATAATATACATGTGTCTATGTATATAATATACATGTGTCTATGTATATATACACCCCTCCCACACTGTAGTGCCCTCTGTCCCCTGCATCCCACAAACACACTGTGTAGGTAAAACTCTTTTCTCTTATCGTCCATGGACCGACGCAGCTCTCATGCTGATTACGTGTGGGTATATGTCCCTGCTCGCAGGAGAAGACCTAGGCAGAATGTTAGAGGTTAAAATATTCTAGAACAAGCCAGAGCTGAACAGCCCTGCCCAGGGGGGCGGTCCCTCCGGACATTACCCTTCCACCTGCAGCTAATCAGCCTCAGTTTTTTTCTGCCTAGCAGAAGGAGAAGACTTGGCTCTCAGGAGCTAGTCTCCTGGAAGGTTTTACTTTTGATTTCTATTCCTTTGGGAATTTTATTTTCTTTTTGAGACCTTCAATCAACTGTCGGCTGGGCAACAGGTTGGGTACACTAGTATCCTCGTAGTCTTCCCTGTCCGACCATCGAGCGTGCTGATCCTCGCCTTGCGTGCGTGAGACTCAGTTCACGACATGCCCCATGACTCCAGGGGTGGCCGGGTTGCTTTCATGCTCCCGCGGTCCTCTCAAGATTGAACAGTACTTGACTGACTGTATCTCTCGCGGTGGACCGGGCCGACAGCTACGCAGTACGACTCTGTGATAGGTCTGTCTAAAACAAGCCAGTGGGTCCCTGAAAGGGACGGGTAAGTAGTCTCTCCTACTGCAGGTGAGTACATGCTGGCTGTGTTTCTGTGTGTGGGGGTTTCTCCCTGTCCCCCCCTGTTATGCTGCTCTCTGCACCCTGTACTGGTGCTGTGCTGTGCTGTGGGGTGCTTGGGGGTCACTCTGGCCTGGTTGGGCGCTCATGTCTGCAGTTTTTTCTGGTGTGTGAGGTGATTATTGCGTGCGCCATTGGCGCTGTTTGAGGTGGTTATTGCGTGCGCCATTGGCGCGCATTAGAGCTTTGAATTTTGCGCTCGGCGGCCATCTTGGCGTTCAGTGGCACAGTTATAGCTGCGGACGGCGGCCATTTTCTTGTGGCCGCCGCGCATTTATTTCTGGCAGCGGCGCGAATCCCCTCACAATCTCCTCACAGACTGAGCTGTCCTTAAGGGTTGGTGGGTCCTCCCGGGTATCCCCTCCTCAGCGTAGCCAGTGGGTGGACTGTATATTCACTGTATAGTGTATAAGGTCTCAGAGGGTGGCGTTTATGGAGTCTGATACACCTGCTCTCCACATTGCCTGGGGCAACTGGCAGTGCTGCACAGTTAAACATGTTCATATGTTTCCTGCACCTGCGGTCCTTATGGACCAGTTGTCAGCAGTCCTGGAATCATTCCTGTCAGAATGGAAGCGGTGTGCGAGCAAAAGGAGCTATAAGCCCCCTCCCCCCCACAAAAATCTTTAGTGAAGGAGTGCTCTGAGTCAGATATGGGCCTAGCTATTGGGCTCAGGACCCTACCTCTGAATATTTAATGTTTATGAACAGGACATTCCCTTGTGAGGAAGACTCCAGTTCTGTGTCAGTAAATGACAGGGCGCTTGTAAGTGATCTCATTGATGATGTGAGGAACACTCTCAGGCTGGAATTGCTGTGACAAGCTTTTCTTTTACACAGTTTCCTCACTGTTTTCCTCACACTGCCTCAAGAGCAGCATGGATGAGGGAGGACTTTATTCATTTATGTCTCTAATCCCTGTGAGCCTTGTGTGTGATACCTGAGGTAACATTTCCCGCCATTTCCTGGGGAATGATTTGAGCTCTGACAGACACACGGTCTGAGGATCAGAGGTTACCTGTTACCTGCATGCTGCTTCAGCAGCACAGTCAAGCAGGTTGGAATGATACAGAGAAGATTATGCGCCTCTGCGCCATAATTTAAACTCATCCTATACCTCTACACTGCATACATTCACAGTGTATGTATGTGTTATTGGTCTCTGTGTCTGCGTGGCTGTCCCCACGTTCCAATGCTTTATTTCAGTGCCATACATGATATAAACGTACAAAATATGTTTATGCACGACTCCAGATACATTCACAGTATATGTATGTATCATACTCTCTGGGCTGGCGGGGGCTCCGGTGTCCTCCCGCACTCTCATGGTATGTGCGCTTCGGCTCTCTGCACAGTATAGACATGTTCAGTATGTTTATTGCACATATTATACATGTTTACAGTATGGGTATACTGTTTGCGTGGGGTTCCTCCGGGTACTCCGGTTTCCCCCCACGCTCCAATGGAAATGCACAGCATAAACATGTGCAATATTATGTTGATTCACATGCTATCATTTCTACACGGTATCTGTGTGCTGTCTGCGTGGAGTTCTACCGAGTGGGCGCTTCGGCGCTATGCACAGTCTAAATTTGTGCGATTGGACCTACCCGGTATGTCTTTGCAGTCTGCGTGGGTTTCCGCCCACGCTACATGACATGCATGCCTTTGGTGCAATACACGATGTAAACATACACATTATGTTTATACACTACACTAAATACATTCACAGTAGTTGTAGGTATTGCATTCTCTGAGTATGCGTGGGGTACTTCGCTTCCTCCCACGCGCCAACGGTGTGCGCGCCTTCGGTGCTATGCACACATGAGCTTGTGCAAAAGGTTTAGCACACACACTATAATACCTATACGGTATGCGTATGCAGTCTGCGTGGGTTTCTGCCCATGCTACATGACATGCATGCCTTTGGTGCAATACACGGTGTAAACATACACATTATGTCTATACACTACACTAAATACATTTACAGTAGTTGTAGGTATTGCATTCTCTGAGTATGCGTGGGGTACTTCGGTTCCTCCCACGCGCCAACAGTGTGCGCGCCTTCGGTGCTATGCACACATGGGCTTGTGCAAAATGTTTAGCACACATACTATAATACCATACACGGTATGCGTATGCAGTCTGCATGGGTTTCATCCGGGTGCTCAGGTTTCTCCCCTGGGTTCCAATGGTGTGCGCATTCTCAGCGCTATGCACAGTATAAACATGTGCAATTTGTTTATTCGCAGGCTAACATACCTACACGGTTGTGTACGCAATCTGTGTGGCTGGTTTACGTCCAGGCCCTGATGATGTGCACGCCTTCGTCGCTGGCACAGTATATACGCGTTTAATAGGTTTATCCACAAATACTAAACTACATACGCCGTATGTGGTGGTATTATGCTCTTTGTGGCTGGGTGGGTTTCCTCCCACACTCTTCATTTGTGCGTTTGACGCAATACATAGTATAAACTATGTGTTTGCACAATCAGCACCTATCCATGGGTAGCTGCTGGATGGAGCATTGTCACAAGGATCCCTGGTTTCAGGGGTATCACTTTCCACCTGCTTTCAGTGGTGATCAGAAGCGCTGGCTTGGACTGTGTTCGCCAGGCTGGGGTTGGCGTTGCGCCCGTTAGTGGCTGCGTCTCTGGCATTTTTTGTAGCTCAATGACTGGGCAAAAGCCTCTGCTTCATTCATCAGTCGTCTAGCAGGTGCACTACAACTGCTTTAGCCTTTAGGGTCTCTGTGCCCGGGGTGGGTTTGCACCACCTGTGGAGGCTGAGGTACTAGTCCTCTGACCGAGTTTCTAGGGAAGTTCCGTCAAGTTGCCTTTATTGGCCAACATTTGAGGCACCCTGTACACTGGGGCCTCCCTTCTCCGATACATTGCGGAGTCTCTTTGGGATTTTCATACGTCTCGCTGCAAGACGGTCCTGTCGGCCGTGTGCATTGCAGGCGAAGGGTCCTTGCATCCGGAGGTGTTTCCACCTTCTTTACCGGAGGTGGGGCACCGGAAGTGGACCTTGTGGCCTCTCGACTCACTCGCAAGGTGGCAAGATCGTGGTCAGGTCCAGGGACCCCTGGGCGGATGCGTTAGACGTGTTGGAAGCCCGTGGGGGCAGTATCGCCTGATATATGCTTACCCTCTGCTACTGTTGTTGCTTCGCAGAGCATACTTCATCCTGCTTTACAGTCCTTGGCTTTAATGGCATGGCTGTTTAAAGCCAGGTGCTAAAGGACCGAGTTCTCTCGTATTCGGTCATCTCTTCTATGTTGTTGACACGGGAATCTTCCTCCAGAAAGATATCTCACCATACCTGGAAGGCTTACATCGCTATGTGCGAGGAACTTGAGTGGCATCCTCGGATGTTTTCCGTTCCCAGGATTTTGCTGTTCTTACAGCGTGGTGTGACCCAAAAGCTGGCCTTGCATACTTATTTTTTTTTTTTTTTTTGAGGGTCGGATTTCGGCCCGGACTGTCTTTTTCAACGACCGCTGCCGGGCCATTCCTTGATTAGCACCTTTTGGGCAGGGGGTTCGCCATGTTGTCCCCCCTGTCAAGCCTCCTCTCCCTACTTGGGATCTGATTTTGATGCATCTCGGTTCTCCAAGAACATCCCTTTTGAGAATATCAGAGAGATTCCTCTCTTGACCTTGTCCCGGAAGTTGGCCTTATTGGCCATTGCTTCGGTTAGACGGGTGTCTGAGTTGGCAGCCTTGTCTGGCAAGTCGCCTTACTTGGTCCTCCATAAGGATATGTTGGTGTTGCGCCCACGACCATCCTTCTTTTCTAAGGATGGTCTTGGCCTTTCACCTTAAGAAGGACATTGTACTTCCGTCCTTGTGTCCTCACCCATCGCTTCCCTGAGAGTTTGCGCTTCATACATTAAGATGGGTACAAGCCTTACGAGTGTACCTGTCTGCTACTGTTTCCATTCGGAAATCTGTGTCTGGTCCAAAACAGGGCCGAGCGGTGTCGTCTGCCACCGTCTTTAGGTGGATCAGGCAGACCGTCATACAGGCCTATGCCCTTAAGGGGCGGGCGCCTCCCTTTCCGGTTGTGGCGCATTCCACCAAGGCAATTGGTGCTTCCCGGGCCTTCCGACATCAAGCGTCGGTTGCACAAGTGTGCAAGGCGACGACCTGGTCGTCCGTTCATACCTTTTCAAAGTTCTACAAGGTTGATGTGGCTGCATCTTCGGATGCTTCCTTCAGCCGCAAAGTGTTGCAGGCCGCTGTCTAATGTTGCAACTCCTCCGTTGAGGGGCTCTGCTGGTTTGGAGTGAAGTTTTGGTTGTTCCTTACTTTTTTTGCTCCCACCCTTTTTCTTATACTGCTTTGGGACGTCCCACATGTAATCAGTATGAGAGCTGCGTCGGTCCATGGACGATAAGAGAAAATAGGATTTTTGTACTCACCGTAAAATCCGTTTCTCTGACGTCCATGGACCGACGCAGCACCCACCCTTCCTTTTAAGTTTGTACTGCTTTGTTACGAACTGAGGCTGATTAGCTGCAGGTGGAAGGGTAATGTCCGGAGGGACCGCCCCCCTGGGCAGGGCTGTTCAGCTCTGGCTTGTTCTAGAATGTTTTAACCTCTAACATTCTGCCTAGGTCTTCTCCTGCGAGCAGGGACATATACCCACATGTAATCAGTATGAGAGCTGCGTCGGTCCATGGACGTCAGAGAAACGGATTTTACGGTGAGTACAAAAATCCTATTTTACCTTACACAGGTGTACAGCAATAAGAGCAGCAGAGATCGACATCACAGGGTTAGATGTGGGCGGGAACTACTGAAGTTAACTTTTCACATTAACAGGCTGGTGATTGGTTGCTAGGATCGCCTGGCAACCAATCACTTGCTTTTTTAATGTAAAAAGTTAACTCCAGCAGTTCCCGTCTCCATCCAGCCCTGTGATACTGGCCGCTTGCCGCTGTCCAATGAAGAGGGCACATTCATCGGTGGCGGGCCCTGGGTTGCCGAACCCTGCTCTAGAGACTCGGGGCTATGGGCCCCAGTAGCCATCCCCTAGTGACGCCACTGGTGACCAGTGACACCAATACAGAAAAATGCTAATGACACTGGCAGGTAAGGGGTTAACAGGGTTAATCAAAGGGTTAAATGTGTTCCCTGTGTGTGCTTTCTTACTGTATGGCAGATGCTAGAGGTTAAAAGGAGGAGACCACCATCACATAATCCTGTACTTGCTATACGACCCCTACCTGGAGGTGAGAGGCCAGAGAGCACACAGCACAAGGGTGGCACAAAATGTATGAAGTCACAAGTATTCACCCCCCCCAAGGAATTTTGTGTTATATTAACCCACGGAATTGTATCTCCAACACCATTTTTCACAATATCCCTAAAATTAGCAGGATCACTTGGATAGCATGAACTGTCGCATCTATTGATTGTATAATTTTAGTTGTTTAACTACTTCACCCAGCACTAGAATATTCTAAGTTTGTGTGCACGTATTTATCTTTGACTCATGAAGGGGGTAAACCTTCTGGAGATTAGGTGGTTAAACACACAGTCTTTGCGCTGGTCCCTCTCTCTCTATCTCTTGCGTGCTCCAAAGTTCCCCACCTGTGGCCACCCAGCAGCATTGGACTTTTTTCCTGTGTAGCTCAGCTGTCGTCATTTGTTTAGTGCCCGGGTACCCGTGACCTATATACCATTCATTTATCACTGTACTCTGTGCTTAGTCTGTGAGTTATTGTTCCACTGTAATTCAACACTGTTCAGCATTATTTTTTTCTCCTGGGTCCTTTGGTTTCCCCTCCTTTTTATTGGGTATTCGAGATGCGCCCTCTGGAGTGATTTTACTATACATATGAATTTTAAAGGACGGTTATCATTTTTGTAATGTCGTCATGTGAATGCCAGAGCTCATTTTTTTTACAACTTTCATGAATTTGTAAATTGCTTTTTGATAAAATAAAATAATTTTAATCAATTTGAATACTTTTTTTTGACTGCTAAAAAACCCTGTGAGGGAATTTTTCTATTTTGTATAACATTTTGGGGTGTGCAGCACCAGCAGCTCACATACATGTGTTTATTCCATTTTATCATTTTTGTAATGTTTTAGCTTTTTAGAGCCTGTGTGCAGCCAAGATTAAAAACCTAAAAATCAGCACAAAAGACATAACTTACAGCCAGTGAGATGTGTCCCTTCTTGTGCTGATTCCTCTTCTGTAAGTGAAAATCTTTTTCTGTCCTGCCCGGCTGTCCCACCTCTCCCCTGAAGCTGGTGCTTGGAGCCGATCAAATGACCAGACCGGAGCGCTCTGAGAATAGTTAAGTATAGACCTCTTTCCTCTACGGCAGTGGTTCTCAACTCCTGTCCTCAGGACCCACTAACAGGCCAGGTTTGCAAGATAACTGAAATACATCACAGGTGATATCATTTGTTGCTCAGTGATTGCAATATTGTAGTCCGCATCTCCCCGAAGTAATACCTAAAATCTGGCCTGTTAGTGGGTCCTGAGGACAGGACTTGAGAACCACTGCTCTAGGGGCTAGTTGGTTTAGGACTTGGAATGGGGGTGGGGGGAGATTTAAAGTGGAGTTCCAGTTTAAGGGGGAAAAAAAAGAATAGTCAGCATCTACAAATACTACTTTAGCTGCTAACTTTTAATGTGAGGACACTTACCTGTCCAGTGATCCTGCAATTTCAGCACCGCATTCCGATTCGCCCATCTACTTCGGGTGCAGGCATTGCGAGTAAGGGAAACTGGCAGTGAGGCCTGCAGGCTTCAAAGCCGGTTTCCTACTGCGCATGCCTGAGTCGTGCTGTGCTTTCTTAATGGTCCAGCCCTCTTTTGGGACACACACACACCGGTCCCAGAAGGCAGCGCGGGAGGAGTAGGATGGGCCGTACATGACGTAGATCGCCGTGCCGTGATTTTACCAGGAGGTGGGAGCGGGTACCTGTCAAAATCAGATATCCCCCCCCCCCCCCAAAGTGTCAAATGTGACCGGGGGTGGGGGGGGGTGGAGCTTCCCTTTTTGGAAGGAGCTCCGCTTTAAGATTTGGTTTAGCCCAGACAATAGTTTGCTTGCACAGCAACTTTCATAACAGAGGGAGATGGTACATTTACAATACAGTTCAATAGAAGAGGGCACAGAGGCATTCTCACATTATGCTTATTGATGCACTTCCTTCATACTGAAATTCCTGATCATGTTCCATTTATTTCCTCCTCCTGTGACAGGGTGCGGTATTGGGATCTGATGCTTCTAATTCCCAATGTTCTGTTCTTTGCCTTCCTGCTGTGGAAACTGCCGTCGGCAAGGGCCAAAATCCGCGTCACATCGAGTCCCATCTTCACCACTTTCTACATCCTAGTAAGTCTTTTGTCATGGTCTGTGTTGTTTGAGAGTGGCTGATTTCTGCATAATGTAATTTTCTTCATCGACAAGCACAGGTAGAGTCTTCTTAACAGAAGGCATCTACATATCTCACTTCCATCACAAATGTCTAAAACTAAAGGGTTATTCCTCATCCTGTCATAGGACAGCGGCAGAGCCGTGCAAATCATTCTTTTATGCCCTTGAGCCAATTGTAAATTTTAGAATCGCTGGTTTATAGGTCAGATACACCTAGTATTATACAGCTTGTATTTTTTTTTTTTAAGCTTCACGGTGCAACGAGCACACACAAAACGAAACACCAGGGGCATAAAAAAAAGTGAGCGCACAAAAATAAATGCACAGTGTGTACGCATGGTTCTCCTCCGAAGAGAAAGGGAGAAGGAGGAGGGGCCGGACATAATGTAGATCGCCATGCGGCGATCTTACCAGGAGGTGGGAGCGGGTACTTTTCCCAAACCAGGTACCTGCTCCCACCCCCAAAAAGTGCCAAATTTCCTAATGTGGACCCTGGCCTTGATTCCTCAAGGCACATGGCTCTGGCTCTTTTCCATGACTGGGGTACTCATGGTTCACCCAGCCAACACTGGGTTAACCCGGCTGGAGCAAGGGCTGCTTAAGTACTAGGGTGTGCTCCCCTGAAGGGAAGAACTGTACCAAAAGGCCATGTGCCTCCCCACTCCCCCATCAAGACTTTCAGGGCAGGCCTGGGGACCTACACCCTACTAGTCAGAAGTGAGTAAGTACCAAACTGTGTATGTGAAAAAAACAATATGACAGACAAAGTTAAAAGTAAGAATGGGCTCGGGCATGTTCGGATCGAACCTGCCAGGAAGCCGGTACTGCACACCGCCAATCATAGGCAGTGTGTGTATGTGCAGCTGCCAGTCAGGAAATGCCTCACTGCCTATGACTGTTGGTGTGCAGTGGCGGCTACAATGGCAGGCCCTTCGATCGATTAAAAAAGAAATTCCCCTGGGCCCAAAAATTATACAATGGGTGTAGTGACCATGGTGTGCCAAATGAACGAATGAAGCTCCCTACCATGAGAATTTCTGGCACCCCTGGACTGCCACCCCAGGGGCACATACACCACAGGCTTCTCTGGCAATCATCAGTGTAGTGCTTTGTATAGAAACAATGGCTTCTATGTAGCAATGCTTGGTGTGCAATAAAATATCCTAACCAGACAGGTTGTGGTTAGGTGAGCAAAAACGATTCAAAAGGGTCCTGCACTTTTGCCTTTACATACACTTTTAAGCTCCTATGCTAGTTTTCGGTCGACATAAAATATTTTTATTGGCTATAATAACTGTCTCCAAAGATGTATGTAAACTCGCTGTTGTTTACATGAGAAGCAAAGAGAACTATGTAAACCTGGTATATACCATGGTCATGTGATGAGCAACTTGTGTTGCCACCTACAGATTTCACTGCAGGATGCTGCACAGGGCCGACTGGTGCTGTTTTGGTATCGTGTTGTAGTAAAATTAAAAAAAAAATGTAGTTTCTAAACAAATAGAAATTAAGCGCATCCAAGCCATATTTTTTTATTGTAACTGACAACTTTTATTAAAGAAATCTTTATCATGATTGCACTGATTGACTGCTAGCAGGGAGAAGAAGCTGCTGTCAATCACCCTGCTAGAGCTGCCCCAGAAGCCGCTTAAGATTGTCACATGCAGCAGCTAAGAGAGGAGAGGAGGAAGTGCAAGGCTTTCTCACAGGGTAAAATCAAAGCATACGTTCTGGGAGTGGCAACGCAGAAGACAGAGCATTAGCTGCAATTGCGTTGCCACGCTAAATAAAGAAGTTCTGGGAAATAACAGGATCAACCAGGAATTTACAATCAAAAAGGTATAGTAATGAAGGAAAGGTGTACCACACTGATGGAGAAAGTTAGTTATTGAAGAGACAATGACACACAATGTTTGGGTTTACTGGCACTAAATAGTTTTTTGAAGTTCTATATTGTAATAAAAAGTCTTGATATTGCATTTTCTTTTCAATTGTGTCCGTAAACCTAATACAGGGAAATCCATGGTCAGTATTGATATAAACTCCTGTTTGTTCTCCCTTTTTTTTTTTTTTTTGCAGGTGTTTGTGGTGGCATTAGTAGGGATCGCTCGAGCTATTGTGTCTATGACCGTGAGCTCCTCCAGTGTCGCCACTGTTACAGACAAGGTGAGATGTGGTTAGCTGGCGGTAAAACTGTCTGGAGTTGATAACCTGCCATGTTGGTGGACAAAGAAAATTTCCACAAAAGAGTGGAGGGGTCTGGGGGGGCTTTAACCTTTTGTCAGGTTGTTTGTCGATAGCACTGGGGTCAGAAATTTGGATATGGCAAGTTGACCTTAGGTCTGACAGGTGCTGCCTTGCCAACTGAGTGTGTGTATAAGACATAAGATAAAAACCTAAAGTTAAAGTTATTTCTAAAGGAAATTTTTTTATTTAAAAAAACAAACCAATCATGTTATACTTGTCTGCTCTGTGCAATTGCCGGTTCCCACAGGGGCAACCCGACTTGCAGCACGACTTTGCAAGGTGATTTGGAGACGACTTCAGCGTGACTTTGAGCAACTTACAATGCGACTTAAAGTTGCCTCCAGGACAGGCGACTTTGGCTGTGGCCAATCACAGAATAATCAGCTCTGTGGGAGGGAGGGGTTTGCCTGGGTAAACGATTCTTCTTTTTTTTCCTGTAAAGTCGCTTTAATATAGATGGAGATCTGAATTGGAGGCAACTTCCATTGAAATCTATGGCTACAAGTTGCCTAGAAGACGCCTTAAAGTAATACAGGAACCTTTTCTGAAGTCGGAGCAACTTCAGTAGTGTACATTAAGACGGCTCTCGTTTACTCCTATGACATTTCTTATGTCCAGTAACTTGGGGCAACTTGAGTACTTGCATCCCAAGTTGCTGTAGTGTGAACCGTTACTAATGGTTTTGCCCAGAGCAGCCCCGATCCTCCTTTTCTCAGGTCTGACGCTCTGGGCCCACCCCCTTGCCGAGTACCCCAATAGCAAGCTGCTTGCTGTGAGGGCACGCGTGTATGCTCGCTTCTGAGCCTGCTCTCTGCATCCATTAGACACAGAGAGCATGGCTCAGTCCTACCCCCGATCCTGCCTTACTGGCTGTAATTGACAGCAGCAGCAGCCAAACAGGAGGGAGAGACCCAGGAGAGCCTCGGGTCTCGTGCACATCGCTGGATCAGGTTTGGGTAAGTATTAGGAGGGGCTGAGTGGGGGGGCTGCACAGTAAAGTTTTTATTTTTTACCTTCATGCATTAGAAGGTAAAAAAAACTTCAGCCTTTACAACCACTGTAAAAAGAATATAAGCAACCATGGACTGTTATTTTATACAGGTACTCGCCTAGCGCCATCAATTTATGCAGCGCTTTACATATATATTGTACTTTCGCATCAGTCCCTGCCCTCAATGAGGTTCCTAACTCGCATTCATACATACACATACTAAGGCCAATTTAGACCAGAGCCAATGAACCTAACAGCATGTCTTTGGAGTGTAGGAGGAAACGGGAATACCCAGAGGAAACCCACGCAGGCACAGGGAGAAGATGCCAACTCCATGCAGGCAGTGCTGTGGTTGAGATTAGAACTGATGATTCTAGTGCTGATAGGCGGAAGTGCTACACAGTACTAAGTGGTTGTGTGTGTGTGTGTGTGTGTGTGTGTGTGTGATTTCAGCATGAGCTCACGTAGTTAAAGGGGTAGCAATTATCAGACCTCAGGGGGATCTTACTTTAGATCAGTGGTCTCCAAGCTGCAGCCCGGGGCCAGATGCGGCCCTTTGCTTGCCTTTATCCGGCCCTTGGGGCACTGTTCATCTCACTGATGGGAGACACTATTCTGCCCACTGACGCCAACAATGGAGCATAATTCCTGCTACTGACACCAACAATGGAGCATAATTCCTGCTACTGACACCAACAATGGAGCATAATTCCTGCTACTGACACCAACAACGGGCTACTATTCTTCCCCCTTATACCAAAGATGTTTACTCCCACTGATGCCTAAAAAAAAAAAAAATGCTATTCCTGCCGGCCACTATCCGGCCTCTCGAAAGTCTGAAGAACAGTAAACTGGCCCTTTGTTTAGAAGGTTTGGAGACCCCAGCTTTAGATTGTCAGTTGGTATGAATATGTCATAAATTAGTCTGCACAGTTTAAAGTTCTCAAATATGCCCGGTCATGACTGTCTCTTTTGCGGTTGCTGGTACAATATTAAATGTCTGGTTTTTTTTTTTTTTTGTTTTTTTTAGGTTTTGTGGGAGATCACCAGGTTTTTCTTGCTGGCTATTGAACTCAGCGTCATTATACTAGGCTTGGCATTCGGTGAGGTTATTTTTGTTTTTGATTTATGTAATCCTATAGATTTCTTTCATAATAACATGCTATAATGTTAGACGACTGCAAGCTATTATTGCTGACCTTTCCTGATATTGCTAATTAAATTCTGGTTTGAGCCTGTCCACGGCTTCAAGCTGAACTCCAGCCTTCCCTTCAGTTTTGCACAATTGTACCGGCTTCTCTCCTGTAAAAAATGTCCTTCTCTGATTTCACTGCGAGCTTCTCACAGTGCACTAAGCTGTCTTTTCCCATTCAAATTTAAAGTAAACCTGTACTCAAAGGGGTAAAATTTGCTATGTTATAGGGGACATTAATAAATGTTAATGTCAGCAATACCCTAAAGAGTTAACCCCCCCACCCCCCTGGATTCCTCCTTCTGAATTGGCATTGCAGTAAGATCTAAGGCACTGCTGTCTCTGTCTGCTATTCTCACCAGATTTGGCGGGAGATTTTGTGATGTCATTACTGTTCTCCTTGCTGGAGAGGAAGCTGTATCTAAGGATCTACAAGGCTCTCCCTGCTTCCGCATTTTCCATTTTTATATGCCTGGGGTGGAGCTCCAAGTTAGCTACATTTATTGATATGGGTAAACGATACACTTGCAGTCCTGTTTAATACATTGTGCCGTATCATCCAAGGCATCCAATCAAATTCATTTATTCTGTGAAGGTGGTTGCTGATTAGTTGCTACAGACTGTTGCACCCCCTTTTTTTTTTTTTTTTGTCTTGGTGGACAATCCATGAAATGAGAATCATTGTCTTGTCTATGGGCAGTCCAGTAATCTCACACTGTTGTTTTTTTTTTTTTTTCTCAGGTCACCTTGAAAGTAAATCCAGTGTGAAGAGGGTACTGGCCATTACTGCTGTGCTGTCACTTGGGTATTCCGTCACACAGGTAACATACAAGTGTATACTTATTACCTATAAATGAACCACCACTAGCGGTGCTCTACAGCCTTTGCAGGGGCTGTCTGACATTTCGATGTCAAGTTCAGATTTGCAGGAAGCAGGCTTTAGTTCAGTTTTACCATCCTGTTGACCCTTTCTACTCGCAATCTCTCGATTCACGTTCATCATCTTGGAGGAACAGTAGTCTACGGTCCATTATGGTACTAGAAGTCCGCGGCAGTGTCGGCTCCTTGTTCAGAGACGGCAACATCACAGCGCTAGTAGAGCTTTGCTCTGAAGAAAAGGGCTTGTCCGTTGAAACCTGTCAGCTGGCAAGTCAGGCTTATGTCAGGATCATATGAGTTCCATCTTCCCACCTGGGTTTGTGGACATCATTGGTTTGGCCGTTGTAGTTCATTGGTTTTAACTTCTCATTACAGTGTTGTTGGTAATGCATTAAGCCTTTTGTTTTGTTCTGTTCATGTCATTTTAAAGTTTTCCAGATCTTAAAAGGGCAGCAGTGGTGTAGCATACTGGTCTTGGATAAAAGTCGATGGTCGCCATCTACCACAGTCCTTTTGGTTTCATAAAGGGGAAGTTGACTTTTTAACAAAAAATAATAAATGCACATTTATTTTGCAGGCATAAAAATGTTCTTTTACTACTTTTTTGTTTTAGGAGCCTGGAAAGCATTGCACCAGCGATCAGCAGATTGCTGGTGCCATGCAGGTCTCCTGCAGGCTGTCAGTATATCGGTTTGCCTCTACATCATACGGGCAGGCAGTTTCACACTGACAGGAAGAATCAATGAACTACCACAGCAATCAACGCCGTGGTATTTCTATAAGAACTACAAGCTGATAGCCACAAAGGCTGTTGGTAGGTGTAGTTCATTCATTCACAGAACACTGTGAATGAATGACGTGGCCGGGTGGGCAAAGCCGCATTTTCTTTAGATTGTGGCAGCGAGCAGGGGGAGAAGCTGACAAACTAGGGGATCAAGGTGGGTGTGGGGGCTGGTACATTTGTAACATGTTAAAGTCTATGCTAAAACTAAAATCCCTGCATCTATAGCCACCAACATTCTAAAACTAACCTATCTAGCCCTGAAAAGAAAAAAAATCAGTATACATATCTTTTTCTGCAGGCGATCCGACCCGATCTCCAGCGGCGGAAGCTCTGATCCCCCGCTGATCTGTCAGCCGCACCTTCACTGTGTGGGCGGGTGCAGAGGACATGTCCATCAATAGAAGACCCATAGTAAGTCCATGGGTGACGTCACTTCCCGTTAATTTCACAGCCGTTGTCGGCCGCGTCCTCTGCTGAGTTTCCGCCGCTGGAGATCGGGTTCAATCGCCTGCAGAAAAGGTATGTATACTTTTACCGAATTGGGAATTATTTTCAGGGCTAGATAGGTTAGTGTAAAGCCCCGTACACATGGTCGGACTTCCATCTGACTTTTCCGTGGTTTTTTGTCCGAACGGAGTTGGTTGGGAACACCCATAGCATACACACCACAGGACTTTTCTGCAAACTTTCTTAAAACTTCTTACAACATCACGTGTTTTTTCTGCTCTTTTCTGATCTTTACTGCCACCCTTTGGTCAACTTCTGCTATTGTTGGTTGATTTTAACATTAGTTGTTTTGTCCATCGGACTAAAGTCCGATGGTTTTCTGTACACACGGTCGGACTTTGCTCCATCTGACTTTTGTTGGGCAAAAGTTTGTCCGTTTGCAGACCCAACTTTTGTCCGATGAAATCCAAAACCAAACGAAAAAAGTTTGTCCGATGGAGCGTACACACGGTCGGATTGTTGGTCCAACTTGCTTAAAACAAAGTTTGTTGGGCAAAAGTCCGACTGTGTGTACGAGGCTTTAGAATGTTGGTGGCTATAGATGCAGGGATTTTAGTTTTAGCCTGGACTTCCACTTTAAGTGTTACTCCCTGGGTGTAACATGTTGGGTGTACTTATCCTTTAGGAATCTTTTAGTGCTAAGGTGTTAAGTTTGAGTACTTTGTGTGATAACGCTAGTAAACTGAATCTATTAAAATGAGATACAGGTCATTAAAAAAATAATAATAAAAGCTGTCATTTATAAATTGCATTAAGCGTTAAATGCCCTACTTATGGTTTTAATTAAGGGTATAACAAATAAGTATTTTATGTGCTTTAAAAAGCAATGCAAAATTGTCAAGTTAACAGAGGCTTACTGACCTTGCTAAATTTTTGTTCTGGACATTCACATGTCAATGGTCCCTGGTCACAAGCAGCTGAGAAAACCACCAGACAATCTGCTTTCAATATAGTTGAACCATATATAAGAAATGTTCTACCTGCCAGACAGAGACCCTGTGCCACTCCCCCGGCTCCTGCTTGCTTTCAGGATTAGTAGTAAGTGTCACCACACAGGTGATGCCCATGGTAAGTGCAGCCTTTCCTGTTAGGCCACCTACATATCTACCCACCCCCCCCCCCACCTAGTGCAGCCACTCCCACTGAAAGCCTAATTTCTGCATGTTGGTGCCTGAGTGTGAAGACAGACTTCCAACAGTTACACCGACTGATAACTTTAGAAGGGATACAAGAAAGTGAGATGAAGTGTAATTTCATATGGGGCGGATTAACTAAAACTGGAGAGAGCAAAATCTGATCCAGCTGTGTATGGTGGTACACAATCGGCTTCTAACTTCAGCTTGCTCAATTAAGCCTTGACAAAAAAAAAGCTGATTGGTTTCTATGCAGAGCTGCACCAGATTTTGCACTCTTCAGTTTTTGAAAATCTCCCCCAAAACATCTACAGGGTGTGCACTATGTAGAAAAAGAAAACATGCATAAGGTAAAAGAGTAAATGAAGACATCGTAGTTTACATTTCTGTAATGTATCATTTATTGTGAATGAACAGTTCTCATTGAGTATTCTTGAATCAATGTATTTCTTCCAATAGGGCACCTTAGAAATCCTATACCCCGACTCTCATCTCTCGGCACAGGACTTTAATATTTATGGACATGGAGGCAGGCATTTTTGGCTTGCAAGCTCCTGCTTCTTCTTTTTGGTAAGCCAAGTAAATGCATTGATACAAATCTGTGTTGTCCTAAAAAAAAATGTGCTGGAAGTATACAGGATTTTCACTTCTGTTCATGAATTAGGGAGTTGATAAGGATTAGTGTGCATGTCCAGCCCAAACCTTTTTCTTTTATCTGTGGCTTGGATAAATTGGGAAGGGTTACACCTATTGAGTTTAATGCTATTCTAGGCTCCATTAGAGAGATTTCTCCTTACTTCCGTACTGCTGACAATGTTTTACCAGACAGGAAAGGAGTTCTACTCTCCAACAGCAGCACTTTTAACCTTCTTGGTAAATGTTGTCAGCCAGACATGAATTGAACACTTATATGGGCACTTCTATTTTAGGCATGATATTTACCTGTAAAAGTCTCCCTTGTTTGGACATCTAAAAACCATGAGACTGCTGCTGAAAATTGTCATTTTGGAGGATGTGATGTCTGCAGACACATCACAGCCACCCCACCCTTATATCATAGTCCCCTTCTTGCATCAGTGTCCTCAGTCCCCCCTGCACATCACAGTCGCCCTCTCCGGGCATGTGGCGCAGTCGCCCTCTCCGGGCATGTGGCGCAGTCGCCCTCTCCGGGCATGTGGCGCAGTCCCCTTCCCTGCACGTCATAGCTCCCTTTCACATCAAAATCCCCCTTTACATCAGTCTATCCTCATCCCCCTCTACGTCACAGTCCCCACTTCACATCACATGCCCTTTACAGTATTGTTCTCAGCAACACTGCCCCCCTCCTTTTCTTTCCTTCACCCTGCATCCTAGCAATAAGTAGTCCTACTCCTGTGTTAGAGAAAGCAGTCCTCTGCAGCTGACCCCTCTCTGTCCAGAACTGTTCTCACTTCTGCCCTCTACCCTGCTGTGAGGTTGACAGTGGCTGGGGGGGTTAAACTGGCAGAGGGAGCCACAGGACACTCTGCAAGAGAGGACCAGGCTCCTAAGTGGCTGGACTGTGGCGGTCCAGATGGGACAGTCACTCTGACCAGATCCAGACTGCAGTCTGCCATTTTGTGTTTCCTGCTCTAGCATATTCCCTTTGGCTCCTCTCCTGGCAGCTATATAAAGGCTTATGCAGGGAGGTCTAATTAGACACTTCCAAAGAGGAAAGGGCTATGAAGTGCAAAGGAAGGAAAGCACTATGCTAGGTAATTAAGGTCCCATTTCGATCTCGCGTAGTAAAAACGAGCGTTCCTGCTTGCAATTTATTTTTAAGATTTAAATGTGTTTTTGGTTGTCACACATAGACCATTCTATTCAGTTAAATGGGCTGCCCTTTGCGTTTTTTTTTTTTTGTTCAAAAGGAGCTCCTGCTCCTTTTTAGGCGACAAGCTTTGTGTGTTTTATATATTAAAAAAATAGCCAAATTTTGCACTGCGTTTAGGGTGGCATTAAGTTTGAATGGCACCCAAAGATACATTGCATGTTTTACCACAATTTTATTGATATATGATTTGGAATCCTGGCCAGAATCACGCTGATTCTGCTTGCGTAAGCATTTAATGGACTTGATTTTTCTGTTCTTTTACCTGCAATGTTTTAAGTTGGTGACAGGGTCTGTTTAAAGTTTCACCACGTGTTTTTGTTTTCTGCAGGTATATGCACTAGTCTCTATACTACCGAAAACCCCCCTGAAAGATCGCATCTCTCTTCCATGTGAGTCTAATGAGCTCATGGTTTTCCTAATAATGTTATTTCAAAAATCAGGAATATTTGTGGGAGTAATGCTGGCCACGCATGTTACAGTCTGATTGTACAATCCCCATCAGATATACCAACAACTACGTAGCTGGAAGGGCCTGCCTAATTGTTTACATATCGAATGGACTGTTTCGGTAGATCCTCACTTGATATAGCTGATAAATCTAAAGTTGATTGTACAAGTAGATTTTAATGTGTGTGGCCAGCTTTAGTCTGAGCCATGTGTAGAATTCAGAGGGGCATGCTGACAATGGAGGCATTGCGGGCCGGACAGGGACATCCAAAAGGCTGCAATTTTCTCAGGTTTGATTTATAATGGAAGTAAACCCTCCTATCATTTTCAGGCAAGGAAGCTGCCATCTTGGCCTCTGTTTAATCTTCAACTGCCATGATGCTGCACATGTGATCAGTTATGACACCAGCCATTGGATGGTTTGACAGTTTGGTTGAGAGCACAACCAATGTGACAGTTGGCATTCCCGGCATGCCGGGAATGTAACTGCTTTTTGAAACTGTTAAATCAATGGGTTTACTTCCACTTTAAAGGGACATTAAATGTGGAGTTGGGCTTTATTGTTTGTTTTTTAATCATTTGTCACTTCATTCTTTGTGTAACAAAATTGCTCTATTTATGTTTTAGCCATCTTGTTTTTCTTGTAAGGAAATGATTCCGGACGGCTGCACTTGCAAAAATCCTTTTATTGAAGCTTCATATGACAAGTGGTTGACAGATGGAGCAGGGGACAAAAAGGTAGATGCGTGACTAAATGTCAACATTTGCGCGAAACGTGTCTACCTTTTTGTCCCCTGCTCCATCTGTTAACCACTTGTCATATAAAGCTTCAATAAAAGGATTTTTGAAATTGCAGCCATCCGGAATCATTTCCGTATGTTACACAGCATGCAAGCTGGCCTACCGTGTGCGTGCGTGCGTGTGTTAACCAGAGACTCACTCACCTGGAGCGGCGTTTCATTTTTTTTTTTTTTTTTTCTTGCATAAAAGTGTAATGTCATATGTACCTTTTCTCTCTGCAGCTAGGAAGAGTTTCTACATCTACGCCATTATCCTGGCTGCACTGAACTTGGCACAGGGTATAGGCAGCGCTCTCCTGTGTGCCAATATTCGCAACGGGCTCTGGTAAGTCCAAGTTAGTCCCTAATAAAGGCCAACTGCACCCCAATACTAATTCTCATTTTTTTTTTCTAGAATAGGCATGACCCATATACAAAACAAGTACAATATTGCTTCCATCAATTGCATAGATTTCAGTGTATACAGTGCAGTAGAACCCATTATTGATAATTGCGTTTGACTAGCCTCCTACTTGTCTCCTAGGACTCCAGAGCCCATATTTCTCAATATTAAAGCAAACCTGTACTTTACCCGTTCAGGGCAAAGCAACAGGTTTTCTGCCACCCCTTCCTGCCCAAATCCGGCCTTTCTTGTAAAAGTCTGTATACCATGGGGGAGGAAGGATTGGTGATCATGTGACATTTGTCATTGGCTGTCACAGTGATCACATGACTGAGCCGTTCCTGCTGGCTACTGATTGTTAGTGGAGACCGAGAGACATCTTCGACAGCTCGATCTCTGTGCTGAGAGCGCACAGTGAGTGCGGTCTCTGCACAAAAACATTGGCTGCCCAGTGACGCATGTGCATGTTAAAGCCAACCTTTTTGACCCTAAATCTTCTTAAGTTAAATGCTGAACAGGTGGATATGTTGGAGGCCCTGATCTCAGAGGATGACATTACCCTTGCCCTAGCTCAGTTTGCAAAGCCTAAAGCTCCTGGCTCTGATGGTTTGCCCATTGAGTTCTATGTCCATTTTTCCGATATTCTGGTCCCTAGACTTCTGGCCCGCTATATTTGTAGCCACTACCCTCCCTGATTCTATGCGGGAAGCTGTTATAGTCCTTATCCCTAAACTGGGTAAGGACCCCCATCGCCCAGAATCTTGCAGGCCTATTACAAACAGACATCAAAATCTTGGCCAAAATCTTAGCTCTACGCTTAAATTTATTATTTCATTGATACATTCAGATCAAACAGGCTTCATGCCGGCAAAAAAAAGCCAACCCTTTTGCTGCTGCGCATACTATATATGGTACTTGGGCGGCAACAGGTTAATGTCCCTGACTCGGCCAAATCCTCCTTAATTTGTGTTTCACATGGGCCCCCCCCCCCCCCCCCCCCCAGATGCTGCAACTCACAGTGAAGGTTTTCACCAAAAGATGCAGTTCTTTCAATGCACTAATCAGTGGAAGGGACTAGGTGTGGCCAGGTACTGGTTGACTATATGCCGCACCCCCTGCAACATCTTCTCCATTTACTTTAGTACAAGCAGGTGTGGCCTACATGATGGTGGCAACCACTATAGCCCAAAAAAAAACAATTTCTGCTACGCGGTCAATACCTGTAAGGACAATATCTAGTGTGATTCCTTTTTTTTCTATTTTTGCATGCCTTTATTAATGTTTTACTCAACTTTTACATACAGACCAAGCTAAAAAAAGAAAACTGCGCTTGGCGCTTTTAAAAATTTAAAATAAAATTAAATAAACACTGAACAGCTTCACTCAAACACACCTAAATACTAGTGCACCAAAATTAATTTGATTTAATACGAAATCCAATAAAATTCAAATGGATAAGTAAAGGTGATGAATGCAAGGGAGTTCCAACATCACTCCACAATCGCAGTGACCTTTTTTTATTTTCTTCTCATAAGATATATCCGTACATTGTGCTTCACCACCACTGAAACATGCAGCCTTTTTACTAACTGGATAGACCCTAAATTTTAGGTGGTTTAAACAGTGCTGTATATTAGAAATCCTCTACCCAAAGCTATGAGACCATGGGGAGCATTGGGAAGGATCACAGCAGCAGAATGTTTCAGAGGCACTTGGAAACCACAGGGAACATCCGCAGAGACTCGGCATTAACACTTCACCTCTGGCATGCATGGTATTCCTGCAGAAGAAACAAACCGCATTCCATAGTGCAACCTGTTGTTTTCCTACTCGCATAGGGAAATAAAGCATAAGCATGTCGTGAATCCAGCACTGCTGCAAACTCCTGTGCTGGCGGCGTCATGCCCACCGGAGGTCATGGTGGCGCTGGATTCACTCTGTGCTATTGTTTGATATTCCTAATGTGAGTATAACACACGGTTTATTATTACAAATGGGAACAACAGGTTGCACTATGGAATGCTGTTTATTTTGCCGGAATACCATGCATGCCAGAGGTGAAGTGTTCATACAGAATCTCTGCTAATGTGCCCTGTGGTTTCCAAGTGCCTCTGAAACATTCTGCTGCTGTGATCCTTCCCAATGCTCCCCATGGTCTCCTAGCTTTGGGTAGAGGATTCGTGATATAGAGCGCTGTTTAGACCACCTATAATTTGGGGTATATCCAATCGGTAAGAGGCTGCATGTTTCGATGGTGGTGAAGCACACTAAATTTTAATGATAAATCTTATGGGAAGAAAATAAAAGTTCACTGAGGTTGTAGAGTGGTGGAACCTCCCTTGCATCTATCAGTTTTACTTATCCATTTGCACGTTATTTAATTGTGTATAGCACCATCGGTGTGCTGGTGGCACTTACCCGCGTCATAGATATATCTATCCTATCTATGTCTATCTGTCTATATCTATATACTATCTCTCTCTCTCTCTCTCTCTCTCTCTCCATCTATCTGTGCTTTATTCAAAGTGATTTCATTTGATCAAAGTGGTATTTACTGAACCATATGTAAATTTGCTTACAGTATATTATAGTGATGATGGTGGCACTTACAATAGGTTTTGTTTATTATATGCCTTGTGCACAATGTGATTTGTGATTTTGAATTGATAAATTTTTATTGAAGAGAAAACAGAAAGGAACAAATGGGTACATGTGGCACTTTCAACAACCAATGACATATAGAGGCTCAAGTATGCCTATCATAAAGTTTATAATATGCCCTCTTATTCTTCAGTAACTACAAAAAAAATTCAATCAATGAATAATAATAAAATGTTTACCCTCCAGGCCACATTTTCCCCACGCGTGGGGGAACCCAGAATGGTATAAACCTATTTAAACCCTTTTTTTTTTTTTTAAGGGTTAAAATAGCATCCTACAAAACAAGTCGGCCAAGTGTGACAAGAGTTTGTTGTCCCGCTTTGTCTCAAAATGACTATTCCTAGAAAGCGGCCATGTTTTCAGGGATGTGGTATCAATTTTTATTCCCTATAAAGGGACAGAAGCAGAGGAGAATCGAGAAATTCTATCCAAGGGGTCCATACTTCTCTAAACTTGGGGTGGTTTTCATTCGCTGTGGCTACCAACTCTTCCAACCGCATTTATATTATTCACTTCCACTACCCATTCCCGTATTGATGGTGTTGCTGGAGATTTCCAGTGGCAAAAAGCACTGCAGAAACGATCCTTCTCTTCTGGGGGGAGCCCCGACGGTGCTCCTGGCTCCTCCCCTTCCTCGGGTACCCCCACAGAGAGCCACTTTCCCTGCAAGCACCCGTGCAGTCGCACTGCCGATTGCTGCTGCGTCCATTGACATAGACAGCGGAACTTGGCCCCGCCCCCAGCTCCCATGTCACTGGATTTGATTTTCAGCAGTGGGAACCAATGGCTCCCGCTGCTATCATCTATCAAATAAGGACAGAGACGGTGAACGAGTCCCGTAGGAAACCATGTTAAATGGACTTTAGTGCGTTAATGCAAAAAGCGCCAAAAACTATAGGTGTGAACCGAGCCTTGAAAGTACATTTGGAATGTTGCTTATTTTTTACGTAAGCATGTGCAATAAACTTGAAAACTGCTTTGGAAACATGCCGTGTGTGTGTGTGTGTCTGTCTCTTGCTGCAGCAAAACTGATAAGGGCAATTAGGAGCCAATAATCAATCACAGCAAAGGTAATATCGACATCTAGTGTAATATTTGCAGTGCTTTGGGCCACTGTTCATTGGTGGACCTTCATCTTGAACCCATTTTCTTTTTATAGCAGTGACAGTTGGCTGTAGGAACTAGTAAGCAGGTTGTGATATATTATGGATACAAGACTTCTCTAATGCTGCGTACACCGATCGTATCTTCTGTCGGAAAAACCTCTGATGGTTTTTCCGAAGGAATTCCCCTCAAGCTTGGCTTGCATACACACGGTCACACAAGTTCTCTGAACTTTCGACCATCAAGAACGCGGTGACGTACAACACTACGACGAGCCGAGAAATTAAGTTCAATGCTTCCGGGCATGCGTCGGAATTGCTACAGACGATCGTATTTTCCGTCTGAAAATTTGAGAACCAGCTCTCAATCTTTTGCTGGCGGAATTTCTGCCAGCAAAAGTCCGATTGAGTATACACACAGTCAGAATTTCCGACCAAAAGCTCACATCGGACTTTTGCTGGTGGAATTTCTGACCATGTGTATGCGGCATTATACTGCGAGTGAGCTATGAGCAAACTCCGTGCCATTTTCTGGTATGTGAGATGAGTACGTTTTTGTTGACTTGTGATGTCATGATGAGGAAAACAGATCTTGTAGTAATACACCAATAAAGAACTACTGAAGCTGTTGAATTTGCAATGGAAACTCTTAGGCCCCTTTTACATATTTTTCCAGGCGGAGCAGATGGGACAGTCTATTATTCACCCCTATGGACCGGTGGGTGTAAACTGATTTGTGTCTGATGTCTGCTAAAAATAAAAATAACAGAAGGGGATCCATCCGTCCTCCATCTCAGTGAATTGTATTGGATAGCAGTCAGGTGTAAACGGACAGAGGAGTCGGTTTACACCCAGCTGCCCATAAAGAAGAGCGGGCTGTGTCTGTGTCCGCTCTGCATAAACGGAGCAGACACGGACCCACCTGCTCTGCTGTGGTCAGCAGGGGATTGACGGGCAGATCCCCTGCTGATCAAAACAGAGTCCGCCCCCCGTGTGAAAAGGGGGCCTATTAAGATTTGGAATTCCCACCAGATCTGTTAATTCATGACCTATCAGCACATATTTGCAGCTTAGTCATTCAGATTTATATTATACTTTCAGTTTGGAGTTTTTTTTATGTAGACTGTTATCTAACTACTGTACCTTTCTTTTGACAGTTTGGTGGATGTCACTACATTTTTATACTTCAGCCTCTTTGCTCCGCTCATGTATGTGGCTTTCTTGAAAGGCTTCTTTGGGTAAGTTATATTATAGCTACAAATGGGTATGCCCTCATTGTACTTGCTAGCGAATTCTTATTTTTTAAGCATTATTATTATTATTATTATTATTATTATCATTATTATAATACAGGATTTATATAGCACCAATAGTTTACGCATCGCTTTACAATGTAGAGGCGAGACGGCACAATTGCAGTACAGTTCAATACAGACTAGTCAGGAGGGCAATGCTCATAGAGCTTACATTCTAAAGGGTGGGGGTGGTGGTACAAAAGGTAATAGAGGTGGGGAATGATTTAATGGGGGTGGCTCTGGGACAGTTGTTAGGTGGGTGTGGGATAGTGAGTTTTCAGGGATCTCCTAAAGGTGGAGAGGTTAGGGGCTGATCGGACATACTGGAGCAGGGAGTTCCAGAGGATGGGAGAGGCTCTGGAGAAGTCCTGAAGATGAGCATGGAAGAAGGTAACAAGGGAGCTAGAGAGCAGGAGGTCTTGGGAGGAGCGGAGGGAACGATTTGGGTGATATCTGCAGATGAGGTTGGTGATGTAGATGGGGTCGATGTGATGTAGATGGGGGTGATGTTGTGAATGGCTTTGTATGTTATGGTAAGCATTTTGCATTTTATACGGTGGGGTAGGAGAAGCCAGTGAAGGGATTGGCAGAGAGAAGCAGCAGTCACGGATCAGTTAGTGAGGTGTATTAGTCTAGCAGCATTCATAATAGTGACAGGTTCTCTTGATAGAGCATCCTTATCACCTACTGATACCCACCTCCCCTGCTGCTTCATTTGTCTGCAGGAGCTCTGAGAATTGACCAGCATTTCTTAGTATTCAGGAGAATGTGACCTTCTCCCCTTCCTCCCAGAAGGCAGTGAGTGCTCAGCCCCCAAGCGGCCAATCCACAGGCCCAAATACTGTCATGTGAGGAGGGGACAAGTTCTTTACCCTGTAAAAGCTCTCGCACTGATTAACCCGAAGCTTACACAGGGATTAGACTTGTGGCTCGCACAGTCGAATGGAGCGGAAGGGAGCACGGCAAAGTTGAGTACTGGTGGGTGGGGCCGGAATGAAAATGGTGACAGATTCTCTTTACACATAAAGAGAAAAATGTCTTGCTTTATATCTGTGTTAGTAAACCAAACCTACTAAAAACTATCTAGCTCTGTGGTTCCTTTTCTCTGCACACAGTTCCCAGCTGTCCTCAATAGGGATAATACTAAATGTTATCCTTATTCTCCAAGAATAATCCATACACAGACACTACTTAACCACTTGCCCTCCGGAAGATTTACCCACTTCCTGACCAGTCTATTTTTTGCGATACGACACTGCGTTCCTTTAACTGACAATTGCGCGATCGTGTGACGCTGTACCCAAATAATAATGTATTTTTTCCCCACACATAGGGCTTTCTTTTGGTGGTATTTGATCACCTTCTGTGCTTTTTACTTTATGCGCTATAAACAAAAAAAGACAGACAATTTAAAAAAAAATATATATATATATATATATATATTAGGGCTGTTACTGATTAAAATTTTCGTGTTCGATTAATCGATTTTTTTTTTTTTAAATCGATTAATTATAACGCACATACAGATCCAACTACTTTTAGCTGATCTCCTTGCAGGCTGATTCCCAGTGCAGCTACCAACCACTGGAAAAATCGATAGCAGGATACAAAAAACACACAAAGGCAGCGCTCGATGGGAATAGCATTAAAACTTTTATAGCCTTCAAGTGGGTAACAAAATAAATATTGCACTGGAGATAAAATCGATGTAGCTACATAAACTGTAAAAATGGTGCGAGTAATACCAAACGGTAGCAAAAGCAGTCATAAAAACTTGTAGCTAAGTACTGGTATAAAAATGTGTACAACGATACCACTGCTGAATCCAGATAAGGAGGGGTTAACATCAGAACCTCGGCATGTAGATGTCCCGTGAAGGGAACTATCACAACTCCCTCCCAGTAGATGGCTGTAGAATCCCAGGTTGATAGAGAGAAGTGTAACAGCCCTTGTGTGTGGCAGATAGTGAGGTCCCGCTGGCATGCAGATATGAAGGCACAGCAAAGGAGCTCTTTAGATGGACACGGCAAGCCCCGCCGGTCCATCTAAAGAGCTGTTAATCAGTAACAGCCCTGTGTGTGTGTGTGTGTGTGTGTGTGTGTGTGTGTGTGTATATATGTATATATGTATATATGTATGTATATATATATATATATATATATATATATATACACATACATACATACATACATATATATATATATATATATATATATATATATATATATATATATATATATATATATATATATATATATATATATATATATATATATATATACACATCCAATAAATAAAAAAGGAAAAAAAAAATTTTTCTTCATCAATTTAGGCCAATATGTATTCTGCTACTTATTTTTGGTAAAAAAAAATCCTGTGTGTGTGTATGTAATGGTGGCAATCAGTGACTTATAGCGGGATTGCGGTGGACAAAAAGGACACTAACTGACACTTTTTTTGATACTTTTTGGGAACCAGTGACACTAATGCAGTGATCAGTGCTAAAAAAATATGCACTATCACTGTAGTAATGAAACTGGCTAGGAAGGGGTTAACTTCGAGGCGCTCAAAGGGTTAACTGTGTACCTAGCTGGTGTTTTCTAACTGTGGGGGAGATGCTTGTACTAGGGAAAGGCATGGATCCATGTCCCTGCTTTGCAGAGACACAGGATCAATGACTTCCCTACTGACAGAATGGGGATCTGCCTTGTTTACATAGGCAGACCATCATTGTCCCTCTGTACCGAAGGATCGGCGGGTGCCAGTCTGCGGTACTCGCCGATCAGCTCCTGCTGTGTCGACGCGAATGCGGGCACTAGACCCGGAGGTGTTGTATCACGTACTAGGTATGTGATCCGGCGCAGCCGTGCCGCTTTGCGACCGTATATCCAAGTTCTACGGTCAGCAAGTGGTTAATGGCCCTGTAATCTACTGTATTGAGGAGCTGTGGATCTCTGCAGCTCCTCCAGAGTTACCATGGACCTCTTGGCTGCTTCTCTGATTGATGAATGCTCTCCTTGCCCGGCCTGTCAGTTTAGGTGGACGGCCATGTCTTGGTAGGTTTGCAGTTGTACCATACGCTTTTCATTTTCGGATGATGGATTGAACAGAGCTCCGTGAGATGGTCAAAGCTTGGGATATTTTTTTTATAATCTAACCCTGCTTTAAACTTCTCCACAACTTTATCCCTGACCTGTCTGGTGTGTTCCTTGGCCTTCATGATGCTGTTTGTTCACTAAGGCTTCATGTACACGGGATGTTTTTACAATTGCTCCTGAACGAATAAATTGACAGATCATAACCCACGTTTAAAACTTCAGTTTTTCTGCGTTTACATGCCGCGTTTGCATTTAAAAGGGTTTACATTTTTTTTTTTTAAATGGCCAAAAATGAAAAACTCCTATAAACAAAACACTGCTAAATGCGGGTTACCGCATTTAGTCGTGTTTGCCGTCTGAAACGTGGAAATCTTCGGCGTCTGAACCCATTTTTTTGCTTTCAAAGAAACGCTGATAAACGCAACTGCCTAAAAACGAAAATAAATAAAACAGTGTACATGGTCACATAGGATAACATTGAATGAGTTCAGGGGCAGTTAAAGTGTCCAACTGACTCTGAACGTACGTTTAGCAGCATCCCGTGTACATGGGGCCTAAGGTTCTCTATCTTTTTATTAAAAAAAAAAAAATTAGAACTATTTATCATTTTCCTTCCACTTAACAATTATGTGCCACTTTGTGTTGGTCTATCACATAAAATCCCCATTAGACAGTGGTCCCTAACCCTTTTGGCACCGGGGACCAGCTGCGTGGACGAAAATTGTGCCAAGGCTCGGGACGGGGGTTGGGGTTGGCACACGGGGGGGTAAGCGATTTTTCGCGGGCAATTTGTTAGCGCATTATTTCTATTATCACATTGTAGTAATAAATTAAATAGTTTAACTTACCATAATGCAGAATCCGTGCGAGCCCTGAGCGTGTCGGCAGAAGAGCGGTGATGGAGAGAGATGATGTCATCTCTGCTTGCTCGCTTATCTCTTCCACCCGGCGCTAATATCCCGGCCGCCCGGCTGTCTCGTACCGGCCACCGGCTTTCTCATGCCGCCGCACTCGCGGCCCGTCTGTAGTAAGGCCACGGCCCGGTTGTGGGCCGCGGCCCAGGGGTTGACGACCCCTGCCATAAGATACATTTACGTGACAAAATGTGGAAAATGTCAAGGGGTATGAATACTTTTTCAAGGCAGTGTGTGTACAGCTCTCATGTCACTTTTTTTGTTTTTTACTCCTCCCAGGTCAGAGCCCAAGATCCTCTTCTCCTACAAGTCTCAGGTGGACGAGCCGGAAGATGCAGACGTCCACCTCCCGCATTCCTACGCGGTAGCAAGAAAAGATGGCGTTGATTCGGGGTACTACAACACTCAGATTGACACGGCTGCTTACCTAGATGACGTTGCTTCCATGCCCCACATCGGGAGCATAAACAGCATAGACAGTGATCGCTGGAAAGCCATCAACACCTAAGTGTCAGCAGCTTGGTACAGTCACACTAAACTGTACAAATGTATTTTCAACTCTCCTGTTTCCATGAGGGGTTTCCTAAATTTGTGCAAATTTCTATAGAGTTATTTTTTACTTAAAGCTTGGTCTTAGAAACTCCCGTGGAAATAGGACAGAAATAAGATTTCTTTAATGCTGCTACACCTTGAAAACTTCTTAAGAAAGAAGCAGTTAATGGGTATGAGACCCAGAGGATTGTGGGTCCAGACTGCCCCTATGTCGGCCCGCAGGTCTAGGCCGGGATATTAGAGGTCTGCATGGCACTGATTGCATTCTATTTTGGCGTTGACTTTATTCAGTCTTCATTGCAGACTTTTCGATCTTATCCAACTGCCCCGTGCTCCCTTTTGCCAATCTAAATTGTGCATGTGCAGTGCCCTTGCTGTTTCCTGGTCCCAGAGCTTTAGGCACCAATAATGGCTGATGGCTATAAAGGCTTCTAGGCCTTCTTGTATGCCAAGGAAAAGAGAAAAGTGTGCCGCGAGCCGTGACGGGCCTTTTCTGCGCCTGGCTGTACTTGGTAAATCCAATCAAATTTTATCGCTGAAATCAATCGTGTTCAGATAAAGTAATTTAGATAAGGATTACGTCACAGACTGACTTCAAATCTGGTAAAAAGATTCTCCACTGCTAACAAGCCCCCTGGCTAGCTGGGTGCTGGAGGGGGGGCTCATCCTCACTCCAAGTTTTGATGAGAAAGAGCCCAACATCACACTGTAAACTTTCATGTTTGCATAACTTTATTGTAACGGACGAGCAACACGTAGCCCCACCTGGTACCTCCTCTAGCAGGTTTCACCCAAAATTGGGCTTAACCTCTACAATTAAAGTGGTTGTAAACCTCAGACATGAAATATGAATGAAGCAATATCCCTCTATATTGTGTACTGTCTCAATCTAGAGCACTAAGTGTAATTTCTATCTGCTGCCTGGTTACTCTGCTATCTGTATGAGTCACTTCTGACACCAAGAGAAAAAAGGTTACGGGAGGGACCTCCAGCACACAGTCATTAATTGACAGCCTCGGTTCTGTTGCTTTTTGAAGGGGGTTATGTCCCTTTCCTTCAATCAGCTCTAAGAGCTCTCCTAATGAGTGTAACTTCAGCTCTCTGCCCCCTTTTTTTTGGAACGCTCAGAAATGCTTTATAAATTCAGCAGATGTAGAGAAGAGAAGGCTGCAGATAAACAGGAACAACTTATGTAGGAGGATTTGTTTCATCTCTGTGTATCATCTAAGGCCAGTCACTTCACCAAGAAATATGTAAAGTGTTTACAACCACTTTAAGCCCAATTTTGGGTGACCTGCATCAGAGCAGGAAGTTGTTTGTAGGTTATAAATAATGTTTTATGCACAAAGGATTTTTACAGTGTCTTGCCAGCTGTGTTCTCTTGACTCTTTAGGTCTGGCAAGCTTGTCCATACAAAAACATTGCAACGGTGGACTGAGATGGTCTTGGTGCAGGGGTCTCCATACTTTCTAAACAAAGGGCCAGTTTACTGTCCTTCAGACTTTGAGGGGCTGGAATGTGGAAAGTGGGAGTATAAAAAAAACACCGGTGACTATGGGAGTAAGGAATGCCCCATCATTGGAATTACTGGGAGGAATATTGCCCCATTGTTATATGGGCAAAAAATAGTGCCTATCATTGATTGGTGTCATTGGGAGGAATAGGGCCTTGCAGCTGGTGTCAGTAGGAAGGATAGAGTCCCATCACTGGTGTCAGTGGGAAGAAGAGTGCCCCATTGTTGGTATCAGTGACAGGAATTGTGCCCCATTGTTGGTGTAGAATGAATAGTGCATTATATTAGTGGGAGGAATGGTGTCCCAAGGACCACATCCAGCCCCCAGGCCACAGTTTGGAGACCACTGTCTTAGAGTATAAGAATTGCCATGTTTGTGCTTTTTAAGCATTATCCATTTATTTAAATATAATAAAACTATTTAGCACATCTCTGCCATAAATCCAGTGAGTTCTTAACTTCCTGTCTAGGCGGAGAACACTGCCTCCTCTGCACTCAAATCCCCAGCAGTGTTCTCAGTCCTGCCTAAGTTCTCCCCTGCTGGACTACAGGGCACCACCTCTTCTCCTAATTTCCATTGCATAAGCGGATGGTGTTCTGCAGAGGCGGACTGGGCATGGCTGGCAGCTCTACTTTTTGCTGCAAAGGCAACAATGTCTGCCCACTATAGGAAGTTGGGATCGCACTGCATTTCTGGCAAATCGGATATTTTTCTTTGCAGAATTTGTCCAAAACATGAGGAAATGTGCATGTATTGCAGAGATGTACTGAGTATGTTGCCCAAGCATACACTTATAACAGCATGGTAAGACCCGCTGGGTTTTTGCCAAGGTTTAAAGCTCACCTCTGCACTGTGAGGTCATCCCTTTTTGTGTGGAAATGACAATCGTTTGCTTACATCTGATCAATTAGAACCCAGTTCTGGACCAAACATATCTTTTATAGTTTTGGATAGACTTTGAAGGAATTCATACTTCTGTCAGATTTTTTTGATTGTGTCCATGACCCCGTTGAGGAGGTTTCACCTCGCTTCCTGTCCTTGTCAAAATAAAACGAGATATAAGGGAAGCAGTTTTCATTGGGACAGTATTAACCTCTTCACGCCGGCCGAACGCATAAATGCGGCCCTGTGTAAACCACTTACCATGCTGAGTGCACACGCCCTGTGCGCTCCCAGCACGGTAGCCGGCGGTTACTGCAAAGCTCCCGATGCATACTAGCGATTGGGAGCTTTCAGATCATGTGACAGTGGTCACATGTCCCAAATGCCCGCCTCCCGACTTTTAGAACCTTAAAGGGCCGGGAGGCGGTTGGCGGAAAGGGGCTAATAACCAGAAATTATAACCTGACAGAGGATTTATCCCTTTCTCATTTTTAGGGAAAATAAGTCTTTCTCTTTCGTTCATTGAAGGACACAGTCGGATCTTTACCTCGCGTACAATGGGTTATTAAACCATTACGCCACCTGCTGGAGTAGGATGCTAGACATAAAGAAAATTACAAAACCTAGCGGCAGCCCCTGCTGGTGACCAAACCCTCCATCTGCAACATACAGCTAATTTTTTATTATTTTTTCGTGGCCTAGCAGTTAGGACCTAGAAAGTTTGGTTGATTAAAAAACAAACTTAAGAGGGCGCCTCCATCTAAGTGTTGATAGATGTTTATTAAAAATAGGGTTAAAATTAGTATTGCACTCACTGCATGTGAAGGAACAGTGCTTGTCAATGTCATAACATCACAGAAGGATCTCAAGGCTGCACCTTAGACTGCAGAATTCAGCAGGCAAGCGGCTGGCCAATGCAGAGCTCGGCTAGGATGTTGCTGGTGAGAGGGAGAAGGACTGCTGCTTGGCTGACAGACTGAAATGCAAGCTCTCCTGCAGCTTCCGGATATGTTCGGGTGGCGCCAGCTGGGATCGGCTAAGATCGGTTCTGGCCAGAGACCTTCGACAGACAGACTGGTGACGGCAGGATGCTAAGGTGGTGGGGGGGGGGGGGGGGTTGTAGCCATGCATATTGGAGCTTTAGGACCATCCCCTTCCCTTATGTTTGTTTGATAATATGTGCATTAGGTAACTCAGGACCTGATATGAGGAGCAGCATCCTTCCATCAGTGACTTTTTATGTGTGTGCCCCCACATGGTGATCAAGTGGGTCTGTCAGCGCAGTAGTATTTTAGCTTGTGTTTAAGTTTGGTTTATAAACTGAGTCCATCCTCCATGCTTCTGACACTGCTTTGGGACCTTCCATTGGTCATGATCTACAGACCTGGCTGTGTCCTTCAATGGATGGAAGAGAAAACTGAATTTTTGCACTCGCCTTTTAAATCCTTTACGCTGCATCCAATGAAGGACACGGAACCCATCCTTTTTTAGTGTTTTTCGTTTTTTTTTTTTTTTACCCAACGTCCTACTCCTGCAGGTGCCGTAATAACCCATTGGTCATGATCTAACGATCCAGCTCTGTACTTGGATAAACCCAGAGAAAAATATTTTACAGGGGGTACAAATTACAGGTGAAAAGCTTTGGCCAGGAATTGGGCTTTAACAAAGCGCAAAATTGGTCCCAGTGCAGCAAGCTGGTTTGTGCAGCCCTTCTGTAATAACCAATCAGATCTTTTTTTTTACATTAAGGGAGACATTTGCTAGCTGCTAAAAGCTGGTTTGTGATTAGTTGGGTATCACAACACACTGTTCCACTTACTAGCACTTTTGTTATACATATCTCTAGCTTCTGACATTACTAGATCCTGCTGAATCGGAATACAATATGGCTTCCACATCTGTATGTATCTATAAACTTCGGCATATCTTCTGAAAATGGCAATAAGATGTCTTCTGCAATACCGAACACCAGTACTGCCTCACCTCATTAGCTGGCGTGCTGGGCCTGTTTTAGTTATTTGTTTTTAGATTTTTTTTATTTTTTTTTATAGCTTAAAGTGTATGAAAGCCCTGACAATTAACTTCTCTTGTTTGCTCCCCTTTGGACTGTTTAATTATACCATTGGAAGCGTTTTTTTTTTTTTTTTTTTGGTTTTTTATACCCGCTTTACAAGTGCAAAAAGAAAATAACTGTTGATCCTGCCAGAAATCAGGAGTTGTCCTGTTTGCTCTATGGTGTTCTCTCAAGCACTCTTATTAGTCTTGCCCAGTTCTTTGGACTACAGAACACCTCTAATCTAGTTTGTGAGCAGTCTAATGTGTCTGCCTCCATGGACCAGACAATCCTCAGGTGTGATCCTTGAGCCTTTCCATGTGACTGGAATAAACATGTCTTTCTACATGCAAGGGACTTTGCTCATTGGAGAATTATTATTCCCTAGGCTGCTGTCTGGTCCTTAAAGTGGTTGTAAAGACTGAAGGTTTTGTTTTTACCTTAATGCATTGTGCATTAAGGTAAGAAACCTTCTGCATGCAGCTTCCCTTATACTCTCCTGAGCCCAATCCGAATCCAGCGCTGTGCACAAGAGCAGAGGCTCTATCCACTCTCTGCCTCCTCATTGGGTTAGAGACAGCAGCAGGAGCAGGGGGTGGTGCTGAGCCGCACTCTGTGTTTATGGGGGCATGAATACCCCCATAAGCCTGTTACACGCTATGAGGTTTTTTTTTCTGTTCAACCCATCGGCTCCTTCGCTGACCGATGATGTAGAATCTGACCTCTCATATGAACCAGGACTGCTGGTCCTGCATTGTAAGTGATGACGTTGAAGAACTGTAACCAGTTTGGCAGCAAAGTGAATCACTTTTAGGCGACTGATTGCACAGGAGCGTGGCGTATATAATAGTCATGTTTTGAGTGCAACAGGTTACTGGTTGTCTCAAAGGCAGCAGCAGCAAAATCATCTTGAAAGACAAAATGTCAATAGCAGCTAGAGTTCTTGGGGCAAAGAAGACACAGGAGGGCAGAGAAGACACAGGAGGGCGCCTCCTAAGTGCAGCATAAACCAAACCCCCCAGCAAAAAAACACATACTGTAGCTGCTGACTTTTAATATTGGGACACTTGCCTGTCCAGGAATCCAGCAATGTCGGCACCCCAGCCCATGTTTCCATCGGCTCTCGGGTGCTGCCGCCACCATTCGTAGTAAGGGAACCCGGCAGTGAAGCTTTTCGGTTTCACAGCCGGTTCCCTACTGCGAATGCGCGAAGCGTGCTGCGCTTTCTGAATGACCCAGCGGCGGGGGGGTGAAGGAGGGGGGCTGAACTTACGAGTGATCTCGCTGCGGCGAGATCACCCGGAAGTGGGAGCAGGTACCTGTCAGAAACCTGCTCTCCCCTCATATGTGGCACCGGAGGGGGGAGGAGGCTGATAAGTGAAGCTTCCACTTTTGGGTGGAACTCCGCTTTAAGCAAATGGTGTGAAGGCATATTATGTACACTAGAGGGGCATCCTGGTCACAGACAACAGAAGGTTAATCCAAATATGAAGTGCTGAGCTGCTGGTAGATGTGATGGTGAAGAGAAGATCGATACACAAGCAGTAGACTCCCAATAGGACGGAGCTGTCACAAGCTGACAGCGTGGGAATCCTTTTTGTGACGTCAGGGGAGTGAAAGGGGAATGACTACGTGTTTCGAGACAGTACGGTTTCATTTTCAGGCCTTTTTTAAGTACTGCTTTGAAACGCGTAGCCAAAACCTTTATTTACGCCCCTGAGGTCACACAAAGGATTCCCATGCTGTCAGATTCTGACAGCTCAGCCCTGCTGGAGTATACTGCTTTTGTGTATTGATGCTACCAGTGGCTCAGCACTTCTTATTTGGATTAACCCTCTGTTATCTGTGACCAGGATGCCCCTATGATATGCATTCACACTATTTGCTGAATGTGGGTGTTTTATTTTTTTACTCCTTTTTTTTCTTTTTTAATGTATTAAACCGTTTTATACTGCACTTAGAGGAGCCCTTCTGTGTTTTCTCTAGGAGTGAGGAAGTATTTGTACTTGTTTCCTTCCCCATTGGCTAAATGAGCAACAAAATGTAAATGGACTTTAACAGAGCACTAAGTCTTAGTTTGCAGTTTTATGCTTTTATATTTGGCTTTTGTTTGACTTTGTGCTGCTGGGTTGTTCATTGTAAAGGGTGATGCCTATGACCTAAATAAGCAATATATTGGCTGGTGAAAAGCAGGTGCTAGACAAACCTTCTTTTTTTTTTTTTTTTTTCTGGTGCAGTGTTCCCCAAATACACCAGCATTTCATACGTCAGTCATTGTTCCCACCTTGTTTTACTTTTTATTAGGTTTCTAGTAATTACATTTTTCATTTTTTTTAATTGTCTAGTCAGTAGCAGACAGTGTTGACAGGGTATTTTGTGTTTTTGTTGTCTTTTATGATTTTATTCTGCACTATGGAAATGCAGAGTGATTGCGTTTGGCTTTGATTTAGGAAGCTATTTTGTTTTAGATGAAGAATACAAATGATAGACATGGTAAATGAAATATGCCTGTGTTAATATGTGGCACTGGTTGAATTTCCCACTGGCCTCCCAAAGGCTTAAAGTGTTAGTTCACCTTTGCAAAAAAAAAAGCCTATTCAGGAGAGTGGCACCTGTAGATAAAACAAACTGTGCAGCTTTGATTAAAATTTGGATAACGTCCTTGCTGGAGGTATAGACTTTTTATACACCTCCTGATGCCTGGCTAAAAAACTCCCAGTGATGGCATCCCCCTGTTTTTGCTTCTTGCTAGGCGGTTGCTAGGACACTCCCAGTCATTACTGCTCACACCAAACCCCTGCATGTGTACGTTCCACTATCTCCTCCGTCGCAGCATCGCTAAACTCAGAGCTACTGCAACAGGGGAGAAAGTGTGCACACTTGGCTGGGAGTGTCTTGGCAACTTCCTAGCAACAAGGCAGGACGGTATGATGCGATTTCAGTCAGATACGGTATGTAAATGGCCTACACCTGTAGCAAGGGCACCCCCATTTTGCCTTGTTGCTAGGATGTTGCCAAGACACTCCCAGCCATTACTGCTGACCCCCCCACCAAGCCCCAGCATGTGTAGGGTCCACTATCTCCCCCGCTGAGCTCTGGGCTACTGCAACAGGAGAGAAGGCGTGCACACAGGGGGTTTTGATACAGCTGGGAGTGTCTTAGCAACACGGCATTTACTACACCTATAGCAAGGACATGCCCCTGTTTTGCTTTGTTGCTAGGAGGTTGCGAAGACACTCCTAGCCATTACTGCTCACCCACAGCAAATCCCTGCACAAGTATGGTCCACCATCTCCTCCGTCACAGTTCAGAGCTTCTGCAACAGGGGAGAGAGAGCGCACACAAGGGTTGTATGTAAATGGCCTACACCTGTAGCCATTACTGCTCGCCCCCTCATGTGTAAGGTCCACTATCTCCCCCCTGCTGAGCTCAGGGCTGCTGATACAGGAGAGAGAGTGCACACAAGTGGGTTTGAATAAGCTGGGAGTGTCTTAGCAACTTCCTAGCAACACGGCAGGATGCTATGATGCCTGCTCTGTGAATTTTTCAGTCGGACTCTGGGAGGTAATTAAAATGGGCTACACCTGTAGCAAGGACATGCTCCTCTTTTGCCTTGTTGCTAGGAGATTTGCGAAGACACTCCCAGCTATAACTGCTCGCCCCCAGCAAATCCCTGCATGTGTATGGTCCACTGTCTCCTCTGTCGCAGCATCACAGCTCAGAGCTTCTGCGACACGGGAGAGAGAGCACACACAAGGGGTTTTGAATCAGCTGGCAGTGTCTTGGCAACAAGGCAGGATGGGATGATGCCATCTCTGGAAGTTTTTCTCTCAGACTTCAGGAAGTACAGTATGTAAAATGGCTTGCAGCTGTAGCAAAGGCATTATTTAATTCAGTCATGGCAGAATCGTACCGTGTGTTTTTTTTTTTTTTTTTTTCTTTCAGGTGCCATTGAAATGATTAGCACCTGAACACGCTGATGTGCGATTTGACATTTTAACAGCGCATTTTAAAATTGTAGGCAGAATTGCAGTGCATCAAAACACCTGTGTGTGAACGGATCCCTGCACGTGTATGGTCCACTATCTCCTCCGTCGCAGCATCACAGCTCAGAGCTTCTGCGACAGGGGAGAGAGAGCACACACAAGGGGTTTTGACTTGGCTGGGAGTGTCTTGGCAACTTATTAGCAACAAGTCAGGGCGGGTTGATACCATCTCTGGAAGTTTTTCAATCACTCTTCAGGAAGTACAGCATGTAAATGGCTTGCACCTGTAGCAAGGGCAATTTTAACTGTGGACAAAGCTGCACAAGTTTGTTTTTATCTACAGGCACCCCTTACCTGCATCGGCAGTTCGTTTGGTTTTGGTGAACTTACCCTTTAAAGTGTATTTATTCCTTAACCATGAACTTCTCTGATTTGCTGCCATTTTTTGGTCTGGTAAATACAACCTAACGTAGATTTTCAGGAATCGGCTTGGGTGAGTTTGTATTGCTATAAATCAAACCGTATGCAAACTTTGAAATGCACAGCAGGCAATCAAAGCACTTATCTAAAAAAAAAAAAAAAAAAATGTTTTCATGACGCTTCGTATTCATAATGTTATGTCAGTACAATTTACACTAAAGTGTGACAGTTGAGACATTCTAATGCCTGTAATCAGTCTCTTCTGAAAATGTATTTTCTCTCTTTGCTTGTTAAGACAAATCTAAAAATTCTTCTTCAATCCCCAGAAATGTGATTTCCAGAGTGTGTGAATTTGTGTCCTACCCTGGTCACTTTGGCCTCAAAGAGAACCGGTCATAGATGAAGTTTAGGAAGGATCTGAGTGGAGTCTTAAATGATTTGCGTAGGTCATTTACGTATTTCATGAAGCCTGACCGGAAAACTCCTAGGATGTTGCTAAGGCTCTGTTCACCTATAGACTTTCTTACGGATGTCATGTGATCGTCTTGATTTTGCTTTACTTTGTATTGAGAGCCAGGGGGTCAGAGGTCACATCAACCAAAATAATGGAAAACGAGGAGCCGTATTTAAATTTAGGGCAGTATGTGCCCGGGGACAAATGCCCGAAATGCAAGCAGGGTTCTGGGCATTGATCCCTGGTCACATACTGCCTTCAAGGATTAGTTCACCTTTACCAAAAAGCTGTGATGCAGATAAGGGGCGTCCATAGATCAAAACAAACTGCAGCTTTGACCAAAGTTAAATTAAGTCCTTGCTGTAGGCGTAGGCCATTTACATATTTCATGAAGCCTGACTGGAAAACTCCTAGGACAGGGATATGCAATTAGCGGACCTCCAGCTGTTGCAGAACTTCAAATCCCATGAGGCATAGCAAGACTCTGACAGCCACAAGCATGACGCCCAGAGGCAGAGGCATGATGGGACTTGTAGTTTTGCAACAGCTGGAGGTCCGCTAATTGCATATCCCTGTCCTAGGATGTTGCTAAGGCTCCATTCACACATGGGCGTTTTTGAATCATGGACAGAATCGCCGTGGATCTTCCCACATTTTCAAAACGCAACATTAAAATATCACATCACACTGTGCATGCCCAATGATACATGTATTGCTCAGTGCCAGGGATATGCAATTAGCGGACCTCCAGCTGTTGCAAGACTACAAGTCCCATCATGCCTCTGACTCTGGGTGTCATGCTTGTGGCTGTCAGTCTTGCTATGCCTCATGGGACTTGTAGTTCTGCAACAGCTGGAGGTCCGCTAATTGCATATCCCTGACTATGCAGATGTTCAATGTATCTGTGATGCCATCTTGGAATTACTTTATTTGTACTGCTTATTGTTTTGCTTTTTTCTTTTTCAATAAAACTTTTCTTGATTTAAAAAAAAAAAAAAAGTAAAATCGCATATCAGCGTGTTCAGGTGCCATTCATTTCAATTGCACCTAAAAACGTGGTGCAATTCTGCCGCGATTGTTGTGTGACAAAGCAAGCAAACCATATCGCATGACGTGTGACACCCCAAAAAAGTTCTGGAGCTTCTTTTGGCCTACACGTGTTGGTTTGCGTGATTGCAGCGTGCCACAATCATGGCAGAATCGCACTGCGTTTTTTAGGTGCCATTGAAATGAATAGCACCTGAACTAGCTGATGTGCGATTTTACTTTTTAACAGCGCATTTTGAAATTGTGGGCAGAATCGCAGTGAATTAACATGCCTGTGTGTGAACGGAGCCAAAGAGACGCCTAGCTGTTATGTTCACCTCCATCACGGGAGTGGGCTTTTAAAGGCTGAGCTCAGAACTATTCTATCAAATCGCACATCAGCGTGTTCAGGTACCATTCTTTTTAATGGCCCACAAAACACAGTGCTATTCTGCAAAGAAAATGGGCAAACCAAATTGCATGACGTGTGAGGCCCAAAAAAAGTTCCGGAGCTTCTTTTGGGGCGACATGCATCACGTGATTTGGTTTGCGCGATTGCAGCGCGTTTTGTCTCGCAATAATAGTAGAAGAATCGCACTGCAATTTAAAATTATCGCACAATTAAAATGAATGGTACCTGAACACGCTGATGTGCAATTTGACATTTTTTAACAGTGTGTTTTGAAATCGTGGACAGAATGGCAGCGATTCCGCCGGCTAATCAAAACGCCTGTGTGTGAATGGAGCCTAAGAGATGCCCAGCTGTTATGTTCACCTTCACAGGAGTGCGCTCACAGCTACTGCATCAGGGGGATGAAAGCTTAGGTGAGGGGCTTTGATTTAGAGAAAGAGAGCTTGTTTCTGTGATGGTGTGGATGAACAGTAACAACTAGGCGTCTCTTAGCAACATCTTAGGAGTTTTCCAATCAGGCTACATGAGGTGCCTAAATTGGCTTACACCTATAGGAAGGGCATTTTTCAACTTTGGTCAAAGCTACACAGCTTGTTTTTATCTAGAGATGCACCTTATCTGTATAGGTAGTTTATTGGTAAAGGTGAGCTATGCCTTTTAAGAGCCCTTTCACACTGGGGTGGGCCGTAGCGGTAAAGCTACCGCTGTTATATCGGTGCTTTTCAGCCGCTAGCGGGGCGCTTTTAACCCCAGCTAGCGGCTGAACATGGGGTTAAATGCGTCTGTGTTTCGGTGCTGCCAAAGTGCTTTGCAGGCGCTTCGGCAGCGCTGCCTATTCATTTCAATTGGCAGGACGTTTTGGAAGCGGTGTATACGCCGCTTCCGCAACGACCCCAAAGATGCTGCTTGCAGGGCTTTTTTCCCCGTCCTGCAAGCGCACCGCCCCAGTGTGAAAGCACTCGGGCTTTCACACTGGGGTGGCCTTAGAGGCGCATTTCATGCGCTTTACAGGTGCTATTTTTAGCGCTAAAACGCCTGGAAAGCGTCAGTGTAAAAGGGGTCTGCGGCAGTATGCAATGAGGGATGACAGCCAAGAACGCAGACTGCTTGCATTCCGGGCATTCATCCCTGTTCATACTGCTTGGTGTATAGTCCAGCCACAGCAGCTTTTACCCTCTACAGCTTAACAGACTGCCAGTAACAGGGCTGAATGGTGCGCCTCTGACTTCCTCCCACACCCAAATGCCGGAGTCTCATGCATCCGGGGCTAAATGCCCAAAGTGCATGAGGCCTTTATGCTATGACTGGTATACCCCCCCCCCCCAGGTAAACAATTGGTGCAGGTTGATGTACGCAACCCCTGTAGGTTCTGGATGTTGGAATATGGCTATATACACCTATGTGCATGAGCTCTTAGCCTGCATAAGCCTAAATGTGACTGGTTCTCTTTAAGGCCTTGACATACTTGGTGATGTGTTGTAGCACAAATGTATTACCCCCACCCCTTTCCTTATCCACACAGGGGCTATCAGAATGCTAGAGTTGGGAAAAGTGTCTGTGTTGCCTATAGCAACCTATCAGTTGCAAAATGATTGGTTGCCAACGGCAACCGTCAAATTTTATGTTCTGTTTTTGGTGCACAATGCCCAATTATTTACATGCATTATCAGACTGAGAGGTGCCTGCACTCCATGTAAACTCAGACCAGACGTTCTCGCTGTATGATATGCATTTGCCATCAAAGCTTTATCCTTGTTTTATGTTTTTGGGGCGATGTCAGGGGAAGGATCTGACGCACTTTACATTTCTTGCTAATGTCAACTTGTCACTAGAACTTAAGAGCTAATGAAAAAAAGTGCTAACAAGAACATTACTTGTTGTCCATTGCAACCAGTCGTAATCCTTGTTTTTTATTTCCAACCTTGTACCGCGGAATGGATAGTTGGAAGCTGATTGGTTGTTGTTGTTCATTAGAATTGATGTTGTTGAGGCACATTTGAACTATATAGGCCTCTTAGGCCTTGTTTGCACTTGTGGTTGGGAGGCGTTAGGAACACATGGTTGAGCCTCCTGTTACAGATCTATACCTGTTTATACTGGGCATTCCAGTGATGTGTACCCTATATACACTCTCTGTGCCACCCTCTGATGAGCTGCATCATCCTATCATTGTAAGCAAGGAATGTTCTCCACCCTTATATGAACATGGTGGAGACTTTGGCTATTTACACACTATATGCCACATTTTTAGGGTGAATTTACCCCCCCCCCCCATTATTGATGCATCTCAGCCAGGGTGACACTATGGCTTTTTATAAGGGAAATCGAAGTGCATTGGAACGCATGGCTGACGTCTCTCCAAAGAACTTTCCTGGCTCGTTCACTACCACAAAACCAGGTGGATTTATTTTGAAGAAGATGATTCTAGAAATTGCAGAATAATCTATAAATGTGTGTGTATATAAAGAAACCTTAAATGTAAATATTCTATTTTTATGGTTGTAAGAAAAAAATAAACGCTGCTTTGATGAATGACGAAATTGTGCTCATATTTTTTGTCTTTTTTTTTTTTTTTTTTTTTTTTTTAATGGGTCATTGTAAATACTTGTGATCGATCCACACACAAGGTTCATCAGGATTAGGCCCCTTTCACACCAGCGAACCAATCGGGTCCGCCTGTATGTTTTTCAGGTGGACCCGATTGGACCACCCATTGTCCTTTATGGGGCGGCGGATGTCAGCGGACATGTATCCGATCCAACAAAATCCGCTGAAAACAGATGTATCACCATCCGTCCAATGGATCGGATAACAATCAGATGGAAATTGACATGCAGGCTGTTTCCATCTGACCGCCCCATAGAGGAGAGCGGGCTGTGTCCGCTCTGCATAGCGGAGCGGACACAGACCTGTCATTCGCCTGCTCAGCAGGGATCAGCAGAGAGATCCCGCGCTGAACAGGCGGATTCCGCTCGGACGGATCTGCCCTGTGTGAAAGGGGCCTTACGTTTTAGACATGCTTTGTGTTTAGGCAGGGCATTCATTTTGAATAAACTCCTAACCCATAAACGATCATACCTGTACTGTTATTGGAAATGCTGTGACCAAGCCCTTCATATGAGTTGTACCTAATCTAATATGGGCAGGACTGCTTCTATTTGATACATTATTTTCTGATCTGCAGCCTCATTCTAAGAACCAGGGAACACCACCTTGAGAACCCAGAGCAGTGTTTCTCAACCTTATTTCAGTCAAGGCACCCTTTAAAATTCTACACAATCTCAAGGCACCCCATTCTATAATATAAACAAAATTAATAGTTTTGCATAATGTAGTAATAGCCACATACGTAGGACACCCAACATTGGTGGTGATTTATTCTTCCAATCAAATACACCTTTGCACACTGGTACTGATTTAGTATTCCAATGTTTCTCTTCTCCTTATTAACTGATGACATCATTGGTTGGTAGGACACTGGTGGCTAGAAGGTTGCAATGGTGCACAAAGAAAACCTGTGGCTTTGTGTAAATAGGCAGGCTTTATCCACCCACTGGCTTGTATACAGTTTTTGGGCAATTTCTATGTATTTTGCCAAGGAACGCCAGTTTTAAAAAGGCCGACCTAGAAGGGTGGTACTTGAATCAGAGAAATTGAGAACCCAGAAGGCGGCTCTGGAACCAGGTAAATACCTCCCTGAGAACCTAGAGCAGTGTTTCTCAACTGCAGTCCCCAAGGTGCCCCAACTGGTCATGTTTTTAGGCTTTCCATTATTTTGCACAGGTGATTTGATCAGTTTCACTGCCTTAGTAATTACCATAGCTGTTTTCATCTGAGGGAAATCCTGAAAACATGACCTGTTGGGGCGCCTTGAGGACTGGAGTTAAGAAGCCCTGACCTAGAAGGTGGTACTGGAACCAGGGAACGCCTCACTAAGAACCCAGAGAGTGGAGCTGGAACTAAGGAACGCCTAATAATGAACCCAGAGGGTGGTGCTGGATTTGGGGAACACCTTACTAGGAACCCAAATAGTGGTGCTGGAACCAGGGAACCCCTTCCTAAGAAGTGTGTGTTAGAGGCCACAAACACATTACTAAGAACCCATAGGATGGTACTGGAACCAGGGAACACCTCACTAAGAACTCATAGTGGTGCTTAAACCAGGGAACTACTCACTAAAAACCCAGGGCGGAGTGCTGTATTCCGGGACTACCTCTTAGGACCCAGAGGGTAGTGCTGGAATCGGGTAACGCCTCTTAAGCCTCATACACACGCTCTGACTTTTCTGCAAACTTTCCCAACATCACATGGTTTTTCTGCTCTTTACCGCCACCCTTTGGTCAACTTCTGCTATTGTTGGTTGATTTTAACATTGGTTCTGGGCATGTGTATTTGTACCTCGGACAAAAGTCCGATGGATTTCTGTACACACGATAGGACTTTGCACCATCGGACTTTTGTTGCCGAAAAGTTTGTCCGTTTGCAGAGCGAACTTTTGTCCAATGAAAACCGAAAACTTTTGTCCGATAGAGCGTACACACGGTCGGATTTTTTGAAAAACGTGTTGATTTTGAAGTTTGTTGGCAAAAAGTCAGACCGTGTATATGGGCCTTTAGAGAACCTAGTCCACAATGGTGGACCAAAAGAATGCTTGTTAGGGAACCTAGGGGACAGTGATGCAACCAGGGAATTACTAGTGCTGGAATCGGGGAATGCCACCTAGAACCTAGAGGCGAGTGCTGGACTCAGGGAATTTATCTTTGAGAACATAGGAGATGGAGATACAACAAGGAAATGCCTCTTGGAGAACCTAAATGACAGTGCTGGAACCAAGCAATACCTCTTAGAACCTAGAGGGTAGCCTGATACCAGGGAACACCTCTTAGAGAACATGAGGGACAGTGATGGTGATGCTTGTTAGAGAACCTAGAAGACAGTGATGCAACCAAGGAATGCCTCTTTTGGAACTTAGAGGATTGTGCTGGAACCAGGGAATATATCTTGTAGGATCTAGAGAACGGTGACGCAACAAGGAAATGCCTCTTAGAGACCTTAGACCAGGGTCGGGAACCTATGGCTTGCGAGCCAGATGTGGCTCTTTTGATAGCTACATCTGGCTCTCGCCTCTCAATCCATGGATCTCGTGGTGTGCCGACCCGCGGATTGAGCCCATAGGAAAGGCCGCGGCTTCGACCTAGCTCAGGAGGGGAGGCCATCTTGGTACACCCGGCGGCGCCCAAGGTGAGCGGCGCGCTTACGTCATCATCACCCGCCTCAACTGCTCGTGGATCTGCCTGCTTGTAGTGGTAAGCAAGCAGAAAATTGTAAGGGAGATGTGGATATTACAGTGGGGGAGATTGGGGGGAGATGTGGATATTACAGTGGGGGGGGGGGGGGAGATGTGGATATTACAGTGGGGGGAAATGTGGATATTATTGTGGGGGGAGATGTGGATATTACAGTCTTGCATAAAATGCACACATTTACTTGTATTTAGTTTTAAACATATTGTATGGCTCTAACGGAATTACATTTTAAAATATGTAGCGTTCATGGCTCTCCAAAAAGGTTCCTGACCCCTGCCTTAGAGGATGGTGCTCAAACTAGAGAATGCCTCTCTGAAAACCCTAGAGGACAGTGCTGGCACCAGGTAATGCCTTTCCGGGAGCCCAGAGGGCGGTGCTGGAAACTAAGAACACAAAGGCTGCCTCTGATTGAGGGCAAATCAGAAGATAATTATATAGGCCACCATAGTGATTTAGCATTTTTTATGTCTGACTGGAACCCAACTTTAAAGGGTCAGTCCACCCATCAGTGACATTTAAAGTTTTACTAAACCCACAATAACTATCAAAAAATGCTGTATTACATGCTGTTCATACTCACTCAGTAACTATGAGATTCATTTTCTGTATTCTGCAAAAACCCTGGTTGATCCTGCTGCTCTCTATCCCCCCCCCCCCTCTTGTCCATGTCCCCAATTCAGCAGGGAATTTTGCAGCTGTGGTGGCAACTATGCACATGCTCGGTTTTCAGTGAGTTTCTATGCTTAGCATTTCCTTCCTGTCACATCTCAGCAGCCCAGACTATAGGGTCACACATGTGGGCATATACACAGTGGTAAATGGCGGCCCATTTCCTCCCTCCTTCCTCCATGATCACTTACCAGCTAAACACAATGGGGGCAGTATATTACACGTAGATTAATGGAGGTTTCACCTCCCTCTTATTCGTCATATGACGTCCACCCAGAACAAGGGCCGCACTGCCCAGCCACTTTCCTTATCCAGTCCAGTTTTCCATAGACCTAAATCATCAGACTTGCAGCTGTCAATTTCCCTTGCAACAGAAGAGAGAGCAGTTAGGCTGGTTATACATTATACAATTTTCCTTTTAGATTTACCAAAACTGGGGATGCGCTGATGTCATTTTTTGTTTTATTACGAGTACCAATACATATATTTTTTTTCTTTTTTTAGTACTCGCTGATACGCACCGCAACTGTTTTGTTTACACTTTAGCTGTCAGCAATAGTACAAAGCATTGAAAAGTTATTTACAAATGAAATCTATTTTATTGTTTTTTTTTACATTTTGCACTTTTTTCAATGTGTAAATATATGCTAAAGGTGTAAAAATATTAACGAACAAAGCAAACAAAGAAAAAGTTTTAATTATTAATAGTTTATAAAATATAAGTGAAAAAAAATCAGAAAAAATAAAAACATGGAGTAAATTGAGGGTTAATAGGGGTTAAACAGGAACATTTTATAAAAAACACCCAATTTTTTTTTTTTTTATGCTTGACTTCATTTACAGGGGGAAGCTTATCCCTTTGATCTGTAGATGAAGAAACAGAAATATACAAAAAGAAACAATGTTTCTTTTTGTTTTAGTGTTTCAGCAGCTGGGCAGTGTTGTTGATAAACATTGCAAAGCTGCTTTTTTTTTTTTTGACAGTTCCAATTGGGACTTCTTTAACACTTTAGCTGTCAACAGGGGTACCCCACTGACAGCTGAATGAGTCATTGGTTGTTAAGAATGCGGTAGTCCCGCTCCTTAACAACCGATAATTGCTGGCTTTTTTTTTTTTAACATTTCAGCTGTCAGGGGGTCCCCCTGACAGCTGAAAGAACCGAGCCTGAAAGTATCTGTTTCAGGTATCGGTGCAAATGCTTAGTATCAGTGCAACCCTAACCAAAACCATATAATATGAAGTCATACCTAAACATATTCAATTTGTATGCAATCGGGCAGGCTCTTGCACTACATAAGGGGGCCCAAACTGGCGGCCCTCCAGCTCTTGCGAAACTACAAGTCCCATGAGGCATTGCAAGGCTGACAGTTACAAGCATGACTCCCCCAGGCAGAGGCATGATGGGACTTGTAGTTTTGCAACAGCTGGAGGGCCACCAGTTTAAGACCATAGTCTGAAACTGGTGACCCTCTGATGTATTGAATACATAGTCGACTGAAAATCTAAAGCCCTGTACACACGATCGGTTTTACAGATGAAAACAGTCTGATGGACTTTTTTCATCGGACAAACCGATCGTGTGTGGGCCCCATCGTTTTTTTTTCCATCGGTGTAAAAAAAATAGAACATGTTTTAAATTTATCCGATGGAAAAAAAAAACCATAGCAAATTACTATCGTCTGTGGGGAACTCCATTGGATAAAAAAACCCACACATGCTCAGAATCAAGTTGACGCATGCTCATAAGCATTAAACTTCATTTTTCTCGGCTCGTCTGAGTGTTTTACGTCACAGCGTTTGGAACGGTCATTTTTTTGACTGATGGTGTGTAGGCAAGACTGATGGAAGTCAGCTTCATCGGATTTCCGATGGAAAAATCCATTGGTTAAAAATCCATAGGAAATCCGATCGTGTGTACAGGGCTTAAAGGGAATTGAATAAGAAAATGGTATAATGCAGGGGTCTCAAACTGGCGGCCCTCCAGCTGTTGCAAAACTACAAGTCCCATCATGTCTCTGCCTGTGGGAGTCATGCTTGTAACTGTCAGCCTTGCAATGCCTCATGGAACTTGTAGTTTTGCAACAGCTTGAGGGCCGCCACTTTGAGACCCCTGGTGTAATGTATGGCCAGATTTAGTTTGTAGCGGAGAATCTGAACCCCCCCCCCCCCGATACTAGGAGGCTTATTTACTAACTGGGTTGAGAACATTCACACAATAAATTAAACCAATTTCACTAAGTTTTAGCACATGGACAATGGGAGTCTGAGGAATAAAAATAAAAATACTATTTCATTTCTGGTAGGCCACATCCTGGATTAAAATTTTTAATCTGTGCACATGTACCTGATTGTTAGAGCCAATGGGATTGCATGAAAAAAATTAATTCCTCTTCCAGAAAGGGCAATATTCATACATCACAATTTGGATGTTTTTAGAATTTTTTTTACTTATCAGCATTTTTTGTCGCTGAGCGGTGACCGTTTCATCTTCTCGCTCGTCTCTTATTCCAAACAAGGAAAATGCAAATCCCCCCCCCCCCCCCCCGGTCAGAACATCTTCCGATTTCTCAGAGTCCAGGCTTCTTTTCAGTCATTAATTATAAGGGAGGAAGGGTTGGACAGGCGAGGAGATGAGAGTTTTGATTTACGAATGTAACGAGATGAACATCTGTTTACTGGGTCTATCATCTCCCCGAGGAGTCGATCGTGCATTTTTATTAATGCGGAGGCCGAAGCACGCAGCGGTTCGCAGATGGGGGGGGGGGGGGGGAATATGACGCTTGTCAGTCGGCGTGGAAGAATCCGCAGCCTTTGATGCGTGTGATGTAGAAAGTGTGACAAATGTCCCTTTCTTACCAGGGCTTTGTTCATCACTTCAGAGAGGCCGAATGAGCAAGTCTATGAACTTCTGTTCACTTCTGCAAGAACATGTAAACGTGAGCACAAAAGGAACATGACTGCATCATTAAGGAGATGTTAACCCGATTCACTGCAACCTCATATAAGCTTTAGAGAAAGCTAAATTAGCACTTAAAAACAAAAATTTGCCAAATGGTAGGGTCTCTTGGTAGAAGAGACTTTATAATGGCTTGTTCACACAAGGGGGTGTATTTTTATTTAACCACTTCAGCCCCGGGAAGAATTGACCCCCTTCCTGACCAGAGCACTTTTTGCGATATGGCACTTAGTCGCTTTAACTGACAATTGCGCGGTCGTGCGATGCTGTACCCGACCAAAATTGACGTCCTTTTTTCCACACAAATAGAGCTTTCTTTTGGTGGTATTTGGTCACCTCTGCGGTTTTTTTTTTGTTTTTTGCGCTATAAACATAAAAAGAGCGACAATTTTTTTTTAAAAAAAAGCAATGTTTTTTTTACTTTTTGCTGTAATAAATACCCCCCAAAAATCCCCCAAAAAATTTTTTTTCCCTCAGTTTAGGCCGATATGTATTCTTCTACATATTTTTGGTTAAAAAAATCGCAATAAGCGTATAGTGATTGGTTTGCGCAAAAAGTATAGCGTCTACAAAATAGGGGATAGATTTATGGCATTTTTTTTTTTTTTTTTATTAGTAATGGCAGCGATCGGCGATTTTTATCGTGACTGCGACATTATGGCGGACACTTTTGACACTATTTTGGGACCATTGTCATTTATACAGTGATCAGTGCTATAAAAATGCACTGATTACTGTGTAAATGACACTGGCAGGGAAGGGGTTAACCACTAGGGGGCGATGAAGGGGTTAGGTGTGTCCTAGGGAGTGATTCTAACTGGGGGGGGCTGGGCTACAAGTGACACGACAGTGATCATTGCTCCCAGCATAGGTGTGCGCAGCCTTTGGCATTAGGGTGTGCACCCCAAAGCTCAAACACACTTTACCGATCACTCACGATGTTCATTCAGAAAGGGAAGTGGTCAGTAAATGGCATATTTACTGGCCCCTTCCCCCACTCATCCTAAAACATCCACAGCAACAACCGGTGGGAGAGGGGGGAAGCTGGCAGAGCTGTAGGGGGAAGGAGGGGGAGCCAGGTCAGTAGGGGAAATCTGTTTTGCACAGGGTGATTAGGGTGTGCCTGGGCACACCTGGCACACCCTGTGCACACGCCTATGGCTCCCAGGGACAGGAAGCAGTAGATCTCTGTCCTGTCACTAGGCAGAACAGGGAAATGCCTTGTTTACATAGGCAACTCCCCGTTATGCATCTCTGTGAAACGATCGCGGGACACCGTCCGGCATCGAGTATGCGGGTCCTGCGGGCACGGAGCACATGCTTTGCCCAGCCGTGCCAGTCTGCCGACGTAAATGTACATGCAGCGGTCTGCAAGTTGTTAAAAAAATAAAATAAAATCTGCATAGCTATTTCTCCATTGAAACTGCATTTTATTTTATTCTGAGCAAATGGAGCAAAAATCGAATGTTCTCCAGCTATATTCTCTGCAGATCGAATGTGTGAATGTGGAAAATACCATATTATGGCTACTAGATAGATCTGAGAAGCAATACTTACGATATCGCCATCTAGTGGCCATAATTCAGTGAGGCGCATAATTATTTCCTATGGTAGTTAGCTCCATTGGTGTGCGCAGCCTATTGCATTAGGGCAGGGGTAGGCAACCTGGGGCCCTCCAGCTGTTGCACAACTACAAGTCCCATTATGCCTCTGGGTGTAATTGTAACTGCCAGCCTTGCAATGCCTCATGGGAAATGTAGTTCCACAACAGCTGGAGGGCCCCAGGTTGCCTACCCCTGCATTAGGGTGTGCACCCCAGAGCACAAACACACATGTGTATAATTAGCAGAGCAGTGGACGGTGTCAGTAGAGCAGAGATTGATGGCAGTGGACAGTGTCAGTAGTTTTTTTGTTGTTTTTTTTTTTACAATTTATTATTTTTTCTTTTATTTTAATATTATTTGTTTACAATTGTTTTTAAGCTTTGGTGATATATCAGGGGTCCAAACACCTTTTCAGACTTTGAGCTTCCCCAGTCCCTCTTTGCAGCCCCAGCTGCACTAGATTGTGACAGAATGGGAAGTGCTCTGTGCTGAGTGGCATAGTTTACTATGCTTCAGTTTAGAATAAACATAGAAGCGATCGGTACAGATCACTCACTGTGTTCATTCAGAAAATAAAGGTGCCGGTAAATGAAATATTTACCGGCTCCTTCTTCTGCTCTCCATCCTGAAACATCTCCCGCAGCAGTGGGTGGGAGAGGAGGGAAGCTGGCAGCATTGCAGGGAGGAGACAGGGGGCGCCAGGAAGCAGGGGGAATTTGTACCACACAGGGTGATTAGGTTGGCCAGGCACATCCGGTACACCCCTGTGTGCACGCCTTTGGCCAGCTCTATCTGGTGGCCATAACCACTTTGATGTTTAATTCCAGGGTTATGGCTGCAGCTAGATGCTATAGCCCTGGTATTAAAATTTTCATCAGGCGCCGCTCTTTCTGCTAAAAGTGACCCGAGCGGCTGATTAGCCGTTGGATCACTTTTAGAAGCAGCAGGAGGGGTCGCCTCCCACTGCTGTCTGGTGGTTCTTGGGCTTACCTGGCTACTTGGGAAGGCCGAGAACTGATCCGGCGGTAGCGGTGGCTGGCCAGTGGTAGTGATGAGCCGAACACCCCCGGGTTCGGTTCGCACCAGAACCCGCGAACGGACCGAAAGTTCGAACGAACATTAGAACCCTATTAAATACAATGGATGCGAACGTTCGAATTCTAAAGTGCTAATTATAAAAACTATTATGCATGTTATTGTCCTAAAAAGGGTTTGGGAACCCGGGTTCTGCACCAGGGGACATGTATCAATGCAAAAATAAGTTTTAAAAACGGTCGTTTTCCGGGAGCAGTCATTTTAATGATGCATAAAGTGAAAAAAAAAAAGTCAAATATTCCTTTAAATATCGTACCTGGGGGGTGTCTAAAGTATGCCTGTGAAGTGCCACGTGTTTCCCGTGTTTAGAACTGTCCCTGCACAAAATGACACTTCTAAAGGAAAAAAAAGCCATTTAAAACTGCTTGCGGCTTTAATGTAATGTCTGGTCCCGGTAATATGGATGAAAATCTTTAAGAAAAATGGCATAGCTACCCCATGACCCCCCCCCTACCCCAGCCCATTACCAGCCCCTTTGGGTCTTGTATGGATATTAAGGGGAACCCCGCACATAAAATAAAAAAGGCCCTATATACTCTGAACAGCCGTATACAGGCGGTGCATACAAGACAGGGACTGTAGGTTTGTTCTTATGTAGAATCTGTTTGTAATTTTGAACAGGTACATTGTTGAAGTGTAGCTCCAGACCAAAAATCTATTTTTAAACTTTTTGGAAAACATAGGTAAGGGTTATCACCCCTGTAACATTTGTTTTGCTGTCTGTGCCCCTGTTCAGAACATTTCACCTCACTTTCCGTCCTAATGACAACTGTTTTTGAAATGTGGTGTTTTTCTTGAAACAAGGATTGCTGATAAAGCATCAGTACAGAGGAGACACCTTTCTCCCATATTTATTCTTACAGGAGAGAATTTTCCTTCCTAGTGGTAGATTTCCTCTCACTTCCTGTTGTCTTCTTGCGTTTGCAAGTAGGAGTCGTTTGTAAGTTGGATGTTTGAAAGTAGGGACCTGCCGTATATACTCTGCAGAAATAGGCCCCTTAGTTGTTGGTGTTGGCACAACACTGTAAGCACTCACAGTTACTCTTGGTTGGTGCTGGAACGCCCTGCTGTCAACTATTATATCAGGAATTTTAATTACATATAATTGTTGAACAGTGGTAGTAAAAATTGGGCCTTTGATGGTGGTGCTGGTGCCACAACACTGTAAGCCCTGACAGTTACTCTTGGTGGGTGCAGCAATGGGCCCTGCTGTGAATTATTAGATCAAGAATTGTAATTACATGCCCCTGTTGAACAGGGGCTGAAAAATTGGGCCTTAGGCACTGGTGGCACAACACTGCAACCCTTCACAGATACTGTACTTGGAGCACAGCAATGAGCCCTGTTGCAAAGTATTGCTTCAAAAATTGTAATGACACGCCCCTGTTAAACAGGGGCTGAAAAATTGGGCCTTAGGCACTGGTGGCACAACACTGCAACTCCTCACAGATACTGTACTTGGAGCACAGCAATGAGCCCTGTTGCAAAGTATTGCTTCAAAAATTGTAATTACACGCCCCTGTTAAACAGGGGCTGAAAAATTGGGCGTTAGGCACTGGTGGCGGCACCCATAAACAAAAATGATCTTCCAAGCTATCATCATCAATCGTATCATTGAGGACTCGGAGGAGGAGGATAGCCAGTCAACATAACAGCACAGGCACTCAGCATCAGCATCAGTCTTGAAGGGATGTGACATTTTAAAATCAATTAGTCTGTTATATCAGCATCAGGTGTGTGGTAGCTGGTGGTGATCCAAGACTGGTTCATCTTGATGAAAGTCAGTCGATCAACCGAGTCGGTGGACAGGCGCACCCTGTGATCCGTGACAAATCCTCCAGCAGCACTGAATGTGCGTTCCGAAAGAACGCTGGATGCAGGACAGGCCAGTAGCTCAATTGCATACTGTGCAAGCTCTGGCCAGTGATCCATCCTCAAGACCCAGTAAGCCAGAGGATTTTCGGTGGGGAAGGTGTCCAAGTCTGACCTTGCCCCTAGATATTCCTGCACCATGTTTATCAGACGCTGGCGATGGTTGCTGGAACCGATCATACTTTGGGGCTGCGGACTAAAGAATTGTCTGAACGCATCGGTCAGACGGCCACCTTCCCCACCGCTCCTTCTTTGACTGGCCGAAGCCTCAGCAACTCGTTGTCCAGGACCAGGAGTTTGCAACCTCCCAGTCTCTGGGAACGCGTTGCACAGACCTTTCTGCAAGGCCTCCCGGAGTTGTCTCATCCTCTGCTCCCTCTGCGACGGTAACATAAGGTCCGCAACCTTACCCTTGTACCGTGGATCAAGGAGAGTGGCCAGCCAGTAATGGTCCCTCTCCTTGATCCGAAGAATACGAGGATCCTTCCGCAGACTTTGCAGGATCAGGGAGGCCATGCAGCGTAGGTTTGCTGAGGCATTCGCTCCGGAGTCCTCTGGGTCACTAAGGACGACATGATCCGCAGCCACCTCCTCCCAGCCACGTACAAGTCCACTGGTTTCTTGGGACTGTAAATCATCCCTAAAAGACTGCTGCTGATGATGCTGAGTGCCAGCCTCCACCTCCATGCTGACACAATCCTCCTCCTCCTCCTCCTCCTCCTCCTCCTCTTCCTGTGCGATGGGTGGGACAGAAGGAACACTGTCTGGGTAAAGGGGGCCTTGAGAGGCAAGGAAGTCCTCCTCTTCCTGCCTCTGTTCTGCCTCAAGTGCCCTGTCCATTATTCCACGCAGCGTGTGCTCCAACAGGTGGACAAGAGGTACAGTGTCACTGATGCATGCACTGTCACTGCTCACCATCCTCGTGGCCTCCTCAAATGGTGCCAGGACAGTGCATGCATCCCTGATCATGCCCCACTGGCGTGGAGAAAAAAAACCAAGCTCCCCTGACCCTGTCCTGGTGCCGTAGTCGCACAGGTACTCATTGATGGCCCTCTGCTGCGTGTGCAGCCGCTGCAGCATGGCCAACGTTGAGTTCCACCTGGTGGGCATGTCACATATAAGGCGGTTCTTGGGCAGGTTCAACTCCTTTTGCAGCTCAGCCAGGCGAGCACTGGCATTATAAGATCTGCGGAAATGCACACAGACTTTCCTGGCCTGCCTCAGGACATCCTGTAAGCCCAGGTACCTGCCCAAGAAGCGCTGCACCACCAGGTTAAGGACGTGAGCCACACAGGGCACATGGGTCAGTTGTCCCTGTCGGAGGGCGGAGAGGAGGTTGGTGCCATTGTCGCAAACCACCATTCCTGGCTTAAGCTGGCGTGGCGTCAACCACCTCTCGGCCTGGCCCTGCAGAGCAGACAGGACCTCTGCCCCAGTGTGGCTTCTGTCCCCCAAACACACCAGCGCAAGCACGGCATGGCATCTTTTTGCCTGCGTACTTGCGTAGCCCCGTGAACGGCTACGGAGCACCGCTGGTTCATAGGACAAACCACAGGAAGAGGCCATGGAGGAAGAAGAAGAGGAGGGGGTGGAGGAGAGAGGTGTGTCACAACCAGTAGTAGCATTTTGGAGGCGTGGCGGTGGGACAACCTCCAACACTACTGCACCTTGTCCTGAATCCTTCCCAGCTGCCAAAAGAGTGACCCAATGGGCCGTGAAAGAAAGGTAACGTCCCTGTCCATGCCTGCTGGACCATGAGTCAGCGGTAATATGCACCTTACCGCTGACCGCCCTGTCCAGCGAGGCCAAGACATTGCCTTCCACATGCCGGTAGAGAGCCGGAATAGCCTTCCGTGAGAAAAAGTGGCGTTTGGGAACCTGCCACTGAGGAACCGCACATTGCACAAACTCACGGAAGGGGGCCGAGTCTACCAACTGAAAAGGCAGCAGTTGAAGCGCTAGCAATTTAGCCAAGCTAGCATTCAACCGCTGGGCATGTGGATGGCTGGGAGTGAACTTCTTTCGACGGTCCAGCAGCTGGGGCAGGGAAATTTGCCTGCTAGAATCGGACGTCGGTGTACTGCTAGCAGAGTGGGCGCAAGTACTTGGCTGTGACACACCTAATTCTACACCTTCATTCCTCTCAGTGCATGTTTCAGAGAGGACTGAAGTTATAGTGGGGTTGGAGATCCCAGCTGATGCGGTGCAAGGAGAGGTCCGCTTTGTTCTTTGGTGTGGGTCTTTGAGGTAGGCTTGCCAACGAGCTGCATGGCAGGTCAACATATGTCTGGTCAGGCATGTGGTACCCAAGCGGCTGATGTTTTGGCCACGCGATATACGCTTGAGACATATGTTGCAAACAGCAGCTGTGCGATCTGATGCACTAGCCTCAAAAAAGGCCCACACCAAAGAACTTTTTGAATGACGGGCAGAGGCAGCGCCCTGCACAGGCGGAGCTCTGCGGTGTGATTCCGTCGGTGTACTGCCCTTACGCTGGCCACCAAAGGGCATCCTGCCTCATTGGAGATGTGCCTCCTCCTCATCCTCCTCCTCCTCCTCTCTCCTATTAGGCACCCACGTGGAGTCATTGACCTCATCATCCCCTCCCTCCTCATCACTGGAGCCAATCTGGCAGTATGCTGCAGCTGCTGGAACATGACTGCCAGATTGGTGTCCTTCTTGAGCATCCCCTCTGTCTGCTCTCACGCTACTGCCTTCCTCTAGCTGGGTTTCATCATCAGACCCTTCGAAACGCTGGGCATCCTCCTGGAGCATGTACCCAACACTGTGCTGAAACAGTTCGGGGGACTCCTCAGGAGGAGGACATGGTGGGTCTAGGGAAGGAGTGACTGATGATTTGTCTGACATTGATACCAGGGAAGACGACGCTTTGGCAGCTGCTTTTCCAGTACCCTGAGCCTGGGTGAGAGAGGATGAGGAGGAGGAGGAGGGCTTGGTCATCCACTCTACCAAGTCTTCGGCATGATGTGGCTCAACATGTCCAGCTGCCGAAAAGAAGGACAAGCGTGTCCCATGGCCATGTGCTGATGACAATGCACCGCGTCCACGACCAGCACTGTTGCCCCCAGACACAGAGCCTGCTTGCCCTCTTTTATTGCCTCCTGACTGTCTGCCTCTCCTTGTTTGCCTTCCAGACATTCTAATAGATGGCCTGCAGGGAGATGGGAAAAAAGCAATAAGGGCTACCTTGAGGTGTCCTTCTCTGTCCCTTGAAACAAGGACTTTCACAGTGAAAGAAACTGACACTGTCCCTACCTAGAGTTTTCTGTCCCTAGAATAAATGTTTTTTTTAATCACAATATAGCACAAGGACAATTCACTCAATGTCTCTCCAGGTCCCTGGAAACAAGGACTTGCAGAGTGAAAGAAACTGACACTGTCCCTACCTAGAGTTTTCTGTCCCTAGAATAAATGTTTTTTTTAAGCACAATATAGCACAAGGACAATTAACTCACTGTCCTTACAGGTCCCTGGAAACAAGGACTTGCAGAGTGAAAAAAAAAAAACACTCTCCCTACCTACAGTTTTCTGTCCCTAGAAAAAATGTTTTTTTTAAGCACAATATAGCACAAGGACAATTAACTCACTGTCCTTACAGGTCCCTGGAAACAAGGACTTGCAGAGTGAAAGAAAAAAAACACTCTCCCTACCTACAGTTTTCTGTCCCTAGAAAAAATGTTTTTTTTAATCACAATATAGCACAAGGAAAATTTACTCACTGTCCTTACAGGTCCCTGGAAACAAGGACTTGCAGAGTGAAAGAAAAAAAACACTCTCCCTACCTACAGTTTTCTGTCCCTAGAAAAAATGTTTTTTTTAATCACAATATAGCACAAGGAAAATTAACTCACTGTCCTTACAGGTCCCTGGAAACAAGGACTTGCAGAGTGAAAGAAACTGACACTGTCCCTACCTAGAGTTTTCTGTCCCTAGAATAAATGTTTTTTTTAAGCACAATATAGCACAAGGACAATTAACTCACTGTCCTTACAGGTCCCTGGAAACAAGGACTTGCAGAGTGAAAGAAAAAAAACACTCTCCCTACCTACAGTTTTCTGTCCCTAGAAAAAATGTTTTTTTTAAGCACAATATAGCACAAGTAAAATTAACTCACTGTCCTTACAGGTCCCTGGAAACAAGGACTTGCAGAGTGAAAGAAAAAAAACACTCTCCCTACCTACAGTTTTCTGTCCCTAGAAAAAATGTTTTTTTTAATCACAATATAGCACAAGGAAAATTAACTCACTGTCCTTACAGGTCCCTGGAAACAAGGACTTGCAGAGTGAAAGAAACTGACACTGTCCCTACCTAGAGTTTTCTGTCCCTAGAATAAATGTTTTTTTTAATCACAATATAGCACAAGGACAATTAACTCACTGTCCTTACAGGTCCCTGGAAACAAGGACTTGCAGAGTGAAAGAAACTGACACTGTCCCTACCTAGAGTTTTCTGTCCCTAGAATAAATGTTTTTTTTAAGCACAATATAGCACAAGGACAATTAACTCACTGTCCTTACAGGTCCCTGGAAACAAGGACTTGCAGAGTGAAAGAAAAAAAACACTCTCCCTACCTACAGTTTTCTGTCCCTAGAAAAAATGTTTTTTTTAAGCACAATATAGCACAAGTAAAATTAACTCACTGTCCTTACAGGTCCCTGGAAACAAGGACTTGCAGAGTGAAAGAAAAAAAACACTCTCCCTACCTACAGTTTTCTGTCCCTAGAAAAAAATGTTTTTTTTAATCACAATATAGCACAAGGAAAATTAACTCACTGTCCTTACAGGTCCCTGGAAACAAGGACTTGCAGAGTGAAAGAAACTGACACTGTCCCTACCTAGAGTTTTCTGTCCCTAGAATAAATGTTTTTTTTAAGCACAATATAGCACAAGGACAATTAACTCACTGTCCTTACAGGTCCCTGGAAACAAGGACTTGCAGAGTGAAAGAAAAAAAACACTCTCCCTACCTACAGTTTTCTGTCCCTAGAAAAAATGTTTTTTTTAAGCACAATATAGCACAAGTAAAATTAACTCACTGTCCTTACAGGTCCCTGGAAACAAGGACTTGCAGAGTGAAAGAAAAAAAACACTCTCCCTACCTACAGTTTTCTGTCCCTAGAAAAAATGTTTTTTTTAATCACAATATAGCACAAGGAAAATTAACTCACTGTCCTTACAGGTCCCTGGAAACAAGGACTTGCAGAGTGAAAGAAACTGACACTGTCCCTACCTAGAGTTTTCTGTCCCTAGAATAAATGTTTTTTTTAATCACAATATAGCACAAGGACAATTAACTCACTGTCCTTACAGGTCCCTGGAAACAAGGACTTGCAGAGTGAAAGAAACTGACACTGTCCCTACCTAGAGTTTTCTGTCCCTAGAATAAATGTTTTTTTTAAGCACAATATAGCACAAGGACAATTAACTCACTGTCCTTACAGGTCCCTGGAAACAAGGACTTGCAGAGTGAAAGAAAAAAAACACTCTCCCTACCTACAGTTTTCTGTCCCTAGAAAAAATGTTTTTTTTAATCACAATATAGCACAAGGAAAATTAACTCACTGTCCTTACAGGTCCCTGGAAACAAGGACTTGCAGAGTGAAAGAAAAAAAAACACTCTCCCTACCTACAGTTTTCTGTCCCTAGAAAAAATGTTTTTTTTAATCACAATATAGCACAAGGAAAATTAACTCACTGTCCTTACAGGTCCCTGGAAACAAGGACTTGCAGAGTGAAAGAAACTGACACTGTCCCTACCTAGAGTTTTCTGTCCCTAGAATAAATGTTTTTTTTAAGCACAATATAGCACAAGGACAATTAACTCACTGTCCTTACAGGTCCCTGGAAACAAGGACTTGCAGAGTGAAAGAAAAAAAACACTCTCCCTACCTACAGTTTTCTGTCCCTAGAAAAAATGTTTTTTTTAAGCACAATATAGCACAAGTAAAATTAACTCACTGTCCTTACAGGTCCCTGGAAACAAGGACTTGCAGAGTGAAAGAAAAAAACCACTCTCCCTACCTACAGTTTTCTGTCCCTAGAAAAAATGTTTTTTTTAATCACAATATAGCACAAGGAAAATTAACTCACTGTCCTTACAGGTCCCTGGAAACAAGGACTTGCAGAGTGAAAGAAACTGACACTGTCCCTACCTAGAGTTTTCTGTCCCTAGAATAAATGTTTTTTTTAAGCACAATATAGCACAAGGACAATTAACTCACTGTCCTTACAGGTCCCTGGAAACAAGGACTTGCAGAGTGAAAGAAAAAAAACACTCTCCCTACCTACAGTTTTCTGTCCCTAGAAAAAATGTTTTTTTTAAGCACAATATAGCACAAGTAAAATTAACTCACTGTCCTTACAGGTCCCTGGAAACAAGGACTTGCAGAGTGAAAGAAAAAAAACACTCTCCCTACCTACAGTTTTCTGTCCCTAGAAAAAATGTTTTTTTTTAATCACAATATAGCACAAGGAAAATTAACTCACTGTCCTTACAGGTCCCTGGAAACAAGGACTTGCAGAGTGAAAGAAACTGACACTGTCCCTACCTAGAGTTTTCTGTCCCTAGAATAAATGTTTTTTTTAATCACAATATAGCACAAGGACAATTAACTCACTGTCCTTACAGGTCCCTGGAAACAAGGACTTGCAGAGTGAAAGAAACTGACACTGTCCCTACCTAGAGTTTTCTGTCCCTAGAATAAATGTTTTTTTTAAGCACAATATAGCACAAGGACAATTAACTCACTGTCCTTACAGGTCCCTGGAAACAAGGACTTGCAGAGTGAAAGAAAAAAAACACTCTCCCTACCTACAGTTTTCTGTCCCTAGAAAAAATGTTTTTTTTAAGCACAATATAGCACAAGTAAAATTAACTCACTGTCCTTACAGGTCCCTGGAAACAAGGACTTGCAGAGTGAAAGAAAAAAAACACTCTCCCTACCTACAGTTTTCTGTCCCTAGAAAAAATGTTTTTTTTAATCACAATATAGCACAAGGAAAATTAACTCACTGTCCTTACAGGTCCCTGGAAACAAGGACTTGCAGAGTGAAAGAAACTGACACTGTCCCTACCTAGAGTTTTCTGTCCCTAGAATAAATGTTTTTTTTAAGCACAATATAGCACAAGGACAATTAACTCACTGTCCTTACAGGTCCCTGGAAACAAGGACTTGCAGAGTGAAAGAAAAAAAACACTCTCCCTACCTACAGTTTTCTGTCCCTAGAAAAAATGTTTTTTTTAAGCACAATATAGCACAAGTAAAATTAACTCACTGTCCTTACAGGTCCCTGGAAACAAGGACTTGCAGAGTGAAAGAAAAAAAACACTCTCCCTACCTACAGTTTTCTGTCCCTAGAAAAAATGTTTTTTTTAATCACAATATAGCACAAGGAAAATTAACTCACTGTCCTTACAGGTCCCTGGAAACAAGGACTTGCAGAGTGAAAGAAAAAAAACACTCTCCCTACCTACAGTTTTCTGTCCCTAGAAAAAATGTTTTTTTTAATCACAATATAGCACAAGGAAAATTAACTCACTGTCCTTACAGGTCCCTGGAAACAAGGACTTGCAGAGTGAAAGAAACTGACACTGTCCCTACCTAGAGTTTTCTGTCCCTAGAATAAATGTTTTTTTTAAGCACAATATAGCACAAGGACAATTAACTCACTGTCCTTACAGGTCCCTGGAAACAAGGACTTGCAGAGTGAAAGAAAAAAAACACTCTCCCTACCTACAGTTTTCTGTCCCTAGAAAAAATGTTTTTTTTAAGCACAATATAGCACAAGTAAAATTAACTCACTGTCCTTACAGGTCCCTGGAAACAAGGACTTGCAGAGTGAAAGAAACTGACACTGTCCCTACCTAGAGTTTTCTGTCCCTAGAATAAATGTTTTTTTTAATCACAATATAGCACAAGGACAATTAACTCACTGTCCTTACAGGTCCCTGGAAACAAGGACTTGCAGAGTGAAAGAAACTGACACTGTCCCTACCTAGAGTTTTCTGTCCCTAGAATAAATGTTTTTTTTAAGCACAATATAGCACAAGGATAATTAACTCACTGTCCTTACAGGTCCCTGGAAACAAGGACTTGCAGAGTGAAAGAAAAAAAACACTCTCCCTACCTACAGTTTTCTGTCCCTAGAAAAAATGTTTTTTTTAAGCACAATATAGCACAAGTAAAATTAACTCACTGTCCTTACAGGTCCCTGGAAACAAGGACTTGCAGAGTGAAAGAAAAAAAACACTCTCCCTACCTACAGTTTTCTGTCCCTAGAAAAAATGTTTTTTTTAATCACAATATAGCACAAGGAAAATTAACTCACTGTCCTTACAGGTCCCTGGAAACAAGGACTTGCAGAGTGAAAGAAACTGACACTGTCCCTACCTAGAGTTTTCTGTCCCTAGAATAAATGTTTTTTTTAATCACAATATAGCACAAGGAAAATTAACTCACTGTCCTTACAGGTCCCTGGAAACAAGGACTTGCAGAGTGAAAGAAACTGACACTGTCCCTACCTAGAGTTTTCTGTCCCTAGAATAAATGTTTTTTTTAAGCACAATATAGCACAAGGACAATTAACTCACTGTCCTTACAGGTCCCTGGAAACAAGGACTTGCAGAGTGAAAGAAAAAAAACACTCTCCCTACCTACAGTTTTCTGTCCCTAGAAAAAATGTTTTTTTTAATCACAATATAGCACAAGGAAAATTAACTCACTGTCCTTACAGGTCCCTGGAAACAAGGACTTGCAGAGTGAAAGAAACTGACACTGTCCCTACCTAGAGTTTTCTGTCCCTAGAATAAATGTTTTTTTTAATCACAATATAGCACAAGGACAATTAACTCACTGTCCTTACAGGTCCCTGGAAACAAGGACTTGCAGAGTGAAAGAAACTGACACTGTCCCTACCTAGAGTTTTCTGTCCCTAGAATAAATGTTTTTTTTAAGCACAATATAGCACAAGGACAATTAACTCACTGTCCTTACAGGTCCCTGGAAACAAGGACTTGCAGAGTGAAAGAAAAAAACACTCTCCCTACCTACAGTTTTCTGTCCCTAGAAAAAATGTTTTTTTTAATCACAATATAGCACAAGGAAAATTAACTCACTGTCCTTACAGGTCCCTGGAAACAAGGACTTGCAGAGTGAAAGAAACTGACACTGTCCCTACCTAGAGTTTTCTGTCCCTAGAATAAATGTTTTTTTTAATCACAATATAGCACAAGGACAATTAACTCACTGTCCTTACAGGTCCCTGGAAACAAGGACTTGCAGAGTGAAAGAAACTGACACTGTCCCTACCTAGAGTTTTCTGTCCCTAGAATAAATGTTTTTTTTAAGCACAATATAGCACAAGGACAATTAACTCACTGTCCTTACAGGTCCCTGGAAACAAGGACTTGCAGAGTGAAAGAAACTGACACTGTCCCTACCTAGAGTTTTCTGTCCCTAGAATAAATGTTTTTTTTAAGCACACTATAGCAGAAGCACAAAACACACTGACACTCTCCCTACCTATCCTTCTCTTTCCCTAAACTAAAGGAATCCAGGTTAAGCAAGAAAGAAATAACAGTCACTGTCCCTGCCTATGCTACTCTATCCCTGCTCCGGAACACACTACACTAGGCCGCCGTGCTGGCGGCCTTTTATAGTGTGGGGCGTGTACTAAACACCCTCAGCAATAATTGGCCACAGGCATCCTGCCTGTGGCCAATCATTGCTCTCCTCGCTGCCGGCGCTGTGATTGGCCAAGCATGCGGGGTCACAGTGCATGCTTGGCCAATCACAGCGCCTGGATGACACTGCGATGGCGTAGTGCATTGTGGGCCGTTCGCGTCACTCGAATTTGGCGCGAACGGCCCAAATCGTTCGATCTTCGTCGAACGATCGAACAGCCAATGTTCGAGTCGAACGTATGTTCGACTCGAACACGAAGCTCATCCCTAGCCAGTGGCCACAGAGATAAGTAGAGGAAAGATGGCCTCCGCTCATCTCTATGGCCCCCTAGGACAATGTTTCTCAACTCCAGTCCTCAAGTACCCTTAACAGGTCATGTTTTCAGGCTTTCCATTATTTTGCACGGTTGATTTGATCAGTCTCACTGCCTCAGTAATTACCACAGCCGTTTCCTCTGAGGGAAATTCTGAAAACATGACTTGTTGGGGGTACTGGAGTAGAGATACACTGGCCTAAGAGGACCGGAGCAACTTCATGACCTCACTTCCGGTTAATGGCTGGATGTAAAGAAGGATATTTATTTGTCGTTTTTTTAAAGCATTAGATCAATTTTTTTTTTTTTTATCTAATGTTTTCCTCTGTAGAGGAGAGATCTGGGGTCTTACTGACCCCCAGATCTCTCCATAAAGAGGACCTGTCATGTCTAATTTCTATCACAAGGAATGTTTACATTTCTTGTGATAGGAATAAAGGTGATAAGAAAATTACTGTGCCAGTATATTTTGGGTGTCGTGCCATTAAATTTCAATCTGGTAGGTTGTCAACACCAATGCTGGGGGTTATTATTGCATTCACTGATACCAGTGCTGGGGGTTATTATTGCATTCACTGATACCAGTGCTGGGGGTTATTATTGCATCCACTGATACCAGTGCTGGGGGTTATTATTGCATCCACCGATACCAGTGCTGGGGGTTATTATTGCATCCACCGATACCAGTGCGGGGGGTTATTATTGCATCCACTGATACCAGTGCTGGGGGTTATTATTGCATCCACCGATACCAGTGCTGGGGGTTATTATTGCATCCACCGATACCAGTGCTGCGGGTTATTATTGCATTCACTGATACCAGCGCTGGGGGTTATTATTGCGTTCACTGATACCAGTGCTGGGGGTTATTATTGCATCCACCGATACCAGCGCTGGGGGTTATTATTGCATCCACCGATACCAGCGCTGGGGGTTATTATTGCATCCACCGATACCAGCGCTGGGGGTTATTATTGCATCCACCGATACCAGCGCTGGGGGTTATTATTGCATTCACCGATACCAGCGCTGGGGGTTATTATTGCATTCACCAATACCAGCGCTGGGGGTTATTATTGCATCCACCGATACCAGTGCTGGGGGTTATTGCATTCACTGATACCAGCGCTGGGGGTTATTATTGCATTCACTGATACCAGTGCTGGGGGTTATTATTGCATCCACCGATACCAGCGTGGGGGGGTTATTATTGCATTCACCGATACCAGCGCTGGGGGTTATTATTGCATTCACTGATACCAGCGCTGGGGGTTATTATTGCATTCACTGATACCAGCGCTGGGGGGTTATTATTACATTCAGTGATAGCAGCGCTGGGGGGGTTATTATTGCATCCACTGATACCAGTGCTGGGGGTTATTATTGCATCCACCGATACCAGTGCTGGGGGTTATTATTGCATCCACCGATACCAGCGCTGGGGGTTATTATTGCATCCACCGATACCAGCGCTGGGGGCTATTATTGCATCCACCGATACCAGCGCTGGGGGTTATTATTGCATCCACCGATACCAGTGCTGGGGGTTATTGCATTCACCGATACCAGCGCTGGGGGTTATTATTACATTCACCGATAGCAGCTCTGGGGGGTTATTATTACATTCACTGATAGCAGCGCTGGGGGGTTATTATTGCATTCACTGATACCAGTGCTGGGGGTTATTATTGCATCCACCGATACCAGTGCTGGGGGTTATTATTACATTCACCGATACCAGCGCTGGGGGTTATTATTGCATCCACCGATACCAGTGCTGGGGGTTATTGCATTCACCGATACCAGCGCTGGGGGTTATTATTACATTCACCGATAGCAGCGCTGGGGGTTATTATTACATTCACTGATAGCAGCGCTGGGGGGTTATTATTGCATTCACTGATACCAGTGCTGGGGGTTATTATTGCATTCACTGATACCAGCGCTGGGGGTTATTATTGCATTCACTGATACCAGCGCTGGGGGGTTATTATTACATTCAGTGATAGCAGCGCTGGGGGGGTTATTATTGCATCCACTGATACCAGTGCTGGGGGTTATTATTGCATCCACCGATACCAGTGCTGGGGGTTATTATTGCATCCACCGATACCAGCGCTGGGGGTTATTATTGCATCCACCGATACCAGCGCTGGGGGCTATTATTGCATCCACCGATACCAGCGCTGGGGGTTATTATTGCATCCACCGATACCAGTGCTGGGGGTTATTGCATTCACCGATACCAGCGCTGGGGGTTATTATTACATTCACCGATAGCAGCTCTGGGGGGTTATTATTACATTCACTGATAGCAGCGCTGGGGGGTTATTATTGCATTCACTGATACCAGTGCTGGGGGTTATTATTGCATCCACCGATACCAGTGCTGGGGGTTATTATTACATTCACCGATACCAGCGCTGGGGGTTATTATTGCATCCACCGATACCAGTGCTGGGGGTTATTGCATTCACCGATACCAGCGCTGGGGGTTATTATTACATTCACCGATAGCAGCGCTGGGGGTTATTATTACATTCACTGATAGCAGCGCTGGGGGGTTATTATTGCATTCACTGATACCAGTGCTGGGGGTTATTATTGCATTCACTGATACCAGCGCTGGGGGTTATTATTGCATTCACTGATACCAGCGCTGGGGGGTTATTATTACATTCAGTGATAGCAGCGCTGGGGGGGTTATTATTGCATCCACTGATACCAGTGCTGGGGGTTATTATTGCATCCACCGATACCAGTGCTGGGGGTTATTATTGCATCCACCGATACCAGCGCTGGGGGTTATTATTGCATCCACCGATACCAGCGCTGGGGGCTATTATTGCATCCACCGATACCAGCGCTGGGGGTTATTATTGCATCCACCGATACCAGTGCTCGGGGTTATTGCATTCACCGATACCAGCGCTGGGGGTTATTATTACATTCACCGATAGCAGCTCTGGGGGGTTATTATTACATTCACTGATAGCAGCGCTGGGGGGTTATTATTGCATTCACTGATACCAGTGCTGGGGGTTATTATTGCATTCACCGATACCAGCGCTGGGGGTTATTATTACATTCACCGATAGCAGCGCTGGGGGGTTATTATTACATTCACTGATAGCAGCGCTGGGGGGGTTATTATTGCATTCACTGATACCAGTGCTGGGGGTTATTATTGCATTCACTGATACCAGCGCTGGGGGTTATTATTGCATCCACCGATACCAGCGCTGGGGGTTATTATTGCATCCACCGATACCAGCGCTGGGGGTTATTATTGCATCCACCGATACCAGCGCTGGGGGTTATTATTGCATCCACCGATACCAGCGCGGGGGGTTATTATTGCATTCACCAATACCAGTGCTGGGGGTTATTATTACATTCACCGATACCAGCGCTGGGGGTTATTATTGCATCCACCGATACCAGCGCAGGGGGTTATTATTGCATTCACTGATACCAGCGCTGGGGGTTATTATTACATTCACCGATACCAGCGCTGGGGGTTATTATTGCATCCACCGATACCAGTGCTGGGGGTTATTGCATTCACTGATACTAGCGCTGGGGGTTATTGCATTCACTGATACCAGCGCTGGGGGTTATTATTGCATTCACTGATACCAGTGCTGGGGGTTATTATTGCATCCACCGATACCAGCGTGGGGGGTTATTATTGCATTCACCGATACCAGCGCTGGGGGTTATTATTGCATTCACCGATACCAGCGCTGGGGGTTATTATTACATTCAGTGATAACAGCGCTGGGGGGGTTATTATTGCATTCACTGATACCAGTGCTGAGGGTTAATATTGCATTCACTGATACCAGTGCTGGGGGTTATTATTGCATCCACTGATACCAATGCTGGGGGTTATTATTGCATCCACCGATACCAGTGCTGGGGGCTATTATTGCATCCACCGATACCAGCGCTGGGGGTTATTATTGCATCCACCGATACCAGCGCTGGGGGTTATTATTGCATCCACCGATACCAGCGCTGGGGGCTATTATTGCATCCACCGATACCAGCGCTGGGGGTTATTATTGCATCCACCGATACCAGCGCTGGGGGTTATTATTGCATCCACCGATACCAGTGCTGGGGGTTATTATTGCATCCACCGATACCAGCGCTGGGGGTTATTATTGCATCCACCTATACCAGCACTGGGGGTTATTATTACATTCACCGATACCAGCGCTGGGGGTTATTATTGCATCCACCGATACCAGTGCTGGGGGTTATTGCATTCACCGATACCAGCGCTGGGGATTATTATTACATTCACCGATAGCAGCGCTGGGGGGTTATTATTACATTCACTGATAGCAGCGCTGGGGGGGTTATTATTGCATTCACTGATACCAGTGCTGGGGGTTATTATTGCATTCACTGATACCAGCGCTGGGGGTTATTATTACATTCACCGATAGCAGCGCTTGGGGGTTATTATTACATTCACTGATAGCAGCGCTGGGGGGGGGGGTTAAATATTGCATTCACTGATACCAGTGCTGGGGGTTATTATTGCATTCACTGATACCAGGGCTGGGGGTTATTATTGCATCCACCGATACCAGCGCTGGGGGTTATTATTGCATCCACCGATACCAGCGCTGGGGGTTATTATTGCATCCACCGATACCAGCGCGGGGGGTTATTATTGCATTCACCGATACCAGCGCTGGGGGTTATTATTACATTCACCGATACCAGCACTGGGGGTTATTATTGCATCCACCGATACCAGTGCTGGGGGTTATTGCATTCACTGATACCAGCGCTGGGGGTTATTGCATTCACTGATACCAGCGCTGGGGGTTATTATTGCATTCACTGATACCAGCGCTGGGGGTTATTATTGCATTCACTGATACCAGTGCTGGGGGTTATTATTGCATCCACCGATACCAGCGTGGGGGGTTATTATTACATTCACCGATACCAGTGCTGGGGGTTATTATTGCATTCACCGATACCAGCGCTGGGGGTTATTATTGCATCCACCGATACCAGCGCTGGGGGTTATTATTGCATCCACCGATACCAGCGCTGGGGGTTATTATTGCATCTACCTATACCAGCGCTGGGGGTTATTATTACATTCACCGATACCAGCGCTGGGGGTTATTATTGCATCCACCGATACCAGTGCTGGGGGTTATTGCATTCACCGATACCAGCGCTGGGGGTTATTATTACATTCACCGATAGCAGCGCTGGGGGTTATTATTACATTCACTGATAGCAGCGCTGGGGGGTTATTATTGCATTCACTGATACCAGTGCTGGGGGTTATTATTGCATTCACTGATACCAGTGCTGGGGGTTATTATTGCATTCACCGATACCAGTGCTGGGGGTTATTATTGCATCCACCGATACCAGTGCTGGGGGTTATTTTTGCATTCACCGATACCAGCGCTGGGGGTTATTATTGCATCCACCGATACCAGCGCTGGGGGTTATTATTGCATCCACCGATACCAGCGCTGGGGGTTATTATTGCATTCACTGATACCAGCGCTGGGGGTTATTATTGCATTCACTGATACCAGCGCTGGGGGTTATTATTGCATTCACTGATACCAGCGCTGGGGGTTATTATTGCATTCACCGATACCAGCGCTGGGGGTTATTATTGCATTCACCGATACCAGTGCTGGGGGTTATTATTGCATTCACCGATACCAGTGCTGGGGGTTATTATTGCATTCACCGATACCAGCGGTGGGGGTTATTATTACATTCACCGATAGCAGCGCTGGGGGGGGTTATTATTACATTCACTGATAGCAGCACTGGGGGGGTTATTATTGCATTCACTGATACCAGTGCTGGGGGTTATTATTGCATTCACTGATACTAGCGCTGGGGGTTATTATTGTATTCACTGATACCAGCGCTGGGGGTTATTATTGCATTCACTGATAGCAGTGCTGGGGGTTATTATTGCATTCACTGATACAAGTGCTGGGGGTTATTATTGCATTCACTGATACCAGTGCTGGGGGTTATTATTGCATCCACCGATACCAGCGTGGGGGGTTATTATTGCATTCACCGATACCAGCGCTGGGGGTTATTATTGCATTCACCGATACCAGCGCTGGGGGTTATTATTACATTCAGTGATAACAGCGCTGGGGGGGGTTATTATTGCATTCACTGATACCAGTGCTGAGGGTTAATATTGCATTCACTGATACCAGTGCTGGGGGTTATTATTGCATCCACTGATACCAATGCTGGGGGTTATTATTGCATCCACCGATACCAGTGCTGGGGGCTATTATTGCATCCACCGATACCAGCGCTGGGGGTTATTATTGCATCCACCGATGCCAGCGCTGGGGGTTATTATTGCATCCACCGATACCAGCGCTGGGGGCTATTATTGCATCCACCGATACCAGCGCTGGGGGTTATTATTGCATCCACCGATACCAGCGCTGGGGGTTATTATTGCATCCACCGATACCAGCGCTGGGGGTTATTATTGCATCCACCGATACCAGCGCTGGGGGTTATTATTGCATCCACCGATACCAGCGCTGGGGGTTATTATTGCATTCACCGATACCAGCGCTGGGGGTTATTATTACATTCACCGATACCAGCGCTGGGGGTTATTATTGCATTCACCGATACCAGCGCTGGGGGTTATTATTGCATCCACCGATACCAGCGCTGGGGGTTATTATTGCATCCACCGATACCAGCGCTGGGGGTTATTATTGCATCCACCTATACCAGCACTGGGGGTTATTATTACATTCACCGATACCAGCGCTGGGGGTTATTATTGCATCCACCGATACCAGTGCTGGGGGTTATTGCATTCACCGATACCAGCGCTGGGGATTATTATTACATTCACCGATAGCAGCGCTGGGGGGTTATTATTACATTCACTGATAGCAGCGCTGGGGGGGTTATTATTGCATTCACTGATACCAGTGCTGGGGGTTATTATTGCATTCACTGATACCAGCGCTGGGGGTTATTATTACATTCACCGATAGCAGCGCTTGGGGGTTATTATTACATTCACTGATAGCAGCGCTGGGGGGGGTTAAATATTGCATTCACTGATACCAGTGCTGGGGGTTATTATTGCATTCACTGATACCAGGGCTGGGGGTTATTATTGCATCCACCGATACCAGCGCTGGGGGTTATTATTGCATCCACCGATACCAGCGCTGGGGGCTATTATTGCATCCACCGATACCAGCGCGGGGGGGTTATTATTGCATTCACCGATACCAGCGCTGGGGGTTATTATTACATTCACCGATACCAGCACTGGGGGTTATTATTGCATCCACCGATACCAGTGCTGGGGGTTATTGCATTCACTGATACCAGCGCTGGGGGTTATTGCATTCACTGATACCAGCGCTGGGGGTTATTATTGCATTCACTGATACCAGCGCTGGGGGTTATTATTGCATTCACTGATACCAGTGCTGGGGGTTATTATTGCATCCACCGATACCAGTGCTGGGGGTTATTGCATTCACTGATACTAGCGCTGGGGGTTATTGCATTCACTGATACCAGCGCTGGGGGTTATTATTGCATTCACTGATACCAGCGCTGGGGGTTATTATTACATTCACCGATACCAGCGCTGGGGGTTATTATTGCATCCACCGATACCAGTGCTGGGGGTTATTGCATTCACTGATACTAGCGCTGGGGGTTATTGCATTCACTGATACCAGCGCTGGGGGTTATTATTGCATTCACTGATACCAGTGCTGGGGGTTATTATTGCATCCACCGATACCAGCGTGGGGGGTTATTATTGCATTCACCGATACCAGCGCTGGGGGTTATTATTGCATTCACCGATACCAGCGCTGGGGGTTATTATTACATTCAGTGATAACAGCGCTGGGGGGGTTATTATTGCATTCACTGATACCAGTGCTGAGGGTTAATATTGCATTCACTGATACCAGTGCTGGGGGTTATTATTGCATCCACTGATACCAATGCTGGGGGTTATTATTGCATCCACCGATACCAGTGCTGGGGGACTATTATTGCATCCACCGATACCAGCGCTGGGGGTTATTATTGCATCCACCGATACCAGCGCTGGGGGTTATTATTGCATCCACCGATACCAGCGCTGGGGGCTATTATTGCATCCACCGATACCAGCGCTGGGGGTTATTATTGCATCCACCGATACCAGCGCTGGGGGTTATTATTGCATCCACCGATACCAGCGCTGGGGGTTATTATTGCATTCACCGATACCAGCGCTGGGGGTTATTATTACATTCACCGATACCAGCGCTGGGGGTTATTATTGCATTCACCGATACCAGCGCTGGGGGTTATTATTGCATCCACCGATACCAGCGCTGGGGGTTATTATTGCATCCACCGATACCAGCGCTGGGGGTTATTATTGCATCCACCGATACCAGCGCTGGGGGTTATTATTGCATCCACCTATACCAGCACTGGGGGTTATTATTACATTCACCGATACCAGCGCTGGGGGTTATTATTGCATCCACCGATACCAGTGCTGGGGGTTATTGCATTCACCGATACCAGCGCTGGGGATTATTATTACATTCACCGATAGCAGCGCTGGGGGGTTATTATTACATTCACTGATAGCAGCGCTGGGGGGGTTATTATTGCATTCACTGATACCAGTGCTGGGGGTTATTATTGCATTCACTGATACCAGCGCTGGGGGTTATTATTACATTCACCGATAGCAGCGCTTGGGGGTTATTATTACATTCACTGATAGCAGCGCTGGGGGGGGGGTTAAATATTGCATTCACTGATACCAGTGCTGGGGGTTATTATTGCATTCACTGATACCAGGGCTGGGGGTTATTATTGCATCCACCGATACCAGCGCTGGGGGTTATTATTGCATCCACCGATACCAGCGCTGGGGGTTATTATTGCATCCACCGATACCAGCGCGGGGGGTTATTATTGCATTCACCGATACCAGCGCTGGGGGTTATTATTACATTCACCGATACCAGCACTGGGGGTTATTATTGCATCCACCGATACCAGTGCTGGGGGTTATTGCATTCACTGATACCAGCGCTGGGGGTTATTGCATTCACTGATACCAGCGCTGGGGGTTATTATTGCATTCACTGATACCAGCGCTGGGGGTTATTATTGCATTCACTGATACCAGTGCTGGGGGTTATTATTGCATCCACCGATACCAGCGTGGGGGGTTATTATTACATTCACCGATACCAGTGCTGGGGGTTATTATTGCATTCACCGATACCAGCGCTGGGGGTTATTATTGCATCCACCGATACCAGCGCTGGGGGTTATTATTGCATCCACCGATACCAGCGCTGGGGGTTATTATTGCATCCACCGATACCAGCGCTGGGGGTTATTATTGCATCTACCTATACCAGCGCTGGGGGTTATTATTACATTCACCGATACCAGCGCTGGGGGTTATTATTGCATCCACCGATACCAGTGCTGGGGGTTATTGCATTCACCGATACCAGCGCTGGGGGTTATTATTACATTCACCGATAGCAGCGCTGGGGGTTATTATTACATTCACTGATAGCAGCGCTGGGGGGTTATTATTGCATTCACTGATACCAGTGCTGGGGGTTATTATTGCATTCACTGATACCAGTGCTGGGGGTTATTATTGCATTCACCGATACCAGTGCTGGGGGTTATTATTGCATCCACCGATACCAGTGCTGGGGGTTATTTTTGCATTCACCGATACCAGCGCTGGGGGTTATTATTGCATCCACCGATACCAGCGCTGGGGGTTATTATTGCATCCACCGATACCAGCGCTGGGGGTTATTATTGCATTCACTGATACCAGCGCTGGGGGTTATTATTGCATTCACTGATACCAGCGCTGGGGGTTATTATTGCATTCACTGATACCAGCGCTGGGGGTTATTATTGCATTCACCGATACCAGCGCTGGGGGTTATTATTGCATTCACCGATACCAGTGCTGGGGGTTATTATTGCATTCACCGATACCAGTGCTGGGGGTTATTATTGCATTCACCGATACCAGCGGTGGGGGTTATTATTACATTCACCGATAGCAGCGCTGGGGGGTTATTATTACATTCACTGATAGCAGCACTGGGGGGGTTATTATTGCATTCACTGATACCAGTGCTGGGGGTTATTATTGCATTCACTGATACTAGCGCTGGGGGTTATTATTGTATTCACTGATACCAGCGCTGGGGGTTATTATTGCATTCACTGATAGCAGTGCTGGGGGTTATTATTGCATTCACTGATACAAGTGCTGGGGGTTATTATTGCATTCACTGATACCAGTGCTGGGGGTTATTATTGCATCCACCGATACCAGCGTGGGGGGTTATTATTGCATTCACCGATACCAGCGCTGGGGGTTATTATTGCATTCACCGATACCAGCGCTGGGGGTTATTATTACATTCAGTGATAACAGCGCTGGGGGGGGTTATTATTGCATTCACTGATACCAGTGCTGAGGGTTAATATTGCATTCACTGATACCAGTGCTGGGGGTTATTATTGCATCCACTGATACCAATGCTGGGGGTTATTATTGCATCCACCGATACCAGTGCTGGGGGCTATTATTGCATCCACCGATACCAGCGCTGGGGGTTATTATTGCATCCACCGATACCAGCGCTGGGGGTTATTATTGCATCCACCGATACCAGCGCTGGGGGCTATTATTGAATCCACCGATACCAGCGCTGGGGGTTATTATTGCATCCACCGATACCAGCGCTGGGGGTTATTATTGCATCCACCGATACCAGCGCTGGGGGTTATTATTGCATCCACCGATACCAGCGCTGGGGGTTATTATTGCATCCACCGATACCAGCGCTGGGGGTTATTATTGCATTCACCGATACCAGCGCTGGGGGTTATTATTACATTCACCGATACCAGCGCTGGGGGTTATTATTGCATTCACCGATACCAGCGCTGGGGGTTATTATTGCATCCACCGATACCAGCGCTGGGGGTTATTATTGCATCCACCGATACCAGCGCTGGGGGTTATTATTGCATCCACCTATACCAGCACTGGGGGTTATTATTACATTCACCGATACCAGCGCTGGGGGTTATTATTGCATCCACCGATACCAGTGCTGGGGGTTATTGCATTCACCGATACCAGCGCTGGGGATTATTATTACATTCACCGATAGCAGCGCTGGGGGGTTATTATTACATTCACTGATAGCAGCGCTGGGGGGGTTATTATTGCATTCACTGATACCAGTGCTGGGGGTTATTATTGCATTTACTGATACCAGCGCTGGGGGTTATTATTACATTCACCGATAGCAGCGCTTGGGGGTTATTATTACATTCACTGATAGCAGCGCTGGGGGGGGTTAAATATTGCATTCACTGATACCAGTGCTGGGGGTTATTATTGCATTCACTGATACCAGGGCTGGGGGTTATTATTGCATCCACCGATACCAGCGCTGGGGGTTATTATTGCATCCACCGATACCAGCGCTGGGGGCTATTATTGCATCCACCGATACCAGCGCGGGGGGTTATTATTGCATTCACCGATACCAGCGCTGGGGGTTATTATTACATTCACCGATACCAGCACTGGGGGTTATTATTGCATCCACCGATACCAGTGCTGGGGGTTATTGCATTCACTGATACCAGCGCTGGGGGTTATTGCATTCACTGATACCAGCGCTGGGGGTTATTATTGCATTCACTGATACCAGCGCTGGGGGTTATTATTGCATTCACTGATACCAGTGCTGGGGGTTATTATTGCATCCACCGATACCAGTGCTGGGGGTTATTGCATTCACTGATACTAGCGCTGGGGGTTATTGCATTCACTGATACCAGCGCTGGGGGTTATTATTGCATTCACTGATACCAGCGCTGGGGGTTATTATTACATTCACCGATACCAGCGCTGGGGGTTATTATTGCATCCACCGATACCAGTGCTGGGGGTTATTGCATTCACTGATACTAGCGCTGGGGGTTATTGCATTCACTGATACCAGCGCTGGGGGTTATTATTGCATTCACTGATACCAGTGCTGGGGGTTATTATTGCATCCACCGATACCAGCGTGGGGGGTTATTATTGCATTCACCGATACCAGCGCTGGGGGTTATTATTGCATTCACCGATACCAGCGCTGGGGGTTATTATTACATTCAGTGATAACAGCGCTGGGGGGGTTATTATTGCATTCACTGATACCAGTGCTGAGGGTTAATATTGCATTCACTGATACCAGTGCTGGGGGTTATTATTGCATCCACTGATACCAATGCTGGGGGTTATTATTGCATCCACCGATACCAGTGCGGGGGGCTATTATTGCATCCACCGATACCAGCGCTGGGGGTTATTATTGCATCCACCGATACCAGCGCTGGGGGTTATTATTGCATCCACCGATACCAGCGCTGGGGGCTATTATTGCATCCACCGATACCAGCGCTGGGGGTTATTATTGCATCCACCGATACCAGCGCTGGGGGTTATTATTGCATCCACTGATACCAGCGCTGGGGGTTATTATTGCATTCACCGATACCAGCGCTGGGGGTTATTATTACATTCACCGATACCAGCGCTGGGGGTTATTATTGCATTCACCGATACCAGCGCTGGGGGTTATTATTGCATCCACCGATACCAGCGCTGGGGGTTATTATTGCATCCACCGATACCAGCGCTGGGGGTTATTATTGCATCCACCGATACCAGCGCTGGGGGTTATTATTGCATCCACCGATACCAGCGCTGGGGGTTATTATTGCATTCACCGATACCAGCGCTGGGGGTTATTATTACATTCACCGATACCAGCGCTGGGGGTTATTATTGCATTCACCGATACCAGCGCTGGGGGTTATTATTGCATCCACCGATACCAGCGCTGGGGGTTATTATTGCATCCACCGATACCAGCGCTGGGGGTTATTATTGCATCCACCTATACCAGCACTGGGGGTTATTATTACATTCACCGATACCAGCGCTGGGGGTTATTATTGCATCCACCGATACCAGTGCTGGGGGTTATTGCATTCACCGATACCAGCGCTGGGGATTATTATTACATTCACCGATAGCAGCGCTGGGGGGTTATTATTACATTCACTGATAGCAGCGCTGGGGGGGTTATTATTGCATTCACTGATACCAGTGCTGGGGGTTATTATTGCATTTACTGATACCAGCGCTGGGGGTTATTATTACATTCACCGATAGCAGCGCTTGGGGGTTATTATTACATTCACTGATAGCAGCGCTGGGGGGGGTTAAATATTGCATTCACTGATACCAGTGCTGGGGGTTATTATTGCATTCACTGATACCAGGGCTGGGGGTTATTATTGCATCCACCGATACCAGCGCTGGGGGTTATTATTGCATCCACCGATACCAGCGCTGGGGGCTATTATTGCATCCACCGATACCAGCGCGGGGGGTTATTATTGCATTCACCGATACCAGCGCTGGGGGTTATTATTACATTCACCGATACCAGCACTGGGGGTTATTATTGCATCCACCGATACCAGTGCTGGGGGTTATTGCATTCACTGATACCAGCGCTGGGGGTTATTGCATTCACTGATACCAGCGCTGGGGGTTATTATTGCATTCACTGATACCAGCGCTGGGGGTTATTATTGCATTCACTGATACCAGTGCTGGGGGTTATTATTGCATCCACCGATACCAGTGCTGGGGGTTATTGCATTCACTGATACTAGCGCTGGGGGTTATTGCATTCACTGATACCAGCGCTGGGGGTTATTATTGCATTCACTGATACCAGCGCTGGGGGTTATTATTACATTCACCGATACCAGCGCTGGGGGTTATTATTGCATCCACCGATACCAGTGCTGGGGGTTATTGCATTCACTGATACTAGCGCTGGGGGTTATTGCATTCACTGATACCAGCGCTGGGGGTTATTATTGCATTCACTGATACCAGTGCTGGGGGTTATTATTGCATCCACCGATACCAGCGTGGGGGGTTATTATTGCATTCACCGATACCAGCGCTGGGGGTTATTATTGCATTCACCGATACCAGCGCTGGGGGTTATTATTACATTCAGTGATAACAGCGCTGGGGGGGTTATTATTGCATTCACTGATACCAGTGCTGAGGGTTAATATTGCATTCACTGATACCAGTGCTGGGGGTTATTATTGCATCCACTGATACCAATGCTGGGGGTTATTATTGCATCCACCGATACCAGTGCGGGGGGCTATTATTGCATCCACCGATACCAGCGCTGGGGGTTATTATTGCATCCACCGATACCAGCGCTGGGGGTTATTATTGCATCCACCGATACCAGCGCTGGGGGCTATTATTGCATCCACCGATACCAGCGCTGGGGGTTATTATTGCATCCACCGATACCAGCGCTGGGGGTTATTATTGCATCCACTGATACCAGCGCTGGGGGTTATTATTGCATTCACCGATACCAGCGCTGGGGGTTATTATTACATTCACCGATACCAGCGCTGGGGGTTATTATTGCATTCACCGATACCAGCGCTGGGGGTTATTATTGCATCCACCGATACCAGCGCTGGGGGTTATTATTGCATCCACCGATACCAGCGCTGGGGGTTATTATTGCATCCACCGATACCAGCGCTGGGGGTTATTATTGCATCCACCTATACCAGCACTGGGGGTTATTATTACATTCACCGATACCAGCGCTGGGGGTTATTATTGCATCCACCGATACCAGTGCTGGGGGTTATTGCATTCACCGATACCAGCGCTGGGGATTATTATTACATTCACCGATAGCAGCGCTGGGGGGTTATTATTACATTCACTGATAGCAGCGCTGGGGGGGTTATTATTGCATTCACTGATACCAGTGCTGGGGGTTATTATTGCATTCACTGATACCAGCGCTGGGGGTTATTATTACATTCACCGATAGCAGTGCTTGGGGGTTATTATTACATTCACTGATAGCAGCGCTGGGGGGGGGGTTAAATATTGCATTCACTGATACCAGTGCTGGGGGTTATTATTGCATTCACTGATACCAGGGCTGGGGGTTATTATTGCATCCACCGATACCAGCGCTGGGGGTTATTATTGCATCCACCGATACCAGCGCTGGGGGTTATTATTGCATCCACCGATACCAGCGCTGGGGGTTATTATTGCATCCACCGATACCAGCGCTGGGGGTTATTATTGCATCCACCGATACCAGCGCGGGGGGTTATTATTGCATTCACCGATACCAGCACTGGGGGTTATTATTGCATCCACCGATACCAGTGCTGGGGGTTATTGCATTCACTGATACCAGCGCTGGGGGTTATTGCATTCACTGATACCAGCGCTGGGGGTTATTATTGCATTCACTGATACCAGCGCTGGGGGTTATTATTGCATTCACTGATACCAGTGCTGGGGGTTATTATTGCATCCACCGATACCAGCGTGGGGGGTTATTATTACATTCACCGATACCAGTGCTGGGGGTTATTATTGCATTCACCGATACCAGCGCTGGGGGTTATTATTGCATCCACCGATACCAGCGCTGGGGGTTATTATTGCATCCACCGATACCAGCGCTGGGGGTTATTATTGCATCCACCGATACCAGCGCTGGGGGTTATTATTGCATCTACCTATACCAGCGCTGGGGGTTATTATTACATTCACCGATACCAGCGCTGGGGGTTATTATTGCATCCACCGATACCAGTGCTGGGGGTTATTGCATTCACCGATACCAGCGCTGGGGGTTATTATTACATTCACCGATAGCAGCGCTGGGGGTTATTATTACATTCACTGATAGCAGCGCTGGGGGGTTATTATTGCATTCACTGATACCAGTGCTGGGGGTTATTATTGCATTCACTGATACCAGTGCTGGGGGTTATTATTGCATTCACCGATACCAGTGCTGGGGGTTATTATTGCATCCACCGATACCAGTGCTGGGGGTTATTTTTGCATTCACCGATACCAGCGCTGGGGGTTATTATTGCATCCACCGATACCAGCGCTGGGGGTTATTATTGCATCCACCGATACCAGCGCTGGGGGTTATTATTGCATTCACTGATACCAGCGCTGGGGGTTATTATTGCATTCACTGATACCAGCGCTGGGGGTTATTATTGCATTCACTGATACCAGCGCTGGGGGTTATTATTGCATTCACCGATACCAGCGCTGGGGGTTATTATTGCATTCACCGATACCAGCGCTGGGGGTTATTATTGCATTCACCGATACCAGTGCTGGGGGTTATTATTGCATTCACCGATACCAGCGGTGGGGGTTATTATTACATTCACCGATAGCAGCGCTGGGGGGTTATTATTACATTCACTGATAGCAGCACTGGGGGGGTTATTATTGCATTCACTGATACCAGTGCTGGGGGTTATTATTGCATTCACTGATACTAGCGCTGGGGGTTATTATTGTATTCACTGATACCAGCGCTGGGGGTTATTATTGCATTCACTGATAGCAGTGCTGGGGGTTATTATTGCATTCACTGATACAAGTGCTGGGGGTTATTATTGCATTCACTGATACCAGTGCTGGGGGTTATTATTGCATCCACCGATACCAGCGTGGGGGGTTATTATTGCATTCACCGATACCAGCGCTGGGGGTTATTATTGCATTCACCGATACCAGCGCTGGGGGTTATTATTACATTCAGTGATAACAGCGCTGGGGGGGGTTATTATTGCATTCACTGATACCAGTGCTGAGGGTTAATATTGCATTCACTGATACCAGTGCTGGGGGTTATTATTGCATCCACTGATACCAATGCTGGGGGTTATTATTGCATCCACCGATACCAGTGCTGGGGGCTATTATTGCATCCACCGATACCAGCGCTGGGGGTTATTATTGCATCCACCGATACCAGCGCTGGGGGTTAATATTGCATCCACCGATACCAGCGCTGGGGGCTATTATTGCATCCACCGATACCAGCGCTGGGGGTTATTATTGCATCCACCGATACCAGCGCTGGGGGTTATTATTGCATCCACCGATACCAGCGCTGGGGGTTATTATTGCATCCACCGATACCAGCGCTGGGGGTTATTATTGCATTCACCGATACCAGCGCTGGGGGTTATTATTACATTCACCGATACCAGCGCTGGGGGTTATTATTGCATTCACCGATACCAGCGCTGGGGGTTATTATTGCATCCACCGATACCAGCGCTGGGGGTTATTATTGCATCCACCGATACCAGTGCTGGGGGTTATTATTGCATCCACCTATACCAGCACTGGGGGTTATTATTACATTCACCGATACCAGCGCTGGGGGTTATTATTGCATCCACCGATACCAGTGCTGGGGGTTATTGCATTCACCGATACCAGCGCTGGGGATTATTATTACATTCACCGATAGCAGCGCTGGGGGGTTATTATTACATTCACTGATAGCAGCGCTGGGGGGGTTATTATTGCATTCACTGATACCAGTGCTGGGGGTTATTATTGCATTCACTGATACCAGCGCTGGGGGTTATTATTACATTCACCGATAGCAGCGCTTGGGGGTTATTATTACATTCACTGATAGCAGCGCTGGGGGGGGTTAAATATTGCATTCACTGATACCAGTGCTGGGGGTTATTATTGCATTCACTGATACCAGGGCTGGGGGTTATTATTGCATCCACCGATACCAGCGCTGGGGGTTATTATTGCATCCACCGATACCAGCGCTGGGGGCTATTATTGCATCCACCGATACCAGCGCGGGGGGTTATTATTGCATTCACCGATACCAGCGCTGGGGGTTATTATTACATTCACCGATACCAGCACTGGGGGTTATTATTGCATCCACCGATACCAGTGCTGGGGGTTATTGCATTCACTGATACCAGCGCTGGGGGTTATTGCATTCACTGATACCAGCGCTGGGGGTTATTATTGCATTCACTGATACCAGCGCTGGGGGTTATTATTGCATTCACTGATACCAGTGCTGGGGGTTATTATTGCATCCACCGATACCAGCGTGGGGGGTTATTATTACATTCACCGATACCAGTGCTGGGGGTTATTATTGCATTCACCGATACCAGCGCTGGGGGTTATTATTGCATCCACCGATACCAGCGCTGGGGGTTATTATTGCATCCACCGATACCAGCGCTGGGGGTTATTATTGCATCCACCGATACCAGCGCTGGGGGTTATTATTGCATCTACCTATACCAGCGCTGGGGGTTATTATTACATTCACCGATACCAGCGCTGGGGGTCATTATTGCATCCACCGATACCAGTGCTGGGGGTTATTGCATTCACCGATACCAGCGCTGGGGGTTATTATTACATTCACCGATAGCAGCGCTGGGGGTTATTATTACATTCACTGATAGCAGCGCTGGGGGGTTATTATTGCATTCACTGATACCAGTGCTGGGGGTTATTATTGCATTCACTGATACCAGTGCTGGGGGTTATTATTGCATTCACCGATACTAGTGCTGGGGGTTATTATTGCATCCACCGATACCAGTGCTGGGGGTTATTTTTGCATTCACCGATACCAGCGCTGGGGGTTATTATTGCATCCACCGATACCAGCGCTGGGGGTTATTATTGCATCCACCGATACCAGCGCTGGGGGTTATTATTGCATTCACCGATACCAGCGCTGGGGGTTATTATTGCATTCACTGATACCAGCGCTGGGGGTTATTATTGCATTCACCGATACCAGCGCTGGGGGTTATTATTGCATTCACCGATACCAGTGCTGGGGGTTATTATTGCATTCACCGATACCAGCGCTGGGGGTTATTATTGCATTCACCGATACCAGCGGTGGGGGTTATTATTACATTCACCGATAGCAGCGCTGGGGGGTTATTATTACATTCACTGATAGCAGCACTGGGGGGGGTTATTATTGCATTCACTGATACCAGTGCTGGGGGTTATTATTGCATTCACTGATACCAGCGCTGGGGGTTATTATTGTATTCACTGATACCAGCGCTGGGGGTTATTATTGCATTCACTGATAGCAGTGCTGGGGGTTATTATTGCATTCACTGATACAAGTGCTGGGGGTTATTATTGCATTCACTGATACCAGCGCTGGGGGTTATTGCATTCACTGATACCAGTGCTGGGGGTTATTATTACATTCACCGATACCAGCGCTGGGGGTTATTATTGCATTCACCGATACCAGCGCTGGGGGTTATTATTACATTCACCGATAGCAGCGCTGGGGGGTTATTATTACATTCACTGATAGCAGCGCTGGGGGGGTTATTATTGCATTCACTGATACCAGCGCTGGGGGTTATTATTGCATTCACTGATACCAGTGCTGGGGGTTATTATTGCATTCACCGATACCAGTGCTGGGGTTATTATTGCATCCACCGATACCAGTGCTGGGGGTTATTATTGCATTCACCGATACCAGCGCTGGGGGTTATTATTGCATTCACCGATACCAGCGCTGGGGGTTATTATTGCATTCACCGATACCAGTGCTGGGGGTTATTATTGCATCCACCGATACCAGTGCTGGGGGTTATTATTGCATTCACCGATACCAGTGCTGGGGGTTATTATTGCATCCACCAGTGTTGCCAAGAGTCCGCATTTTTACGGACAGTCTGTAAAAATTGGCACTTTTTTACCCCGTACGTAAATGTCCGTAGTGGCGGGAATGTGCCAGTAAAAATAGCCAAGATCGGTTCGGCTTGGAACTGCGCGTGCGCAGTTCCAGAGCTTGCCGAGCACTTGCTTTATTCGACTGGCGGATTTTACAGAGGCTGTGCCGCGCGGCGCCGGCGAGTGATGTATTAGGACATCCCGCCAGGGGCGTGCGCACCAGAATTCTAAATCTGTAACTAACCAGGAGGACAGAGGAGCACAGCACTGGAGCAGGTGTCAGGACTCGGAGGCTGAGCAGCACGCAGCGGCGGCGGAATGGAGGAGCCTGCTGCATCCAGGCAATACAAATTTCACAGGGGAGTCGGGGACGGACAGAGTGACAGACAGCCCAGCCGACAGTGACATCAGGTGATGGTGGCAGAGGGGGATCCGATGGAGGCAGGGGGTGATGGTGGCACGGCAGAGGGGGACAATGGAGTAAGGGGGTGATTGGAGGCACCACAGAGGGGGATGGTGGCACGGCAGAGGGGGACGATGGAGGCAGGGGGAGATTGGAGGCAGGGGGTGATTGGAGGCACCACAGAGGGGGATGGTGGCACCGCAGAGGGTGGGGGGTGGAGACAAGGGTTGTTGGTGGCACCGCAGGGGGTGATTGGAGGCAGGGGGAGATTGTGGCACTGCAGAGGGGGATGAAGGCAGGGGGTGTTGGTGGCAGAGGGGGATGGAGGCAGGGGATGATGTGACTAAATAATTTGCCCTTATTATATCGAAAATAACAAAAAAAATTTTTTTTACCTTAATATCTACCTTAAATCACATTGCTATTTGCCTAGCGTACTTGTTTGTAGCCTAAATACAGAAATTTGCACCTAAAAATGTAATTTAGTAACTTTTGTGAAATGCCAGTAAAAACGTGGCTGCACCAGTAAATTTCAATCTGGTAGGTTGGCAACACTGGCATCCACTTACACACACCGACTTCTCATGTCTCCTGTACACATCTGATGTCAGGGGCTCTGCCTGTCATCTACACACCAGAGAGCCCCGCCCCCTCCCCGGACTGTCACGCCTCTCAAAACAAGGGGAGACCTGGGAGGGTGTGTCCTGTGCTGAGCTCCGCCCACTAGGCAGACACCTGACAGACCCAATAGAATGCTATCTGTCTGCCCTCGTAGCTCCAGCGCCTATGTAATGCCCACCTAACGCCGAGATTGCGCGTATTTCGTGTCCACCGTTCGCCCGGTTTGCGCCTACACACATCCCTGCAATATAGATCCCATAGTGGTTTGAATGAGAACTTCGCTGCGGGCTCTGATTGGTTAGCAGGCACGAGAGGCGGGCACTTGCTGTGTGTGCGGGCTCTGATTGGTTAGCAGGCACGAGAGGCGGGAACTCTCTGTGTGGGAGATCTGATTGGTTAGCAGGAACGAGAGGCTGGAACTCTGTGTGTGGGGGATCTGATTGGTTATCAGGAACGAGAGGCGGGAGCTCTCTGTATGTGGGGGCTCTGATTGGTTAGCAGGTATGAGAGGCGGGAACTTGCTGTGTGTGCGGGCTGTGATTAGTTGGTAGCAGGCATGAGAGGCGGGACCTTGCTGTGGGCGCCAATAATCGAGTTCTGCTCTCTGACTCCCTCTGCTGGTAACTCCCAGCGCATATAGCCGCCTATAACAGAGACTTGGCCATGGTCTACTCTCTGGCTCCCCTGCTGGTAACTTACAGTGCTACAGCCGCCTATAATAGAAAGTTGGTGGAGTTCCGCTCTCTGCCTCCCCTGCCGGTAACTCACAGCGCTACAGCCGCCTATAATAGAGAGTTGGTGGAGTTCCGCTCTCTGGCTCCCCTGCTGGCAGCTCCCAGCACCCACAGCGCTCAGACTACAATTCCCGGCACGCGCTGCTCCCTCGCTCTGACTGGCTGAGCTGGAAAGGCGTTCCGCGATTGGCTGGTCCCTCTTCACCTCAGCTCGGCACACTGCGCAGGCGCCCGAGCTGTCAGTCAGGCAGAGCCCCGCCGGTGATAATAATGGGGGGCAGCGAGAGTACCGGGAGGAAAGTGTCCTTCGGGCTGGATGAGGAGGACAGGGTGCGGGTTCTGCGAGGAGTCCGGGTGAGAGGAAGCGCTGGGCTCCATGTTGGGTGTCACTTGGAAAGGGGAGTGCCCCTTTAAGAGTGCATGACCCCCTCTCACCCCCCACCATACATGTCTGTCATTGGTGGGAAACGGCACGTGTGCTGGATGAGGAGGAGGAGTCTCTGTATTCTACTGCATGTGTCCTCACTGTTATGTTTTATGGGGAGTGTCCCTTCAAGAAGCATCCCCTATAGGTCTCATTACTAGGGGTTGTGTCCCTTTTATGAAGCATCCCCTAGAGGTCTCATTACTAGGGGTTGTGTCCCTTTAAGTAGCATCCCCTATAAGTCTCATTACTAGGGGTTGTGTCCCTTTAAGAAGCATCCCCTATAAGTCCCATTACTAGGGGTTGTGTCCCTTTAAGAAGCATCCCCTATAAGTCCCATTACTAGGGGTTGTGTCCCTTTAAGAAGCATCCCCTATAGGTCTCATTACTAGGGGTTGTGTCCCTTTAAGTAGCATCCCCTATAAGTCCCATTACTAGGGGTTGTGTCCCTTTAAGAAGCATCCCCTATAAGTCTCATTACTAGGGGTTGTGTCCCTTTTATGAAGCATCCCCTATAAGTCTCATTACTAGGGGTTGTGTCCCTTTAAGAAGCATCCCCTATAAGTCTCATTACTAGGGGTTGTGTCCCTTTAAGAAGCATCCCCTATAAGTCTCATTACTAGGGGTTGTGTCCCTTTAAGAAGCATCCCCTATAGGTCTCATTACTAGGGGTTGTGTCCCTTTAAGAAGCATCCCCTATAAGTCCCATTACTAGGGGTTGTGTCCCTTTAAGAAGCATCCCCTATAAGTCTCATTACTAGGGGTTGTGTCCCTTTAAGTAGCATCCCCTATAAGTCTCATTACTAGGGGTTGTGTCCCTTTAAGAAGCATCCCCTATAGGTCTCATTACTAGGGGTTGTGTCCCTTTTATGAAGCATCCCCTATAAGTCTCATTACTAGGGGTTGTGTCCCTTTAAGAAGCATCCCCTATAAGTCTCATTACTAGGGGTTGTGTCCCTTTAAGAAGCATCCCCTATAAGTCTCATTACTAGGGGTTGTGTCCCTTTAAGAAGCATCCCCTATAGGTCTCATTACTAGGGGTTGTGTCCCTTTAAGAAGCATCCCCTATAAGTCCCATTACTAGGGGTTGTGTCCCTTTAAGAAGCATCCCCTATAAGTCTCATTACTAGGGGTTGTGTCCCTTTAAGTAGCATCCCCTATAAGTCTCATTACTAGGGGTTGTGTCCCTTTAAGAAGCATCCCCTATAGGTCTCATTACTAGGGGTTGTGTCCCTTTAAGAAGCATCCCCTATAAGTCCCATTACTAGGGGTTGTGTCCCTTTAAATAGCATCCCCTATAAGTCTCATTACTAGGGGTTGTGTCCCTTTAAATAGCATCCCCTATAAGTCCCATTTCTAGGGGTTGTGTCCCTTAAGAAGCATCCCCTATAATTCCCATTACTAGGGGTTGTGTCCCTTTAAGAAGCATCCCCTATAAGTCCCATTACTAGGGGTTGTGTCCCTTTATGAAGCATCTCCTATAAGTCCCATTACTAGGGGTTGTGTCCCTTTCATGAAGCATCCCCTATAAGTCTCATTACTAGGGGTTGTGTCCCTTTTATGAAGCATCCCCTATAAGTCCCATTACTAGGGGTCGTGTCCCTTTAAATAGCATCCCCTATAAGTCCCATTACTAGGGGTTGTGTCCCTTTTATGAAGCATCCCCTATAAGTCTCATTACTAGGGGTTGTGTCCCTTTTATGAAGCATCTCCTATAAGTCCCATTACTAGGGGTTGTGTCCCTTTAAATAGCATCCCCTATAAGTCCCATTACTAGGGGTTGTGTCCCTTTTATGAAGCATCTCCTATAAGTCCCATTACTAGGGGTTGTGTCCCTTTCATGAAGCATCCCCTATAAGTCTCATTACTAGGGGTTGTGTCCCTTTTATGAAGCATCTCCTATAAGTCCCATTACTAGGGGTTGTGTCCCTTTAAATAGCATCCCCTATAAGTCTCATTACTAGGGGTTGTGTCCCTTTCATGAAGCATCCCCTATAAGTCTCATTACTAGGGGTTGTGTCCCTTTTATGAAGCATCCCCTATAAGTCCCATTACTAGGGGTTGTGTCCCTTTAAATAGCATCCCCTATAAGTCTCATTACTAGGGGTTGTGTCCCTTTCATGAAGCATCCCCTATAAGTCCCATTACTAGGGGTTGTGTCCCTTTTATGAAGCATCCCCTATAAGTCTCATTACTAGGGGTTGTGTCCCTTTTATGAAGCATCCCCTATAAGTCTCATTACTAGGGGTTGTGTCCCTTTATGAAGCATCCCCTATAAGTCCCATTACTAGGGGTTGTGTCCCTTTTATGAAGCATCCCCTATAAGTCTCATTACTAGGGGTTGTGTCCCTTTATGAAGCATCCCCTATAAGTCTCATTACTAGGGGTTGTGTCCCTTTATGAAGCATCCCCTATAAGTCTCATTACTAGGGGTTCTGTCCCTTTTAAGAAGCATGCTTGCCATCACTATAAGCTCATGATTGGTCTCTTCCTGTAGTGAGCAGTATATGGCCCTGATTGTGTGGAGTGCCCCTTTAAATATTGTCTTGCAGCACCTATACATAGTCATCTGTGCGGGATCTCAATAAATGGTTTACCTTTGCTTGTATGGGGAGTGCTGCTTTAACCACTTCAGCTCTGGAAGAATTTACCCCCCTCCTGACCAGAGCATTTTTTGTGATTCGGCACTGCGTCGTTTTAGCTGACAATTGTGCGGTCGTGAGACTCTGTACCCAAACAAAATTGATGTCTTTTTTTTCCCCACAAATAGAGCTTTCTTTTGGTGGTATTTGATCACCTCTGCGGTTTTTATTTTTTGCGCTATAAACAAAAGAAGAGCGACAATTTTACTTTTTGCTATAATAAATATTCCCAAAAAATAGATAAAAAAAATTTTTTTTTCCTCAGTTTAGGCCGATACGTATTCTACATATTTTTGGTAAAAAAAAATGCAACAAGCGTATATTGATTGGTTTGCACAAAAGTTATGGCATCTACAAAATAGGGGATAGTTTTATGGCATTTTTATTATACATTTTTTTTTTTTACTAGTAATGGCGGTGATCTGCAATTTTAATTTTTTTTATTTTTTTATTATTATTTTATTTTTATTTTTTTATTTTATTTTATTGGGACTGCGACATTCTGGCGGACACATCGGACACTTTTGACACTATTTTGGGACCATTGTCATTTATACAGCGATAAAAATGCACTGATTACTGTGTAAATGTCACTGGCAGGGAAGGGTTAACCACTAGGGGGTGATCAAGGTGTTTAGTGTGTCCTAGGGAGTGATTCTATCTGTGAGGGGGGTGGGCTACAAGTGACACGACAGTGATCACTGCTCCCGATGACAGGGAGCAGTAGATCCCTGTCATGTCTCTAGGCAGAACAGGGAAATGCCTTGTTTACAAAGGCATCTCCCCGTTCTGCCCTTCCGTGCCATGATCGCACGGGACACCGGCGGACATCGAGTCCGCGGGCACGATTACAGTACGCGGCGGGTACGCGCGCCCGCATGGCAGCCAATTTAAAGGGACGTACAGGTACGCCCATTTGCTCGTACGAGCCCTTCTGCTGACTTACATCTGTGTGCGCTGGTCGGCAAGCGGTTAGGAAATACATCACCCCTCTTATTTGGGGTTCTCCGCTGCTGGTGACAACATTACAATGGAATTCCAGCCTCAACCTAACTGGTCATAAAAATGTCCCCCCTCCTAACAACTACACTGACAATGTTATGTGTAAAGCCTCGTACACACGGTCGGACTTCAAACAAACTTTTCCGTGGATTTTTGTCCAAAGGGAGTTGGCCGGGAACACCCATAGCATACACACGGCAGGACTTTTCTGCAAACTTTCCCAAAACTTTCCCAACATCACGTGGTTTTTCTGCTCTTTACCGCCACCCTTTGGTCAACTTCTGCTATTGTTGGTTGATTTTAACATTGGTTCTGAGCATGCGTGTTTGTACTTCGGACAAAAGTGCGATGGATTTCTGTACACACGATAGGACTTTGCACCATCTGACTATTGTTGCCGAAAGGTTTGTCCGTTTGCAGACCGAACTTTTGTCCGATGAAAACCGAAAAAGTTTGTCCGATGGAGCGTACACACGGTAGGATTTTTTTGAAAACTTGCTCATTTTGAAGTTTGTTGTCAAAAAGTCCGACCGTGTGTACGAGGCTTTAGAAAGATGTATATACTTACCTATTTTCAGCCCGCTCTGGTCTGGTCATGTGATCCGACTCCCCTGTGTCAGTCAGCTGCTGCTGCCACAGGGGAGATCACATGACCAGCACAGGTGAGTATATAGAACTTTATTACACACATTTTGTCAGTAAAGGTGTTAGGAAGGGGGGGACAGAGATGAACAGTTCAAGCGGAGTTCCACCCAAAAATTGAACTTCCGCTTTAAGCACTCCTCGCCCCCTTACCTGCCACATTTGGCATGTTGTTTTTTTTTTTTGGGGGTGGGGAACGGGTAACTAATTTTGACAGGTAACCAGCTCCTACTTCCACTCTCGCCACCTAGGTGACTCCTCCTCTCTCCCTGCAATCTTCTGGGACACATCACAGGTCCCAGAAGATTGCCCAGCCACTGAGAAGGTGCAGCGCAACTCGCACATGCGCAGCACGCACCTGGCTGTGATGCCGCAAGCTGTCACGGTTGGTTGCCACACTTGTGATGCCGGCACAGTGGAGAGGAGAGGGAGGCTTCGGGCGCCCGCATCGCTGGACTGTGGGACAGGTGAGTGTCTGTTTATTAACCACTTAAGCCCCGGACCAATACGCAGCATAAAGACCAGGCCCCTTTTTGCGAATCGGCACCGCGTCACTTTAACTGACAATTGCGCGGTCGTGCGACGTGGCTCCCAAACAAAATTGACGTCCTTTTTTTCCCCACAAATAGAACTTTCTTTTGGTGGTATTTGATCACCTCTGCAGTTTTTATTTTTTGCGCTATAAACAAAAATAGGGCAACAATTTTGAAAAAATTCAATATTTTTTACTTTTTCCTATAATAAATATCCCCAAAATATATATAAAAAAACGTTTTTTTTTCCTCAGTTTAGGCCGATACGTATTTTTCTACATATTTTTGGTAAAAAAAATCGCAATCGGCGTTTATTGATTGGTTTGCGCAAAAATGATAGCATTTACAAAATAGGGGATAGTTTTTTGGCATTTTTAGAATTTTTTTTTTTTTTTTTTTTTACTAGTAATGGCGGCGATCGGCGATTTTTATTTTCTTTATTTTTTCGTGACTGCGACATTATGGCGGACACATCGGACACTTTTGGCACATTTTTGTGACAATTGTCATTTTTACAGCGATCAGTGCAATAAAAATGCACTGGTTACTGTAAAAATGACACTGGCAGTGAAGGGGTTAACCACTAGGGGCGCTGAAGGGGTTAAGTGTGCCTAGGGGCATGTTTCTAACTGAGGGGGGGCGTAGCTACGAGTGACACGTCACCGATCTCTGCTCTGATTACACAGAGCGGAGATCGGTGACAGTGTCAGTAGGCGAGTGGGGAAATGTTGTGTTTACACGAACATCTCCCCGCTCCATCCCTCTGTGAGACGATCGCGGGGATTCCCGCGGCGATCGAGTCCGTGGGACCCGCGGTCCGACTCACGGGGATGACTGCAGGGTCGCGAGCGTGCCACCGGCGGCGGGCGTGCGACCACACGGCAGGCAGTTAAAGGGCCACGTACAGGTACGTGATTGTGCCGGTACGAGCCATTCTGCCGACGTATAAATATATATACAGTGAGGGGTCTTTAAGTGGTTAATAGTCAGCAGATACACTTTTTGTAGCTGCTGACTTTTAATAAACTTAGAAAAGACTGTAACACCGCTTTAAAAATGATGATTTAAAGGGGTTGTAAAGGTTCGTTTTTTTATTTTCTAAATAGGTTCCTTTAAGCTAGTGCATTGTTGGTTCACTTACCCTTTCCTTCGATTTCCCTTCTAAAAATTTTTTTTCTTTGTGTTCTTTGTCTGAATTTCTCACTTCCTGTTCCTCCTCGGTAAGCTGTTCAGTAAGCTGTTCTGGCTGACTCCACACCACTCGGATGATGGTGTGAAGTTTACTGAGGAGAAACAGGAAGTGAGAAATTCAGACAAAGAAAACAAACATTTAGAAGGTAAATCAAAGGACAAGGTAAGTGAACCAACAATGCACTAGCTTAATGGAACCTATTTAGAAAAAAAACAAAAAACCTTTACAACCCCTTTTAAGTCAAGCCTTTTTATTAGTGATTTAAATCAAATCCACCCTGCTTCAGAATAGTTTGATAAAATCCTCGCTGTATGTATATACAGTATAGATCACCTCGGGGGTTTTGTTTTTCTTTTTTTCTCACACAATTGAAGTTTCACTTTTTAGGTCCGTCTTCAATGGCAGCTCCCATGTTTTTATCCTCGCAGATTCACTTTAAAGGGAACCTGTCACGTAGTAAACCGAGTTTCTCAGAGCAGCCGTTTTCTAAGCCCACTTATAAATTTCAGTTTAGTGACATCACATCCATCCAGATCTGATCCATGTCTCGCTTCATGAAAACTTCTAACCAGTTGGTGCCCTGAGATCTAATACCATATTCTTTTATTTCCTCCAGCTGACTGATGACCTTGTCAGCCGAATGAAGGAGTCTTCACCACAAAGAGGGGAGCAGAATCTGTCGCCTATGTTGGACCATCCCCCGCCTCCGCAGTCGTCTCTTCCGAGGGGCGGACCTGCGCCCTCAGCATCAGATTTCCGAGCCAAAACTGAGGGTATGCAACGTTTGTGTTTTTTTTTTTTTTGTTATTTAAAAGATCTGTGAGAATAGTTGGTACGGTTCTACGGGCCCCTCCCCTGCACTGTAATTGCTTACTCTGATTTCACTGCACACTGTGAGCCTCTCACAATGTGCATTAGAAATGGCAGTAAGTCCAATAATACCTACCTCATTTCCTGGCTACAGGACATCCAGCATCATCTAGCCTCTTTCTTCCCAGCCTTACTGTCTCTGGTCTGCCCCTTTCTTTCATTTAGATTTTAGTTCTTTTAAACCTTAAGTAGGGGGTCTCCAAACTTTCTAAAGTAAGAGCCAGTTTACTGCCCTTCAGGCTTTTGGGGGGCCTGACTGTGACCAGTGGGAATATACAATATCTCAGGCTTGGTGGTCAGTGGAAGTAAAAAAATGACATAGTGCCTTGGTCAGTAAGAGCGAGTATAGTGCCCCATCATTGGTGTCAGTGGGAGGAATAGTGTCCCATTGCGGGTGACAATGGGAGAAATAATGCCCTATTATTGGTGTCAGTGGGAGGAATTATACCCCACTGTTTTCGTCAGTGGGAGGAATAATGCTCCATCATTGGTGTCAGTAGGAGGAATAGTGCCCCATCGTCTGTGTTAGTGAGAGGAAAAGTGCCTCATTGTTGGTGTCAGTGGGGGAAATGGTGCCCCATCACTGGTGTTAGTGGGAGGAAGAATGCCATATTATTGGTGTCAGTGGGAGGAATTATACCCCACTGTTGGTGTCAGTGGGAGGAATAGTGCCCCATCGTTGGTGTCGGTGAGAGGAATAGTGCCTTGCATCACTGGAAGGAACAGTACCCCAAGGGCCGGATAAAGACAGGCAAAGGGCCGCTTCCAACCCATGGGCCACAGTTTGGAGACCACTGTCCTAGGAGTGTCAGCATACAGTCAGGTCCATAAATATTGGGACATCGACACAATTCTTTTTGGCTCTATACACCACCACAATGGATTTGAAATGAAACAAACAAGATTTGCTTTAACTGCAAACTTTCAGTTTTAATTTGAGGGTATTTACATCCAAATCAGGTGAACGGTGTAGGAATTACAACAGTTTGTATATGTGCCTCCCACTTTTTAAGGGACCAAAAGTAATGGGACAGATTAACAATCATCAATCAAACTTTCACTTTTTAATACTTGGTTGCAAATCCTTTGCAGTCAATTACAGCCTGAAGTGTGGAACGCGATGACATCACCAGACGTTGGGTTTCATCCCTGGTGATGCTCTGCCAGGCCTCTACTGCAACTGTCTTCAGTTCCTGCTTGTTCTTGGGGCATTTTCCCTTCAGTTTTGTCTTCAGCAAGTGAAATGCATGCTCAATCGGATTCAGGTCAGGTGATTGACTTGGCCATTGCATAACATTCCACTTCTTTCCCTTAAACTCTTTGTTGCTTTCGCAGTATGCTTCGGGTCATTGTCCATCTGCACTGTGAAGCGCCGTCCAATGAGTTCTGAAGCATTTGGCTGAATATGAGCCGATAATAATATTGCCCCAAACACTTCAGAATTCATCCTGCTGCTTTTGTCTGCAGTCACATCATCAATAAATACAAGAGAACCAGTTTCATTGGCAGCCATACATGCCCACGTCATGAAACTACCACCACCATGCTTCACTGATGAGGTGGTATGCTTTGGATCATGAGCAGTCCCTTTCCTTCTCCATACTCTCCTCTTCCCATCACTCTGGTACAAGTTGATCTCGCTCTCATCTGTCCATAGGATGTTGTTCCAGAACTGTGAAGGCTTTTTTAGATGTTGTTTGGCAAACTCGAATCTGGCCTTCCTGTTTTTGAAGCTCACCAATGGTTTACATCTTGTGCTGAACCCTCTGTATTCACTCTGGTGAAGTCTTCTCTTGATTCTTGACTTTGACATACATACACCTACCTCCTGGAGAGTGTTCTTGATCTGGCCAACTGTTGTGAAGGGTGTTTTCTTCACCAGGGAAAGAATTCTTCGGTCATCCACCACAGTTGTTTTCAGTGGTCTTCCGGGTCTTTTGGTGTTGCTGAGCTCACCGGTGCGTTCTTTCTTTTTAAGGATGTTCCAAACAGTTGATTTGGCCACACCTAATGTTTTTGCTATCTCTCTGATGGGTTTGTTTTGTTTTTTCAGTCTAATGATGGCTTGCTTCACTGATAGTGACAGCTCTTTGGATCTCATATTGAGAGTTGACAGCAGCAGATTCCAAATGCAAATAGCACACTTGAAATTAACTCTGGACCTTTTTATCTGCTCCTTGTAAATGGGATAATGAGGGAATAACACACACCTGACCATGGAACAGCTGAGCAGCCAATCGTCCCATTACTTTTGGTCCCTTAAAAAGTGGGAGGCACATATACAAACTGTTGTAATTCCTACACCGCTCACCTGATTTGGATGTAAATACCCTCAAAATAAAGCTCAAAGTATGCAGTTAAAGCACATCTTGTTTGTTTAATTTCAAATCCACTGTGGTGGTGTATAGAGCCAAAAAGATTAGAATTGTGTCGATGTCCCAATATTTATGGACCTGACTGTAACATGTGGACCTTACTAGGGGTGGTTTGCATGCAAATACAGCCTGCTTAGGAACACCCACTCCTCTAAACTGTACCTGCCCATTAAAGCATTTTTATATTTGCATAACTCCTCCCATGAGCCGGCCCACTACTTGCATCAGGCCTGAGGGCTCTTGAGAATAGAACTGAGGCAGGGTGCTATAATGTTTTCAGTAAACTATGTACAGCATCCTGTCAGCCCCTCCCCACTAGACCTCATCTGCCTGCATTGATTACAGAAGCACAGAGGGCCAGTGATGGCATTGGTGGGTCTAACATAAGGTATCTAGTGCAAGGTTTTTTAGAAAAATTTCATTGGTATGATGATTGGGGGGGGGGGGGAACCGGGGAAGGCAAAGTAAAAGCAGAATAAACTCCCAGCTTATCGTATCTCTCTTTGCTGAGATCATTGGTGGCTTGCTCTGCTGTTAGCAGTGATACAGTAGGCTGTACATATTACAATGTACTTTGTAAGCATTGTCTACTTTTCCTTGTACCACCATCCTAGACAGACAGATTCATACTTCAATCTCATCTATCATTTACTGTCCATGGCAGTGAAGAGGGAAGCCACTGAGAAGACACTTCAACTTGTGTAGACAGGTGACTGACACAGGTGACTGACACAGAAGCCAGCCAAATGGTATGTGAAGAGAGGAGTGCTCTGATCTTAGGTTACATACTACCTGGTCAATCTGTGTTCAACTTTTTTGGACTTAAAATCTGTATAATGCAGAATATAAAAACAAGTAAAAAACTGTGTTTGTTTTTTTTCTATTTCTAGCAGTCCTGCATTGTTCTTACTTTTATATCAATAGAATTATTGCAACACAAATTATCACATAAAAAGGCCGTTTTAACACCGCGCTCAGTGTCTGACCATTTCTTTTTCGCCCTGTAGAACTTGGAGTAATGAGTTCTTTGTTACAGGTACACCGGATCCGTCTGCTGGAGGAAGCAAAAAGATGCCTACGTATGCAGAGGATGAACTGTACAGGAGGTAAGAGTAATTTTTATAGATTACCAGTTCTGTGGAAGCATTGCTCAGAAAAGAGAAGCAATGACAAGGACTAGTCCCTAGTATTGTCTATTGTTTCTCTGCAGGTGATCTTTTCCCAATTACTGACTTGCTAAGCCTTCATCTGCACTGTGTCACTAAGTAGAGGTGGCCATCTTCATTACAAACAGAAAGGTGCAGCGTTCTGAACAGGGGAATACCAACAGGCAGGGCGGAGTCCACAGGTTTGTTCTCAGGCAGCGGTGTCCTCCAAGCAACACCCAAATAGGTCGATTAAAATAGAATAATAGCCGGAAACTCCAATCCGTAAGAAATATTTATTGGCACACATGGTAAAACAAAAAAGCAGATGCATTTCGGCTGAAGAGCCTTGGTCACTGCATTGATTGGAGTTTCTGGCTATTTTTCTATTTTATCTGGCCATCTTCATTGAGTTTTGCTTCCACATGTCAAAGCCACTCCCACAATGATTGGTATTCTGATGACTGGTCGGATAACAATGGAAAAGCAGCAGGGGAGAAGGACAAAGCACACATTGAGGGAAAGCATGAGGCAGGAGCAGGTAAATCCTTGCACTGCGGGACCTTAGGTACAGCTTACCCTCCAGCAAGAAAAACAGTGAGTGCACTGCAGATTATACAGCTATGAAGCTACATAGCCACAGTGCCTAGGCACGGCCTTATTTATTAAAGTTGTTGTAAAGGCTGAAGGTTTATTACCTTCATGCATTCTATGCATGAAGGTAAAAAACCTTCAGTGTGCAGCTGCCCCCTCAGCCCCCCTAATACTTGCCTGAGCCCCATCTCGATCCAGTGATATGTACGAGAGCCGAGGCTCTCCCAGGTCTGTCCCTCCTTAGGGGCTGAGATGCAGGAGCCATTGGTGCACCCTACTGTCAACCACAGGCAGGGTGGTGGGGCTGAGCTGTGCTCTTTGTGTCTTATGGACACAGAGAGCCAGCGACTTGCTATGGGGGGGCACTCATCAAGGGGGCAGGGGGGGAATGTGCGCCAGCGGGGGACCCGAGAAGAGGAGGATTGGGTTGCTCTGTGCAAAACCATTACACAGAGCAGATAAGTATAACATGTTTGTTATTTTATCTTTATTTTTTTTATAAATTTTTGCCTTTTACAGTCACTTTAAATGTAACCTGTGAATTTTAATGACAGATCACCTTCAACCCCCAACACTTGCTTTGCTACGTTAGACATGTTTGGAATTAGACTGTATCATTGGTTGGGTGTGGACAGTACCTGAGAACGGCCATAAAATGGATAACTTGATGATATCGTGAGTACATAACCCAGTGAAAATTTTTGCTTTTTCTTATGTATTGTTTTATTTTGCACTTTCTCAGATATGAGAGGGAACAGGCCATCATCCAGGAAGAGCTCGCCCGACTCTCCCAAAGAGAGCATGAGGCAGCGCAGGAGAAATACACGTCAGCCATTTTGCGGGAGAAAAATTACACCAACCAGGAGCGTCGGAGAGCCGAGCAGCTGGTGAGTTTTATAGGAATAAGTTGGCAGATGATGGACTTAATAGGCGTAATACAAATAAAAAAATATGTAAATTTATTTAAAGAGAAACATACAAAATACTTCAAAACATATATAACATATTGGCCATTCATAGAAGGACCTAAGAACACATAAAATAATAACACACCACCTACAAACCAGAAAAGGTACAATATATTGAAAAGGACACAAGTCACTTCCTACTGGTAGGTATATAGACGTATAATTTATGGAAGGCGATGTGTCATGTACAGCTCAGCTCAACATGTTGCGCGTATTGAAAGGACGCTTCTTCAGGAGCTTATGGCGTGTGCTATGAAAAAGTTTTACAAATCAATTTACTCAAAAAAAAACAACAAATAAACATAAAAAGTTTATTTTGCTTTGATATTGCTGCAGAGCCTCCCACAGCCCCTCAGAGTTGGCCCCACCCCTTAGCATAGTATAAAATAATAACGTAAAAAGTGTCATAAACAACAGTCTTAACCATAGTATAACCCCTATGTGGACCTAAAGGGGAGGGGGAAAAAAAAGGGAAAAAGCTTATATGGGTTTTGCCAACAACTTACATTCTAAAAAGTAAAAGATGAGAGAACAGGCGGAGAATGTAATCAGGAGCACAACCGAATTCACAGGGATTTGTCCTCAGATGGTTTCTGGAAAAACAATCTGTGTATAGAGGCCTTTTGTTTAGCATGGTAAATATAAACCACTAAGGAACCACCGAAAAGAGAACACAATTCGGGGATCAGGGACAGAGATGGGTGGGACCAATACAGTACTGCTTACCTATAAATGCAAGCTCTCAAGGAATCCTTAATTAGGATGGTAACAGAAACCTGACAAAAGAAACGGGAAACAGCCTAGTGCTGGACAATTCCAGTAAAAGTTTATAAAGTAATTAGGGACAGTCCCACTGGTGAGTTTTAAACGCACGTGTACTGTTTTTTATTTTTTTTTACTAATAATATGACTTTACTGAATTTAGAAAAAGCATTCATTGCCTGTGTTTTTGTTGTTTTAAAGCCTCATACACACGGTCGGACTTCAAACAAACTTTTTTTGTTTGAAGGGCGTTGACCGGGAACACCCATAGCATACACACGGTAGGACTTTTTCTGCAAACTTTCCCAAAATCGCATGATTTTTCTGCTCTTTACCACCACCCTTTGGTCAACTTATGCTATTGTTGGTTAATTTTAACATTTGGTTCTGGCCATGCGTGTTTGTACTTTTGGACTAAAGTCCGATGGATTTCTGTACACACGATAGGACTTTGCACCGTAGGACTTTTGTTGCCGAAAAGTTTGTCCGTTTTGCAGAGCGAACTTTTGTCCGATGAAAACCGAAAAAGTTTGTTCGATGGAGCGTACACACGGTAGGATTTTTTAGAAAACGTGCTCATTTTGAAGTTTGCTGTTAAAAAGTCCTACCATGTGTATGGGACTTTATGGCGATCCAGGCTTGTAAAGCTTCTGTTGTACTCATTGAGAAGTGTTCTCCTTTTGCTGGTGGCCATATTCTGTCGGAGCATACGTTGAGTCATTTAGGGCACCTTCATATCGTGCTAACGTGCGTTGCATTAAATCTGAACTCCGGGCAGAATTTTTTTCAATTTTTTTTAAGCATAAATGACATTTCTGACCATCAATAACTATGGTCATCTTTATTAAACCACTGCTGCAGCCATTGTGAAATCACTGTGAGGAACCAGCATATTAAGGGTCCAGTGTCTCTTATTTCCTCTGTGTAAGACCAATGGCCACTCTGCTGCTTCTTCCTCTGGCCTAGTGGAAGAAGCCAGAATTCTCAGACTCCCGATCTGTCCGATCCACTAGGCTTTGTCTAGTGTACAGCGATGTGGTGTATTCAAGCATCAGCAACAATCCCGCCCGTGTTCATGTCCATTGCCCCCACATTCAGGCCTACTAGTGGTTACAGTTTCTATTTGATGATGAATATTGTACTCCGTATCATCAGCCCTGCACAGTGGCAGAAAGTGATGTTGGAGATTTCCTAAAACCATCTCCCTTAGCCTGGAGATATAGCTGCAATTTCTAATGCACAGCAATGATGTCACCAACTTTTACAGGGTTCCTATCTGTGCACAGTGGTGTGCTGCAATCATATCCTGACAGCCCCCCCCCCCCCCCCCACCAAGAGCCAGAGTACACTGATCAGTACCATTGGCTGCAAACGCTGATCGAATGCTTTTTTTTCCCTAGCATGACTGTTTGACAGAAGCCGTACGTTTGCTTCTGTTGAACAAACTGCTGTTCACACAGACTTAAATTCAGCCAGTTCACGGTGAACCAGACGATTTTCAGCCTGTGTGTACCAGGATTTAGATCAGGGATTACTAAATGGGGGGACCATGGTCCTGACCCAGATCGAGTGACAGTCCTGTCTGGACTGCGGCCGCCATTTATCAGCTGTGTGAGCTCTTCCAAGTCTCCCACCCTGCTGCCGCTGTCATCCTTACAGCAGGGCAGGGGGCGGGAGGTGCCGCAAATTGGGAAGAAGAGCGGGAGTCTTTTCAAATTAACAAGCAGGTGAGATTGCAAGTTGGGCAGCTCCCACCCCCAGCCCTGCTGTGAGGATGACCGTGACGGACTGCCGGGCGGGCGTGTGGGCGAAAGACTCAGGAGAGCTAACACAGCTGATAAATGCCTCTACCCTGCCGAAGGTAGGACCGTGCAGGGGAGGTTTACATTGAAAGGGACACTCTGATGTGGAACTGAGGACACTGTGGGACAGCTTTAAAGGGGGGACTGTGATGTAAAGGGGGACTATAGACACTGATGTAAAGGGGAAAACTGTGATGTAAAGGGGGGGTTGTGATGTCAAGGGGGGGGGGGGACTGAGGATACTGGTTTAAAAAGGGGGCTATGATGGGAAGGCTTTGTGATTAAACTAAGTGTATATCTCATCTGTAGCTGCTGCTCAAAAAAGTGGTAAACACCTCTAAATTGCTGTCAACCTAAACCACAGCGCATACAGTATACATCTAACATATATAGGCAATATGCAAAAACCAATAAAAAAAAATCCAATACAAAATCTGTGTCAGAAAAAAGTCTGTAAAGTGCTCCAAGAAAAATGTTCCTTCCATAATGGACCTTTCTTCAAACGCAGCGCTCCGTGATCAAATATAAACCGATAAAGTGCTGAATTGCTCCAAAACTTTCATGCCATGAAGTGTGACACACAACCCTCTTGTGTCCTTACTCGCCTGAAGAAATGGACCCTCAGCTTTTCAGCATACGGGTCTAACACGCTTTGTTCTGGTGAGGGGGTACTCAATGGATCTTCTCTCTCCTCCTGGATAAGCCGAGGTATGCAGCTGCCGCTTAACAGTCCTTTGTACTCCAATCAGGTAAATTGGCCTAGGATGATGATGATGGCTCCTTCATTCAGCCACAGAGAGCCTTCCTTCTCCCTTACAACATTACCATCCAGTGTATTGGTCCATTATGGAATGGACATTTTCCCTGGAGCACTTTATGAACTTTTTTTCTGGCATAGATTTTGTATTGGATTTTTTTTATTGTTTTAGTATATTGCCTATATATGTTGGATGTATACTGTAATGACACTGATGTACAGGGAGGGCTGTTATGTGTTATTGTGCAAACATGAGGTTCGGTCCTCTGCCAAAAGAAAATTTTACTGACTGGGCCTCCATAAATTGTAATTTAAGACTCCTTCTTTAGATTAAAACCATCTTAAAGCCTTCCATGGGATCTACCAACAGTTTAGTAAAAGCTCTCAAAGGCTTCCTTTTTAAAGCAGTATGAGGAAGGTCGGTAGGCTTTTGTTCGGTACTGTTGTACACACTCAGAAGCTTGGAGTCAGCGTGAGCTCAGTCAGTTGGCAAAGCGTCAACTTTATACAATCTCCGACACTCAGTGGGGTAGATTTACTAAAACTGAAGCACTCAGAATCTGGTACAGCTGTGCATGGTAGCCAATCGGCTTCTAACCCTAGCTTGTTCAGTTAAGCTTTGGCAATAAAACCTGGAAGTTGATTGGTTTCTATAGAGAAGTGCACCTGATTTTGCACTCTCCAGCCTTGGGCCCCTTTCACACTTGTGTGACTTGTCGTACCCCATGATTTCCAATGAGTACCATTCATATCTGTGCGACTTCAAAGGTAGTCCTTGTACTACTTTGGTCTGACTTTGATGCGAGTTGAGGTCCATAGACCTTAAGTTTACACAGGCATTCCCTGAAATCGAGGAAAAATCGCAGCAAAATCGCGTAGTGTGAAAGGAGCCTTAGTAAATAAAGTGACAGGCTTGGACAGGGCAAATAAAAGCATTTAATATACCAGCTGGCATAATTAAAATACTTTAAACCCTTCAAGATTCGTGCATAAGCTTAGTTGTGATTGGTTGCCATTTAAGAAAAAAAAATAAAAATGCTTGCCTTTGCAAAACATTCTGCACTGCGCTGGCACTAAATTCACACTGCCCAGGTTTCATAAACATCCTTCATTTTTTGATAAATGAAAGCTATATCACAGTGAGCGATGTAAGTTTGCTTTGTTCTTTTTTTGCCAGTGTCAGCTTTTCAGCTTTGACTTGCATCTGTACTGTAGAGCGGCTCCCTGCTTATGAAAGCTTTGTTTTATGCTGTACTTGCTTCATCTTCTGAGCTTTGATGGATATTAGCATGCCGTCTCTAGTCTGAACTGCTGCTGCTGATTGGTGTCTCCATCACATTGCTTAGCCTTGGATATAGTTTGAAGATTTAAAAACCCAATCAATAAAACCTCATACAAGTTTGAACATGTTGGTGTCATTTTCAAAAGTTTTCTCTCCTTTTTAAATCCGCATTCATTGAAAGTATACCAGGTGATCCTGCCATGAGGGTGCTTATTCAGGCACTTCCTGCTATAGGGTGACAACATGCTGTCTCTGCCTCCCCAGCTCTGCTCCTGCATTGTCACGTGGACTCCTGATGAAGACTACAAGTGGCTGTTTCGATACACATTATGTAGGCATTGTCCACTGTTGTCACTATTAGGAAACCCACCCTGAGAATTACCATACAGCTATCGCTGGAGTGCATGTAGATAGGAAGTGGCAGGTGGTGAGAATGGACCCTTAAAGGAGAAGTATGGAATAAATAAATAAAAAAAAAACCTTCATACTTGCCTCCATGCTGTAGCAGCGGTGTTGAGATGCAGCTGCCCCACATTAGCTCTAATACAGAGAACTGAGCGATTACATGACCGCTGATCACTCGGTTCTAGGTCTGCTTTGAGTATAGAGCTGTGACTGTAAGTCACCTCTCTGCTCCTCCAGCGCTCGCTGAAGCTGGGCTGGAGAGGGGAGAGGAGCAACTGGCTCTCAGCATTCACTGAACTAAATCACGTAGCTGGCAATATTATTGGGATCCTTGCAGAACCTGGCTTGGCTCTGTCAGCTGATATCGGGCAATGGCCTTCTGTCAGCTGACTCTAGGTCACTGCAGAATGAAAGTAAGTGTTTTCCTTTCACCCAAAGAAGTATGGCCAAAAAAAGCTTTGGTCATATTTTTTTTAATGCCAGCTAGTTGGGGTTTAGACCTACTTTAACTCCTGAAGAGGAAACCCACTTATTTGATCTTTAGTCCTACCTAAAGTGAAACTGTTAACTTTACAGTCGCAATGCGATGCGAGAACCTGTGCGAATCCAGTACGGGTTCCCGCAATGCATGTCACCCGCAGGCGGTTCACACTGCCCTATGTGAACCGCTGTGGGTGTCCCCTTTTTTTTTTTTTTTTTTTTTTTTTAAATCTCTTTATTGGTTTTCCAATATACAATATACATTCCACAACTTTCATTTATCTGCTCTCACAGGAGCTTCCATAAAATGTCATTAATAATCTTTCATAAATAAAAGACAGATCAGCAATTATACATTTATTCTTCCCCTTGACCCCTTATTCTATTGGTGTGATTTACCCCATCCCCCTGCCCTCTTTATCCTTAAGCCGTTATAGGATTCTCTATCCAACTTGCCCATACTCTCTCGTATTTCTCCTCATATCCTCTGTTACAATATGTCTCCCTATATAATGGCAGATTACTATTTTACAAATTTTTTCCAATGGACCAATGAGGGAGCCTCGGCCTTCTTCCAATTCAACACTATTGCCTTTCTTGCAAAGAAGAGCAACAAGCCCACCTGTATTTTCTGCCTTTTGATCTAAAGAAACTGTTGTTACTATAGCAATTACTCTCAAAACCTCCCTCCAGAATATCACTATCTTCGGACAGGACCAAAATATATGAATAAAATTTCCTGGAACATCCGCACATCTCCAGCAGTTTTGGGGATTTTACGGAAATATCCTATGTAGTTTATATGGTGTATTAGGAACCTTTCACACTGAGGCGTCGGCGGTAAAGCGCCTCTATTTTTAGCGTCGTATTTGCGAAGGTATTTGGCCGCTAGCGGGGCGCTTTTAACCCCCGCTAGCGGCTGAAAAAGGGTTAAAACCACTCGCAAAGCGCTACTGTAGCAGCGCTTTGCCGGCGGTATAGCCGCGCTGTCCATTCATTTCAATAAGCAGGAGCGATGGAGGAGCGGTATACACACCGCTCCAAAGATGCGGCTCGCAGGACCAAACGTTGGTCCCAGATCAAGGTCTGGGACCAACGTCTTCCCCCCCTAGAATGTCAGACCAAGAGCAGCCAGTGGGGGCTGCAGGGTCCGACAGAGCTTTTCACTCTTCAAGGGGGAGTCTCCCTTTCCATGCATTTTCAGGCTAGAGTACACAACCAGTGTTTCAAGAAATCCCCTGAGAAACCGGTGGTACTGGCCGGGGTGAGGGTGTCCATAACCCCAGGGGCCTTTCTTTCCACTCTCTCCTCCTACCTGACAGTGGTGGATGGGAATGAGGAGCCGCTGGTATATCCCTCTGGGGGGATGTAGAAATCTTTCTGATGCGCAGGGTTTCAGGCATGGATCCCGAGTCAGGATGGCTGGTGGAGCCATGGAATCCCCTTCCCCTTGCCGCCTTGCTGGTTCTCGGCATCGGGCGGCCAGTGCGCATGTCCGGATGCTGACGGCGCGCCGGAGTGAGGTCATTTCTGGCGCGCCGGGTTTTGGCAAAATGGCGGCGAGCGGTGCAACCAGCGCATACAAAAGCGGGAACAGAGCGGGGGTCCACGGTCCTGTGTCCCTCAGATCCACCCTAAGCGATCCTAAGCGGTTGGGTGGGCTGCCTAAACGGGATCGAGAAGGAGGACGGACCGATTCCGGCAGCGTCAGAGATCACCACGGGGGGTGAGTGATCCGGCTGGTGGGAGTTGATTTGGGGTGGCCTTATTTCCCTCTCCTTTACAGGATGCCCGATGGGTAATGGCTTATACAGGGTCTATTTGTTCTTTTACAGAGACTGAATGCCCTGCCCAGGGGATTACCAGTAGGTCTAGGTCCAAAGCCACTAGTAAATCGAAGTGTTGTGGGAATTTGTAATGAGAAACTCCCGCAGGAACACGCAAAACTATATTTTTTGCTTCAGATGCATCTATAGATTAGCTGGCAAGGAGACAGCGCAGGCTATGAAGGAGTGCCGAGTACTACAGTCTTAGATGCTAGCAAGCCTTCAGTCCTTCAGAGCTACGGTTGAGAAATGGGAGGAAGCCCCCTCGGGTAGGGGAAGCTCCCCCTCTCTTGAGGGAACCCCGGCAAGTGCGGGGGGATCCCAAGGGCCGGTTCTCGGTTACTCTGATGTAGAGGCCTTGGACCAGAGCTCTCGAGAGGAAGGAGAGGATTCTGACCAGGATAGTCTGTGGGAGGCTAGACCTGGGGGACATCTCTTCACAGCCGAAGAAATGGAGGGTCTCCTCAAGGCAATCTTTGCCTCTGAGGATATTCAGTTACCGTTCACTCAGGTCTCAGCACAGAATAGAGTATACAGGGGACTTGGCAAACCTCAGGCCAAATCTTTCCCAGTACTCCAATCTCTTAAAGATATAATCTTAAGAGAATGGAAATAACCTGAGCACAAAGTTTTAAGACCTGGAAGCGTAGATGCCCCTTTTAAGATTGAGGAAGAAGAAAAATTCTTTAAAGTTCCGCGTCTGGATGCTTCGTTGGCACAAGTATCCCTTCGAAGCCTTGCTGCTCTTCGGTTCGGACCTAGAGCAGGTCCTGTCCCGTTCGACAGATAAAGGCAAAAAATTCCCTGCAAAACCCAAGGTGGGTAAAGGGAAGAAAGTTTTTCGAGGGGCCCCCCTTCTAAAGACCGTTTTAAGGGTAAGAAGGAGCCGAGGAAAAAGTGGGGATTTGGTAGGGGCAAGGAAAAGGGTGGAATCCTTTTCTCCGGGCCCGGCACTTCCAACAAGGAGTCCAAATGACACCAACATAAAGGTTGGTGAAGGCCCTCGTGGTTCCTTTCCCAATGGGAGAACATCACACAGAGTCCTTACATTCTAAGCCTGATAAGGGAGGGTTATAAATTAGAATTCCTGTCTCCCCCTCCTCCAAACTTTATCCTTGCTCATCTCCCCAAAGATCCATTGAAAGCAAGGGGCCTTTCGGGGAGTGTCCGTGAACTGGCAGAACAGGAGGTCATCATCCCTGTTTCCGTGGGTCAGATCGGCCAGGGGTTTTATTCCCACATATTTGTGGTGCCAAAACCATCTGGCAAATTTCGGCTGATTATAAACCTACGGAAGCTAAACCAGTACTTATCGTACAAAATGTTCCGGATGGAGAGTATTTGCACAGTCAGAAGACACATTCAGGAAGGAGTCTTCATCATAACATTAGACTTAAAGGATGCTTATTTGCATGTCCCCATTGCCCTGAAACGGTAGAAGTTCCTGCGGTTTGCAGTTCAGACAAACCAGGGCGTTCAACACTGCCAGTTCAAGGCACTCCCCTTCGGCCTAGTGGCCAGTCCCGAGAATCTTCACAAAGGTTCTGGCCGAGGTGGTGTCTTTTCTACACCACCAGGGGATAGCCTTGATCCCATACTTGGACGACCATGCTAATTTTAGTCCGACCCTAGAAAAGCTCCGGTCAGACCGAGACAAAGTGCTGTCCACTCTAGAATCTCTGGGGTGGCTGATCAGCCGGGAGAAGTCCTCCCTGGATTCCTCACAATCCAAGGTGTTTCTAGGGTACCGGGTAGACTCGGTGAACCAAAGGATCTTTCTCCCCCAAGAGAAGATCACTAAAGTTCAGAGAGCAGTAATTACTCTCCACGGTACCGGGCAGGCCTCTCTAAGGAACATTATGAAACCAGATATAGATTTGTTTGCTTGCAGGAAGAACAGGAATGTTCACAAGTACTTATCTCTCACCAGGGAGCAGGGCTCCCGAGGAATAGATGCCTTAGCCCAGAACTGGGAGTTCATCCTGGCGTACGCGTTCCCTCCCCTGGTGCTCATTCCCCGGGTATTGCAGAAGCTATCCCGTTCAAATGGGTACCTTATTCTAATCGCGCCCTGGTGGCCGAGGCAGGCATGGTTCCCCACCCTTAGGAGGTGGTCGATTGCTCCTCTGCTGCATCTCCCGTCCAGACGCGATCTCCTCTCCCAAGGACTAGTTTTACATCCAGGATTACGATGCAGGATTTCTTTCCCTGACGGTATGGTGTTTGAGAGGGAGATAATCAGGCGTAGGGGATGTTCGGAAAAAGTGATTGATACACTTTTGCTGAGTAGGAAGCCAGTGACTAGACAAATCCTGAAAACATGACCTGTTGGGGCGCCTTGAGGACTGGAGTTGAGAAACACTGTTCTAGACAGTAGACTGGCCCTGAACCCACTTGTAAAGAGATTTCTGACAGCCAGGGAAAGGGTAACCCCGGTGAGAACAAGCAGGTTCCCACCTTGGGACTTATCCCTGGTATTTAGATGCTCTAACTAAAGAGCCCTTTTGAGCCGGCGGCTCAGGTTTCTGTTAAGTTTCTTTCACTTTAAAATGGCCTTTCTCCTGTCGATCACGACAGCCAGAAGGGTTGGCGACCTACAAGCTCTGACCATAAGAGCCCTTTTTGTTGCTCCTAGAGGATAGGGTAATCCTCAGGCAGGATCCTTTTATATTTGCCAAATGTGACCTCAGATTTCCACAGGTCACAGGAAATTGTACTTCCCTCCTTTTTGTCAGAACCCCAAAAATGAAAAAGAGGAAAAGTTTCATTTATTAGACGTTAGAAGATGTCTTCTAGTCTTTTTAGATAGAGTGAGTGATTTCAGGAGATCAAACCATTTACTAATTAGTTTCTCCCGCCAAAAGAAAGGGCTTCAGGCCTCCAAGCCTATGATAGCCAGGTTGATTAAACAGACTATGACAGTAGCCTATGAACAGTCAGAAAAACCTGTTCCAGCTCATATCAAAGCTCACTCAACTAGATCTCTGGCGACCTCCTGGGCAGAGAGGGCAGGCGCGTCAATCGATCAAATCTGCAGGGCAGCAACTTGGACGAGCCAAAATACCTTCCTGAGGCACTACAGAGTGGAGCTGTTGTCCCCTCAGGACTTGGCATTCGGCAGGAAGGTCCTACAGGCGGTGGTCCCACCCTAAAGTAGGCCTGAACTTCTTGCTCATCGTTTCAGGTGTGCCGTCCTGGAAGATGACTGGAGAAAAGTACCAGTTACACTTACCGGTAACAAGTTTTCTAGGAAATTTTCCTGGACGGCAGGCCTACTTCCCTACCCTTAATTGTCGGTGGTGTTTTTTATTCTCACAGAATGTACCCTCTGGCACCGGTGTGGGCTTATACTTTGTCATAACTGAGGAACAGAGGGAAGGGAGGGGCCTTTTAAACTCTGTTGTTTGTGTTTCTTGTCAGGTGGGACTCATCATCTCAGGTGTGCCATCCTGGAAGATTTCCTAGAAAACCCGTTACCGGTAAGTGTGTAACTGGTACTTTTTTGACTTAAAAAAATAAGACAACAGTAAAGTTAATTTGTATATTGTGAAAGATAATGTTACACCGAGTAAATTGATACCCAACATGTCACGCTTCAAAATTGCACCCGCTCGTGGAATGGCGACAAACTTTACCCCTTAAAAATCTCCATAGGCGACGTTTAAAAATATTTACAGGTTACCAGTTTTGAGTTGCAAAGGAAGTCTAGGGCTAGAAATATATTGCTCTCGCTCTAAAAAACGCGGCGATACTTCACATGTGTGGTTTGAACACTGTTTTTATATGCGGGCACGACTTACGTATGCATTCTCTTCTGCGTGCAAGCTCGGCAGGACGGTACGCTTTAAAAAAAAAATTTTTTTTTTTTTTTTTTTTTTTTTTACACTGTCCCTTTAAAAAAAAAAATGTTTGGGTCACTTTTATTCCTATTACAGGGAATGTAAACCTCCCTTGTAATAGGAAAAAAAAGCATGACAGGACCTCTTAAATGTGAGATCTGGGGTCGAAAAGACCTCAGATCTCATATTTACACTAAAATGCAATAAAAAAATAAACTAAATGTCGTTTGATAAAAAAAAATAAAAAAAATACCCTTTTAAGAGCATTGGGCGGAAGAGACGTTTGACGTTGCTTCCGCCCTCCAATGCTATGGAGTCGAGTGGGGGCCATCTTCCCCTCACTCGGCATCCAGGCAGTGAGGGGAGAGGAACCGATAGTCTCCGCCGCTACTGATGGCTCCAGAGTGTGGCAGGGAGGGGCCCTCTCCCGCCACAGATAAAAGTGATCTCGCTGCGAATCCGCTGCTGAGACCACTTTTACCTGAAAGGGGACAGTTCGCCGTTTTTAAAAATGTATAACGACGACGGCTGGTCCTTAAGTAGTTAATCACTTGACCTCCGGAAGGTTTTACCCCCTCCATGACCAGAGCATTTTTTTGCTATTCAGCACTGCGTTACTTTAACTGGTAATTGCTTGGTCGTGCAACACTGTACCCAAATGAAATGTAGGTCATTTGTTCACACACATAGAGCTTTCTTTTGGTGGTATTTGATCACCACTGGGTTTTTTTTATTATATAAAAGAAAAAAAGATTGAAAATTTTGAAAAACCAAACCCCCAATATTTTCTACTTTTTGTTATAAAACATATACAATTAAAAATACACCCTTCCTCGCCAAGTATGGCATGTACACCCGTCTCCCCCGGCAGGGCTGAACAGAAATGATTCTCTTTTTCTATGACTTGTGTTGCTTTGATCACTAATGAGGTGAATAAAAATATTTTTTTTTTTCCTTGGGAAAAAAAAAAAAATACATCAAATTTCTTTATAAATTTGGGCCAAAATGTATTGCGTGAGGATTCCTCCGAAAAGGGTCGTACCGCACTATGTCTCACCAGCCAAAACCAACATCCATCCCAGCAACTGATGCCAAGTAGGACAACCCCCTTTTATGGTGTAATCTCATGCCGAGGCTCTCCTTCAACCATTACATGCTGGACCAGTCCCTCAAACCTGGAGTCAGATGATGGGTGATTTTTTATTTTAAATTTTTTTGAGACACCTTATGCAAATAGTTAGAGCCGGTTCACACAGGGGCGTCCTGGGATCCGACTTCAAGTCGCCCCAAGTCGTGCGGTTTAGAAAAGTAATGGAAGTGAATGGAGCCGTCTTAATGTACACTACTGCAGTCGCTCCGACTTCAGAAAAGGTTCCTGTACTACTTCAATCCGACTTCTAGGCGACTGTTAGGCGACCTGTACCCATTGATTTCAATGGAAGTTGCCTCCAAGTCGGATCCCCTGTCTTAACTGAAGCAACTTTCCAGGAAGTAAAAATAGTTTTCCAGGCAAACCCCTCCCTCCCCCCCTCCCACAGAGCTGATTATTGTTTGATTGGCCACTGGAAAGTCGCCTGTCCTGGAGGCAACTTGAAGTTGCCTTGTAAGTTGCCTGGAGTCGCGCTGTGATTCATGCTCCAGTCGTGTCCAAGTTGCCTCCCAAAGTCGCGCTGGAAGTCGTGTTGCCCCTGTGTGAACCGGCTCTTAAGGAAACCTGTTTTGAAATAACCTATGCTCCATCATATGAGATCATTTACATTGCGTGAATTTCATATGCATCCATGAAAGAGTGCACTTGGTTACAAGATACGCTCTGGCTGAAAACGAGCATATGCAAGATTACTGTGGTTATAGTAAGAAAGAATCACCCTCCTTTTAAAATAATCACAGCCTGAAATTAAGACAGACCCAGTTTTTTTTGTTTTATCCAGCTGTATTTATCCAGTGCAACTTAAAACATTCAAGTGAAAGATATAACATGTCAGAAAAAAATTCAAAAACAGAATCCCTGAGTTGGAAAAAAGGATCACAACATTTGCCCACTCTTCTTTGCAGAACTGTTCAAGTTCCATTAAGTTTGATAGTGATAGTGATAGTTTGTGGACTTCAGTCTTCAAGTCATTCCACAGATTTTCAATGTGGTTTAGGTCTGGGCTCTGACTAGGCCATGCCGGGACATTCACCTTTTTTCTCCTCCAACCACCACGGTGTGCTCATTGTTGCTGTGTGCTTTGGGTCATTGTCATGTTGGAAGGTAAACCTTCTTTCCATTGACAACTTTCTGTCAGAGGGCAGCAGATTTTCCTCAATTATTTGATGGTATTTTGCCCCATCCATTTTTCTTTCTATCCTGACAAGTGCTACAGTCCCTGCTGCAGAGAAATACCCCCATAACAGTATATTCCCACACCCCCCCATAAACAGGATATTACCACCTCCATATTTTACTGTAGGAATGGTGTTCTTTGGATGGTGAGCTGTATTGGATTGCCACCAGACATATCGTTTGGTATTGAGGCCAGATAATTCAATGTTCGTCCCATCTGACCATAACACCTTTTTCCATGTGGTCTCAGAATCTTCAAGGTGTGTTTTGGCAAAGCTCAGTGGTGACTGCATGTGGCCTTTCTTGAGGAATGGCTTTTTTTCTTGCACCCCTCCCATACAAGCCACATTTGTGGAGAATTTGTGCTCTTTGTCATAAATTTGTGCAACTGCTTCAGAGTTGCTGTAGGCCTCTTGGTAGCCTCTCTGACCAGTTTCAACCTGGCTCTTTCATCCAGTTTGGAGTGACGTCCTGATCCAGGGAGGATCTGTGTTCTACCAAATACCTTCCATGAGATTAGAAAAAATCCTGGACTGCTGCACTCCATTAAACAACGTCTTTATTGGGTAAAAATCAAATCAAAACATAATCCAATGCAGTACAGTCCAAAGTAGAAAGTGAACACTAGGACAAGAAATGGCTAACGCGTTTCACATCATAGGACGCTTACTCATAGCTCAGTTTGACTGTACTGCTTTGGATTATGTTTTAATTTGATTTTTACCCAATAAAGACGTTGTTTAACGGAGTGTGACAATCAAGGATTTTTTCTAATCTCGTGCACCTGTGCAGAGCCAGCACCTGTTGACCTCAGTAGGGTGGGAGCATTCCAAGGGATCAGCAGCCTTTCCAAGCGGGATCACCTTTCCATTTCAAATACCTTCCACTTCTTAATAATAGACTTAACTGTGCTTCTAGACATTAATAACGCCCTTGACTTTTTTTTTTTTTGTATCCATCGCCTGACTTGTGCCTGTTCACAAATTTATCCCAGAGATCTTTTTTTTTTTTATTCTTTATTTAATGGTATGCATCATAATAGCACAACATGACAAGATATCCAAAATGGGTACAAATAGGCCATGAAGTACAATCTTCAATAAAACAAATATAAAAAAAAAAAAAAAAAAAAAAACACTAGGAGAATCAGAACTGACATACCAACGATATTAACGCACACCATAAAACTTTATTTTTTTTTTTTTATATTTTTGAAAGAATCACCCTAAGGTGTCTGAGAAAAAGAGGAAGATGTGAATGGAGAGGAAATAAAAGGAGGAAGGGGAGAAAAAAAAAAGCTTGGGATATAGGGAGTGGCGAAATGATAGGGCAAATGGGGGGGGGGGGTCCGCGATGGGGGCGACATGGCCTCAAATCGTATCCAATACAGGAGATGTTAGCAGGTTAAGATAGCGATTTAAGTACTGTATATACTCGAGTATAAGCCGACCCGAATATAAGCAGAGGCACCTAATTTTACCACAAAAAATTGGGAAAACGTATTGACTCGAGTATAAGCCTAGGGTGTCCATCTGCATGCCTCACTGTGCCCATGCCTCACTGTGTCCATGACTAGACTGACATTTAACATGGTAGTCTATGGAAGGGGTGCCCGGGTTTGAAAAATCGGTGCTCCCCGGCCGTAGGTCCCCCAGACAAAAAACTTTGCACACTTATACGGCCGGCCGGTATCGGGTCCCCAAAGTTCGGGAGATTAGACGCAAAAAGGTGACTCGTGTATAAGCCGAGGGGGGCATTTTCAGCACAAAAAAATGTACTGAAAAACTCGGCTTATACTCGAGTATATACGGTATTAATCTAAATAGAAAAACAAATCCCAGTGAAGCCATCTTGTGTTGTTCTCCTCTATCTTATTTTTAAGGGCAGCAGTCAAGTGCTCCATGTGTTAAATGTCCTTCACCCTGGTATACCATTGAGACTTGGTAGGTGGAGAATGTTTTTCCATATACTGGAGATGCATGCCCTGACGGCATTCAGTAAATGCTTTAGAAGTGACCTATGATATCTCTTGCTGGACATGGGGGGTCAAGTTGAGAAGCACTGCAGCAGGGTTGTCAAGAAGGGAGACGTAGCTGGATAAAACAAAAACTGTGTCTGTCTTCATTTCAGGCTGCAAAACATCCAAATGTGATTATTTTAAAGGGGGGGGGGGGTGTGATTCTTTTCTATACACACTGTACATGTATTTCCTCATATGCAGCTATGATGTTATATTGGACCTCTTTTTGGTCCTAAACAAGTGAATTTATGTACATATAAAAAATGGAATGCTTTTATCCAATGTAGATGATTATCTGCTTACCACTAATATCTCCCTGTTTCTCCCTATTTCCCAGTTTCTCTTTTGAAACTTTGGCTTGTATTATATTTTTCCAAGGGATATAGATAATGCAATGAATTCTCTCTGACTTCCCATCATTTCTCATTAAACAAACCACACTTAAAACACGTCTGTATTTGTTGTTCTGGATTTTAGATGCTTGTGCTGGCGTTTTTAGTATAAAGAATAAGCACAAGAAATGGGCACTTTTGGAATGACATATACAACGCACTTACATTAACTAGGCCGTGGCTCTTCATCATTTTATTTATAGTACCTCACTCAAGTTATCACTAGCGAACTGTCAGGAAAGAACCCCGGGCCACAGCTCCATCCAAGGACGTCTGAGGCTTCCGCCACATCTTCCCTCCCTCCACCATGGAAAAATTAATTGACGCATTTAGAGATAATCTTATCCCCCCCTTCTTTTTTTTTTTTTTTTTTTTATGTTTTTAGCTCTCATGTAATTATCACTTACCCTCTCTTGTCTGGCTGGAATTATACAGCGTTGGATGTCTGCGACGCCTTGTTTGCTGCGTGAATACATATTTCTCACCTGTCTCCTCTCATTGGCCTATATTATGGTTGGGTGCTGGTTGAAGATTGTTACCTTGTGTAACTTTTCAGCTCACATCCCGAGCGTGTTGATGAGTACCGGACCGGTTAGGTCAAATACTGCACTTTGCAAGCTATGTTTTTAAAAAGGGCAAAAAAGTACCTGGCTCATCTTACTCCCAGTACAACTAATGCCACGTACACACGACCGTTTTTCATGGCGTGAAAAATGCAATTTTTTAAATTGGTCATTAAAAACGATCGTGTGTAGGCTCCAGAGCATTTTTAATGACGTGAAAAATGGCCTAAAAAAAATTAGAACCTGCTCTATTTTTTCACGTCGTTTTTCACGTTGTTCTTTTTAACGTTGTGAAAAATGGTAGTGTGTATGCTTTTACGAGGGGAAAAAAATGCGCATGCTCAGAATCAAGTATGAGACGTGAGCGCTCCTTCTGGTAAAACTAGCGTTCATAATGGAGACAGCACATTCGTCACACTGTAACGGACTGAAGAGCATGAGGCTGAAAAGCGTGAATCGTCTCTCAGCAAACTTTACTAACACGAGGATCAGCAAAAGCAGCCCAAAGGGTGGCGCCATCCGAATAGAACTTCCCCTTTATAGTGTCATCGTACGTGTTGTACGTCACCGCGCTTTGCTTGAGCATTTTTTTTCACAATAGTGTGTAGGCAAGGCAGGCTTGAGAGGAAACACGAAAAATCACGTCGAGAAAAACGTCGTTTTTTTCAATGACATTCAAAACGGCCGTGTGTACGCAGCATTAGATGAATGTTGAAAAACCGGAACCACTAAGGCTGTGGCCATACGAGTCGTTTTTGGCAGTTGGCATCCACTTTGCATACTTTTATTTATTTATTTTTTTATACTTGTTGCACAAACCAATCATAGGTGACAAAAGTATAAACACAAAATATTTTTTGCCTATAAACAGACCTACTGTAAGCCAAAACAGATGTAAACAGACAGCATCTGTTCAGGTTCGTCTAAATAGAAAAGCAGGCTTGTTCATTTAACAAAAAAAAAAGAGGGACCTGAATGGAGACGAATGTAGGCGGATGTAAACGGATGATCATCCGTTTACATCTGCAAGCCCATAGGAATAAATTGCTGTTCGGTTTTCATCAGAAAACAGACAGGTGACAAACAGAATACTCGTGTGAAAAGGCCTTTTAAAGACAACTAGTCACCAATGGGCATTTGAAACAATCCAAATCTACCTCCTTGATATTGTTACATTGTATCCTTTCAGTAATTGTTTGCATGATTTTTTATTACCGTATATACTCGAGTATAAGCTGAGTTTTTTAGCACATTTTTTTGTGCTGAAAATGCCCCCCTCGGCTTATACTCGAGTCACCTTTTTGCGCCTGATCTCCTGGACTTTGGGGACCCGGTGCCGGCCGTAGATCCCCTGGACCCCAAACTTGGCACACATGTAGCCCCTCTCTTCCTTTACAAGTGTGCAAAGTTTCTTGTCCAGGGGACCTCTGGCCGGGGAGCACCGATTTTTCAAAGCCAGGCACCCCTTCCATAGACTCCCATGTTAAATGGTAATTTCTCCAGTGATTTTTGGGGACCCGGTACCGGCCGGTCGTAGGACCCCAAGCTTGGCACACACATAGCCCCACACTTCCTCTATAAGTGTGCAAAGTTTGTTGTCTGGAGGACCTACGGCCGGGGAGCACCTATTTTTCAAACCCGGGCACCCCTTCCATAGACTCCCATGTTAAACGTCAGTCTAGTCATGGGCACAGTGAGGCATGGGCACAGTGAGGCATGCACATGGACACAGTGTGGCACAGTGAAGCCGCAAATGGGCATTGCTGACCCTCTTTTCCGCTTACAGTAGCTGCTGCATTCTCACCCTAGGCTTATTTCTTTATCGTACACCACGGGACACAGAGCTAGTCATTACATAATGGGTTAAGGGTCACCAGCGGTGATTGGACACTGGCACAACCAATGGAAGACAGTTCCCCTCCATATAACCCCTCCCATCAGGGAAGTACCTCAGTTTTTTCGCCAGTGTCGAAAGGTGTTGGACGCGTTAGGAGGTGCTAAAGGAAAGCTCTACCAAAGAGACCCTCTGGGGGTAAAAGAGCTATGCTTTCGGATCCATCCAAGACGCCTACAAATGAGCTGAATCTGGATGGGATCCGGGCCTCATCCATGAGGCGTCGCCTGTAATGTCTCTCTTCGGAGGACTGGGCTCTAAGATCCAGCACTTTCGCTATTTCGCTATAAAGTCCTGGTAAGAGTCTTGTACAAGGCCCAGGGGAGAGGTATCCTTTTAAATAGGAACCCATATCCCTGAAGGTTGGCACACATAGCCCACCGTGAAGGGTGAAGTTTGGTATCTGTCTGAAAACTTTCAGCAGAAAAACCTGCGGCGTGGATAAGGTGAGATTAGAAGGTCCATAACTAGGTTGGGACCTTTTTCAAAAAGTGGATGTCTTCTTTTTTTCCACCACTGGGGGGAGTAAAGAGCTGAATATACTCACCTCACTCTGTTCAGTGTCGGCTTCGGCGAAGTACACTGCTAGTCACCTCCGCTGCTGAGCTTGCTTGAGCACCCCGCTCCTCCTTCCGGTGGCCGATACAGACACCTGCAGATGCAGGTAAGTGGGGACAGGGGCTGATGAGAGTCCTCTCTCACTATGGCCACCACCATAGCGCTAAAGGCCGCGCGCTGCGCGCGGGAGCGCGCTTTATCGGAGGGGGGGGGCCGAGGCGTGCGCGGGCACGTGGCGCGCGCAGGCACAGAAACGGCGCCAAATTTAAAAGACTGTCAGTGTAAAAAGCACTGCAGCAGCAAGCAAGCTCGTTAGTTCTCTTGTTCCTGGCAGAGAAACACAGCAGCTATACAGGGACGTAAGACTCCATGTGGTTGGATTGGGTACTTCCTAGAAGACATCCATGTTATGCATAGTTATGTGTTAAAAGTTGCATACTTAATGTATTTGCTAAACTGAACACGGTAGTATATGCATTTAGGTACCTTGTATTTTGTCTAAACAGTAAGCCTTCCAGGGGAAGTAATGCGGACAAAAAGAGATAAAAGAGCACCGCCGCCTGAGACAGGGGGCTCTAGCTGTGCTGACTCGGTACCTTCCTCTCCTGTGTTGCCAAAAGCACCTGTACAGGATGAGCCATTACCTCTGTCAGGTATGGCGGCTTCCCCAGTGAAGCCTGGGCCTGCATATGTCACTGAGGACACTTTATCAGCTGCCCTAAATAATCTGGAAGAGAAAATTGCTACTTTAATCGCTAAATCCTCTAAAAAGGACAATAAGCGAAGCAGATCTCCTCCAGTATTGGACCTCCCTTCAGAAGTACCTGAGGAGGAGGAGGAGGATGAGGAGGAGGCTACATCAGCAGAGGATGAGGAGTCAGACGGATCAGGGATATCGGATGAGCCTTTTTCGGTATCCCAGATTTTAAAATCACAGGTGCAATGCTATGCAGGAGCCGTGCGAGCTGCATTTAGGTTACCCTCTTTGGAGGTAACAGAATCACCTGTCTCCTCCCTAGGATCATTAAGATCCCTGCAAGGTGCATGCTCCTTCCCGGTTCATCCGTTACTAGAGGATCTATTGTACGCAGACTGGCAACATCCAGATAAGCGTTTTTCACCTCCAAAAAAGTTTAACATTCTTTATCCTATGGAGGAAAATTTTTTAAAGAAATGGAGCCTGCCTACGGTAGATGCGGCTATTTCTTGTGTAAATAAAAACCTGACATGTCCAGTGGATAATGTACAAGTGTTTAAAGATCCTTCTGAGAAGAAGTTGGAATCCTTACTGAAATCCTCCTTCCTTTTGGCCGGCTCAATTATCCAACCTGCAGTAGCAGCAGTCGGTATGTGTCAGGTCGTCAGCCAACAGGTAAAGCAGGGACTGAAGGAGCTGCCTTCAGAGCAGGCTAAAAATTGGGAGAATTTGCCTAAAGCCTTATGCTTCACAGTGGATGCCATGAGAGATTCTATCATACAGGCATCACGCCTTACACTCCAGCTGGTACAGATGCGCAGAGTACTTTGGCTTAAGCATTGGTCAGCGGAAGCCCCATGCAAAAAGTTGTTGGCAAGTTTCCCGTTCCATGGCGAACGCCTTTTTGGGGAAGATTTAGAAAGATATATCCAAAAGATATCAAGTGGTAAAACGACACTTTTACCTGAGAGAAAAACAAGAGACCTTGTTTTAAACACACTCTCTCCCCAGCTCCCGGGAAATCTGACTCCAGCCAGTGGCGACGGCCTTTTCAGCCGCCCAAAAAAGCCAAAGAACAGGCTCAGAAGAACAAGAAGCCGTGGGGTTCAAGAGCTAATAAGCAAGCCCCCAAAACCTCTCATTGAAGGGGCGCCCCCGCTCGGCCGAGTGGGGGGAAGGCTTCGTCAGTTCTCAGCGACTTGGCGGACAGAAACCCAGGACAAATGGGTGGTATCCACAATATCCTCAGGGTACAGACTGGAATTTCGAGAGATCCCATCTTCTCAATTCCGAAGTTCAAGACTCTCCAAGGATCCACAAAAAAGAGGATCCTTCTTCAAAGGTTTGAATCACTTAATAGCTCAAGGTGTGGTTACAGAGGTACCCCAAAAGGAGCAAGGTTCAGGTTTTTACTCAAACCTCTTTGTGATTCCAAAACCGAACGGAGAAGTCAGACCCATCCTGGATCTAAAAAATCTAAACCAGTTTCTGAACGTTCGCCATTTTCGAATGGAAACGATTTGATCCGTGGTCGCTACTTTAAAAGTCGGAGAATTCATTGCGTCCATAGATATCAAAGACGCATATCTACACATACCAATCCTCCCCGCTCACCAAAGATTCCTAAGGTTTGCGGTAGAAGATCGCCACTTTCAATTTGTGGCCCTGCCATTTGGTGTAGCCACCGCGCCCAGAGTATTCACAAAGGTGCTAGCTCCTCTGTTAGCAAACCTAAGAACACGGGGCATTGCGGTAACAGCCTATCTAGACGATCTACTATTAATAGATCAGTCAAAGGAGGGATTGGATCACGCTGTAGACACTACAGTAGGATACCTGGAGCATTTAGGATGGATTATAAACTTACAAAAATCCTCTCTCCAGGCCCAAAGAAGGATAGTGTACCTGGGCATGATCATAGATACAGCCCAAAACAGGGTATACCTGCCAGAGCCAAAGATACAGTCTCTGAAAGACCTGATCCACAAGGTCAAAGCAAACAAGAGGCCGTCTATTCGCCTTTGCATGAGACTATTGGGAAAGATGGTAGCCTCCTTCGAGGCGGTCCCTTACGCCCAGTTTCATTCGAGACTACTTCAAGGCAATATTTTAGCCTCCTGGAACAGGAAGAGCCAAGCTCTGGATATACCCATGCGCCTGTCCTCACAAGTACGCCACAGCTTCAATTGGTGGCTAGAAGCCAGGAATTTACGGAAGGGAAAGTCCTTCCTCCCAGTGGCCTGGAAGGTGGTATCTACGGATGCCAGCCTATCGGGCTGGGGTGCAGTATTCGAGGAGGCTTCTACCCAGGGAACCTGGGCCAAGACTCAGGGGATCCTGCCCATCAATGTGCTAGAGATCCGGGCGGTATATCTAGCCCTCAAAACCTGGACATACAGGTTACAGGGCTACCCAGTTCGGGTTCAATCCGACAATGCTACGGCAGTAGCTTACATCAATCACCAAGGAGGCACCCACAGTCGGGCAGCCCAAAGAGAGGTGAACCGGATCTTGGCATGGGCAGAAGAGCATGTACCTTGCATCTCTGCAATCTTCATTCCAGGGATAGAAAACTGGCAAGCAGACTACCTGAGTCGTCAGCAGCTGCTACCAGGAGAGTGGTCTCTTCACCCAGAGATCTTTCAGGCCATATGTCTGAGATGGGGAAACCCAGATGTAGACCTGCTAGCTTCCAGGTTCAACAAGAAATTGGATAACTTTGTGTCCAGAACGAGAGATCCTCTAGCCTACGGGACAGACGCTCTAATAACTCCATGGAATCAGTTCTCACTGATCTATGCATTCCCTCCGATCCCTCTTCTACAAAGACTGCTTCGCAGGATCAAGGAGGAGGGAATACCAGTAATCCTAGTGGCCCCAAACTGGCCCAGGAGGCCTTGGTATGCCGAGATCGTAAAAATGGCGATAGGAAGGCCCTGGAAGCTTCCACTTCGACACGACCTGTTGTCACAGGGTCCAGTATTCCACCCTTCCTTACAAAGGCTAAATTTGACGGCCTGGCTGCTGAGACCCACATTTTGAAAAAGAGAGGGGTCTCTGGCCTGGTTCTTTCTACGCTCATTAATGCTAGAAAGCCAGCCTCCAGACTCATCTATCAGAGAGTCTGGAAAGCATACGTTTCCTGGTGTGAATCCAGAAGTTGGAATCCTCTGAAATATGAAATAAGTAGGATTCTTGCTTTTTGCCAGTTAGGAGTGGATATGAAATTAGCCCTTAGCACCATCAAAGGGCAAATATCGGCTCTATCAGTCTTCTTTCAGAGACCATTGGCATCTCACTCCCTAGTTCGGACATTCATTCAGGGGGTACTGAGGATAAATCCTCCAGTCAGGTGTCCCTTGTGTCCATGGGATTTGAATTTGGTATTGTCAGTGTTGCAAAAGCAACCTTTTGAACCTATTCGCCATATTCCTTTAATTATATTAAGTAGGAAATTGGCCTTTCTGATTGCTATAGCTTCTGCTAGGAGAGTATCAGAGCTAGCAGCTCTTTCTTGTAAAGAGCCTTATCTAATTTGTCACAAGGACAAGATCGTACTACGACCCCATCCGGCTTTTCTGCCTAAGGTGGTGTCGACTTTTCACTTGAATCAAGACATTGTTCTGCCTTCCTTTTTTCCAAACCCGCGGACGGCGGGGGAAAAATTATTACACTCTCTAGATCTAGTGAGAGCGGTAAGGGTGTATCTGCAAGCAACCGCTCAGATACGTAAAACAGATGTTTTGTTTATTTTACCAGATGGTCCCAAGAAGGGCCAAGCGGTATCAAAATCCACCATTTCCAGGTGGATTAGACAAGTAATTGTTCAAGCTTATGGTTTAAAGAACAGGACTCCTCCTTTTCCTGTTAAGGCGCACTCTACCAGGGCGATAAGTGCTTCATGGGCAGTGCACCACCAGGCTTCGATGGCTCAGATCTGTAAGGCTGCAACTTGGTCCTCAGTCCATACATTTTCCAAATTCTATCAAATAGATGTGAAAGGACATGAGGATTCCGCCTTCGGGCGAAGTGTGCTGCAGGCAGCAGTATAGGGCTTCTGGTCCGCAAGCGGCCTGTTTTGATCTGTGTCTCCCCCCCTTCATATGAGCATTGCTCTGGGACGTCCCATTATGTAATGACTAGCTCTGTGTCCCGTGGTGTACGATAAAGAAAATAGGATTTTTATAACAGCTTACCTGTAAAATCCTTTTCTTGGAGTACACCACGGGACACAGAGGTCCCACCCTTCTTATGGGAACCTTACTGCTTTGCTACAAAACTGAGGTACTTCCCTGATGGGAGGGGTTATATGGAGGGGAACTGTCTTCCATTGGTTGTGCCAGTGTCCAATCACCGCTGGTGACCCTTAACCCATTATGTAATGACTAGCTCTGTGTCCCGTGGTGTACTCCAAGAAAAGGATTTTACAGGTAAGCTGTTATAAAAATCCTATTACTCGAGTCAATACGTTGTCCCAGTTTTTTTATGGTAAAATTAGGTGCCTCGGCTTATATTCGGGTCGGCTTATACTCAAGTATATACAGTATTTATTGTATTCTCTCCCTGTCAGTCTGTGTTGGTCTGTTCTACCTTCTGTCTGAGTTTTGGTTGTCATTCAGAAAAACAGCCATGCAGAAAAGGCACTGTCAGGATTAAACAAAATCAAACTAAACGTAAAGGTTTTACCTTCATTCAGCATCCCGAGGAGAGTGTCTTTTATCAACCTTGAGCTCAGGCAGGAGACAAGTCAGCTCTCATGGGGGCCTAACACTGGGCTGACAGTTCACTGTAACAGGTAGAGAATACAAACAAGTCAATACCTTGCCATCCTTGAGAATTAAGGCTATACTTGTATAACAGTTGTGGTGAGGACTTTTTGGTTTCCTGTTTCTAATTTGTTCCTATTACAAAAAAAAAAAAAAATTGTCATTAATCAGCAGCCAGAAGAACACATGAGGCACAGCATAGAAACAACTAAAAAAGTAGTCGGAGGCTAGTTTATGGATTTTTATATATAAATAAATTATTTATATATATATATATATATATATATATATATATATATTGACCACCATGTACTAGGTTTATTTTAAAGAAGAGTCTTAGGATGTTGACTTCATATAGTAAATATTCTCGGGCTTGGCCAACAATTATATACCCTAATGCCCTGTACACACGACCGGACTGTCCATCGGAATAAAGTCCGACGGTTTGTCCGAAGGAATTCTGCTCCAAGCTGTCTTGCATACACACGGTCACACTAAAATCCGACCGTCAAGAACGCGGTGACGTAGAACACTACGACGAGCCGAGAAAAATGAAGTTCAATGCTTCCGAGCATGCGTTGACTTGATTCTGAGCATGCGTGGTTTTTAGTCCGTCCGGAATTGCATACAGACGAACTGACTTTCCGATATAAATTTTTGTCCATCGGGAAAAAAAGAGAACAAGTTCTCTATCTAAATCCGTCGGAATTACCGAAGGAAAAAGTCCGATGGGGCATACACACGGTCAGAATATCCGATGAAAAGAGTCCGTCAGACTTTTGTTATCGGGAAATCTGGTCGTGTGTACAGGGCATTAGAGAGACAAACAGCTGGAGTTAAAGTAGAACAGTCAGATTTTTTATTTAATTTTTTTGCCATCTGTGTCAGGAGATTTCCCTTCATTTCCTGTCCCATAGCCAAACAGGAAGTGAAAGGAAATCCCTGCAAAATAAGGCAGTCCATTGGGGACCCCCCCCCCCCCCAGATCACCAAAACGAATGTCCCCCTTGGAAGATTTCCTTTTCTATAAATTTTCTGGGGACCACCCAAAATTTGGGCATTTTCTTTTACTTTCAATGATGATGGTAAACAGGACAAATAGAGAGGGCGAATCTCCCTAATGTAGACACTGCCAGATAAAAAAAACTGACAGGGGTTCTAATTGATCTACACTCCAACACAAAAAAAAAAAAAAAGTTTTGCTTTTTAGTTATACTTTTAAACCTGAAATGTTAAAGAGGAACTTCACGCCACTTTTTTTTCTAGTCCCCCTGGCCTTGTCTGCTTAACTTCAAATACATACATGCCCAGCGAATTTGGCATTGTCTTGCTGTAATCCAGCACCAGGTTCTGTGCTGCCATTTTCTGTCCCTATGTCATCAGGAGCCGGCTGCCTCTTCTGGGTTTCTTGCAGCCGGCTCCTGATTATGTACCACCTAGTCTGCTTGGATGAAAAAATAAAATATAAAAAGTCAGATTTTGAGATTGCAGGAGGGTGGAAGGTTGAAGTTTAAAGTGGTTGTATAGTCAGATTTTACACTTTTACCTACAGGTAAGCCTATAATAAGGCTTACCTGTAGGTAAAAAAAAATATCTCCTAAACCTGTATGGTTTAGGAAATATTCCCCTCGCAATGAGCCGCTGACTGCAGTGGCACATGCGCACAGGGGATTCTCGGCTGAAAGCCCGTCAGATGCCGGACTTTGCTGGAAAGACGTCTCCCGCGCGCATGCGACATCGCGGCTACAGCCACTCGGAGCACTGGAGCCGCGATACACGGAAGACACGCCGAGGCAACATGTCATCTCCCTCGGCCTGGACCAGGTAAGTTACCGCTGCCTCGTTCTAAGGTAAGTATTTCATAATGAGCTAGTATGCGGTGCATACTAGCTCATTCTGCCTTTTGCCTTACTGGGGTAAAAAATAAATAAAAAAATTTGCTGAGGGTATACAACCTGCTTTAGGCAGCCCATAGCATATACCATATAAGACTCAATTTTCTTTCCTTCCACCATGGGTGAAAGAAAAGATAATCGCTTGATTGTCCCATCAACACAGTCTGTGTTAATGGGGGAATGCCTCCCCCAGCATCATTGTGTTCTGCCAGGGTGTGGGTGCCGCAGGGAGCGCTCCCTGATGGCAGAACACAATGATTACTGCTAGCGGCTGTAGCCACTGGCAGTAATTGCATGCCAAACATTTGACAGGCTGGTTGTACCTAAGTCAATCGATAGATCGACTTGGGGACAATCAGCCTGCCCAAACATGGATCGAAATTTGACCGGTCTCTGCTGAACCGGACAGATTTTCGATCCATGTATGGACAGCTTTAGAGTGTATCCCTAAAGTGGAAAAATAGCACTGGACCTGTGAGGTTATCTTATTTATATTGCTATCCTAATGTAATGTTGCTATAGGTGATCTGGTCCCTGGGCAGGCAGCTTCTACACCCCAGTGGATCTCCACAGTTTCCTTGGCTTGTAGTGTTTTTTTCTAGCTTGGATAAAAAAGGTGTTTTAGGACCCCCGAAACGCATTGGATACTCTTTCAATTGTTCCCCTGAGCGTTTAATGGAATAAGGCTGTACCTGGATCTAGGGTTGCATCTTCACCGGGGGGGGGGGGGGGGAATGACATCACCAGCACATGTGCACTGCGCTCTGAATAGATGGCACACTAGACTGTACCGTCCATTAAGAGCGCTATGACACGATTGTGGCTCCTATGCGCATGCGCGGGAGTGAGGTCATCGCGGCCTACTCATTCATATGGTCAGAGTGCGTAATCCCAGAAGGAAGACCGCTTAAAGATGGAAGCCCTGTCAGTGGTGACATTGCGCCACTAGAGGGATCCACTTCACAGGTAAGTCTGTCATAAAGTGCTAGTATGCAGCACATACTAGAACAATATGACATTTAACCTGCAGGTGAACCATTTATTTTTTTAAATTTTATGTTTCGCCAAGAGATGACCACCATTTTTAAGGGAGATGAGTCTTCTAACCCTTTTTTTATTAATATTATTTAATATTTTAAATAAAGTCTTTCATGCCTATCTGAACTTGGCCATATAAAAGCTTCAACCATAGATTCCTCCTTTTTTTAAATATTTAATATTTTCATTATTTGGATCATAGCGTCTCTTTTTAAAAGTGATATATATGATTACCTAAAAAAAAAAATCTGCTTCAGATAAAGCCGGTCTTTTAATTATGTTAATTGACAGCTCCGGAGCTCTGGGTAGTAACCGCACGGCTGAAGTGCCTCCATGATGAAAAGGAAGCTGCGAGCGGGGCCTAATCGGGGAGGTTCTGAGCTGTACACATAGAGAGGATTAGTTTCTTTGAAATCGGCCTCAGTAATGTATTTCCAGCTGGCTGAGCTGACAGTACTCTCCCTTTTGAAGATAGATCTTATCCGGATATGTATCTACCTAATAGAACAATGAAATTAATTCTCTGAGATGAGGCCTTGTGAGGGATTTGTGGAGGAGCTAATAGGATTGCAGACCAGCGCTGGGTGGTTATCTCTAGGAGTTTAATCCCAAACGGATAAATGGTTTGTTAGATTTATTTTTGAAAACAAGAATGCACAAGAATACTGTCTATTTTTAATGAAGAAGTAACATTTCAGGGATTGAAAAAAAAAAAAAAAAAAAATTATTTTTGTTGGATAGAGTACAAATTCATAGCTGGTTTTAGACTGTGAATGTGTGTTTCCGGTATGGAAGATAGAAGAGGAACAGAGTAAGAACAGAGAGACTAAATGGAACTTTGTTAAGCAGGACCTACAAAAGGAAAGTAGAGCTGTACTGGATGGAAATTTTGGTACCGAAAAATTCAGGATGCACTTGGTCGAAACCAAAACCATAAATGCCCATTTTGTTTGTGTGTGTGTGTAATATATATAAAAATAAATAAATATATATATTGTAACGGTGCGACTCTGTGCGACCTTTAAAGAGTGTTGGTTTACACCAGAGTTTGTAGAGAAAGACATGCTGATTGAACAGCTGTGTCTTTGGCTTTTTAGTCCTGCCCTGACTATGGATCAGGGCCCCACCCAACAGACAGGAAGTCTGTGCTTGGAGAGTCAGGTGGACTCTCCCATCCCTCTGAGTGGAGTCAAAGGCTATCTTCGCTGCATGGGTGCAGCCAGAATAGGCATGCCTGCAGGAGGCAGACATCGTTGGTGATTCAGCAACAAAGGTGCTGACCAGGGGTAAGCGAGGAGACAGCTTAACTCTTGGAAACTGTTTGGGTCTGAGGAGCAGACCTAAGGCCTGAAACAGCCGGATAGCAAGAAGGTAAAGCTAGGAGGCTAAACTGTTGAGTATGCAAGATACAGGAATGGTGGAACCCCCCTGTGAATGCTACGGATGTATTTGTGAACTTTTGTGCTTTTAAATAAAAATGGGCTACCATGCCCTTAAACAGAGTTCCTGACTGGCCTGAATCACTGAAAAAACGCATCCACCACGAGAGCTAACAACCCCTAATCTTACAGTATATATAAAATATACACACACACACACACACACACACACACACACACACACACACACTGGGGCAAAAAAGTATTTAGTCATCCACCAATTGTGCAAGTTCTCCCACTTAAAAAGATGAGAGAGACCTGTAATTGTCATCTTAGGTATACCTCAACTATGAGAGACAAAATGTGGAAACAAATCCAGACAATCACATTGTCTGATTTGGAAATCATTTTTTTTGCAAATTATGGTGGAAAATAAGTATTTGGTCACCTACAAACAAGCAAGATTTCTGTCTCTCACAGACCTGTATCTTCTTCTTTAAGAGGCTCCTCTGTCCTCCACTCATTTCCTGTATTAATGGCACCTGTTTGAACTTGTTATCAGTATAAAAGACACCTGTCCACAACCTCAAACAGTCACACTCCAAACTCAACTATGGTGAAGATCAAAGAGCTGTCGAATGACACCAGAAACAAAATTTTAGACCTGCACCAGGCTGGGAAGACTGAATCTGCAATAGGCAAGCAGCTTGGTGTGAAGAAATCAACTGTGGGAGCAATAATTATAAAATGGAAGACATACAAGACCACTGATAATCTCCCTCGATCTGGGGCTCCACGCAAGATCTCACCCCGTGGAGTCAAAATGATCACAAGAACAGTGAGCAAAAATCCCAGAACCACACGGGGAGACCTAGTGAATGACCTGCAGAGAGCTGGGACCAACGTAACAAAGGCTACCATCAGTAACACACTACGCCGCCAGGGACTCAGATCCTGCAGTGCCAGACGTGTCCCCCTGCTTAAGCCAGTACATGTCTTGGCCCATCTGAGGTTTGCTAGAGAGCATTTGGATGATCCAGAAGAGGATTGGGAAAATGTCATATGGTCAGATGAAACCAAAGTAGAACTGTTTGGTAGAAACACAACTCGTCGTGTTTGGAGGAGAGAGAATGCTGAGTTGCAACCAAAGAACACCATACCTACTGTGAAGCATGATGGGGGTGGCAACATCATGCTTTGGGGCTGTTTCTCTGCAAAGGGAACCAGGACGAATGATCCGTGTACATGAAAGAATGAATGGGGCCATGTATCGTGAGATTTTGAGTGCAAACCTCCTCCCATCAGCAAGGGCATTGAAGATGAAACGTGGCTGGGTCTTTCAGCATGACAATGATCCCAAACACACCGCCCGGGCAACGAAGGAGTGGCTTTGTAAGAAGCATTTCAAGGTCCTGGAGTGGCCTAGCCAGTCTCCAGATCTCAACCCCATAGAAAATGTTTGGAGGGAGTTGAAAGTCTGTGTTGCCCAGTGACAGCCCCAAAACATCACTGCTCTAGAGGAGATCTGCATGGAGGAATGGGCCAACATACCAGCAACAGTGTGTGACAACCTTGTGAAGACTTACAGAAAACGTTTGACCTCTGTCATTGCCAACAAAGGATATATAACAAAGTATTGAGATGAACTTTTGATATTGACCAAATACTTATTTTCCACCATAATTTGCAAAAAAAATTATTTCCAAATCATACAATGTGATTGTCTGTCTGGATTTGTTTCCACATTTTGTCTCTCATAGTTGAGGTATACATATGATGACAATTACAGGCCTCTCTCATCTTTTTAAGTGGGAGAACTTGCACAATTGGTGGCTGACTAAATACTTTTTTGCCCCACTGTGTGTGTATGTGTGTGTATGTGTGTGTATATGTGCACCCTTCCACTGCCACATTTGGCACTTTTCTGGGAGGGGGGGGGGGAGTGGGTACCTCATTTTGACAGGTACCTGCTCCCACTTCCTAGTAAGATCGCTGCACGGTTATCTCCGTCATTTACGGCCCTTTCTCCTTCCCCCGCTGCCTTCTGGGACCTGTGTGTGTGTCCCAAAAGACGGGACCATTCAGAAAGCGCAGCGTGACTGCCGGTTTCCCTTACTTGCCATGCCGGCGCCTGCAACCGAAGCCGATGAACGAATCAGCTTGGGGTGCCAACATTGCGGGATCCCTGGACAGGTAAGTGTCCTTACATTAAAAGTCAGCAGCTACAGGATTTATAGCTGCTGACTTAAATTTTTTTTTTGTACAGGCTGGAAGTTTTATTATCATGAATTTAAATTAATATTAATTTATTGTCTGCCATTATCGGCACCTTTTAGCACAAGAAAAGTAGCACAGTGCTGAATAGCAAAAAATGGCCTAGTCATGAAGGAGGGAAAACTTTTTGTGTGACTTTTTTTTACAAAGATTCTTACCTCAAGAATCCTCCCAGTAACAATTTCTATTGCAGGTTGATAATGCAAAGTCACTGCAGGACCTTGCTTCTTCATGCCAGTGACTCCAGTAAGGAGGACAGTGATCAGTACAGCCGTGACATCACCAAATCTCCACTAGCAGCCAGAGGCAGCAGCGCCTTAGCTCTCAGACTGCCGATATGTAGTGATGGGCACCCTCACAGCTTAGGAAGTAAGCGGTTTTTGATCGGCAGGTATAACTTCATCAATTCTCTCACCCAAGTGAATCTAAACAAGACCCCACACAGACGCTGGATCGCATTTATATTCAACGCAGCTAGGATTTCTATTGCGCGATCCTGGAAGTCCCCCACCATTCCCTTTTTTAACCTTTTACCCTTTTAACCTTTTCGCTGCCAGAGTCGTTTTTGCAATTTTATTTTAAAAAAAATTGTTTTGTTTTTTGTTCTCCTGTTTAACCACTTGCCGACCGCCGCACGCCGGTGCACGCCGGCAGAATGGCACGGGCAGGCAAATGGGCGTACCTGTATGTCCCTTTTAAATTTGCTGCCCAGCGGACGCGCGCCGCCGGAGGCACCCGCTGCGTGCCTCGTGAGTGCGCCCGCGGGTCCAGGGAACTCAATGTCCCTGGGCGGCCCGCGATTTCCCTGTTCTACCTAGTGACACGTCAGGGATCTACTGTTCCCTGTGATCGGGAACAGTGATCGCTGACATGTCACTGGTAGCTCCTCCCCCTTACAGCTAAAATCACTCCCTAGGACACACTTAAACCCTTCAGCACCCCCTAGTGGTTAACCTCTTCACTGCCAGTGTCATTTATAGCACTGATCGCTGTATAAATGACAAGGGTCCCAAAAATGTGTCAAAAGTGTCCGATGTGTCCGCCATAATGTCGCAGTCACGATAAAAATCGCAGATCGCCACCATTACTAGTAAAAAAAAATAATAATAAAAATGCCATAAAACAGTCCCCTATTTTGTAGACGCTATAACTTTTGTGCAAACCAATCAATATACGCTTATTGAGATTTTTTTACCAAAAATATGTAGAAGAATACGTATCGGTCTAAACTGAGAACAAATTGTGCTTTTTAAAAAAAAAAAATATTGGATATTTATTATAGCAAAATGTACAAAATATTGCATTTTTATTCAAAATTGTCGCTCTATTTTTGTTTATAGCGCAAAAAATAATTGCAGAGGTGATCAAATACCACCAAAAGAAAGCTCTATTTGTGGGCCAAAAAGGACGTCAATTTTGTTTGAGAACCACATCGCACAACCGCGCAATTGTCAGTTAAAGCGACGCAGTGCCGAATCGCTAAAAAAGTGGCCCAGTCATTTGGCAGCCAAATGGTGCGGGGCTGAAGTGGTTAAAAAATCTTTTTCAGCCTGAAGATTACACAAAACCCCCAAACATTTATATATTTTCTGAAAGCAGAATTTTCAATTTTTCGAATTTTGTATGTCGCACTTTATTACCACAATAGTCTAGCAAACTCAATTTCAGTGAAAAACACACTAAAGTGAATTTTAGGGCAAACCAATGCAATAACCTACCCACAATTTTGGTAAAATATAAGACGTGGTTGCGCTGAGTAAATGGATACCTAACATGTTCAACCTTAAAGTGGATGTAAACCCTCACATATACTCAGTGAAGTGAACAGCCTCAGATGATACACAGAGATTAAACAAATCTCCCTACATAAGTTTTATTTGTATATCTGCTCTCTTCAGCTTTATATACTGTTTAGAAAGTGCACGTCCTGTTAGAATTTTCTCTTCCTGATTCACCTGTGGGTGTGGATTCTTTTCATACACTGTGAGACAGCTGATTGGAGGAAAGGCGGACACAACTCCCTCCACATGGGCAGAGACTTGCAGAGCTGTGCTGTGAATAGACCAGCTCTCTACTAATCTATTTATAGCACCCACCCTGACACAAAATTCAGGCTGGATTTATCACAGTTGTCGGAGAACTTGTCAGAAGTTATCAGGCTGATAACAGAAGACCGGAGCAGGAGAAAGCCAAGGGACTTAGGGCTTTGAAGAGAGATAAGAAAACACTGCAGATATATGCACCAAGCTCAAATTTAAAGCGGAGTTTCCCCTGAAACAAAAAATATTAAAAGCCAGCAGCTACAAATACTGCAGCTGCTGACTTTTAATATTAGGACACTTACCTGTCCTGGAGTCCAGCGACGTCGGCAGCAGAAGACGAGCAATCGCTTGTCACTCTGCTGCCACCACCGCGATCCTCGGTGAGGGAACCAGGAAGTGAAGCATTGCGGCTTCACTGCCCGGTTCCCTACGGCACATGCGCGAGTCGCGCTGCGCCGAGCTCACTGGTCCCTGGGAGGTATATACGGGTATTCTGCGGGAAGTGACGCACTATCCGCAGAATTCCCGCAGTGAGGACTCCCGGAAGTGGGTGCAAATACCTGTCTTAGATGCTTCCAAAGCCCCCTGTAGGTATAGGTTTAGTGTTGTGGAGGAGGTCTTGTCTTAGACTTATTGCTCTTGCTCTGGTGTGCACAGTGATCTGTAACGTGTATCATGTTATGTCCCTTAGACACGGGGTCTCTCAGGGTGTTGCTAGCAATGCTGCCAGTATCTGCTCAGCAAGTTACAGTTGACGTTTTTTCACGTGTAAGCGCCCCCGACACATTTGTTATACGTTCGTATGTGGGGGGGGGGGGGGATGCGGGCTCGGGTGTAACTTCTTTTTTTTTTTTTTTTTTTTTAGGTGACAGGTTATCTTTATTGAGAGATGTAGGGTCTCCCCTGTGCTCCACTGAATGTTTTGCAATGCAGCTCGCTTTGCACAACCTCTTTTTCCTGGCTAAGCTAGCCGGGGACACCGAAAGCTTGACCCGGAAGTGACGTTAGAGATGTCGATTTTCTTGGTCACAACAAGAAGGGGAGGAGAACAGACGTGTGTCCGCTCTTCTCCTTGCCCTCCAGGACCCACCATGGGGATCCCGGGCCCGCAGATGGGCAAGCGGAGCCCTGGGAAGCATGACGGGGCAAGGGGCTGCGCCGGTACTGGGTGTGTGTGTGTGTGTGTGAGAGCAATCGGGCGACAGCGCTGCTGCCCGAATGCTTTCACCTGACAGGCAGGAGTTTGCCTGTCAGTTTCACACACAATCCCGGTGGCTGCAGCCACCTGATTGTGTGTGATACCCCCCCCCCCCCCTCCGTTCAAAAGGGTTAAAGGCCAAATTGACGTGGCTCATGATCAATGAACGCATGGTGGCAGTTCCCCCCGGGAAAAGCTGACTTCTTTGTAAAAAAACATGGGATCCACGGATAAAATACCTTTCGGGACCCTCCTGAACTGGATGGAAGGACCCTTTTTTTGTACACCGCTTAGCGGGTGAAAGTCTTTTCCTTTTAGTCCTTTTCACCTTTTCTTCTGCTTTCTTCTTTTTTCCTCTTCACTAGATTCTTCTTCTTCTTCCTCCCTATTCTTTCTACTTTCTATTCCCTTTCTTAAGATGCTGTTCTTCTATGCAATTGTAAATCGGTGAAGGATTTGAAGAGGTCCTTGCAGTCATATAGGTTAATGTTCATTACTCGTTTATACTTGGACATGGGTTTTGTCCTTATTGGGTTTTTTCTTTAGAGTACCTCCTGTTCTTTGGAGAACATGTTCAAGCAATCCATACCTTGTTAGAGGAACTGCAGTCTGCTCACATAATGTGTAATGAAAACATCTTTGCCATTATGAAGCTTCCCTCCAACCACTTTTGCATATTATTTTATATATACTTGTGATTCTGTACTTGCCAAATATGCTGCAGAAATCTCCCTCCACTGAGTCTGGCTGAAACTATTTTACCTGTGGGCAGCTGCAGCTTCTACCTGTTCACTTCCTGGATTTGCACAAACACAGAGAGGCACACCTCCAGCTCAGCAGCTCTCATTGGCCCTCTTATGACTAACCCCCCCCCCCCCCCCCTACTGGCAAACTCTCACCAGAGCTAGAGAGAGAGCTGTGCGTAATGTCATAAGCCTAGACTAATGACCAGACAAGAAACAAGAAGGGGCTTAATAAGGTACTTACTGGCAGAAAAAAAAGTTTTACTATCCAAAGTTAAAACAACAAGGGCAGAAGATTTTATAGATGAAAAAATGACTGAAGATCCGCTTAAGGCTGGGTTCACACTTGTGCGGTGCGGATTCCAGCTCTCTTATCTCTGCAAAAAGATAAGAGAACTGTTCAGCAGATCATCTCCATTTTTAGATGCGAATTTGGTGACCTGGGAGAGAGGAGGGGGAGGGGGGAAGTGTAGTGAGGTGAAGGAGAGAGAAATCCTGATGAGAACTGAACACATCTGCGAATCAGATGCGTGCCCATAGAAGATAATGGGCCTGAATTCGCACCTAAGCCGCACCGCAATGCCTAGAAAACGCACACATTTTTTGGGCAATGCGCAGTGCGAATGCATCGCACATATGTGAACAAGCCTCATTAAAATCGATGTATTTTATAATGTTATGCGAATTGGATGCGGTTTAAGCCGCAACCAATTCGCATAGGTGTGATCGGGGCCTTATAGTGGATGTAAAGCCACTCTCATCCTTTCTAAACTACTGCCATAATGCAGAACTATAAGGATATAGACGCCTCCTGCATGTGTCCTTATCTGTCAAATGTCTCCCCTCTGTCTGTTATAAGAACTGAAAAACTGCAGATTCTGTGGGTGGATCTGTTGTCTGGAGCTCGGTGGGTGGAGTCGTGATGTCAGTAGACTTCCCGCCCACCCTTGTCAACATGCATTTTCTCCTGTGTATTCCTTCTGCTATGATCATTAACATCCAGTCAAAATCAAGAAAAGTAACCACATGACTTCAGAAAAGGAGTGGGGTTGGGAATTAAAAAATAATGCCTGTCTAAAGCTAGTGCACGAGATATGTAAATAACCTGTCACTCAAAGCAAGGGGGCGGAACGGACAAAGGTTTTTCTCTGTTTGTCCGTTTTATCTCACTGAACAATAAAAGAGGATTACTCAGAGCTGGATTAACTCTGTTTGGTAAGACTGGGCACAAATGATAGGAAATCTTATACTCCTACATTGTGACAGCAAAAAAAAAAAAAAAGATTCGGGTTTACATCCACTTTAAGGATTCATGTAATGGCTCAGCTACCTGATCACATAATGTGCTGGTTATATGTTATATGCTACTGATTGACAACATCTTTTCTCTTGTAACCGGTATTGTACACTGAGATGGACCAAAGAAAGTTACTGTACTGTTTTGTACTTTTTATGTTCTTTTGAAAATATCAATAACTTTTTTTTTTTTTTTTTTTTGGGGCAGAAGGGATATCGGGGTCCAGCTTAGGCTCAATTAACATTCTTAAATCTTCTCTATAACATATCAAAACTTTTTGAGTTCAGATCCCTTTTTAAAGACGGCAAACTGCACGTTGCATCTCCAAGTCCCCTTTGGGATTGATAGGGTTAATCCGATAAAGCCTACTGCAGTTCTCCGTTATTCTGTAGAACTGCATGTTCCATGGATCTCCGCTGACCTCCCCAGTGTGTTATCATTGTTAATACTTGCTGACTGCTGTTAATATTCAGCATTTCTGTCTCCAATTATCAGCGTGTACATTAACAAGTGCAAAAGACATTATTCTTTTTGAATTTGTGCAGGGAAGAGGGGGGCACACGCATGGATTACCTACCGGAGGGGGGAAGATAAATATATTCGTTGTTAACTCTGAAGATATAAAATAAAATTCAGTAATAAATGCAAAGAGAAAAATTGATGGAAAACTAATTTATGCGGTGTAAATCACAGTCGCTGGCAGGGAGAGGCACGACGGGCTGGATTTATGGTCTTAGGCCCGGAGGCGGAGATGGCGGCTCTGCGCAACTAGGAAATGTCCGGCCATGACACATTTATGAGGCTCTGCCAGGCCCTGGATGGCAGATTTAGATAGAGGAGAATAGTGCGGCTTCAGATATCAAGTGAAACTGATCGGTAAACTGTTAATGCTCTCCAGCGGTCGCTGGAGCTGTGCTAAGTTTACACTCACCGGCCACTTTATTAGGTACACCTGTTCCATTGCTTGGTAACACAAATTGCTAATCAGCCAATCACCTGGCAGCAACTCAATGCATTTAGGCATCTAGACGTGGTGAGGACGACTTGCTGAATTTCCAACCGAGCATCAGAATGGGGAAGAAAGGAGATTTAAGTGACTTTGAACGTGGCATGGTTGTTGGTGCCAGACGGGGTGGTCTGAGTATTTAAAAAAAAAAACTGCTGATCTACTGGGATCTTCACGCACGGCCATCTCTCGGGTTTACAGAGAATGGTCCGAAAAGAGAAAATATCCAGTGAGCGGTTTAGGAGATATCCCTGTATTTGCATGTGCCGTCGTCATGCGGCACATGCGCACTTAAGCCAACTGAAGCAATGGCACTATGTGCCGTTGCTTCAGTTGTACTGTGCCGTTCCCGCGCGCATGCGCCGGAGTGACATCATTGCGGCTCCGGCCAATCACAGCGCCGGAGCCACGATACCCGGAAGTCACTCCGGGACAATATGTCGGCAGCCGGAGGGGGAGACGTGGACCGCTGTGGGGGCTTCGATCTGAGATAAGTAATACATAATCAGCTAGTATGCTATGCTTACTAGCTGATTATGCCTTTTTGTCTTGCAAGGGTTTTTTTATCGGAGGGTTTACTTCCTCTTTAAGGCAGTTCTGAGGGCAAAAGGGGGTCCAACCCGTCACTAGCAAGGTGTACCTAATAATAAAGTGGCCGGTGAGTGTATATAATCAGCTGACAGCATATTCAGTGGGCTCCTCCTGTTTCTTCAAAGCTTTGTTTTGTCATAGGATTCTGCACGGTGTACCAATGTGTTTTTTATTTTATTTTTTTATTCAGCTGTCAGAGGGGAAGCCCACTGACAGCTGATGACTCACCGGTTATTAAGGATGTCACGGCCTTAACAACCAGCTATTGACTGAACCCTGATTGGGCAAAGCTTAGAATGCACTATGCACTGCATTGCAGAGCATTGGGTGGGGCGAACACCTGCCCAACGCCCTGCAAATTCGGGTGTTAGCTGAACGGGCGAACAGGCAATGTTCGGGCTGAACTTTTGCTTGACCCCAACCGTTCGCCCAACTCTAGTCCTCACTATAAGTACAGGGACATATAAAGTTTCAATGATCATAGAAGGAAGATGACGTTCTAATCCTACATAGCTGCAAACAGAGGAGGGAGGGGGTGTACATCACCTACAACACTCACCATATTGGAGCTACATTTTCCTCTATTTGACTGACGTGGAGGTATATCACCAGCCACCATTGCTCCTCCAAAGATATAGTCCCCTGTGACCACTGCCCACTAATATTATTTATATATAATTTTACCACAGAAAACTGGGAAAACTTATTGACTCGAGTATAAGCCTAGCGTGTCCATCTGAATGCCTCACTGTGTCCATGTGCATGCCTCACTGTGTCCATGACTAGACTGACGTTTAACATGGGAGTATATGGAAGGGGTGCCCGGCTTTGAAAAATTGGTGCTCCCCGGCCGTAGGTCACCCAGACAAAAAACTTTGCACACTTAGAGGAGAAATTGGGCTACATGTGTGCCAAGTTTCGTGTCCAGAGGACCTACAACTGTCCAGGACCGGGTCCCCAAAGTCACCGGAGAAATTACCGTTTAACATGGGAGTCTATGGAAGGGGTGCCCGGCTTTGAAAAATCTGTGCTTCCCGGTCGTAGGTCCCCCGGACAACAAACTTTGCACACTTGTAGAGGAAGAGTGAGGCTACATGTGTGCCAAGTTTGGGATCCAGAGGACTTGCGGCCGGCCGAAACTGGGTCCCCAATTCCGGGAGATCAGGTGCAAAAAGGTGACTTGAGTATAAGCCGAGGGGGGCATTTTCAGCACAAGAAAATGTGCTGAAAAACTCGGCTTATACTCGAGTATATACGGTATATATAATATATATTCCAGGGAGTCCGGCAAGTCCTGCCCATCCCACAGGAGCACCGTTTGGTAGATGGGTTAGTGGGGAGTAGGAAGTGCTTGAACAAGGACCCTCATGGCAGGATCATCATGGATTTTTTTTTTTTAGAGTTGCGGATTTAAAAATATTGTAAATGACCTTTTGAAATAAATATTTACGTGTTCTAGCCGATATGAGTTTCAATGGTTGGGTTTACATGTCCTTTAACATACTTACTGGAGGTGAGAGCAAAGGGTTGTCCCCACCAAATGTGCTTCTGTTCTTGACTGGCCAATCACATGCTGGGTGGGTCTGGGACTAGGGTGTAATCAGGGGTTTCTAGATCACAAAAAATGGCAAAACAATGGTTAAAAAGTTCACATACGGTATATGTATTTAATCTGTATATTTAGCTGTTTGCCTGGAGATCAGCTTAGAGGTGGGGAGATTTTTTCAATGGTCTGTTGAGTTGTGGTTAATGTATGGCTTTGTAAAAATTTTTTTCCCTGTTTTGGAATTCTGCTTACTTTCATGTCAAGAAGAGCTTTCCCCCGCCGTAGCTTCCCGCTGCACTTATTGTACTCCATCTCGGTTCAGTTGACTCGTTTGAGAAATTTCCCACCATCAGCCGCCTCTGCTCCTCTGCCGCTGTTATCTCTCCACTCTGAAGGTTAATTTGCGTTCGGAGGGTTTGTGCAGATTTCAGCGGCCGATGTTCTTGCGGTGACTTTATTTTAATGGCTGCTGAGACTCGGCAAATGATGGCGCTTCTTCCCCCCCCCATCCTACAGAGTGCTTTATTATTACACAAGGCTGTGTAAATACGACCTGCTTTTAAAGGGACTGCCGCACCACTTTCTATACCACAGTATTTGTGTAGTTAAGAAATAACTCTGCTGAACATTGTTGGAATCTAAAGTGAACCTATGAAGTGAGAAGTAAAGGAAGCTGCCATTGCTGATTTGATTTGCTTTTAATGTCGCATGCTCCGGGGGGTTTAAATTTTGATTCTGGTCTCACTACCTATCTAAAATGTTGGAACCTGTAGCCACCTTTTATTGCTGTTTGTATCTCATTTTGACATTTTTTCCTGCCCTGGTTTAAAGTATTGTCAAAGTGTTCTCATAGCCAGATCATAAACGGTAATAATAGCCTGGCAATGGTTCTAACTCTTCCCCAATTTATCCAAAACGCAAAAACAATTTTGGCCAGGGTCATGGTTTTAAAGCACATGAGTCAAACACAAGGCCCGCGGGCCAAATCCTGCCCTCCAGGCCATTTCATGTGACCCTCACACACAGGGGAAGGGAAGGGGTGGAAGTGAGATGTGAACAGCCTGTGAAAGAGAGCTGATTCCTGCACAATGTGCATAGCACACACCTGAACTCTCTATACACAGTGCACCCCTGGACTCTGCTCTTTGTACACAACGCACCTCTGAACTCTGCACTCTGTATGTAGTTCACCTCTGAACCCTGCATTCTGTACATAGCACGCCCCAGAACTCTGCACTTTGTATGTAATGCACCTCTGAACTCTGCACTTTGTACGTAGCGCACCTATGAACTCTGTACGTAGTGCATCCCTGAACTCTGCACTCTGTACGTAGTGCATCCCTGAACTCTGCACTCTGTGCGTAGTGCATCCCTGAACTCTGCACTCTGTGCGTAGTTCATCCCTGAACTCTGCACTCTGTGCGTAGTTCATCCCTGAACTCTGCACTCTGTGCGTAGTTCATCCCTGAACTCTGCACTCTGTGCGTAGTTCATCCCTGAACTCTGCACATGACACACTCCTTGTATTTATTGCCCCTTTAAGATCCTTCCACTGTTAGTGCAGTTTGGCCACACCCATTGCTCAATGTGGTTGAGGTTCTGCACCTATTCTGAAAGAAAAAAAGCCCTGCATAAATTTATATTGTCTTACAGATACACTCTGCCCTTTGAGGACAACCATAATGCTGATGTGGCCCACAATAAAATTGAGTTTAACACCCCTGATTTAAAGGACGGGTCGTCACTGAGTTGGAGTGATGACCCTGATTGGCTTATCCTAGGTTATTAAAGATGCAAACTTTGGTATGCCCTTAGATCCCTATATTAAAGTTGCTCTTCACTGCATCTGAGCACCCCAAACCAAAATCACTATTTAATTAATTTTTAATATGCAAAGCCAACTCCCTCCATCCATCAGTGTCTCTGTGCTTCATTTTGTTGGGGAAAACGCTCCCCAAGCATTTCTGGCGGTGGCCATCTTGAGTAAGGGCAAATGATTCATGTAGCATTTACTTTTTTTAATTCATCTGCCCTTATCTCAAGCATGCATGCAGGAGAGTCTGTTTAGCTGATAAAACCCTCCTCCTCTCCTCCCCTCCTGAAGACTCCTTGGGATGTATGACATAATTTGCCTAGGCAAGAATCCAGGAAGCAACTGAATAAAACAAGTACAGGCAGTGCCTGGGTTACAAACATCCGACTTACAAATGACTCCTACTTACAAATGGAGGGAGACAACAGGAAGTGAAAATAAATCTACCCCAAGGAAAGGAAATTCACTCCTGTAAGAGTTATCATGGGAAAAAGATGTCTCCACTGAAGCTTTATCACCAATTCTGGTTTCCACAACAACCCAAAAATGTCAAAATCCAATTGTCATTGGGACAGAAAGTGAGGTGAAATCTTCTGAATGGGCACAGACAACAAAACAAATGTTACAGGGGTGATAACCCTTCCCTATGTTATCCCAAAAAAATAAAAAAAAATTTTGTCTGGAGCTACACTTACAAAATGTACCTGTAACAAATTACAAACAGATTCAACCCAAGAACAAACCTACAGTCCCTGTCTTGTTTGTAACCCGGGGACCACCTGTAAATATGATCTACTTTTCTATCAATTTACTAATGCTAGCGAATGAGGATTACAAATACCGTATATACTCGAGTATAAGCCGAGGCACCTAATTTTACCACAAAAAACTGGGAAAACGTATTGACTCGAGTATAAGCCTAGGGTGTCCATCTGCATGCCTCACTGTGTCCATCTGCATGCCTCACTGTGCCCCATGCCTCACTGTGTCCATGACTAGACTGACATTTAACATGGGAGTCTATGGAAGGGGTGCCCGGCTTTGAAAAATCGGTGCTCCCCGACCGTTGGTCCCCCGGACAACAAACTTTGCACACTTGTAGAGGAAGAGTGGGGCCACATGTGTGCCAAGTTTGGGGTCCAGGGGACCTACGACCGTTCGGTACCGGGTCCCCAAAATCCGGGAGATCAGGCGCAAAAAGGTGACTTGAGTATAAGCCGAGGGGGGCATTTTCAGCACAAAAAAATGTGCTGAAAAACTCGGCTTATACTCGAGTATATACGGTAATCAGTGTATATCGGGAGAGAAGTGTTCCACTTTAAAGTAATACAATGTCTTGTTTTTCTTGTTTGTTATTTTTAATAAAATAAAAAATGTTATACATGTTTTATACTTGCCTCCCCTGTACAGTGGATTTGCACAGAGCAGCCCAGATCCTCCTCTTCTCAGGTCCCTCTTCAGCGCTCCTTGCCACTCCCTCCTGTTGAGTGCTCACACAACAAGCAGCTTGCTTTAGGGGACACCAGAGCCGAGCCGCAACTCCCTGTGTCTTTCCAGACATGGAGCCGCGGCCCTTCCCCGCCTCTTTTTTTTTTTTCTCTTCTCATTGGCTCACTGACTTTGACAGCAGCAGGAGGCAATGGCGCCACGCTGCTGTCTCGGCAAATGAGGAGGGGAGTCGAAGACCGTCTCGTGCAACATTGCTGGATCGAGATGGGGCTCAGGTATGTATTAGGGAGCTGGGGGGGGGGGGGGGTGCTGCACACAAAAGTTTTTTTATCTTAAAGTGGATATAGACGCCTCCTGCATGTATCCTTATCTGTCAAATGTCTCCCCTCTGTCTGTTATAAGAACTGAAAAACTGCAGATTCTGTGGGTGGATCTGTTGTCTGGAGCTCGGTGGGTGGAGTCGTGATGTCAGTAGACTCCCCGCCCACCTCTACACTCCCCTTGTCAACATGCATTTTCTCCTGTGTATTCCTTCTGCTATGATCACTAACAATCCAGTCAAAATCCAGAAAAGTAACCACATGACTTCAGAAAAGGAGTGGGGGTGGGAATTAAAAAATGATGCCTGTCTAAAGCTAGTGCACGAGATATGTAAATAACCTGTCACTCAAAGCAAGGGGGCGGAACGGACAAAGGTTTTTCTGTTTGTCCGTTTTATCTCACTGAACAATAAAAGAGGATTGCTCAGAGCTGAATTAACTCTTTGTGGCAAAACCTGGCACAAATGATAGGAAATCTTATACACTACATTGTGACTTTTACAACCACTTTAAGGGGAGCATTGTAAAAAAAAAACTTGAAGGAATCAAAGGCATTCCCAAAAGTTTGCATCCCTTAAACTCCAAACTTTCTGCATTAATCGATGGCCACCACAGTGCAATACTCTACTACTGCTTTCAGGTAAAGGTTCAAGTGCGTAATATGTGGGTGGAACTCCGCTTTAAGATGACTTGAAAATTGCTCTCCAGTTTCCTTTCAAGAGATTAATTTTTTTTATCGAACACGGCGCACGCTGTCGCGATTACGACGACAACCACGTTTCGGCGATGATTAATTTAAAGGGTAGAGTAGGACGGGCGAATGTTTTTAATAATATTCTTCCTAATTTACGCAGGTCTATTGTGAGCGCTGATGATGCCTCCAGCTGCCCTCAGCGATGCAGATTAATATGAAGATTAGACACAAACGATCTGACATCTGTTTTGTGCGTCGTCCGGCCCACGCGATGAACATGGCACACTTGCTCTTTACAAGGGCACCGGGCTGTGACATTGATTTGTGACGCCGTGCCCTCAACCTCTCCCGCAACTGTCACATCATTAATTTCTGTCCTGTTCTCCCCCCCCTCTTCTTCCCCTCCCGTGTTACCAGGCTTATCTGGGACCACCTGCACATGTGGCGGGCAGATAGCTCTGTCACTCCTTTCCCAAGGATTTAAGTATCGGGCAATAGCTTACACGCGTCCCATTCTCTAGATGGTTGCTCGGACATGATGTAGAAACCCTTATCTTAAGGCTGACACACGTTGGACATTAATAGAAATACAGCGGCAGAACTGTGTGCAGAATCTCAATGAAGCCCTCCGAGCTTAGTGCTCTTCCACTGCACTGAAGTGGTGTTTGCATTGTCTATGTGAATGGTTTTTTACCAGGCAGCCTTCCAGCTCCCGTTACCAGCATTAAAGGATAACTCCAGATAAATGTCTCGTGCATGGTGTACGTGAGAACTACTTGTCTGGCTTAATGATTTGCGACGTAATGCACTTGAAAGCAGTCATAGCATAGGGAGGATGACCATACTTTTCTGGCCCTGATGTCCTCTGATCCACTGCTCTACCTCCAGCCTGGTCTCTGGCCTAGTAGTGAACATCATGACCACCTGGAGCGCTTTCTCATTAGGAAGTCTGCCTGCACTTCCTCCTGGCACTTCCTTTTGTTTGCCTAATTATTGCTTTCAGCTGCTGTTTTATAATTTTGATATAAAAGCAGATTTCAGGTACTGTATACACTCGAGTATAAAGCCGAGTTTTTCAGCACATTTTTTTTGTGCTGAAAATGCCCCCCTCGGCTTATACTCGAGTCACCTTTTTGTGCCTGATCTCCCGGAGTTTGGGGACCCGGTACTGGCCAGCCGTAGGCACATATATAGCCCCACTCTTCCTCCTACAAGTGTGCAAAGTTTGCTGTCTGGGGGACCTACGGCCGGGGAGCACCGATTTTTCAAAGCCGGGCACCCCTTCCATAGGCTCCCATGTTAAACGTAAGTCTAGTCACTGAGGCATGGGCACAGTGAGGCATGGGCACAGTGAGGCACAGTGAGGCATGCAGATGGACACCCTAGGCTTATACTCTAGTCAATAAACTTTCCCAGTTTTTTGTGGTAAAATTAGGTGCCTCGGCTTATACTCGAGTATATACGGTAATTACGCTGGCTAAATCAAAGAAATCGTTTGATGTTTGATGGAGCATGTAAGCGAGTTATGTTATATATAAGTGTGTTTTGGCCAGGGCATTTTTTGCTATTCAGCACTGCGCTACTTTTAACCACTTAAGCCCCGGACCAATACGGGCCATTATGACCAGGCCCCTTTTTGCGATTCGGCACTGCGTCGCTTTAACTGACAATTGCGCGGTTGTGCGACGTGGCTCCCAAACAAAATTGGCGTCCTTTTTTTCCCACAAATAGAGCTTTCTTTTGGTGGTATTTGATCTCCTCTGCGTTTTTTTTTTTTTTTCTGCGCTATAAACAAAAATAGAGCGAAAATTTAGAAAAAAATGGCATTTTTTTTACATTTTGCTATAATAAATATCCCCAAAAAATATATAAAATTTTTTTTTTTCCCTCAGTTTAGGCCGATACGTATTCTTCTACATATTTTTGGTAAAAAAAAATCGCAATCGGCGTTTATTGATTGGTTTGCGCAAAAATTATAGCGTCTACAAAATAGGGTATAGTTTTAAGGCTTTTTTTTATTATTTTTTTTTTTTTACTAGTAATGGCGGCGATCAGCGATTTTTTTTTTTTTCATGACTGCGACATTATGGCGGACACATCGGACACTTTTGACACATTTTTGGGACCATTGTCATTTTCACAGCGAACAGTGCAATAAAAATGCACTGGTTACTGTGAAAATGACACTGGCAGTGAAGGGGTTAACCACTAGGGGCGCTGGAGGGGTTAAGTGTGCCTAGGGGCGTGTTACGTACTGAGGGGGGGCGTGGCTACTACTGACACGTCACGATCTCCGCTCTGATTACACAGAGCGGAGATCGCTGACATGGTCAGTAGAGGAGCGGGGAGATGTTGTGTTTACACACACATCTCCCCGCTCCGAGCCTCCGTGAGACGATCACGGGGATCCCCGCGGCGATCGAGTCCGCGGGACCCGCGGTCCCACTCACGGGGAAGGCAAGGGGGTCGCGAGCGCGCCCCCGACGTCGGCAGTTAAAGGGCTACGTACAGGTACGTGATTGTGCCTGTACGAGCCATTCTGCCAACTTATATCGGCGTGAAGAGGTGGTTAAGTGGTTAATTGGCAATTGCGCGGTCATGCAACTCTTTGCCTGAATGAAATTTTATATAATTGTTTTCACACAAATAGAGCTTTTTTTTTTTTTTTGGTGGTATTTGATCACCATGGATTTTTTTTATTTTGTATTATATAAACAAAAACAGATGTTTGTTTTTTTTTTTCGTTTTTTTTTTTAATATTCCATCGTTTTTACTTTCTGCTATAAAACGCATCCAATAAAAAAAAATGTAAATATCACATTTCTTGATAAATTTAGTACAAAATGTATTCCGCTACATGTCTTTCGTGAAAAAAATCCCAATAAGTTATAGATATATACACTGGAATTTATGCAGCTTTAGACACTATACTGTAATGGCGGTGATTAGCAACTTATAACGGGACTGTGATAGTGTGGTAGACAATCTGGTGCTAACGGACACTAACTGGAAGGGTCATTAACTGATACGGATGTCATTATTGAAACCAATACAGTGATAAACTGAACACTGACACTGTACTAATGACACTGGCTGGGAAGGGGTTTACATCTAGGGTCAAGCAAGGGGTTAACTGTGTGCCTAACAATGTGTAATGTGTGCTGCTTTTAGGCCTGATTCACACTTCTGCAGGTTGCAGTTTGCATATTCCAGGTGCATTTTGCGTTTTTCAATACACATCTTTAACCCCTTCCATACCGGGCCATAGCAAAATGACGCCGGCAGGAACCCTCTCTCCCTCAGGGTGGACGTCATATGACGCCCTGGGTTTGAGGGGGGATATCTGAATGATGCCTGCAGCTAGAGGCATCATTCAGATATCCTTTTTTTTCAGCCGGCGATCCTGCGCACCATAAGAACGATCATAGCGGCGGTTCCGCCGCTTGATCGTTCTTATAGGCGGCGGGAGGGGACATCCCCCCCCTCCCACCGCCATCTGGTGCTTCTCCGGGCTCTCCCGTGCGATCGGGGACCCGGAGAGAATCGTCTGCGCCGGTTGTGGGTCACGTGATGAGCATAGAGATGACTGGTGACCAGATGGTCACCAGTCATCTCTATGATCGTCGGAGGCCCGGGCGCGATGTGATGACGTCACGCCCGAGTCCTCAAATGTAAACAAAGCCGCCATTGCGGCTGTAAGTATGAGATTGTGAAATAATTTCACTGATCTCATGCTTTCCAGCCTGGAGGAGAGATGTGGGGTCTTATTGACCCCGCATCTCTCCATAAAGGGGACCTGTCACACACATTCCTATTACAAGGGATGTTTACATTCCTTTGTAATAGGAATAAAAGTGATCAAAAAAAAAAAAAGTAAAATATAAAAAAAAAATATTTTTTTTTTTAAAACGCCCGTCCCCAAAAGCTCGCGCTTAGGCCACTTTCACACTGAGGCGCTTGACAAACTGCCAGTAAAACACTGAGCGCTTTTGAAGCGCTTTTCAGGCGCTTTTGAAGCGCTTTCAATTCATTTCAATGGAGAGGGGCGTTTTTTCAGCGCACTGCCCCAGTGTGAAAGGATTCATTGATTTTAATGGAAATACGTTTTCAGGCGCTTTTTTTAGCGTGAAAGCGCCTGAAAAGCGCCTCAGTGTGAAAGGGGCCTTAGAAGCGAACACACACACACGTAAGTCCCGCCCGCATATGTAAACACCGTTCAAACCACACATGTGAGGTATCGCCGCGTGCGTTGGAGCGCGTGCAACAATTCTAGCACTAGACCTCCTCTGTAACTCTAACCTGGTAACCTGTAAAAAATTTCAAAGCGTCGCCTATGGAGATTTTTAAGTACCGAAGTTTGCCGCCATTCCGTAAGTGTGCGCAATTTTAAAGCGTGACATGTTAGGTATGTTTTTACTCGGCGTAACATAAGCTTTCATATTTTACAAAAAAATTGGGCTAACTTTACTGTTTTGTTATTTTTAAATTCATGAAACCATTTTTTTCCCCAAAAAAAGGCGTTTGAAAAATGATTGCGCAAATACCGTGCAAGATAAAAAGTTGCAACGACCGTCATTTTATTCCCTAGGGTGTCTGCTAAAAAAAACATATATAATGTTTGGGGGTTCTGAGTAATTTTCTAGCAAAAGAATGATGATTTGTACATGTAGGAGAGAAGTGCCAGAATAGGCCCGGTATTGAAGTGGTATAAAAAGCCCTGTATGGCGAAGGGTTAAACCATTGAAGTCTAATGGAACCAAAAAACAGAAAAAAAGTCCCTGGCCCTTTCCATAAAATGCACAGATGTGAATTTACATCCATAGGAAACCATATTAAAGTGGTTGTAAACCCTATAAAAATTTGTGAATGGGATTTGTGAATGGGATTAACCCCATGAATGCGCCGTTGTCTACGGCGCGCACGCGCCGTAGACACTGATGCATGTAATTTTTAGCAAATATCTCCTAAACCGTGTAGGTTAAGGAGATATTTCTTGCACCTACAGGTAAGCCTTAATCTAGGCCTACCTGTAGGTGCAAGTTGCAAGAGTGGGTTTACAACCACTTTAAATGGACTGTAGTGTGCTTATGCAAAACTGAAAATGCACTAAAAAATGCATAGGTGTGAACCAGGCCTAACTTTCTGAGCCAGATTGCTGTTTGTGTAAACACAGGACTCTGTGTGTGTGATTGGACACAGCCGATCAGCAGGTTTCAGACAAATTTATTGTCTGAAATCTGCTGCCAAACTCCCACTGTGTCCAATCACAGCATGGGTCAGAATGCTTCCAAACCTGGAAGAAGGCCGGTCAAGTACATGTACGTAACTGTGCCTGTTGTGTTCCTGCCGCCAGCAGTATATTTACTGTTAGCAGTTGGTGAAGGACTCATTTACACTTGCGGCTGTTTTTGCCGCTCCGCTGAAAAGGTTGCAACACCATGTTGCAAAAAATGTACATTATTCGTCATTGCAGTTGTGGCACAGCCACATTCACTTGAATGGAACGCAGTGCCCATCAGACATGACCTGTGGTATGATTTTTGGTGCAGCATCTATACCGCCCCAACTGGCTGCCATGTTTTTTTTTTAAGAACAGGGGTAATCGACCAACCACCTCCAACTGTTAGTGTAATCAGGGCCTACAAAAGATCTCTGACATGCACTGTTTGTATCCGAAGGGTGCATAATGTGGCCATTATTTTAAAAACTGTAGAGCCCTTTTTGTGCACACAAACTTCGTTTTGTCTTTTGTAAGTCAATCGATGTAATGAGCACATGGGAGGATGAAGATTTTTTTTTTTTACCATTTTATATTTTCTGAGGTGCCAAATTTTAACTGCACTTGGGAAAACTTTGTCAGTTTTTTGTTTTCTTCAGTCAAAGCTTTTCCTGGAAATCTCCCATGATTGTCAGCCTAAAAATAAGGGTTTTTACATCATATCTGTTCCAGAGCAGTGATGTGGCCTTTTACATGCCTTTAACTGGAATTTGGGGCACTTTTCTTCCACTAACACCAATGATGGGGCACTATTTCTCTCACTGACACCAATAATAGGGGACAATTCCTCCTACTAACATCAACACTGGTGCAACCCTCCTCCTACTGACACCAATGATGGGGCACTATTCATCCCACTAACACCAGCGATGGGGCACTGTTCGTTCCAATGACACTAATAATGGGGCATTATCCCTACCACTAACACCAATGTTGGGGCACTGTTCCTCCCACTGACCCTAATAATGGGGCACTATATCTGTCAACGGCATGGGTCACTATTCCTCTCACTGACACCAACAATGGAGCATTGTTCTTGCCATTGATGGGGGCTCTATCCACCAGTAATGGGGCATTATTCTTCCTACTGACCCCTAACAATGTGGCACTGTTTCTCCCACTGTCCCCAAGATGGATCACCATTCTTCCACTGGCACCGACGATGGGGCGCTATTTGTCCTACTGACCCCTAACAAAGGGACACTGTTCCTCCCGCTGACACCAACAATGGGGCAACTTTGTTCCCACTGATATCAACAATGGGGCACTATCCCTCCCACTGACACCAACGATGGGCAACTTTTCCTTCAACTGATCCCAGTGATGGCGCACTATTCCTTCCACTGACACAAATAGGGCAAAATCCCTACCACTAACACCAATATTGGGGCACTGTTCCTCCCACTGACCCTAACAATGGGGTACTATACCTGTCACTGACACCAGGATGGGTCACTATTCCTCTTACTGTCACCAACGATGTAGCATTGTTCCTCCCACTGATGCCATTTGATAGGGGTCCTATCCACCAATGATGCAGTGTTATTCCTCCTACCCATTCCTAACAATGGGACACTTTTTTCTTCCACTGTCCCCAAGATGGATCACTATTCTTCCACTGGCACCGATGATGGGGCACTAATCATCCACCTGACACCAACAATGGGACAATTTTCTTCCCACTGACCCTAACGCTGGGGCTCTATTCTTCTTACTGATACCAAGGATGGGGAATTATTCCAACTAGCATTGACCACAAGTAATTTTGTAGCCCTACAAACCACCAACCCTAGGGCATTTTGTTTACTCCTACTTACCATTGAGCAAGGGGGATTGCTACTCTTGCTGATGCCAAGGCATTTTCTACTCCCACTGGCCAAAGTTCGACCCCTACTAAAGTCTGAAAGCCAATTATTGGCCCTTTCTTTGAAAAGTTTGAGGACCCCTGAACTAGAATAGAATAGAATAGAATAGAACAGAGTAACAAAAAAACGATTTGCTTAAGAAAACTGTGAGGCATGATTAAACATACACTTTAATTATGTATAAATGCTACAGGGAAAGTTCTGAGGCTTTATGTTTTATTACTGTTCTAGAGATATTTTGATGAGACAGGTTTACTTTAATGACGTTCGAAGGAGCTAAAACATTAAAATTCCATAATTTCTGAGTTTTATAAGATAACAACCCAATTCTTGCATGCTGTATTGTGTTTTAAAAGCTCACAGTGCTTCTATTTGCATAATTGCAGTCCCCAGATGCAGGTATATGTTGAGGAGGCTTCAGGCATCTTGATATATCCCTTGCCGATAACTGAGTGAGTGCTTATGTAAGAAAATGTCTATAAATAATATTACTCACTGGTCAATTAAGACTAATGGATTATCACAACAGCCTGACATGTGTCCAAGTTCAGTGGTATGTGTTCTAATTAAATGCACTTCAGCCATAGATGCCATTTATACTGAGGAGTAGAAGGTACCACTTAGAGCAAAAGAAGCTACCGAGAGCCAGGCACAAATTATTACCGGTAATTGTTAAAAAAATAAAATAAAATAGCTTGAGAAAAATTGGCATTTTTGGGACATCCAGGGACAGGAAAACTCAAATATTTTACCTTGTTTTGCCATAATCTCTGTTGCGTAAAATGAACCTGTACTCAAATGTTAAAGCTGAACTCCACAGCAACAGTTAAATAGATGGGTGAAATACATTTATGGTAGATGAGTAAGCCTCATCAGACACCACCTTTTACACCCCATTCACACTTGTCGGACTTGTCATACAACTTTGGACATCAAACTTGCATGACAAAGTCGTCCCCCAAGTTTTCCAACAATAACCATTCATGTATGGGTGACGTAAAGTCGAAGCGACTTCAGAGTAGTTAAAGCGGAGCTCCACCCTAAAGTGGAACTTCCGCTCATCGGAATCCTCCCCCCCCCCCTCCGGTGTCACATTTGGCACCTTTCGGGGGGAGGGGGGTGCAGATACCTGTCTAAGACAGGTATTTGCACCCACTTCCGGGAGTCCTCTCTGCGGGTATTCTGCGGGTAGTACGTCACTTCCCGCAGAATACCCGTTGTGTTCTGGGAGACACTCGGCTCCCAGAACACAACGGGGACCAGTGAGAACGGCGCAGCGCGACTCGCGCATGCGCCGTAGGGAACCGGGCAGTGAAGCCGCAAGGCTTCACTTCCTGGTTCCCTCACCGAGGATGGCGGTGGGGGCAGCAGAGTGACGAGCAATCGCTCGTCTTCTGCTGCCGACATCGCTGGACTCCAGGACAGGTAAGTGTCCTAATATTAAAAGTCAGCAGCTGCAGTATTTGTAGCTGCTGGCTTTTAATATTTTTCTTTCGGCGGAGCTCCGCTTTAAAGCACTACTTTTGGTTCGACTTTCATGTAACTTGAGGGCCAAAGACTCCAATGTTAACTTTCAAAAGTTGCATGAAAGTCGTACCTAAATGTTATGCATGTAACTGTGGGTCCGACTTTGCAGAGGGACAACAAGTCACATCCAAATCGCGCCCAACCAAAGTTGCATCAGTGTTGCATCAAAGTTGCACTCCAAAGCCGCACGACTTTGGAGTCGTACAAGTGTGAATGGAGCATTAAAGTGGATGAAAAACACAATTTTTTTTTTTTTTTTTAAATGTTCCCTCCTTGCGGGTAAATTGCCCCACATGCTGACAAAAAGGAAACCGGGTTGAGGTCAGCACTCTGTGCAGGCCAATCAAGTTCCTCCACCCCAAACTCGCTCATCTATGTCTTTTTTGGACCTTGCTTTGTGCACTGGTGCGCAGTCATGTTGGAACAGGAAGGGACCATCACAAAACTGTTGCCACAAAGTTTGGAACATGAAATTATCCAAAATGTCTTGGTATGCTGAAGTCTTCAGAGTTGCCTTCACTGGAACTAAGAGGCCAAGCCCAACCCCTGAAAAACAACCCCACACCATAATCCCCCCTCCACCAAATGATTTGGACCAGTGCACAAAGCAAGGTCCATAAAGACATGGATGAGTGAGTTTAGGGTGGAGGAACTTGATTGGCCTGCCCAGAGTCCTGACCTCAAACCAATAGAACACCTTTGGGATGAATTAGAGCGGAGACTGCGAGCCAGGCCTTCTCGTCCAACATCAGTGCCTGACCTCACAAATGCGCTTCTGGAAGAATGGTCAAACATTCCCATAGACACACTCCTAAACCTTGTGGACGGCCTTCCCAGAAGGGTTGAAGCTGTTATAGCTGCAAAGGGTGGGCCAACTCAATATTGAACCCTACGGACTAAGACTGGGATGCCATTAAAGTTCATGTGCGTGTAAAGGCGTCCCAATACTTTTGGTAATCTAGTGTATGTGTCTACGTTATTTGTGTTGTGGTCCCTTTTTAAGGGGATGAAAACAAGCACTGTGGAGTACTCGAGTACTCGGGTATTCTCACCCATGCAAGGTGAGGCGTTTCGGGGTGATCCAGTAAAGAGGGAAACCTGATTTATAGTTTTCCTGGATTGTTATGTCCTGAAATGGGACCTGTAATTTGTAGGCTCTGAGATTTTTGAGTGGGTAAGAGCCTCTAACCTTGCTGGAGAGGGCTGAAAATTGCAAGAAGCAGTCAGAATGTGTCCTTGAGGTGTGGTGTGGAGCAGGACACACATGTGAGTTAAGCCTCGTACACACGAGCGAGAATCTCGTCGTAAAAAAACACGTTGTTTTTCTCGACGAGATTCTTGTCAAGCTTGACGGGTTTCTTGTCAAGCTTTCCTTGCATACACACTGTCGATTCCAAATCTCGTCGTTGTAAAGCGCGCTGACGTACAACACGTATGACGGCAGTATAAAGGGGAAGTTCGATTCCAATGGCGCCACCCCTTGGGCTGCTTTTGCTGATCTCGTGTTACCGCGTGTTAGTAAAAGTTTGGGGAGAGAGGATTCACGCTTTTTGGTCTTCGTGCTTTCAGTCCGTTACAGCGTGACGAATGTGCTATCTCCATTACGAACGCTAGTTTTACCAGAAGGAGCGCTCCCGTCTTATACTTGATTCTGAGCATGCGCAGTTTTTTAAGACTCGGAAAAGCATAAACACACCCAGGTTTTCTCGTTGGGAAACAGGCCGACGTGATTCCAGACGAGAAAATAGAGAGCAGGTTCTCTATTTTTCTCGTTGAGATTCCCGGCAGTTTTCTCTACAAGAAACCATACACACGAACGGTTTTCTCGGCAAGAAAGCTCTCCCAACAGTTTTCTTGTCATTTCTTGACGAGAAAACCGGTCGTTTGTACGAGGTCTAAGAGCTTGGTACTGTCTGTAACTGAGATACTGCTAGACTGTAGTAAACCTTTTTCTTTTGGACCCCTAAAGCATGTAAGGACTTTTTACCTTTTCGTCTTTTTGACTACCCATTTGAAACTATTGGCCATGTGAGGTCAATCATGCCAATTGTTATTATTACTAACATAGACCCAGTCCTGTGCCTCTCATTCATACACCCCCATATCTGCCTTCCCTTGATGTGGTGGTCCCCCGGAGCCTATTGTCCAGCTGTCTTGCCTTGCCTTATTAACCCTTGTTTTATCACTTTATGAATATACCCATTTAGGTTATTATATTCGCTCACCAGGGTATTGGTATAAACAGGTCCCTTTCTTGGCCCTCCAACTTGGCCTATTCCAAAAGCATTTTATCTAAACATAGCTTTCTTTTTAAGATACATTAATACATATATACTCGAGTATAAGCCAAGTTTTTCAGCACATCTTTTTGTGCTGAAAATGCCCCCCTCGGCTTATACTCGAGTCACCTTTTTGCGCCTGATCTCCCGAACTTTGGGAACCTGGTACCGGCCGTCCCCTTGACCCCAAACTTGGCACACATGTAGCCTTACTCTTCCTCTACAAGTGTGCAAAGTTTGTTGTCCCGGGGACCTACGGCCGGGGAGCACTGATTTTTAAAACCCGGGCACCCCTTCCACAGACTCCCATGTTAAACTGTAATTTCTCTGGTGACTTTGGGGACCCGGTGCCGGTCTTGGGTCCCCTGGACTCGAAACTTGGCACACATGTAGCTCTATTTCCCCTCTATAAGTGTGCAAAGATTTTTGTCTGGGGGACTTACGGCCGGGGAGCACAGATTTTTCAAAGCCGGGAACTTCTTCCATAGACTCCCATGTTAAACGTCAGTCGAGGCATGGGCACAGTGAGGCATGGACACAGTGAGGCATGCAGATGGACACCCTAGGCTTATACTTGAGTCAATAAGTTTTCCCATTTTTTTTGTGGTAAAATTAGGTGCCTTGGCTTATATTCGGGTTGGCTTATACTCGAGTATATACGGTAATTTCGTTTATCCCTTTCATGCCTAATGCCGCATACACACGGTCAGACTTGCCAACGGGAAAACCTCAGTCGGAATTTCCGACAGAAAAATAGAGAACCTGCTCTCTATCTAAGTCCGTCGGAAATTCCGACAGAAAAAGTCTGATGGGGCATACACACGGTTGGAATATCTGACCAAAAGCTCCCATCGGACTTTTTCTGTCGATAATTCCGACCGTGTGTAAGCGGCATAAGCCTATTTTTCTGACATTTTGGTGTTTACAAGTTAAAATCCGTATTTTTTGCTAGAAAAACCCCCAAACATTATATATATATTTTTATCAGAGAATCTAGAGAATAAAATGGCAATTTTTGCAATATTTTATGTCACACGATTATTGTGCAGCGGTGTTTTAAATGCAACTTTTTGGGAAAAAATACACTTTAATGAATAAAAAAAAAATGAAACGGTAAAGTTAGCCCAATTTTTTTGTATAATGTGAAAGATGATGTTACGCCCAGTAAATAGATACCAAACCGCACTCGTGGAATGGCGACAAACTACGGTACCTAAAAAATCTCCATAGGCGACGCTTTATATATTTTTTACGGTTACCAGGTTCCATCATATGGTCCCCACTGTTAATCTCCCTTTTAATTTCAATCTCCATTACCAATAATTACATATTTATTTCCTTAATTTTTAGAGTTTATATAATTATACATCATACCCCTGATGATTGGTAGAAGCCAAGAAACGCGTCGGGTTTTCAACTCATGATGTCCAGCCCAGTTTTTTTGTATTATTTGGTTGTCAACCTATGATGTTCAGCTCAGCTTTCGTCTTTTTAATCATGAATTTTCTATCATATTTATTTGCTTTATGTCCTGATCCTGTTACTTTTGTGTATATATGTGTATATTAATTGTTTCAACTATGTCCTTTTGATTATTAGCATAACATTTAGTACCATGATTATCCTGTAAATCACGTATGATTGCCAATATATTTTATTATGGTATACAAATAAATGTTTGCGCGCTTTCATATTTCGGACAACCCCTAGGGGTATATGGTATTTAATTTATCTTTTATTCACAACGACATGCTTCATTTAAAGTCCCACTTCCTTCCCCCCCTTCTCCTTTCAGGTTAGAGTTACAGAGGAGGTCTAGTGCTAGAATTGTTTTGCTCTCGCTCTGACGATCGTGGCAATACCTCACATGGGATTTGAACACCGTTTACATATGCGGGCGCTTTAAAAAAAAAAATTATTTTTTTTTTATATTAAATTGTGTATTTAAAAATAAAAATGTGATCACTTTTATTGCTGTCACAAGGAATGTAAACATCCCTTGTGACAGTAATAGGTGGTGACAGGTACTCTCTCTATGGCGGGATCGGGGGTCTAAAAGACCCCCGATCCCTCCTTTGCACTTAAAAGTATTCAGATTGCAGAAAACCGCGATTCTGAATACTGTATATATTTTTTTTTATATCCGGCGCCATTGGCAGCCGAGTAAACCTGAAGTGACGTTGTGACGTCGCTTCCGTGTTTACATTCAGGAGACTGGAACAAAGCCGTTTACGACTTCGTTCCAGTCTGTGGCTAGGCGCTGGAAGTGGCGCATCGTGGATTGGGTCTCCCGGTGGGACGGGAGGCCCGGTAAGAGTGGCGGAGGCGGCGGGAGGGGGGATGTCCCCGCCTGATCTTCCAGGATAACAACCGAGCGGCTTTTAGCCGCATCGGTTGTTATCACTGGAAAGCCAAACGCCCGCTCTAAAAAACGATACCAGGATGATGCCCGCAGCTGCGGGCATCATCCCGGTATAACCCCCGAAAGCCGAGGCCGCATATGTGCGTACGCTCGGCGGCAAGAGGTTATTCAGCATTAAATGAAGCTTAGTTATGTAGCATGAGGCTGTATATTCTGCAATATTTACATTTTTGGTAAACTCATTCAATGAATGCAAGCTGAGATAACATGCACTGCATTGATACATTCACACAATTTCACAGTAACCATAAGATAAAGGAATATCCCTTCATCCCATTGTTATGCAAATCTATGTACACTACAAACTGTATGATGGATTGAATCGGTTCTGATATCTCTGTTTTACTAACCTGACAACTTATTATTTTAAATGGGAAACCTTCATTATGTTTGCAAATATTAGACTCTTAACTACCAGCAAAAATAAGTCCTTACATTTAAAGAGCACCTGTCATTTCAGATCTATCATGGCAGCGCCTGTTAGCGCCATCCACTCACCTGCTGCCGCCACGTCCCTCACCTTGTTGTGTCACCGCCGCATCACCAGCCGTCCCATTAAAGGGAATGAGACTGTCGGTGAGTCAACAGCTGGTCAGAGGAGGAGCCACAGCGGGTCAGAGATGACGGTTGCTCTTTAAAAATTATGATTTTAAATCAATCCTTTTTACTAGTGATTTCAAATCATGGTTTAAATCAAATCCACCCTGCTTTGGGCTGTTGTGTGGTCATTGAGCCACCAATGTTTAGTCACTTCTCACTAATTTATAAAGTCCATTCTTTCCTATAACAAATGGTTTTAACAATGTTACAAGCAAAAACGTAAATGTATTTTATTCGGATTTTATGTGATAAACCAACACAAAGTGGCACATAATTGTGAAGTGTAAGGAAAATGATAAATGGTTTTCAAAATAAATATGTGAAAAGTGTGGTGTGCATTTGTATGGCGCCCCCCGGAGTCAATACTTTGTAGAACCCCCTTTCTCTGCAATTACAGCTGCAAGTCTTTTTGGGGATGTCTCTACCAGCTTTGTACAACTAGAGAGGGACATTTTTGCTCATTCTTCTTTGCAAAATATCTCCAAGCTCTGTCCGATTGGATGGAGAGCGTCTGTGAACAGCTATTTTCAAGTCTTTCCACAGATTCTCAATTGGATTTAGGTCTGGACTGTGACTGGGCCATTCTAACACATGAATATGCTTTTGATCTAAACCATTCCATTGTAGCTCTGGCTGCATGTTTAGGGTTGTTGTCCTGCTGGAAGGTGAACCTCCGCCCCAGTCTCAAGTCTTCTGCAGACTCTGACAGGTTTTCTTCTAAGATTGCCCTGTATTTGGCTCCTTCCATTTTCCCATCAACTCTGACCAGCTTCCCTGTCCCTGCTTAGGAAAAGCATTGCCACAACATGATGCTGCCACCACCATGTTTCACGGTGGGGATGGTGTGTTCAGGGTGATGTGCAGTGTTCGTTTTCTGCCAGGCCAAAAGGTTTTGCTTTAAGGCCAAAAATTAAAATTTGACCAGATCACCTTCTTCCACATGTTTTTTCTGTGTCCCCCACATGGCTTCTTGCAAACTGCAAACGGGACTTCTTATGGCTTTCTTTCAACAATGTCTTTCTTCTTGTCACTCTTCCATAAAGGGCAGATTTGTGGAGAGCACCACTAATAGTTGTCCTGTGGACAGATTCTCCCACCTGAGCTGTGGATCTCTGCAGCTCCTCCAGAGTTACCATGGGCCTCTTGGCTGCTTCTCTGATGAATGATCTCCTTGCCCGGCCTGTCAGTTTAGGTGGACGGCCATGTCTTGGTAGGTTTGCAGTTGTGCCATACGTTTTATATTTTCGGATGATGGATTGAACAGAGCTCCGTGAGATGTTCAAAGCTTGGGATATTTTTTTATAACCTACCTCTGCTTTAAACTTCTCCACAACTTTATCCCTGACCTGTCTGGTGTGTTCCTTGGCCTTCGTGATGCTGTTTGTTTACTAAGGTTCTCTAACACAGTGGTCATCAACCCACTAACAGGCCAGGTTTGCAAGATAACTGAAATTCATCACAGGTGATATAATTTGCTGCTCAGTGATTGCAGTATTGTAGTCTGCATCTCCCCCAAGGTAATACATAAAACCTGGCCTGTTAGTGGGCCCTGAGAACAGGGTTGATGACCACTGCTCTAACAAACCTCCTGAGGGCTTCACAGAACAGCTGTATTTATACGGAGACTAAATTACACACAGGTGGACTTATTAGGTGACTTCTGAGGGAAATTGGTTGCACTAAATTTTAGTTAGGGGTATCGGAGTAAAGGGGGCTGAATACAAATGTACCCCACACTTTTCACATTTTTTTTTTTTTTTTAAAACCTATTTGAAAAAACATTTTATCATTTTCCTTCCACTTCACAATTATGTGCCACTTTGTGTTGGTCTATCACATAAAATCCCAATAAAATAAATTTTACATTTTTGGTTGTAACATGACAAATTGTGGAAAATTTCAAGGGGCATGAGTACTTTTTCAAGGCACTGTATCCCATATTGAACATGACTGACTTTTATGTTTTGATCCCAATATCACTATGTATTCAATATTTCTTGATCCAATATACCTGTACTGTATATCCGTTTTTTTACATTACAACACGACTCCCAGCAACTTCCCAGATCAGCTCTGCATGTAGGGGAATGTAAGGATGTGATTGCGGCAGAACTGGGGATTTCTTGCATAACCCTAGGGCTCTGTGGAACTCTGGTTGAGAAACCCTGTCATAGAGAATGCAGCAGGAGAAATGGGAACAACCTAAGCGGGGTGGGAACACCAAAAACCGCTAAGGTGGGAACCTAAAGAGCTGGCTATGATGTTGGGGATAGCTCACTGTTAAGTTGCAATTCCCCACCTAAAATGTCAACTTTAATAGATTACTATATTTCAAGAAGGACAACTGATGCAAAAGTAAGAGTTATTTTTTTCTAATGGCGACAGCTTGATGTACAATTTACAGCCTTGATTTACTGTGTTGCATGTAGATCATGCTTCACAGACTCTATCTCCCAGTGCAAGCCCGGAGGTTACGTCTTACCTGAATAAAACACATTAGAATCTCTTATCTCAGTGACTATTAAAGTGACCCTGAAGGAGGACACACAAACAGGACTGACACCATAGTGGTGCAGCCATTGTAGATGGCTTACCCTTGATGTATTCATGTATATTTTTCACCTGCGTTTGAAAATAATATACTAATTTTTACTCAGCGATGAGCTGTGAGGTGATCCCTTCCTATTCTCCTTTTTGTCTGCTTTCTTCTGCATCCCTCAGATGTTCTATAATTTGGTTTCATGACCCCTTCATTCTAAACCTGACAGGTATATTGGCTTGCTCACCAGCAATCAGTACACAAGGGGAAGGTTATGTCACCATTTGGTTTGCTGCAAAACACAATCTAGACTGTGGCCTGTACTGCACATGTGTATGGGATTTCTGAGAGAATAAGACACTGACTGATGGCCTACGCTGATCAGCTTCCTGCAATGAATGGTGGTATTCATACCTGATTTGGTCTCGTTTGCTGTACACTCAGGAGTGCAAAGGGTAGACTTTTTTAGGTTGCTGACATGGAGCCTTTCTATCAGGAACCATGAAACAGATGGAGACAGAAAATGCAGTAAAAAAAATCACACCTTTTTAAATAAAAAAAATAAAATAAAAATAGTAAACATAGTCAAAACATAGCCAGGGTTCGGTAGCCAAATCGGGTAGTCAGAACAAGCCAGGAAATCAGGAAGCCAGAGATCAGCGTAGTCTGAGGCAGCAGGCCAGATCTAGAACCAGAAGGGATGTCAGCCAGGAACACAGCAGAGAGTCTCTAGATATGTTGACCAAGGCGATGGCGCTGAAGGAATGAGCCAGGCAGTTTAAATAGCCAGAAGGGGCTGGCTGTAGGCTGGAGTGAAGAGCAGGAAATGGTCACCAGGTGAGCCAATGTGGAACAATGAGTTCTGGCAATTAACCGAGCCCAGCCCTGATACTTTCCTTCAGTCTTGCGCAGTTGTACAGGCTCCACTCCTGTACTGAAATTGCCTGCCTTATTTCTTGGCTGGAGGGCATTGGAATCATCAAGCCCTTTCCTCTCCAGACTCAGACGCCTTTTACACTACAGTGCCGCTAAAGCGCCAGTAGTTTTTGCTGTGCTTTAGCTGCGTTTTTGCAGTGATTTTCGGCCGCTAGCGAGGCAGATTTTACCTTAAAAATAAAAGGTAAAAAGTCCAGTTTTGCTGCGCTTTCAAATGCGCTTTTCGCTGCCCTTTCATTGCAATGGGCAGGGGCGTTTTGGGAGCACTATTTACAGCACTCCCAACCCTCCCCAAAGATGCTGCTTGCAGGACTTTTTATAATGTCCCGTAAGCGCACTGCCTCAGTGTGAAAGCAAAGAATGGGAGGCAGATTTCAGGCGCTTTTTAGATGCCATTTCTAGCGCTAAATTGCCTCAGTGTGAAAGTCTTACTATCCTTGCCCCACTCGCCCATTTCATTCACTGGATTTTGGTTCTTTCAATCATGGAGGCTCTTGGGCTCAGCATCACATATGGCCATTACCTAGAGCATTCTGCGTGCAAATGAAGCTTGCTTAGGAACGCCCACGCAATCAGGCTGACATCTACCCATATACATGTAGCGGGACCCCCAAAACCGGGGTCGCTATGCTGTAAATTTAGGGGTAGTCTGGGCAATGGAATGGCTCAGATGCTACAATTCTGTTCAATATGGACTCTGCTCTGCCATGTTGTTGCCTGGTGTATAGTTCCCCCTAGGCCTGAGGTGGCGCTTTTTCCCAGGTCTCGGGTTGAACCGCAGGTGGCGTTGTGGTACGATTGGTGTCCTCTCTCGGCTACCGTGTGGTGGGCGGGTTCTGCCTGCTGTGCATGCCGGGAGAGGGAACATAAGGGGCAGATGCCAGAAGCACGGGAGTGTGCCCACGGGGAGTGTGCCCAATGGGTGGCGTGCCAGGGGGATTCCAAGGACCCCTGGTGGCGAAGTCGCGCCCTATGGCCTTGCTGGCCGGGGGGTGCGTGAACTGGTCGAGGAGTCTCGGGCACCTTTAGCTCGAGGCTTCAACGTTCCAGGTAGGCCCAGTACCTTCAACTGGGTCTACAATCAATACACTGGAGTCCCAGGGAACCCGTGTGAGGGTGGCCCGCTCTGAAGGAGAGGAAACTGGGGGAGGACCTGTCCGATGGATCGGTGAAGGAATTCATGGTGAAGGAGAGGCCTGGTTACCTATCAGAGGGAAGGATTCGTGAGTTGCAGTATGAGTTCATACTCAGGCTTGAGTGAAGAATAGGGTAGTTGTGTGTCGCGTGCCTGAACCTGTCCCTCTACCTACTTTGTCTCTGTTTTCAACCTATTCCCAAACCTGTTTCAAGCAAGATAAAATAAACTCGTCATGTTTGGAGTTTAACCACTTCCCTACCGGGCACGAAAACCCCCTTCCTGCCCAAGCCATTTTTCAGCTTTCAGAGCTGTCACACTTTGAATGACAATTGCGCGGTCGTGGCTCCCAAACGAAATTTGCGTCCTTTTTTTCCCACAAATAGAGCTTTCTTTTGGTGGTATTTGATCACCTCTGCGTTTTTTAAAATTTTGCGCTATAAACAAAGGAAGAGCGTCTAGTTTGAAAAAAAAACACAATATTTTTTACTTTTTGCTATAATAAATATCCATTTTTTTTTTTTCAATAAAAATTTTCCTCAGTTAGGCTGATACGTATTCTTCTACATATTTTTGGTATAAAAAAAAAAAATCACAATAAGCGCGTATTGATTGGTTTGCGCAAAAGTTATAGCGTCTACAAAATAGGGGATAGATTTATGGCGGCGATCTGCGATTTTTATTGTGACTGCGATATTGCGGCGGACAGATCGGACACTTTTGACACATTTTTGGGACCATTTACATTTATACAGCGATCCCTGCTATAAAAATGCACTGATTACTGTATAAATGTGACTGGCAGGGAAGGGGTTAACACTAGGGGGTGAGGAAGGGGTTAAATGTGTTTCCTCAATGTGTTCTAACTGTGGGGGGAGGGGACTGACTGGGGGAGGTGACCGATGGTTGTCCCTATGTACAAGGGACACACCATCGGTCTCCTCTCCCTGACAGGACGTGGATCTGTGTGTTTACACACAGAGATCCACTGTCCTGCTCGGTTACAGGGCAATCGCTGGTGCCCGGCGGCCATCGCGGCTGCCAGGCACGCGCATCGGGTCCCCAGCAACGCGGCGGGTGCGCGCGCGGGCCCCCCTAGCTCGTTTTAAAGGCAGGACGTCCTATGACGTCCTGTCAGAACGAGAGTGTCTTCCGCCCGCCGTCATTTGACGGTGGGCGGTGGACAACAGGTTAAACACTGTTTTTGGACATTGGCTTTCTTTGGGAGGAAGAACACAGACTTTTCCCTACATTCTAGGGACGATAACCAATGGACGGGAGGTAACTCGCTGCAGGACCCAAAATTGTAAGCACACCGTTCAACCTCTTACACCAGGAGGATCCGGGCATGTGGCACGGTGTGCCTTTATCCCTGCAAAGAGAAGGTAGGCAGGAGAAAGGGGTCCGTGTGCTACATACAGTATACGCAGGAGATATTTGTATACCTTCTCCAAAGAGCCAGCTCACTGCTTTCGTCGGGGCTAGAGGCTCTTGAGAGAAATGCTGCCTCAAGTTTCTGTGATGTTTTTGATGTTTTCAGGAATGTAGGTACAGCAACCTGTTGGTCACTCCCACCAACCACGATCTGCCCGCATTGTATAGAGAACCACTAAGCCCCACTGGGTCTAAAATAAAGTATGTAAAAAAAAAAATGTTTTTGTTTTTAACATTTTATCACCATGTTGATGAAGAGAGAATAGAGGAAGCAGGGAAGGAAAAATATAAGGAGATCACTCTTCAGCTTTAAAGCGACTCTATATAGTAAAAGGAAAAAAAAAAGAAGAAAACTTTAACGGACTTGCAGTGCTGTCCAAAAGTTTTAGGCTGGTGTGAAAAATGCTGTAAATTAAGAATGCTTTCAGAAATAGAAGTGTTAATAGTTTATTTTTATAAATTAACAAAATGGAAAGTAAATGAACAGAAGAGAAATCCAAATCAAGTCAATATTTGGTGTGACCACCCTTTTGCCTTAAAGACTGCATCAATTCTTCTAGGTACACTTACACACAGTTTTTGAAGGAACTCGGCAGGTAGGTTGTTCCAGACATCTTGGAGAACTAACCACAGATCTTCTATGGATGTCGGCCTCCTCAAATCCTTCTGTCTCTTCATGTAATCCCAGACAGACTCCATGATGATGAGATCAGGGCTCTGTGGGGGCCAAACCATCACTTCCAGGATTCCTTGTTCTTCTTTACGCTGAAGATAGTTCCTAATGACATTGGCTGTATGTTTGTTTGTGGTCATTGTCCATCTGCTAAATACATTTAGGAGCAATCACACGCCTCCCTGATGGTATGGCATGATGGCTAAGTATCTGCCTGTGTTTCTCAGCAATGAGGACACCACTAATCCTGACCAAATCTCCAACTCCATTTGCAGAAATGCAGCCCCAAACACCCACCATGCTTCACAGTTGCCTGCAGACACTCATTATTGTACCGCTCTCCAGCCCTTCACCAACAAACTACCTCTTGCTACAGACAAATATTTCACATTTTAATTCAGCCCAGAGCACCTGCTGCCATTTTTCTGCACCTCTGGTTCCTAAGTTTTCGTGCATAGTTGAGTTGCTTAGCCTTGTTTCCACGTCCGTGGCTTTTTGGTCACAATTATTCCATGAAACCACTTTTGGCCAGACTTCTCCAGACAGTAGATGGGTGTACCTGGATCCCACTGGTTTCTGCCAGTTCTGTGCTGATGTCACTTCTGGGCATCTTCTGCTGTCGAAGGGAAGTAGGCATGATGTGTCTCATCTGCTACATTGGGTATCCTTATCCTACCTCTGTGTGTATAATCCTCAACGTCGCCTGATCAATGGTGTCCTCAATGCTGAGAAATACAGGCAGATTCTTATCCATCGTGACATACCATCAGGGAGGCGTGTGATTGGCTCCAAATTTATTATTCTGCAGCAGGACAATGACCCCAAACATACAGCCCATGTCATTAGGAACTATCTTCAGTGTAAAGAAGAACAAAGAGTCCTGAAAGTGATGGTTTGGCCCCCACAGGGCCCTGATCACACTATAATGGAGTCTGTCTGGGATGACATGAAGAGACAGAAGGATTTGAGGCAGTCGACATCCATAGAAGATCTGTGCTTAGGTTGTTCCAAACATCTTGGAGAACTATCTGTCGAGTTCCTTCAAAACTGTTTGCAAGTGTACCTAGAAGAATTGATTCTGGTTTGAAGGCAAAGGGTGGTCACACCAAATATTGATTTGATTTAGATTTTTCTTTTTCGCTCACTTTGCATTTTGTAAATTGATAAAAATAAACAATAAAAATATTCATTTTTAACCGCTTGCCGACCGCCTCCTGTACTTATACGTCGGCAGAATGGCACGGACAGGCACATCAACGTACCTGTATGTCCCCTTTTTAATTGCCTGTCCGTGTGGTCGCACGCATGCACCGCTGGCGGCGCGTTTGCGAGCCTGCCGCCATCCCCGTGAGTCGGACTTGATTGCCGCTGGGATCCCCGCGATCGTCTCATGGAGGTATAGAGCGGGGAGATGCTTGTGTAAACAAGCATCTCCACGCTCTGCCTAGTGACAATGACACTGATCTCGGCTCCATGTACTCGGAGAGGAGATCAGTGTCATGTGACACAGAGCCCAACCCCCCCTACAGTAAGAAACACTATGCAGGGAACACTTAACCCCTACAGCGCCACCTAGTGGTTAACCCCTTCACTACCAGTGTGATTTTCACAGTAATCGGTGCATTTTTATAGCACTGATCACTGTAAAAATGACAGTGGTCACAAAAATGTGTCAAAAGTGTCCGATGTGTCCGCCATAATGTCACAGTCATGAAAAAATACACTGATCGCCGCCATTACTAGAAAAAAATTTAAATAAATTATAAAAATGCCATAAAATTATCCCCTATTTTGTAAACGCTAAAACTTTTGCGCAAACCAATCAAGCGCTTATTGCGATTTTTTTTTATTTTTTTTTGTTTACCAAAAATACGTAGAAGAATACGTATCGGCCTAAACTCCGGAAAAAAATGTTTTTTTTTATATATATTTTTTGGAGATATTTATTATAGCAAAAAGTAAAAAATATTTTTTTCAAAATTGTCGCTCTATTTTTGTTTATAGCGCAAAAAATAAAAACCGCAGAGGTGATCAAATACCACCAAAAGAAAGCTCTATTTGTGGGAAAAAAAGGACGTCAATTTTGTTTGGGAACCACATCGCACGACCGCGCAATTGTCAGTTAAAGCGATGCAGTGCCGAATCGCAAAAAGGGGCCTGGTCTTTAACCAGCCAAAATGTTCCGGGGCTGAAGTGGTTAAAGCATTCTTACCTTACAGCATTTCATCACACCTGCCTAAAACTTATGCACAGTCCTGCATATTGGAGCTTCCCATAACCCCTTGCTCCCACTGTTTCCTATTGGCACATCAATATAATGGACTGTCACTGGCCAGGAAAAATGTGCAGGAGATGGTGGATGTCATTGGTGGCTTCTTTCTCCCAGCATTCAGGGTGTCAGTCTGCTGTAGGTTTTTTTAATCTTAATCGTACAGTACAGGACACAGGGCTTGTATTCAAAGACCATAGGCATTATGCAGGCTACCTTCAGGTGATTGGACACTGACAAAAAGCTTACAAGTTGCACCTCCTAAAATACACTAATAAACCTCCCATTCTGTGAGACTTGTCCTTAGGTGATGGACCTTTTTCTCCTTTTGGAGAAGTTTTTTTATTTTTTACTTTTCCTTTTTTTTTCTTCTGACACTTCTATCAAGATCTGACTGCATATTGCCCTGGGCAGTTTTTGGATCAGTACCCGTCGATGTTTGTTTCGGGTACTGGGCAAAACTTGTTTTTTTTTTTTAGCTTTGGATAGAGAATGGAATGATTTAAAACCCTGTTCAGCAGTGTTGTTCATCTTACGTTAAAAAAGTAATTAGTTACAGTTACAAATTACTTCTTCCAAAAAGTAATGGAGTTACTCACTCAGTTACTACATTGAAAAAGTAATTAGTTACTCAGCAAAGTAACTATATTGGTTATATTATATATAGGTGGGGGCGGGGCGGTAGAAGGATGATATATATGTAATTTTTTCAGTGTATAAAAATAATAGGAGGGATAACAATAAATATTGGTACCCCATGCCTCACTGTGCCTCACTGTGCCCCATGCCTCACTGTGCCCCATGCCTCACTGTGCCCCGTGCCTCACTGTGCCCCGTGCCTCACTGTGCCCCGTGCCTCACTGTGCCCCGTGCCTCACTGTGCCCATGCTTCACTGTGTCCCATGCCTCACTGTGCCCCATGCCTCACTGTGCCCGTGTCTCACAGTCACTGTGCCCGCCGTGTACAGTACCTCAGATCGGCGGCGTCCCGACTCCCGGCGGCCATTCCATTATTCAAAAGCCGCGCCTCCTCCAGTTCTCCTCGCCTGTGATAGGCGGAACACTCAATTTCCCAGCATTCAGTGTTCCGCCTATCACGGACATCCGCTCATCCTCATAACACAGACGAGGATGAGAGGATGTCCGTGATAGGCGGAACACTGCCTGCTGTGAAATTGAGTGTTCCGCCTATCACAGGCGACGAGGACTCGGGAGGCGCGGCTTTTGAATACTGCAATGGCCGCCGTCTGTCTGCATGACACGCTGATCAGGTAGGCAGACGGCGGCTTGCAGTTAGTTAAATGTTAAATTACATCTACTCGCGGCGGCTGCGGCGAGTAGATGTAATTAGGGTAACGCCGCCCAAGTAATGGGAACGGCGGTGCCACGAGGGTAAGAGTAATCAGATTACTCGTTACCCCAAAAAGTGGCTACGTTACCAAACGCCGTTTATTTAAACGGCGTTAGTTACAACACTGCTGTTCAGTGTGTCTTTGATTTGTTTACCCCGTAGAGGTTTGCCTCCACTTCCTGCTCCAGAGATACAACAAATGAGTAGAAATCTCTACAAAGTGAATTAAACCCCCCTCTCTTGGACAGGTATGACTTGGACCCCTTTGTTCCTTTTTATGGTTTCGACCATAAAAATTTTGATTTTCCATCCCCTCTGTCCTGATTAAATATGGTCATCGGAACAACAAAAGCCCATCAAGAGACCGAAAGTCTCACCACTTTATCCAAACTAAAAACATAACGTTTTGAGCTTTTTGCACTTTAAAATGGAACTACACTCTCTCAATCAACATTTACATTTATTAACCATTGTGCTACTGTCAGAAACCATGAATCAGACAGAAGTACAGTTAAATCACACTTGTTTAATAATAATAATAATAATAAAAGGTAAACAGAGTAATCGTAGTCAAAACATAGCCAGAGTTCAGGAACCGGAACGGATAGTCAGACAAGCCAAACGTCAGGGAGCCAGAGAACAGCGTAGTGGAACAGCAAGCAGGATTTGGAGCCAGAAGGAATGACAGCCAAGCAAGTCTTTAACAGGAACGCAGGAGATAGTCTCAGTGATGTTGACCAAGGCGAAGGCAGAGATTATCTGAGCTGGACGGCTTAAGTAGGCAGGACTGACAAGCAGGATATCATCAACAGGTGAGTCACTGTGGAGAGATAGGAGCTGGCAATTAGCCGACAGCTGAACGGCCAGCTCAGAGAAGGTAGGGCTGAGCCCAGCCCTGACAGCTACTTAGTCTTAGGCCCCTTTCACACTGAGGCGTTTTTCAGGTGTTTTAGTGCTAAAGATAGCGCTGTATAAACGCCTGAAGTAATCCTGCCCCAGCATTCTCAATTCTCACTGAGGCGTTGTGCTGGCTGTGCGTTGGAAAAAATCCTGCAAACAGCTTTTTTGGAGCATCTTTGGGGCGCATAAAATAGCGCTGTAAAAACACCTATCCCCATTGAAATGAATGAGTACCGCTGTAAAAACGCGGTAAAAATGCCCAGAAGCTGTGGGAAGGTCACATGACCTCAGTAGAGTGGAGGATTGTGGGATACCAAATAATCCTTTTTTACTGCAAAAATGTGGTAAAAACGCATAGGCGTTAGCGCTATTTTTAGCGCTGACGTGGTAAAAACGCGGTAGTAACGCTAATCATTTTTAGCGCGTTATTGCAACGCCTCAGTGTGAAAGGGGCCTTAGTAAATAGATATTTACTTATTTTAAAGTGGAGCTCCACCCAAAAGAGGAAGTTCCCCTTTAAAAGTGCTTTCACACTGAAAGCGGCCGGGCCTCGGCGGTAAAATGCCGATCATTTTAGCGGCGATTTACCGGCTTTTTTGCGGCACTTTTCGGCCGCTAGCGGGGTGCAGCAGCGCTTTGCCGGCGGTTTGGCAGTGCTGCCCATTGATTTCAATGGGTAGGGGCGCTTTAGATGCGGTGTATACACCGCTCCTAAAGCGCTGCAAAGAAGCTGCTTGCAGGACTTTTTGTTGACGCCCTGCCAGCGCAGCGCCCCAGTGTGAAAGCACTCGGTCTTTCACACTGGGTTTGCAGCTGAGGCTATTTTTAGCTCTAAAGCGCCTTAAAAAAACGCCTCCAGTGTGAAAGGGGTCTTAAGAATCCCCCCCCCCCCTCTCCTATGCCACATTTGGCATCTAATTTTTTTATTTCAATTTTTTATTTATTTTTTGGTGGAGGGACTGGGTACCAAATTTTGTCAGGCACCCGCTCCCACTTCTACTCGGGCCTCCTAGGCGATCTGAGCGGAAGTTCTCCTTTCCTCCTCCTTCCCTCCAATCTTCTGGGACACGTCACAGGTCCTAGAAGATTGCCTGACTATTGAGGCACAGCGCAACTCGCGCATGCGCAGTGCGCACACAGCTGTGAAGCTGTGACAGCCGGGTGGCTATACTTGTAATGCCGGTGCTGGGGAGAAGAGAACCGAGGGTTTCCGGTGGGCACATCGCTGTATCGTGTGTGTTTTTAATTAAAGTCAGCAGATGCACTTTTTGTAGTTGCTGACTTTTACTTTTAATAAACACAAAAACGACTGGAACTCCGCTTTATCTTTTTTTTTTTTTACATTTCTTTAGTTGCTTCCTGGTTTCTGGCCTATGCCAAAATAATGTAATATAATCCAGGAGTCTTCATGGCCATTTGTTTTCTTTAATCTGGAGGGGGGGGGGGGTTATTTTCTCAGCTAAGCACACCCTCCTGCCTGCATTCCTGACATAAGGGCAGATGGATTCCAGGAAGTAAAGGGTACATGAATCATCTGTCCTTTCTCAAGATGGCTGCGGCTAGAAATGCTAGAGGGGTGTATTTCAAAGTGATTTCTTAACAAACTAAAGCATGGAGATGTGCTTGGGGGCGCTTGCGTTTGAATATTAAAAATGAATTAAATAGTGTTTTCAGTTTGTGGTGCTCAGAGTTACTTTAATAAACTAGAAGCAAATCTCCTGGTAATATACTGTGATTTGGTCAAAGTTTAAAGCGAAGGTCCACCCAGAATTTTTTTTTTAACACTAAAATTCTTAAAAAAAAATTGAAAAAAATTTATATAAAAAAATAATGTATACTCACCTGAAATGCCCGTTGCGATGTGGAAGTCCCCTAATCTGCCTCTTCCTTTGCCTCAGTGTATGTCCTTCCGCTTCCTCTTCTTGTGAATGGGGCGCGCTGCCTTCTGGGAACTGTGTGTATCCCAGGAGGCAGCCGCCCATTCACAAAGCGCTGTGCGAATCGTGCATGCGCAATAGGAATCAGGCAGTGAAGCCGTAAGCCGCTTCACTGCCTGTTTCCCTTAGTCAGAATTGAGGAGCCGGGACCTGCCAGCAGCGATCGATCGCCGTGGCGGGACCGGCATCGCGGGCGAGTAGGACAGGTAAGTGTCCTTATTAAAAGTCAGCAGCTACAGTGTTTGTAGCTGGTGACTTTAAAAAAATAAAAATAAATTACGGGTGGAATCCCGCTTTAAGTTTGCTGATCACACTCCCAGATATATAGTTAACCACTAGAGGGAACCTTTACAAATTGGTGAATGAGATACAAGAATCAAAATACAGAACAGAAAGCAAGTACAATTATGCAAGCACACCGCCCCAATGTGAAAGCAGTCTGGGGCTGCATGGGAGGCGTTTTTTAGGCGCTTTACAGGCACTATTTTTAGCCCAAAAGCGCCTGAAAAATACCCCCAGTGTGAAAGGAATCTTAATGTTTGTTTTGTTTTGTTTTTTAAGAATCCCATCACTCAGAAATAAATTGAGCATCATAATTTTTTCATCTTTCACACTATAAAATTTTAATGTGTTTATTGTCTTTTTTTCTTTGAACGGAACAATCTGAAAAGTGTGTAATTGCTCCTGCAGTCTGAAGGCTTTGCACTAAAAGAAGTTCTTTACTCCTTAAATATTCATGTGGGCTTTCCTTGTTATTAAGCCTGGTCCGGGAATTGAAACATTATGATAATTTGTGTTGGTATTATTATAACACCCCCCTCCCAAAACCACCACCAGCAAGCCCTAATTTCAGAGACACGCTCACCTTTTCCTATCAGTCTCTCTGGCTACACTGGACAAAAGCTGCCTGAGATTGTTATAAATTGTAGAATATCGCCGAGGTGTCATATGTGACAAATGACCACCCTAGTGTATTTGCGGCATGGCGTTTATTCTCCCCCCTTCACTAAAATACATCCTTTTCATTCTGCATGTTGTTCGTCAGCCCCCCCTCCCATTCCCTTAAAGTGGCATGCTCTTGGGGGCCGCCGTCTCCTAGCAACGCAGTAACTCAACAGAAGGGACCGCTGTGTACCACCCCTCCCCCGTGATTTTGGTCTCTTTTCTCCTCGATATTACATGGCATTGTGTTATTCTGAATAGAAACTCTTGCAGACATCGCTTCTCCATCAATAAATATCAATAAGCATTTTGCATGGAGTGTAAATTTACTGCGAGGCAGCGGCGCTTGACCCGTGGCCCTTTCTCGTTTTCTGGAGCGTTAGAGCCATTTACTGTCCTAATTGACAGTTTTATTTTACGGCTGGCGCTTTATTGAATAGCTGCACGTCAGGGGATATTTCTGGGACGTGATCAATAATTTGGGAGATTTTTACTAGTTAGTATTAACTGTTTGGCTTGTTATATGTCTTAATGAAGCTGTAGCACCATAAAATCCTGGAGAAAAGTTTAGGGGATATCACAGGGATAATTTTTTATTTATTTTTTTTAAGCCGAGTGCTAGGCGAATATAAAATAAATTTTATATGTAATCATCAATACATCTTAATTTTTTTTTTAAATGCAAGCAGTGTAAGTACGGTACCTAAATTTGACTTTGTATTAGCCTCATAGTCCCTGTACAGCAGGGCTGGAGTGTGGGAAGAAGAAGCAGTACAAGGAGCCAATCAGAGAGGTGAGTTCATTGCGATTATTGCTTCTCCTTTCACTGTTCAGTCACAGGCTAGAGCCGGGTCATTGACAACCTGGTCTCAGAAAAAGTGGGTTTAATGATGCTGAATGTTGGGCTGAGGATATCTAGTGGCACAAACGAAGGGCTGTGGGGGACATCTCCTGGAAAATATTGCAGCAAGAACTATATTTTTATTTTATCTTTTTTGGCTGGAATTCTGCTTTAAATTGTCAGGTGTTTTGTAGATGAAAGAGGATTTTGTGCCCATTTAGCTTCTTATGTTCATCAGGAATATACCGGTGTGTGTGTGTATATATACAGTGGGGAGAACAAGTATTTGATACACTGCCGATTTTGCAGATTTTCCTACTTACAAAGCATGTAGAGGTCTGTAATTTTTATCATAGGTAGTCTTCAACTGTGAGAGACGGAATCTAAAACAAAAATCCAGAAAATCACATTGTATGATTTTTAAGTAGTTAATTTGTATTTTATTGCATGACATAAGTATTTGATACATCAGAAAAGTAGAACTTAATATTTGGTACAGAAACCTTTGTTTGTAATTACAGAGATCATATCATATGTTTCCTGTAGTTCCTGACCAGGTTTGCAGACACTGCAGCAGGGATTTTGGCCCACTCCTCCATACAGAGCTTCTCCAGATCCTTCAGGTTTTAGGGCTGTTGCTGGGCAATACGGACTTTCAGCTCCCTCCAAAGATTTTCTATTGATCTCAGGTCTGGAGACTGGCTAGGCCACTCCAGGACCTTGAGATGCTTCTTACGGAGCCACTCCTTAGTTGCCCTGGCTATGTGTTTTGGGTCATTGTCATGCTGGAAGACCCAGCCACAACCCATCCTTAATGCTCTTACTGAGGGAAGGACGTTGTTGGCCAAGATCTCGCGATACATGGCCCCGTCCTCCCCTCAATACGGTGCAGTCGTCCTGTCCCCTTTGCAGAAAAGCATTCCCAAAGAATGTTTCCACCTCCATGCTTCACGGTTGGGATGGTGTTCTTGGGGTTGTACTCATCCTTCTTCCTCCAAACACGGCGAGTGGAGTTTAGACCAAAAAGCTCTATTTTTGTCTCATCAGACCACATGACCTTCTCCCATTCCTCCTCTGGATCATCCAGATGGTCATTGGCAAACTTTAGATGGGCCTGGACATGCGCTGGCTTAAGCAGTGGGGCCTTGCGTGCGCTGCACTATTTTAATCCATGACGGCGTAGTGTGTTACTAATGGATTTCTTTGAGACTGTGGTCCCAGCTCTCTTCAGGTCATTGACCAGGTCCTGCCGTGTAGTTTTGGGCTGATCCCTCACCTTCCTCATGATCATTGATGCCCCACGAGGTGAGATCTTGCATGGAGCCCCAGACCGAGGGAGATTCACCGTCATCTTGAACTTCTTCCATTTTCTAATAATTGCGCCAACAGTTGTTGCCTTCTCACCAAGCTGCTTGCCTATTGTCCTGTAGCCCATCCCAGCCTTGTGCAGGTCTACAATTTTATCTCTGATGTCCTTACACAGCTCTCTAGTCTTGGCCATTGTGGAGAGGTTGGAGTCTGTGGACAGGTGTCTTTTATACAGGTAACGAGTTCAAACAGGTGCAGTTAATACAGGTAATGAGTGGAGAACAGGAGGGCTTCTTAAAGAAAAAAGAACAGGTCTGTGAGAGCCGGAATTCTTACTGGTTGGTAGGTGATCAATCACTTATGTCATGCAATAAAATGCAAATAAATTATTTAAAAATCATACAATGTGATTTTCTGGATTTAGATTCCGTCTCTCACAGTTGACTACCTATGATAAAAATTACAGACCTCTACATGCTTTGTAAGAAGGAAAACCTGCAAAATCGGCCGTGTATCAAATACTTGTTCTCCCCGCCACTTTATTAGGTACACCTGTTTAATTGCTTGGTAACACAAATTGCTAATCAGCCAACCACATGGAAGCAATTCAATGCATTTTAGGCATCTAGTTGTGGTGAAGACGATTTGCTGAAGTTCAAACCGAGCATCAGAATGGAAAAGAATGGAGATTTAGGTGACTTTGAACGTGGTATGGTTGTTGGTGCCAGACGGGCTGGTCTGATGCCGCCTACACACACGACCGTTTTTAATGTCATTGAAAAAAACGACGTTTTTCTCGACGTGATTCTTCTCAAGCCTGCCTTGCCTACACACTATCGTGAAAAAAAATGCTTGAGCAAAGCGCTGTGATGTACAACACGTACGACGGCACTATAAAGGGGAAGTTCCATTCGGATGGCGCCACCCTTTGGGCTGCTTTTGCTGATCCTCGTGTTAATAAAGTTTGGCGAGAGACGATTCGCGCTTTTCAGCCTCGTGCTCTTCAGTCCGTTACAGTGTGACAAATGTGCTATCTCCATTACGAACGCTAGTTTTACCAGAACGAGCGCTCACGTCTCATAACTTGCTTCTGAGCATGCGCGTTTTTTTCACGTCAAAGCGTACACACGGCCGTTTTTCATGACGGGAAAAACGACGAGAAAAATTAGAGCATGTTCCAAATTTGTAATGCCCATTTTTCACATCGTGAAAAATGCTCTGGAGCCCACACACAATCGTTTTTAATGACCAAATAAAAAAATGAAATTTTTCTCGTCATGAAAAACGGTCGTGTGTACGCGGCATCAGTATTTCAAAAACTGCTACTGGGAGTAGCGCTGTGATTTTCACACACAACCATCTCTCGGGTTTACAGAGAATGGTCCAAAAAAGAGAAAATATCCAGTGAGCGGCAGTTGTGTGGAGGAAAATGCCTTGTTGATGTCGGAGGTCACAGGAGAATGGGCAGACTGGTTTGAGATGATAGAAAGGCAACAGCAAAGCCCCATACACACGGTCGGACTTCCATCTGACTTTTCCGTGGATTTTTGTCCGAACGGAGTTGGCCGGGCACACCCATAGCATACACACCACAGGACTTTTCTGCAAACTTTCCCAAAACTTTTTGCAACATCACGTGGTTTTTCTGCTCTTTACCGCCACCCTTTGGTCAACTTCTGCTATTGTTGGTTGATTTTAACATTAGTTGTTTTGTCCATTGGACAAAAGTCCGATGGTTTTCTGTACACACGGTCGGACTTTGCTCCATTGGACTTTTGTTGGCCAAAAGTTTGTCCGTTTGCAGACCCAACATTTGTCCGATGAAAACAAAAACAAAAAAAAAAGTTTGTCCGATGGAGCGTACACACGGTCGGATTGTTGGTCCAACTTGCTCAAAATGAAGTTTGTTGGCCAAAAGTCCGACCGTGTGTAACTCAAACAATCACTTGTTACAACCAAGGTATGCAGAATACCATCTCTGAATGCACAACACATCGGACCTTGAAGCAGATGGGCTACAGCAGCAGAAGACCACACCAGGTGCTACTCCTGTCAGCTAAGAACAGGAAACTAATGCTACAATTCACACAAGCTCACCAAAATTGGACAATAGAAGATTGGAAAACGTTGCCTAATCTGAGTCTCGATTTCAGCTGCGACGTTCAGATGGTAGGGTCATAATTTTGGCGTAAACATGAAATCATGGATCCATCCTGCCTTGTATCAATGGTTCAGGCTGGGGGTGGTGGTGTAATGGTGTGGGGGGGATATTTTTCTTGGCACACTTTGGGCCCCTTAATACCAATTGAGCATGGTTTTAAACTCCACGGCCTACCTAAGTATTGTTGCTGACCATGTCCATCCCTTTATGACTACAGTGTCCCCATCTTCTGATGGCTCCTTCCAGCAGGATAATGCACCATGTCACAAAGCTCCAATCATCTCACCATTTGGTTTCTTGAACATGACAATGAGGTCACTGTACTCCAATGGCCTCCACAGTCACCAGATCTCATCCAAAAGAGCACCTTTGGGATGTGGTGGAATGGGGGATTCGCATCATGGATGTGCAGCCGACAAATCTGCAGCGACTGCGTGATGCTATCATGTCACTATGGACCAAAATCTCTGAGGAATGTTTCTAACACCTTGTTGAATCTATGCCACTAAGAATTAAGGCAGTTCTGAAGGCAAACAGGGGTCCAACCTGGTACTAGCAATGTGTACCTAATTAAGTGGCCAGAGAGTGTATGTGTTTGCTTTGCCAGGTCTCTACACCTGCCAAGGCAATTGGTGGGGGTTTCACTCTTCCTTTTCCTTTTGCGTTCTTATTTGTTTAATGTTCTAGAGAATGCGAAGGAGTGAGACTCCCAGGCTGACGGTAAGCCCCCCTTTCACACTTATACGACTTGTCCCACGATTTTGGACTGCAAAATCGCATGACAAGTCATTCTCCATGATTTTGAATGCCTACCATTCATATTGGCACGACTTTAAGTCGTGCCGACTTCAAAGTAGTTACTGCACTACTTTTTTTCTGAAGTCGGATTCCGTATTTACAGATCCGACTTTGGCATGCGACTTGTGCATGAAAGGGAACTCCACGCCAATTTTTATAAAAAAAACAAAAAAAAAACGGCATGGGTTCCCCCTTCATGAGCATACCGTGCCCATCAGTCTGGTATGGATTTTAAGGGGAACCCCACGCCGTAAAAACAGTGTGGGGTCCCCCCAAAATCCATACCAGACCTTTATCCAAGCACCAGCCCGGCCGGTCAGGAAAGGGAGTGGGGACGAGCGAGCGCCCCCCCTGAACCGTACCAGACCGCATGTCCTCAACATGGGGGGTGGGTGCTTTGGGGCAGGGGGGTCCTGTGCGCCCCCCCACCCCAAAGCACCTTGCCCCCATGTTGATGAGGACAAGGGCCCCTTCCCGACAACCCTGGCCATTGGTTGTTGGGGTCTGCAGGCGCGGGGCTTATCGGAATCTGGGAGCCCCCTTTAATAAGGGGGCCCCCAGATCCTGTCCCCCCACCCTATGTGAATGAGTATGGGGTACATCGTACCCCTACCAATTCACCTGGGGGAAAAAAGTGTCAATAAAAAAAACGCACTACACGGTTTTTTGAAGTAATCTATTAGGCAGCTTCGGGGGTCTCTTCCGACTTCGGGGGTCTCTTCCGACTTCTCCGCTCTCTTCTCCAGCCTCTTCTCCCGGTCTCCGGTTCTTCTGCCGGGCTCCTCCGCTATCTTCTGCTCTTTTGCTAGCGGTTGCCCAGTCTTCTCTGTCGTCTTCCTCCCTCTTCTCTTCTTCCGATGTTGACACAACGCTATCTCCCACTGTAATGCCGTGTGCGCAGTGCGCAACGACTTATAAAGGCATGGGGCGTGGTCACCAGGTGATGTCATTATGACGTCACAGTCCCGGGTCACCGGGTGACATCACCCGGTGACTACGCCCCATGCCTATATAAGTCGTCCCATGCCTGTGTGCTGGCCGTCTTTCCACAACTTCCTGGATTCCCTGCATGCTTTGCAGCTTCTCCTCCATTTCTAAGGACTATGTATCCCATGGTACCTGGCTGCCTTCAATTAGTTTTCCTGTACTGACTTCCCAAAACTCCTCCTTCCTCTCAGCACCTCTGCAGTTCAGCAGGCGGGCTCTGTGAAATGTGTGAGACAGCAGTGCCTACTTACAGGGCATAGTGACTACGTGGCACAGAATACGAGAAGGTAAATGTGTGGGATCTTCACAAAGTAAGTTTACAAACTTCATGCTCATTCAGATTATTAGGAATTGGCTACAAATAGTCAGCTATTCCCCCTCCTCTTCTTCTTCTTTCTGCAGGGCTTCCAGGATGGATCAGAGCGATTCTGAATGATCAATGCTGACACAGAGCATAGTTATGATCCGTCCCAGAAGCTCTGCAGAAAGAAGGCGGAGAAGAGTGGGAAAAACCAAACATCTGGTGATGAGCTCTTGGGTTGCCAGCTCTCTATACCTGCCAAGTCAGTTAGTGGGGGTACACAGGGGCAACACGACTTCCAGCGCGATTTTATGAGGCAACTCAGACACGACTTGAGAATGAATCACAGCACGACCTGGAGCTACTTACAAGTTGCCTACAGGACAGGAGACATTCCAGTGGCTAATCAAACAAGAATCAGCTCTGTGGGAGGGAGGGGTTTGCAGGAGAAATGTATGTTTTCTTCCTGGAGAGTTGCTCCTATTAAGACAGTGAGAGGCGACTCCCATTGAAATGAATGGTTACAGGTCGCCTAGGAGTCGGATTGAAGTAGTACAGGGACCTTTTTTGAAGTCGGAGCGACTGCAGTAGTGTGCATAAGGACGGCTCCATTAACTTACATTGATTTCTTAAGCCAGCGCGACCTGAGGCGACTAGGGGCGACCTGGGGCGATTTGGAGTCGGATCCAAAGACGCCCCTGTGTGAATGGGCTCTTATGGATTTCTATTTGTTTACTATTGTGGAGAATAGAGCAGAAGGAGTGAGACTCCCAGGCTGACAGCAGGGCCCGAAACTTTGGATGGAAAGTTTTGGTTGCTGGAGCCCTTGAGAGTTAGAACATTGAAAATCCAGAAATAATAAAAGTAAATAAATAAAAGGGTTTACAGCATGAAATATGGTCAGTTATGATGAGTTCATGCAGAGGTTTTGGTTTATTAGTCCTCCTCAGTGCAAGATGTAAACTCTCTGGGCTGTGAAGGACTTGGGAAACAATGACAATGTATAATCTGCCAGGTTATGGTGAAGGGGCCTGAAGTCATTAAATAGCTCCCCAAACCCTGCAGCAAATATAGGAGGTGCATTTTTTTCACCAGCATTCCAATGCACTTTTTTATGCAATTCCTCCTGGTTTCCACAAGATGGCAGCATAAGGATGTGCTAAGGCTGAGAATTTTTGCGTTCATTTCAAGGCGGGTAATAAACGAGAGAGAGACTCAGAAATGTTGACTCTGGCCCTGCTATTTACACGCCTGACTTCAAAGGCTTCAAACAGCTGCTTTGTTCCGTGAGGCACTTAACCATTTGGCTGTTGTTGAAATCCATTGAGTATATACATTTGTTTGTATTTTTACCTTTCTTGCGGAAAATCCACAGAGTATCGGCATGTTAACCCAGGAAATAAGCACATACGGTGGCAAGTGCAATGTGCTTTAGGGCTGGTCTTTAACGGAAAAGCTGTTAAGGCTCAGGCCTTTTTACAGTAATCCTACCAAAAGTAGCCACGCCAACTATTCTGTTAACCAATCCAAGCTTGGGTCTAATGAAATATTGGACCTTGTGACATCCTTCAGGAACTAGATCCTGGTTCATTAATTACTGTGCACAAATATTACTTTTAGAAAAATGGCTGCCATGATGTTGGGAAATTTTTACATGGCTTCAGTTAGGCTACAGGCCTGGTGGCTATGATCTTGTTCATCTTGGCTTCCTCATCGTTGTAGAGAGTTAATAAACATGAACGTGTGAGGATCACCAATTGCTAATGGCAGTGCTTCTCAACCTTTATTGAGTCCAGGACAATACAAAATAATTTATTGAAATTCTGGAAGGCTCTTGATGGGGGGCTGGGTTTGTGTGGGGGGTCAGGGATCTCTGCAACAGACTTGATGGGCCTGTAAGAGCCCTTTCACACTGGAGCGCCCATAGTGTAGACGGTAAAACGCCGCTATTTTTACCGCCGACGCTATGGGCGAATTTGCGACGCATTTCGACCGCTAGCAGGGGGTTTTACCCCCCCCCGCTAGCAGCTGAAAAAGGGTTAAAACCGCCCGCAATGCGCTGCTGAAGCAGCGCATTGCGGACGGTATAGCCGCGCTGTCCCTTTCATTTCAATGGGCAGCAGCGGTGGAGGAGCGGTAAACACAGCGCTCCTTCACCGCTGATAAAGATGCAGCTAGCAGGACTTTTTCTAACGTCTTGCTAGCGCAGCGCTCCAGTGTGAAAGCCCTCGGGCTTTCACACTGGAATGAATGGGGCAGCAGTTTAGCAGCGTTTTGCAGGCGATATTTTTAACGCTATAGCGCCTGCAATACGCTCCAGTGTGAAAAATGTGAAATGAGAAATGTGATGGTATAAAAATATCCTGAAATGTAAACCATCTAAGCACTTCCCTCTTTGTTGTTAAAGGGCCACTTAGAGTATATATTCAGTGGGGAAAATAATTATTTATTTGATCCCCTGCAGATTTTGTAAGTTTGCCCACTTACAAGGAATTTAAGGGTCTATCATTTTTATCATACTGTAGGTGTATTTTAAATGCTAAAGACAGAATATCAACCAAAAATCCAGAAAAAAAAAACGCATGATACAAATGTTATAAATTGAGTTGCAGTTCAGTGAGTAAAATAAGTATTTGATCCCCAATTGACACACATTTTCTGAAGTGCTCTGCACTACTGGAGGACATTGCTCCTTCAACCGTTATGTGGCTTCTCACTTTTTACATTTCATGTACTAGTTTCTGGACTGTTATGTTAAAGGGTAGCTCCACTTTTCTCAAAACAATAAAGCGTACACAATTGCGACACAAGTCATACTGTAATTGAATGTTATTAAAAATGACCTTTCCCTTTCAAAATGCAATATGACGACCTGGAGGTGTTTCGTACACAGAATGTCCCACAGAAACATATTGATTGGCTCACTGATTTTCCCAGAAGTTTGCACTAAGATACAAGTCAGATTTCAGGCATCCTCTGCAACAAAAATTTCATTTTTTTTGGTGAGATACTCCCAATAGGAATTCACATATAAAGGGATGCAGACCCTGCAATTTTCCTCATTTGGGCTTTGCATTTGCTGCAGTTGATTGATAATTAAGAAACCACTCCCATTAAATTCACTTTTGCACATGGGACACGGGGATTTCTTCAGAATAACTTTGTAATGTACATAGATCACCCAGAGGGGAATGTTGTTTTTTTTTTTTTCTTAACAAAAATGGAGTTACTCACTTCAGCTCCGGAAGGTTTCACCCCCCCCCCCCTTTTCATAACCAGGCCATTTTTTGCGATACGGCACTGCGTTACTTTAACTGACAGTTGTGTAGTCGTGTGACGTTGTACCCAAATAAAATTGACGTCCTTTTTTTTTTCCACAGATAGAGCTTTATTTTGGCAGTATTTGATCACCTCTGCGTGTTTTATTTTTTTGCGCTATAAATAAAAAGGCCGACAATTTTGAAAAAAAACAAAACAATTTTTTACTTTTTGCTGTAAAACACATCCAATAAAAAAAAAAAAATTTAAAAATCGAATTTCCTCATCAATTTAGGACAATATGTATTCTGCTACATATTTTTGGTAAAAAAAAATAACAATAAGCGTATATTTATTGGTTTGCGGCAAAGTTATATTGTCTACAAACTATGGGATATTTTTATGGAATAGTTTTTATTTTATTTTTTTACTAGTAGTAATAGCGGCGATCAGCGACCTTATATCGGGATTGCGGGGGACAAATCGGACACTAAGTGACACTTTATTGGGGACCAGTGACACCAATACAAGGATCAGTGCTAAAAAATCTGCACTATAGTTGTACTAATGACACTGACAGGGAAGTGGTTAACATCAGCGGCGATCAAAGGTGTCAAAAGTGTTACTAGGGAGTGCTGGCTTACTTTGGGGGAGGTGCTTTAACTGTGGGAAGACAGAAATCCGTGTTCCTGCTTAACAGAAATACAGGATCTCTATATTCCCTACCAACAGAACGGTGATCTGCAATGTTTACATAGGCAGCCCATCATTCATGCCTCTCTCTGGAGCGATCAACGGGTCCCAGCGGACATCGAGCACTGGACCTGCTTATTGGCTCCTGCTGTAACCAATCGCAGCGGGAGTGGATCGCCGGCAGCGGGAGTGGATCGCTGGCAGCGTGCGTGTGTGCACGCCCCATACCCAGAAGTGCAGAATCGCGTACCTGTACGTGATTCTGCGTATGGGAGCTGCCGCCCCACAGTAATTGTACGTGGGGCGGTCGGCAAGGGGTTAAAGCAGTTTGACTTTACTGCAAGTGACATCACTAAACCAAAACTTATCTGAAGCCCAAGAGTCAAAGCACGGTGGTTGCTGTTTATTGCATCCAAAACATGCATTTTCCATTCGTATACAGCAAATGTCCAGTCCTGCTAAACTCTACAACCCTTTTATCTCTCTGACAATGGTGGCAAGCTCCCAATGGTCACTGGTTGCTCCATAAAGTCCACTTCCAAGCACAAAAGAAAACCTTGTGTATAGTTATTGAATTTTTCCATGCAGTTGATCCACGGGCTTTAACGCGTTTAACTCAGTCGAATAATGCAAATAAGCTCCTGATGGAGTGAAATGCATTCTTGTGGAACAGGTGGATCAGCTTGTGCATGGAATACTTCAATAAATATACACAAGGCTTTTAATAGAGAGCATATTTTTTCTTTTGTGCTTGGAAATTTATTTTCCATTGTTGGTTTCCATTTTTGTTATTTTTTTCACTTGGAGAGTTTTTGGTAAGCCGACCACAGCAATCCCGAGTTGAGATTGTTCCCTTGTGACGCTGCTGATAGCATGATGTGAGTAAATGAATACACTTTTACAACCCAATTCCCCAAAATTTGGGGCGCTGTGTAAAATCTACAAAAAACAGAATGCAATGATTTGGAAATTTCAGAAAACCGTATTTTTATCACAATAAAAAGCAGAAAACATAAAATGTTTAAACTAAGAAAATTTACCATTTTGTGAACGGTGTAGCATTCCCTCTTCTTTTTAACAACACTCTGTAAATGTCTGGGAACTGAGGAGACCGGTTGCTGCAGTTTGGAGAGAGAAATGCTGTGTCATTCTTGCCTGATATAGAATTCTAACTGCTCAACAGCCCTGGGTCTTCTTTGTTGTATTTTATGTTTTGTTTTGTTGTATGATGTGCCAAATATTTTCAATCGGTGAAAGGGTTGGACTGCAGGTGTTCTTTTTTAGATTTGGTGACCCGTCGGATTTGGTAAGGGAAGTGACGTTCCGTCACCTGCGCATGCGTACAACCGCTGTTTCCTCGCATGCGTACAGCCGCCATTCTCTCGCCTGCGTATGCATACAGCCACTACCAGGTTGCCTACACTGACAGAACACCTGCATTTAGCAGAAGACAGCGGACATCTTGCTACACCCAGCTACGTCTTTAATTTAACAGTCATTTTAGCAATAAACTGAGCGTATAGAAATAAATATAGTACATTGACATCTCTCATGCTGTTTGCATGCTTAATTTTTAAAGGCTAAAGGTTTAGCGTTGATCAGTGCGGGGTGTAGTAATATGGCCTCTGCTACCTTCCTACTGCTTGCGTCCATCTTCTTAAATTTTATTACATCAAATCACCATCACAGATGTCAATATACTATAATTATTTATATACACTAGTTTTATATTGAGGACGTAGCTGGGTGTACTAAGATGCCCGCTGCCATCTTCTTTTCACTACAGTGTTCTGTCAGATTAGGCCAGTGTTTCTCGACCTTTTTTCAGTCAAGGCACCCTTTAAAATTATGGACAGTCTCGAGGCACCCTCCCAAGTTTTGGACAGTCTTGAGGCACCCTCCCAAGTTTTGGACAATCTCGAGGCACCCTCCAAGTTTTGGACAGTCTTGAGGCACCCCATCCTAAAAATGTAAAAACGATTCTAATAGTTTTATAATAATGCAGCAACAGCCACACATGTAGGACACCCAATTTTAGAGGTGCAAGTTGGTACTAACTAGTATTCCAATGTTTCTCCCTTTTTTTTTTTTTTTTTTTCCATCACTCAGCTAATGTGACCCCAAAACTGATGGAGAGAGGCAGGGGAGGGTCAAAACAAGCATGTTTAACAACATGTCCGCTGACACCCACCACCATCCGATCAAATCCTGTCCGCCAAAAACAGACCGATGGCGGTCCTATTCCCCATCTGTCTGGCGGATCAGATCAGATGGCATTGGATGGAAAAGGACAGGCGGTCCGTTTCCATTCGATTGCCCCATAGAGGAGAGTGCGACTGTGTCCGTGTCCACTCTGCATAGCGTCTGCCTGTTTAATGGGGATCAGCAGAGAGATCCCCTGCTGAGCAAGTGTATTACGCTTAGTGGGGAAGGGGGTGTGTAAATAGAAATAAAGCCATTTCAATCGGCTGCCCCACTCCCTGTCCACTCACTGTTAAGGAAAGGGTGCCAGATCAAGCCCGCAACACCTTCAACCTCTTCCCAGCTATCAAATTGGGAAGGAGATGTCGGAGGTGGGTGGGCAGTGACAGCAGGCGGGAAGCCCTCAGTGCCGTCACTGGCTGCTTGTCGCAGCCCCGGGCCACCAGATCCCTGGCAACTGCAAGCATTGTAATGGCAATGCCCTCAATCAACATAGTGAGCGCTGCATCCTGCTCCAGCAGGCCTCAAAGCCGCGGCCTCAATTACTGAATGGCGCGTCATCTAAGTCTGCACACCTGTGGGACAAGACACCTTCCACAGGGTAGCCCAGGCACCAATCTGCTAATTCTAGTCCCCAATGCGACCTGGTGACCGGGGTTTGTCAAGCCCTGCTTTAGGCAGTTCATTGATATCGTTTCACTTGTATTGCTTTATAAGGAGCCTGAATCATTGCTGCAATTTCTGTCAATAGAAAAGTTAGGTGCTGGCTGTGTTTTGTCAGTTTTTAGGGTCGTGGTCTGCCTGGTTCCTGGGATTTGTTCAGATACAGAATAGCTGTAGGGCCTATGAATAATAGGACCTTCCGGCATCAGATCAGCCCGTGCAATGGTAGCGAGGTCAAATTCCCCAACATTATCCTCTTCGGTCCAGTGGTTTAAATTGGCCACTTGTGACTAATGAGGAGCTCTCACATGAGCCTAGTTTGTATTGATGGTGTGTCACATGGATTAGCCTTTTAAGCCCAGTCTACTCTGAGGGGGATTACTGTCGCATTATGCAAGCTTTATGTACAGGCCTCAGCCATCTGAGAAATTTTACTTTTAGCCTTCAGAAGAACTCCACTATGTGTTTTTTTTTTTCTCGTGTCTGAACTGGCTACATAACCCATATTTTTTTTTATAATCTTTATTTGTAACACCGAGAGTACAGCATAGCCAACAATGCCCAACTGATTAGGGTTTGCGAATAAGATAAAGGCAAGTGCATCCACATAAATGGCTACAAAAACATAGGATATAAAGGGGGATGGGGAGGAAAACATATAAAGCAACATTGCTGAAGAGGATATCCCCCAGGTGACCCCCGGGGTTACCCTGGGTAAGCATTCTGACTGAATAAAACATGAGATCCATGCTGAGGGTCAGCTCCAAAATGCCAGGATGCCCCACCGTGAAGTGGCCACAGGGGACCCCACAGGCACCAGAGGAGGGGGGCAACGAGGCCTCCATCCAGGGGCACAGCTGCCCGGGCCCATCCCAGGACCACCCAGGGCAGGAGCCCCGCTAAGGCAATGGAATCATAGGTCAGGTATTTCACCTAGTGCAACATACATAATACAACAAGAACAGGAACTGAGAAACGCATCATATAAAAAAAAAAAAGAAATTAGAAAATAATACAATCTAGTCTCCCACAATGACCGGATCGCAGGGAGAAAAACACAAACGTTGGCAAGGGGTACAAAGATTGGGTTCAGGCATTAGCATCACAGTTCAAGTAGGTACTCTCAGCGAGGGTTCTGCCAACTCCAACAACGCAACCTCCAAGCTGGATGGCAATGGGTCAGGATCAGCGTTGTACTTCTGCCAAGGTGCCCAGATACTAGTAAAACGCTCACGTCTATACTTACATGTCGCCACCCACTCCTCTAACATAACCCATTATAATCCTAAAAACTGTATACCTACTTATTTTGTAGAACTGCTTCTCATAGCATTCCCTGTGCCTGTTTTGTCTACATGTCCACTAAGGTAAGTGTTATCTATCCTTTGTGGACTATACTCCTTATCTTTTGATGACCATATAATGCATATGGGCTGCGGCATTGAGGATGGGCTCTAATGCCCATGCTCTACACTTATGAATCCATGACGATTGAGTTTTCTTTGTTGCATGCTCCCAGCACAGTGATCGAGCTGTCACTTATAACTCCAGGTCTCTAGTAATGATTGGGAGCTGGCAGTACTGGTCTCTGATCATGTGACCACTGTGACAGCCAATCACAGTGCAGTACAATGCTAGCAACACCTCTCAAAGCCTGCTGCGTATGCGTTTTGTCAGCTTCAATGGCTGCCCCAGGGGCCAGTCTTCAAAGGAGCATGTCCTGCTCCATGTACTCGCTGGCATAACAAACCAAAGCCACACACTGTCAATTTCTAAAGCGGAGTTCCAACCACTTTTTTTTTTTTTTTTTTTTTTTTAGAGGGCACCCGTTCTGCTGTTATTAATCTCATTTTATAACTAACAATGTCAGTAAAACTGCCGCTGTATTTCCTTTTTTTTTTTTAAACTAACCTTTTGTCTTTTCTTTGCTGTATGTTTCAATCTTACTGGGCATGTGAAGCCCATTAGGTCTCTTTTCTGGGATAAGGTGCATTACACACAGGGCGCAGTGAAGGGATTGTCTCTGGTTGCCATCGTGATGCTAAGAGGCGGTGTTCTATCAGAAAGCCGCTGCCCATCAGAATCTGCAGCTGAAGTGATGTTGCATCGCGGCCATCTTGGTACACCTGCACTCGTCCGCAGTAAGCCTAGAGTTAGAAGTCTGAAAGCGGACATCTTTATACACCCACCGGAGTCTTGCTTTTAAAATTAAACATCAAAGCAGTCAAGCGGACTTCTAAATACAGTATTTCACTATATAAGCGGAGTTTACTTTTAAAAATAACTGTGAAAAGCAAGACTCCGGTGGGTGTATAAAGATGTCCACTTGCCGACTTCTAACTCTAGGCTTATTTTGGACGAGTGCAGGTGTACCAAGATGGCCGCAACGCAACTTCACATCTGTTGTATATAGCGGTGATGCCCACTGACTCCTGGGAATCATGACACACATCTCCCAGGAGCCAGTGCGTCGCAGGAGGTGATATAAATCCCAGCGGATGGGGGAAACAGGAAGTTATAATTAAAGCCATGGAAACAAGGTAAAGGAAGAGGGAAAAAAAAAAAGCCCAATGCTGTTTTTTTGGTCAATTCTGAAGCTGATCGTGTTCAGATGAAAAAGTGGGTGGAACTCTGTAATAATATGAACCAAATACTGGCTTCAGCTCTGATACTTTTCACCCGGATTGGGCTTATTCAATCACAGTGGTCACATAATCAGGAAGTCCGCCCCACCCCACCTGAGCTAAATGGGTGCCGTGGATATGAAGGGGTTAAAGCCAAAAACTAAATATATTGCAGTTTACTAGTCCTTAAAGTGGTGGCTGTATTAGTTTTCTTCTTTTCCAGCCTTTATTCCTTTTATTTTTACCCTGGTGAGCCTGCCCTTATCCCTTCCTTTTCTAGGGTGGCAAAGCTTACTCACTGTACTGTGTCTGTGAAAAAGTAGTGTTGTTACCCTTAAGCCGACCATAGATGGAGCGATTTTCTTTCCTGAAACTGTGTACAATTTAAGGACTGGTAAGCTGCAATATGTAAAAAAAAATTTTTGGGGGGGGGGGGGGGGATAAATACTGTATAATTTAAATTATTCTCATTAGTCCCTTCCTCTGAAGAACCTAACAATCTAACATCTCTTTCACAGTGGCACACAGGTACATTATAGGGCTAAATTTGAGTAAAAGCTATTTTCAGATTGGATGACGTAGGGCTGAACAAACTCTCTGCTCTAAGCAGCTTCTTCCCATCGCCACTTGAACCCTGGGTGCTGAAAGAAAACTGAGCCATCTTTTCTCACTCCTCAGAAGCAAAAAAAAGGGCTGCTGCACACCGGATTAATCACAAACTTTCCCAATTTTATTGTAGCACATCTACAAACATTGTGCTCAAGGACCACCCCTGCTGATGCGTTTCACCCAATCAAAGCTTAATTGCTACTACAGTGATTGCCACTGCTGCTGGCTTCCAGGTCCCGAGCCGAGCGGCTGCCCTTCTGCTTACAGAACACAGGAGGTTGCTTGCTTGGCACAGGCACCATTTAGGGATTACTTTGTGTTTTCTAAATGAATGCAACGTGTCCCCTGATTGTTGCGTCACCGCCCCAACTCTCCACCTCGTTCAATTAAAGATCATTTTGCGTTCATTGACAAAATCCAAAGTAATCCTTCAGCGCCGCCTGTGCAATCTCCTGTGTTCACAATGCACTGGGGCAGACACTCTCCACAGGACCCAGAAGCCAGTGGAGATCATGGTGGTAGCAGTACCTACTACAATGATTCCCAGCTTCCATGGGAGTCCTCCAGGTATGACACATACATACCTACACTGGCCCAAGCTGGACCAATGTAACTATGTAAAGAGTACCATACCTAAACTTCAGCCTTAATAAATCGAATCCAAGACATCAGTCCTACCAGAAAAGAACACCAACCTCTTTACCACCATCCTGCCACTTTATAAAAATGGTGCATGGATAGCTTGTCCTTTAATCCCTGGGTGGCACACTATAGCACCCTATGGCTTTAGGCTAAGTCAGATGTCATTTTTTTTAATTTATTTTTTAACTATCCCAGTTATGCGACTGCTAATTTATATTTCTTTTTCGTACATCACGGGACACAGAGCGACTTAGTCATTACTAATGGGTTATATAGTTTACCTTCAGGTGTTGGCACTGGCCAATTCCAAACCGGAAGTACCCTCCCCTATATAAGCCCCTCCCACCCGGGAGCACCTCAGTTTTTTGCCAGTGTCTAAGGTGTTGGCCAAAGAGTAACATGTGTTTTCACTGGGCTTGCGTACAGGTTCTTTTGGGCCTTAGTAAGCTGTTCCGGATCCCACCAAAAAAGCTTCATAGCTAAACGGTCGGTACCCGGGCCTTGCAGCAGAAGAGCAAGGTTTTGCCTGTAATGCTTCTCTTAGGAGGGCTGGACCCTGGGATCCAGAGCTCTGGTCATACCCACGACCAAGACGCTGTCTGTGCAGGGTGCTATACAGGTCCAGGGGAGTGGAATCCTTGGGAACCCGGTCCCTGAAGGTTTAATTACAATGCCTGCCGTGATAGGTGAAGTTTGGACTTTTGTGGACCAAACAAAGTCCTGCGGCGGGGATCAGGTAAGTGGGGGCCCTCAGGAACTTGGTTCTATTGGGGGACCCCCAAGCCTAATTTGTCTTTCTGTCTGTTACCTAACGGTATTCCCGCTAAATATCTGTGTTTGCCTATATCTACTGAAAATGTAAAATTTTAATAGTAGTCAAGAAAAAAAAAAAAAAAAACAGGGACCGCGGTACCTGTGTTAAACCACTAGAGGCCGCTGTAGTCCATTTTTCTTGTAAATGTGGATCTTTGGTTTTCTCAACTCAAAAGATCCAGGCAGCTGGTAAGTTTCTCTGAGGGAATCCACTTCCTCTGCCCTGTTGCTGCGTTCATCCACCGCACAGGCCCTCCGGCAAAAAGGGCCCTGGCTCCTAGTCCTCTGTTGGTTTTCGAAAAGGGCGCCATTGGCGCACGGGCGCGCGCGCGGGCGCGTGCACGCGCCTCCTATGAAAAAAAAGGGGCGGGGCGGGTGGATGACGCTCGATGCGCGCCGCGGCGCTTCTGCGCATGTGCGGGCGTCCCAGCATGGTAAAAGACACAGTACAAGTGTCAGCTGCATGCAAACAGAGCTAGCAACAAACAGTGGCACACAGAGGCGGTTGATGCAGGCATCCCCATAGAAAGGCACTTTAGTGGACACCAGCTGGTATATAGCAGCACCTGTGTTAGACTATTACCAGCAAAAATTGGTGTATGACGACGGGAATACCTCAGCTTTGTGCTTAAAGGATATGTCGTCCAGACGCTCCGGAAATAGATCTTCCAGGAAGCCAAAGGGGTCTCCATCGGGCTCTGAGGATATTGGGCATGCTTGCACTGCACCAATCTCCCCTGAGAATGCAGAGGTCAGTAGCCGTAGAAACCCCGCAGGAATGCCTGGTGCTGCGGCTGTCCCCAGTCCACCTGCTCCTGTATATATAACAGAGGAGGTTTTATCCTCAACTCTGGGAGGATTGGAAGAGAGATTAACAGCATTGATCGCTGCTTCCCTGTCACAGGAAAAGCGCGTCCGATCTCCGTCTCCTCCTTCAGAGTGCCTGTTAGTGGAGGAACAGCCCCACACAGAGATCGACCTACCTGAAGGGGATCAGGATGAGGTTGATTCACTTATAGAGGAATCAACAGTGGAAGAACCTTTTCTCAGCTTCTCAGGCTGAAAGATTATGGGTTCAGTCTCTGACTAACATGGTCCGATCAGCATTTAAAATTGGAGTCTTTACTAAAATCTGCTTTCTCTACAGCAAGTATGGTGACACAACCTGCGGTAGCAGCGATTGGAGTCTGCCAAGCAGTGAAAGATCAGTTGAAACAAGTCTTAAGGGACTTACCAGATCAGCAGGCTCATGCCCTAGCTGACCTGCCTAGAGCCTTGTGTTTTGCGGTGGACGCCATAAAGGATACAATCCAACAGGCCTCCCGCTTTACGCTGTCTATAGTACATATGCGTAGGCTTCTGTGGCTCAAAAACTGGTCTGCTGAAGCTCCCTGTAAAAAACTGCTGGTTAGCTTCCCATTTCATGGAGAACGCTTATTTGGAGAAGATCTGGACAAATATATCCAGAAAATTTCTGCCGGTAAAAGTTCACTCTTACCGGTTAAGAACAAGGGTAGAAGTCCTTCTTTTAAGAGGCCTACCTCTCCAGTCCCGGGCACATCGGCTGGGAAGCAGTTCCGACGGCCTCCGCGGTCAAATTCAGGGGGCAGAAATCAGGGACAATCACAGGGTAACAAGAAGCCCTGGATCAAGAGAGGTACAAAACCTCCCCCTAAGGCATGAAGTATTGCCCCCGCTCAATCGGGTGGGGGGAAGACTTCAGTTGTTCACAGAGACCTGGCGGGACACCATCAGAGACAGATGGGTGCTCTCCGCAGTAAGTCTGGGATACAAGCTGGAGTTAAAAGGCACTCCTCCTGCCCAATTTATGAGGTCAAACGTGCCAAGAGATCCCCAAAAGAGAGGATCCCTCCTTCTGGCACTAGAACAACTATTGCTCCAAGGGGTAATCATGAAGGTTCCCCTGGAAGAAAGCGGATTCGGGTTTTACTCGAACCTTTTCACAGTCCCCAGACCAAATGGGGACGTGAGGCCCATATTAAATCTAAAAGGGCTAAACAAGTTCCTAAATATCAGGACCTTTCGGATGGAGTCGATCCGATCAGTGGCCACCGCCCTACAAGGGCAGGAATGGCTAGCCTCGATCGACATAAGGGATGCTTATCTGCATATTCCCATCTTTCCGGCCCATCAGAAATTTCTACGCTTTGCAGTAGAAGGGCGCCATTTTCAGTTCAGAGCCTTACCTTTCGGTCTGGCCACAGCACCACGAGTGTTCACAAAAATTCTGGCCCCATTATTGGCCAATCTAAGAACACAGGGTGTAACGATAATGGCATATCTAGACGACCTGCTACTAATAGACCACTCAGTGGAAAAGCTGGAAGTAGCTATTCACAAGACAATCGAGTATCTGGAATATCACGGTTGGATTATCAACCGGGACAAGTCAGCTCTAAGACCAGTCAAAAGTCTGGAATACTTAGGGCTAAGGCTGGATTCAAATCAGAGAAAGATTTTCTTACCTCCAGAGAAGGTGTCGTCTTTAAGAAATTTGACCCACTTAGTGGGTACAAAAAGAAAACCATCCATACGTCTCTGCATGAGGCTGCTGGGAAAGATGGTGGCTTCATTCGAAGCGGTACCCTACGGTCAATTCCATTCAAGGAATTTGCAAAGGGCCATACTGTCAGCCTGGAACAAAAAAGTTCAGGCTTTAGACTTACCAATGTCCCTGTCCCCTTCCGTTCGCAAGAGCCTCCATTGGTGGTTGGTGCCCCAGAATCTGGAAAGAGGGAAACCCTTCAGTCCGGTTTCTTGGAAGGTGGTCACTACAGATGCCAGCCTCATCGGCTGGGGGGCAGTGCTGGAGCAATGGTCTCCAGGGCAGGTGGTCAGAAACAGAAAAGGCCCTGCCCATCAATCTCTTAGAGATACGAGCAGCCCGGTATGCCCTAGTAGCATGGACATCCAAACTCCAGGGGTCCCCTGTCAGAATTCAATCAGACAATGCCACGGCAGTGGCATATATCAATCATCAGGGTGGCACCAAAAGTCGTGCAGCCCAGAAGGAAGCAAATTGCATCCTGGAGTGGGCAGAAAGATATGTCCCAGCCATATCCGCGGTTTTCATCCCAGGAGTGGAAAATTGGAGAGCGGACTTTCTAAGTCGCCAACAATTATGCCCGGGGGAATGGTCTCTTCACCCCGAGGTTTTCCAGGCAATATGCCAGCGGTGGGGAACACCGGATGTAGATCTGCTAGCATCCAGATTCAACGCAAAGGTGGACAGGTTTGTGTCTCGCACAAGGGATCCCCTAGCTTGCGGCTCGGATGCCCTAGTGTTCCCTTGGGATCGGTTCAAGCTGATATATGCATTCCCACCGCCACAATTGTTACCGCGATTACTCCGCAGAATCAGGGTAGAAAAGAAACCAGTGATTCTGGTGGCTCCAGCGTGGCCCCGAAGGGCATGGTACGCGGAGATTGTAAAAATGTCAGTGAGGAGTCCGTGGACCCTCCCACTTCGTCCGGACCTGCTGTCGCAAGGACCGATATACCACCCTTCCTTACCAGCCCTAGGTTTGACGGCCTGGCTATTGAGGCCCACATTCTGAAAAAGAGAGGGCTCTCTAATTCTGTGGTATCTACCATGATCAATGCCAGGAAACCGGTATCCAGGCAGATCTATTATAGGATCTGGAAAGCGTACATTACGTGGTGTGAGACCAAGAAATGGCATCCACGTAAGTACATGATAGGGAGGATTCTGGACTTCCTACAGTGGGCTGTAGATAGGAAGCTGGCCTTGAGTACTATCAAGGGTCAGATTTCGGCCTTGTCAATATTTTTTCAAAGGCCCTTGGCTTCGCATTCACTAGTCAAAGCCTTTATACAAGGAGTGATGCGTATTAGCCCTCCGGTTAGTATTCCCATATGTCCTTGGGACTTAAACCTGGTGCTGTCGGTTCTACAGAAACAACCGTTTGAACCATTACAACACATTTCCTTGGTTCTTCTCACCAGGAAATTGGTTTTCTTAGTAGCCATTTGTTCGGCTAAAAGAGTGTCGGAATTAGCAGCTATGTCCTGTAAGGAGCCATATCTGGTTGTCCATAAGGACAGAGTAGTATTACGTCCTCATCCAGCCTTTCTTCCTAAGGTGGTATCGAGGTTTCATTTGAACCAAGATGTGGTTCTTCCTTCTTTTTTCCCCAAACCTAGCTCAGTAGAGGAAAAGTTATTACATTCTTTGGATGTGGTAAGAGCAGTTAAAGCTTATCTAAAAGCCACTGCTCAGATTCACAGAACGGATTCTTTGTTTGTTCTGCCGGAAGGCCCCAGAAGGGGTCAGGCAGCATCAAAATCTACTTTAGCCAAGTGGATTCGACAGGTCATAATACAAGCCTATGGCTTGAGAAAGAGACCGCCTCCGTTCAAAGTTAGGGCGCACTCCACAAGAGCGGTTGGAACTTCATGGGCAGTGCATCACCAGGCCTCCCTGGCTCAAGTATGTAAGGCCGCAACATGGTCTTCGGTACACACGTTTACTAGATTCTATCAGGTAGACGTTAGAAGTCAGGAGGATGTCGCCTTTGGGCGCAGTGTGTTGCAGGCCGCAAAAGATCCTCATGCCTGATGGCGCCCAGCTTATGTACCCCCCCCTCATTTGGCATTGCTTTGGGACGTCCCATTAGTAATGACTAAGTCGCTCTGTGTCCCGTGATGTACGAAAAAGAAAAAGGGATTTTTATAACAGCTTACCTGTAAAATCCTTTTCTTGGAGTACATCACGGGACACAGAGCTCCCACCCCTCTTTTTGGGACACTTATTGCTTGGCTACAAAACTGAGGTGCTCCCGGGTGGGAGGGGCTTATATAGGGGAGGGTACTTCCGGTTTGGAATTGGCCAGTGCCAACACCTGAAGGTAAACTATATAACCCATTAGTAATGACTAAGTCGCTCTGTGTCCCGTGATGTACTCCAAGAAAAGGATTTTACAGGTAAGCTGTTATAAAAATCCCTTTTCTTTCTTCTAATACATAATTGTATTCGGCCAAATCGCACAATAAACGTTCTTGGCTTGCTCTGCCCATCTCTCATCGCCCCAGCTGTGCCAGGGAGCATGTAGGTGTTCAAGTGGCAACGTGGCATGCTAAAAGTCTTTCACCGCCAGCAAAAGCCCTCTGCCAATTAATCATCCCTGCAATGGCGCCTGCTCCCCATGCGTCAGATAAGCCAGGGTAGTGCAGTATTCCCCCCCCCCCTCCATTCATTAAGGAGATATTGTCTGAACTCTTCAGTATTCATGTTAGGGATGCTTTAAAAATGTAATTAATCTGCCTTTTTAATAATTATGCATTTTCGTTTGCGGGCGCCTGCGTATAATTGGCTGGTTTGCACCGTGGGAAGATTAAGGTGAATCACTTTTAGAGGAAAGTCAACTTCAAAAGCCAAATATATTCACAGAATGAAAAAAAACGGGCATCATAACATAGCAGAATTTACTGCGTGGTGCTTCGTTACTTCATTTACAGTAAATCAAAAAAAAGTATAGCTCCATGATGGCTATTCTAAGTGGAGAAAATGGGTTTTACAGTTTCCTCCTGGATTGGGTTTTGAACTTCGGAGGCTTTCAAAAGTTTTGGGAGTGATGAAGCGTCTAACCCTGTGTCCACATCTTACTAGAGACCAACAGCCTGATGGTGCAGGTGTGCACAACCTTTTTTTTTTTCATCTAGAGGCTGTCTGTGATTCAGTGTTCCACCCTGGTGGTCAGAGGAAGTCTCTACTCTTCTAGGGGGCTCCACCTAGGAGAAAGGTGGGAGCCAGTACAGCAGAGAGCTGTTGGCTACATGCACTGAGTTTGTGAGAAGACTTTCTGGTGGAGACAAATACGGGCCTGAGGTTTAAGGCCAGTGAAGAAATGGTGAACAGCAAAAACTCTGTGAGGTTAGCAACCGACTAACCACCTGACGAAGTATACGTAAGCGAAATAACGTGGTCATGGGTGTACAACATTATTAACACTAACTATATTTAAGCCGAATTAGATCTTTAGTTTAGTAAAAAGTAGGTAATTGTGAATTATTTTTTTCCTGCAGTCTGTGTCCCTTAAGGCCTCATGTACACTGCTGCTGGTAAACAGACGTTTAGGAGCAGTTGGGCACTTTTTTCAACTCTCCTCTGTTATCTTATCAGTACATGTACACAGGGTCGTTTACAGTCGGTTCTAGGCAGTTGAGTTTTTAGAGACTTTTTTTGGAAAGCAAAAAAAAGGTTCAGAAGCTGAGTTTAGAGGCATTTCAAACGCCAAACGCTTTTAAACGTGGCTAAACGCAGCTAAACATGTTTTGTTTACAGGCGTTTTTTCATTTTTGGCTATTTTGAAAATAAAAACGTATTTTTTATTTTTATTTTTTTAGAAACGCTTCTTAACACAAACGCGCCATGTAAACACTGCAAAACGGACGTTTTAAACGTGGGTTACTATCTGTCAAGTTAAATAGTTCAGGAGAGGTTGTAATAATGTCCTGTGTACGTGAAGCCTTAAGCCTCGTACACACGAACGAGTTTCTCGGCAAAAACCAGCAAGAAACTTGCTGGCAGAGATTTTTTGCCGAGAAATTCGTTCGTGTGTATGGTTTCTCGTCAAGAAAAGCGGCAAGAATCTCGACGAGAAAATAGAGATCCTGCTCTCTATTTTCTCGTCGAGATTCTCGTCGGCATGTTTCTCGACGAGAAAAGTGAGTGTGTGTACACTTACCTGTCCTCCCGGAAGCCCGCGCATGTTCGAAATGAATTCGACGCATGCGCGGTAGCTTCCTAGGCATACGTAGGGTATACCAAGATGGCGGCGACGGCATCGAATGTGACGAGCGCATGCTCGTCGTAGTCGATGACGTCACCGCGTACGCTCCATTTAAAGAACCGCGTGTTCTTTGAATCGAGCGTCTGTACACTCGGCCGGGACAAGTTTCTTGTCCAAGAATCTCGTCGAAAAAAACGACATGTTTTTTTCGTCGAGAATCTCGGCCGTGTGTACGAGGCCTTAGGGATATTTTTCCTTGCTTCTTGTGCCAAAGACACAAGAAATGAGAGAAGGTCTGTAGAATACAGGAAATCCTCTCTGTGTCCCCAGTGATGATTTATTTCCTATGACGACTTAAAATTTTGGATTTTCCCATTACTTTTACTCTTCTGTGCCTTGAACCTCATATCTTTGGAGTGAGATTTGGTGATGTCACTACTGTGCTGCTCACTGTTCTCCTTGATGGAGAGGAAGCTGTACAGGAGGACCTGCAGTGCAGTTCTTCTTCCTTCTTGCTTCTTTCTTCTTTTTCCTTCTTTCTTCCTTCCTTCTTTTTCCTTCTTTCTTCCTTTCTTCTTTTTCCTTCTTTCTTCCTTTCTTCTTTTTCCTTCTTTCCTTCCTTCCTTCTTTCTTCCTTCCTTCTTTTTCCTTCTTTCTTCCTTCCTTCTTTTTCCTTCTTTCTTCCTTCCTTCTTTTTCCTTCTTTCTTCCTTCTTTCCTTCTTTCTTCCTTCCTTCTTTTTCCTTCTTTCTTCCTTCCTTCTTTTTCCTTCTTTCTTCCTTCCTTCTTTTTCCTTCTTTCTTCCTTCCTTCTTTTTCCTTCTTTCTTCCTTCTTTCCTTCCTTCCTTCTTTTTCCTTCTTTCTTCCTTCCTTCTTTTTCCTTCTTTCTTCCTTCCTTCTTTTTCCTTCTTTCTTCCTTCCTTCTTTTTCCTTCTTTCTTTCTTCCTTCTTTTTCCTTCTTTCTTTCTTCCTTCTTTTTCCTTCTTTCTTTCTTCCTTCTTTTTTTCCATCTTCCTTCTTTCTTCTCCTTCCTTCTTTTTTTTCTTCATTCTTTCTTCCTCTCCTTCTTCCTACTTCCTTCTTTCTTCCTCTCCTTCTTCATACTTCCTTCTTTCTTCCTCTCCTTCTTCATACTTCCTTCTTTCCTCCTCTCCTTCTTCCTACTTCCTTCTTTCCTCCTCTCCTTCTTCCTACTTCCTTCTTTCTTCCTCTCCTTCTTCCTACTTCCTTCTTTCTTCCTCTCCTTCTTCCTACTTCCTTCCTTCTTTCTTCTTGCTTCTTCTCCTTCCTACTTCCTTCTTTTTTTCTTCTCCTTCTTCCTACTTCTTTCTCCTTTCTTCTTCCTTCTTTCTTCTTTCCTTCTTCCTTTAAATTGTTCACCTATCCTGGTGTATCTTTAATATTTCCCTATTCATCAGCACACCAGCCATCGAGTGGGTCAGCTCTATCAGGATGGCTGCCTCCACACAGGGGCAAAGTGCAGACCGAGGCCTTGTAAGTCAGTAATGAGGAAAAGAACCAAAGGGGGCCTATAGGCAACATCAGAGACTGGTCCTTTTTCCTTCTGCTTGCCTTTTTTAGACACAGCTGCACTGGTAGATACTCATATACTGCAGTCAAGTCATTTGCATTGTTTGCAGCTATTGTACTATGTCTTGCAAATTTGTATTTCTTTTTTTAAGCGCAATGTGACTGTTGACCCTTAAAGCGAAGGGTAACCTATAGCAACTCTGGCATGGTTTGCTAAAGAAAGATAAGAGAAGGATGGTCCCTCTTTGGTTGCACTTTTCCGCATCGGGAATTGTTCACCTTACTTGCTACTCATTTGGCTTTGCATACAGCTCGTTAATGGCGCACAAGGATGGTTTAGCTGCTAATGATCCCAGTGTACAGCTTGTCCCTGCTGGTAACGCAGTGTGTACAGTCAAACATCCGCCTCCCCCATGGGAGAAAGTGTAAAACACACTTGCCATCTCCCAGAAGGCTCTTTAATACATTCATAATAATTAGTCCACTAATGTGTCATTAAATCTCATTCGTTCTGATTGTCATCTGCAGCTCGGGATGTGCAGTTTTTTTTTTTTTTTTTTTTACTCTCGCTGTTTTAGTAATGAGACCAGCGAGATCTCATCTTTCCATTTTATTTTTTTTATTTAAAGACAGATGTTGTGACAAGTTTATCTATCCACGCAGAATTATTTTTAGAGTATTTTCTCAGTTTCGTGATTTTTCTTCTGAAATTTAAATGACGCTCTTTTTCTTCTGTAATCGCTGCTCTTTCTTGTAGGGTCGCACCTGCGCAGCCTTGGCGGGGGGGGGGGGGGGGGAGAGGGGTTTCTGTTGATGGATGGAGCAAAGTTTGAGGATTACTCGGTTGGCATTAGAAGCGGCAGTACAAAATAGAACTTCAAATATACTGTTTGCTTTTGGCTATTGAAAGGTCAGAAGTAGAAATTTTGGTCTGCCTCTTGCCACAGGGCGAGGTGAGTATACGGAACAAGGAGCTAGGTTGGTGTTTGTTCATGCTTAGGTTAGGTTAGTGCTGGAATCAGGGATTTGAAGGTTAGGTTTATTTTTAGGGTTAAAGTGTTACTAAACCCAGGAGCCTGCATTCACTATATCTGGTCTCCCACAGTACACAGAACATGGAATATTTTTTAGTAAATATAAACTGCTAAATACCTTTTCTCATCAGCAGTATATAGCAGTCTTGTTACTTTTATCAGTCTGGTTAATGCTTGTAGGAGAAGTTTTCATTCTCCTCTGACTGTCCTATGAGGCTGCATGACCCCTGACCCCTGACCCTCTGTCTGGATGGTGCTGATTGGCCCTGTGCTGATCACATGCACCCTCCCAAAAAAAAAAAAAACCTCTCTATCAATGCAGACCAAACTGAGCATGTGCAGCTTGTCCCCAAGGCTCTGTACTATCCAGAGATGAGTTGGAGACACTGGAAGAAGGTGAGGATAAGAGAAGACCGGATCAAACAGGCTTTTTACACAATGCAGAGGATTAACCCCTTAGGTTCCACAGTGTGTATGACAAGCATGCTTTACTACATATACAGACTGATTTTACTGTTGTGGGTTTAGTAACAGTTTAAAGTGGACCTGAACTCAAAAAAAGTGAAGGTTTGCTTTTTTTATAGGGAATATATAGGTAGGTTAAAGTGGTTGTAAACCTCAGACATGAAATATGAACAAAGCATATCCCTCTATAGTGTGTACTTGTCTCAATCCAGAGCACGAAGTGTCATTTCTGTCTTCTGCCTCCTTTCTCTGCTATCAGCATGAATCACTTCTGACAAGTTTTTATGACACCAAGAGAAAAAAGGTGACAGGTGAGGGAGCAGTGTTGCCCACCTCCCTCACTTTTTTTTTCTACTGACAAAATATGTAAAATTTACTGGCGGGCAAATTTTTTGCTAACGGCCTGGATTTTTTTTTTTTATGGAACTCTTATTAAAAACTAAGACAACTGATATTTAAACAATATAAACACAATATGGAAACACTAACAATACCCCTACTAAGTAATTTGCCTGGTTTACACTACTAAAAGTCAAGACAGCACGACAAATTATCAACCCCTGATATTTACAGTTGTAAAAAAAACTGTTGGTCAATTTACTGACGGATGGCAACCCCTGGAGGGAGCTCAAGCTGATTGACAGCCTTAGCTCTGCTCCTGTGTGCTGTGTGAAGGGTGGGGCATGTCCCTTCCCTCCAATCGGCTCTCATAGCTCTCCCCACTGAATGCTGCAGTGTGTAAATTCAGCTTTCTGCCCTCTTTTTTTCCTGACAGCTCAAACAAGCTTTATAAATTCTGCACTTTGAACAGATGTAGAGAAGAGAAGACTGCAGATAGAAAGGAACAACCTTAGTAGGAGGATTTAAATGTACCTAAGCAGTGCCCTGAAAAAAATAGCAGCATACTTCCTGTGCCTAGGTCTTCTTATGCCTTGAGCCTCATAACTGTATATGAATAAATGTAAAAAAAAAAAAAAAAAGTTTAAAACATGTAAATATACCATATTTATCGGCGTATAACACGCACTTTTTTTCCCCTGAAAATCAGGGGAAAATCGTGGGTGCGTGTTATACGCCGATACCCACATCCCTGAGCTGTCTCCGCTGTCTGTGAGCGGAGCGGAGCGAGATACACATAGCCGAATGTACTCGGCTATACTCGGCTTTTCTCGGCTCCGCTCACAGTCACGCCCAGTCCCGCCATTGGACCTGTGTTATGTCCATCATAGGGCGGGACTCGGCGTGACTGTACGAGTACACTCGGCTATGTGTATCTCGGCGGCGTCTCCGCCCAGTCCCTGCGTTCTCGGCGGCGTCCGCACAGTCTCGGCGCCAATTTTAAAATGCTGCACGGCGACTCTGGGGCAAGGCTGCACGGCGACTCTGGGGCAAGGCTGCACGGCGACTCTGGGGCAAGGCTGCAATGGACACTGACAAGGCTGCACTGTGACACGGCTGCAATGGACACTGACAAGGCTGCATTTAAATGTAAGTTATTTTTCCTTAAACTTCCCTCCTAAAAGTTTTTTTCCCTAAAATGTCCTCCTAAACTTGGGGTGCGTGTTATACGCCGATAAATACGGTAATATGCCTTCCTGCCTATTTACTAAGGCTAGCAGTGTAAAAAAAAAAAAAATTGTTAAAGAGGAACTGTGTTCTGCTCACATAATTTTAATAAAAACATCTTTGCCATTCTGAAGCTTCCCTCCAACCACTTTGCATATTATTTTATATATACTGCGATTCTGTACTTGCCAAATATGCTGCAGAAATCTCCCTCCACTGAGTCTGGCTGCAGCCATTTTAACTCTGGACAGCTGAAGCTGCTGCCTGTTCACTTCCTGGATTCACACACACACACAGGCACACCTCCAGCTCTGCAGCTCTCATTGGCCCTCTTATGACTCACTCCCATCCCTTCCTGGCAAACTCTCACGAGTGTGAGAGAGAGCTGCGCATGATGTCATAAGCCTAGACTAATGACCAGACAAGAAACAGGAAGTGGGCTGTATAAGGTATTTACTGGCAGAAAAAAAGTTTTACTATCCATCAAATCTTCTGCCCTTGAAGATTTTAACTTTGGATGGAAAGATGAAAAAAATGACTGAAGTTCCGCTTTAATGCGGATTTATTTCTGCTTTTGAAGGATAAATAAATTATTGGCAAATGATCAAATATATACTGTAATTTTCCTCTTTCCCCTTAGTAGTAAGGACTGTCACAGGTAGTGTAACCATTGCTTTGTGTATATTCAGCCATCTGCATTGGGCTTCATGCATATGGCTGTACAGGGGCCTTAGAGCGTGCAGCACCTGTGTAATCAGGCCGCCACGTACAACCGCCCACTGAGATGGATAAAAAGATGCGGCTGTACGTGATTTTGCGCTGGGTGTTGCATAAAACACACACACACACACTGACATATGCTCTGAATGCACACAACATGTAAATGTGATAACTAGGGCACGTTGGCGCTTAAAATACCACAAACTATAATTAACCACTTCCCGTCCGGGGCAATGTTTTTAATTTTTGACACACATATTAAAATCTGCATTTTTTGCTAGAAATGACTTAGAACCCCCAAACCATTATATATTTTCTGAAAGCCGAGGCCCAAAAGAATAAAATAGCGGTAGTTGCAATTTGCTATGTTGCACGATATTTGTGCAAACAATATAATACCCAACATAAAAGATGGGGTTGCGCCGAGTAAATGGATGGAAAATGTGTCAAGACTCAAAAATTGCACGCGGCCGTAAAATGCTGAAAAACTGCAGTTCATAAAAGGTAATGCTTGGTAAAGTTTAGAATTAAAGCCCCACTCTAAAATATATTTCATACTCCATCCATCCCTCTCTCCCACCCCTGTCTATCTGATCGCTGGACAAAAAAAAAATCCCTGTCTAAACGCTGTTGTGTCTTAGGCCATGTTCACACAGGGTGCACTAAAGAGTACACCCATGGAGGGTGGTGTGGGGCAGTCCCAGTGATGTCAGTGGGGAGGCAGTACCTGCATGGAAACTACTCCCAATTTGACATCTGTGTAGGTGCGGGTGTGTGTCCCCGAATTCACACTGGGGGAGTTCAGGGACATGCACTTACACGCACCCATGGGAATGTCAGAATGCGGCTGTGTCATTGAAGCCGCTGCATCGTAATTCCAATCAATGGGACTGCCTGCAGAGGGATGCAAGGAACACCTGTGCATCCCCACGTGGGTATATATGGCCTTACACAGGCTTACACCTCAGTATGCCCTGTGTGAACGAGGCCTTAACCAGTTACCACCTGGCCTATTATAGCAAAATGATGGCTGGGTGGGAATTTCGTCAAGCTGCATGGACACAGCCAATGACTGATCAGTGCACCGGCTCGCTGCCAGTACCATGTGACCGCTGTGACCAATAACAGCAGATCACATGACAGTTGTAAACAATGGATGGCTTCCTTTCATGCCATCCATTTTGTACAATTGTGTTGCTAGCTGTGATTGGTCAATGGGATCATATGATACAGATGGGCCAATCACAGCCCATCTGTACCATGTGATTACCTCTGGCCAATCACAGCTAATCACAATAAAACAAACCGTTTCATTCAGTAAAATGCTTGCTTATAGCAATGAAATTCACTGCTATAAGCAATCATAATGTGTAAAAAAAAAATCCTGATCACTTCCCCAGAGTAGTACAATGTTACTATAGTAAAGCCCTGTACACACGATCGGTTTTACCGATGAAAACGGTCCGATGGACTTTTTTCATTGGACAAACCTATCGTGTATGGGCCCCATCAGTCTTTTTTTCCATCGGTGATTAAAAATAGAACATTTTTTAAATTTATCCGATGGAAAAAAAAACTATAGCAAATTCCGATCGTCTGTGTGGAACTCCATCGGAGCAAAAACCCACGCATGCTCAGAATCAAGTCGACGCATGCTCAGAAGCATTGAACTTAATTTTTCTCGACTTGTCGGAGTGTTTTACGTCACAGCGTTTGGGGCGGTCTGATTTTTGACTGATGGTGTGTAGGCAAGACTGATGGAAGTCAGCTTCATCGGAAATCCGATGGAAAAATCCCTTGGCTTTGAATCCATAGGAAATCCGATCAACAGTTACTGTGTTTTAAAAAAAAAATCATAAAAAAAGTAAAAGGAATACAAAAAAATATATATATATATTTAAAATTATTTGTCACCAGTCAGTGTCCCTGATTTCTTTGTTTGGATACAGCGTCGCACGAACGTGCAATTGTCAGTTAAAACGACGCAGTGTTGTATCGCTAAAAATGGCCTGGTCATTAAGGGACAAATCCTTCCGGCGCTGAAGTGGTTAAGGTTCACGTGCGTATAAAGGCAGGCGTCACAATACCTTCGGGAATATAGTGTACCTGTTGATCTTGTGTATGAAACCCATGGAGGTACCAAATTCACAGGAGAGTTACAACCCCTCTCATGTAGGCTGTGCAGATGTTGCGAGGGACGAGACGATCAGCATGGTCACTGCTCATTCACAAGGCTGTAGTTTGTCAATCGGTTTGTCAATCAGCACTTGGCCACACCCAGTTCCACCCACTGCTTTCTGGATTGAAAGCATTGCTTCTGTTGCGGAAACAATCGCACTGTGATCTGCAGTGTCTGGAATGGGAGCGTGTGAGACACAAATGAAGGAGGTTGCCATCAATTTCAAAATGACCTAATTTCTCTCCTAAAATTGTACATTTTCTCAGTTGAAACATTTGATATGTTTTCTATTTTCTATTGTGAATAAAATATGGGTTATGAGGGTTTACAAATCATTGTGCTCTGTTTTTATGTAGGTTTTACACCTCAACCCAACTTTTTTTGGTATTGGGGGAATATGCCACTTCTTTTCCTTCAAAAGCTCCTGGGTTACTTTTGCAGTGTTTTGGATCATTGTCCATCTGTACTGGGAAACACATTCCAATCAACTTTGCTGCATTTGGCTGAATCTGGGTTGCTAGTATATCTCCTAAACACTGCAGAATTCATCCGGCTGCTTCTGTCACATCATCAATAAACATGCATGTCCAAGCCATCACACTGCAAGTGCCACCATGTTTTACAGATGACGTTTTGTGCTTTGGATCATGAGCCTTCTCCGCACTTTTTTCTTCCCGTCATTCTGGTACAGATTATTTTTAGTTTCATCCGTCCAAAGAATGCTTTTTCAGAACTGGCCTGGCTTTTTTAGGTGTTTTTTGGCAAAGTCTAATCTGGCTTTTCTATTCTTCAGCCTTATAAACGGTTTGCACCTTGTGGTGAACCCTCTGTATTTGCCCTCGTGAAGTCTTCTCTTGATTGTAATATGGGAAGGAGGATATACTGCGCTTAAATGGATAAAGAGAAATAAAAAATGATTGAATGAATAGATTGATGAACCCTAAAAATGCAGCAAACTCACACGTGTAGACCAAACACCAATATGCAGAAAAAAAAGGAAAAAAGAGCTGCGCAAACCTGTATACAGTGAATATACAATCTAACAATAATCTGGAAATATTGTGCAATAACTATAACTTAATATAGTGACAAAAAAATATAGTGACAAAAATATAATAATGTATGATATGATAAACCGACACATTAATCGAGTTTGACCCCAAAGGAATAACGGTTAATCATATAAATGTCCATATAAGAGTCCATATAAATTCTGAACATAAACGAATTGCAATGCAAATTGGAAGATGGGTGAACTCCTAAATTGCACCAAAAGAATGCACACGTGCACCACCACCAAAATAATGTGCTTACCAGAGACAAGCTATTGGAATGCCAAACTATGAATCACTCGCTTCCTTGCAGTAGATGGATATCCAAGGATGGAAAGGAACTCACAGAGCGACTTAGTCATTACTAATGGGTTATATAGATTACCTTCAGGTGTTGGCACTGGCCAATTCCAAACCGGAAGTACCCTCCCCTATATAAGCCCCTCCCACCCGGGAGCACCTCAGTTTTGTAGCCAAGCAATAAGTGTCCCAAAAAGAGGGGTGGGAGCTCTGTGTCCCGTGATGTACTCCAAGAAAAGGATTTTACAGGTAAGCTGTTATAAAAATCCCTTTTTTCTTTTTCGTACATCACGGGACACAGAGCGACTTAGTCATTACTAATGGGACGTCCCAAAGCAATGCCAAATGAGGGGAGGGATACATAAGCTGGGCGCCATCAGGCATGAGGCTCTTTTGCGGCCTGCAACACACTGCGCCCAAAGGCGACATCCTCCTGACTTCTGACGTCTACCTGGTAGAATCTAGTAAACGTGTGTACTAAGGACCATGTTGTGGCCTTACAGTACTTGAGCCAGGGAGGCTTGGTGATGCACTGCCCATGAAGTTCCAACTGCTCTTGTGGAGTGCGCCCTAACTTTGAACGGAGGCGGTCTCCTTTTCAAGCCATAGGCTTGTATTATGACCTGTCGAATCCACTTGGCTAAAGTAGATTTTTGATGCTGCCTGACCCTTTCTGGGGCCTTCCGGCAGAACAAACAAAGTATCCGTTCTGCGAATCTGAGCAGTGGCTTTAAGATAAGCTTTAACTGCTCTTACTACATCCAAAGAATGCAATAACTTTTCCTCTACCGAACTAGGTTTGGGGAAAAAGGAAGGAAGAACCACATCTTGGTTCAAATGGAACCTCGATACCACCTTAGGAAGAAGGCTGGATGAGGACGTAATACTACTCTGTCCTTATGGATAACCAGATATGGCTCCTTACAGGACAAGGCGGCTAATTCCGATACTCTTTTAGCCGAACCAATGGCTACTAAGAAAATCAATTTCCTGGTGAAAAGAACCAAGAAAATGTGCCGCAATGGTTCAAATGGTTGTTTCTGTAGAACCGACAGAACCAGGTTTAAGTCCCATGGACATATGGGAATACTAACCGGAGGGCTAATACGCATCACTCCTTGTATGAAAGCTTTGATTAATGAATGCAAAGCCAAGGGCCTTTGAAAAAAAAAAATATTGACAAGGCCGTCTGACCCTTGATAGTACTCAAGGCAAGCTTCCTATGTACAGCCCACTGTAGGAAGTCCAGAATCCTACCTATTACGTACTTACGTGGATGCCATTTCCTGGCCTCACCCCACGTGATGTACGCCTTCTAGATCCTATAATAGATCTGCCTGGATACCGGCTTCCTGGCATTGATCATGGTAGATACCACAGGATTAGAGAGCCCTCTCTTTTTTAGAATGTGGGCTTCTATAGCCAGGCCGTCAACCTAGGGCTGGTAAGGAAGGGTAGTATATCGGTCCTTGCGAAAGCAGGTCCGGACGATGTGGGAGGGTCCAAGGACTTCCCACTGACATTTTTACAATCTCCGCGTACCATGCCCTTCGGGGCCACGCTGGAGCCACCAGAATCACTGGTTTCTTTTCTACCCTGATTCTGCGGATTAATCGCGGTGGGAATGCATATATCAGCTTGAACTGATCCCAAGGGAACACTAGGGCATCCGAACCGCAAGCTAGGGGATCCTTTGTGCGAGACACAAATCTGTCCACCTTTGCGTTGAATCTGGATGCTAGCAAATCTACATCCGGTGTTCCCCACCGCTGGCATATTGCCTGGAAAACCTCGGGGTGAAGAGACCATTCCCCCGGGCATAATTGCTGGCGACTTAAAAAAGTCCGCTCTCCAATTTTCCACTCCTGGGATGAAAACCGCGGATATGGCTGTGACATACCTTTCTGATTGAATTCTGACAGGTGACCCTTGGAGTTTGGATGTCCATGCTACTAGGGCATACCGGGCTGCTCGTATCTCTAAGAGATCTCTAAGAGATTGGTGGGCAGGGCCTTCTCTGCTTCTGACCACTTGCCCTGGAGAGACCATTGCTCCAGTACTGCCCCCCAGCCTATGAGGCTGGCAACTGTAGTGACCACCTTCCAAGAAACCGGACTGAAGGGTTTCCCTTCCCAGATTCTGGGGCACCAACCACCAATGGAGGCTCTTGCGAACGGAAGGGGACAGGGACATTGGTAAGTCTAAAGCCTGAACTTTTTTGTTCCAGGCTGACAGTATGGCCCTCTGCAAGTTCCTTGAATGGAATTGACCGTAGGGTACCGCTTCGAATGAAGCCACCATTTTTCCCAGCAGCCTTATACACAGGCGTATGGATGGTTTTTCTTTTTTGTACCCACTAAGTGGGTCAAATCTTTCAAAGACGACACCTTCTCTGGAGGTAAGAAAATCTTTCTCTGATTTGAATCCAGTCTTAGCCCCCAAGTATTCCAGGCTTTTGACTGGTTTTAGGGCTGACTTGTCTCGGGTGATAATGCAACCGTGAGATTCCAGATACTTGATTATCTTGTGAACGACCACTTCTAGTTTTTTTCACTGAGTGGTCTATCAGCAACAAGTCGTCTAGATATGCCATTATCGTTACACCTTGTGTTCCTAGTTTGGCCAATCGTAGGGCCAGAATTTTTGTGAACACTCGTGGTGCCGTGGCCAGACCGAAAGGTAAGGCTCTGAACTGAAAATGGCGCCCTTCTACTGCAAGGCGTAGAAATTTCTGGTGGGCCGGACAGATGGGAATATGCAAATAAGCATCCCTTATGTCGATCGAGGCTAACCATTCCTGCCCTTGTAGGGCGGTGGCCACCGATCGGATCGACTCCATCCGAAAAAAGTCCTGATATGTAGGAACTTGTTTAGCCCTTTTATATTCAATATGGGCCTCATGTCCCCATTTGGTTTGGGGACTGTGACAAGGTTCGAGTAAAACCCGAACCCGTTTTCTTTCAAGGGAACCTTCATGATTACCCTTGGGGCAATAGTTGCTCTAGTGCCAGAAGGAGGGATCCACTCTTCTGGGGATCGCTTGGCACGTTTGACCTTATAAAATGGGCAGGAGGAATGTCTTTTAACTCCAGCCTGTATCCCAGACTTACTGCGGGGATCACCCATCTCTGATGGTGTCCCGCCAGGTCTCTGTGAACAACTGAAGTCTTCCCCTCACCCGACTGAGTGGGGGCAACCCTTCATGACTTAGGGGGAGGTTTTGTACCTCTCTGGACCCAGGGTTTCTTGATACCCTGTGATTGTCCCTGATTTCTGCCCCCTGGATTTGACCGCGGAGGCCGTCGGAACTGTTTCACAGCCGATGTGCCAGGGACTGGAGAAGTAGGCCTCTTAAAAGAAGGACTTCTACCCTTGTTCTTAACCGGTAAGAGTGAACTTTTACCGTTCTCCATGAAATGGGAAGCTAACCAGCAGTTTTTTTACAGGGAGCTTCAGCAGACCAGTTTTTGAGCCACAGAAGCCTGTACTATAGACAGCGTAAAGCGGGAGGCCTGTTGGATTGTATCCTTTATGGCGTCCACCGCAAAACACAAGGCTCTAGGCAGGTCAGCTAGGGCAAGAGCCTGCTGATCTGGTAAGTCCCTTAAGACTTGTTTCAACTGATCTTTCACTGCTTGGCAGACTCCAATCGCTGCTACCGCAGGTTGTGTCACCATGCTTGCTGTAGAGAAAGCAGATTTTAGTAAAGACTCCAATTTTTTATCTATTGGGTCTTTGACATTGGAACATTATCTACTGGACATGTCAGTGATTTGTTAACAGAAGAGATGGCTGCGTCCACTGTAGGGACCCTCCATTTTTTTATGAACTTATCCTCCATGGGATAGATCACCGGAAATCTCTTGGGGGGAGCAAATATTTTATCAGGATGCTCCCAATCCTGGTAAATAAGCCCTTCTAATAAAGGGTGGATTGGGAAGGAACAGACAGCCTGGGGAGCTTTTAGCGACCCCAGCGAGGAAACCGTAGTGGATGGTGGTTCCGCCAGAGGCATTTTAAATGCTGATCGGACCATATTAGTCAGAGACTGAACCCATAATCTTTCAGCCTGAGATGCTGAGAAAGGTTCTTCCACTGTTGATTCCTCCATAACTGAATCAACCTCATCCTGATCCCCTTCAGGTAGGTCGATCTCTGGGACTGTTCCTCCACTAACAGGCACTCTGAAGGAGGAGACGGAGATCGGACGCGCTTTTCCTGAGACAGGGAAGCAGCGATCAATGCTGTTAATCTCTCTTCCAATCCTCCCAGAGTTGAGGATAAAACCTCCTCTGTTATATATACAGGAGCAGGTGGACTGGGGACAGCCGAAGCACCAGGCATTCCTGCGGGGTTTCTACGGCTACTGACCTCTGAATTCTCAGGGGAGATTGGTGCAGTACAAGCATGCCCAATATCCTCAGAGCCCGATGGAGACCCCTTTGGCTTCCTGGAAGATCTATTTCCGGAGCGTCTGGACGACATATCCTTTAAGCACAAAGCTGAGGTATTCCCGTCGTCATACACCAATTTTGCTGGTAATAATCTAACACAGGTGCTGCTATATACCAGCTGGTGTCCACTAAAGTGCCTTTCTATGGGGATGCCTGCATCAACCGCCTCTGTGTGCCACTGTTTGTTGCTAGCTCTGTTTGCATCCAGCTGACACTTGTACTGTGTCTTTTAACTATGCTGGGACGCCCGCACATGCGCAGAAGCGCCGCGGCGCGCATTGAGCGTCATCCACCCGCCCCGCCCCTTTTTTTCATAGGAGGCGCGTGCACGCGCCCGTGCGCCATTGGCGCCCTTTTTGAAATCAAACAGGGGACTAGGAGCCAGGGCCCTTTTTGCCGGAGGGCCTGTGCGGTGGATGAGCGCAGCAACAGGGCAGAGGAAGTGGATTCCCACAGAGAAACTTACCAGCTGCCTGGATCTTTTGACTTGAGAAAACCAAAGATCCACATGACAAGAAAAATGGACTACAGCGGCCTCTAGTGGTTTAACACAGGTACCGCGGTCCCTGTTTTTTTTTTTTCTTGACTACTATTAAAATTTTACATTTTCAGTAGTTACAGGCAAACACAGATATTTAGCGGGAATACCGTTAGGTAACAGACAGAAAGACAAATTAGGCTTGGGGGTCCCCCAATAGAACCAAGTTCCTGGGGGCCCCCACTTACCTGATCCCCGCCGCAGGACTTTGTTTGGTCCACAGAAGTCCAAACTTCACCTATCACGGCAGGCATTGTAATTAAACCTTCAGGGACCGGGTTCCCAAGGATTCCACTCCCCTGGACCTGTATAGCACCCTGCACAGACAACATCTTGGTCGTGGGTATGACCAGAGCTCTGGATCCCAGGGTCCAGCCCTCCTAAGAGAAGCATTACAGGCAAAACCTTGCTCTTCTGCTGCAAGGCCCGGGTACCGACCGTTTAGCTATGAAGCTTTTTTGGTGGGATCCGGAACAGCTTACTAAGGCCCAAAAGAACCTGTACGCAAGCCCAGTGAAAACACATGTTACTCTTTGGCCAACACCTTAGACACTGGCAAAAAACTGAGGTGCTCCCGGGTGGGAGGGGCTTATATAGGGGAGGGTACTTCCGGTTTGGAATTGGCCAGTGCCAACACCTGAAGGTAATCTATATAACCCATTAGTAATGACTAAGTCGCTCTGTGTCCCGTGATGTACGAAAAAGAAAAAAAGGTGGTAACTTACATCAAGTAGGTAAAATTCAGGCATAAAAACATGGGAAGAGCCGGCCGGCATGCAGTCTCCCGTTCAGCGATGACATCAGCGCATCAACCTCCCGACGTACGTTTCGCTATAGGTAGCGTCGTCTGGGGAATTTTTTATTTGAATAAATGCTGTTTGGACGATATACACTATGTGGTTTCCCCTTCTCATTTTTATGACTGGTGAATACTGAGTTCCAATATCGCAAGAGTTCCTTTCCATCCTTGGATATCCATCTACTGCAAGGAAGCGAGTGATTCATAGTTTGGCATTCCAATAGCTTGTCTCTGGTAAGCACATTATTTTGGTGGTGGTGCACGTGTGCATTCTTTTTGTGCAATTTAGGAGTTCACCCATCTTCCAATTTGCATTGCAATTCGTTTATGTTCAGAATTTATATGGACTCTTATATGGTCATTTATATGATTAACCGTTATTCCTTTGCGGTCAAACTCGATTAATGTGTCGGTTTATCATATCATACCATACATTATTATATTTTTGTCACTATATTTTTTTGTCACTATATTAAGTTATAGTTATTGCACAATATTTCCAGATTATTGTTAGATTGTATATTCACTGTATACAGGTTTGCGCAGCTATTTTTTCCTCTTTTTCTCTTGATTGTAGACTTTGACAATGATAGGCCCACCTCCTGGAGAGTGTCCTTCACTTGCCTGGATGTTGTGAATGGGTTTTTCCTTTACCATAGAGAGAATCCTGCGATCATCCACCACTGTTGTCTTCCGTAGACATCCAGGCCTTTTTATGTTGCGGAGCTCACCAGTGCGTTCTTCTTTCCTCAGAATGTATCAAACTGTTGATTTGACCACACCTAATTTTGCTGCTATCTCTCTGATGGATTTGTTTAGTTTTTGAAGCCTTATGGGCCTGTTTCACTTGCATGGACAGCTCCTTTGAACGCATGATGTAGGTTCACAGAAATAGATTCCAAATGCAAATACCACACTTAGAATCAACTCCAGACCTTTTACCTGTTAATTGATGAAGAAATAACGAAGGAGTAGTCCACTCCTGGCCATGGAACAGCTTTTGATTTAATTGTCCAATTACTTTTGGTCCCTTGAAAAAGGGGAGATGGCTATTCCTAAGGCTACTTTCGCACTGAGGCGCTGGATGCGCTGGCGGTATAGCGGCGCTCTTTTTAGCGCCGCTATGCCGTTGTTTTTGCCGCGATTTGCGGGCGCTAGCGGGGGTATTTTAACCCCCGCTAGCGGCCGAAAAAGGGTTGAAAACGTCTCTTTGCAGCGTTTTGCGTGCGTTTTGGAGACGCTACCCCATTGATTTCAATAGGCAGGGGCTATTTTTAGCGCTCCTATTGCGCCTCAAAGATGCGGCTTGCAGGAGTTTTTTGACCCTCCTGCAAGCGCAACGCTCCAGTGTAAAAGACCTCGGGCTTTCACATTGGATACTATTGAGCGGCTTTTTTGGGGCGCATTGCAGGCGCTATTTTTAACCCAATAGTGCCTGCAAAGGGCCTCAGTGTGAAAGGGGCCTAAGAGCTGTAATTCCTAAACCCTTCCTCTGATTTGGATGCACATACCCTTAAAATAAACCTGAGAGTGTGCACTTTTAGGCCATATCCATTATAGAACTATAGCTTGAATATGTTTTGGTAAATACGTTAAAAAATCTCAAATTGTGCCTGTGTCCAAATATATATGGGCCTAACTGTATATAGATTTGTTTATTGGTTTCTAAACTTCCAAGTCAGAGACCTGGAACAAGCATGCAGCTAGTAAATATCACAGAAACAACTGTTTCTTTATCGTACACCACGGGACACAGAGCTAGTCATTACATAATGGGTTAAGGGTCACCAGCGGTGATTGGACACTGGCACAACCAATGGAAGACAGTTCCCCTCCAAATAACCCCTCCCATCAGGGAAGTACCTCAGTTTTTTCGCCAGTGTCGAAAGGTGTTGGACGCGTTAGGAGGTGCTAAAGGAAAGCTCTACCAAAGAGACCCTCTGGGGGTAAAAGAGCTATGCTTTCGGATCCATCCAAGACGCCTACAAATGAGCTGAATCTGGATGGGATCCGGGCCTCATCCATGAGGCGTCGCCTGTAATGTCTCTCTTCGGAGGACTGGGCTCTAAGATCCAGCACTTTCGCTATTTCGCTATAAAGTCCTGGTAAGAGTCTTGTACAAGGCCCAGGGGAGAGGTATCCTTTAAATAGGAACCCATATCCCTGAAGGTTGGCACACATAGCCCACCGTGAAGGGTGAAGTTTGGTATCTGTCTGAAATCTTTCAGCAGAAAAACCTGCGGCGTGGATAAGGTGAGATTAGAAGGTCCATAACTAGGTTGGGACCTTTTTCAAAAAGTGGATGTCTTCTTTTTTTCCACCACTGGGGGGAGTAAAGAGCTGAATATACTCACCTCACTCTGTTCAGTGTCGGCTTCGGCGAAGTACACTGCTCGTCACCTCCGCTGCTGAGCTTGCTGGGGCACCCCGATCCTCCTTTCGGTGGCCGACCAGACACCTGCAGATGCAGGTAAGTGGGAACAAGGGCTGATGAGTCCTCTCTCACCATGGCCACCGCCATAGCGCTAAGGGCCGGGAGCGCGCTTTATCGGAGGGGGGGGGCGAAGGCGTGCGCGGGCACGTGGCGCGCGCAGGCACAGAAACGGCGCCAAATTTAAAAGACTGTCAGTGTGAGAAGCACTGCAGCAGCAAGCAAGCTCGTTAGTTCTCTTATTCCTGGCAGAGAAACACAGCAGCTATACAGGGACGTAAGACTCCATGTGGTTGGATTGGGTACTTCCTAGAAGACATCCATGTTATGCATAGTTATGTGTTAAAAGTTGCATACTTAATGTATTTGCTAAACTGAACACGGTAGTATATGCATTTAGGTACCTTGTATTTTGTCTAAACAGTAAGCCTTCCAGGGGAAGTAATACGGACAAAAAGAGATAAGAAAGCACCACCGCCTGAGAGGAGGCTCTAACTGTGCTGACTCGGTACCTTTCTCTCCTGTGTTGCTAAATGCACCTGTTCAGGATGAGCCATTACCTCTGTCAGGTATGGCGGCTTCCCCAGTGAAGCCTGGGCCTGTATATGTCACTGAGGACACTTTATCAGCTGCCCTAAATAATCTGGAGGAAAAAATTGCTACCTTAATCGCTAAGTCCTCTAAAAAGGGACAATAAGCGAAGCAGGTCTCTTCCAGTATTGGACCTCCCTTCAGAAGTACCTGAGGGAGGAGGATGAGGAGGAGGAGGCTACATCAGCAGAGGATGAGGAGCCAGATTTTAAGGTCACAGGTACAATGCTATAGCAGTGCATTTAAGTTAACCTCTGCGGAGGTAACGGAATTACCTGTCTCCTCCCTAGGGTCATTAAGATCCCTGCAAGGTGCATGCTCCTTCCCGGTTCATCCGTTACTAGAGGATCTAATATACGCAAACTGGCAACATCCAGATAAGCGTTTCTCACCTCCAAAAAGGTTTAACATTCTTTATCCTATGGGGGAATTTTTTTTTTTAAAGAAATGGAGCCTGCCTGCGGTAGTTGCGGCTATTTCTTGTGTAAATAAAAACCTGACATGTCCGGTGGATAATGTACAAGGGTTTAAAAGATCCTTCTGAGAGGAAGTTGAAATCCTCCTTCCTTTTGGCCGGCTCAATTACCCAACCTGCAGTAGCAGCAGTCGGTATGTGTCAGGTCATCAGCCAACAGGTAAAGCAGGGGCTGAAGGAACTGCCTTCAGAGCAGGCTAGAAATTGGGAAAATTTGCCTAAAGCCTTATGCTTCACAGTGGATGCCATGAGAGATTCTATCATACAGGCATCACGCCTTACACTCCAGCTGGTACAGATGCGCAGAGTACTTTGGCTTAAGCATTGGTCAGCGGAGACCCCATGCAAAAAGCTGTTGGCAAGTTCCCGTTCCATGGCGAACGCCTATTTGGGGAATATTTAGAAAAATATATACAGAAGATCAAGTGGTAAAACGACTTTTACCTGAGAGAAAGAAAAACAAGAGATCTTGTTTTAAACGCTCTCTCCCCAGCTCCCGGGAAATCTGACTCCAACCAGTGGCGGCGGCCTGTTTTAGCCGCCCACAAAAGCCAAGGGGCAAGCTCAGAAGAACAAGAAGCCGTGGGGTGCAAGAGCTAATAAGCAAGCCCCCAAAGCCTCTCAGTGAAGGGGCGCCCCCGCTCGGCCGAGTGGGAGGAAGGCTTTGTCAGTTCTGAGCGACTTGGTGGTCAGAAATCCAGGACAATTGGGTAGTATCCACAATATCCTCAGGGTACAAACTGGAATTTCGAGAGATCCCATCTTCTCAATTCCGAGGTTCAAGACTCTCCAAGGATCCACAAAAAAGAGAATCCTTCTTCAAAGGTTTGAATCACTTAATGGCTCAAGGGGTAGTTACAGACGTACCCCAAAAAGAGCGAGGTTCAGGTTTTTACTCAAACCTCTTTGTGATTCCAAAGCCAAATGGAGATGTCAGACCCATCCTGGATCTAAAATCCCTAAATCGGTTCCTGAACGATCGCCATTTTCGAATGGAAACGATCCGATCCGTGGCCGCCACTTTAAAGGGCGGAAAATTCATGGCGCCCATAGATATCAAGGACGCACATTTACACATACCCATCCTCCCCGCTCACCAAAGATTCCTAAGGTTTGCGGTAGAAGATCGCCACTTTCAATTTGTGGCTCTGCCGTTTGGTGTAGCCACCGCGCCCATAGTATTCACAAAGGTGCTAGCTCCTCTGTTAGCAAACCTAAGAACACGGGGCATTGCGGTAACAGCCTATCTGGACGATCTACTAGTAATAGATCAGTCAAAGGACGGATTGGGTCACGCTGTACACACTACAGTAGGATACCTGGAGCATTTAGGATGGATTATAAATTTACAAAAATCCTCTCTCCAGGCCCAAAGAAGGATAGGGTACCTGGGCATGATCATAGATACAGCCCAAAACGGGGTATACCTGCCAGAACCGAAGATACAGTCTCTGAAAGACCTGATCCACAAGGTCAAAGCAAACAAGAGGCCGTCTATTCGCCTTTGCATGAGACTATTGGGAAAGATGGTAGCCTCCTTCGAGGCGGTCCCTTACGCCCAGTTTCATTCGAGACTACTTCAAGGCAATATTTTAGCTTCCTGGAACAGGAAGAGCCAAGCTCTGGATATACCCATGCGCCTGTCCTCACAAGTACGCCACAGCTTCGATTGGTGGCTAGAAGCCAGGAATTTACGGAAGGGAAAGTCCTTCCTCCCAGTGGCCTGGAAGGTGGTATCTAGGGATGCCAGCCTATCGGGCTGGGGTGCAGTATTCGAGGAGGCTTCTACCCAGGGAACCTGGGCCAAGACTCAGGGGATCCTGCCCATCAATGTGCTAGAGATCCGGGCGGTATATCTAGCCCTCAAAACCTGGACATACAGGTTACAGGGCTACCCAGTTCGGGTTCAATCCGACAATGCTACTGCAGTAGCTTACATCAATCACCAAGGAGGCACCCGCAGTCGGGCAGCCCAAAGAGAGGTGAACCGGATCCTGGCATGGGCAGAAGAGCATGTACCTTGCCTTTCTGCAATCTTCATTCCAGGGATGGAAAATTGGCAAGCAGACTACCTGAGTCGTCAGCAGCTGCTACCAGGGAGTGGTCTCTTCACCCCGAGATCTTTCAGGCCATATGTCTGAGATGGGGAAACCCAGATGTAGACCTGCTAGCTGCCAGGTTCAACAAGAAATTGGACAACTTTGTGTCCAGAACGAGAGATCCTCTAGCCTACGGGACAGACGCTCTAATAATACAGACGCTCTAATAACTCCATGGAATCAGTTCTCACTGATCTAGGCATTCCCTCCGATCCCTCTTCTACAAAGACTGCTTCGCAGGATCAAGGAGGAGGGAATACCAGTAATCCTAGTGGCCCCAAACTGGCCCAGGAGGCCTTGGTACGCCGAGATTGTAAAAACGGCGATAGGAAGGCCCTGGAAGTTTCCACTCCGACACGACCTGCTGTCACAGGGTCCAGTATTCCACCCTTCCTTACAAAGGCTAAAGTTGACGGCCTGGCTGCTGAGACCCACATTTTTAAAAAGAGAGGGGTCTCTGGTCCGGCTCTTTCTACGCTCATTAATGCTAGAAAGCCAGCCTCCAGACTCATCTATCAGAGAGTCTGGAGAGCATACGTTTCCTGGTGTGAATCCAGATGTTGGAATCCTCAGAAATATGAAATAAGTAGGATTCTTGCTTTTTGCCAGTTAGGAGTGGATATGAATTTAGCCCTTAGCACCATCAAAGGGCAAATATCGGCTCTATCAGTCTTCTTTCAGAGACCATTGGCATCTCACTCCCTAGTTCGGACATTCATTAAGGGGGTACTGAGGATAAATCCTCCAGTTAGGACTCCCTTGTGTCCATGGGATTTGAATTTGGTATTGTCAGTGTTGCAAAAGCAACCTTTTGAACCTATTCGCCATATTCCTTTAATTATATTAAGTAGGAAGTTGGCCTTTCTGATTGCTATAGCTTCTGCTAGGAGAGTATCAGAGCTAGCAGCTCTTTCTTGTAAAGAGCCTTATCTAATTTGTCACAAGGACAAAATCGTACTACGACCCCATCCGGCTTTTCTACCTAAGGTGGTGTCGGCTTTTCACTTGAATCAAGACATTGTTCTGCCTTCCTTTTTTCCAAACCCGCGGACGGCGGGGGAAAAATTATTACACTCTCTAGATCTAGTGAGAGCGGTAAAGGTGTATCTGCAAGCAACCGCTCAGATACGTAAAACAGATGTTTTGTTTATTTTACCAGATGGGCCCAAGAAGGGCCAAGCGGTATCAAAATCCACCATTTCCAGGGGGATTAGACAAGTAATTATTCAAGCTTATGGTTTAAAGAACAGGACTCCTCCTTTTCCTGTTAAGGCGCACTCTACCAGGGCGATAGGTGCTTCATGGGCAGTGCACCACCAGGCTTCGATGGCTCAGATCTGTAAAGCTGCAACTTGGTCTTCAGTCCATACATTTTCCAAATTCTATCAAATAGATGTGAAAGGACATGAGGATTCCGCCTTTGGGCGAAGTGTGCTGCAGGCAGCAGTATAGGGCTTCTGGTCCGCAAGCGGCCTGTTTTGATCTGTGTCTCCCCCCCTTCATATGAGCATTGCTCTGGGACGTCCCATTATGTAATGACTAGCTCTGTGTCCCGTGGTGTACGATAAAGAAAATAGGATTTTTATAACAGCTTACCTGTAAAATCCTTTTCTTGGAGTACACCACGGGACACAGAGGTCCCCCCCTTCTTATGGGAACCTTACTGCTTTGCTACAAAACTGAGGTACTTCCCTGATGGGAGGGGTTATATGGAGGGGAACTGTCTTCCATTGGTTGTGCCAGTGTCCAATCACCGCTGGTGACCCTTAACCCATTATGTAATGACTAGCTCTGTGTCCCGTGGTGTACTCCAAGAAAAGATTTTACAGGTAAGCTGTTATAAAAATCCTATTTTTTCTCAACCCTATGGTTAAACATTTTTTTTTTCTCTCATTGCAGACGTACAGTGCATCCAGAAAGTACTCACAGCGCTTCACTTTTTCACATTTTGTTATGTTACAGCCTTATTTCAAAATGGATTCAATTTTTTTCCTCAAATTCTACAAACAATACCCCATAATGACAATGTGAAAGAAGTTTGAAATCTTTGCAAATTTATTAAAAGAAAAAATAAAAAATTCCATGTACATAAGTATTCACAGCCTTTGCTCAATACTTTGTTGAAGCACCTTTGGCATCAATTACAGCCTCCAGTTTTTTTGAGTATGATGCTACAAGCTTGGCACACCTATTTTTGGACAGTTTTCTCCCATTCTTCTTTGCAGGACCTCTCAAGCTCCATCAGGTTGGATGGGAGTGTCGGTGCACAGCCATTTTCAGATCTCTCCAGAGATGTTCAATCGGGTACAAGTCTGGGCTCTGGCTGGGCACTCAAGGACTTCACAGAGTTATCCCATAGCCACTCCTTTGTTATCTTGGCTGTGTTCTTAGGGTCGTTGTCTTGTTGGAAGATGAATCTTCACCCCAGTCTGAGGTCCAGAGCGCTCTAGAGCAGGTTTTCTTCAAGAATGTCTCTGTACATTGCTGCATCATCACCTTTTCACTCAATATTGACTTGTCTCCCAGTTCCTGCCACTAAAAAAACATCCCCACAGCATGATGCTGCCACCACCATGCTTCACAGTAGGGATGGTATTGGCCAGGTGATGAGCGGTGCCTAGTTTCCTCCAGACATGACGCTTGCCATTCAGGCCAAAGAGTTCAATCTTTGTTTCATCAGACCAGAGAATTTTGTTTCTCATGGTCTGAGAGTCCTTCAGGTGCCTTGTGGCAAACTCCAGGCGGGCTGTCATGTGCCTTTTACGGAGGAGTAGTTTCCGTCTGGCCAATCTCCCATACAGACCTGATTGGTGGAGTGCTGCAGAGATGGTTGTTCTTCTGTAAGGTTCTCCTCTCTCCACAGAGAAACGCTGGAGCTGTCAGAGTGACCATCGGCTTCTTGGTCACCTCCCTGACTAAGGCCCTTCTCCGATCGCCTCAGTTTGACTGGGTGGTCTGCTCTAAGAAGGGTCCTGGTGGTTCCAAACGTCTTCCATTTACGGATGATGGAGGCCACTGTGCTCATTGGACCTTCAATGCTGCAGGACATTTTTTCTGTACCCTTCCCCTGATCTGTGCCTCCATACAATCCTGTCTTGGAGGTCGACAGACAATTCCTTGGACTTTGTGGCTTGGTTTGTGCTTTGACATGCACTGTTAACCGTGGGAACGTTTTATATAGACAGGCGTGTGCCTTTCCAAATCATGTCCAATCAACTGAATTTACCACAAGTGGACTCCAATAAAGTTGTAGAAACATCTCAAGGATGATCAGTGGAAACAGGAGGCACCTGAGCTCAATTTTGAGTGTCTTGGCAAAGGCTGTGATACTTATGTACATGCGATTTTCATTTTAATTTTTTTATTTTTAATAAATTTGCAAAGATTTTAAACAAACTTCTTTCAAGTTGTCATTATGGGGTATTTGTTTGTAGAATTTTCAGGAAAATAATGAAATTAATACATTTTTGAATAAGGCTGAAACATAACAAAATGGAAAAAGTGAAGCGCTGTGAATACTTTCTGGATGCACTGTACTTACAAGGTAGCCTATCATGAGAGACATGTATGGCCTGTTTTTGCTAACCGCTTTCTGAAAATTCTAGTTGCCTGGCTGTCATGGAATAAGGGTACAGTTCAAGGGCGTTGGCTTCTGCTGCTGCATGCTTGTTTCTGGCTCATTGACTCTTTTTAAAGTCAAGACCAAGTCATTGGCATTATCAGGAGAAGGTCAACAGTGGCATCCCCCCCCCCCAATATTTCTTTCATGATGGGTTTCCTTGACAACAAGGCCAACCCTCCTGGCAAATGCCAGATACCAGTCCGTAGCCACAAGGCATGTTTTCTACAGTTTAATCCACGCTGTTTATTTTACTCAGTCTCATGTTATTCCGCCATTTGCTCACAGTAGAGCGGCGTCCTCTCATGTGGCGCAGTCGTGTGTAAAATATCAGCGAGTAACGAAGCAGAGAAAACCAGTAGGCAATTTTCACCCTTTTTTTTTCTTTTTCCTTTTTTTTTTCTTCCCAGCAAATTTAAACATTTTTCTTTTTGTTTTATTTTTTTTTCCACCACTCAGAGTGGACTGTATTCTGCGAGCCGGTAATTATTCAATTATTCACTCGGCAAATTGTGAATTAATGTCATGGGGTTCTGTTGAATGACATAATTGCAATTTAAAAAGGGCCATTAATATAAGACACTTTCAGTTGGCTCACCCAGCTCGTGTTTTCTGCGTGTCGGATTGTGCGCAACGTCCGCGACACACATAATCCCTTCTGCACCAAGAAAACAAATAAACAAAATCTGTATTTTATATGTAGGCATCCTTGACCATCATCACCACCACGTTAAAACGGCTGTGTTTTTATTTTTAACTTTAGAAACTACACTGCATGCTCAATAATTGTTTATTTTGCTATATTTTTGACGATCAAATTATTATTATTATTATTATTTTTTTTATTATATATTTTAATGATAAATTAATAATTTTTTATTAATTTTTTTATTTGAAAAAATATTCAAGGCAGTGAAACACCTGTAGTTTTTGCTTGAGATGACTGAACACATGGTCAACTGATAGACCAATGCACAAAAATGACTGACTCTGGTTTTGAATACAAACAATATGAGATATGTTTAGTCCTCTTTGAGGCATATCTCATGGAATCCTTCTTAGACACGGAAAAGTTTAGTTCCAGTTACAAATAAAGAAATGTATAATATTTTTTTCTACTGAATATATAATTATACTGAATATAGTTATACTGATGGATGCATTAAATATGCTGAAGCTTATTATTGCTAGTATGATTGTATATTTGATTATTTTGAACTAAATAAAAATCTTTATTGTAAAAAATAAATAAAAAAAATGAGGGTATGCAATATAACAGTGTGTTAGACCCTAGTGAGCTGCTAAGCAAAAAACAATAAATAAATAAAAAGCTGCCAGCACTCCCCACACTTCCTATTTATGTATAATGCAAAAACGAATAACAAATGATGAGTGCAGCGCTAAGTGGACATTAATTATCAATAAATGTGATATGTGACCCTCCTGTCGTAGATGGTCAGTAGTAGGGGTGCAACGGATCAAAAAACTCACGATCGGTCCTCGGAATCAGAGCCACGGATCGGATCATTTTCGGATCGGCAAAAAAAAAAAAAAAAAAATTACTAATATCCACGTCATCTCCCCCTCACTGTAATATCCACGTCATCTCCCCCTCACTGTAATATCCCACGTCATCTCCCCCTCACTGTAATATCCACGTCATCCTCCCCCTCACTGTAATATCCACGTCATCTCCCCCTCACTGTAATATCCACGTCATCTCCCCCTCACTGTAATATCCACAGTAATCTTCTCCCCCTGTAATATCCACAGTAATCTTCTCCCCCTGTAATATCCACAGTAATCTTTCCCCCTGTAATATCCACAGTAATCTTCTCCCCCTGTAATGGGCATCTCCCGCAGTTACTTTAGTCTCTCCCTCCGGCCTGTTCAGATCCACGAGCAGCGAGGGTGAGGGGTGATGACGTCAGCGCGCACAAGGCGGCCGCCGCCGCCGGGTGTACCAAGATGGCCGCGGCTCCGGAGCTAGGCCGAAGCCGCGGCCTTTCCTAAGGCCGAGGCTGCGAAGTCGCTCCGCGGATCGAGTGGTGATCCGATCCGAACAGGGTGACCCATTCGGATCACGTATCACCGCCGATCCGTTGCAGCCCTAGTCAGTAGTGTACAGTGCTCAGAACAATCTACCCATCCTCAGTAAAGTGCAAGTGCACAAAACTCCACATAAATTCCCAATCATAAAACAACAAATGAATAGATAAATAAAAAAGTGACATAGATAAATGTGAATAAATTGATGCAATAATTAAACAATGTTCTTATAAACAAGTAATAAATGACAAATACTCCAATCTATAGTGAATGTGAACAATATCGTAGTTCAATGTATAGTGAATAAAGGTAAGATGCTATAGACCGAAGCTCTTCACTTTGATCCACCTCTGTGCATGCGACAAATAACTCCTTGTGCGACCCTTCACCGGATGTGCCCTTACCTTACGGCTTAATAAAAACACATGTGACAGTGGTTAATCCTCTGGGGTATCCCTCTTATTTGTTCCTCCTTCCTTTGGTATATATCTTAGGCATCCGATTCCACCATGTAATACTCCTTCCTGATAGTCACCAGAGCCCTCCTCTCACATCACCCACATGCAAAGCAAAAATAAAAATAAATAAATATATATATATATATATATATATATATATATATATATATATATATATATATATAACCGTATTTTTTGCACCATAAGACGCACCTAGGTTTTAGAGGAGGAAACAAAGAAGAAAAAATATTCTGACCCATACAAAAGCCTGGCAAATAAAATGTACATTAGCCAGTGTACAGTACGTTAGCGAGTGGTATATATTCCTATAATAAATAAAGATACACCAGTGTTTATGTGAGAATATTCTGATGAGCGAGTAATTGGATCTTATAAGGCCATACAGTGTAGATCTATAGGATAGGATGTCTCCCATGTTCCTATGGATATATAGCACAGTATGCACACACCACTGTCATAATACAAGTAAAGATATTGAAATAGTAAGAAAAGGTGAGAAACTGTGTAGTTAAGGACCTAGCATGATCTCCACATAAATACTCCCATAATATACGTACCGCATATTTCAGCATTATATACGCACACGCCGCTTCTCCATCTCACTGCCCATCCCATTCATTCTGGCAGTTGGCCCTGCCTCCCTCTGCCCCCATTGGCTCGCAGCAGCCCGGGAGGAAGGCGTTCCCAGAAACATCATGGGGATGGCCCGCGATTGGTGACAGCGGACTCTCACATCACCGCACGTTGGGCTAGCGGCGCTGTCATTGGAGGCGACGCGGCATTGCCTTGGGCGGGGCCGGCTTCTGGTTGGCTGGAGTGAGAGAGGGCAGCCCGAGTAGGTGGTGTGTCCCGTGTGTGTGTGCACAGAACGAACGGTGACTCCTGCTCAATATTCGCTCCATAAGACACACAGGCACTTTCCCCCATTTTTTGGGGGGGAAAAAGTGCGTCTTATGGAGCGAAAAGTACGTTATATTTCAACTCACATTTTCCATATAAAAAAACAGCCAGTATGCAAACAACCTGTGTATGGAAACGGTGGTTTCTCCTGAGATGCGGCTCTGCAGCTCCGGTCGCCAGTGTTCACTCCTAGAGGAAGTCGAGAGGCTGTGACGAAACTAGTAGGAGGGGCTTGGAGGGCTGATGTATGAGGAATTGTTTGGAAAGTTTGTCTTATGCCGTGTACACACGATTGGTTTTACCGATGAAAACAGTCCGATTGACTTTTCTCATCGGACGAGCCGATCGTGTATGGGCCCCATCGGTGAGAAAAAATAGAACATGTTTTAAATTTATCCGATGGGGAAAAAAAAACGATTGCAAATTCCGATCATCTGTGTGGAACGCCATCGGACAAAAAACCCACGCATGCTCAGAATCAAGTCGACGCATGCTCAGAAGCATTGAACTTCATTTTCTCGGCTTGTCGGAGTGTTTTACGTCACTGCGTTTGGGACGGTCGGATTTTTGACTGATGGTGTGTAGGCAAGACTGATGGAAGTCAGCTTCATCGGATTTCCGATGGAAAAATCCATTGGATTAGAATCCATAGGAAATCCGATCGTGTGTACAGGGCTTCAGTGTGACGGATGGAGGCACCACTGTCGACTGGAGCTGCAGAGCTGGATCTCAGGTGAAACACACAGGTTGTTTGCATACAGGCTGTTTTTTTATATGGAAAATGGGAGTTGAGATATATATATATATATATATATATATATATATATATATATATATATATATATAGCTCATGATTGTTTAATAAAAAAAACACTGTACCTATAAAATTGCATTTTTCTTACAGCTGTGTACATGACCTCCTGAAATGACATCAGTTTTAGAAGCTTTTGCGATCATTTAGAATCTGCTGACGGGTGCATTTGACCTGCAGTTGATCTGTGTCTGACCTGAACTTGACCAGCTTCAACCTGCTTTTGTATTCCCATAGACTTAAAAAAGCAGTCCTGACGCGAATAAAAGGCCGTCGACACAAGGAATTTTCAGCTAATTCTACTGTGGCCTTTGCCTCCCCTCTTCTGTCAGCCATGATGTCAAGGGCAATAGGACATTATAGCTGTCATTTGACAAGCAATCTTTCTGTTTGCTTTAGAGCATAAATCATCTGTGAAAATGTAGGGATTGCTTCAGTAATGACCCTACGAGTCGTCTGCTGAAATGCGTCTCTCATTACTCAGGCCTGTTACAGTTTAGTGGCTGTGTAGTGTGCATCCATGTATAATGACTGGGAGAAAATCAGCACTCATTATCTTTGCATCTGTACCTGTCACACGAATTGGTAAATGGTCTAGACACATATATATCTTTATGTAAAGTTTCCTTCTCCCTGTGCACACCAGCTGAAATTTAAAATGGGCGTTGCACAGTTAGAGAAACAGGGTGCCAGAGTCACCACTACCTTAAGACCCCTTTTACACAATGGGGCGTTTTTCAGGTGCTTTTGGGCTAAAAATAGCACCTGAAAAATGGCTCCCCTGCAGTCTCATTGTGAAAGCCAGAGTGCTTTCACACTGAGGCGATGCGCTGGCAGGACATTAAAAAATACTCCTGCAAGCAGCATCTTTGGAGCGGTGAAGGAGCGGCGCTTTGCGGGTGGTTTTTAACCCTTTTTCAGCCGCTAGCGGAGGTTAAAAGCGCCCCGCTAGTGGCTGAATACCTCCGCAAAAACGACGGTAAAGCGCCGCTCCCGCGCCCCAGTATAAAAGCAGCCTATGCAGAGTTCCACTCAAAAATATATCTAGGTCTTCAACAAAAGACCAGCCGAAATCCCCCTCCACTGGCTTTTGGGACCTGTGTGTGTCCCAGAAGACGGGGCCATTCAGAAAGCGCAGCGTGACTGGTACCTGAAGCCTGATAGCTTCACTGCCGGTTTCCCTTAGGCCCCTTTCACACTTGTGCTACTTCAAAGTCGTGCAATTTTGACGCGATTCCGCGGCCGCGATTTTGACAAGACAGTCATACGACTGTGGATCCGACTTTGCCCCACGACTTGAAGTACGACTTCAATGAGCGGGGACGCAACTTTGATCCCCCAATAATTAGGGGGAACTCTACGCCAATTTTTTTTTAAACGGCATGGGTTCCCCCTTCATGAGCATACCAGGCCCGTTGGTCTGGTATGGATTTTAAGGGTATTTTCCGCATGGGGTCCCCCCCAAAATCCATACCAGACCCTTATCCGAGCACCAGTCCGGCCGGTCAGGAAAGGGGATGGGGGGACAAGCGAGCGCCCTCCCTCCTGAGCCATACCAGGCCGCATGCCCTCAACATAGGGGGTGGGTGCTTTGGGGCAGGGGGGGCGTTGGTTGTCGGGGTCTGCGAGTAGGGGTTTATCAGAATCTGGGAGCCCCCTTTTAATAAGGTGGCCCCCAGATCCCGGCCCCCCACCCTATGTGAATGAGTATGGGGTACATCGTACCCCTACCCATTTACCTGGGGGGAAAATGTGTCAATAAAAAAACACACGACAGGTTTTCAAAGTAATTTATTAGACCGCTCCGGGGGTCTCTTCCGACTTCTCCGCTCTCTTCGGCCTAGACTCCTGCTCTCCGGTTCTACTCCTGCTCTCCGGTTCTACTCCTGCTCTCCGGTTCTACTCCTGCTCTCCGGTTCTACTCCTGCTCTCCGGTTCTACTCCGCTCTCCAGTTCTTCTCCAGCTCTCCTCCACTATCTTCTGGTCTTTTGCCGCTCTTTTGCTAACGTTAGCCCGGTCTTCTCTGTCGTCTTCTTCCCTCTTCTCTTCTACCGATGTTGACACAACGCTCTCTCCCGCTGTAATGGCGTGTGCGTGGTGCGCAGCGGAGAAGACCGGGCCAACACTAGCGGCTAAAGAGCAGAAGATGGCGGAGGAGCCCGGCAGAAGAGACACAGGAGAGCGGGAGAAGAGGCCGAAGAGAGCGGAGAAGTCGGAAGAGACCCCCGGAGCTGCCTAATAAATTTTTAAAACCTGTCCATGTTGAGGGCATGCAGCCTGGTACGGCTCAGGGGGGGGGGGCTCGCTTGTCCCCCCATTTGCAGTCCAAAATCGTGGCACAAGTCGTATAAGTGTGAAAGGGGGCTTGGTTGCAATTGCGGTGCCTGCACCTGAGCCGACATCGTTGGACAGGTAAGACCCTTTTCACACTGGGGCCCTTTGCAGGCGCTATAACGCTAAAAATGGCGCCTGTAAAGTGCCCTTAAAGAGCCGCTGCTGTCTCTCCAGTGTGAAAAGCCCTGAGGGCTTTCACACTGGAGCGGTGCGATAGAGTACAGAACTAATAGTCCACGAATAGAAACATTTATTTGAAGACCGTAATTCCGTGAATGGAGATTCAGTAGCTAGGATTGATCTGACACCACACCACGTGAACACAGCGTGTCTCCGCTTCCCTAATCAGATATACACTCACCAGCACAAGTTACCTCGCGCTACCTCGTGTTTCAGCATAAACGGCAGTAAATCCATCAGGATTTAAGGACATCCCATCAGTTAGCTTTCCAAAATGGCCGCAATGTGTGGAGGAAATGAAACTCCAATTTAGTGTGATCACGTAAAACATTTGGAATTTATTAATCATCTATCCTAATGAAAATGCACTCACAAGAAATTCATTAAAACTGGCATTGATAATTAAAAAGATGCCAGAGATATCAAGTCGCAGGGGACATCAGTTGTATACCAAATCTCACCCGACCCCCTCATCAAAAACACACGGAACATCACTTCCGGTGATACGTAAACGTCACTTCCGATTGCTGTACAGCCACAACCCAACACGTTTCGTCATATTGACTTCGTCCTGGGAATCAAAGGGTTAACTGCCTAACAATGTGTAATGTTAAAGTGATTGTAAAGGTAATTTGTTTAACCACTTCAACACCGGGCTTTTTTTACCACATCAATACCGGGCCTATTCGGGCACTTCTCTCCTACATGTACAAATCATCATTCTTTTTCTAGAAAATTACTCAGAACCCCCAAACATTATATATATATATATATATATATATATATATATATATATAGTGTTTTTTAGCAGACACCCTAGGGAATAAAATGAGGGTCATTGCAACTTTTTTTCTTGCACGGTATTTGCTCAATAATTTTTGGGAAAAAAAATGGTTTCATGAATTAAAAAATAACAAAACAGTAAAGTTAGCCCAATTTTTTGTGAAAAGATGATACGCCGAGTAAATAGATACCTAACATGTCACGCTTTAAAATTGCGCACACTCATGGAATGGTGCCAAACTTCGGTACTTAAAAATCTCTATAGGCGACGCTTTAATTTTTTTTACAGGTTACCAGGTTAGAGTTTCAGAGGAGGTCTAGTGCTAGAATTGTTGCACGCGGCGATACCTCACATATGTGGTTTGAACGGCGTTTATATATGTGGGCGGGACTTGCGTGTGCGTTCGCTTCTGATCGCGAGCTACCGGGGACAGGGGTGTTTTTTAATTTTAAATTTTTATTTTTTTATTTTTTTACACTTATTTTACTTTTTTTTGATCACTTTTATTCCTATTACAAGGAATGTAAACATCCCTTGTAATAGGAATGTGTGTTAGCGTTTAAAGTGTTGCCTATGGAATATATAGGATACCCAAGTTTGTCATCATTTTGTGGGTGCACTTAAAATGAAAGCTTAACATGTTGGGTATCTATTTACTCGGCACATCCTCATCTTTTATATTTTACAAGAAATTGGGTAATATGATGCGTTTTTGTGCCCTAAATATAACTTTCGTGTATTATTTACTGAAATTTTGCGCTTGGTAACTCCTTGCCCAAAAATCGTGTGACAAAAAAATACCACCATTTTATTTTCCAGGGTGTCTGCTTTGAGAAAATATTTAATATCTGGGGATTTTAACAAATCTTCAGGACGAAATTAGTTGTTTTTCTTTTTTTTAAACGTGTGCAAAAAAAATGCAAAAGTTGCAATGAAAGGGTTAAAGGGACTGTGTCCTGTCCTGTACTGTACTAAAGGAAAAAAATCCCATCTTGCAACTAAAAAAATTAAATAGAGAAGTACAAAAGTATCTTCTACCAAAAAACTGGGCTAACCAGCAATTTGCAACTATTCTGTTTTTAACCCCATCCATTGAAACTATAAAATTCTGGAAAATTGTAAATATGGCATCCTAGGGTTAAAGTTGTAATATAGGATGCGTCTCCCAAGGGTTTTTTAGCAGCAAATTGTATTAATCAGGAATGGATAACTATTGATAACAATTCTTTATTGTACCAAAATAATTTCCAATAACATGTATTAGTTAAAATATGAGCTTTGGTTATACAATACAAAACACATTCCATTATATATATATATATATATATATATATATATATATATATATATATATATATAAATATTAACACAGTGGAGAAAAACATTACATTACAGAATGCCAGCCACATTAATACCCCAACGCGTTTCGACCTGTACAGTCATGGTCTTCCTCAGGGGGATTACTTACTCTAAAAAAATTCTTAATCACATACACTATTTTGGCTTTTATACCCTTGTAATTAATACAGTAGATATTGTTCTAGTCACATTTCCCCCTGTGTTGTTTTTTTTTTTTTTCCTACACAACACACACATCTATCACAACTTTCATATACACGCAATAACATTTTAGAATACATATATTTATATTATACAATGCTATCTTATAAATTAAACAAGATTAATAGAAATAATATATATAAAAATCTTTTATTGCTTGTTTGGCATTCTGTCAGTACCTTTTAAGGTCTGATAATTTATTACATATTAATTTATTGTTACCATTTGGAAATCACACCACAGGTGCTGTTTGTCCTTTCCTCTGGAGGGGCTCAAGAGAGTGTCTTCTTGCAAGCCTTATTGGGCTGGATTCTGTTTTGGGGAGATGGGGACAGATCATGGAGCTTTCTAGATTATCCAACTTCTTTAAAATTTCTGATTATAAGATTTTTGTTCTAAATTCCATCTTTTAGCAGTAAATATACCATTGTTGTGTACATAGATGTTTGTGCATTATGAAACGCTTTGAATTCTGAGTTTTTTGATATACATATTTTTTTTAGAGTAAATGATCCCCTTGAGGAAGACCATGACGGTACAGGTCGCAACGCGTTGGGGTAACAATGTGGCTGGCATTCTGTAATGTAATGTTTTGCTCCACTGTGTTTTAATATCGCTATATATTATGGAATGTGTTTTGTATTGTATACCCAGAGCACATATTTTAACTAATACAGGTTATTGAAATTTTATTTTGGTACAATTAAAGAATTTTTATCAATAGTTATCCCGTCCTGAATAATATATTTTGCTGCTAAAAAACCCCTTGGGGGAACCATCCCATATTGCGATTTTTCGGGGTGTACAGCTTTATTATCTCTCGTGTGTTTTCTCAATTTAGGGTTAAAGTGGCAAGAGTGTCAGTTAATTTCAAAGTGGGTATTTGGCTAAATAAAAATGTCAGCGCTCTTACAAAACATTGTGATTTTAGCTGTAAAGACGTCCTGCTATTTTCCACACACCTCTTTGGCTCCGTCTTCCCGTTGCCCATCCTGTAATATTTCACTGCCTTATTTCCTTTTAAAGACTCAGATGAAGCTAATGTTGATTTGATAAGGTTCTTTTCCCTTTTTTCTCTCTTTAATTTGAAATATCTGTAATTTTGCGCTTCATGGGCTCAAGCAGGGAATTAGTGAGGGAGAGAGCGAGAGACGGCCTAGGCGGCGGTGGGGGAGGGCTGGGAGACTCTGCTGTCGCTGCAGATTGCCTCAATGGACTGTAAAGGTGTGAAAAGATTATGAATTTTGATGTTTGAGGCGACCGCAGATATGGTAATACCAGAGGAGGTGCTGCATGTACGTTGCATAGAAAGCTTCTTGTAGATTGCAGACAAATGTACAATTTAATATGACATTTAAAAAATATTTTAGTCTTTTGAAATCTGCAGCCTTCAGTAAAAATAGTGTCTGGTGATCCTGCCATGAAGGTTCTTGATCCAGCACCGAGCAGGGGTGACAGCGGTATTCCATTTCAGCTACTATGTTGTAACCCTGTGCTGTGGTTTTAGAGACGTCGGGACAGCAAAAGGATTTACTGTTAATTAAAGTGAAAATTCACCCCGAAGTTCCATTTTTCTGCCTCCTTGACAACTTTTTTTTTTTTTATTGGGGGGGGGGGGGGGGGGGGAGTAGGTACCTGAATTCGAGAGGTACCCGCTCCCACTTCCACCCTGATTGCCTAGGCCAGTGTTTCTCAACTCCAGTCCTCAAGGCGCACCAACAGGTCATGTTTTGGGGATTTCCATTGATTTCCACAGGTGATTTGAGCAGTTTCACTGCCTTAGTAATTATCACAGCTGTTTTATCTGCAGGAAATCCCAAAAACATGACCTGTTGGTGCGCCTTGAGGACTGGAGTTGAGAAACACTGGCCTAGGCGATCCAAGCTGCAGTTGCCCCCCCCCCCCCCCCAGCTCTTGGCCTCTTGAGGCACGTCATGCGCAGTGGGAAGCCACAAGGGGTCACAGCCAGCTTCCCACAGTTAGCATGGCGGCGCCGGGCCCCCGAAGACTGGCAAAGAACCAGTCCAGGTGAGGACAGCGCTGGATCCCTGGACAGGTACGTATTCTTATATTTTTTTTTTTAAGTCAGCAGCTATAATATCTGCTGACGTATTTATTTTTTTGGGAGGTACTGAAGAACCTCTTTAATATAGCAGTTACTATTCTTAAGCTGGGTGTACATTATTTTTTTTTTAGGGAATGGGTACCTGGTTTTGACAGGTTCCCGCTCTCACTTCATCCTAGATCGCCTGGGAAATCTGAGCTTAAGTTCGGGCCCAAACCTCTTGGGACACCAGGGCCGCAATCAGGAATTTTGGGGCCCCTTAAACAGCTTCAGGCATGGGCCCCCTGGAGCAGAGGAGAACCGGGGGGGGGGGGGGTGCTGCTACCGCCGCAACAAATTAAGAAGCGGGGGGTGCCACGAATTGAGTAGCGGGGGGGTGCTGTCGCCGCAAATTGTTGAGGTCGGGGGGGCTTTGGGTGCTGACGAACAAAAACAAACAAACAGAAGAACAAAAAAAAGGGGGGGGTTGCCATCTGGGGACCTCTGGGCCCCTTACAAAAATAAATACATTTTTATATAAAAAAAAAAAAAGGGGGGGTTGCCATCCGGGCCCCTTACAGGTGTACTGCCTGTACCCCCCTGATGGTGGCCCTGTGGGACACGTCACGGGTCCTAGGAGGCTGTGAGAACATTCACAGGGTGCAGCGCAGCAGCTGGGGGCTGCTGTGAAGCTGCAAGGAGTCCCAGTCAGCTTCCCACCGTTAGCATGGTGGCATTGGGGACCTCAAGACTCAAAGAACAAGCCCAGTTGAGGACAGCGCTGGATCCCTGGACAGGTAAGTGTCCTTTTATTAAAAGTCCGCAGCTATAGTATTTGTAGCTGATGAATTTTTATTTTCTTTTGGTGTGGTGGGGGGAAGGCGGTTGGCTGAAAAACCTATTTAATATAGCAGTTGCCATTCATTGAGGTTTTTTTTCATTCAACCAACAGGTTAAACAAAACAAAAAAAAGAAACTCCTAGATTCCCACACAAGCAATAAGGATGCAGGGTTCTCCCCTGCTGTGCTATTGTATTTTGACAGCAAGGACTCTCGCCCTCACCCCTGTCAGAATACACTGATCAGTGCTGCAGCAGCTGATCGAATGCTGGTTTTCGAACAGGACCGTTAGTTAGAAGTTGGTCTAACGATTGTCTTCTGCTAAACAGCCAGGGCCACACATGGATCGAAATGCAATCGGTTCCTGCTGAACCTAGCCAAATTTTAATAGGTGTATACCCAGATTTAGACTCTGGGAATAGCATTTCCAGTGCACATGTCAGAATTAGGGCTCATTCACAGCACACCGCTCATAACACATAACGCGATGTGAATGTGTGCTCGTGTGCAATGACTTGGTTCACACCAAATGCTTTTCAGTGCATTTTTTAACTGCATCCAGAATGCATGCACAGTGTATGCCCAGGGCCCTAGTTCAAGCCAGTATGGTCAGTTACAGTTTTTCAAAATAAGTTGCGCTAGACTTACTTAAGAATATTACGCAAGGCAAGTAAAATTGATAGATACACAAATATTTGTGAAAAAAAACTCAAAAGACGGTGTTGGTTATCACATATTGATTGACTGTAAATAGTCCATATAATATGAGTAGTTGGCCAATATGAAATTAGCCCACGGTGAAACACGAAAACACCCAAGAAAGCGTGATAGAATTAAAGTTGTAGCTTTCACCTCTGCACACAATGCCGCTTACCAGCTATAAATTATCTCCTATTACAGGAGATCATACGTGCTTTTGACTTGGTACCCAGCCCGCGCCTTTAAGGAGCACACCAATAATGTAAGCGTCTTCACCAATGGAGATCCTCACAGGTAAATATATCCAAATGATCCCCATAAAAAAATAAAAGCTTATTGCACTTACATTTATGCAGAGTAAAAGCTGGCAATGAAAAATACTGAGGTGGCCGGCTCTCGATTGCAGCCCATCACTCGGGGACCTGCGTGTACGCGGTGACATCAGCACGTCGCTCCTCCCTGCGCATTTCGTCACAGCTGACGTCGTCATTTACAGTGCTTGCAACAAAAGAACAACCTGCTGCATTTTTTTTGCCTGGAATGCATCAAAATGCATCCTAGACTGTAGGCTCTAACGAGCAGGGCCCTCCGATTCCTCCTGTATTGAATTATATTGTAATTGTAGTGTCTGCCCTAATGTTGTAAAGAGCTGCGCAAACTGTCAGCGCTATATAAATCCTGTATAATAATATAAGCACATCAGAATGCACATTGTACGAATTAAAAAATAAATAAATCAAGTGTCAAAATAAAAAGAAGCAAAAATGCACTAAAACGCATTGAAAACGCATTTGAATTGAACAACCAACGCAACGAGATCCCCCATTTCTCCAGCCTCCTCTGTAAGGTGCTTCAGTGGTCACAGGCACTCTGACATCAAGCACTGTACAATGCAAGTGAATATGTGTAGGGACCCACCACAAGCTGGAGCATGGATGGGAACGGGACAGCGCCAGCTTTCAGGAGAGCGAGGGATAAGGTGAGTAAATGACCTTGTTACCCGTACCCTGGGAATAAATAAGCTGGTTGGTGTAAACTGCCTTGTTTTTGTGTTGAGACTGCATTGGGCAGTGTTACCCAACGCAGTCCAAAGGTGATGGCTTGAACAAGCCCATAGAGCAGGGGTGTCCAAACTTTTTTCAAAGAGGTCCAGATTTGATGAAGTGACCATTTTGCCAGACATTCGTTAAACCACTAAAATTCGGTCTAAGTGTGTTCCTCCGAGCACTAATACACTGCCCAACAAGAATTCTCTTGCCTTTGTGGCTGTGTGTGGTGAAGAGATGAGCTTGGGCGTATTATTTGGATATACCGTATTTATCGGCTTATAACACGCACCTTCAATTTAAAAAAGGAAGTTTCAGGGAAAAAAAATCTTAAATTTTAAATAAAGAACTGTGAAGCAAAATAAGGGTCAGTGCCCATCAATGCAGCCTAATCAGTGCCCATCTGCACCCCCCGTATTGCCATGAATGCAGCACCCCCCATATTGCCATGAATGCAGCACCCCCCGTATTGCCATGAATGCAGCACCCCCCGTATTGCCATGAATGCAGCACCCCCCATATTGCCATGAATGCAGCACCCCCCGTATTGCCATGAATGCAGCACCCCCCGTATTGCCATGAATGCAGCACCCCCCGTATTGCCATGAATGCAGCACCCCCCGTATTGCCATGAATGCAGCACCCCCCGTACTGCCATGAATGCAGCACCCCCCGTACTGCCATGAATGCAGCACCCCCCGTACTGCCATGAATGCAGCACCCCCCGTACTGCCATGAATGCAGCACCCCCCGTACTGCCATGAATGCAGCACCCCCCGTACTGCCATGAATGCAGCACCCCCCGTACTGCCATGAATGCAGCACCCCCCGTACTGCCATGAATGCAGCACCCCTCGTACTGCCATGAATGCAGCACCCCCCGTATAGCCATGAATGCAGCACCCCCCGTATAGCCATGAATGCAGCACCCCCCGTACTGCCATGAATGCAGCACCCCCCGTACTGCCATGAATGCAGCACCCCCCGTACTGCCATGAATGCAGCATCCCCCGTACTGCCATGAATGCAGCACCCCCCGTACTGCCATGAATGCAGCACCCCCCGTACTGCCATGAATGCAGCACCCCCCGTACTGCCATGAATGCAGCACCCCCCGTACTGCCATGAATGCAGCACCCCCCGTATAGCCATGAATGCAGCACCCCCCGTATAGCCATGAATGCAGCACCCCCCGTATAGCCATGAATGCAGCACCCCCCGTATAGCCATGAATGCAGCACCCCCCGTATAGCCATGAATGCAGCACCCCCCGTATAGCCATGAATGCAGCACCCCCCGTATAGCCATGAATGCAGCACCCCCCGTATTGCCATGAATGCAGCACCCCCCGTATTGCCATGAATGCAGCACCCCCCGTATTGCCATGAATGCAGCACCCCCCGTATTGCCATGAATGCAGCACCCCCCGTATTGCCATGAATGCAGCACCCCCCGTATTGCCATGAATGCAGCACCCTCCGTATTGCCATGAATGCAGCACCCTCCGTATTGCCATGAATGCAGCACCCCCCGTATTGCCATGAATGCAGCACCCCCCGTATTGCCATGAATGCAGCACCCCCCGTATTGCCATGAATGCAGCACCCCCCGTATTGCCATGAATGCAGCACCCCCCGTATTGCCATGAATGCAGCACCCTCCGTATTGCCATGAATGCAGCACCCACTAAATTGCCATGAATGCAGACTCGCCATTATCATCAGTGCAGCCTGCAGAGGAGACGGGGAGGGGCGGGATGAGCGCCAACAGACAAACAGGAGAAAGTCCTGTTTTCTCGACGGGCCTCTTTTTTAATTGAAAGTCCCGCCTCCTGTGATGGACAGAACAGTTGTCCAATGGCAGCGCAGGAGACGGGACTTCATTTAACACAGGTGCCGTGTAAACAGGAAATACTCTCCTGTATGCACGACACTCGTCCCTCTCCTCCAAGGCAGCCAGCATACTATCTTTTGTGGCCCCCGGCGCTCGGGGATTCGTTGGGGGCCACAAAAAGAGATATATAATCAAGATCACCAGGCAGGCCGTCCGAAACCGGGCCGCGATAGGCCCGCGGGCCAGACTTTGGACATGCCTGCCTTAGAGCCAGTGCTCCAGCAATTTTAGTGACTAACTGGAGGCTCTGGACAAAATCCGTCTCTGCTTTGGACCCTGCAGGAAGCGGGGCATTCACCAGAGGGATAAATAATGTCAGACTCCATCAAAGTGCTTTCTTTCTTTTTTTTTTTTTTTTTTTATAGACTAGGCCAGCCATTCAGCATTGCCCGGACTGGCTGCACAGAAAAATAAAATATTTTACAATTGTTGCCCATTAAAACTGCTTGGAACGGCTTCCTTTAACTGACCCCATTAAAAAAGAGTTCACTTTTGTTTAAAATGACATAACATTCTGTACAAACCCTCTGCACGGGTCATTTCCTAATAAACCAAGATTAAAAATTACCTTTCCATTTCAATCTTCAGCCGCTATGATTCTGTAAAACTGCCAAAAAGATTCAAATCTCTCTTCTATGCAACAGTGGCAGCAGCTCTCCGTCTTTGGACAAGGATTTCCCAGAATTCTCATCCTTGTAATTGGGTGACAGGCTTTCCCAGAAACCTGCAGAGCTTGATTGAGGTCAGATTGCAGGCAACACATTGCTCGGGGTGTCTCATCTTTTGGATGTGGCCATTAAGTAAATCTCTAAAAGCATCAGACTGGTTGCTGCAATGCCTCAGCATACCTTAATGTGTTACTAAACCCAGAAGTCTTCATTCACTATATCTGGTCTCCCACAGTACACAGAACATGGAAATGCAATTATTTTTGTAAAAATAAACTGCTAAATACCTTTTCTCATCGGCAGTATATAGCAGTCTTGTGACTTTTATCAGTGTCTGGTTAAAGCTTGTAGGAGGAGTTTTCATTCTCCTCTGATTGTCCTATCAGGCTGCATGACCCCTGACCCTCTGTCTGGACATTGCTGATTGGCCCTGTGGTGATCACACACACACTCTCCCAAAAAAAAAAAAAAACTCTCTAGCAATACACACCAAACTGAGCATGTTGTCAGGAACCATATACCAAATGGAGACAGAGTGCAGTTAAAATCACACCTTGGCAAAAATAACACAGTACAGGAACGTTGTCAAAAAGCAGAAGCCGGGGCAAGGAAACCAGAAGTCAGCGTAGTCTGGAACAAAACTCAGGGAACAGGAATCCGAAGGGAAGTCAGCCAGACCCATATACACAAGAGCAAAAGAAGAAGCGCACTTGGAGATCATAGACCACACAAGGGCAAAGAGGAAATGAGCTAAGCTGCTTAATTTCTTCCCGCCTGCGCTATAGCTGAAAGACGGCTACAGCGCGGGTCTTAATTGCCTGGAGGACGTCCTCCTGAGCATGCACTGTCGGCGCGTCCCTGCAGGCGGTGCGCTCTGTGATCGCCGAGTCTATGAGATCCCAGCCCCTTACCACGTGATCAGCTGTCAGCCAATGACAGCTGATCAAGTAATGGAAACAGAAGATTGGTAATCGGTCCCTCACACAGAGAGCCGCAGCTGCTTCATCTGTGCCCACCAGTGCCACCTACCAGTGCTGCCAATCAATGCCCATCAGTGTTGCCTATCAGTGTCACCTACCAGTGCCACCTATCAGTGCAGCCTCATCAGCGCACATCAATGTAAGAGAAAAATTACCTGTTTTATAACAAACTATGAAGTGTTTTTTTTTTTTTTTTTTTCTCTATTTATTTCGTTTTTTTAGCAAAAAATAAAAAAAACCAGCAGTGATTAAATACCACCGAATACCACCGCCTTGCTTTGTGCACTGGTGCACAGTCATGTTGGAACAGGAAAGGGCCATCCCCAAACTGTTCCCACAAAGTTGGGAGCATGAAATTGTCCAAAATGTCTTGGTATGCTGACGCCTTAAGAGTTCCCTTTACTAGAACTAAGGGGCCAAACCCAACCACTGAAAAACAACCCCCACACCATAATCCCCCCTCCACCAAATGATTTGGACCAGTGCACGAAGCAAGGTCCATAAAGACATGGATGAGTGAGTTTGGGGTGGAGGAACTTGACTGGCCTGAACAGAGTTCCAACCTCAACCCGATAGAACACCTTTGGGATGAATTAGAGCGGAGACTGAGAGCCAGGCCTTCTCATCCAACATCAGTGCCTGACCTCACAAATGGGCTTCTGGAAGAATGGTCAAACTTTCTCATAGACACGCTCCTAAACCTTGTGGACAGCCTTCCCAGAAGAGTTGAAGCTGTTATAGCTGCAAAGGGTGGGCCAACTTAACCACTTAAGAACCGCGGCACGACTATGTACGTCGACAGAATGGCACGGACAGGCACAAGGGCGTACAGAGGTAAGTGTAAACAAACCTTTCCCCGTTCTTCCAAATGGCATGTCAGTGATCGTCTGCTCCCTGTCATAGGGAACGACGATTAGTGACGTCACACGCCAAGTCACGCCCCCCTACACTAAGAATCACTCATTAGGTCACACTTAACCCCTTCAGCGCCCCTAGTGGTTAAACCCTTCACTGCCAGTGTCATTTTCACAGTAATCGGTGCATTTTTATAGCAGTGATCGCTGTAAAAATGACAATGGTCCCAAAAATGTGTCAAAAGTGTCCGATGTGTCCGCCATAATGTCGCAGTCACGATAAAAATCACTGATCGCCGCCATTACTAGTAAAAAATAAAATTATTAATAAAAATGCCATAAAACTACCTCCTATTTTGTAGACACTATAACTTTTGCGCAAACCAATCAACGCGTATTGCGTTTTTTTTGTTGTTTTTTTTACCAAAAATATGTAGAAGAATCCGTATCGGCCTAAACTGAGGTAAAAAAAAAGGTTTTTATATATATATATATTTTTTTGGGGATATGTATTATAGCAAAAAGTAAAAAATTTAATTTTTTTCAAAATTGTCGCACTATTTTTGTTTATAGCGCAAAAATTAAAACCGCAGAGGTGATCAAATACCACCAAAAGAAAGCTCTATTTGTGGGAAAAAAAAGGACATCAATTTTGTTTGGGAGCCGCGCCGCACGACCGCGCAATTGTCAGTTAAAGCGACGCAGTGCCGAATCGCAAAAAGGGGCCTGGTCTTTGACCAGCAGAATGGTCCGGGGCTGAAGTGGTAATATTGAACCCCTACGGACTAAGACTGGGATGCCATTAAATTTCATGTGTGTGTAAAGGCAAGCGTCCCAATACTTTTGGTAATATAGTGTATACGGTTGCGACTCAAGTCATATTGTAATTGAATGTTTTCCGCTTTTCTGGAAGCAATCTGTCGCTCCCCCGCTAAGTGTTTGGTTACACAAACTTGAGGAGATTTACAGAATAGAAACCGTCCTTGCATCTTCAAATCACAGAGAGAAGTTTCGCAGAACATGGTTCTACTGGACCGATTATACCTCTTCCTCTAGTTATATCGCAGACCTCGCCACCTTACCTAGCCGGTTCATAAAAAAAAAAGGCCGGTTTAATTTGGTAATTTTTTAACCACGAAAGTGGACTTACCCAATAATGCAGAGAATGAATTAAATAGGAGTTCCACCCTGATTTTATTTTTTATTTTTCCCCCAAAAAATCATAAAAAAGGGCGTTAGCTATGCGGAACTAGCTCTTCTGCCTCTTCCTCCACCGCGGTGGTCTTCTTCCTCATCCTCTGTCGCGGTGTCTTCTGGTGAATGGGGCGCGCTGCCTTCTGGGAACTGTGTGTATCCCAGGAGGCAGCCGCCCATTCACAAAGCGCCGTGCGAGTGGCGCATGCGCAGTAGGAAACTGTTTCTCTTAGTCAGGATGGAGGCGCCAGGACCGAGCGATCGCCGTCGGGGGCCCATCATCGCAGGCGCCTAGCACAGGTAAGTGTCCTTATTAAAAGTCAGCAGCTACAGTGTTAATAGCTGCTGACTTTAAAAAAAATTAAAAATTGCGGGTGGAGCTCCGCTTTAAGGTTAAAAAAAATAACGTTAATGTTTAGAATCACTTTAAAATGTACTTGTTGGCACATTGGCCCATGTAATCTGTGTTCCATTTGGTAATACAGACTTCTCTAGTTTTCTGATTACCGTATATACTCGAGTATAGGCCGACCAGAATATAAGCCGAGACACCTAATTTTACCACAAAAAACTGGGAAAACGTATTGACTCGAGTATAAGCCTAGGGTGTCCATCTGCATGCCTCATTGTGCCTCACTGTGCCCATGCCTCACTGTGCCCATGCCTCACTGTGCCCATGCCCAGACTGATGTTTAACATGGGAGTCTAAGGAAGGGGTGCCCGGTTTTGAAAAATCGTTGCTCCCCGGCCGTAGGTCCCCCAGACAACAAACTTTGAACACTTGAGGAGAAATTGGGCTACATGTGTGACAAGTTTCGGGTCCAGGGGACCTAGGCCCGGCCGGTACCGGGTCCCCAAAGTCATCGGAGAAATTACAGTTTAACATGGGAGTCTATGGAAGGGATGCCCGGCTTTGAAAAATCGGTGCTCCCCGGCCGTAGGTCCTCTGGACAACAAACTTTGCACACTTGTAGCGCCACTCTTCCTCTATAAGTGTGCAAAGTTTGTTGTCCAGAGGACCTACGGCCGGCCAGTACCAGGTCCCCAAAATCTGGGAGATCGGGCGCAAAAAGGTGACTCGAGTATAAGCCGAGGGGGGCATTTTCAGCACAAAAAAATGTGCTGGAAAACTCTGCTTCTACTCGAGTATATACGGTATTTTACGGCTAGAGTACTTTGGTATTCCAAAATGCCAAGTCCCTCTGTTATGGAAAAGCAACCAGGTCTCCCATTGCATTTTTATTACATTATATTTGGACTGACACATTGATTTTATACAGGTGCTTCGGCATTCAACATTGCTCCGCTACATGCATACAGTAACGGCATGAAAAGGCTTGTGTATAATTAGGTGGACCATTGACGTGTGCCTGTCCCATATTTTCACACCAGAAACCCTTTTATATAATTGCAGAAGTTGCCATTTCTCTATTCCCGATCTGCCCGTCATCACTTCTATAACACATTCTGACAAAGCCTTTTACCTGAGGATTGATGAACTGCTAACTAGATCTTGCTCTTGTATCTGCTGTACATGGAGAGTGAGTAATTTTCATACTGCAGAGAATGACGTAGTGGTCTGGCGGGTTTTGTTTTAGGCGTTGGAACTGATAAATGGAAATAATCTAAAGTGATTTTCATTTTGTTGCAGTTAATACGATTTGATGAAGCAGCTGATTAAGATAAGAACCCTTGTCTAGATAAGGTTTTTTTTATTTTTATTTTATTTAATTTTTTTGAGCTGAAGAAGTAACCAGTTAACTGTTTGTTATGTTTTCCATGTGTTTGTGGGTTATCCTCTCAGTTCCTCCCCAAATCCATATACACTGTATGGAAAAAAAAAAAAAATCAAACTTCAACACCTGACTAAGTTCTATCTAAGCTAGCTAGCATTCAGTATATACATTTAGATCAGGTAGTGGATAACATTTAAAGCAGAGTTGCTTAACCCTTTGAAGAGCGAGGGCCACCTAAGTTGTTTGATAACCTGTTGTGGGCCACAATGAACGATGGGGTTTTACGGCCCCCTCCCAAACTGCAAATGTAAACAAGCCCTTACTGTCCTGAGTCCCCCCTATAAGCCCGCTTTTACACCGATGTGCCGCGTGGTTTACCCCCACCGCACAGGCGGTGCACCTGCAGCTTTCCCAGCTAGCTGCACTGAGCCATAGACTTCTATTACATCTTGCAGATGTGGTGCACTTCCTGAAAGCGCACCAAAACACCTGCAAAAAGTACACCAAGTAAAGTCTCTGTCCTGGCGTTGTAGTGCCCTCTAGACTTCTGTTGGCTGGGTCCAAAGGCTGAAGAGTGTTGCATAGAAGTCCTGAAGTTTGCCTACTACAGGAAGATTGAACTCTTTAAGGCCCCTTTCACACTGGGGCGTTTTTCATGCGGTTTAGCGCTAATAATAGCGCTATTATACCGCATGAAAAAATCCTGCCCTGTAGCCTTCAATGTGAAAGCCCGAAGGCTTTCACACTGAAGCGGTGCGCTAGCAGGACCGCTCCAAAAGTCCTGCTAGCCGCTTCTTTACAGCGGTAAAGGAGCGGTGTGTTCACCGCTCCTTTACCGCGGGTGCCCATTGAAATCAATGGGACAGCACGGTAATACCGCACGCAAACCGCGGCAATAGCCGCGGTTTGCGGGCGGTATTAACCCCTTTTCGGCCGCTAGCGGGGGTTAAATTCACCCCCCCTAGCGACCGCATACCGCGGTAAGAACGACGGTATAGCAGCGCTGCAAATCGCGCTGCTATACCGCCACCGCTCCTGCCCGCCCCAGTGTGAAAGGGGCCTAACACACTACTACTTGCAGTGTCTCTTCCCATTGATCTTCTACAAAGAGACCTGCTGCCCACTGTCTTTCCACTGTTAGGAGATGGAACTTCTTCAAGAACTCAGTCAACAAAATAGCATCTGGAAATGAAGCCTTTCGTGCAGGGGTCTCCAAACTTTCTAAACAAAGGGCCAGTTTACTGTCTTTTGCACTTTAGGGGGGGCTGGACTAGAGCCAGTGGGAGTAGAAAATGTCCTGGCATCCAGTAGGAGGAAACCATGCCCTATCTTTGGTGTCGGTGGAAGAAATAGTGCCCCATTGTTGGTGTCATTTGAAGGAATAGTGTCCCATCGTTGGTGTCAATGGGAAGGAATTCTGCCCCATTGTTGGCGTCAGTGGGAGAAATCGTGGTCTTTCATTGGTGTCAGTGGGAGGAGTATTGCTCCATTGTTGGTATCAATGGAACAACTTATGCCCCATTGTTGGTGTCAATGTAAGGAATTGTGCCCAATTGTTGGTATCTGTGAGTGGAGTTGTGCCCATTTGATAGTGTCAATGGGAGGAATAGTGCCCCATTGTTGGTGTCAACAACAGAAATGATGCCCCATTTTTGGTGCAAGTGGATGGAATATTACCCCAACAGCTGGAAAAAAGCAGGCAAAGGGCCACAGTTTGGAGACCACTGCCTTAGTGGTGGAAGTTTTAGCGGTCATGTTAACTGGGGATTAACACCATACTATGTGATTACTCTGCGCAGTCACTGCATGCTTAAAGTGTTACTAATTCACTATTCTGGTCTCCCACAGTACACAGAACATGGAAATGCAATTATTTTAGTCAGGTCTTTTTTTTTCAGCTGGAACTCATGCCCTCTGCTCCCTGCTCACCACTATCACTTATAAACACAGAAGTGCAGCTTCTGTGTTTTACAAGTGACAGCTTGTATCCCAATGGCTCCCACAGATCTGATCTCCTCAGCGGCTCCCACTGAATGAGTGAGTGACTTGTATAGCGCTCACATGCGAACTGAATCACCTCTAGGCGCTTTTTGCAGCCAGTGTCTGCTTGGCTGGTGCAGTCATTTTACCCCGTAGGATCTCGACACGCTTGGGACACACAGTCGTACACACATATATACATATATACTGGGTCAATTTTAGACAAGATCCAATTAACCTACCAGCATGTTTTTGGAGTGTGGGAGGAAACCGGAGTACCCAGAGGAAACCCACGGAGACACAGGAAGAACATGCAAACGCCAGGCAGATGGTGTCGTGGTCGGGATTCAAACCAGCGACCCTTTTGCTGCTAGGTGAAAGTGCTAACCACTACACCACTGTGCTGCCCACTGAGTGCAGGATGGGGACAAGGGAGATGCAGGTGCCCAGGATGCAGTGCAGATCCCAGCACCCCTACTGGATGATCTCCCCACAAGTTAGAGAGGCAGAGGGTGGTGCAGGAAAGTACCTGAGCCAGCTGGGTGCTTCAGTATAATACAGCAACACAAGTAAGACATGTGGAAGATGGTGGAGCTTTTAAGGACGGAGGGAGAAGGTGGGGGCAGTGGAAGGGGAGCTGCATACAGAGATCAGAGCTGAAGAGGGGTAAAAGTTAGATGTGAATGGGGGATGCAGAGGTGTAAGCAGCTGTGGAAGAAGGCTGAACTCTGTGCGTAGAGCACTTCTGACCTCTGCACTATGTACGTAGCACACCCCCGAACTCTGCACTATGTACGTAGCACACCCCCGAACTCTGCACTATGTACGTAGCACACCTCCGAACTCTGCACTATGTACGTAGCACACCTCCGAACTCTGCACTATGTACGTAGCACACCTCCGAACTCTGCACTATGTACGTAGCACACCTCCGAACTCTGCACTATGTACGTAGCACACCTCCGAACTCTGCACTCTGCACGTAGCACACCTCCGAACTCTGCACGTAGCACACCTCCGAACTCTGCACGTAGCACACCTCCGAACTCTGCACGTAGCACACCTCCGAACTCTGCACGTAGCACACCTCCGAACTCTGCACGTAGCACACCTCCGAACTCTGCACGTAGCACACCTCCGAACTCTGCACTATGTACGTAGCACACCCCCGAACTCTGCACTATGTACGTAGCACACCTCCGAACTCTGCACTCTGTGTGTAACACCCTCCCTGCCCCCACCCCCTATACTCTGCACTCTGCACATAATGCAATCCTGGTATTTATTCCCCTTTTAAGACCCTTCCACTGTTGGTGAAATTTGACCACACTCACTATTTGATGCGATTCGGACGGTGTGTGTGTTGGGTTGGTATGGTTGAGTTCCTAAACCTATTTTTTGGAACAAAAATTCCTGATTTTAGTAAATATAAACTGCTAAATACCTTTTCTCATCAGCAGTATATAGCAGTTGTGTGACTTCTATCAGTGTCTGGTTAAAGCTTGTAGGAGGAGTTTTCATTCTCCTTTGACTGTCCTATGAGGCTGCAGGACCACTGACCCTCTGTCACCCTCCCAAGAAAAAAAGATCCCTAGCAACACACACCAAACTGAGCATGTGCGGAGTGCCTCCAAAGGCTCTGTCTTATTAGGAGATGGATTGGGGACAGTGGAAGAAGGGGAGAATCGGAGAAGACAGGATCAAACAGCCTTTTTTACACAGTGTGGGCGACTAACCCCTTAGGGGGTTAACAGTGAGTATAACAAGCATGCTTTACTGCATATACAGACTGATTTTACTGTTGTGGGTTAAGTAACACTTTAAGTTGAAGGTAATAAAAGTACATAGACTGCGGGAGAGAGAACCTGTCCTGGAAATCCTCAAAGGCAAAGACCGCTTTGTTTAGTTCTGGATGGAGCAGGGACGGGACTGAAATAGTTTTTTTTTTTTTTTTTTTGTTGCCTTTGTACCCATTTTTCCCTCGTTTCCAGTCCCTGTGACAAAAAAGTAAATAAAAATCACCCTGACGGGGCCACAGTTGGCAATAAAAGCAATTTTTTAGTAACTTCGGGCATCTAAAATAACTGTAATATTAGCTTTGGGTGTACTGACCCTTTAATTATCAATGTGTTTTTGTATGTCCTCTAGGTGAGCAATTTGGCGTGAATGCAGAAAAGCGTACTTATATTTACAGTCTGCCTTTGAAAAACTTTGTGCGTCTGTCAATATAATCATTCCGTTGCAAGAAACATTTACAACCATTGATGTTTAAACGCATCGGCGCGCCGTCTGCGGCTATTATTTTTTCTGGATTTTTTCTTCTTTGTTCCTTCTTTTTATTGTTTTTCTATGTAAGAGATGGCTGTGTGGGGGCAGATGAATAATCAGTCGATAAACATTGCTTATAGGCATAAACAAGAGGATTGCAGATCAGCCGGTTATTAGTCTCCGGGATACTTTCGGTAATTTTATAGTTTGGATTTTTTGGAGATGAAATAAGGACAGAGGCAAGTTGCTGTGGTTTATCATAGCAGGGAGTAATGGGTCAGCTTTTGGAAGATTTTGTTACCTATTAGAGCTAATATAGTGCCTGCTGTTCTACATCAAACTTGTCAGTTATCTGTCTACTTACCAAATCTCTGGCAGGCTGCTCACGTATGGCCTTAAAAATTTAACTGGATCATGCCGAGGTGTTGCACTTATTGCCGAAAGTGCTCGTTACTGATTTTCAGCATGATGGCAAATTCTTGTAAGACCGATAGCCTATCCGACAAACCAGTCCCCATGTTGTGAGGAAGAAGGTAGAATAGACACCTCCCCAACTTTTTGTGATGGGAACGAGGGACACCTATTAGCAAAAGTATGTAGGCATAGGACACACCCCTGCCACGCCCCCTTAAAGGAGAATTATACAAGAAAATGATTAGTTAAACCCACATTTTTCCCCCCACTGCTATTCCTATACAGGTCCTTCTCAAAAAATTAGCATATTGTGATAAAGTTCATTATTTTCTGTAATGTACTGATAAACATTAGACTTTCATATATTTTAGATTCATTACACACAACTGAAGTAGTTCAAGCCTTTTCTTGTTTTAATATTGATGATTTTGGCATACAGCTCATGAAAACCCAAAAATCCTATCTCAAAAAATTAGCATATCATGAAAAGGTTCTCTAAACGAGCTATTAACCTAATCATCTGAATCAACTAATTAACTCTAAACACCTGCAAAAGATTCCTGAGGCTTTTAAAAACTCCCAGCCTGGTTCATTACTCAAAACCGCAATCATGGGTAAGACTGCCGACCTGACTGCTGTCCAGAAGGCCATCATTGACACCCTCAAGCAAGAGGGTAAGACACAGAAAGAAATTTCTGAACGAATAGGCTGTTCCCAGAGTGCTGTATCAAGGCACCTCAGTGGGAAGTCTGTGGGAAGGAAAAAGTGTGGCAGAAAACGCTGCACAACGAGAAGAGGTGACTGGACCCTGAAGAAGATTGTGGAGAAGGACCGATTCCAGACCTTGGAGGACCTGCGGAAGCAGTGGACTGAGTCTGGAGTAGAAACATCCAGAGCCACTGTAAACAGGCGTGTGCAGGAAATGGGCTACAGGTGCCGCATTCCCCAGATCAAGCCACTTTTGAACCAGAAACAGCGGCAGAAGCGCCTGACCTGGGCTACAGAGAAGCAGCACTGGACTATTGCTCAGTGGTCCAAAGAACTTTTTTCGGATGAAAGCAAATTTTGCATGTCATTCGGAAATCAAGGTGCCAGAGTCTGGAGGAAGACTGGGGAGAGGGAAATGCCAAAATGCCTGAAGTCCAGTGTCAAGTACCCACAGTCAGTGATGGTCTGGGGTGCCATGTCAGCTGCTGGTGTTGGTCCACTGTGTTTTATCAAGGGCATGGTCAATGCAGCTAGCTATCAGGAGATTTTGGAGCACTTCATGCTTCCATCTGCTGAAAAGCTTTATGGAGATGAAGATTTCATTTTTCAGCACGACCTGGCACCTGCTCACAGTGCCAAAACCACTGGTAAATGGTTTACTGACCATGGTATTACTGTGCTCAATTGGCCTGCCAACTCTCCTGACCTGAACCCCATAGAGAATCTGTGGGATATTGGGAAGAGAAAGTTGAGAGACGCAAGACCCAACACTCTGGATGAGCTTAAGGCCGCTATCGAAGCATCCTGGGCCTCCATAACACCTCAGCAGTACCACAGGCTGGTTGCCTCCATGCCACGCCGCATTGAAGCAGTCATTTCTGCAAAAGGATTCCCGACCAAGGATTGAGTGCATAACTGAACATAATTATTTGAGGGTTGACTTTTTTTGTATTAAAAACACTTTTCTTTTATTGGTCGGATGAAATATGCTAATTTTTTGAGATAGGATTTTTGGGTTTTCATGAGCTGTATGCCAAAATCATCAATATTAAAACAAGAAAAGGCTTGAACTACTTCAGTTGTGTGTAATGAATCTAATATATGAAAGTCTAATGTTTATCAGTACATTACAGAAAATAATGAACTTTATCACAATATGCAAATTTTTTGAGAAGGACCTGTATACTGGCTTTTGAAATTTACAAATGCAGCAATTTAGAAATTGGATGAAAGGTTTAACACTGGGAAACACTTTTTGAAAGATAAAAAGTGCATTTTATATAATTTTTTTCTAAATAGATATATCTATAGATTTTATATATATATATATATATATATATATATATATATATATATATATCATAGGTGTGCGCAGCCTATTGCATTAGGGTGTGCACCCCAAATGTCAAAAACACATGAACGCCACCCGCTGTCACAGAAAGGAGGCTCTGGTGGTGGGAGACAGTTGATTGGGAGCATGTTACGTTACGCCTTAAACACGGGTGTAATATGTTTCTACTGTTGAACCTAGCCTTTTTTATAATGGGGGCATTTACACTGGCCACTGGCACCCCCAACCACACACCTGGTGCTGTCCCTGAATAATGCTAATGCACATGGGGTGATTAGGGTGTGCCCAGGCACACCTGGTACACCCTGTGCGCACGCCTATGATATATACATAGATATCTATCTATCTATCTCAGACCAAAATGAGGCACAGATGAGGAGGACAGAGGGCCTTTGTTCCATATCGGAGACAGTCCCTCAAAATCCGGGACAGTTGGGGGCTATGAGAATATACAGATCATTTCAGTGTTAAAGTGCAGCTGCCTTTTAAAAATACATCTAATGCCAAAACAGATTTTTATTACTAATAAATGGATATAAAATTGAAGTGTCACATCAAGGATTAAAGTGGTGTAAAGTCTTAGGGTCCTTTCACACGGGCTTGTCCGTTATACGGATTCCGCTTGCTCAGTGGGGGGATCGATCTGCTGATCCCCGCTGAGCAGGCGGATGACTAGTCCTTCTCCGCTCACTGTGCTGAGACAGACCTGTCGGAGTCTCCTCTATGGGATCCAATTCTCCAGACAGATGGAATATAGGGTTTCCATCCGTCTGGATTTGGTGGACCGGATCGGATATCGGCGGATGTCAGCAGACACGTCACCGCTGACATCCGCCGCTCCATAGAGGTGAATGGAGCATCCGATCAGGTCCGCCTGAAAGACTGACAGGCGGACGTGATCGGAGCACCCGTGTGAAAGGGGCCTTAGGGTTTTTATCTTAACGCATTCTATACATTAAAGCGGAGCTCCACCCAAAAGGGGAAGCTCTGCTTGTCTGCTTCCTCCCCCGCCCCTCTGGTGCCACATTTGGCTCCTTGTGGGGGGGGGGGGGAGTAACAGGTACCTGGTTTTGACAGGTACTCGCTCTTACTTCGGGCCTGAGAAAGCGCAGCGTGATTTATGCATACGCAGTAGGAAACTGGCTGTGAAGCCGTAAGGCTTCACTGACAGTTTTCCCTTACCCAAGATGGCAGTGCCAGCACCCAAGAGCTGATTCAAAAATCAGCTTGGGTGAAGAAGACACCGCAGGCTCCCAGGACAGGTAAGTGCCCTAATAGTAAAAGTCAGCAGCTGCAGTATTTGTAGCTGCTGAATTGTAATTTTTTGGTGGGCGGCTGGAGCGTCGCTTTAAAGTGAAAAACCTTCTGCGCTGCATGACCCCCCCCAGCTTCTTATACTTAAGCCCGATTTTCAATTAAGTACTGTGCATGGGAGCAGCGGCTCTCTCTGCTCTCTCCCATCTCGCTGGGCAGATTGATAGCAGCGGGAGCGCTCAGCTCCCACTGCTATCAGTCAAATTCTGGGATGAGGGGATGGGGCCCGAGCTGCACTATCTGTGTCAATGAATGCAGATAAGGCAGCTTGGAAGTGAGCCTGCACGAGTGCCCCTCCATAGAAAAGTGCCTTTCTATGGGGGGGCACTTGCCGAACAGGAGGAGCCAATAGTGCCAGCGGGGGACCCCAGAAGAGGAGGATCGGGGCTTAAAATGTACAGTCTGGAGGAAAGAAGAGAAAAGGGAGACACAACTGAACCCTTTAAATACATCAAGTGGGTGAACACGTTTCAGGAGGGCAGTGTTTTCAGGATGAAACCAAAATCAAGAACACAGGGTCATGACCTCAAACTAACTGGAGGAAAGTTCAAAACTAATCTTGGAAAGTATTATTTTATTGAAAAGGTAGTTAATGTTTGGAATAAACTTCCAGCAAAGGTAGTGAGACAGTCAACCATAAATGACTTCAAACATGCTTGGGACAAACCTAGATCTATACTCAAAAAAGTTAACAAAAAAAAAAAAAGGCAGACTGGATGGACTACCTGGTCTACGGTCACTTTTCTATGTTTCTATTGTGTTGAATACAAAAAAAAGAGGAGTCGGAGTTGACTTGTGGAGGCTCAGAAATGGATCCATAGGTGAGGCCATCACCAACTATGGAGCTCAGAAACCTGTTATGAGACATTGTTATAAGCCATGTCCACCACTGAAGACCAGATAAGAATGATGCTAAAACCAATCATCTGCTAGGGCTCATTCACATCACCAGTCCTGAGATATGTCGCTCAACACAGTCACAACGCAAGGTTAAGCAAAATACCATTGTTTTTACCTTTTGTACTATTCATTTGAGGGAAAAGAGAAAATAAAAAATCTGCTAAAAGCGCATTGTAGCGCAACAGATTGTACAATTGCATGCCAGCCCATGTGCATTGGGGCATGGCATGTGCTATGGTGGAAATGAGCCCCAACTAAGATTAGTAAATATAAAATTTTATGTTTTTAAATGTGTGTGAGTAAATTATTTTTTAGAAGTGGATGTAAACCCGAAATTTTATTTATTTTTGCTGTCACAATGTAGAGTATACGATTTCCTATCATTTGTGCCAGGTCTTGCCACAAAGAGTTAATCCAGCTCTGAGCAATCCTCTTTTATTGTTCAGTGAGATAAAACGGACAGTTACCTTTGTCCGTTCCGCCCCCTTGCTTTGAGTGACAGGTTATTTACATATCTCGTGCACTAGCTTTAGACAGGCATTCATTTTTTTAATTTCCACCCCCCACTCCTTTTCTGAAGTCATGTGGTTTATTTTCTGGATTTTGACTGGATGTTAGTGATCATAGCAGAAGGAATACACAGGAGAAAATGCATGTTGACAAGGGGAGTGTAGAGGTGGGCGGGGAATCTACTGACATCACGACTCCACCCACTGAGTTTTAGACAACAGATCCACCCACAGAATCTGCAGTTTTTCAGTTCTTATAACAGACAGAGGGGAGACATTTGACAGATAAGGATACATGCAGGAGGCATCTCTATCCTTATAGATCAGCACTATGGCAGTAGTTTAGAAAGGATGAGAGTGGCTTTACATCCACTTTAAGCCCTGTACACGCGATCGGTTTTACAGATGAAAACAGTCCGAAGGACTATTTTCATCGGACGAACCGATCGTATGTGGGCCCCATCTGACTTATTTCCATCGGTGAAAAAAAATAGAACATGTTTTAAATTTTTCCGATGGGAAAAAAAAAACGATCGGATATTCCGATCGTCTGTGTGGAACTCCATCGGAGAAAAAACCCACGCATGCTCAGACTGAATTAGGAGACGGGAGCGCTCGTTCTGGTAAAACTAGCGTTCATAATGGAGATAGCACATTCGTCACGCTGTAACAGACTGAAAAGCACGGAGACTGAAAAGTGCGAATCGTCTGTCACCAAACTTTTACTAACACGCGGTAACACGAAATCAGCAAAAAGCAGCCCAGGGGGTGGCGCCATTGGATTTGAACTTCCCCTTTATAGTGCCGTCATACGTGTTGTACGTCACGCCGTTTGGGATGGTCTGAATTTTGTCTGATGGTGTGTAAGCAAGACTGATGGAAGTTGGCTTCATCAGAATTCCGATGGAAAAATCCATCGGATTTGATTCCATCGGAAATCCGATCGTGTGTACAGGGCTTTAAAGTTAATCTGCGTGATTTTTTTTTGTTTAATTCATTAGTCAAGCTATTTATAAACCCCCATACATTACAGATTCATAGGTATGATGAATTATTTTCTCTTTTGGTTTTCATTTATTCTTTTATATTGTGTTAAACTTTTTTTCTTTTCCTTTTTTTTTTTTTACAAAGTAGACCAATTTTTTTATATATAAAATATATAATATAATAAATATATATATATATATATATATATATATATATATATATATATATTATATATATATATAGTATAAGCAGGTACTGGGCACAGTGTTCCCCCTGGGAAGGTAGAGAAGGTGTTGAATTATTTTCAAAATGCATTATTTTTCTTTCTCTTTAATGCCAATTTTTTTGCTTTGTTGAAAAAAAAAATAGGTCAGGCAGAAACCATAAATGAAATATATAATTCGAAATACAGAACAAAATCAAAAAACCCTTTAGGGAAAAAAAAAAATAAGAAAAAGTTAAAAAAGAGGGGTTAATGTATTCATAACCTGACCCAGAAATGATAAGAAAGGCCAGAAATATCAGACAGTGAAGAGCGGCAGTTAGGCCTTGTGACAGGGTTTAGTTTGGAGAATTTGTACAGTGGTGAGACCTTTCACGGGAGGTTAGACGTCAATTCCTGCGCTAATGCAGCTGTCCGAAATTGCCAACTGAAGCGTAAGAAAGGGCGCATGGGGGAGTAGAGGGCACAAAAAAAATGGCTGGAACAGGGGAAAGAAAATCTTTTCATATTTTGAATAAAGAAAAATTTATTGTAACGAAAAAAAAAAAAATCAACTCTTCTGGGAAGGCTGTCCACAAGGTTTAGGAGTGTGTCTATGGGAATGTTTGATCATTCTTCCAGAAGAGCATTTGTGAGGTCAGGCACTGATGTTGGATGAGAAGGCCTGGTTCGAGGCCTCCACTCTAATTCATCCCAAAGGTGTTCTATCAGGTTGAGGTCAGGACTCTGTGTAGGCCAGTCAAGTTCCTCCACCCCGCACTCGCTCATCCATGTCTTTATGGAACCTCAAGCCAGGCCTTCTCATTCACATCAGTGCCTGACCTCACAAATGCACTTCTGGAAGAATGGTCAAACATTCCCATAGACACACTCCTAAACCTTGTGGACAGCCTTCCCAGAAGAGGTAAAGCTGTTATAGCTGCAAAGGGTGGTCCAACTCAATATTGAACCCTACGGACTAATGGTGCCCATACACTAGGTGAAAAATCATTCTATTTGGACAGTTCATTCGGTTATCGTCCAGTTTATGGACACAGATCAAAAATCGGTTGTGATGTTTTTGAGCCAGAAAATCAAAGGAAAAGTCTGGAAAACTTCTGCCGAACTAGCGATAAATTGATAGGTTGATGTGTTTCTTGCCCGATCAGTTTGCACTAGTCATATGTTACAAAACAAACAAAAAGCTGATTCATTTATCTCCATTGAATGATTTATCGATCAGAATTCGGTCAATACATGATGGCAAAATCATTTTGTGTTTGTTTTTCGAAAACACGTTTGAACGATTTTTCGACAGGTGTATGGCTAGCATAAGACTGGGATGCCATTAACCACTTGCCGACCAGTCGCCACAGTTTTACTGCAGCAGAATGGCACGGCTGGGTGAAACAACGTTACCTTACGTCGCTTCGCCTTCTTGCCACTAGGGGCGCGCGCGCCCGCAGTGTGTACACAGAGCCGATGCGCGTGCCCGGCGGACGCAATGACCGCCGGGCACCCGTGATCGCTCGTGACAGAGCGAGAACCGGGATCTGTGTGTGTAAACACACAGATCCCTGTTCTCTCAGGGGAAAGGCGACAGATTGTGTGTTCATACAATGTTGGAACACCGATCTCTCTCTTCCCCTAGTAAGTCCCATCCCCCCACAGTTGGAATACACATAGGGAACACAGTTAACCCCTTGATCGCCCCCTAGTGTTAATCCCTTCCCTGCCAGTGACATTTATACAGTAATCAGTGCATTTTTATAGCACTAATCGCTGTATAATTGTCACTGGTCCCAAAAATGTGTCAAAAGTGTCCGATCTGTTCGTTGCAATATCGCAGTCCTGATAAAAATCGCAGATCGCCACCATTACTAGTAAAAAAAATAAACATGCCATAAATCTATCCCCTATTTTGTAGACGCTATAAATGTTGCGCAAACCAATCAACATCCGCTTATTGCAATTTTTTTTTTACCAAAAATATGTAGAACAATACGTATCGGTGTAAACTGAGGACATTTTTTTTTTTTTTCTTTTTTTTTTTAAATGTGTGATATTTATTATAGCAAAAAGTAAAAGATATTGTGTTTTTTTTTTTTTTTTTTTTTAAATTGTCGCTCCTCTTTTGTCTATAGCGCAAAAAATAAAAACCGCAGAGGTGATCAAATACCACCAAAAAAACACTCTATTTGTGGGAAAAAAAGGTTGTAAATTTTGTTTGGGTACAACGTCGCACGACCACGCAATTGTCAGTTAAAGCGACACAGTGCCGTATCGCAAAAAATGGCCCGGTCATTGAGCAGCCAAATCTTCCGAGGCTGAAGTGGTTAAAGTTCATGTGCGTGTAAAGGCAGGCGTTCCAATACTTTTGGTAATATAGTGTATATTGCAAATTCACATCAGCTCCTGCCCCCAAGGAGCTTCGAATCTAAGGTCCCTAACTCACATTTATACATATATTACATATTTCTTTTTTTTTCACTTAAGTTTTTTTATTTTCAGCAGCAAAAAGTCATTACAGAATCATAAATATTAAAGATGATTACAATTGACTTCACATACATCTCAGGTATTATTACCATAGAAACTTGGACAAATTATCACCTTAAAAACCATTACTGACAGTATTTAAACAAAAAGTATTAATGTCTAGCCTCATCTTGGTCGTGTATATAATCAAGTAATCTTATAAACAAATAATAACTTGCATTAAGAAAATCTAGTTCCCACAAGAATAAACCGAAAATATGAGGGACTCCTACTCCCCTCCCCAGCCACCCCTAACGGGAACACACTGTGACTAGGAAGGAGAGGGCGCCCCCCGCCCGGCCTTTGTATCTCCACCAACAATCGTCGGTGGAGACGAGTTGAGAGATATAATAGAAATTTGTCATTTGTACATGTAAAATTCTTGGGTTGGCAGGATTAACTCAGTCAAGATGACCCTTTTGCCCAGGCTTTTATATTTATTTTGTTCACTTCCTATTCCAATCAAAAGAGATCATTTGAAATCTTTTCAAAGTAAGTTCACTAAATTCATTTGGAACAATAAAGGTCCATGACTCTCAAACCGATGCCTATTTAACCTTCCCAAACAGGGTGGGTTAGGCCTACCGAATCTCTTATGGTACTTCCAAGCAGCACGACTTGCACAACTTTCTGTCTTATATTTTAACACAGAACTTCCTGATTGGATATCAATTGAAAATCAAGCTGTTTCATCCTCATCTCTAATACACTTGTTATGGTGCCCTCCCAAAAATAGACCTCCCATCTTATCACCATCTCTCTCACAATCCTTCTCTTTATGGGATTCACTTCGGAAACTTCCCTCGCTGGTCTCTAAAGCTCAACATTTGACCCTGTTGTTCCAAAACCCCTTTTTTAATCAAGGTTTGGACCTTCAAAACTTTAAATGGTGGTATGACAAGGGGTTGTACCGCATTGGTCAATTTTTTTCCTCTACAGGCCCTTTACCTATTGAATATTTTATGAACAAATTATATCTCCCTTTTATCCGAAAAACCGAAATTTCTTCAAATCGCTAATTTAATTCATTCTAAGTGTAAATCTGGATATTCATCCCGAGACTTTACTGATTATGAAACTTGGTGTGGGCGGGCCGTGGAGCGAAGGGGGGGGGGGGGGATCTCTGTGATCTACAAGTTACTGGCATCCAATTTGGTGAAACTACCATACATGTTAGCTTGGTAGAAGGAACTCCTAATTGATAGAAATATTGTGGATTGGCATGCTAGCTACTCTCGCTCGACTTCAGGCTTCTACAACACCTCGCTCATAGAGGCTAATATAAAACTTTTTACAAGATGGTATATAGTTCCCACGAGATTGGCAGTTATGTACCCCTCTGTTTCATCTCTTTGTTTTAGGGGGTGTCAGGGACTGGGTTCTATAATCCACATATGGTGGGAATGCCCAAGAATTTGTGGATTTTGGAATAAGGTATTTCACATTTTACTAGGGCTGCAACGATTAATCGATATTATCGATAATAATCGATAATGAAAATCGTTGTCAACGATTTTCATTATCGATTAGTTGGTCCGCACCTTGCGCCTGTCCGTCCGTTGCAAAAATCCTTCCCTCCTGTGTACTGTAATCCTGTGTCTCCTTCCTGTGTCCTCGGCGCTGTGACCAGGCACGTCCTTGCCGCTGCACGTCCGCGGCGCGCCTCTCCTTGCTGACGTCATTCCCACAGATCTTCTCAGCCCCGCCTGCTGCTGCCTCGATGGAACAGAGAGGCGAGGGCGAGAAGCTGTGAGGAGACTGAGCCGAGCTGCAGTGTGAAAAAAGGTAGCGGCTTGCAGCTAAGTAAAAAAAGTACACAGCACCCACAAACAGTACACATTCAGTCAGTGCCCCAACTTATGTATTCCGGGGGGGGGGGGAGTGCCCCATCATTGGTTTTCCTGGGAGGGAGGGGGGAGAATAGTAATAGCCCCATTGGTGTTTCTGGGGGAGAGGGGAATAGTGCCCCATTGGTGTTTCTTGGGGGATGATAGTGCCCCATTGGTGTTTCTGGGGGAGAGGGGAATAGTGCCCCATTGGTGTTTCTTGGGGGATGATAGTGACCCATTGGTGTTTCTGGGGGGGATAGTGCCCCGTTGGTGTTTCTGGGGGGGGGGGGTAGTGCCCCATTGGTGTTTCTGGGGGGGGTAGTGCCCCATTGGTGTTTTCTAGTGGGGATAGTGCCCTATTGGTGTTTCTGGGGGGGATAGTGCCCCATTGGTGTTTCTGGGGGGGGTAGTGCCCCATTGGTGTTTCTGGGGGGAGGGTAGTGCCCCATTGGTGTTTATGGGGGGGATAGTGCCCCATTGGTGTTTATGGGGGGGAATAGTGCCCCATCATTGGTGTCCCCGGGAGGAATAATGCCCCATCATTGGTGTCCCCGGGAGGAATAACGCCCCATCATTGGTGTCCCCGGGAGGAATAGCGCCCCATCATTGGTGTCCCCGGGAGGAATAACGCCCCGTCATTGGTGTCCCCGGGAGGAATAACGCCCCGTCATTGGTGTCCCCGGGAGGAATAACGCCCCGTCATTGGTGTCCCCGGGAGGAATAACGCCCCGTCATTGGTGTCCCCGGGAGGAATAACGCCCCGTCATTGGTGTCCCCGGGAGGAATAACGCCCCGTCATTGGTGTCCCCGGGAGGAATAACGCCCCGTCATTGGTGTCCCCGGGAGGAATAACGCCCCGTCATTGGTGTCCCCGGGAGGAATAACGCCCCGTCATTGGTGTCCCCGGGAGGAATAACGCCCCGTCATTGGTGTCCCCGGGAGGAATAACGCCCCGTCATTGGTGTCCCCGGGAGGAATAACGCCCCGTCATTGGTGTCCCCGGGAGGAATAACGCCCCGTTATTGGTGTCCCTGGGAAGAATAACGCCCCGTCATTGGTGTCCCCGGGAGGAATAACGCCCCGTTATTGGTGTCCCTGGGAAGAATAACGCCCCGTCATTGGTGTCCCCGGGAGGAATAACGCCCCGTCATTGGTGTCCCCGGGAGGAATAATGCCCCATCATTGGTGTCCCCGGGAGGAATAATGCCCCATCATTGGTGTCCCCGGTAGGAATTCATTATTACTTTTAAATAAACGAATAAATGGCACATTCCATTTTTTTTATGATTTTATCCGATTAATCGATTAATCGAAAAAATAATCGGCCGATTAATCGATTATGAAAATAATCGTTAGTTGCAGCCCTACATTTTACGCAATGTCACAGGTTGCCCGATACATCAATCGCCCACAATTGCTTTGCTTAATGGGCATTTACCTCATATTCCTAAAGTCACTCGTAAACTAATATTTTGTTTATTTTAACGGGAGCAAAACGAACTATTGCAAAGGCATGGAAGAAACCTTCGGTATCTATATTATCCATGAAACGAAAAGTTTCTTGGGTTATGGAACAAGAAAAACTGGTTAGCTTCTTGTTAGACGAGACCTTTAAGTTTGAAGCTATATGGGAACCTTGGGCGCGATTTATGGGAATCTCTTCGTCACATAACTCGGTTGTCATCACCAATCACTGATCTTTGAAATGTATATTTGGATTGTAGGCATTCTATAATCTTTTCATTTCATATCTTGTTTTTTTTTTTTCTCTCTTCTTATCTCTCTCCTCCTTTTCTTTCTCTTCTTTTTTTTATCCTATACTTTTCTCTTTCGGTATGGACTTTTATTATTTATAATATGTTTATTGTTTTATTTCATCGGATAAAATATAACAGTTTCAGGTTCAGTTTCTTTCTTTTTGTTAGAGGCTTAAACTGTTAAACTTAGCTCTAACAGTCTAAGAACAATTCTTAGTTTTCATATATTACATATTTCATACATATTTCATACATATATTCGGACCAATATAGACTGGAGCTAATTACCCTACCAGCATGCTTTGGAGTGTTGGAGGAAACCCACGCAGGTACAGGGAGAACATGCAAACTCCATGCAGGTAGTGCCGTGGTTGGGATTTGAACGGACGACCTTAGTGCTAAGCCAATATGCTTGTGTCCTATCTCCCAAAGTTAGTAACTATCATTTACAGCATTGTTTTTTTATGTTAATAAATGGTAATGTGAGCTACTTTGTTTCCATACTAAAAATAAAAAAAAGGTTCAACAAATATGAAGCCTAAATACAGGTAAAAGTTTGGCTCAATACTAAAAAGGGAAAAAAAAGGAAAAAGAATTCAGTCCCCCGGAGTGAAGAATTGTGCCCGCTGTTGCATAGGAATGGCCCTTGAAGAGTCTCTTTGACACTTTGTAAGACCCGGGTTCCTGCTTCGGCCCCGCTGAGCAGCGATTTATAGAACAGTCACCGCTCACTGATCTAATGTTCTGCGATTTCTGAGCTTTCTCTACACTTGGTGCACGCAGAGCTTTGTGCCGCCGAACCTTTTCGACTTAATAAATCACTGACATTCTTCCTTTTTTTTTTTTTTCTTCCCCTCCTTTCTCTTTCTCTCTCTCTCTCTCTCTCTCTCTCTCTCTCTCTCTCCCGCTCTTTTTTTTTTTTTTTGCAAAGCCTGCGGATTTGGATGAATGGGTAAGCACTGTTTGGCTCGTGTTCATGCTTATTTCACTTGTCATATTGTCACTGTGGCGGAGATTTTTTTGTGGAAGCCAAAGTGTATTTCATTTCCATCTCTTCTCTTCGCCTTTCTCTGTGTTTTCTTTTCTTTTTTTTTCTTCTTTAATGGTTTCTGTAAAATGGCCCATTTGTGCATGAAGGAAATAACAAAATGGTCTAATTGTTGTTGCATTAACATTGATTAATTTAGAGACATGTTTCAAAATTAATTTAGAGGCATAGGCATGGTTCACATTTTTTTTTTTTTAATCTATCTTTTATTTTCTGAATCTTGACAATATTAACAACCTACGTGGGAATTAGGGGCCCTATTTGCACTAGGTGGAAATTGATGAGAGTTGATGTGATCCATTCCAAGTGGCAGATGACAAGATTACGTCAGTAGACCGAGATCACATGATCAGATCGCCGTCCATTAGTGAGGTCACTCTAGCGAAGTCTGCGATGCCAGCGATTTTCAGTAAAATACACCTAGATACAGGATCATAATATTCAGTGAAATCATTTTTGGGGGGACAGCCCACTGTAGATATACTGTGGCAGGGCGGCCACTCTGCGCCAGATCACGTACCTAGCACATGATCCTAAACGTCCACGTCTGGGGCGCACATGTGAGCCACGGCCGGCTCACGCAGTGATTATACACAGCGGGAGCTGATCGGCTGGTACTGCAAACTCAATGTCCACCGGCACCCGCCGATCCTTCGGTACAGAGGTAGAACGGCGATCTGCCAATGTAAACAAGGTAGATCGCTGTTCTAACAGTACAGAAGGCATGGATCCTGTGTACCTGCAAAGCCGGGGCACCGATCCATGCATTCCCCTAGTAAGGGCAGGATGGCCGCTCTACACCAGATCACATACCTAGTACGCGATCCAACACTTCCAGATCTGGGGCACGCATGTGAGCCACCGCCGGCCCGCTTACGCAGTTTATACACAGCAGAAGCTGAACGGCAGGTACAGCGGACTCCATGTCCGCTGGCACCCCCCAATCCTTTAGTACAGGAGGAGAACGGCTATCTGCCTATGTAATCAAGGAAAATTGCTGTTCTGTCAGTACAGTACAGAAGACATGGATCCTCTGTTCCTGCAAAGTGGAGGCACTGATCCATGCCTTCCCCTAGTAAAAGCATCTCCCGCACAGTAGGAAAACACTGGCTAGGCACACAGTTAACCCTTTGATCGCACCTGATGTGAACCCCCTTTCCAGCCAGAGTCATTAGTACAGTGATGCCTTGTACACACGATCGGAATTTCCTATGAAAAAAGTCAGACGGAATTTTTTCAACGGATATTCCGACCGTGTGTGTGTGCCCCATCGGACTTTTTTCCGTCGGAATTTAGAAAGAGAACATGTTCGGAAATTCCGTTCGTCTGTATGGAACTCTGACGGAGAAAAAAACACGCATGCTCAGAATCAAGTCAACGCATGCTCGGAAGCATTGAACTTAATTTTTCTTGGCTTGCCGTTGTGTTGTACGTCACCGCGTTCTTGACGGTCGGAATTTGGTGTGACAGTGTGTATGCAAGACAGGTTGAACGGAATTCCGTCGGAAAAATCAGTCGGAGTTTATCCCGACAGAAAATCCGATCGTGTGTATTACAAGGCATTACAGTGTATATTTTTAGCACTGATCACTGTATTGGTGTCACTGGTCCCCAAAAAGTGTCAGTGTCCGATTGTCCACCGCAACATTGCACTCCCACTATAAGTTGCTGATTGCCGCTAACACTAGTAAAAATAAATAAATAAATATATCCCATAGCTTGTAGATGCGATAACTTTTGCACAAACCAATCAATATACGCTTATTGGGATTTATTTAATTTTTTTTTTTTTTTTTTTTACCAAAAATATGTAGCAGATCACATATTGGCCTAAATTGGTGAAGAATTCGTTTTTTTTTCAATTTTTTATAGGATGTGTTTTATAGCAGAAAGTAAAAAAAAATTAATAAATATATATATATTTTTTCAAAATTGTTGATTTTTTTTTTATAGCACAAAAAAATTAAAACCACAGAGGTGATCAAATACCAACAAAAGAAAGCTCTATTTGTGGGAAAAAAGAGACATACATTTTCTTTGGGTACGACAGTGCAATTGTCTGTTAAAATAACACAGTGCCGTATCGCAAAAAATGGCCTGGTTATGAAGGGAGGGTAAATCTTTCAGAGGGCAAATGGGTAATATTACTATACAGCAGGGGTGTCCAAACTTTTTTCAAAGAGGGCCAGATTTGATGAAGTGAACATGCGTGGAGGCCGACCATTTTGCCAGACATTCTTTGAACCATTAAAATGAAATGCAAATTAACTAATACACTGCCCAACAAGAATTCTCTTGCCTTTGTGGCTGTGTGTGGTGAAGAGTCTAAGGATGAGCTCGGGCGTGTTATTTGGATATACCGTATTTATCGGCGTATAACACGCAACTTCACTTTAAGAGGGGAGTTTCAGGGAATTTTTTTTTTTTTTTAAGTAATGAACTGTGAAGCAAAATAAGGGTCAGTGCCCATCAACGCAGCCTCACCATTGCCATGAATGCAGCCTCACCATTGCCATGAATGCAGCCTCACCATTGCCATGAATACAACCTCTGAATGCAGCCTCACCATTGCCATCAGTGCAGCCTGATCCATGCCCATCTGCAGCCTCAGAGGGGTCAGGGAGGGGGGCGGGACGAGTGCCAACAGATTACATATAAGAGAATCTCCTGTTTACTCGGCGGCCTCTTTAATAAAAAGTCCCGCCTCCTATGACAGACAGAACAGTCATCCAATGCCAACCCAGGAGATGGGACTTCCTATTCCAGAGGTCGCCGAGTTAACAGGAGATTCTCCTGTATGTAATCTGAGGGCACTCGTCCCGCCCCCTCCCTGTCCCCTTCAAGCTTTCCAGGACGATAAATACGGTGTATATTTTTTGTGGCCCCCCAACGAATCGGGGACTCATTGGGGGGCCACAAAAGATATATATCCAAATAACCAGTGGGGCCGCAATAAACTGGAACGCGGGCCGGACTTTGGACATGCCTGTTACAGGATTTCCGCCAGGAGTACTTTGAAAATTACAGCGCAACTTCACCCAAAAGGTGACATTCCTCTTGTCTGACCCCCCCCCTCTTTATGTTTTGTCTCTTAATTTATTCTATTTTTTTTGGGGGGGGGGTACCTGGTTTTAACAGGTACCCGTTCCCACTTCTGGTCAGATTGCTGCAGCAATCCTAAAGAAAGTTTGTCTTCCCCCGCAGCCTTCTGGAACACGTCACCAGTCCCAGAAAGCTGCAGGACCATTCAGAAGGCGCAGCGCGGCTCGCACATGCGCAGTGGGAAGCTGCAAGCAGTCATAGCCGTCAAACCAAAATAAACATGCCGTGTGTACAGGGCTTAAGACTGGGATGCCATTAAAGTTCATGTGCGTGTAAAGGCAGGCGTCCCAATACTTTTGGTAAGCTGAACTTTAGTAATTTTGTCATCTTTCCATCTATTAAATCTTCTACCCTTGTTGTATTAACTTTGGATAGTGAAAAAAAATAATTCTGCCACTAAATACCTTATACAGCCCACTTCCTGTTTCTTGTCTGGTAAAAAGTTTGCCAGGAAGGGAGGTGGGATGAGTAATTAGAGAGCCAATGAGAGTTGCAGAGCTAGAGGTGTACCTCTGTGTGTCTGTGTAAATCTAGGAAGTGAACAGGCAGAAGCTTCCGCTGCCCACAGTTAAAATGGCTGCAGCCAGACTCCGTGGAGGGAGATTTCTGCAGCATATTTGGCAAGTACAGAATCACAAGTGTATATATAAAATAATATGCAAAGTGGTTGGAGGGAAGCTTCAGAATGGCAAAGATGTTTTTATTATAAATGATGTCAGCAGACTGCAGTTCCTCTTTAAATATTCCAAATCACAAATAGAAATCTTATATCACAGCCAGAAAGGTTAAAGGAGTCAGAATCAAACTGATCTGTGGCTTTCAAAGCTTGCTCTTTTTTTTTTTTTTTTCCAACACTTTACTTGTTTTTCCTGCAAGCTAAAAAAAAAAAAAAAAAACTAAAAATGACAAAAAAATAATATAAAATCACTCTGAAACAAAAGGACATGCACTAGAATCCTCACAAACTGCAATCAGCTGCCTGGCCTCTCAGGAAACCTTTGTGCGGCTAAATCTGCTAAGTGGTTCAGAGTAAAAATAATGAAAGGGATATGCACTTTCTAAAATGAAAGGTTGCTAATTGCTGGTGCCAATTGTTGCACCTTTTTGGCATCAGTCGGCGGTTGCCGGGAATACGCTTCCCATTGGTTTGAGTAGGCAGTCCACAGATCACAGGTTATTCTGTCTAATGAGTTTTCGCATACATAATATTCATTAAATTCTGCAGCAGTTTTTTCCCTTTCCTTACAATCCGGGGGCCAGTGGTATCCAGAGAGGTTAAGCATCGTCTGGTTTTGCTTTTCGGCAAGCAGTGAAGTGGGCGGGTTAGCCTAAATAGCCTCGATTTTATTGCTAGCGCAACTATTCTGTTAGAGATCCATTTTGTGTGCTGAGAAGCTATTCAGCTTTTTTTTTTTAGCTCAATCGGAATGAAAGGCAACTGCAGCCAGAAGTATTCTACTTCTCTGTTTTAATACGTCCCTTAAAGTAAGGTGACCAGATTTTTAAAATGAAATCGGGGACATATTTTTTTTTTTACTAGTAATGGCGGCAATCAGCGACTCTCTGCCCGTCGCCGCCGCCCGCCTCATAGCCTGTCAAGTCTTACTCTCCGGGCCCCGGCTACTACTGGGTGGGGAGAGGAGGACCAGGGAAGGCAAGGAGATAAGCAGGCAGGCGGCTGGCCGGGACTTGAGCCAAGGCAGAAGAACATGGGAGCGGAGCTGAATGGGCATGCACCCGAAACTGAAGAAATATTCACTCCGCTCCGACCAGCACATGATTATCAGAAAGGGGCACAGATAATGGAAAAAAATACACCCCCCTAAGCTAGTAGGCGCGGCTGAGCAGGGGTGTGTAATTCAGAATTATTATTTTTTTAATTCTGCATTAACTGTCTTTGAAATTTCCCCAGCCCCTGTTCAAATCCAATCCGGGGACAAAACCGGGGACAGATTTGGTCCGGGGACAGTGTCCTCAATCCGGGGACTGTCCCCTGAAACTGGGGATGTCTGGTCACCCTACCTTTAAAGTGGAGTTCCACCCTGGGAAAAAAAATTACACAAAAATGCTGCAAAAAATCAAAAATGAAAAAAAAATATTTTTTTTACTCACCCAAAATACCTGTTGCTATGCGGATGTTCCTAATCTGCCTCTTCCTAGTCCGCGGCTGGTCTTCTTTCACATCCTCCTTCTGGTGAATGGGGCGCGCTGCCTTCTGGGAACTGTGTGTATCCCAGAGAGCAGCCGCCCATTCATACAGCGCCGCGAGCCTCGCGCATGCACATTAGGAAACTGGCAGTGAAGCCGCAAGCTTCACTGCCTGTTTCCCTTACTGAGGATGGCGGCGCCGGGACCTGCCAGGATCAGGATCGGCATGAGGGGGGGGGCCCATTATCGCGGGCGCCTAGGACAGGTAATTGTCCTTATTAAAAGTCAGCAGCTACAGTGTTTGTAGCTGCTGACTTTAAAAAAAAAAATAATTGCAGGTGGAATCCCGCTTTACCCACCTCCGCTCCGGGAAGGTTTTACCCCTTCATGTCCAGGGCATTTTTTCTATTCAGCACTGTGCTACTTAAGCACTTCAGCCCCGGAAGGATTTCCCCCCTTAAACCTTAAAGCGGAGTTCCACCCAAAAATGTTACTTCCGATTTAAGGGAAGGTGACCCCCTGACATGCCACGTTTTGGCATGTCATTTTTTCAGAGGGGGGGGGGGGGGGACGGAAACGGAAACCCTCTTTTTGGAGGGTTCCAGCTCCCACTTCCTCCCGGGGCACTGCGGCGCCGGAGGCAAGTTCACCCCTCCCTCTCGGCAATCATCTGGGACACGTCACAGGTCCCATATGATTGCTCGGCCAGTCACAGTGCGCAGCACGGCTCGCGCATGCGCAATGCGTGCCTGGCTGTGAAGCCACAGCTGGGCGCCCACAGTGACCATGCCGGCGCCGCAGAGAGGAGGGGGAGACGAGCGGGGCTTCGTTCCCCCACATCGCTGGACCCTGGGACAGGTGAGTGTCCGATTTTATTTAAAGTCAGCAGCTGCAGTATTTGTAACTGCTGATTTTTTTTATATATATATTTTTTTTAGTAGGAACACTGCTTTAATGACCAGGCAATTTTTTGCGATTTGGCACTGCGTCGCTTTAAGGCCTCATGCCCACTGGCGTTTTTACAGCTGCGTTTTTTGCAGCTTAAAAACGCCTGTCCATGTTATTGTAAATATTTATTTTTTTTTTTTTGAAAAAAAAACAAAAAAAAAACGTCGGAGCTAAAAACGCGACCGCGCGTTAGTGCGCGTTTTTTGCGCGTTAGTGCGCGTTTTTTGACGCTCGCGTTTTTTCCTGCCAAATTCTGACGCTGAGGAACGCACTGGCCCTGGTTTTTTTTTACAGCTTACAAACGCCTATGCTCTTTACAGCTCAAAAACGCCTAGGTGGGCATGAAGCTATAGACTAACATGGACAGGCGTTTTTAAGCTGTAAAAAACGCTCAAAAACGCGACTGAAAAAACGCCCGTGGGCATGAGGCCTAACTGACAATTGTGCGGTCGTGTGACGTTGTACCCAAACAAAATTGACGTCCTTTTTTCCCCACAAGTAGAGCTTTATTTTGGTGGTATTTCATCATCTCTGCGGTTTTTATTTTTTGCGCTATAGACAAAAAAATAGAGCGACAATTTTGAAAAAAAATATTTTCTACTTTTTGCTATAATAAATATCCGGGGAAAAAAAATGTAAAGAAACAAATTTCTTCCTCAGTTTAGGCCAATATGTATTCTTCTACATATTTTGGTAAAAATAAAAAACGCAATAGGCGTATATTGATTGGTTTGCGCAAAAGTTATAGCGTCTACAAAATAGGGGATAGATTTATAGCATTTTTTATTATTTTTTATTTTTTTACTAGTAATGGCGGCGATCTGCGATTTTTATCGGGACTGCGACATTGCAGCGGACAGATTGGACACTTTTGACACTTTTTTGGGACCAGTGACATCTTTACAGCGTTCACTGCTATAAAAATGCACTGATTACTGTATAAATGTCACAGGCAGGAAAGTGGTTAACATTAGGGGGCGATCAAGGGGTTAAATGTGTTCCCTTGTGTGTGTTTCTAAACACGATCAGATTTTCCGCAGACAAATTGTCCGAAGGGTGTTGGCCAAAAACTTGTCTTGCATACAAACGGCACACAATTGTCGGCCAACAAATACGAACGTAGTTGCGTACTACGTGGTTTTTCAGCTCTTTAGCGCCACACTTTGGGCACCTTCTGATAATGTTGTGTTTGGTGAGCATGCGTGTTTGTACTTTGGACTTTTGTCTGATGGACTTGTGTACACACGATCGGAAAATCCGACAACAGACCATTGTCCACAGAAAATTTTAAAGCCTGCCAGCCAACATTTGTCTGCGGAAAATCCGACAACAATTGTCCGATGGAGCGTACAAACGGTCGGATTTTCCGCCAACAGGCTGTCATCACACAATTCCAGTTGGAAAATCCGATCGTGTGTACGAGGCTTTACTGTGGGGGGATGGGACTGACTAGAGGAGGAGCCAGATCGCTGTTCCGAAAAAAAAAAAAAATTTTTTTTTTTACCTTTTGCTATAATACTCCCCTCATCAGTTCATCCCTCACAGTCCCTACCTTTTTGTTTTACCAGCCCCTCCCTCTTAAGCCTTGTACACACGGCCAAAAAAAAACACGTTGTTCCCTTGACAAGAATCTTGTCCCGGCCGAGTGTACACACGTACACTTCAAAAGAACCGGCGTTATTTTGAATGGAACGAACGCGGTGACATCATCGACTACGACGAGCGTGCATTCAATGCCATCGCTGCCATCTTGCTACACCCTACTGTAGCGCTACCCCCAGTTAAGAGAGCCACTGATATTGATTTGGGCCCTGTAGTGCACTGCTGTCAACCCCCGGCAATCGGCTCTAACCTCCCGTGGCACAGCTGGTGATAGAGGGATAGGACCGCGTGACCGCAACTGTTGGTGACGCAGTCCTATAACAAACATACACAGAATATACTTTAAAACTCCTATTAAAGTAAGCGGAACTGACACCAAATGTACTTTACCCAGATATTTTACTGAGGCTAATGGGCAAGTAATAAACAACAGTATAACAAGTTGCAGATCCCTGCAATAAACAGTAATAAAGATAAACAGAGTAATCAGAATAATAAAGTATTGCTATGCAACTCTAGCGCTGCCCTTTTACAGCTACTTCCCCTCATGGGTAGACTAACACCCAGCAATGTCTACCTATGCAGTCAGGCCTGACTGATCTAAATGGAAGTTCAGTGAAACAATATTTGCTAGCAATCTCTCGGTGGTGCACTTGAAGAACAACTTTGTAATCCCAACGAATAGTAAAGATAAAGTATCTGTCTTTAAACAGCTCTCACCACCTGGACAAGTCCAAGTCCGTTTCCTCCATCGATTCGTCTAGGAACAGGAATCCACCGACATCCAAGTCTTCAATCCTTCTGGTGTACTGCAGCAAGGAGGATTAGATGTCTCTAAGGCTCTGCTAGGCTGGCAGAGGGCTCTTTGGAAAGGAGCACACGGCCCGGGCTTCAGGCCTTGTGCACACAGCAGTTCAGCACAGACATCCTCTTGCTAGGAGAGGGGGGTCCAAAGAGGCCGACCAAAACTCCGCCTCCCCTTTATAAAGTCTGCCCCAGCAGTCTCTGTTCTGGAGCAATGCACCCTGGGTGCTGCAAGATGTACTGGGAGATGTAGTCTCTCTCTCCTCTGCTTTCACTTCCATAATGTCTCTTTACTTCCTCCCGACTCACCTCTCACCTGGAACTTCTTGTCTCTCTGCATTAAAGGGGAACACCCCGCTACACTACCTATGCCTAGGAAGCTACTGCGCATGCGTCAAAGTCATTTCGAGCGTGCGCGGGTTTCCACGGCGACAGGTAAGTGTACACACGCTCGGATTTCTCGTCGGGAAACAGGCCGACAAGAATCCCGACGAGAAAATAGAGAGCAGGTTCTCTATTTTTCTCGTCGAGATTCTGGGCAGATTTCCCGGCGAGAAACCTAAAAAGCCTCGTACACACGGCCAGTTTTCTCGGCAAGAAAGCTCTCCCGGCAGTTTTCTTGTCGTTTCTTGCCGAGAAAACCTGCCATGTGTACGAGGCCTTAGATTGTAAGCTTGCAGAAGCAGGGCCCTCCTAACCCTCTTGTATTGAATTGTACTGTTGGTGTATTGTCTGTCTCCCTACATTGTAAAGCGCTGCGCAAACTGTTGGCGCTATATAAATCCTGTATAATAACATACAACATATCCAATAAATAAAAAAATAAATAATAAAAAAAAAATCTTTAAAAATATAGGCTAAAATGTAAAATTGTGCTACATGTCTTTAATTTCAACTATGAAGTAGAAGGACCTGCCTGCTTGCATACAAAATGTAAAGTGTTTAGGTTTGACCTTTTATATTATATGGTTTTAGTAAATCTGAAGGAAAGTTGTAGAAGAAAATTGTATAATGTCTGGCCAGCCTAATACTATACACTGTCACTGTACTAATGACACTGGCTGGGAAGGGGCAACATCTAGGGGCAATCAAAGGGTTAAGAGTCCATTCACACAAGGGCAACTTTGGATCCGACTTCAAGTCACCCCTAGTCACCTCAAGTTGCGCGGCATGAGAAAATCAATGTAAGTGAATGGAGCCATCTTAATGCACACTACTGCTGTCGCTTCGACTTCAAAAAAGGTTCCTGTGCTACTTCAATCCGACTTCTAGGCAACTGCTAGGCGACCTGTACCCATTGATTTCAATGGAAGTCGCCTCAGAAGTCGGATCCCCTGTCTTAACAGAAGCAACTTTCCAGGAAGAGAACATACATTTCTCAGGCAAACCCCTCCCTCCCACAGAGCTGATTCTTGTTTGATTGGCCACTGGAATGTCTCCTGTCCTGGAGGCAACTTGAAGTTGCCTTGTAAGTTGCCTCATGTCGTGCTGTGATACATACTCAATTTGTGTCCAAGCTGCCTCCCAAAGTCGCGCTGGAAGTCGTGTTGCCCCTGTGTGAATGGAGTCTGACTGTGTGCCTAACCAGTGTAAAGTCTTTTTCTTTTATTAAGCAAAGTGACTGTTATCTCCCTGCAGGGAGGTAAAAAAAAAAAAAAAAACAGCCACATAGCTGCACACTGCACAGAGCCCTGTGTTGTTTACCAGCATAGGGCTCTCTTCTGTCATTTGATCAGCCAATTAGCGTGTCCCGGCCATCATTGGCCGGGACCCACTGATCGGCTTGTACTGTAGGAAATGACAGCACAGCGGGGGGCGGGCACACGCCCCCTTACCAGGAAATACCAAATTGCATGTACATGATTTGGAGCAGCGGGGCCATCCTGCTGCAGTACAAGTGTGGTGGGCGGTCCTGAACTAGTTAATACATCCCTTAGACCCCTTTCACACGGGAGCGTATTGCAGGCGCTATAGCGTTAAAAATAGCTCCTGCAATCCGCCCTTAAACTGCTGCACCATTCACTCCAGTGTGAAAGCCCGAGGGCTTTCACACTGGAGCGGTGCGCTAGCAGGATGGTAAAAAAAGTCTTGCTAGCCGCATCTTTGGAGCGGAGAAGGAGCGGTGTGTTTTCTGCTCCTCCACCACTCCAACTTATTGAAATCAATGGGACAGCGCGGCTATACCGCCCGCAATGCGCTGCTTCTGCAGCGCATTGCGGGTGGTTTTAACCCTTTCTCGGCCGCTAGCGGTCGAAATGTGCCGCAAATCCGCCCATAGTGTCGTCGGTAAAAATAGCAGTGTTTTTACCGCCGACGCTATGGGCGCCTCAGTGTGAAAGGCGTCTAAAAGAGATTGTTTACCTTGTAAAACAACCCATTCAGTTTAAAATAGAAATGAAAGGCAAAACATTTTTGTATAAATATAAAAAAAATTATAAATCCCTTTTTTATAAGTGATCACTTGCCCTCTGTTCTCAGCTGCATTAGAGCTGGGGGGAGAAGCAGCAGCACACTGAGCTTCCCAGTGAATGGCTGTGCAGCGGACAAGTCTGATCATTGAATGGCTGATCAGTGAATAGCTGTGCACTGTGTAGCGAACAAAGGACAAGTCTGATCATTGGAGGACAGTACACTGATTTCCCAGCATAGCTAGAGAACTGAACACATTGTTCGCTCCTGTTTAGTGTGGTCAGTTTTTAATAGGAAAGCAGAGGGACTGGCAGGATCACCAAGGATTTCATACAGAGGAAGCAATACAAAGCAAAGAGGAGACTTTCTCATACAAGTACATGGTACAGCAGGCACATATCATCAGGCTAATAAAATGTTGGAGTAACGAACGCTTTAGTGGAAGAAAAGCCCAACCGTAACTATTCTAAAAATGTTCTTGATATGTGCCTGCTGTACCATGTACGTGTATGAGAAAGTCTCCCGTTCTCAGCCTGCTCTCCTCCAATAATCAGACTTGTCTTGACATCCCCCCCCCCCCCCCCGGGAGCCATTCACTGGGGGGATCAGTGTACTGCCGTTTCTTCTCCCCCCAGCTCTTATGCAGTTAAGAACAAAGGGAATGTGATCAGGGAAAAAAAAAGGTATTTTCTAATTCTTTTTATATCTATACACAAATGTTTTGTGTATAGATATATTTCTATTTTAAACTGAATGGGTTGTTTTACAAGATGAAGGTTTACAATCACTTTAAGAATCTCATTGGCCCATAAAGGTATCCTCCAGGCATGACCCAAATTTTAACCCCAACTCCCCCCCCCCCCCCCATCTACCCTTCTAGACTATGTCTCTTCAAACCCACTTGTATTTATTCCTGTCACATCGTTATCAGGGTATTTACAATTCTTGCAGGTGCAGCTGCTGGGCACTCCATTCTGATTGACGTAAGCATGGCCCCAGAACTACATTTTCCAAGAGCCCTTTCCCTACATAGAGTGTGCTGACAAGTTCTGGGGACTGATGGCAGCTGCGTTGTTTTGCTGGGATAGAAGTCAATGTATGCTTGTGAAATGGAAGAGAGAGGATGGGCCCTTTATAGAGTCTTCAGGCCCATAGAAGACCAGCCTTACCAGATCATATCTCTTGGAAACTTGGATCCATGCTCCTAAAGTGGTTGTAAACCCACTTTTTAAACAAAGACCTACAGGTAAGCCTAGATTAAGGCTTACCTGTAGGTGCATGAAATATCTCCTTAACCTACACGGTTAAGGAGATATTTGTATGTAAATGCGGCGACGCTGACGTCACCCCATTCACAAATTTGGCTAGGTCGCAACATTCGACGACGTAGCCGAATTCGACAGTCACGTCTTTGCCACTTCGGCCAATCACAGCGCCGGAGTGGCGCTGTGATTGGCTGCAGCGGCGATACCCGGAAGTAACATTCCAGCTATCGCCGCAGCGATGGATGCGGCTAGAGGAGGGACACGGACGACTTCGGGGGCCCCGATCGAAGGTAAGTGGTACATAATGAGCTAGTATTCTAGTCATACTAGCTCATTATAGCTTTGTCTTGCAGGTAAGTAAAAAAAAATAAAAAATTGTCTACGTGGTTTACAACCACTTTAAAGGGGTTGTAAACCCTCATGTTTTGTCACCTTAATGCATCCTATGCATTAAGGTGTAAAAACATCTGACAGTTACAGTCCCCCATCCCCCTGTTTTGCTTACCTGAGCCCATTCACCTGCTGCGCTCGCCCCCGACGTCCTCTTCTCCGCTCAGTCTGGCCGTTGATTGGCTAGAGTGGATGGATTGATAGCAGCGCAGCCATTGGCTCGCGCTGCGGTCAATCACATCCAATGACGCGGCGGGGCCGCCGGCTGTATCACGGGAGCGCGCCCGCAAGAACTAACCCCCATGGGAGAGAGCTCGCATGAAGGGGGTTAGTAGTTGCGGGGAGGAGCCGAGAGAGCCACCGAGGGACCCCAGAAGAGGAGGATCGGGGACACTTTGTGCAAAACGAGCTGCACAGTGGAGGTAAGTATAACATGTTTGTTATTTAAAAAAAAATAAAAAAAAATTATCCTTTACAACCCCTTTAATTTTACACTTTGACAGGTATCTGGACAATGGCCTTTAGTTGATTTTTTTCTGCTCAGGGCACGGTACATATTTTGGAGCTCGTCGCTGTTTAACGACGATGTAAATAATTCCGCCCGTTTTTTCGGCTGATTGGTTGCTGGCACAAGTAAAAACACACACAGAAATTACATGGAACCTCAGACAAAAAGAAAGGAGCCCCAAGTGCCTATTATATGCTTATTATAAATCATTAGCGCAGAGAAATATTTACACTGCCTGGGTGCGGGCGCGCCATCCTGGAAACCATATGCAGATGCGCACGTGCAGCTTAATTGGCAGCGGCAACCCCTATTATTTGGATAGCACCCTTTGTGTGCCAGAAGGGCCAAGATATAGACCCCTCGAGAGAGAATTCAAGTGTTCTTGTTTAGTGCGGCCCCTCCAGTCTAATTGGCAGAACGTGGTGAAGGTGGGCATAAACTGGCATTTATTGTCAGATATAGCTGATTGTACGGTCTATTAATGTAAAGTTTTTCGCTCCCTAAAATCTAGCTTCGTTTAAAGCAGAACTCTATCCAGAAATAACAAGATAAAAAAATGTTTTTAAATCGAATTGATTTTTTGCACAGCCCTAGGTGACAGGGTCGATAAAGAGAACCAGTCACCTCCAATTACTATCACACAGGGAATTGTTTTCTCCTGTGTGATGGCAATAAAATTAAGTGAAAAAAGATTGATAAAAAATAAATAAAAAATAATAAGGAATAATAATAAAATTAATAAAAGAAAAAAGTAATTAAAAAGTAAAGAATAAGAAAAATAATATTAAAAATAATAAGAAAATTATACAAAAATAAAAAAAGTAAACGACAAGCTACAAATGAAAAAAAAAAAAAAAGTGATAAAAAGGTAAAAAAAAAAGAAACCGATATTTTAACTAATCGTGCCGCCCCTGCCATTCGGTTGCCATTCTCCTTTGATTTGGGGGGGGGGGGGAGTGGTTCGGTTGGAGGGAAGGGGGTGCATTGTGGAACCTGGCCTTGGGGCGGCAGGGAAAGCAAATCCGGCCCTGCCTGTGGACAGATTCTCCGACCTGAGCTGTGGATCTCTGCAGCTCCTCTAGAGTTACCATGGGCCTCTTGGCTGCTTCTCTGATTAATGCTCTCCTTGCCCGGCCTGTCGGTTTAGATGGACGGTAGATGTCTTGGTAAGTTTGAAGTTGTGCCATACTCTTTCCATTTTCGGATGATGGATTGAACAGAGCTCCGTGAGATGTTCAGAGCTTGGGATATTTTTTTATGACCTAACTCTGCTTTAAAAGTCTCCAAGGTTATCCCTGACCTGTAAGGTGTGTTCCTTGGCCTTCATGATGCGGTTTGTTCACGAAGGTTCTCTAACAAACCTCTGAGGGCTTCACAGAACAGCTGTATTTATACTGAGATTCAATTACACACAGGTGGACTCTATTTACTAATTAGGTGACTCCTGAAGGCAATTGGTTCCACTAGATTTTAGTTGGGGGTATCGGAGTAAAGGGGGCTGAATACAAATGCACGCCACACTTTTCACATATTTATTTGTAAAAAAAATTGGAAAACCATTTATCATTTTCCTTCCACTTCACAATTATGTGCCACTTTGTGTTGGTCTATCACATAAAATCCCAATAAAATACATTTACGTTTTTGGTTGTAACATGGCAAAATGTGGAAAATTTCAAAGAGTATAAATAATTTCCAAGTGTATCTTTTTCACTTTGCCTTTTCTTCCTATTGGCATGCTTTTTTGAACTAATTGGCTCCTTTTGCTCCTTCTCCTTTTCCCAGTTTGAGCTCTATTGTACATGGACTACAAAAGGCCAATCTAAAATCAAATTCAGGTACTGCGGACAGGCAGCCCGTGCAGGCAAAGTGACGTACTGGTCGTATGTTATCGAGTGCTTCCGGGTTTAAGGTGTGCGATTGTACACAGCAAGAGTCTGTCAGCAGATCCTGGCCAATGATTCATGGCCGGGACCTGCTAATCGACTGTGTCAAATCACAGCCCAGGGCCTTGTGTTGACAGTTAACACAGAGCTCTGTACAGAAAGGAGTGTATAGTGTTATCACTGATCACTGTATTTGTGTCACTGGTGATGTCAGTGACCGTTCTCTCTAACCCCCCCCCCCCCCCCCAGCATCAGTTGGTGTCAGATTGCCCACTGCCCTATCGCAGTCCTTTTTATAAGTCACTGGCATTGGCAGTATAAAAAAAAAATATAGTATATATACCATAGTTTGTAGACGCTAATCAATAAATATTTATTGGGAGTTTTTTTTTTTTTTTTTTTTTTTAGCAAAGACAAGTAGAATACATTTTGCCCAAAATTTATGAAGAAAATAGATTTTGTTTTATTAGAATATTTTATAGCACAAAAAATAAATAACGCAGAGATGATCAAAAACCACCAAAAGAAAGCTCTATTTGTGGAAAAAAAACCACCATACATTTTATTTAGGCACAGCATCGCATGACAGCACAACTGTCCTTTAAATTAACGCAGTGCCACATCGCAAAAAATGGCCTGAAGGGGGGTAAATCTTCAAGTGGTTAGGTGAAATGAAAGAATTGCGCGTTTTGAAGTTACAGCAACTTGGATACTAACAATTTAGGTTTTTAGGCAAATTCACACACTTTTTTTGTGCGATGAGGAGCAGTGCAAAGCACTAGACAGCCCATTTAAAAAAATGATGGGTTGTAATGCACCTCAATGCACCAAAGAAAGAGGATGCATTTTTTGAAGCTCTGTACTCTGCAATGTGCATTATGTGCTACACCATTAACACTTGCATTAAAGACATGTTACCACAGTGCAGTAGGGAAGAGTTCACAAGATTTCTGACAGATCACCAAGTGTGTGTTTATATTTATATATATATATATATATATATATATATATATATATATATATATATATAAATATAGTGTGTGTGTGTGTATATATATGTATGTGTGTATGTGTGTGTGTGTGTGTGTGTGTGTATATATATATATATATATAAGTTCAGGGTGAGGTGCACGTCAGTCACAGAGCAGTATGTGCCGAAACAATCAAGCCTTCCCACAGGCTTAAATATAGAAAAAACATTTTGGCTATATATTTATAAAATTCTATAGAAAAAATCAAGGGGGACTGCTGCACAATAATTCGTTTTAATGAAAATTAGTCAAAAAATACATAAACATCAAAAAAATAAGGCAGATGTTTTTTTGATGTCTTTTTTGACGAATTTTCATTAAAACTAATTATTGTGCAGCAATCCCCCTTGATTTTTGGCAGCAACCCCCCTTGATTTTTATATATATATATATATATATATATATATATATATATATATATATATATATATATTGCCCAAAAATTTACTTTAAAGCTAATCTCCTTCATAAATAAATCTCACCCCACCCCCTTTTCCTAATCTATAAATATGAGGCAGGACCCTGATCTTCTCTATTCTGGACTACAAAATGTGAGGATCTTTTTATTTTTTTATTTTTTTGGGTGCCCACATCGCACACTGGTGATATGGACATTGTGGTTAAAAAAAAAAAGTGTTTGTTTTTTTTGTTTTTTTGTGTGTGTGACTAAGCATTGACCGGAACGGTGATGGGAGGGTTTGGTTTGCCTGGAGATGGGCTTTTATACAACTTTACATCAGCTTGAGATCAGTTACCTCCAGCCTGACCTAAATTCTCAGGGGGCGTCTATCTATCTGAAAAGATTTTTCTCTCTGGTTCCTTTCTATCTAAGCATCTCCGGCCTTCAGGATTTCTGCAGGAGCTTGTGTCAGGCTCATTGAGCGTCAGATGAAGCTGACATTTAAAACACGGCAAGCCGGGAAGGGCCTTTTTTTTTTTCTTTCTTTCTTTTTTCTTGCCAGATATGCTCAGACTAAACTTTATGAAGTGTCCCAGTTTGCCCATTCCTAGCTGCTCCTGGGAAGTCTGGAAGTGCAGCCAGCCTTCAGATACAATCTCTCTTCCTAACGACCCTTGCCAGCCTTGTAGCGACAGCTCTACGCCTTCCGGGAACATTTCTGTCCAGGCAGCTTCATCGTTTCTGCGCCACGTCCCTTTTCACCCCAACGCTTGCATGCTTCCTAAAAGTTCGAGCCCGCTGTCGAGGCCTTTGCCATAAAGCATCTGTGTGACGCGGTCCGAGAACGCTGTGCTGAAGAGGCAGGCTCCTCTAAATATAGCTGTGGAGGAAGACCGGAATGTTTTCTGCAGGATGCAGAGTAAACAGTGCTGTCTCTCAATGATACATGAAAAATTCAGGGTGTTTATGACAGACCCCTGAGGGCAAGAGAGAATCCGGAGAAGAGAATGATTGTTGCTTGTCTTTGTATCTGAATGGATTTTAAGTCGGTGGTACAGTTTAACCTATTACCGCCTGCAGACTTTCATTTGAACGTTCTTGTTGTCCTTGTGCACAATGTGCAGGAAAGGAGCACTATCCTTTTAAATAGACACTTTCCCTTTGCCCATTCTGAGGAACAGTTGCTCCTAATTGATCAACCCAGCCCCCTTTCCCAATAAGGTATACACACCAACAGTGCTCCCTTACCATCTCTCTCTAACATAGCTGGTCTTCCAGGGATAGGGTCTTAACACTATCTGAAGGGGAATTCCATTAAAATGACTGGCGGATAGGCATAAACATGCGCATGGTATCTGTCATAATATGAAGACAAGGCACATGCATGAGAGAAGGAAAATGCGTGTGCACATGAGCATGTCTACAGTTTCTGTTGGCGCCAGATGGGCTAGTTAACCACTTGCTTCCTGGGCACTTAAACCCCTGTCGTACCCAGACCAATTTTCAGCTTTCAGCGCTGACGCACTTTGAATGACTATTGCGCGGTCATACAACAATGTACCCAAATGATATTTTTATCATTTTTTTCCCACAAATAGAGCTTTCTTTTGGTGGTATTTGATCACCTCTGCGGTTTTTATTTTTTGCGCTATAAACTAAAAAAGACAGAGAATTTTGAAAAAAACACAATTTTTTTTACTTTTTGCTAGAATAATATCCCAATCTTTTTTTTAAAAACTATTTTTTTTTTCTCAGTTTAGGCCGATACGTATTCTTCTACATATTTTTGGGAAAAAAAATTGCAATAAGCGTATAGTGATTGGTTTGCGCAAAAGTTATAGCTCCTACAAAATAGGGGATAGATTTATGACATTTTTATTATATATATATATATATTTTTTTTTTCTTACTAATAATGGCGGTTATCTGCGATTCCGAAAGAAAAGTGTGATGTGAGCTTTTTGTCAGGATTTCCGACCATGTGTATGCTCCATCACACTTTTTCTGTCAGAATTTCTGCCAAGAAAAGATCTCTATTTTCGTGACAGGAAAAATTCATATCGGGAATTGGGCTTGTCTGTATGCAATTACGATGCGGAAAAAAAACATGCATGCTCAGAATCAAGCAGAAGAGCCGAAAGAACTGCCTATTAAACTTCATTTTTCTCGACTCGTTGTACGTCACCGCGTTCTTGACGTTCGGAATTTCAGACAAGATTTGTGTGACCGTGTGTATGCAAGACAATTTTGAGCCAATTTCCTGCTGAAAAAAAATGATCGTGTGTACAGGGCATAAGAGTTATTATGGGAAATGGGTACATCCACTGATGCTTTATCACCAAGGCTTGCTTCCACAACAACCCAAAATTTTCAAAATCCAATAGTCATTGGGACAAAAAATTAGGTGAAAACTTCTGAACTGGACCCAGGATTTTCCTTCCCAAGGTTGTCCCTTCCTTCTACCTTAATCAGGACGTGTTTCTTCCATCTCTCTGTCCAGTTAACTGAAAAGAAATACCCCTCCATTGTCTGGATGTGGTTTAGGCTGTGTAAATGTATCTTTTAGCCACTGCCTTACTCAGAAAGACAGATTTTATTTTTATAATCCCACATTGGCCAAGCAAAGGTGCCCTGGCTTCTCATTTCACCATTTCTGGGTGTCTCAGACATACCATCTTTCAGACTTATGGTCTCAATGATGCGGTTCCCCCTTTTCCAGTTAAGGCCCGCCCCAGTAGGGCAAGGTTTTTGGCATCAGGCCAGTGTTTCCCAAATTTGCAAGGCTGCCACCTGGTCTTCTGTTCACAAGTTCTTTAAATTTCACTGGGTTCGTCAGGTGGCTCGTTGAGCTTGCAGGCAGTTCCCAGTATTTTTTGTAATTTCCATGGGTTTGTTAGTTGTTTACTTTGTTGCCCACCCCCCAATTACATTGCTTTTGGTTGTCTTAAAGATTTAAAACTTCCTGTGTCTCTCAGTGGAGGAGATATGATCTTTGTACTCAACATAAAATCCCTTTCTTTAGGTATATTGAGGGACACTGGTCCCCCACTTTGTGTTTATGATCATGCTTTTGGTACTGCTTTGATACAAAGCTAAGACATGCTGGTAGTAGGGAGGGTTGTGCCCTGGGTTTGCCATCATTTTTTTTTCCCCCCGTTATCCAGTCCTCCAGCAGGCAGTATAACCCAAAGCTATAAGACCGTCAGGACCAGGATTTGAACCCAAGACCTCTGCTGTGCCCGCCAGTAGCTCTTCTTGTTGAGCCACCTGAGGTACTGGATAGCTCCCTGTCTGATCTCTTATAATCTTGCCTTGTCTCTGGTGAACCTTGAACTCTTTGTTCTTCCCATGAACTTCCTGATTTAAGCCATGTTCTCCACTTCCTGTTTGCCAGATTATTGTCCTCTCTCTAGCCGATACCTTGCTCTTTTGTGTACCCGCAGCTGTCTTTACATCCACTACCAACTGTTACCAACCTTTTGGCTTGTTCCTTGACTATGCTTCAGCGCGATCCCAACCAGCAAGCATTTGTCACTGACCTATGACTTGTTGCTTGACTATGTGCTTTTGCTTGATCTCAACCTGTTAAAGATCTTTGGCTTGTTTACTGACTACGCTTCTGCTTTATTCCTACCTGCTATAACTCTTATGAAAGGGTTTTTATAAATAGTACCAAAATCTTATTTATTTTTTAACAAGAAAAACAAAATCTTATTTTTACTAACCATTTATTGCAGGGTGTCTACAGGACATAGGGTTTTCAAATGATGCTGGGCTTGCTGTTAAGCACAGTCCCTCCTTCCCATCCTTTTTCCCAGGCCTCCCCAATGGTCAGTTAATAAGAACAGGGGCCCTCACTGACCAACAATGATGTGACATTGGCTTTGTCCAAGAAAATTGAAGATTTAAGCTACCTGGATCTCTCCATGTTTAGATCATTTAGACAAGTTTTTTCCACTTAATGTAACCTCCATTTTTCATTACATACGCTTGTTTAAATCGGGCAAACTCATGAAAGATTTCCTTTTACAGTGTCAATTAAACAGAATTAGAGTTAAGAAAAAAAGAAAAAAATCCATTGTTCATCAGTATTACATTTAAAATGAATAATGTTAAATTAAAATATGTACTGGAGATGGATTTTGAGGGGTGTATTGTTTCATTATGGAAAAAATATATACAAACCAAAAAGACCTGTTGTACATTATTATTATACAGGATTTATATAGCGCCAACAGTTTGCGCAGCGCTTTACATCAGGGAAGACAGTACAGTCACAATACAATTCAATACAGAGGGATCAGAGGGCCCTGCTCCTTAGAGCTTACAGTCTAGAAGGGAGGGTCACGTGGAACAGAGGGTAGTAGCTGTGGGGGATGATCAGATAGACAAAAATGAAAATACAGTTGTTAGGTGTGGGTAGGATAGGCTTCTCTGAAGAGGAGGGTTTTCAGGGACCCTCTAAAAGCTAATAGAGAAGGAGATAGACGGACAGCTTGGGGCAAGGAGTTCCATAGGCTTGGAGAGGCTCTGGAAAAGTCCTGGAGACGAGCATGGGAGCGGGTGATGAGAGAGCTAGAGAGCAGGAGGTCTTGAGAAGAACGAAGAGAATGATTAGGTTGGTATTTAGAGACTAGGTCAGTGATGTAGAGGATGGCTTTGTAGGTAGTTTTAAGTATTTTGAATTTAATTTGTTGGGTGATCGGAAGCCAGTGGAGGGATTGACAGAGAGGAGTAGCAGAGACAGAACGGTTGGTAAGGTGGATGAGTCTGTCAGCAGCATTCATGATGGACTGAAGGGGGGATAGAGTATACAGAGGTAAGCCAATGAGGAGGGAGTTGCAGTAATCGAGGCGAGAGATGACCAGGGAGTGAATAGGGAGCTTTGTTGTGTCATTGGTTAGAAAGGGGCGTATTTTGGAGATGTTGCGGAGGTTGAGGCGGCAAGATTTGGACAGTGATTGGACATGAGGCTTAAAGGAGAGTTCAGAGTCCAGGACTACACCTAGGACCTTGGCATGTAGGGATGGGCTGAAAGTTGTGCCATCGATTTTGACAGAGATCAGGGGAAGAGGCACATGGGGGAGGAAAAGGGAGACCATTCTAATGTGATTGATCCTTCCCATATATGGTAAATGCTAACATATATCTTTATATATCTCTCTTTGTAGGCCAAAGAGCTTAATCGGAAGGAGGAGGAGCTTAAAAAACTGGACAGTTTTCACAAGGAACAGCTGACCAGCATAGAAAAGAAGGTAAGTCTTCATTGTTTCAGCATAATTGCAAGTAATTTTGATTGGAAGCTGTTGATAAACCTGTTGATCATCTGGACTGAAAAGGTCTACGTTCATTTCTTTATTTATTTATTTAAAGAGGAACTATGTAAGTTGTGCCACAAAATGTTAAGTAGAGCAAAGAGCTAGTCGCAAGCATTGCCTTTTTTTTTCTTCTGCATTTAATATTTCCCCCTATTACTTAATTATTAGGCCTTGTACTGCACTGTATGTAGGTGGCCATCTTGGTAGAGGTTTGGCTTTGCTTCCTCATTTCAGAGCTGCCTTATTCCTTTTTCTGCACTGTATGGAAGTGGCCATCTTGGAAGAGGTTGGGCTTTGCTTCCTCATTTCAGAGCTGCCTTATTCCTTTTTCTGCACTGTATGGAAGTGGCCATCTTGGAAGAGGTTGGGCTTTGCTTCCGCATGTCCGAGCTGCCCCTCTGATGACTGGTGATATCATGATTGACTGAGGAACATTCAAGAAGCAGCAGGGGAGGTGGGGGTAGCACAAACGTACAGCATAGATAAAGTAAAAGCAGGTAGATCATTGCAACACAAGTTTTGGAAACCGCTACCTCTCCAGTAAGGAGATCAGTGAACAGTACAGTAGTGACACCACCAAAGAAATGTACTTTTTGTCTTGAATTCCTCCTAAAAAATAGCCGTGTATCTACTATGCCTTGAGCACCATACAGTAGCGATATATCTGCAGTGCAAGGTCATCTAAGAAGGAGGTCTCCAAACTTTCTAAACAAAGGTCCAGTTTACTGTCCCACAGAGTTTAGAGGAGCCAAGTGTGGCCTACTTTTTGTTAGGAACTGTTAGACTGTTACCATAGGAGACGGCAATCCTGCACGTGCAGATGTGGCGCCTTGCTTGGCCTTTACCTGTGAGGCTGTCCTTCTATTGAAGTCTCGGAGTCTGCTAATTCAAATTGCAACCACTCAAGGGTGTCCTGGCCCTAACCCTCTTTCCTTCAAAATATAAAAGGACTTTTAAAAGAAATAAAACCTCTTTTGCATCCAAGAAGTGTCTGGCGCCCAATGACTTTCACCATCTTTGCACCCGCTATGCCTCACAACCGTCTACATATGGAAGGATGTCAGCTGTCTTTGGCCTTGAAGGTTCTCATTAGACTGGAGAAGGTTAAAGGCTTTGCTACATAAGAAAAACGTATTTATTTATTTTTTCAACATTTTCAGTCTTTTTTTTTTTTTTTTTTTTAGTTTAGCAAATTATAAACTCATTGGTGATTAAATACCACCAAAAAAAAAAAAAAGAAGCTCTATCCATCTAAAAAAAAATGCTAAAAATGTTATTTGGGTATAGCGTTGAAAGCTGAAAATTGGTCTGCGCAGGAAGGCAGTGAAAGTGCCCAGTAATGAAGTGGTTAAAGTTTTTTTTTTTTTTTTTCTTTTTAATATGTCACTGGAATTGGGTTTTATATAGAATAATGTAATGCGATTTAAGTTCCTAAAGTGCGTTCAGTTTAATCAAGAAAAAGAGGGCGCTATACTTAATATTATTAATTTCTTGCCACCGTATATTTTTACACAATTGGGGGGGGGGCAGCTTTTTGTATTTGTCACATAATACATTACATTTTTTACACATATTTTTTCATATATTTGATTAATTTACCGCCTTGGCGTGGAGTCACATTATTATTATCTTACGTTCAGCTTAACCATCCATGCAGATCATTGGAGCTACACTTTAAATCGTATATAATGACATCCTTGAATCTGCGCATGTCTAAAACATGCTTTTATTTTCCTCCAGTGTTTATTGCGTTTGCCTCACTCTCACTTTAACAGCATCTGTGACACATAGCTGCTGCTACATGTCTTCAGGAGTCAATTAAGACAGCTGATTAATGGAAATGTGTTGTATAAACGGTGAAATAGATTGTGGAATTGTGACAGTTTAAAAAAAAAAAGAAAACACAATGGAGCGCTATGTAAACTTCTGACAGTTATAGAGCAATTACAGTCAACAAGCAAAACCAGTCAATGAGCTACTAACACTATGCAGCAAACACTGAAATTGTGTGGAAAAAAATAAAATTTCCAATGCAGCTAGAATCTTGACATTACCTCACAGGGGCACTGGGAGTGTACTTCCTAAAACCTTTACTGTGTTCCTGTTTCCGGTATATAAGGTAACATCCAAACTTTCAAGGCAGGTTTGGATATGATTGATAAGTGCATTTAGAACTGACGCACCACACCATGAATATTCAAAGATTAAAGTGGAGCTCCACCCTAAATAGCAACTTTTGCTATTTGGAACCCTCCCCCCCTCCGGTGTCACAATTGACACCTTTCAGGGGGGAGGGGGGTGAAGATACCTGTCTAAGACAGGTATTTTCACCCACATCCGGGAGTCCTGTCTCCGGGAATCTGCGGGAGTTGCGTCACTTCCCGCAGACTTCCCTTGCTGTTCTGGGAGACACTCGGCTCCCAGAACACAGGAGCACCAATCAGAACGGCGCAGCGCGACTCGCGCATGCGCCGTAGGGAACCGGGCATGAAGCCGCAGGGCTTCACTTCCTGGTTCCCTCAGCGAGGATGGCGGAGGGAGCAGCAGAGCGACGAGCGGTCGCTCGTCCTCTGCTGCGGACGTCGCTGGACTCCAGGACAGGTAAGTGTCCAAATATTAAAAGCCAGCAGCTGCTGTAGCTGTAGCTGCTGGCTTTAAAAAAAAAAATTTCCGGCGGAGCAACCCCTTTAAGTATAATGTAGCTAAGAAATGCACAGAACATGGAACTGAAATAATTTTAGTAAATATAAACTGCTAAATATATTTTCTTATCAGAGTATATAGCAGTCATGTGACTTCTATCAGTGTCTGGTTAAAGCTTGTAGGAGGAGTTTTTATTCTCTTCTGACTGTCCTATGAGGCTGCATGTCCCCTGACCCTCCAGTGCTGATTGGCCCTGTGCTGATCACATGCACCCTTTTTACACAATGTGGAGGATTAACCCCTTAGGTTCCACAGTGAGTATAACAAGCATGCTTTACTGCATATACACACTGATTTTACTGTTGTGGGTTTAGTAACACTTTAAAGCTGGTGTCAAGTCGCAGCTGTGAGCTTGATTTAACCACCTGTCTATCATGACATTTATAAACGTACTTTGGTGCCGTTGCTTCAGTCCGTTTACAGGTGCATGCGCGGGAGTGACGTCATCGCGGCTTCGGCCAATCGCAGCGCCGGAGCCGCGATACCCGGACGTAACCCCCGGGAAAGATGTTGCCGCCGGAGGGGGGGACGAGGACCGCTGCGGGGGCTTCGATCTAAGGTAAGTAACTCCTAATGAGCTAGTATGCTTTGCATACTAGCTCATTATGCTTTTGTCTTGCAGGGTTTTTTTTTTTTTGGGGGGTTTACAACTACTTTAAGCCACTACTCTAAAAACATACCATCCCCTCAGTAAAATAACATTGTGTCCCAGTGTCTGTGTTGCATAAAAAATCTGCTGATCTGTTCTTTATATCAGAGCGTCTCCCGGCACTCACGTGACTCCTTGGCTCTCTCCTCTCCCTGGTTGAAAGCAATAGCGGGAGGGGCCGAGAACGTCCGCTGACATCAGCCGGGGAGGAGAGATGGCTAAGGAGTCACGTGAGCGCTGGGAAAGGCTGTGGTATAAGGTACAGATCAGCAGCTTTTTTTTATATGACACAGACACTGGGGCACATAATGTTATTTTACAGAGGGGATTGCATGTTTGTATTGTAGTTATTATAGCAGCAGGAAGGGGGAGCTAGGGAGTGGACAGAGCTGACAGGCAGGGAGGAGAGGGGTGAGAGGCAGTGCAGAGAGCAGGGCTGCGGATGACGGCGGCACGTAAACTGACCATGGTGTCGGGGCTCAGCAGCCATGATAAACCGTGGTCAGTTTACAGGGGGGGAGGGCATAGCCAAGCAGGATCAGCCAGGTTTTTTAGTTGATAGAAGGGACCAAATTACACAGGACAAGCACTCATACTTTGAGGGAACAGGGTCTGTTTTTTTTTTGTTTTTTTTTTAACAAACACTTGAAAATATCCAATTCCTAGCATCTATTTAGGAAGGTGCTACATAGAGAAGACTGCAGATAGACAGGTACAGGAGGATTTGTTTCATCTCTGTATCACCTGAGGCCAGTCACTTCACTAGGTATATGTAAGGGTTTTACAACCACTTCACTATGGCCAGTAGCCATGTTGGTACACGCAGAGTGGGAACGTTTATTCAATCTGCTGTTTTGGCAGGCGACATCTTGTAAATGGGACCTTACAGCAACTGTGTGCAATGTATGTGGTTGCAACCCAGCGCGGCCGACTTCCAGTGGTTAAAACAGGCATTTAGGAGGCAACATATCGCCTTAGTTCCACATGTCAAATGTCTTTGAAAAGCAAAATACCATGGATCTCCTTGTACTGTTAACACTACCGCACATGTAATCAAGGTCTACAAGTTTAGTATCACTAAGGTCAGTCTGGCACTGCTCCGTCTCTTGAAATCGATGAGCTTCTCAGCATTTTCCTGCAGCATCGCAACTAATAATAACGCTGGGTGCTGCACTTAACACATGCGTTATCAGTTACCGTCCTTTAATGCATCAAGGCCACAGGGTACATTAGCTTTTTAATTTTGAGAAGCCGTGTTCCAGGCTGAAAGGTGTACGGCCAAGTGGGTTATGTTGTCCTTAACAGAGAAGCAGTGAAGTGCCTTTTATGAGGTCTGTAAAGTGCGGAAAATGTCCATTAAGCGTCGACGGGCGATGAAATACACAGACAGTACTACTCATCATACCGCAATAAAGCTTAATTCCATCAGGAAAGAAGAAAAATCCGATTTTGTTTTTCAGCCCTTCTCTTTTTGTGGATTTTTTTATTTCTTTTTTTTCATCCCCATAAATGAAAGCAGCGAGCACGTGGTACACTCATTCTTTTTTTATTAGCTGCTGCTTTTATATAATTTCACTTTCATTTGTGGAATGTACACAGACCTTGACATTTTCTGTTTCTATAGTCACAGTTCTAAAGCTTCTCCTAATCCTTTATTGTGTCGTGCCTCCTACCGCCCCCTCCTACGACCCTCTCCATCGTTTTCAGCCATTGGCTTGGTGGCAAACAGAACTGTATACAAGCACTTGTTGTTTTTATAGGAGGAAAAAATACGTTAATAGAAAACCTTTCTTCAGATTGCAATGGAAGACGACCTTCCTTTTTAAAGCTGATATTTCGGCTTTTGCGTGGTTGCTGGTGAGCTGAATGATGTGCCAGCTTCTCTCCCATGAAATTCATTGGCAATATATACCCGCACCACTTTTCTATATCATCCATGTTCTACAGGCATCAAAAAGCCAGTTGATGCTGTTTGTCATTGAGTGGTTTTCGGTAACATAGAATTAAAGCTGAATGCCAGGCAAACCATTTAATACACAGAATAAAGTGGTATTAAATCCTTCTTTTCTAATTAAGAAATATAATTGACATACTGGACTACACAATTCTTTTTAAAATCCAGTAAAAACATTTTTATTCATCTTCTAGTCTCTTCCTCCAGTTTCGTGCGCACAGCTCCCCTGAACTTCCCGGTGCAGAGCGTGTGCTCATCAGATACATAAAAGTCACCTAATCGCTTTGCTCAGGACTACATTTCCCATAAGTCATAGCCCTGCTGTGCATGCATACCCCAATAGCCGATCCCTGGGATGATGTTCAGTGGAACGGAACGCGTAAGGGTGGGGTCAAGCTTGTTAATTGTTTCTCATTAATGCCTGGCTGTCCTTTTTACTTAGTGAATATGCAATTTGGATTTTAATCACTTAAGGTTCACCCTATAGCAGTTTTACTGTTACAGGGCGTCACCTGTGCGCCGGATCACGTGTGTGTGTGTGTGTGTGTGTGTGTGTATATATATATATAGATATATATATGTATGTGATCCGACTCTTCTGGATAGGGGCGGGCATGCGCCCCGCTGGCGGCTCGCTTTCGCTGTGATTACACAGAGTGGAAGCCAATCGGCAGGTGCACAGTACCCTATGTCCTCTCGTTAGGCAGAGAGACAGAACTGGGATCTGCCTATGTAAACAAGGCAGAAGACAGAAGAATGAATCACTTCATTGACCTTCCACTGGAACGCCTTTTGTTCCAATCCCTTCTGCCTTATATAGTTATTTTTGGTCACCTGAAGTGGATCCTGTCCAGCGGACGATGCACACAGTTGGCATAATTTAATTCAGCAGTATCGGATTCAGTTTATTTAATTTTTTTCAAAAGAAGACAGCAGGGACCATTCAGATCACGCAGTGCGACTTGTGCATGCGCAGTAGGGAACCAGGAAGTGAAGCCACAAGGCTTCACTTCCTGATTCCCTTACCGAAGATGGCGGCGGCAGCAGCATCCGAGAGCCGAGCGGTAGATCGGCTTCGGGTACCGTCATCGCGGGCGCGCTGGACAGGTAAGTGTCCTTATTTTAAAAGTCAGCAGCTGCAGTATTTGTAGCTGCTGACTTTAAAAAAATAAAATTAAATCGGCGGAACTCCGCTTTAAAGACTAAACTTTTTTCTGGCACTTGCTGCTTACAAGTTAAAATCAATATTTTCTGCTAGAAAATTACTCCGAACACCCAAACATATATATATATATATATATATATATATATATATATATATATAATTTTTTTTTTTAACCGAGACCCTAGAGCAGGGGTGCCAAACCTTTTGATGAGCGAGGGCCACTTAAGCGACTTGGTAACCGGTCATGGGCCACAATGAGCGGAGCGGGTGGATGGCATGTCCAGTGTACCTTTTGGCTTTCCTGCACTTTGCAATAGACTTCTATTATATTCTGCAAGTTTGGTGCACTTTCAGAAAGCTCACCAAACTCGCAGGTAATAATAGTTGAGTTTCACTAGTCGATGCACTTTTTGAAATCACCATTGGACTTTTTATGTGGACTTAATATTAAAGCATAGTCATAGATGAACAAGCAATGGGTTAGTAAAGAGTCGTAGATGGCTGGGATCAGACAGAAGAGCAGTCTATGAGCAAGCCAACAGTTGGTAAAGAATAGTAGCTGGATGGGATCAAACGGAAGCACAGTTGATGAACAAATCAAGGGTCAGTAATGAGTAGTAGCAAAGATAAGGGGGAGCAGCAGGTTTGCAAGGAGTAAGATATTGGCTGGAGAGGGCACAATAATCTGGCAAACAGGAAGTGCAAGGACATGGCCTAAACAGGAAGTGCAAGGACATGGCCTAAACAGGAAGTTCATATGAGGATCAAAAAGTTCAAGGTTTAACAGAAACAAGGTATAAAGCAGACATGTCCACAGGACCAGACAGGGATCTGTCCAGCATTTCTGGTGGATAAGCAAACCTGGATCCTGACAGGATTGCGATTCAGGTGCTTACATTCAAAAATACATTAAATGGTGTATATAAATACAGAACTGCCTTCATTTGTGTCTTTTCTATCAGCTTTAAAACAGTTTTTAAAAAAATACAGAAAACACGCCACACTTGGCAGAATCCTTTATGATATACATGAACATCGCTTGTTTCAGAACCCTTCTTCTGCTTTGCAGATGATGGAAGGAGTGGGGGCTGAGTGGCTGTCTTGCCTCCTGTTTTGATAACTGCTCTCAAAACACAATTACTTTTTAGACAGTTGATTCTGGCCGCTGTACAGCGTCCTGCTTATCATCACTTGCATACAGCTGGCTTGGCTCCACCCGCTTTTTCCTGCGTGTGGATCCTGGAAATTAGAGATGCCTCTTCCTCTCTTCTGTCTTTTTTCAATTCTACAGAGCTGCACTTAGAATGGTAAAATATTGCAGTATTTCCTGCTGAAGTCAAAAAAGGCATACACAGTCCCAATGCGGCAGAACCGTAAAGACCAAACCAACTAATAGATACAGAATTTACCTGTCTAAATACAATGGGGGGATGGGTTTACAAGAAAGTGTGTGTGCTGCGATGCATTGCGTTTTAGGTGTGAATGGGCTTCAGTTTTTTTTCATTCAAGCATTTTGATCTCCAAACAGAAGTCTATGGGCGAGATGCAGCCATCTACTTACCTTTATCCGACCCTTAGAACACTGTTCCTCCCTCTTGATTTGAGGCACTATTCCGCTCACTGACACCAACGATGAGGCACAATTCTTTCCACTGACACTAACATTGAAGCATTATTCTTTCCACTGACACCAGTGATGGAGCACTATTCCTTCCACTGACACCAGTGATGGAGCATTATTCCTTCCACTGACACCAGTGATGGAGCACTATTCCTTCCACTGACACCAGTGATGGAGCACTATTCCTTCCACTGACACCAGTGATGGAGCATTATTCCTTCCACTGACACCAGTGATGGAGCACTATTCCTTCCACTGACACCAGTGATGGAGCATTATTCCTTCCACTGACACCAGTGATGGAGCACTATTCCTTCCACTGTCACCAATGATGGAGCACTATTCCTTCCACTGACACCAGTGATGGAGCATTATTCCTTCCACTGACACCAGTGATGGAGCACTATTCCTTCCACTGACACCAGTGATGGAGCATTATTCCTTCCACTGACACCAGTGATGGAGCACTATTCCTTCCACTGACACCAGTGATGGAGCACTATTCCTTCCACTGACACCAGTGATGGAGCACTATTCCTTCCACTGACACCAGTGATGGAGCATTATTCCTTCCACTGACACCAGTGATGGAGCACTTTCTTTATCGTACACCACGGGACACAGAGCTAGTCATTACATAATGGGTTAAGGGTCACCAGCGGTGATTGGACACTGGCACAACCAATGGAAGACAGTTCCCCTCCATATAACCCCTCCCATCAGGGAAGTACCTCAGTTTTTTCGCCAGTGTCGAAAGGTGTTGGACGCGTTAGGAGGTGCTAAAGGAAAGCTCTACCAAAGAGACCCTCTGGGGGTAAAAGAGCTATGCTTTCGGATCCATCCAAGACGCCTACAAATGAGCTGAATCTGGATGGGATCCGGGCCTCATCCATGAGGCGTCGCCTGTAATGTCTCTCTTCGGAGGACTGGGCTCTAAGATCCAGCACTTTCGCTATTTCGCTATAAAGTCCTGGTAAGAGTCTTGTACAAGGCCCAGGGGAGAGGTATCCTTTAAATAGGAACCCATATCCCTGAAGGTTGGCACACATAACCCACCGTGAAGGGTGAAGTTTGGTATCTGTCTGAAATCTTTCAGCAGAAAAACCTGCGGCGTGGATAAGGTGAGATTAGAAGGTCCATAACTAGGTTGGGACCTTTTTCAAAAAGTGGATGTCTTCTTTTTTTCCACCACTGGGGGGAGTAAAGAGCTGAATATACTCACCTCACTCTGTTCAGTGTCGGCTTCGGCGAAGTACACTGCTCGTCACCTCCGCTGCTGAGCTTGCTGGGGCACCCCGATCCTCCTTTCGGTGGCCGACCAGACACCTGCAGATGCAGGTAAGTGGGAACAAGGGCTGATGAGAGTCCTCTCTCACTATGGCCACCGCCATAGCGCTAAGGGCCGCGCGCAGCGCGCGGGAGCGCGCTTTATCGGAGGGGGGGGGGGCGAAGGCTGTGCGCGGGCACGTGGCGCGCGCAGGCACAGAAACGGCGCCAATTTTAAAAGACTGTCAGTGTGAGAAGCACTGCAGCAGCAAGCAAGCTCGTTAGTTCTCTTATTCCTGGCAGAGAAACACAGCAGCTATACAGGGACGTAAGACTCCATGTGGTTGGATTGGGTACTTCCTAGAAGACATCCATGTTATGCATAGTTATGTGTTAAAAGTTGCATACTTAATGTATTTGCTAAACTGAACACGGTAGTATATGCATTTAGGTACCTTGTATTTTGTCTAAACAGTAAGCCTTCCAGGGGAAGTAATACGGACAAAAAGAGATAAGAAAGCACCACCGCCTGAGAGGAGGCTCTAACTGTGCTGACTCGGTACCTTTCTCTCCTGTGTTGCTAAATGCACCTGTTCAGGATGAGCCATTACCTCTGTCAGGTATGGCGGCTTCCCCAGTGGAGCCTGGGCCTGTATATGTCACTGAGGACACTTTATCAGCTGCCCTAAATAATCTGGAGGAAAAAATTGCTACCTTAATCGCTAAGTCCTCTAAAAAGGAACAATAAGCGAAGCAGGTCTCTTCCAGTATTGGACCTCCCTTCAGAAGTACCTGAGGGAGGAGGATGAGGAGGAGGAGGCTACATCAGCAGAGGATGAGGAGCCAGATTTTAAGGTCACAGGTACAATGCTATAGCAGTGCATTTAAGTTAACCTCTGCGGAGGTAACGGAATTACCTGTCTCCTCCCTAGGGTCATTAAGATCCCTGCAAGGTGCATGCTCCTTCCCGGTTCATCCGTTACTAGAGGATCTAATATACGCAAACTGGCAACATCCAGATAAGCGTTTCTCACCTCCAAAAAGGTTTAACATTCTTTATCCTATGGGGGAAAAAAAAAAAAAAAAAAAAAATTTTTTTTTTAAGAAATGGAGCCTGCCTGCGGTAGTTGCGGCTATTTCTTGTGTAAATAAAAACCTGACATGTCCGGTGGATAATGTACAAGGGTTTAAAAGATCCTTCTGAGAGGAAGTTGAAATCCTCCTTCCTTTTGGCCGGCTCAATTACCCAACCTGCAGTAGCAGCAGTCGGTATGTGTCAGGTCATCAGCCAACAGGTAAAGCAGGGGCTGAAGGAACTGCCTTCAGAGCAGGCTAGAAATTGGGAAAATTTGCCTAAAGCCTTATGCTTCACAGTGGATGCCATGAGAGATTCTATCATACAGGCATCACGCCTTACACTCCAGCTGGTACAGATGCGCAGAGTACTTTGGCTTAAGCATTGGTCAGCGGAGACCCCATGCAAAAAGCTGTTGGCAAGTTCCCGTTCCATGGCGAACGCCTATTTGGGGAAGATTTAGAAAAATATATACAGAAGATCAAGTGGTAAAATGACTTTTACCTGAGAGAAAGAAAAACAAGAGATCTTGTTTTAAACGCTCTCTCCCCAGCTCCCGGGAAATCTGACTCCAACCAGTGGCGGCGGCCTGTTTTAGCCGCCCACAAAAGCCAAGGGGCAAGCTCAGAAGAACAAGAAGCCGTGGGGTGCAAGAGCTAATAAGCAAGCCCCCAAAGCCTCTCAGTGAAGGAGCGCCCCCGCTCGGCCGAGTGGGAGGAAGGCTTTGTCAGTTCTGAGCAACTTGGTGGTCAGAAATCCAGGACAATTGGGTAGTATCCACAATATCCTCAGGGTACAAACTGGAATTTCGAGAGATCCCATCTTCTCAATTCCGAGGTTCAAGACTCTCCAAGGATCCACAAAAAAGAGAATCCTTCTTCAAAGGTTTGAATCAATTAATGGCTCAAGGGGTAGTTACAGACGTACCCCAAAAAGAGCGAGGTTCAGGTTTTTACTCAAACCTCTTTGTGATTCCAAAGCCAAATGGAGATGTCAGACCCATCCTGGATCTAAAATCCCTAAATCGGTTCCTGAACGATCGCCATTTTCGAATGGAAACGATCCGATCCGTGGCCGCCACTTTAAAGGGCGGAAAATTCATGGCGTCCATAGATATCAAGGACGCACATTTACACATACCCATCCTCCCCGCTCACCAAAGATTCCTAAGGTTTGCGGTAGAAGATCGCCACTTTCAATTTGTGGCTCTGCCGTTTGGTGTAGCCACCGCGCCCATAGTATTCACAAAGGTGCTAGCTCCTCTGTTAGTAACCTAAGAACACGGGGCATTGCGGTAACAGCCTATCTGGACGATCTACTAGTAATAGATCAGTCAAAGGACGGATTGGGTCACGCTGTACACACTACAGTAGGATACCTGGAGCATTTAGGATGGATTATAAATTTACAAAAATCCTCTCTCCAGGCCCAAAGAAGGATAGGGTACCTGGGCATGATCATAGATACAGCCCAAAACGAGGTATACCTGCCAGAACCGAAGATACAGTCTCTGAAAGACCTGATCCACAAGGTCAAAGCAAACAAGAGGCCGTCTATTCGCCTTTGCATGAGACTATTGGGAAAGATGGTAGCCTCCTTCGAGGCGGTCCCTTACGCCCAGTTTCATTCGAGACTACTTCAAGGCAATATTTTAGCTTCCTGGAACAGGAAGAGCCAAGCTCTGGATATACCCATGCGCCTGTCCTCACAAGTACGCCACAACTTCGATTGGTGGCTAGAAGCCAGGAATTTACGGAAGGGAAAGTCCTTCCTCCCAGTGGCCTGGAAGGTGGTATCTAGGAATACCAGCCTATCGGACTGGGGTGCAGTATTCGAGGAGGCTTCTACCCAGGGACCTGGGCCAAGACTCAGGGGATCCTGCCCATCAATGTGCTAGAGATCCGGGCGGTGTATCTAGCCCTCAAAACCTGGACATACAGGTTACAGGGCTACCCAGTTCGGGTTCAATCCGACAATGCTACTGCAGTAGCTTACATCAATCACCAAGGAGGCACCCGCAGTCGGGCAGCCCAAAGAGAGGTGAACCGGATCCTGGCATGGGCAGAAGAGCATGTACCTTGCCTTTCTGCAATCTTCATTCCAGGTATGGAAAATTGGCAAGCAGACTACCTGAGTCGTCAGCAGCTGCTACCAGGGAGTGGTCTCTTCACCCCGAGATCTTTCAGGCCATATGTCTGAGATGGGGAAACCCAGATGTAGACCTGCTAGCTGCCAGGTTCAACAAGAAATTGGACAACTTTGTGTCCAGAACGAGGGATCCTCTAGCCTACGGGACAGACGCTCTAATAATACAGACGCTCTAATAACTCCATGGAATCAGTTCTCACTGATCTAGGCATTCCCTCCGATCCCTCTTCTACAAAGACTGCTTCGCAGGATCAAGGAGGAGGGAATACCAGTAATCCTAGTGGCCCCAAACTGGCCCAGGAGGCCTTGGTATGCCGAGATTGTAAAAACGGCGATAGGAAGGCCCTGGAAGTTTCCACTCCGACACGACCTGCTGTCACAGGGTCCAGTATTCCACCCTTCCTTACAAAGGCTAAAGTTGACGGCCTGGCTGCTGAGACCCACATTTTTAAAAAGAGAGGGGTCTCTGGCCTGGTTCTTTCTACGCTCATTAATGCTAGAAAGCCAGCCTCCAGACTCATCTATCAGAGAGTCTGGAAAGCATACGTTTCCTGGTGTGAATCCAGAAGTTGGAATCCTCAGAAATATGAAATAAGCAGGATTCTTGCTTTTTGCCAGTTAGGAGTGGATATGAATTTAGCCCTTAGCACCATCAAAGGGCAAATATCGGCTCTATCAGTCTTCTTTCAGAGACCATTGGCATCTCACTCCCTAGTTCGGACATTCATTAAGGGGGTACTGAGGATAAATCCTCCAGTTAGGACTCCCTTGTGTCCATGGGATTTGAATTTGGTATTGTCAGTGTTGCAAAAGCAACCTTTTGAACCTATTCGCCATATTCCTTTAATTATATTAAGTAGGAAGTTGGCCTTTCTGATTGCTATAGCTTCTGCTAGGAGAGTATCAGAGCTAGCAGCTCTTTCTTGTAAAGAGCCTTATCTAATTTGTCACAAGGACAAGATCGTACTACGACCCCATCCGGCTTTTCTACCTAAGGTGGTGTCGGCTTTTCACTTGAATCAAGACATTGTTCTGCCTTCCTTTTTTCCAAACCCGCGGACGGCGGGGGAAAAATTATTACACTCTCTAGATCTAGGGAGAGCGGTAAAGGTGTATCTGCAAGCAACCGCTCAGATACGTAAAACAGATGTTTTGTTTATTTTACCAGATGGGCCCAAGAAGGGCCAAGCGGTATCAAGATCCACCATTTCCAGGTGGATTAGACAAGTAATTATTCAAGCTTATGGTTTAAAGAACAGGACTCCTCCTTTTCCTGTTAAGGCGCACTCTACCAGGGCGATAGGTGCTTCATGGGCAGTGCACCACCAGGCTTCGATGGCTCAGATCTGTAAAGCTGCAACTTGGTCTTCAGTCCATACATTTTCCAAATTCTATCAAATAGATGTGAAAGGACATGAGGATTCCGCCTTTGGGCGAAGTGTGCTGCAGGCAGCAGTATAGGGCTTCTGGTCCGCAAGCGGCCTGTTTTGATCTGTGTCTCCCCCCCTTCATATGAGCATTGCTCTGGGACGTCCCATTATGTAATGACTAGCTCTGTGTCCCGTGGTGTACGATAAAGAAAATAGGATTTTTATAACAGCTTACCTGTAAAATCCTTTTCTTGGAGTACACCACGGGACACAGAGGTCCCCCCCTTCTTATGGGAACCTTACTGCTTTGCTACAAAACTGAGGTACTTCCCTGATGGGAGGGGTTATATGGAGGGGAACTGTCTTCCATTGGTTGTGCCAGTGTCCAATCACCGCTGGTGACCCTTAACCCATTATGTAATGACTAGCTCTGTGTCCCGTGGTGTACTCCAAGAAAAGGATTTTACAGGTAAGCTGTTATAAAAATCCTATTATTCCTTCCACTGTCACCAATGATGGGGCACAATTCCTCCCACTTATATAAACAATTGTGCACTTTTTTCCACTGACAGCAACGATGGGGCACTATTCCTTCTATTGGCACCAACAGTAGGGTAATATTCCTCCCACTGACACCATCGATGGGGCACTTTTCTCCCACCAAGATAAACAACTGGGAACTATTCCTTCCACTGAAAACAACAATGGGATAATATTCTTCCCACTAATATCAATAATGTGCCACTACTCCTTCTAATGACCATAGGCACTGTAAATGTTTTCCTCCCACTGACAGGAGCGCCCTTCCTAAAGTCTGAAGGATAATAAATTGGCCCTTTGTTTAGAAAGTTTGGAGATCATTGCTGTAGAGCACCAGTTTATCCCTGGCCTGGCATATGCACCTCTTCTTCTTTTTGTGTTTCCCAAATATACCACTGCAGGCTCCTTGCTACCCCTCTCATTTGGAAATCCTAAGACCCCTTTTACACTGAGGCGCTTAAAAACTGCCTATAAAACTGCGGTTTTGAGGAGTTAGTGGTAAGCTTTTTTGAAGGTCGCATGACTCCAAAAACTGCTGCATTTTGAGGTGCTTTTAAAGAGCTTTTGAAGCGCTTTTCAGGTGCTTCCCATTAATTTCAATAGAGAGGGGCGCTTTTGAGCTGCTTTTTTTTAGCTCTCCAAACATGCTCCAAAGATGCTGCTTGCAGGAGTTTTTTCAGCTCCCCGCCAGCGCACCGCCCCAGTGTGAAAGCATCCATTCATTTTAATGGGAAGCAGTTTTCGTGAGTTTTTCAGGTGCTTTTTTTTAATGCAAAAGCGCTTAAATAAGGCCCCTTTCACACTGAGGCGCTACTAAACTGCCAGTAAAACACTGAGCACTTTTGAAGAGCTTTTCAGGCGCTTTTGAAGAGCTTTTCAGGCACTTTTGAAGAGCTTTTTAGGCGCTTTTGAAAAGCTTTCCATTCATTTGAATGAAGAGGGGCGTTTTGTCACTGCCCTGCCAGCACACTGCCCCAGTGTGAAATCATTCATTGGTTTTAATTGAAATAGGTTTTCGTGAGCTTTTCAGGTGCTTTTTTTTGCGTGAAAGCGCCTCAGTGTGAAAGGGGTCTAAGAGCCCCTTTCACACTGCCAGCGCCTGAAAAATGCTGGTAAAGCGCCGTTAAAACTAGCAACGCTTTACCGGTGTTTTTCGGGGCTAGCGGGGTGCTTTTAACCCCCGCTAGCGGCTTAATAAACGGTTAAAAGCGCCCGCAAAGCGCCGCTGCCGAGGGCGCTTTGGCAACGCTTCCCATTGATTTCAATGGGAAGGGGCGCTTTAGGAGCAGTGTATGCACCGCTCCTAAAGCACCTCAAAGAAGCTGCTTGCAGGACTTTTTTTGACGTCCTGCCAGCGCAGCGCCCCAGTGTGAAAGCACTCGAGCTTTCACACTGGGATTGCAGATGAGGCTTTTTCCAGGTGCTATTTTTAGTGCTATATTGCCTGAAAAACACCTCCGTGTGAAAGGGGTCTAAATTAAAAAAAAAAATAATAATTTCAGTAATCAAGCCGATTCATACCCACCTTACAGGTTTGAATTCAGTTAAGTGTTCTACAAACAGAAACTGCCGAGTACGGCTTCAGGAAGCAGACACACCCAACCCACATGTAAGGAGCTCTTTGGCATCTGGCTGCAGTGGATTACAGAGAATTCAGGTCTAGTGGTTTTTCTTATTTTAGAACGGTTACGTTATTACTTGATCATATAAGCAGGTCACTGGTTTCATGTGTTGAATGTTATTGCCCTTTAAATTCTGTTTTGGATCATTGCCTAGATTTTAGCCCTGGGCAAGTGGGACTGAGCGTACGTAATGGCAGAAAATTATAGAGAAGTGTGCAGAAAAAAGGCCTGCTGGTCCAGCAGCATGATCCTACTGTAAGTAAATGGCATGCCTCCCCTCTCCATAGAGAGGTCTGGTTATATCAACCGCACTTTGCAGTGCTCTTGCCCAGATGGCAATCAAACCAGACCTGCACAACCAAAAATCTATAGAGAGCCTAACACTGTAAACATGCTTAGAGGAGAAACACATTGACCTCAGCAGCATGCTGCCACTAACTGTCTAGTCACCTGACTGGCAAAAGCCTCTGATACTCTATTGTTGCGGTCAGGGCCACCATCAGGGGGGTACAGGCAGTACACCAGTAAGGGGCCCGGAGGTCCCCAGGGCCCAAGATGGCAACCCCCCTTTTTTTTTTTTGTTCTTCAGCACACCCAAAGCCCTCCCGACATCAACAATTTGCGGCGGCAGCACCCCCCCGCTTCTCATTTCGCGGCACCCCTCCGCGCGTCTCAATTCGCGGCAGAGCCCTCCCGCTTCTCAATTTGCGACGGCAGCACCACCCCCCGGTTCTCCTCTGCTCCAGGGGGCCCATGCCTGAAGCTGTGTAAGGGGCCCCAAAATTCCTGATGGCGGCCCTGGTTGCGGTAGAATCCCATGCTATTCAGACAAGCAGAGCTCAGGCATTTTGTGTAGGGTTGGAACCTGCTACCCACTACCCCACCCCCCCATTCCAACAACAGTAACAGCACTTTCTGGCAACACTAAACCAGTGCTTTTCAATTAGCAGCAGTGTTGTCAGCCTGCCATGTGAGCCAACTGTCAGCATGCAAAATGTTGCCTTGCTGGCTGTTCAGTGTGGAATGGGTGTAGGAATCGCGAACATCATTGAAAAGAATCACAAATATTTAGGTAGATAAAAGAATTCCAATATGTGTATTTGGCAGTTTGGCCAAAGTTCTGCTTTAACCACTTTGACCTTCGGAAGATTTACCCTCCATCCTGACCAGGCCATTTTTTGCCATATTGCGTTACTTTACCTGACAATTGCGCGGTCATGCAACGCTGTACCCAAATAAAATATACTGTATATACTCGAGTATAAGTCGACCCGAGTATAAGCCGAGGTACCTACTTTTACCACAAAAAAAGGGAAAACTTATTGACTCGAGTATAAGCCTAGGGGGGAAATGTGCCCATTGCCCAACCTTACTGTGCCAATTGCCCAACCTTACTGTGCCTATTGCCACCTCACTGTGCCCATTGCAGCCTCCCTGTGCCCGAGTCAGTCAGTGTACCTGAAAATCTTATTCCGCGGCCCGCGTCCATTGTTTAAATATCGCGGCTTTCTCCTGGTCCCTTCTGTGATCGGCGTTTCCAGCAAACACTGTGTTGAGTGTTGTGCCTATCACGGAGCTCCTCTCATTCTCAGACTCCGTTTCCCAGCAGGCACTGTGTTCAGTGTTCCGCCAATCATGGACGTCGGACAAGAGAACGTCCATGATAGGCGCAACACTCAACACAGTGTTTGCTGGAAACGCCTATCGTGGAAAAGACCAGAAGAAAGCCGCGAGATTTAAACAATGGACGAATAAGAAGATTTTCAGGTACTGACTCGAGTATAAGCTGAGGGGTATACTTTCAGCCCTAAAAAAAGGGCTGAAAAACTTGGCTTATACTCGAGTATATACGGTATGTCCTTTTCATCCCCACAAATAGCGCTTTCTGTTGGTGGTATTTGATCACCTCTGCATTTACATTTTTTGCGCTATAAACAAAATAAAATCTGTCAAAAAATATATATATATACCGTATATACCCGAGTATAAGCCGACCCGAATATAAGCCGAGGCACCTAATTTTACCACAAAAACTGGGAAAACTTATTGACTCGAGTATAAGCCTAGGGTGTGCCTCACTTTGCCTCACTGTGTCCATGCCTCACTGTGTGCATGACTAGACCGACGTTTAACATGGGAGTCTATGGAAGGGGTGCCCGGCTTTGAAAAATCAGTGCTCCCCGGCCCTGGGTCTCCCGGACAAGAAACTTTGCAAACCTGTAGATGAAGAGTGGGGCTACATGTGTGCCAAGTTTGGGGTCCAGAGGACCTACGACCGGCCGGTACCGGGTCCCCAAATTCAACAGAGAAATTATCATTTAACATGGGAGTCTATGGAAGGGGTTCCCGGTTTTGATAAATCGGTGCTCCCCAGCTGTAGGTCCCCTGGACAAGAAACTTTGCACACTTCTAGAGGAAGAGTGGGGCTACATGTGTGCCAAGTTTGGTGTCCAGGGGACCTACGGCAGGCCGGTACTGGCTCCCCAAAGTCCGGGAGATCAGGCGCAAAAAGGTGACTCGAGTATAAGCCGAGGGGGGCATTTTCAGCACAAAAAATTGTGCTTAAAAACTCGGCTTATACTCGAGTATATACGGTATATATGTGTATATATATATATATATATATATATATATATATATATACACTTTCTGCTATAAAAGCCTATCCAATAAAAAAAAATCTAATTTCCTTATCAATTTAGACCAATATGTATTCTGCTACATATTTTTGGTAAAATAAATCGCAAGAAGTGTATATTGATTGGGTTATTTTTTACTAGTAATGACGGTGATCAGCGACTTATAGCGGGACTGTGATATATTGCGACGGACAGTTGGACGCCAACTGACACTTTTGAAACTTTTTGGGGACCAGTGACACTAATACAGCGATCAATGCTAAAAATATGCACTGTCACTGTGGTAATGACACTGGCTGGGAAGAGGGTTAAACATCTGAGGTCACACTCTGCACAGCATAGAGAAGGGAGTGTAATCTGAGACCTGAGTGGAGGGAATACACACACACGGAAACATGCACTGCTGAAGTTGTCAGTCACCTGTTGTGTGCTAGAATGGGGACGGGGCATCCCCCAGGACTCTGTAGTGTTGGCATAGACTGTCAGAAGCGTTATGCAGATAGCAGAGGACTGATGGAGCAGACAGAAATCATGCTAGGCATTTTGGATTGAGGCAAGTACACACTATACAGAGATATGCTCTGTTCATTTTTCATTTGAAAGATTTACAATCACCTTTCATCTTATACAGAAGACTAAACTATTTATACACAAAAAAGCATCTCTAGTATAGGAATTTTTTTTTATTTCCATATTTCATTCTTCCATAAGGATTCATTCTGCCTGTCTGCTTTCATTGCAAAGAAAAGGTAATCCTCAGTTGTAAATAATCATTAATTTTTGTATACATAGAAGATGTGCATTTACTGGTGGAATAGGGGAAAGCCATTTCCTCTATAGGAAGTTGATCCATCCTGCAATTGGGGGCTTTTAATGTATTTGGATTACAATATATGAAGCCATTTGCTCATTTCCTATCTGTGGATGGAGCGAGCCATTATCACCATTACTGACACTTACTGTTGAATAGGAAAGGGAGATATGAAGATATTGAGATTAAACAAGCTGCTTCTAATGTACATATTTAAACTAAAAATAGACGAGGGTGCACTTCTCTACGCACCAAAAGGCCGATTACTGTATATACTCGAGTATAGGCCGACCCGAATATAAGCCGAGGCACCTAATTTTACCACAAAAAAATGGGAAAATGTATTGACTCGAGTATAAGCCTAGGGTGTCCATCTGCATGCCTCAATGTGCCCATGACTCACTGTGCCTCCCTTTGCCTCACTGTGTCCATGTGCATGCCTCACTATGCCCATGCCTCACTGTGCCCATGACTAGACTGACGTTTAACATGGGGGTCTATGGAAGGGGTGCCCGGCTTTGAAAAATCGTTGCTCCCGACCGTAAGTCCTCCAGACAACAAACTTTGCACACTTGTAGAGGAGACATGGGGCTATATGTGTGCCAAGTTTCTGGTCCAGGGGACCTACGACCGGTTGGTACTGGGTCCCCAAATTCACCAGAGAAATGACTGTTTAACATAGGAGTCTATGGAAGGGGTGCCCGGGTTTGAAAAATCGGTGCTCCCCGGCCGTAGGTCCCCCGGACAACAAACTTTGCACACTTGTAGAGGAAGAGTGGGGCTATATGTGTGCCAAGGGGACCTACGGCCGGCCAGTACCGGGTCCCCAAAGTCCAGGAGATCAGGCGCAAAAAGGTGACTCGAGTATAAGCCGAGGGGGGCATTTTCAGGACAAAAAAATGTGCTGAAAAACTCGGCTTATACTCGAGTATATACGGTATTTAAAACGTAACCTTTTATTATAAATCATAAGAGGTATGTAAATGGCCATAACGGGAATCCCTATATGGTGAGGTCAATGCCACTATATGTGAAGCAAAGTTCTATCTCTATGTGGTAATATTTACATCTACCAAGTTAAAGCCTCCCATGGCTTCCTCCCATGATAACCTCCCATGGCTTCCAATACCGCCTCTATGCCGACGACACCCAGATCTATCTCTCCACTCCTCAACTCACCCCCTCGATCTCCTCACGGATCTCAAACTTACTGAATGACATATCGGTATGGATGTCACCCCATTCCTCAAACTCAATCTTTCTAAAACTGAGCTTGTTATATTTCCTCCTTCACGGTCCCCCCCCATGACTTTACCATTTACCATTGAAGGTCGGTTTAACCACTTAAAGACTAAACCTTTTTCTGACACTTGTTGCATACAAGTTAAAATCAGTATTTTCTGCTGGAATATTACTTAGAACCTCCAAACATTAGATATATACTTTTTAGTGGAGACCGTAGAGAATAAAATGGTGGTTGTTGCAATATTTTATGTCACACTGTATTTGCACAGCAGTCTTTCAAATGCAATTTTTGGGAAAAAATACACTTCAATTAATAAAATAAAATAAAAAAGAACTAAACAGAAAAGTTAGCCCAATTTTTTGGTATAATGTGAAAGATGATGTTACACCGCAAGAATCGTGAGCGAATTGTGGTCTTTATTCGCTTTATTTTATTTTATCATTTTTATTGATTTTCTACAATTCCATGCAATAAACGCTGTATAATACAGAACCCCCTCATCCGACAATTGTTAATTATTTATGGGCGTGTCAGGACAAAGCTAATGATTGGAGGAAATGACACTGAGTTCCCAGCATAGCTAGAGAACCGACCATGGTGTGTGTAGCGGGGGTCCCAAAGTTAGGGATTGCTATACTAAATTTAGGGGGTGATTCGAGTGGTAGGTGGCTCGAATCTTTCAATTTACTGGACTCTGCCTTGCTGCTGTTTCACCTGGCGTGCAGTTCCCCTTAGAAGTATGGGTGGCGCTGTCGCTTGTACTCAGGTTGAACCACAGGTGATGGAGTGGCGATTGAGTGTCCTCTCTCGGCAGCCGTGCAGTGGGCATGGTCTACCCGCAGTGCATGCGAGGGTACAAAAGGGGCGGACGCCACTAGAGGGAGAGCAATTCCCGGGGCCTATGCCCGGAGAGAGGGAGCAATTCCCGGGGCCCATGCCCGGAGAGAGGGAGCAATTCCCGGGACCCATGCCTGGAGGGAGAACCTACGGTCCAAGTTCAAGTGCATGGCCCTCCAGGCTATGGGGCCACATGCGCCTCAGTCCCAGGCACCTTTTAGTCCTGGGACTGCAGCTTCAGCCCTGGGCCCAGCACCTTTAACTGGAGCCCACTTCAGGAGGAGGAATCCCAGGGTGCCGCCTTGCGAGGGAACCCGTTTCTGGAAGAGGAGGCTGGGGGAGGACTGTTCCGAAGAGATCACAGTGAAGGAAGGGGCCCAGTAACTCTCCGGAGGGATGTCATCCGTCTGAGAAAGGGATCTAAACAACGGGACCATTAGGAGGTTTGGGACACTATAGATTCTGTGGCAGAGGATCTCCTGAACGCATCCATTAGGGAATCTGATGGACTGTTCGAGCTACATGCCGGCTGCTAGTGCCTTTGGGTGACTATCCGGGTGAGCTATACCCACTCGGGATCGAGTGGCGAAGAAGCCAGGAGTGCCTGAATTGGTCTTCCTAACACCTTTCTCTCTTCTCAACTTTGTGGATGTTCATGCATAAGGAAAAATAAACTCTACGTTGGAGTTGACACTGGTGTGGACCTTGGAGTTACTTGGGGTATAGAGACTTTGTCCTTACATTCTAGGGACAGAAAACAGCTTTGAGGAGAACCTTGCTGCAAGACCCGTAAGTTAAACCAAGTGTGCTTAACCTCTGCAAACCAGAGGGTACGGGCATGGTGGGCATGGTGCACCTTTTTCTCTTGTGAGCGAGCCAAGGACAGTGGAGAGAAAGGGTGCCGTGTGCTACATGTATTCTCTTGCTTAGTGTGGTCAGTTTTTAATAGGAAAGCAGAGGGCCGTGTAGGAACATCGGAGATTTCACAAAAAGGAAGCAATACAAAGAGAACAGGATTCTTTCTCATACAAGTGCATGGTACAGCAGGCACAGATCAGGAATATGAAGTGTTGGGGTAACAAACGCTTTCAGTGCAGACATACACACCTGCCATCGACTACAAATCTGTATATGAAACACAGTTTTCGTAAATTTGAAGCAGCAAGTAAAAATGAAAGCCTTCATCTAATAATACAGATTTAACAACAGCCCAGAAATGACTGCATGGAAATTGATGCGTGTTTTGCTTTAATCATGCAGCTGCTGTCCTTGGGATGGAATGATATGATAATGCGATCTCCTGTCTCTGGAGCCGGGAGAAATTAGGCTTCCCATTCCTTTCCCTCCTGTAGAGATATCATTATCCTGCGAGAGGAGGGTCGCACTGAGATTTGCCTCATGGTCATCGAAAATGCTTAATTGAAAATACATGTGGTGCTCCCCAGACCCTCCGAAGAATTATCCCGTTCACATGCAAAGTGGCTGCGCATATTACATTCTAGTTGCAGATACACATTCTGTCTGCAGAATCAGGATTACACATCCCAGCGCTTTTTAAACCGGTTTCTCACTGCCAGAACTAGACATACTATTGGGGTCTTGTAGGCACAGTGCTAAGGACCCCTCATTTTTTTAAGGTCTTTGAAAGAGGGAACAGGGGTAAAGCAAAACAAGTGATTAAAATTAAGTGACACGTGATTAAACCTGGCAAACCGCAAAATACACTGAAGAAATACATATATGGGAGTTGTAGCTAGGGTTGCACGGATACCGATTTTTCTTATTTTTTTGTTCAGAGAGTACGAGTACCGATATTTTCGGTCAAGGACTCGCCAATACCGAGTACCGACACTTTGTGGTGCGATTTGCGTCAATACAAAAAAAATGGTCGCAAATCGCACTGCAAAGAATCGTATGCAATTTGAACAGAAATGTGGTGCGATTACTGTCCGAATCACAAGCAATTTCCGCCCACAGCTCCTGTGTGTGTGATCCCAGTATAGAAAGGGAAGCTCCATCTATTTTATAACTCACATTAAGGCTACTTTCACACTGGGGCGGCGGGTCAGTTAGTGGTAAAGCAACACTAGTTTTAGCGACACTTTACTGCCGTTTTAGCTGCGCTTTTCGGACACTAGCGGGGTGCTTTAAAACCTCGCTAGCAGCCGAAGAAAGGGTTAAAAGCGCCTGTGTTGAGACACTGCCGAAGCGCTTTGCAGGTGCTTTAGCAGCGCTGCCCATTCATTTTAATGGCCAGGGTGTTTTAGGAACGGTGAATTAATAAACCCTTTCCCGCCGAGCGGACGCAGATATGCGGCCTCGGCTTTCATGGGTTATACAGGGGATGATGCCTGCAGCTTCAGGCATCATCCCGGTATAATTTTTTAGAGCCGGCGATTGGCTTTCCAGGGATAACAACCGATGCGGCTAAAAGCCGCTCGGTTGTTATCCCGGAGGAGCGGGAGGGGACATCCCCCCCTCCCTGCCACCTCCACCGCTCTTACCTGGCCTCCCGTCCCACCGGGAGACCCGATCCACGATGCGCCACCTCCGGCGCCTAGAGAGAGACTGAAACAAAGCCGCAAACGGCTTTGATTCAGTCTCTTCACTGTAACCAAGGAAGCAACGTCATGACGTCACGTCCAGGTTACTCGGCTGCCAATGGCGCCGGATTTAAAAAAATACATGGTATTCAGAATCGCCGTTTTCGGCGATCTGAATACTTTGAAGTGCAAAGGAGGGATTGGGGGTCTTTTAGACCCCCGATCCCTCCATAAAGAGTACCTGTCACCAATTATTACTGTCACAAGGGATGTTTACATTCCTAGTGACAGCAATAAAAGTGATCAAATTTTTTATTTATTTTTTAAAAACACTATTTTTTATTAAAAAAAATAAATAAGAAAAACTAAAAAAATTTAAAGCGCCCCTGTCCCTGCGAGCTCGCGCAGCAAAGAAAACGCAGACGGAAGTCGCGCCCGCATATGTAAACGGTGTTCAAATCACACATGTGAGGTATTGCCGCAATCATCAGAGCAAGAGCAATAATTCTAGCCATAGACCTCCTCTGTAACTCTAACCTGGTAACCGTAAAAAAATATTAAAGCGTCGCCTATGGAGATTTTTAGGTACCATAGTTTGTCGCCATTCCACGAGTGCGTGCAATTATAAAGCATGACATGTTTGGTATCTATTTACTCGGCGTTGCATCATCTTTCACGTTATACAAAAAAAAATGGGCTAACTACTTTTTTTTAAGTTCATGAAAGTTAATTTTTCCAAAAAGATGCATTTAAAACACCACCGCACAAATACCGTGTGACATAAAATATTGCAATAATCGTCATTTTATTCTCTGGATTCTCTGCTACAAAAATATATATAATGTTTGGGGTTTCTAAGTAATTTTCTAGCAAAAAATACGGATTTTAACTTGTAAACACCAAATGTCAGAAATGGGCTTAGTCATGAAAGGGTTAAGATGCTGCTTGCAGGATTTTTTTTCCTGTCCCACTAGCACTCCGCCTCAGTGTGAAAGCACTTGGGCTTTCACACTAGGGAGACATGAGAGGTGCTTTACAGGCGCTATTTTTAGCGCTAAAACGCGTTAAAAGTGCCTCAGTGTGAAAGGGGTCTGAAGTACATCTCGTGCTCACAGGGCTGGAGGAGAAGTTCAGGGGGGAAAGTGATGTCAGCTTGGCGGCAGACCACTTATACATCTCCTCCAGCCCTGTGAGCACCTCCAGCGGCCATGGTTTTCTATCATCGGCGGAAACACTCCTCAATACCTATGCGAGAAAATAAAACCCTACGTCCCCAATCGCGTTCTACGATCAACTAACCAAAACCTCGTCCACATCCCTAAATCACGCTACAAATCTAAAGGAGAACGAAGATTCGCAGTCCAAGGACCACGGCTATGGAACGCCCCACCAATGAACATCCGTATAGAAGAAAATCACCAGGCCTTCAAGAAAAAACTTAAGACCCACCTCTTCTGATGGATCAGGACGACAATGGATACAAGCGCCTTGAGGCGATTTAGTTTGCATTTGTAGCGCTATACAAGTTTTCACTCACTCACTCACACTATGCAGAGTTGGATTTGAGCAGATATTTACTTTAATGTGAGTTCTAACATTTTTAATAAACTGTCCTCTAGCTGGCGCTTTCATTTCTATACTGGGTTCACACACACGAGCGGTGGGGGAAATCGCTTGTGATTCAGACAGGAATTGCACTGCATTCCTGTTCAAATTGCAACCGATTCTTTGCAGTGTGTTTTGGGTCCATTAATTTTGGATTGACACAAATCGAACCGCAAAGTATCGGTTTCGGAAACATTTTCGTGAGTATGAATACTCATGAAAATACTCGGTATCGGCACTGGTGGTGGTATAGGTATTGGTGCGGTGCATCCCTAGTTGTATTACCTGCCAGTAGATTTGTGTTTCTGCCCAGCCAGTTCTGAGATTTATCCCAGGTTCACACTGAGCTGTGGGAATGAAGCCGTGCGAGTTCAGCTGAACACGCACGATTTCCCTTCCCGCACGTCAGTCCCGATTTCAGCGGCGATTTCATAGACATCGGTGTGGGTTTCTGCACAGATGTCAATGAAAATCGCACACCGAAATCGCAAAAAGTAGTACAGAAACTGCTTTTTGAAATCGGTGCGTCGGCGCCGCAAATGCAGCGTCACACCGATTAGGACGGTGCCATTGCCGCCGTTTTGACATGCGATTTGACATGTCAAAACGCACCAATGTGAACCAGTGCTTACACATCTCTGCTACACAGCACAGTCCTATTTGAGAGGACTGGGTGGGATAGGGGCATGCGGACAACAAGGAGGAAAGGCAGCGGGTGTCTCAACTGCGAGAACCCCTAGGCGTTGGAACGGGAGTTCCTGCCTGTTGTTCACAAGCAATCAAATGGGTAGTGAAGATGAAGGCACAATGTTATGGTATAGACTTGTACTTGGTTGACAGACTTGTTGACAGACTTGTTGACAGACTTGTTGACAGACTTGTTGACAGACTTGTTGACAGACTTGTCCTTCAGGCAATCCCACAGCCTCACTTGAGTGCCTTCATCTTCACTACCTATTTGATTGCTGGTCAACAACAGGCAGGAACTCCCGTTCCAATGCCTAGGGGTTCTCGCAGTTGAGACACCCGCTGCCTTTCCTCCTTGTTGTCCGCATCCCCCTATTCCACCCTGGGCCCATCCCGCTGTTCTGTGCAGCTTGCTGGCGACTAACCATCACGTCTTTGGCTGACTATCCCACTTGCTTGTGCATTTTTTAATTGCTATGACCCAAATGGCATAAAAACCTCTGAAGAAGGACCAGTTTAGGTCCGAAACATGTCAGGTGTATCCGCTGGTATGCAATTTTGCAACCCCACTCACTCTTTAGGGGCAGCTTGCTTTACATACAGACGCATGTATTTTGGTATATTATTATTTTTGTACTGATGCATTTTATACCATCCCTGTGACCCCTGGTAGCCGAGCTATGACCCTCAAATCTCGATGATTATTTTTTTTAATTATTTTTAATTTTTAATGTTAATGGCAGGTGAAGCCCTGCCTCATCTGCCTCACCTGATTGCACGTCCCTGATGTGAACCAGCCACATAGGAAAGAATGCAATTTCTACTTGACCTGCATTTTCATGCAGCAAAAAGAAAGTTTTATTGCATTAAAACGGCCAGAAACTGGATTAATTCGAGGTGGGTCGGCTCTATAATTTGAACTTTTTTATTGCTGTTCTTTTTTCCCAAGAAAGTAAGCTTCTCTTAAACAAAAAATAGTGTGCTGTCCCTTTAAATAATTTAATGAATAATCAAATCAATCCTAAGCTGATTTAATCTATGAGTGCAAAAGATGTGCAAAATAAAACGTAAAAATTATCCACTTGCCTACTGGGCTCTTTTACCATCTTCCTGTCCAGGCCAATTTTCAGCTCTCAGCGCTGTCACACTTTGAATGACATTTGCACAGTCATGCAAAACTGCACCCAAACAAAATGTTTATAATTTCTTTCACACAAATAGAGCTTTCTTTTGGTGGTATTTAATCACCACTGGACTTTTTATTTTTTGCTAAATAAATGAATAAAGACCGAAAAATTTGAGAAAACTGCTAATTTTGCGCCTAGACTGATGTGCGCTGATGAGGCTGCACTGATGGGCGGCAGTGATGAGGAGACACTGATAGGCACTGATTGGCAGCACTTGCTGGCACTTATTGGCGGCACAAATTGGAAGCGCTGGTGGGCACTGTAGGGTTTGCACTGATAATCATGACACTGATCGTGCCCTGATTTCAGTGTACATGTCCCTTTAATAGAAGCCGGTTATCGTCTCACTTCTCCTGATGAGTGCTGATAACCGGCTTCTATTTACATCCATAATCAGCTGTGATTAAGAGCTGATGATTGGCTCTTTACCTCAATCTGTGATCCACAATGTACTCCGGACACTGTGATCAAAGAGCGCGCTGCCCGCGCCCCACAGCGGGCGCGATCATGGGAGGCTGTCATATTACGGCCACCCAGAACCAGCCCTCGCGCTGTAGCCATCATTTGGCTATAGCGCAGTCGGCAAGTGATTATGCGGTATATAATCCACAAAGCAAGACATTGGGGCGTATTTATGAAAGGCAGATCCACTTTGCACTACAAGTGCAAACTAAAAGTGCAAAGTGCACTTGAAATAGCACTGAAAGTGCACTTGGAAGTGCAGTCGCTGTAAATATGAGGGAAAGATCTGAAATGAGGGGAAGCTCTGCTGATTTTATTATCCAATCATGTGCAAGCTAAAATGCTGTTTTTTATTTTCCTTGCATGTCTCCCTCGGATCTACAGCGACTGCACTTCCAAGTGCACTTTCAGTGCAATTTCAAGTGCATTTTACACTTGTAGTTTGCGCTTGTAGTGCAAAGTGGATTTGCCTTTAGTAAATAACCCCCATTGTGGAACAAAGCAGTGGTGCAAGTCAAGCAATAAATAGATTAAAAATATGCAAATATATTCAATTGATGTCCAATAATCCCAAAAAAATAATAATTATAAAGAGTCTCTTAATTCAAAGGATCTTTGTATGAATACCGGTGATATACAGTAGGTGCTTAGTGCTGAAAAGAGTCCCTAAAACGTTCTGAAGTGCTCAAAGTGCTCCTTCAAAAAAATAAATTAAAAAAACAGATGCCCGCTTACCAAACAGTGTTGATCCCAAATTGCAGGGATCAAGAGCATGAAATCCATCTGTAGGCGAGAAGCTCCCATACAAAACCAAATCATGGCAATATGCTTCTTCAGTAGAATGCGATGGGTTATTTGAAAAATGGCTCTTATATCATCATAAGATCGCTCTCCATAAGATCACATATGGAAGACCAGCAGGGAAAAACTCAGAGCAGTAAAGCAAGATTTACTTTAAAAAAAACAAGATTTGCACTTACAATTAGGCCTTTTGGCTAAGATCAAGTGTAGTATCTGTTCTTATTAGTTGCCAGGAGTTGGCGCTGTGCTAACCGTCCCCAGTACACGGCGAGGTGGAAAGGGATGGCGGTGGCATATGCAAAACCTGCTGGCGTGGAGGCGGAAGCCTTTTGATGGGGATGGAGAATCACTTGGTCAAGGCGGAGGGCCGGGGGTTTTTCTGGCCGGTGTTGGTCTAAGCGCTGCTCCTATCGGCGTCCGGTGGATGAGCTGACTTGGCCCTGTCTGGGGGGGCGGGGCGAGCCATGCAAAAATGCTGGATTGACAGGAGTCTGGAAGGGCTAGTACTGGGGAGGCTGCTGTGATAGTCGTGGCTCTCCCTAAGAAAACCCAGAAGGGCTCTCGATCTGGTGGTGAGCGGAAGGCTGCACTGACCTGGTCGGGGGGTCGGATAGGAACCGAAAAGCCTATGGTGAATGTGCCCCTGGAGTGGCAGTTCAGGGGTGCCATAACTGCACAAGTGTTGTTCTGCAGCACTTTTGGGTTTTTGACACTTTTTTAGCACCTGCCTCTAGGGCCGAGCCTTTTGGCTAGGACCAGAGGAATTTTTGATTCCTGGCCGGAGGGTCGGCCATTGTATTGCACAATGGCCCCTTTCACTCTCCCACCTTCCTTCTCCCCACTTTCTTTTTATTTATCCCGGTGTTTGTCACTTTTTTGTATTTTTTTGTTTGGTGTTCACGTTTGTCACAGTGTGTTCAGGTCCTCGGGCCTGCCCTGAATGACTTGGGAGTCAGTGGACATGGCCTTCTGGCTTAGTTCGCCTGCCCTCATGGGGTCTCCCTTCGGGGGAGCCCCACCAAGTACTTGGGTGGGTCTGTTTCGGCAGACCCTCCAGAGAAAGGGGTCCGTCTGGTTTCGGCCAGATGGACCACGTGATGTACCTCAGTCCCCGTCTGGAGCCTAACGCCCCGGGGGATCAGGGTAAGGTCCTTCCTTGTGGAGGACAAGTGTTACACCCGTTGCACGTTTTGTGTTTCACTCTTTATGTGTGTGCACTTTTTTTGGCACCGGGTGGAGTTTTTGGGTGTGTTTCACACACCATGGGCTTTTAAAAAAAAAATAAAAAAATAGGCAGTATAAAAACAACATCAAAAGTAAAACGCACTAGACGCGGCATCTCCCGTCCTGCCATCACGTCAGTAAACTTGTTTCTGCAACTCTAACCTACAGGTAAGCTTATATTAAGGCTTACCTGTAGGTAAACTGAATATCTCCTAAATGTGCGCCGTTTAGGAGATATGGACTGCATGTGGCATGAACTGGCCCTTAAAGTGGTTTTAAACCCTTTACAACCACTTTACAACCACTTTATGCTACAGGTAAGCCTATATTAAGGCTTACCTGTAGCTACCCAGGATATCTCCTAAACCTGCCGGAGCCGCGATAACCAGAAGTAACCCCTGTTAGAGATGTCGCCACCGGAAGGGGGGGGGGGTGGGGGGACGAGGACTGCTGGGGGGCTTCGATCTCAGGTAAGTAATTCATAATGAGCTAGTATGCTTTGTCTTTTGTCTTGCAGGGTTTTTTTTTTTTTATCTCGGGTTTACAACCGTAAGGGATGGCAAACTCACGTCATCCCTTGAGAGCGCTGTGCCGCGGTCGTGTCTCCGGTGTGCATGTGCGGGAATGACGTCATCGCGGCTCAGTCATTCAAGTGGCTGGAGCCCACAAACATTAACAGAAGAGTCCCCAAAGTCAAGCTGCAACATTGCACAGGCTAAATCTGAGAAGGTGACGATTCCCTCTTGCACGTAGAGATGTTCTGGTGCACCGCTCAATCACCAACTCAGACCTGCCAGTAGAGTCCTCCCGCCATGCAGAGTTGCAGTTGGATGATTATGGTCTACAAACACCAAAACACGGTCTTCCTTACATCCACCTGATGTTTATTATGGAGTTGTTAGGAATCTACAACTCTGACAAGTCTACCGGAAACCCTTCATATATATTATGCAGCAAAAGACCGTCGCCTTTGAGAGTATTCTGACTTCTTTTGTCACAATATATTCACTATAAAGCCTAATTTGCATGAGAAGCTTTGCTTTCTATACGTAGTCCATTCTAGAGGGTATTGATTATTCTCTTCCCTTTCTTGTTGTTTCCTATTGCCTTCCTTTCCCTTCCTCGTTATTCTCTTATCTTTTTTTTTTTTTATCCCCAACATATGTCATTGTTTTTCCATCATTACTAATGTATTTCTTTTTAAATGCTTGGATGCTTTGGTGTACATTGCTGTAAGGCATTTACATGTGCATCTATTGTCCTTCATATTATCTGTATTGCTGTTGTTTACATCTACCAGCCGTTCCTTAATATAAAACCTTTCTGTGCACGCTACAAGTGCAAAACAAAATTTCCCCGGTTTCAAACAGCAGCGTGATACATTGGGGATTTAGGTGATCCTTATTAATGGTAAAGAATAGAGAGCTCTGTATTAGTCGAGCAGTTTTAGGTTTAGCCGTTGAGTCATTCATTGAGCTTAAAAAAGTTTAGAAGGTCACAAAACATAAATTGCCAATTGGTTCATGTTTAAAAGATTGCAGTCATTTTGCAAGATACATTTTTACAAATTTCTGGAATCTGTTAAAGGTAAAGCGGAGGTCCGCCCACCGCTGCAAAGATGAAAAGCCAGCAGCTGCACATACTGCAGCTGCTGACTTTTAATAATCGGACACTTACCTGTCCAGGAGTCCAGCGATGTCGGCACCCCAGCTGATGTTTCCATCAGTTGTCACCTCCATTGCGAGTTAGGGAAACCGGCAGTCTAGCCTTTCGGCTTCACGCCGGGAACCCTACTGCACATGCGCGAGGCTCTGTTTCTCTCTCCTACTGGCCTGGCGACAGGGGGAGGAGGGAGCCCCAGCCGTGATGTCAATACCCGCAGCTGAGGCTCTCGGAAGTCGAGAAAGCATACCTGTGAAAGACAGGTATGCTGTCAACCCCCCCCCCCCCGGAAGGTGCGAAATGTGGCACTGGAGGGGGGGGGGGAGTACAATGAGCAGAAGTTCCACTTTTGGGTGGAACTCCGCTTTAATGTACACTTACTGTCCTCTTTATTGGGTACACCTGTTCAATTGATTGGTAACACAAATTGCTAATCAGCCAATCACATGGCAGCAACCCTGTGCATTTAGGCATCTAGATGTGGTGAAGACGACTTGCTGAAGTACAAACTGAACATCAGAATGGAGAATGAAAAGGGGATTTAAGTGACTTTGAACGTAACATGGTTGTTGGTGCCAGGCGGGTATTTCAGAGTATTTAAAAAAACTGCTGACCTGTTGGGATTTTCTCGTGCTACCATCTCTCGGGTTTACAGAGAATGGTGGGGAAAAAGAGAAAATATCCAGTGAGTGGCTGTTGTGTGGAGGAAAATGCCTTGTTGATGTCAGAGGAGAATGGGCAGACTGGTTCGAGATGATAGAAAGGCAACAGTATCGCAAATAACCACTAGTTACATCCAAGGTATGCAGAATACCATCTCTGAACGCACAACACATTGAACTTTGAAGCAGATGGGCTACAGCAGCAGAAGACCACACCGGGCGCCACTTCTGCCAGCTAAGAACAGGAAACTGAGGCTACAATACGCACAGGATCACCAAAATTGACAATAGAAGATTGGAAAAATGTTGCCTGGTCTGACGAGTCTCGATTTCAGCTGCGACATTCAGATGGTCGGGTCAGAATTTGGAATAAATAACATGAAAGCATGAGCAAAATCTCTGAGGAATGTTTCCAACACCTTGTTGTATCTATGCCACGAAGAATTAAGGCAAAAGGGGGTCCAACCCGGTACTACTGGTAGCAAGGTGTACCTAATAAAGTGTCCGGTGAGTGTATATCACTAATGATTGCACTACAGTAGGAAAGAACGCCACCTTTCTAAACTAACAACCTATTATAACATTTTTGCGCATTTATATCAGTGCCAGTGATTACTCCTTCTTAAATATTTTGTCTGTGAGAATGAAAGGGCTGAATATTAGCTATCCTCTTTAACCAGATGCCCAGAATGATTTGCTGTGGGTTTTTGGAGCTGAGCTTCCCCTAAAGCCTCGTACACACGATCGGATATTCTATGGATTCTAATCCGATGGTTTTGTTCATCGGAAATCTGATGAAGCTGACTTCCATCAGTCTTGCCTACACACCATCAGTCAAAAAACCGAACGTTCCAAACACGGTGACGTAAAACACTCCGATGAGCCGAGAAAAATGAAGTTTAATGCTTCTGAGCATGCGTTGACTTGATTCTGAGCATGCGTGGGTTTTTTATCCGATGGACTTGCCCATAGACGATCGGAATTTGCTATCGGTATTTGATCCATCGGAAAAATTTAAAACATGTTCTATTTTTTAAAACCCATGGAAAAAAGACCGATCGGTCCCATACACGATCGGTTTGTCCGATGAAAAATATCCATCGAACTGTTTTCATCGGTAAAACCGATCATGTGTTCAGGGCTTAATATTAAAGAAAAAATAAAAAGATGATTGTCATTAATACTAGCCTCTTAATGCTAATGCCGCGTACACACGGTCGTTTTTAATGATGAGAAAAATGCCATTTTTTTAAATGGTCATTAAAAACGATCGTGTGTGGGCTCCAGAGCATTTTTCACGACATGAAAAATGGCCATGGAAAAATTTGGAACATGCTCTAATTTTTCACGTCGTTTTTCACCTCGTTGTTTTTCTCGTCATGAAAAACGGCCGTGTGTAGGCTTTAACGACATGACAAAAAACACGCATGCTCAGAATCAAGTATGAGACGGGAGCGCACGTTCTGGTAAAACTAGCGTTCGTAATGGAGATAGCACATTCGTCACGCTGTAATGGACTGAAAAGCACGAAGACTGAAAAGCGCGAATTGTCTCTCACCAAACTTTACTAACACGAAGGGTGGCGCCATCCGAATGGAACTTCCTCTTTATAGTGCCGTCCTACGTGTTGTATGTCACCGCGCTTTACTCAAACATTTTTTTCAACGATAGTGTGTAGGCAAGGCAGGCTTGAGAAGAATCACGTCGAGAAAAACGCCGTTTTTTTTCAATGACATTAAAAACGGTCGTGTGTACGCGGCATAAGGCCTGGATCACACTTTGGCAAATAAAAATGGTGAAAACTCATATGGAAACGCTTGCGTTTTTATGCACATTTTTTAAACTCATGTTGCGTTTAGCCGTTTATTTTTTGTGTGTTTTCTGACTATTCCCTTTTGTTGTCATTTCCTTTTCACAAAACATACACTAAAATCCTTATTAGCGGACACAAACACAACATAAGATTCCTGCTAAATCTAAAAAATAAAACTGTATTAAGTTAATAAATAAAGTTCTGTATGTGAAGGAGGTCTTGGGGCTCCTTTTTCTTTTTTCTAGTCACCCATCAGTCAAGTGAGTCCCATTACTATGATTTCAGTGAGCTGAATGGTGCACATGGAGCATACTTCATCTATGTGCCCCTTTCACACTGCCACGACTTGACGCGATTTTGCCACGATTTCAGGGAATGCCTGTGTAAACTTGAGGTCTATGGATCTCAACTCGCATCAAAGTCATTCCAAAGTATTACAGGGACTATTTTGAAGTCGCACAGCTATGAATGGTACTCATTGGAATCATGGGGTAAGACTTGTCATGCGACTTTGCAGTCCCAAGTCGCAGTCCCAAGTCGCACAAGTGTTGAAGGGGCCTATGAGTAAGGTATAAAATGTATGAATAGTATAACATTAAAGTGTTACTAAACCCAGGACCCTGCATTCCCTATATCTGGTCTCCCACAGTACACAGAACATTGAAATGCAATTATTGTATTAAATATAAACTGCTAAATGCCTTTTTCTCATCAGCAGTATCTAGCAGTCTTGTGACTTCTATCAGTGTCTGGTTAAAGCTTGTAGGAGTAGTTTTCATTCTCCCCTATTTGTCCTATGAGGATGCAAGACCCCTGACCCTCTGTCTGGACAGTGCTGATTGGCTCTGTGCTGATCACATGCACTCTCTTAAGGAAAAAAACTCTCAAGCAATACACACCAAACTGAGCATGTGCAGCTTGTCCCCTAGCATTGTTCTATCAGGAAATATATTGGGGACAGTGGAAAAAGGGGAGGATCAGAGAAGATCGGATCAAACAGCCTTTATACAAAATTCAATCCCTTATGCCCCATACACACGATCGTTTTTCATGCCGTTAAAAATGGCATTTTTAAAAATGGGCATTAAAACCGATCGTGTGTAGGCTCCAGAGCATTTTTAACGACGTGAAAAACGGGCATTAAAAATTTTGAACATGCTCTATTTTTTCACGTCGTTTTTCATGTCGTTTTTTTTAACGACGTGAAAAACGATAGTGTGTAGGCTTTTACGAGGTGAAAAAAAACGCGCATGCTCAGAATCAAGTATGAGACGGGAGCGCTCGTTCTGGTAAAACTAGCGTTCGTAATGGAGATAGCACATTTGTCACGCTGTAACGGACTGAAAAGCACGAGGCTGAAAAGCGAGAATCGTTGCTCAACAAACTTTACTAACATGAAGGGTGGCGCCATCCGAATGGAACTTCCCCTTTATAGTGCCGTCGTACGTGTTGTACGTCACTGCGCTTTGCTTGAACGTTTTTTTTAAATGATCGTGTGTACGCAAGGCTTGAGAGGAAACATGAAAAAAAACAACGAGAAAAACATCGGTTTAAAAAATGGCATGAAAAACGATCGTGTGTACGCCGCATAAGATTCCACAGTGAGTATAACAAGCATGCTTTACTGCCTATACACACTGATTTTACTGTTGTGGGTTTAGTAACCCTTTAACCACTTGTGGACCGCACGCTGTCGTTATACATCAGCACTTTGAAGAGGAATATTGTTATGGCAGCAGCTAGCTACCATAACCCCGGTATCCTCTTCTGCAGCGGGCGGTCCGCTTTCAGATAAAAGTGGTCTCTGCGGCCGCAAGATCACTTTTATCGGCGGCGGGAGAGGGCCCGCCGGCAGCAGCAGAGGCGATCGCGTCGCTTCCATCCATAGCTCTTAAAGGGGCTTTTTTTTTATTCTTGCAATTTTGTGTAAATATAAGATCTGAGGTCTTTTTGACCCCAGACCTCATATTTAAGAGGTCCTGTCATGCTTTTCTTCTATTACAAAGGATGTTTACACTTTGAAGTGTGACATGTTGGGTATCAATTTACTCTGCGTAACATTGTCTTTCACAATATAAAAAAAAAATTGGGCTAACTTTACTCTTGTCTTATTTTTTTAATTCAAAAAAGTGTATTTTTTCCCCCAAAAAAAGTGCGCTTGTAAGACCGCTGCGCAAATACAGTGTGACAAAAAGTATTGCAACGACCGCTATTTTATTCTCTAGGGTGTTAGAAAAAAAATATATAATGTTTGGGGGTTCAAAGTAATTTTCTAACCAAAAAAAAAAAAAATGATTTTAACTTGTAAACAAGAACTTTAAAAAATAGGCCCTGGTTAAGATCAGGAGATGATTTTTGCCTGGAGTTCCACTTTCTACTTCTATTTTTATATGCGATATGTTGGCTATTTATAACTCTGTAGGTCAATTTTAATAAAGTTTAGAGAGGAAGTAAACCCGTTTTTTTGTTTTTCCTGCAAAAAAACAAAACCCTGCAAGAGAAAGGCATAATGAGCTAGTATGCATAGCATACTAGCTCATTATGTGGCACTTACCTGAGATCGAAGCCCCCGAAGCGCTCCTCGTTCCCCTCTGCCACCATGTCCCCTCCGGGCGACTTCCGTGTATCGGCGCTGTGACTATCCGGAGCGACGATGATGTCACTCCCGGCATTATCCCATTCAGAAAACCGGCACGCTCAGTGCGCATGCTCCGTAGACATTGGTGCAGTGTTTTTTGAAAATATCTCCTTAACCGTGTAGGTTAAGGAGATATTTCTTGCAGCTATACAGGTAAGCCTTAAGCCCCGTACACACGGTCGGACTTTTGCCCAACAAACTTCGTTTTGAGCAAGTTGGACCAACAATCCGACCGTGTGTACGCTCCATCGGACAAACTTTTTTCGTTTGGTTTTGGATTTCATCGGACAAAAGTTGGGTCTGCAAACGGACAAACTTTTGCCCAACAAAAGTCCGATGGAGCAAAGTCCGACTGTGTGTACAGATAACCATCGGACTTTAGTCCGATGGACAAAACAACTTATGTTAAAATCAACCAACAATAGCAGAAGTTGACCAAAGGGTGGCGGTAAAGATCAGAAAAGAGCAGAAAAAACACGTGATGTTGTAAGAAGTTTTAAGAAAGTTTGCAGAAAAGTCAGAGCGTGTGTATGCTATGGGTATTCCCAACCAACTCCGTTCGGACAAAAACCCACGGAAAAGTCCGATGGAAGTCCGACTGTGTGTACGGGGCTTAAATCTAGGCTTACCTGTAGGTGCAAGTTGTCAGGTTGGGTTTACAACCACTTTAAGAAAGTGCTCAGAGAAGATGGGTTGGGAACCAACTTGCCTTCCCCTTTTTCCTAATTCCTCCTTTAACAAACCTTCTTTGCATCCCATAAACTACAGGAGCAGGAAGACCGACGGGCACATTTTGCTTTCAAAGCATTAGTGGAGAGAATGTCTGCTAATGTGATGAACTGGAGAAACATTTCTATTAGGATAAATAAAACACAGCAGATGTCAGATGTTCTCTGCTCCGTCTCTGCCCATCTAAGTGCCTGCTAGTCTGATGTACAGTACATTATATCAAATTACACGGCACTTCTATGCAAATTACCGTTAAGTCTTCGCTTCTCTCTCCTCCATAGTTCTCCTTTTTATCTTATTTTAAATTGTGTCCTCGGAGTAAAATACATTCCTTGACTTTCCTCTGCATCTCGTTTTATGGTGCGCGTTTTACGGCCGTCCCATAAAGCGAGTGATACATTGAATTGAGCAGTATAAGCACCCTAATTAGCAGCAGCGAGCAAAGCGGCATTCTACGTGGGTTCCCGCTTTAGCAGAGAGCCCAAGGGAACAGGAAGTGTATTAAAGGTGGAATTGGCTGGGGCTGACATTGTTATGACCCTGCGGGGGTTGTGCTTAACCCTTTTAAGGGAAGGAGATTTTGCATGTTCTGTAAATATTCGGTGTCAGTTGGCACAAAATTTGTACTTCAGTAAGAGGGACCCTAAAATCGCCCACAGGTGACTCGTGTTTTCTCTAGGAATCCTACAAGGGGGATCACCATGCTGGAGTTTGGAGAGTCTGGTCCAGGAAAAGGGGAGTCTAGCCTGGCCTGCTAAGCCAGGTCTAATGCCGCGTACATGCGATCGGAAATTCCGACAACAAAACTGTAGATTTTTTTCCGACGGAATGTTGGCTCAAACTTGTGTTGCATACACACAGTCACACAAATGTTGACGGAAATTCCGACCGTCCAGAATGCGGTGATGTACAACACTACAACGAGCCAAGAAAAATGAAGTTCAATGATTCCGAGCATGCGTCAAATTGATTCCGAGCATGCGGTGGATTTTTGTGCGTCGGAATTGCATATAGACGATCAGAATTTCCGACAAGAACTTTTGTTGTCGGAAAATTCGAGAACCAGCTCTCAAATTTTTGTTGTCGGAAATTATGACAGAAAATGTCCGATGGCGCCTACACACGGTCAGAATTTCCGACCAAAAGCTCACATCGAAGATTTGTTGTCGGAATTTCCGATTGTGTGTACGCGGCATAAGAGATCCTGAACTGTGAAAGATGTGCCAAAAAAGTGCAGCCAGCAAAGAGCTCATTACCATTATTGCCTGTAGGCTCCCTGCAGTTGATAAACTCTCAAAACATGGCAGCTATCAAACCACATCTGACATTTAAAATGAAAACGCCAAAATAATTATAGACATATATACACTATATTACCAAAAGTATTGGGACGCCTGCCTTTACACGCGCATGAATTTTGATGGCATCCCAGTCTTCGTCCGTAGGGTTCAATATTGAGTTGGCCCACCGTTTGCAGCTATACCAGCTTCAACTCTTCTGGCAAGGCTGTCCACAAGGTTTAGGAGTGTGTCTATGGGAATGTTTGACCATTCTTCCAGTAGAGCATTTGTGAGGTCAGGCACGGATGTTGGACAAGAAGGCCTGGCTCACAGCCTCCACTCTAATTCACCCCAAAGGTGTTCTATCGGGTTGAGGTCAGGACTCTGCTTTGTGCTCTGGTGAGCAGTCATTTTGGAACAGGAAGGGACCATCCCCAAAGTGTTCCCACAAAGTTGGAAGCATGAAATAGTCCAAAATGTCTTGGTATGCTGACGCCTTAAGAGTTCCCTTCACTGGAAATTAGGGGTCAAGCCCAACCCCTGAAAAACAACCCCACACCATAATCACCCCTCCACCAAATGATTTTGACCAGTGCACAAAGCAAGGTCCATAAAGACATGGATGAGTGAGTTTGGGGTGGAGGAACTTGACTGGCCTGCACGGAGTCCTGACCTCAATCCAATAGAACACCTTTGGGATGAATTAGAGCGAAGACTGCGACCCAGGCCTTCTCATCCAACATCAATGTCTGTCCTGACAAATGCGCTTCTGGAAGAATGGTCAAACGTTCCCATAGACACACTCCTAAACCTTGTGGACGGCCTTCCCAGAAGAGTTGAAGCTGTTATATCTGCAAAGGGTGGGCCAACTCAATATTGAACCCTATGGACTAAGTCTGGGATGCCATTAAAGTTCAGGTGCGTGTAACGGCCGGAGTCTCAATACTTTTGACAATATAGTATGTGTATATAGATATATATATATATATATATCTATATACATATATAATGCGTGCTTCGGCGCCCGTATCTTTTGTAAATATCTCCTATATAAAATATATAATGTGTGCTTTTTTTTTTTTTTTTTTTTAACTGCAGCTAATGCCACCTAAAGCAAAATCACTTCCTTTTTTCACCTTAAAAATAAACTCTTGTTTATTCTGTGGTCTGAAGGTGTGAAACAAACAAAGGAGATTGAAAAAACAGTCAGAGCCGGTTCACACCAGGGCGACTCAGGATCCGACTTCAGGTCGCCCCAAGTCGCGCTGTAATGTTAGTCTATGGAGCCGTCTTTATGCACACTACAGAAGTCGCTCCGACTTCAAAAAAGGTTCCTGTACTACTTGAAAACGACTTCTAGGCGACTTGTACCCATTGATTTCAATGGAAGTCGCCTCCAAAGTCGGATCAGTGTCTTAACTGAAGCAACTTTACAGGAAGAGAAAATAGTTTTCTCAGGCAAACCCCTCCCTCCCACAGAGCTGATTATTGTTTGATTGGCCACTGGCAAAGTCGCCTGTCCTGGAGGAAACTTGAAGTTGCCTCGAAGTTGCCTTGTAAAGTCGCTCTGGAAGTCGTGTTGCCCCAGTGTGAACCGGCTCTCAGGTTCTCTCGAATAGACCATTTCCCGGTAGAGTAGGGGCATTTCTTAAGAAACTGTAATTTTATTAATTGAAATGACTCTATTATGAGTGGAAAGTCCCACACCTGGAGAATCACTGTCACCATCTTGCAGCCAAATGAAATCAACACATACACGTCATTAATTATAATAAATCGATGCAACATTTTATTATATGATACAAAATGGAGTTTACTAGCACTTTAAAAAAAAAAAAAAAAACTTTTGTTCTAAGGGGGTGTGTGCCTTTCCTCCAATCAGCTGTCTCGCAGTGTATGGCAAGAATCCACACTTACAAGTGAATCAGGAAGAGAAAATTCTAACAGGACATGCACTTTCTAAACGGTATATAAAGCCGAAGACAGCAGACCTACTTTGAAACAAAGCCCTCCAGTGGCGGACTGTCACCACCCGGTCTTCCTTCCATGTTAGTGGGCTCCGTCACTCTCACGCATGTGCCGATGACGTCATTGGCTGCCAAACAAGCAAATATCTCCTAAACGGTGCACATTTCGGTGATTTTCCTTTTACCTACAGGTAAGCTTTATTATCTGCTTACCTGTAGGTAAAAAAAAAAAATCACAAAAAGTGGAGTTTACTAGCACTTTAAAAAAAAGAAACAACTTTTGTTCTAAGGCTGGACACAAGGTTCAACTCCCTGACCGCTATTGAAGTTGTTTGATGCTGGAAGGTCTGCCTATGCTTACTTGATGTTGGGAACAGAACCACGCGGTTTGTGTCCAGTTTGAAACTTGTGGACCCTTACTGCTTGTATAAAAAGTTACTATTAACCTATGCTTGTTAATATGTGAAAGATAGGGGGCGCGAGACGATGTTAATGTGAATAGTGCTGTGTCCATATAAATACACACTAAATAACACAATACATAAAAATATATAAATAACTAAAGAGTAACGTGAATAAGCAATTGATCATTTATACACCTGTGCAACACTGTGAAAAAGAATAAAAAAAAGTCCCAACAAATAGGAAACACAATTTAGTGATAATCAAAGTCCATATATAAAAATCCGACAACGGAAATCTTGCGACTGATGAAATCTTCAAACCATAAATACGTGACCCTTTTGGGTGATATGTCACCCAAAAGTGATTGAATATGTAGTCTGCCTACCCCAAAAAATTGACTCCTTTAGTCAAAAAGAGAGTCAAACAACGCTTATGCAGGATTGTGCCTGCTCACATGGAGTGGAGATATAGGTGAACCTTCCTCCTCATAGATAAAGGCCAGATATATCAAGTAAGCATAGGCAGACCTTCCAGCATAAAACTTCAATAGCTGTCAGGGAGTTGAACCTTGTGTCCAGCCTTAGAACAAACATTTTTTCTTTTTTTAAAAGTGCTAGTAAACTCCACCTTTTGTGATTATTTTTATTTATTTTTACCCACAGGTAAGCGGATAATAAAGCTTACCTGTAGGTAAAAGGAAAATCACCTAAATGTGCACCATTTAGGAGATATTTGCTTGTTTGGCAGCCAATGACGTCATCGGCACATGCGAGGGAGTGACGGAGTCCACTAACATGGAAGGAAGACCGGGTGGTGACAATCCGCCACTTGTTAAGAATATGTAAAATCGGGAATGCCCATAGCTTGCCCACGGGTTCACTTTAAAGCTGAATTCCAGAATTTCAGCCACTTTGTAAAAAGTGCAGGCACACTATGAGTTAAGTCCAAGTAGGTGCATGACATTTCTTGAAATTATCTATATTTTTTATATCTGACAGGATTATGGCTCTGCCAGAGCATACACTGACACTGAGGGCTGTGAGAGAGGAGAGAGAGGCACACAGAGCTGCTATACTCGCTCCTCCCCTCTGCTGCCCATTCGGAGAAGCCTTTGTATTTTGTGAATTATATTTTTTCACATAATACAAAGGCATCTGTGATTGGACAGTAGCAGTGGAGGGCAGGCATAGCGTGTTGAAGATGCTTAAACCTGGAGCATAAGTGCAATAAAACGGTTAGATGTAAATAATAGAGATGCCCAGGAGAAGTTATGCACCTCCTTGGACTTAATTCACAGTGTACCTTAATTTTTACAAAGGTGCTGAATTCCTGGAATTCAACTTTAAAGTGGTTGTAAAGGCTCAAGGTTTTTAACTTTCATGCATTCTTTATGAAGGTAAAAAACCTTCTGTGTGCAGCGCCCAGCCCCCCTAATACTTACCTGAGCTCCATCTCGATCCAGTGATATGCACAACAGTCTTGGCTCTCCAGGGACTCTCACTCATTGGCTGAGGCAGCAGCGGGAGCCATCACAGCAAGTGAGTCAATGAGGAGAGAGAGGGGCCGGGGCCAAGATGTGGCTCTGTGTGTAAATGGACATGCAGAGCCGTGGCTCGGGAGCATGCCCACTTGTGTGTCCCCACAGCAAGCTGCTTGCTGTGGAGGCAGGAGGGAGGGGCATGGAGTGCAGCCGGGAGACCCGAGAAAAGGAGGATCCAGGCTGCTCTGTGCAAAACCATTACACAGAGCAGGCAAGTATAACATGTTGAGTGAGTGAGTAACTTGTATAGCGCTACAAATGCGAACTGAATCGCCTGCAAGGCGCTTTGTGTCCAATGTCGTCCAGATCCTTCAGAAGAGGTGGGTCTTAAGTTTTTTCCTGAAGGCCCAATGGTTTTCTTCCATGCGAATGTTTGTGGGTAGAGCGTTCCATAGCTGTGGTCCTTGGACTGCGAATCTTTGTTCTCCTTTGGATTTGTAGCGGGACTTGGGGATGTGGAAGAGGTTTTGGTTAGTTGATCGGAGGGTGCGATTAGGGGTGTCGTTTTTTATTTTCTCGCATAAGTATTGAGGAGCGTTTCCTTGTGTGCATTTGTGGGTGAGGCAGAGGGTCTTGAATGTAACCCGATCCTTTACGGCTAGCCAATGGAGAGTCCTCAGGGACGGGGTGATTGATTCCCAGTTTTTTTTTTCCCGTTACTGGTCTGGCTGCTGTGTTCTGGACGACTTGTAGACAAGAAATCTGGTATTTGGGTAGTCCTAGGTAGAGGGAGTTTGCGTAGTCTAGTCAGGAATTGATGATTGTTCCAACTACTACTGCTGTGTCCTCTTCTGGGGTGAAGGGGATGAGTCTATGCAGCAAGCGAAGAAGATGGTAAGATCCGCTGACTACTGATCCTATTTGTGCGTCCATAGTCATGTCTGAGTCAAAGATGACTCAGAGGATTTTGACTTTGGTGCTTGGGATGATGGTTTGTCCAAGGATGATGGGTGGTGTCCATGTCGTCCTAGAGTTTGTCTTCCGGTTTGCGTGGAGAAAGAGAAGTTCTGTTTTGGATCCATTGAGTTTGAGGGAGCTCTCCGTCATCCAATTATCTATCAATGTCGGGCATTTTTCTAGTCCGTGATATTGGTCTTTTTTGTTGGTGATGCGAAAATAAAGTTGAGTGTCATCAGCGTAGGAGTGGTAGAGCAGATCCTCTTTGCTGATGATTTTGAGTAGTGGGCACGGAGGTAGATGTTGAAGAGCACGGGCGATAGGGGTGATCATTGAGGGACTCCGCATGTAATGGTGCACGCTTCCGAAGTGAAGGCTCCTAGTTTCACTGTCTGGGATCGATTTTCTAGGAATGATGCGAACCAGGGTAGATCTGAGTCTGCGACTCCAGCTACTTCTATGAGCCGAGTGAGCAGAATTTTGTGGTCTACTGTGTCGAAAGCTGCACTGAGGTCCAGCAGCACCAGAAGACATGATTCTCCTTCGTCTGCTGCTTTGAGGGCATCATTCCATATTTTGAGAAGTGCTGTTTCTGTCCCGTGGCCTGGGCGGAAACCCAATTGTATTGGGTCCAGGAGTTTGTGGGTGTCCAAATGGAGTTGTAGCTGTTGTACTACTGCTTTCTCCATGATCTTGGAGATGGTTCTAAGGCTTGTTACCGGTCTGCGGTAGTTTGGGTCTTTGGGGTCGAGGTTAGGTTTCTTTAGGAGGTGTTTGATTATGCCTTTTTGAGGGAAGTCGGAACAATACCTTCTTTGAACGATTGATTTATGAGATGTGTTATGGTGGGTGCCACGATTTCGGTACATTCTTTCAGGAGTTTTGTAGAAATTATGTCGTTTGGTGATGTACTGTCTCGGAGGCTTCTGATGATGTTTTTGGTGATGTTGATGGTGAATGGGACCAGAGTAAATTTTGTTTATTGTAGAATATTTATATTGATGTTTTCTTCTTGCTTTTTTCTGCTGAATTATTTCACAAATGTTTTAAATTTTGTCAATAAAAAAATCAGATAGTTCATTGCAGAATTCTTGTGTTTCATTTGCTGGAGGCTCTAGGCAGGTGGGGTTCAAAGTTTGAGCGACTAGTTTGAAAAGTTTGGGAGGACGGTTTATGGCTTTTTGAGATGGTGTTAGAGAAGTGTTCTTTTTTTGCTTTGAAGATTGCTTTGTGGTATTTCTTGGTGAGTAATTTGTAGTTTGTGTGGTTTTTCTTTGAGTTTCTTCTCCAGGCTTCTTCAGCTCGTCTGCGTTCTTGCTTCAGTAATGTAAGAGCGTCATTGAACCAGCCGGAATTATTTTTGCGGATGAGTGCTCTGGGTCTCGGCGCGACTGTGTCTGCTGTCTGTAGTAATGCTTTGTTAAGGGAGTTGAGTGTTTCTTCCGTTGAGTGGTTTTGATGTATCATTGTTATTTTATTCGATAGTGTGGTTCTGAAGAGTGTTGTGTTTTTTTGTTTTTGTTTTTAACTGAACCTTTAATATCACTTTAAGTTTGGGACTTTTAGCGTCAAGTTGATTTTAAGGAATGGGTTAGTTTGTCTTCAGGGTAGGTAGTTGGCTCAAATGCTAATGACTGGTTAGAAGTCAGGGAGATATTCCCCCCTTTTTTTTTATTAACTTATTTGCGTAATGAAAGCCCCATACCGTAAACTGCCAGCACTGGGTTCCTAGCACTGAAATCTGCATCGTTGTATTACAGGAACCGTGGGGCCCCAGATCCTACATAAAACAGTTCTAAATTGTAAGTGTAAAAAAAAATCAAATTCGATTCACTGAAACTTTTCTTCTCTACCTCTAAAGCCTCGTACACACGACCGGTTTTCTCGTCAAGAAACGACAAGAAAACTGCTGGGAGAGCTTTCTTGCCGAGAAAACCGTTCGTGTGTATGGTTTCTCGTTGAGAAAACTGCCAGGAATCTCAGCGAGAAAAATAGAGAACCTGCTCTCTATTTTCTCGTCAGGATTCTCGTTTTTCTTGTCGGGATTCTCGTCGGCCTGTTTCCCGACGAGAAAACCGGTCATGTGTATGCTTTTCCGAGTCTTAAAAAAAACCGCGCATGCTCAGAATCAAGTATGAGACGGGAGCGCTCCTCCTGGTAAAACTAGCGTTCGTAATGGAGATAGCACATTCGTCACGCTGTAACGGACTGGAGAGCATGAAGACTGAAAAGCGCGAATCGTCTCTCTCCATACTTTTACTAACACGCGGTAACACGAGATCAGCAAAAGCAGCCCAAGGGGTGGCGCCATTGGAATCGAACTTCCCCTTTATACTGCCGTTGTACGTGACCGTGCTTTACAACGACGAGATTTGGAATTGACAGTGTGTATGCAAGGAAAGCTTGACAAGAATCTCGTCAAGCTTGACAAGAATCTTGTCGAGAAAAACAACGTTTTTTTTTACGACGAGATTCTCGGTCGTGTGTACTAGGCTTCAGACTGTGATACTGACTGCTGTTTTAAAAATATACTTTTTTCCTATATTTTTCATAGTGATGATTTATTAGTAGTATTGCAGGCAGGTTCCAAGCCATTAAAAGCGCAGAACAAGGCGCGCTGTGGCTGTAACTGGGGTAATCACGTCAAAGTGAGGCCTGGTATTTCTCCGAGAAAGATAAAATAAGTGGAGAGGAGAAACACAACACAATGAAAAGGTTTTCTCTTACCGCCCAAGGCTACACAGTGCATTATCCTGTCCTCGGCAGCAGCTAGCGAGGAGACCAATGCTCAGTCATCGTGTTGGAGTGCTGTTTACCTGTGCCTGTCACTGTAAATTGATTACATTGAAGCACCCTTCCCAGTTCCCTGCTAAATGCAAACCAGTTTCCTGAAGTCACCTCTGCTTTTTTATTTTTTTACACTCTAGTTATTCTTTGCAGACATTCAATTTAGTATTTTATTTGGTTACATTGATGTTTTACAGTGCCTGGAAAAAGTATTCATACCCCTTGAAAATTTCTACATTTTGTCATGTTACAACCAAAAACGTAAATGTATTGTATTGGGATTTTATGTGATAGACCAACACAAAGTGGAACATAATTGTGAAGTGAAAGGAAAATGATAAATGGTTTTCAATATTTTTTACAAATAAATATGTGCAAAGTGTGGCGTGCATTTGTAGTCAATACTTTTGTAGAACCACCTTTCGCTGCAATTACAGCTGCAAGTCTTTTTGGGGATGTCTCTACCAGCTTTGCACATCTAGAGAGGGATATTTCTGCCCATTCTTCTTTGCAAAATGGCTCAAAATCTGTCAGATTGAATGGAGAGCGTCTGTGAACAGCAATTTTCAAGTCTTTCCACAGATTCTCAACTGGATTTAGGTCTGGACTTTGACTGGGCCATTCTATCACATGAATATGCTTTGATCTAAACCATTCCATTGTAGCTCTGGCTGTATGTTTAGGGTCGTTGTCCTGCTGGAAGGTGAACCTCTGCCCCAGTCTCAAGTCTTTTGCAGACTCTGACAGGTTTTCTTCTAAAATGTCCCTGTATTTGTCTCCATCCATCTTCCCATCAACTCTGATCAGCTTCCCTGTCCCTGCTAAAGAAAAGCATCCCCACAACAGCATGCTACCACCGCCATGTTTCACAGTGGGGATGGTGTGTTCAGGGTGATGTGTTGTGTTTAGTTTTCCGTCACACATAGCGTTTTACTTTTAGACCAAAAGGTTTGATTTTGGTCTCATCTGACCAGAGCACCTTCTTCCACATGTTTGCTGTGTCCCCCACATGGCTTCTCGCAAACTGCAAACAGGACTTCTTATGGCTTTTCTTCAACAATGGCTTTCTTCTTGTCACTCTTCCATAAAGGCCAGATTTGTGGTGTCGCTCAACTAATAGTTGTCCTTGTCCTGAGTCGGCGAAAACAGTAAGCCCAACAGACAGTGGCGAACGGCGGGAGAGGGGGATGCTTCATGAGCCGCTCGGGACGCTTTCACTAGAAAGCCAGCCTCCAGCTGAAAATAACAATACCGCGTGTGACGAACCCTCTGTCCTCAAACAGATCTAGGTCCGCCATCAATGCTTCCTCTGTTCAGAACCAGCACTTATCCCAGACTCTCCAGCCATCCCAGTCATCAGACAGCACCTCAGGGTAGGGTAAAACCACAAACTTCTTTATTCAAGCACATGTTTACAAATATCTCTCTTCAAATCACTTCCCTCCCACCATTGCAAAACAGGGCGGGTTAAACTGTCCAATGACAATGGTGATACAGGTCAGGTGTGTTTAACTTCTCAGTTCACAGTCTTATCAGCAGGGGGGTTGGAGGAATCCCTCCTCCCTTTTTCCTCACAGCAAACACACTTGCACATCCCATACTAGTTAAGGCAGCTACAATAGACAATAGAATACAGTCCCACCCCACCCCATCACAGCAAATAATCCAACAGCCTGGAACAGCACACATTATATACATTTTACAAGGTTCTAGTGTGGCTGTAAAGAGAGTCCGAGTAGTACAGATCAGACTGGGGTTCTCCATCACCCTGTGCCCCTATTAGAGACACAGGGTGATTTACACATAAGAGGGGATGGGGAAGCTGGACAAGGAGCCTCCAGAACTCTCCAGGGCAAGCTGAGCCACACAAACCCCCGACCCAAAGTCACTCCTGCCACACCGGGGTTATGGCTGACAGCTTCAGCCATAATCCCTGTAAACCATTTGCAAACCGCTATATATATATATATATATATATATATATATATATATATATATATATATATATACACACAGGGCTTGACAAATTTGCTTGGAATCTATGAGCCAGCTAAAAAAGTTAGGAGCCAGGAACGCGCCCCGTCCGCAGAAGCGAATGCATACATGAGTAGTGCCCGCATATGAAAGCGGTGTTAAAACCACACATGTGAGGTATCGCCGCGATTAATAGAGCAAGAGCAATAATTCTAGCCCTAGACCTCCTCTGTAACTCAAAACATGCAACCTGTAGAATTTTTTAAACGTCGCCTATGGAGATTTTAATGGGTAAAAGTTTGTTGCCATTCCACGAGCGGACGCAATTTTGAAGCGTGACATGTTGGGTTCCAATTTACTCGGCGTAACATTATCTTTCACAATATAAAAAAAAAATGGGCTAACTTTACTGTTGTCTTATTAAAAAAGTGTATTTTTTCCCAAAAAAGTAGGCTTGTAAGACCGATGCGCAAATACGGTGTGACAACTGCCATTTTATTCTCTAGGGTGTTAGAATAAAAAATATATATAATGTTTGGGGGTTTCTAATTAGAGGGAAGGAGATGGCAGTGAAAACAGATGGGAAGCTCCATTAGCATTGCTGGTGGTCTTGTCATACCAACGGCCACCACAAAATGGCGCCAGATCACAGAAGGAAGCATGGGCCTGCAATTACCGGCCGGTCTGACGCGATCGCGCGGGGGGGGGGTGCACAGAGACACAGGATACCCCAGCCAGGTCGCTAATTCTAGTCGCAATGGCGACCTGGCGCCCGGCGTTTGTCGAACCCTGTGTGTGTGTATGTATATATGTATGTATGTATGTGTGTGTGTGTGTGTGTGTGTGTGTATGTATGTATGTATGTATGTATGTATATATATATATATATATATATATGTTTGTTCGTATGTATTGTGGTCGGCAAGTGGCTAAATAACACTCTGTAAACGTTTGGGAATTGAGGGTGCCAGTTGCTTGAGTTTTGAGAGAGGAATGTAGTCCCATTCTTGCCTGAGCATATGCTGCTCTAAAACCTGGATATATCTTCAGCATGGTTGGTTCCTTTCCAGATGTGTAAGCTGCCCAGTCCATACACACTAATGCCCCCCCCCCCCATACCATCAGAGATGCCGGATTTTGAACTGAGTGCTGATTGCAAGCTGGAAGGTGCCTCTCCTTTTTAGTCCGGAGCACACGGCGCTCATGGTTGCCAAAAATGTCAAATTTCCATTAGTCTGACCACTTAACAGTTTTCTACTTTGCAACAGACCATTTTAATTGAGCTTTGTCCCAGAGAAGTCAGTGGTGTTTATCTATCATGTTCAGATATGGCTTCTTTTGCATTAAGGAGCTTTACCTTGTATTTTTGGATGGCGAACTGTGTTCACAGATAGTGATTTTTGAAAGTATTCCTGAGCCCATCACAGAATCATGCCAGTCTTTAATGCAGTGCCATCTGAGAGCCCAAAGATCACAGGCATTTTGGCCATGTCCCTTGCACACAGACTTTTTTTATAATATTATTATTATGTACTGTAGATGATGATATACTTAGTCTTTGCAATTTTACTTTCAGGAACATTATTCTGAAATTGTTACCGTATTTTCCGGCGTTTAAGGCGACTGGGCGTATAAGATGACCCCCTAACTTTCCAGATAAAATTTGGGTTTTGGGATATACTCGCCGTATAAGACAACCCCCTTCCGACTAGCTATGCCTCACCATACCTCACTGTGCCATTGCATGCCTCACTGTTCCCCTGCATACCTCACTGTTCCCCTGCATACCTCACTGTTCCCCTGCATACCTCACTGTTCCCCTGCATACCTCACTGTTCCCCTGCATACCTCACTGTTCCCCTGCATACCTCACTGTTCCCCTGCATACCTCACTGTTCCCCTGCATACCTCACTGTTCCCCTGCATACCTCACTGTTCTATTGCATACCTCACTGTTCTATTGCATACCTCACTGTTCTATTGCATACCTCACTGTTCTATTGCATGCCTCACTGTTCCCCTGCATGCCTCACTGTTCCCCTGCATGCCTCACTGTTCCCCTGCATACCTCACTGTTCCCCTGCATACCTCACTGTTCCCCTGCATACCTCACTGTTCCCCTGCATACCTCACTGTTCCCCTGCATACCTCACTGTTCCCCTGCATACCTCACTGTTCCCCTGCATACCTCACTGTTCCCCTGCATACCTCACTGTTCCCCTGCATACCTCACTGTTCCCCTGCATACCTCACTGTTCTATTGCATACCTCACTGTTCTATTGCATACCTCACTGTTCCCCTGCATACCTCACTGTTCCCCTGCATACCTCACTGTTCCCCTGCATACCTCACTGTGCCCCCTCGACGATCACTTACCTTCTCCCTGACGTAGAATCTCAGTCAGACCGCGGCCGTCCATTTTTCAAAAGCCGCGCCTCCTCCTCGTGCTGTTCTGTGATAGGCGGAACACTCAGCTTCCCAGCAGACACTGTGTTCAGTGCTCCGCCTATTACAGATGCCCTCTCATCCGAGGACAAGAGGGCATCCGTGATAGGCAGAACACTAAACAGAGGCTCTGCTGGGAAGCGGAGTGTTCCGCCTATCACGGAACAGCATGAGGAGGAGGCGCGGCTTTTGAAAAATGGACGGCCGCGGTCTGAGATTCTACAGTAAGGTCAGGTACCGGCGTATAAGACGACCCCCGACTTTTGAGAGGATTTTTAGGGGTTAAAAAGTCGTCTTATACGCCGGAAAATACGGTAAGCAATTTTTAGATAAAGCTTCTCGCAGAATCTGGTGAATCTCTGCCCAGCTTTACCTCTGAGACACTCTGACTCTCTAAGATGCCTTTTTTTTTTTTTTTTACCCAATCATGTTACTGACCTGTTGCCAATTAACTGAATTGGTTGTAAAATGTTCTTCCAGTTCTTCCTATTTAGTGTCATTTACTTTGCCAGCTTTTTGTTGCCCTGTCGAATGTTTTTTGAGACAAGTTGCTGCCATAAATCTTTTCCTAAAATTGTACATTTTTGCAGTTTTAACGTTTGATGTGTTTTCTATTTTCTATAATATGGGTTTATGAGATTTGAAAATCATTGCATTCTGTTTTTATGTAGATTTTATACAGTGTCTCAACAATTTTGGATATGGCATCATCATGACTTTTGGTTTTGAGTATTGGATAAAAGGTAGGGGCACATCCTTATGTGTATATGAATTGGTGGGGTAAACACTTTGAGCGCTGCACTTTTTTTTTTTTGTACTTCTCATATCCAGGGGGCATATTTTTTAGTGTTAGCAGCTCAAGATAGGCTCTCTAGTAACCTAAGCGCAGTGAAATCATTATTATTATTAGCCGTTTTAGGATGTAGTTACTTGCCTTGTCCACATATTTTCTCTGGTGGACAATTAAGTATTCTCCTGTTTTGCAAAAACAACTTTTTTTTTTGCCTTCTGTGTCCCATTGCGAAGATTTTTCATCATTTCCTGTCCTATAGCTAAACAGGAAGTGAGAGGAAATCCCTGCAAATTAGGGGGTTCCTTGGGAACCCCCAGGTTACCAGAACTAGTGCCCCCATTGAAGGATTTCTCCACTATTACTTTTCTGGGGACAACCCAAAATTTGGGATTTTCTTTTACTTTCACTTGTAATGATGATGGTAAACAGGACAAATAGAGAAGGCGAATCTCCCTAGCGGGGGCACAGACAACGATAAAAACTGAAGAAGAGAAACAAGGGTGCACCAGCCTAAAGTATTATCATTAGGATAGATTTTATTTAAAAGAAAACATCAATACTACTCACAAATGTAGCAGAGAAAATCGAAGTACAACGATGTATCATGTAGATGGCAGATGAAAGTAGAACTCTAAACCACACTCCACAAAGTCACCGAGGATGTGATGAGGGCCACTGCCGGCTTACGCGTTTCGAAGCACAAAGCTTCTTCCTCAGAGCCCAGCAGTCACAACAATAAAAACTGACAGTTCTTCTAATCCACCTCACCTCTGTCCAAAACTAAAAAAAAAACTTTTGCCTTTAGTTATACTTTAAAGTGGAGTTACACCCAAAAATGGAACTTCTGCTTTTCGGATTCCTCCCCCCCTCCGGTGTCACATTTGGCACCTTTCAGGGGGGAGCAGATACCTGTCTAATACAGGTATTTTGCTCCCACTTCCGGGCATAGATACCCGAGCCACCCACGGGTATCTACGCCACTTCCGGCGCCATTTCCATCCCCCCCGCTGTCTTCTGGGAGACACACAGGTCCCTAAAGACAGCAGGGACCAGTGGGACCGCGCAGCACGAGTCGCGCATGCGAAATATGGAACCAGGAAGTGAAGCCACAAGGCTTCACTTCCTGATTCCCTTACCGAAGATGGCGGCGGCAGCACCCGAGAGCCGAGGGATAGATTGGCTTCGGGTGCCAACATCGCGGGCACCCTGGACAGGTAAGTGTCCTTATTTTAAAAGTCAGTAGCTGCAGTATTTGTTGCTGCTGACTTTTAAAAAAAAACGGCGGAGCTCCGCTTTAAGCTCCTCAGGGGCGGGGACTAATGAGAATGGTACAGCATTATTTGTAAGTTTCCACAGAATATATTGTTACAACTTTGGTAAAGTGACTATAAGGCCCCTTCCACACGAGGCGGACTCCGTCACTACGGAGTCCACCAGCTCAGCGGGAGATCTCTCCGCTGATCTCTGCTGAGCCGGCGGATGACAGGTCCCTCTCTGCTCACTGAGCGGGGAGGGGCTTGTCAAGCGCCGCTGTCTCCTATGGAGAGATCGGACGAAAACGGACAGCATGTCCGTTTTTCATCAGATCTCACCCGATCCGATATGGACGGATGGCAACGTATCACCATATGTCTGATTTGATCGGATCGGGTCGGATGTCAGCGGACATGTCACCGCTGACATCCGATGCTCCATAGAGATGTATGGAGCGGCCATTCATGTCCGCCAAAAAAACTGACAGGCGGACCTGAACGGTCCGACCGTGTGAAAGGGGCCTAAAGCCTTCTTGCTGGCTTGTGTTAAAGGGGTTGTAAACCCTCGTGTTTTTTCACCTTAATGCATCCTATGCATTAAAATGAAAAAACTTCTGGCAGTCACCGGCCCCCCAGCCCCCCCGTTTTACTTACCTGAGCCGTGGAATTCACTCGGCAGTGACACACTCTGCCTTTCTCCACGGGGTCCCGGCTCTTGATTGGATAGATTGATAGCAGCGCAGCCATTGGCTCCCGCTGCTGTCAATCAAATCCAAAGACGCGGGGGCAGGGCCGAGTCATGCATTAGGCGGCTATGGACGCCGAATGAATGACTTGGGAGCGCGCCCGCAAGGTAACCCCCCCCCCCCGAGATCGCTTCTCCCAGTGGGTTACCTGATGTGGGGAGGAGCCGCGAGCGCCATCGGGGGACCTCAGAAGTCGGGATCGGGGCAACACTGTGCAAAACGAGCTGCACAGTGGAGGTAAGTATAACATGTTTGTTATTTTAAAAAAACAAATCTTTACAACCACTTTAACCTTTGGGGAAAAGACAGAGACTTTGCTGTCCTTTTCCAGCCCATATGAGTTGGGACAGGATTACATGGAGACTGCCCTGTTTCCATAAAGAAAAAGCAACACTTTAAAGATCCAGACCAACACAGGACAGATAAAGACTTCTATTTCATTTTTACCAACACAGGAAAAAATGGAAAATAGGAGCTGCTTAATCAGGCCATAGCAAGGTAGGAGCACAATGCAGGGGCGATGCTAAAGCTGACCGGTTCCAGCTGCCCTGACTGGCTTCTAATCCTTGGCCCCTCTATCCGGATCCCAGTGTAATAGTCGTGCTCGCTGCACAATGATATCAAATGATCTTTTAGATTTGTTGAAGTAAATTAATTACATTCTTCCCCCTCCACCCCTCGCCTTTTTTTTTCCTGATGTCGGAAACACGGTTCCTCTGAGAAATCAGACAGTATGAAAGATGAAAATTGCTAGGGTAGCAATAGATAAAAAAAAAAGAAACAATTTGATTTATGGAGCTCAAAGAGAAAAGACGCCTCTCACCTACTTATTCAGATCATTTAATTTTTAATGGCAAATTTAATTAACAGTTCGCAGGGTCTCTGTGAAACAGCCACGTTCTGGAGTAAATTAGGCCTGTTTTTTTTTTCCTTTTTCTTTCTTTTGGTGGGATGATCAATTTTTTGTGTTCTGATTTCTGTGAAAAGTTATTATTTAAAATGCAAAAGTCAGAGGCTAGATATTAAAAATTACTCACAAATGAGTTTGTCTCTACGTGATGCATATACAATGGAACCCTCTGCACACTCCTGTATGCTCAAAGTGGAACTCCAATGCATGCTTCTTTGTTTAGTTTTGGATACAATGGGGAATAAGTAAAGACGCCTGAACTTGCAAGCTTTACACCCCCCCCCCCCCAAAAAAAAAAAAAAACAAGCAGAAAACAAATGACTTTTTACCAGTATTGCCTGTTCCCTGCAGCTGATCTTTGCTCATTACTGTCTTACCTTGTCTTGTTCAACACTGTTCAAATAGTAAGGCCGGCCGTACACCGTTCAAATCTCGGCCAGTTCAGCAGGAACCGGCCAAGATTCAAACAATTAATGGCCAGTGAATGTACCACGTTGATCCACGTCTTTGGGCAATTTACTATCTCCCAGAATACTACCAGTAACTGGTTATCATTTAAAGGAACATTTAGATGTGGGGGTCAAAATTGCGTTTATTGCACATTCATCCAAAAAGGTGACACAGTCCCCTCCATGTCTACCGGTAAATCACATAAACTAGGTTCCTTTATAAATTGTAATACCAGCTATGTCATATATGCCATTACCTGCAAGCTGTGTTCTATACAGTATGAAGGCAGGACCACCAGACGTCTAAAAGACCGTTTATATGATCACCTCTATGACATCGACAAAAATCATATGACTAACGTAGCACGGCATTGGAATGAGGTTCACCATAAAGACACTTCTAGTATCACCATCCAAGGAGTGGAGAAAATTGTTAAACCACCTAGAGGTGGAGATAAATTTAATCTACTATGCAGGCAAGAAGTCCGGTGGATTTTCATATTAGACACCAGACGCCCTGCAGGGTTGAACCATGAATGGGACATATCACATTTTTATTAAATAACTTGGATACAAATAATTATATTGGCTTCCGCCTTTGTCAATTGCTATTCCATTGCACGATATTTCTCCATTATCATCATTATTATTTTTAAGATCTCATCAAACATGATTACCTCTTCCACAAATCATGGTTAGACTATACTCCAATAGGTGCATCTATTTAAGTAGATTTTTCTTTATTTTTGATCATTTATAATTCTGCTTTTTTCTTGCATACTCCAATGGGTGCATCTATTTAGGTAGATTCTTCTCTGTCTTTGAGCATTCATGTATTCTGCCTTTTTCCTGCATCTTTTTGCGTTTTTTTAGTGGCCCTTGCGGTCTTTGTGCGTTTTCTCGAGACATTTTTTCGAGACATTTCTTGCATATTTTTGCATTTTTGTATATATTTTTTGCTAATTTGCATCCTTTACGGTCTGTAATCTTTGTAACTCTTTACTGGTTTTGAAGTTGCTGCCAATTTGGCCACATGTTTATGTGACCACTGCACTTCAACAGTCGCTACTTCATGTACTCACATCATGCATTATTAGAACTCCAGTTGTTGTTTTCTTGCACAGTCCAGCGATTGCAATATGCATCATATAACTTAACAACAACATTTCTTTACATAGTTCCTTTAATGTTTTTTCATATCAGTGAACTTTAGGGTTCGGCTTTCAGTGTATATATATATTAGGGCTGCAACTAACGATTATTTTCATAAACGATTAGTTGGTTTGATTAGTCGGTTAATAACCTTAAAAAAAATGTGGCGTATAATTTAGTTAATATGTAAAGTTTAAAAAAAAGGCAATTTAATATTAAATATCTCTATGCATGTCAACTTTCTGTTTTTTGCTTGTTTTTGGACTTATGGATTAAATTTTGGATTTTTTATAATTTTTTGAAAAATAAATCGTTTATACAGAGTGCGGCAGTCCAGGGCTCTTTTCTTTTCCCATGCATTAGTGCAGAGCCAGCACCTGTTTGAGTAACAGGGCGGGAGCAACTATTGGAGCTTCACAGCTTGAAGTGGTACGTCTCATTCATTGATCCATCAATCAACTTGGGCACAACCCTCCGGGCTGCAGTACGGCAGCTGACTTCCAGGAATTGGTCGTCACTCCGTTTTGGCATGCGAGTGTTGGGCCTCATGGTAGCCTCCTTCGAGGCGCTCCCATATGCTCAATACCACACTCGAGTGTTACAGAAGGAAGTTCTGTCCAGATGGAACAGATGCCCTTCATCTCTGGATTATCAAATCCGAGTGAGTCACCTAGTCAGGAGATCCCTGGTATGGTGGCTGACAGCACCGGCTCTAATGGCCGGGAAGTCATTTCTTCCGGTTTACTGGATAGTGATTACAACGGACGCCAGCCTTACAGGTTGGGGGGGAGTCTGGGGTGTTCAGTCGGCGCAAGGTCGCTAGACCCCAGAGGAAGCCCTCCTGCCGATCAATGTCCTGGAAATCCGGGCGAGCAGGCTGTGCCTCTTCAAATGGTCTCAGAGGCTGCAAGGGCGTCCAGTCAGGATCCAGTCAGACAACGCCACAGCAGTGGCATATTTCAATCATCAAGGAGGAACAAGAAGCTCAGCTGCAGCGTCGGAGGTCGCTTGCATCCTGAAGTGGGCAGAGAGGAGCGTACCGGCACTGTCGGCCGGGTACATTCTGGGTGTGGAAAACTGGCAGGCGGACTACCTGAGCCGCCAGATGCTGGACCAGGGAGAATGGTCCTTACACCCAGAGGTGCTCCAACTCCTCTGCCAAAGATGGGGCACACCAGACATAGATCTTCTGGCTTCCCGACTCAATCGGAAGGTATTGAGGTTTGTGGCCCGGTCAAGAGACCCATGGACAGACGCAACGGACGCGTTGGCATCGTGGGGTCAGTATCGGCTAATCTATGCCTTCCCTCCCTTAAGGCTTCTTCCTCTTCTGCTCCGCAGAGTGGAGGCAGAGGGAATTCCAGATTGGCCTCAGCGTCCTTGGTACGCCGATCTAGTACGTCTGGTAGCGGACGTCCCCTGGCGCCTACCACTACGGAAGGACCTGCTATCGCAAGGTCCCATACTCCATCCTGCTTTACAGTCATTGGCTTTAACGGCATGGCTGTTGAGAACCAGGTACTGAGAGACCGGGGCCTGTCAGATTCAGTAATCTCTACTATGAGAAGTGCTCGAAAACTGTCCTCTAGGAAGGTTTATCACCGCACTTGGAAGGCCTACATCTCCATGTGTGAGGAAATGAGATGGCATCCGCGTACCTATTTGGTTTCCAGAATCCTGCTGTTTTTACAGCATGGGGTGGACCAAAGGGCTTGCCCTAAGTACGATTAAGGGAGAGATATCTGCCCTGGCTGTCTTTTTTCAGCGACCCCTGGCGGCTCACTCTCTTGTGAGTACATTTGTGCAGGGGGTTTGACATGTGACCCCTCCGGTCCGTCCCCCGCTACCTCCGTGGGACTTGAACCTGGTCCTCTCGGTGCTTCAGAAGGCACCGTTTGAGAATATTAGAGATATTCCCCTGTTGACGCTTTCTCAGAAAGTGGTCTTTCTGGTGGCTGTTACGTCAGTTAGACGAGTCTATGAGCTGGCAGCCTTGTCCTGCAAGGCTCCCTATTTGATTTTCCACAAGGATAAGGTGGTGCTGCGGCTGCAGCCTTCCTTTCTTCATACCTATCTGCTACTTCCCTGTTCTGGAAGTCAGACTCACTGTTTGTTTCGGTGGCTGGTCCCTAGAAGGGCCAAGCAGTCTCGTCGGCCACCATCTCTAGGTGGATCCGACAGATAGTAATCCAGGCTTACGCCTTAAAGGGTCAAGCGCCCCCCTTTCCGGATCACGGCGCAATCGACCAGGGCAATAGGTGCCTCTTGGGCTTTCCGACATCAAGCGTCTGTTTCCCAATTATGTAAAGCGGCGACTTGGTCGTCCGCTCACACTTTCACAAAATTCTACAAAGTTGAGGTAGATGCATCTTCAGATGCCTCTTTCGGCCGCAAGGTTTTGCAAGCGGCTGTTTAGAATTGCAACTCCTCCGTTGGAGGAGTGCTGTTTTGTGTTTGGGGTGAAGTTTATTTTTATGCTGTTACCACCCCTCGTTTTTTCTCTGACACTGCTTTGGGACGTCCCACTTTGTCAATAGAGAGGCTGTGTCGGTTCATGGACGAAAGAGTAAATAGGATTTTTGTACTCACCGTAAAATCCTTTTCTCTGAGTCCATGGACCGACACAGCACCCACCCCTCCTTTTAAGTTTGTACTGCTTTTTGACGAACTGATCTGCGAGATGCAGACTGAGAGGATATACCCGGGGGTCCGCCCCCTGGGCGGGACTGTAGAAGGTGTGATGCAACACTTTTTACAAGTTTTTCTGCCTAGTCACTCCTAATTAACGGATAATACCCACTTTGTCAATAGAGAGGCTGTGTCGGTCCATGGACTCAGAGAAAAGGATTTTACGGTGAGTACAAAAATCCTATTTTTGTTTGCAAATATTAAAGATTCTAACTACCAGCAAGAATAAGTCCTTACATTTAAAGAGTACCTGTCATTTCAGATCTATCATGGCAGCGCCTGTTAGCGGCATCCACTCACCTGCTGCCGCCACGTCCCTCACCTTGTGTCACTGCTGCATCACCAGCCATCCCAATAAAGAGAATGGAACTGTTGGTGAGTCACCAGCGGGTCAGAGGAGGAACGGCTGCGGGACAGAGATGACGGTTGCTCTTTAAAAATTATAATTAAGGGCCGGTTCACACTGCTGCGTGGTGCGAGATCGCATGTGATTCGCACTGCAGTGAAAATCACATGCAATGTCTGTGCGATGCGAATTCAGCCATACAGATAGTATGGCTGAATTCGCATCGCATTCGGACCAAACTCGCACAGGACCCTTTTTTTGGTCTGCAGCAGAATCGGACCGCATGGGTGTTCTCACCCATGCGATCCGATTCCTGTCCAAATTTTCAGATCGCACTGCGATCTGTAAACTGATTTGGGGGTGTCATTAACTTTAATTGACATTCCCAGCAGTTCGCATAGGGCAGTGTGAACTGCCACCGGGAGACATGCGATGCGGGAACCCGCAGTGGATTTGCAGGGTTCCCGCATCGCAGGAGTGTGAACTGAGCCTTAAATCGAGCCTTTTTACTAGTGATTTAAATTATGATTTTAATCGACTTCACCCTGCTGTTGGCTGTTGTGTTCAGGCAGCCACAGCACCAGCGGCTTTCTGAATACTTGAACATCTCATCTGATTTAGATGCAGTCATTGTTCAACCGACAGCCACCGGGCTCCTTAGATTCTTCAGTCAAAGTTTGTCCAGCTGGGTGTTCCCAACAGGGCCACTCATGGCTAAAATTTAGGCAAAGAGGAGGAATCGGCTGAAATTCAAGCCAGGTATAATTTGTTTAGGAATATGAGGTGCTGGATGATTCACTATTGCAATTCTGTAAGTGGAATCCAGTCACGGAGCTTAGTGGCTGATTAGGCTTCTCTCAAAAGGCCAGAGAAGTTTAAATCTGGCACCCTAGATCGGCTCCAAGATTTAAAGGGTTAGTTCTTCACAGACTTCTCATAAAGTTCAATTGCCAGCCGGCCGGTCAGCGCAGTGGTGTGAACCAGGCATATAGGAGTCAAGACATTTTGCCTTGTCCTTGCAGTGGGACTGCGCTGCAATAGCTGCCCAACACAGTCCCCCCACAGGTGGTGTGAACATACCCAAAGGCCTTTGTGGACTCTCATGGTAATGCAAACCTATATGGTAAAATTTCCCCGCCGTGTTAAAAAAATGAAAACAAGGAGAAACCTGGTCAGAGATTTGTACAAGAGTCCTGCATACTTATCCACCTTACCAACTGCATAGTGTCTGCTACCATCTCTGCTAATCCCTCCACTTTCTACTGATCACCCAACAAATAAAACTCAAAATAATACCAACCTACTAAGCCATCCACGTTTCTGCCTCCAGCTACCTTCACCAACCTCATCTCAGAATAGCAACAAAACCATCCGCTCCTCCCAAGACCTCCTGCTCTGTAGCCCCCTTGTCACCTCCTCCCATGCTCGCATCCAGGGCTTCTCCACAGCCTCTTCCTTTCCTCTGGAACTCTTTACCCCAATCTGTGTGACTATCACCTGTCCTATCTTTCTTTAGGCGATCCCTGAAAACTCATCTCTTCAGGCACACCTGTCTCGCTTATAGCTAACAACTCAACCCCACACAGTTTTACTACCTTTTGTATCACTTGCCCCTCCCTTTAGAAAATTGTAAGCTCTCACTAGCAGGGCCCTCGCTAATCCTCTTGTCTTGAATTGTTTTTCTTTATTTATATAAAGCACTGCACAAACTACCATATTTTTTGGACCATAAGACGCACCTGACCATTAGACGCACCTACGTTTTAGAGGAGAAAAATGAGAAAAAAAATATTCTGACCCAAATGGTGTACTGGCACCTGGTCAGTGTTACCATAATATCCAGTATTCACTTATAAGTAATAATTAGCCTTTTTTCATTTATAGTACAAGTGTACTGTATGTACTTCAGAACACTGCTTGCAATTGCTATGAAGGGACTTGTGATGTAGCGACCAATGAGGGGCTCACTATATGGGTCAGCTGACTCAGCAACAGGAGAATAGGCCGAGTGCACGGAGCAACACGTAATGACGTCGTGTGGGCGTGCCTCCGTGCACTGGACCTGCTGCAAAGCTTCCTGGGGCTTCTTCTTCATAGGCCGCCCCCTTCCCTTGCTGTGTGATGCATGCCGCTGTGAAAAAGATGCTGCCGCGGACCAGTCTGAATCCCCCGTGAGCCCGTTGATGGCGCCGGCTTCCTGCCATCTGCAGACGTGTTCTGTGACCACCACTGGCCCGGTATGTTAAATGGCGGAGACGGGGGGGGGGCTTTCCATTCACTATTCGGACCATAAGACGCATAGACTTTTTCCCCCATATATTTGGGGGGGGGGGGAAGTGCGTCTTATGGTCTGAAAATTACGGTGTATAAATTCTGTATAAATTAATAATAATAGAAACAATAACCTGTCTCTCCTTTGGTGCTGTTCACATGACCATATGCTGAAATGTTTTGGTTCAAACATCGCTCTTTGAAACCCTTTGGCTAAGGTCTCACGAACAGCAGCACCAAAGAGAAGCCATGTTCACAGAATTCACATCTCCATTTCTGTCCATGGGGATTGAATTTTAAAGTTGAACTATAGCCAAAGCTTTTTTTTTTTTTCTCCATTTTGGATAGAGTAAGGGAGGGGTATAACCCCAGTCAATTTTTACTTTTTTTTTGCCATCCTGGTTCCATTGGGGAGAGTTCTCTTCACTTCCTGTCTCATAGGCACCGAGCGGCCCCAAACACCATCTTCTGGGGTCCCCCGGCGGCTTTCCGAGGGGGGGGTTTACCTTGCAGGCGTGCTCCCGAGTCATTCATTCGGAGTCCACAGCCGCCGAATGTATGACTCGGCCCGGCGCCCGCGTCATTGCATTTGATTGACAGCAGCGGGAGCCAATGGCTGCGCTGCTATCAATCTATCCATTTAAGAGCCGGGACCCCGTGGAGAGAGGGACAGCGCGTCCCCACTAAGGGAAATTGGGTAAGTAAAACAGGGGGGGGGGGGGCTGGGGGGCCGGTCACTGCAAGGTGTTTTTTCACCCTAATGCATAGGATGCATTAAGGTGAAAAAACACGAGCGTTTAAAAGTGTCTTCATTGTAAGATTTCCCATCTTGTACTTTTCTGGGGACAACCCAAAATGTGGGATTTTCTTTTACTTTCACTTTCAATGATAATGGTAAACAGGACAAATAGAAAGGGGAATCTCCTTAACGGGAGCACAGCCAGCAGTTAAAACCTGACTGGTGTTCTAATCCATCTCCACTCTATCCAAAAAAACAAAAAAAAAAGTTTTGCCCTTCGTTTTTTCCTGGACTTGCACTTTAAAGTATAACTAACTAACTCTAAACCCGCTCTCTGCCACATTCTAAACCTAATCTATCTAACCCTGTAAAGCAAAAATCGCTGTACTTACTTATTCTGCTGCGGATTTGGTACCAGCAGCAGAAGCTGTGTGGAGGAGAGGACCAACCACGGCTGTGAAATGGCTGGGAAGTGACGTCGCCCATAGACTTACTATGGGGCTTCCGTTGTCGGCTGCCTCTCCTGCACCCGCCTCCACACTAAAGCCGCCACTTACAGCTGATGCTGGGACCCGACCGGATCGGCTGCAGAATAAGTAAGTACAGCGATTTTTGCTTTACAGGGTTAGATAGATTTGGTTTAGAATGTGGCAGAGAGCAGGTTTAGCATTAGTTAGGTTTTGCCTGAACTTCCACTTTAAGGAAAAGATAAATTTCCATGGAGAAGGGGAGGAAGGGTTTGGGACTTTGTATGAGGCCTATGACAGGCAAGTCAAATTGCCTCCATCCCTGGTTTATGAGAGAGCAAGGTTGGGACTTTAAATGAAGCATGCAGTTGGACCACTTTAGGAGATATTTGCAAAAAAATACATGCATTGGTGTCTGTGGCGCATGCACGCCGTAGACATTGATGCATTCAGTCCGAGTCCCCATTCACAAATCCGGCTTTGCGGCGCTGTGATTGGCCGGAGCGGCGATACCCGGAAGTAACCTTCCGGGTATCTGTGGAGCGATGGCTGGAGGGGGAGACGAGGGTGGCTTCGGGGGCCCCGATCAAAGGTAAGTGATGCATAATGAGCTAGCTTTTTTTGTTTTTAAACCGGGTTTACAACCACTTTAAGATCTCAATCTTGGTGAAGGAGCTGTCCAGCAATTCAGGAGCCACAATAAGGCCTTTAAGACAATAGCACAAATCGTATTTTCCGGCGTATAAGACCCTTTACACCGGAATTACACAGCCAAAAACCGGGGGTCGTCTTATACGTTGGGTGAAGCAGATGCCTGATGGATATCAGCCCGCTGGCTGCTCTGTAAAGCTGTATGTATTCAGTATATGCACTGCTCAGCCAATCCTGGCGGGCGATGCACTCGGTTGATGACTAGAGGTTGTTACTCCAATCCGAGCAGACTTAGCATGCTCTGTAGTCATCAACAGAGTGCATCGCCCACCGGGATTGGCTGAGCGGCGCATATACTGAATACACTGAATATACTGAATACATACATACATACATACAGCTTTACAGAGCACCCGGCGGGCTGGGGCCTCTTAGTTTTTGAACAACGGTATTACCGCACAAGAGGGTCGTCTTATACACTGAGTAGAGCACAAAACCAGCATTTTAAACTGAATATTGGGGGGTCGTCCTATATACCCAGCCGCCTTATACGCCAGCAAATATGGTACATTAACTGGCATGCGACTTTACAAGGGGATGTGTTGCAGTGCCTTTTTGATATGCATTGCAGTTCCATTTTTTCCCTTTTTTATTGGCTCATTTTTACTTTCTCCAATGTGCTGCTGCTAAAAATGCAACTTTTTTTTTTTTTTAAAGCTGAACTCCAAGAAACCCATAAATACCCCCAGGCAGAAGGGCTGCATCACCACCACAAGGGTTAACTGCTTGTTTCTTTCTAGGGAAATTGGTAAAGCAGATTTATTTATCTGATCCTCTGCTCCTGCAGGTCCCACTGAGCTGGTAGGGCCAGTTCACAGCAGAACACGGTGTGGGAAACCCGCGTTCCGTGGACATTTCCCGCACCATGTTCAAAACTAACTGCATTTGCGATCTGCAGCGGGTGTCAATGTTAACCCAAACGCGGGTTGCAAATTCAGCGTATTTGGCTGCACCGGATTGCATGGTACAATAGTACCAATGCGATTCAGTTGCTGTGCATTTTTAAAGTAGTGCAGGCACAGCTTTGGGCTGAAATTGCACTGCAACCGGATCGCATTTGATTGCACAGGAATGCACAGCATGTTCCTATGCGATTCATGGTGTGAACTGGACCTTGGACCGGTCCCTGTAGCCACTTCTCCCCCACACCCCTTTAGTCTAAGATCCTCTGACATCATCAAAACCAATGCAATTTTAATAGCCTTGCCTTGGATGTGAGGACGCCAATGGACAATCCACTGCTAAAACATGGGGGAGCAGAGACTAGGGGGGGGGCACCCCACTGCAAGGGTTTCAGGAGTTGTGCTTTAAGTGCACATAATTCAATATTTTGCCTGACCTTTGCCTGAACTATGGGAGAAGTATCCAGATACAACAACTCCATGAAGGAACATGGCTTGCATTTGGAATGTCTTCACTGTTCAATGATATTGCATTCCTAGGGCATTCCTATTTACTTGCATAGAGGAGCACAGGACAGGACATGCTGCATTTAATACAATGAAAACAGACGAATGACTGTAGCAAAAATTAAATGAAGGCTGCTCCTCAGAAAGGCTCTGTCCCAGCACTCCACCTTCCTAGTTTATAGCCGTTGTTGCATATTAGATATTGAGACTTCTTTTTATATTTATTCTCTGTCATTTTCATTCAATGCCAGTATTCTTCTTTTTAATGCATTTCCCTCTATGTCCATCAAGCTACCATTTGCTTTATAAATTGTTTGACTGGCTGTTTACTTCTCTAACTCGGCACAGAAGTGTGTAACTTTGCAAACACAGCACCCCTGTGGACCTGCAACATTCTATAACAGGGGGTGTCAAACCCAATTTAATAGCGGGCCATGTCCGCTTTATGGTTGCCCTCAAAGGGCCAAAGAATTGTATTATCCTTGTGTAGCGGGGTATTGCCTTTTAAATCCCTCAGACTACATTGCCCAGTACGCTTTTAGGCACCCAGGGTGCATTGCCCAGCGCAAGGACTGCTGGGGTGGACTTTATAAGGGAGAGGCGGAGCTCAGTTCTCTCTCTTTGGACACCGCCCTCCCTGCAAGTTGAACTGCTGCTTGAGCTCCTGTGACTTTAGGCCAGAAGCCTGAGCCTTTTTCTCCAAAGAGCCTTCCGCGCGCACCGAGGAACCTGAGGGACGTCTCTCCTTTGATACTGCACCTTTGCCAGGAGGACCGAAGACCCGGATGTCGATGAATATGAATCTGTGTACTTAGACACCGCAGCGGAAGAAACGGACGCGGACTGGTCCAGTTGGGTGAGAGAGCACCTGCTCATAGACAGACGCAGTATCTCTGTTACCTGGGTGGATTACAAAATTATATTCCTCAAGTGCACCACCGTCGCTAGCGAAGATTTCCCTACAGAACTTCCACTTAGTTCAGTCAGGCCTGACTGGGTAGCGTAGACATTCCTGGGCGCCATCTTGTCCACGAGGGGAAATAGCTGCAAAGGGGACTATTAGAGTTGCATAGCATTGTATAGTTTTCTGCTTGTTTAACACTGTTTATTGCAGGGCACTGCACATGACATGTACCCATTTGTTTTACTGCTTACCCACTAATCTAAGTAAATATACAAGGGTTAAGTATATTGGTGTCTGTGTTCTTTACTTTACGAAAGAGATAGGTAAAGGAAGTTTTAAAATATCACTGTGTGTTCTTGTCATAGGATTGTGCAGCTGCGAGTTACAGGCCTCACAATCCTATCATCCCTTACTAACTGTGCCAAGGGAGGTTAGAGCTGATTGCCAGGGGTTGACAGCGGTGCACTACAGGGCCCAAAATCATACAGGCAACCCTCTTAACTGGGGGTATCGCTGCACTTATAATAATTATAAGCAGATGTCCAGTGCAACCCACACTCTTACATCATATGTCAAGAGTCCTGCACCCTCTCTTACATCACAGTGCACCCCCCCCCTTACCTTGTGCTGCAGCCGGGAAGAAGCTGGGGCAGAGCTGGGAAGCAGAAAGTGCAGGGTCTGGAGGAGGACCAGAGGAGGGCTGGAGTCAGCTTCTGTAGTCGGCTGAATGCTGAGACCAGGGGAGACGGAAACGAGGGGGTGCTACGTCTGCACAGAGAGGCTCAGGATCTGTAGGAGGAGTTTTGTCATTTTTCTTTGCTGCCAAATGCTGAGACTGGCGGGGTAGAGACGAGCCTCTCAGTGTATGCACTGAGAAGCGCAGGATCTGGTGGAGGAGTTCTGTCCTCCTCTCTGCAGCCGACTGCTGAGACAAGATGGGGGCAGAGAGGGGGGTTTCCACAGCTGCTGGAGAGGTGCAAGGTCCACATGAAGTGGGCTGGATTCAGCCTGCAGGCCTTGTGTTTGACACGTGTTCTATAAGGTTGAACAGTAAAGTTATTGCAAGTGATATAACTACTATGAATTTAGGCTTCTGCTATAAAGGGACCTAAATATATTTATAATTGGGATGCTTTTTTGCATGTGCCACTTCTGATCCGGCCATAATATAGAGATGAGACTTCCTTCCTATGCTTAGTGTACAGACCCTTCTGATTCCACTCTGGCTGAAGACAGCACATCGTAGAGCCATCTTGAATAAATGGTTTGATTTTTCTTGAATTTTCTTTGCTCGTATTGGCCTCCATTAGCTGGTTTTCATGTCAGTTCATGCTTTCTAGAATTTTTCTTTTGTTATGTTCCACGGTATACAGTATCTGCTTAATCTAAAAATTCAGCATTGGTTGTGACCTGCAAACACAGTTCCTATGTTTTCATGTATAGGACAAGGAAACCAGGCTTAGCGACTCAACTATGCACAATGGAACTGGGGTGCGGAAAAATGGCAGCAGGTGCTCTGGACTGATGAGTCAAAATGTGAAATACTATCCTACAGCAGGAGGCAGTTTATTGGTAAAGGGCTGGAGAGCAGTATATAATGAGTGTCTTCAGGCAACTGTGAAGCATGGTGGAGGTTCCCCTTGCAAGTTTGGGACTACATTTCTGCAAATGGAGTTGGAGATTTGGTCAGGATTAGTGGTGTCCTCAATGCTGAGAAATACAGACAGATACTTATCCATCATGCCATACCATCAGGGAGGCATGTGATTGGCCCCAAATGTATTCTGCAGCAGGACAACGACCCCAAACATACAGCCAATGTCATTAGGAACTATCTTCAGTGTAAAGAAGAACAAGGAGTCCTGGAAGTGATGGTTTGGCCCCCACAGAGCCCTGATCTCATCATCATGGAGTCTGTCCGGGATTACTTGAAGAGACAGAAGGATTTGAGGCAGCCGACCTCCACAGAAGACCTGTGGTTAGTTCTCCAAGATGTTTGGAACAACCTACCTGCCGAGTTCCTTCAAAAACTGTGTGTAAGTGTACCTAGAAGAATTGATGCTGGTTTGAAGGCAAAGGGTCGTCACACCAAATATTGATTTGTATTTCTCTTCTGTTCATTTATTTTCCATTTTGTTAAATAATAAAAAATAAATGATTAAAGTGTTACTAAACCCACAACAGTAAAATCAGTCTGTATATGCAGTAAAACATGCTTGTTATACTCACTGTGGAACCTAAGGGGTTAATTCTCTGCATTGTGTAAAAAGGCTATTTGATCATGTCTTCTCTGATCCTCCCCTTCCACTGTCCCCTAGTAATTTTCTGAGGACACCGAGCCTATGGAGTCAGGCTGCACATGCTCAGTTTGGTGTGTATTGATAGAGAGGTTGTTTTTATTTTCTTGGGGGAGTGCATGGGAGCAGTACAGGGCCAATCGGCACTGTCTAGACCGAGGATCAGGGGTCTTGCAGTCTCACAGGACAGTCAGAAAACTCATCCTACAAGCTTTAACCAGTGCTTGGCTGGACAGTGCTAGACGTCACAAGACTGCTATATACTGCCGATATTTAGCAGTTTATATTTACTAAAATAATTGCATTTCCATGTTCTGTGTACTGTGGGAGACCAGATATAGTGACTGCAGGCTCCTGGGCTTAGTAACGCTTTAAGGCCTCATGTAGACTGCTGCTGGTAAACGGACGTTCAGGAGCAGTTGGGCGCTTTTTTTTTTTCAGCTGCCCCGGAACTCTCCTCTATTATCTTATCAGTACATGTACACAGTTGTTTATAGTTGTTTCTAGGCAGTTGAGTTTAGAAGCATTTTTTGGAACGCAAAAAAAAATGCGTTCAGGATGGATGTTCCGAGGCATTTGAAATGCCAAATGCCTGTAACAGCTTGTAAACGCAGTTACCTCGCACTTAGCTGCGTTTCGTTTACAGCACCGTACAGTAAAACCTGGGATTGCGAGCATAATTTGTTCCAGAAACATGCTTGTAATCCAAAGCACTTGTATATCAAAACAAATTTCCCCATAAGAAATAATGGAAACTCAAATGATTCGTTCCACAACCATTTATTCATAAATCCTTCAGTTTATAGTCCATATAAAAAGATTATGGCAATGTGATAGGTTGTATAACCATAAAATGTCCAACCACAAATGGAAGCCTCCCCAAGGGGATTAGAAGCAAAATCCAGCAGGAGCTCCAGAGTATAAAAGAGAAGAGAGGAGCCTCTAAGTGTAGCAATATGTTGCTAAATGTTGTACCTTCATTAAAGTGGAGTTCCACCTAAAAATTGAACTTCCGCTTTTTGGAACTCCCCCCCCCCCCCCTCCAGTGTCACATTTGGGACCTTTCAGGGGGGAGGTGGGAGCAGATACCTGTGTAATACAGGTATTTGCTCCCACTTCCTGGCATAGATCACCTCAGTGATCTACCCCACTTCCGGCGCCTACTCTGTACCCCCGCTGCCTTCTGGGAGACACACAGCTCCCAGAACACAGCGGGGAGCAGTGAAGACGCGCAGCACAACTCGCGCATGCGCAGTAGGAACCTGGAATTGAAGCCGCAATGCTTCACTTCCTGATTCCCTTACCGAGCATGGCGGAGGCAGCAGCAGCCGATCCTCGAGTTACAGATCGGCTTCGTCTTCTGACATCGCGGGCGACCTGGACAGGTAAGTGTCCATATATTAAAAGTCAGCAGCTGCTGTATTTGTAGCTGCTGGCTTTTAATATTTTTTTTTTTAGTGGGACCTCCGCTTTAAATGTAACCATATTACCGTATATATACTCGAGTATAAGCCGACCCGAGTATAAGCCGAGGGACCTAATTTTACCCCCAAAAAATGGGAAGACTTATTGACTCGAGTATAAGCCTAGGGTGAGACTGCAGCAGCTACTGTACGCGGAAAAGAGGGTCAACAATGCCTATTTGCACGCCTCACTGTGCCCAACCTAAATGTACCCAACCTCACTGTGCCCATTGCCCCCTCACTGTGCCCATTGCCACCTCACTGTGCCCATTGCCATCTCACTGTGCCCATTGCCACCTTACTGTGCCCATTGCAGCCTCCCTGTGCCCGAGTCAGTGTACCTGAAATTCTTGACGGGCTGCGGGCGTCCATTCATTGTTCAAAAGTCGCAGTCTCCTCCTGGTCCCGTTCCATGATAGCCGTTTCCCAGCAGCCTTTCACGGACGTCTTCTCATCCTCTGACTCAGTTTCCCAGCAGACACTGTGTTCAGTATTCCGCCAATCATGGACGTCTTTTCATCCTCGGACAAGAGAACGTCTGTGATATGCAGAACACTGAACACAGTGTCTGCTGGAAAAAAGCCTATCACGGAAGGGACAAGGGGGAAGCCGCGACTTTTAAACAATGGACGCTCGCAGCCCTTCAGGTACACTGACTCGAGTATAAGCCAAGGGGTGTATTTTCAGCCCTAAAAAAAGGGCTGAAAAACTTGGCTTATACTCGAGTATGCACGGTACTACACTTGGAGGTGCCTCTCTTCTCTTTTATACTCAGTTGTGACATGACGCTACTTATATACTTATATACTTGTCTTGCAAAATGCTCTCAAACCAAGGTTTTACTGTATATCTTTTTTCACAAAGGTGTAGGTTTTGCCTATACTCCTCAGCTCCATCTAGTGGTCGTAATGTGGTATTTTACTACTGCCCGTAATAAAAATGGCATTTGTTCAAAACATAAAATAGCCTAAAGAACATTGGTTATTGCCCAGTTTGCACAAAACGAATGTGCATGCAGATTCACCGGACAAATTTCTATGCACATATTTTTATAAATGGGGTTAGGTTAAGTGTTCAGGTTGGGTGGGGAGGGCTTTGGGTCAGGGAATGTGGGGGGGGGGGGTACCACTGCTTTCACAGCCTTGTTCTAATTTATAAAAATAATTATTTTATCCACATCCTTCCTAGTATGTTTCATCCATAGACCTCCCCTATTATCCCATGTTACAGTGTTGGTGTCTAGCTGAATCCTCTTACGTTCGAAGCACGCAGTATAAAGTGGCTGAAGATTATAGAGTGACAGTCTTCCTTCCTTGGCCATTCCTGGGCATTTCACGCTGTCAGCTGTCACTCTGTCACCGCAGGGAAGGCTCAACAAGGGATAATGTGACTTTTCTATCACCTGCTCTTTCTATTTATTTGCGATAAGAAGCGGTTTATAGCTGAGGGGGGGATCAGCGGGCCCTCTGCAAGGGGCTCAGCAGTAGGGTGACAATAGGCTTCGTTTGCTGGTACAATTACAGGGCTGCTTGATGGAAACCTCTCTGGCAGGGGGTATAATATAGTCTCTTCTAACTGAGTGGTGTCTGTGTGCACTGTGCAATATTTCACCTTGACTGTGCAGGAATTCAGCTTAGGAGAAAAAAAAAAGATATTCCAGTATTGGATGGAGGAAGTAGTCTGAATCAGTCACTTGTTATTTCCATGTAGAAACCAGACTATTGTACATGGACTTTTACCACTTAAGGACCAAGCCTATTTTTCAAACTTGGTGTTTTACAAGTTTAAAATCGTTTTTTTTGGTTTTTTTTTCTAGAAAATTACTTAGAGCCTCCAAACATTATATATATTTTTTCCGACACCCTAGAGAATAAAATGGCGGTCATTGCAATACTTTTTTTGTCAGAGTATTTGCGCAGCGGTCTTACAAGCGCAATTTTTTTTGGAAAACTATACACTTTAATTAAAAAATAAGAAAAGAGTAAAGTTAGCCCAATTTGTCCCCACCCATCATAGCGGTAGCGGCAGAGCCGATCGGTTCCTCTCCCCTCTGAGACATGGAGCCGAGTGAGGAAAAGATGGGGCGGGGTCACCGCGTGACGTCATCCGGAGGCCCCCCACCCCTTATGATGTCACCGACCGGGGCATGATGTGTATTCACGTCATAAGGGGTGGGCCTCCGGTGACCCCGCCCCATGCCTATATAAGTAGTGGCACACCGCGCATCAGGCATTAGAGCGGGAGAGAGCGTCATGTCAACATTGGAAGAAGAGCAGAGGGAATTAGACAGCGGAGAAGACCGGGCAAGAGCGAGCAAAAGAGCAGAAGATAGCGGAGGAGACCCGGCAGAAGACAGAGGGAGAAGAATCGGAGAGAGAGGGGAGAAGAGCCGGAGAGGGGAGAAGAGCCGGAGAGGGGAGAAGAGCCGGAGAGGGGAGAAGAGCCGGAGAGGGGAGAAGAAATCGGAAGAGACCCCCGGAGCTGCCTAATAAATTACTTTAAAAACCTGTGTAGTGTGTTTTATTTTTGACACCTTTTTTTTCCAGGTGAATGGATAGGGCTACAATGTACCCCATACTCATTCACATAGGGTGGGGGGGATCTGGGGGCCCCTTATTAAAAGATTATCAGAGCACAAGTCGCATGCCAAAGTCGGGTCAGGCAATACGGCGATCCGACTTCAGTGATATTCAATGGGCTGAAGTAGGATCAAAGTCGGACCAAAGTAGTACAGGGAGCATTTTCAAAGTCGGGACCGACTTGTGTTGGACCAGCCGTCTCTCATAGGGAAACATTGATTTTCACACGTCATGCGACATGAGCTCCCAATGTCGGAGCGTTTGTCGTACAAGTGTAACCATCCTCACCTGTGATCCGTTTGCTTGTAATTAGTGTGTGTGTGTATATAAAAGGTCAATGATGAGTTTCTGGATTCCTGACAGACCCTTGCATCTTTCATCCAGTGCTGCACTGACGTTTCTGGATTCTGAGTCACGGGGAAAGCAAAAGAATTGTCAAAGGATCTGTGGGAAAAGGTAGTTGAACTGTATAAAACAGGAAAGGGATATAAAAAGATATCCAAGGAATTGAGAATGCCAATCGGCAGTGTTCAAACTCTAATCAAGAAGGGGTGCTGTTGAATCCAAACCACGGTTATATAGACCAACTAAAATTTCAGCCACAACAGCCAGGAAAATTGTTCGGGATGCAAAGAAAAACCCACAAATAACTTCAGGTGGAATACAGGACTCTCTGAAAACATGTGGTTTGGCTGTTTCAAAATGCACAATAAGGAGTCACTTGAAGAAAGATGGGCTGCGTGGTCGAGTCGCCAGAAGAAAGCCATTACTACGCAAATGCCACAAAGTATCCCACTTACAATACGCCAAACAGCACTGTTTAAAACCACTTCGGCTCTCGCACCTGTTTTCCCCCTATGGAACAGACCATATTTCACCTTTCTGCTATGTGTCTGTTCATGAGTCTATAACTTTGTAATTACTTATGATAACACATTGATATATATATATATATTGTTGTTTGGGGCTTTTTCGTGACCCTAAAGTCCTCTGAGAATTTTTTTAATTTATTTGCATTTTAAGGAGGGGGGGGGGGGGAAGAGTAAAAACCTGAAAAATAAAAAAGTGATATTTTGAACACAAGTACCATTAATGTGAGGAAAACCTATAAGTTTTATTCTGCTGCTTGTTCTATTTACTGCAACATTAAAATTAAATTTTTGGTACAAAGCATGTTAAAGGATATCTAAGGGTTCGTTCTAAAACATAAACATACCGTATATACTCGTGTATAAGCCGAGATTTTCAGCCCTTTTTTTTGGGCTGAAAGTCCCCCCCTCGGCTTATACTCGAGTCAGCGAAATTTTACATTGTAAATAGTACCTGAAAAAAAGTTGAGAGGCTGCAGAGTCCATCGTTTAAATCCCGCGGTCTCTTCCTGGTCCCTTCCGTGATAGGCGATTCTCAGCAGACACTCTCCGCCTATCACGAACGTTCTCTCATCCTCAGTTTCCCAGCAGACGTCTGTGATTGGCGGATCACCCAACACAGTGTCTGCTGGGATGGATGAGGATGAGAGAACGTTCGTGATAGGCAGAGAGTGTTTGCTGAGAATCGCCTATCACGGAAGGGACCAGGAAGAGACCGCGGGATTTAAACGATGGAGTCCGCAGCCTCTCAACTTTTTTTCAGGTACTATTTACAATGTTAAATTTAAACAGTGAGGATGGGCACAGTGAGGATGGGAACAGTGAGGCATTGTTGACCCTCGGCTTATACTCGAGTCAGTAAGTTTTCCCAGTTTTTTGTGGTAACATTAGGTACCTCGGCTTATACTCGGGTCGGCTTATACTCGAGTATATACAGTACTTACCACCTCTGTGCAGTTGGTTTTGAACAGAGTGGCCCTGATCCTCCTCTTCTGGGGTCCCTCAGCGGCGCTCCTGGCTCCTCCTCTTCTCGAGTGCCCCGTTGGAGAGCCGCTCTCCCTCGGTGTAATTATTTGTATATTACTTATGGTAAATAACCCCCTTGCCACCCAGGCCAATTCTGACACTTCTTTCCTACATGTAAAAATCATAATTTTTTTTAATAGAAAATTATTTAGAATGCCCAAACATTTTGTATATATATATATATATATATATATATATATATATATATATATATATAATCTATTTATATCATTTTTTTATTTTTTTTAGCAGACACACTAGAGAATAAAATGGTGGTCGTTGCAACTTTTTATGTCACACAGTATTTGCGTAAAACACGTTTTTCTTTAACCAGTTGTCAACCGGCCACCGTCAATTGACGGCGGCAGGAAGACACTGTTATCCTGGGCGGACGTCATATGACCCGCGATTTCCCAGTAATCGAGCAGGACCGTGGATCTGTGTGTGTAAACACACAGATCCACATCCTGTCAGGGAGAGGAGACCGATGGTGTGTCCCTTGTACATAGGACAACCATCTGTCTCCTCCCCTAGTCCCTCCCCTCCCCCCACAGTAAGAATCACTAATAGGGAACACATTTAACCCCTTGATTGCCCCCTAGTGTTAACCCCTTCCCTGCCAGTCATGTTTATACAGTAATCAATGCATTTTTATAGCACAGATCGCTGTATAAATGTGACTGGTCCAAAAAATGTGTCAAAAGTGTCCGATGTGTCCGCCGCAATATCGCAGTCACGATAAAAATCGCTGATCGCCGCCATTACTAGTAAAGAAAAAAATTAAAATGCTATAAATTTATCCCCTATTTTGTAGACGCTATAACTTTTGCACAAACCAATCAATATACGCTTATTGCGATTTTTTATTTATTTTTTACTAAAAATATGTAGAAGAATATGTATCGGCCTAAACTGAGGAGAGAAAAAAAAATGGATATTTATTCTAGCAAAAAGTAAAAAATATTGTGTTTTTTTTTTTTTTTTAATTTGTTGCTATTCTTTTGTTTATAGCGCAAAAAATAAAAACCGCAGAGGTGATCAAGTACCACCAAAAGAAAGCTCTATTTGTGGGAAAAAAAGGACGCAAATTTCGCTTGGGTACAGCGTTGCACGACCGCGCAATTGTCATTCAAAGTGTGTCAGTGCTGAAAGCTGAAAAATGGCTTGGGCAGGAAGGGGGTTTAAGTGCCCGGTAGAGAAGTGGTTAAAGAAACAGTTTCATGAATAAAAAAAAACACTAAAGTTAGCCCGATTTTTTTTTGAGTAATGTGAAAGATGATGTTACGGCGAATAAATAGATACCCAACATGTCATGCTTTAAAATTGCGCACACTTGTGGAATGGCGACAAACTTCAGTACTTAAAAATCTCCATAGGCGACGCTGTAAAAAAATGTACAGGTTACATGTTTAGAGTTAGAGGAGGTCTAGTGCTAGAATTATTGCTCTCGCTCTAACGATCGCAGTGTATGTAACCTGTGTGTATCTGGCTCTGATACTAGCCAGGGCCTACCCAGCCACTGACCTCACCTCACGTCCCTGGTGTACAGTAGCTGAGCAGGAGGAGATAAGAAAAGATAAGATAGTGCAAGGCATATAAGACACGTCCTGTGTACAGAGGAGGTTTTATGAGCGTTTGTAAGACCCCCAAGGTAGGCAACTGGATAGACATGGCTACTCCAGTAGCCATACTAGCTTCTGAGTAAAGTGCTATGCAGCCAGCCTAATGCATTGTGAACACAGGAGGTCAGCTACTCAAAACGGATACCTTCAAGGAATGATTTGCTTTTTCTAAATGGATTAAAATTTTTCTCTGATTGGACAAGGTGGAGAATGTGACGTCACCTCCATGCCTCACCACCTTGTCCACTCAGAGAACACTTTGCATTCATTGTAAAAATGCTAAATAGTCTCTGAATGGTATCCTTGCTGAATGGCTGACCTCCTGTGTTCACAATGCAATTGGAAAGCCACTCGGCACGGGACTCGGAAGTGAGTGGAGAACACTGGGGTAGCAGTGCCTACTTCAGTGATTTTCAGCTTCCAGGGGCATTGGCCAGTTATGGACCAATGTAACAATGTATAAAGTATCCATACTTGGAATTCTTCTTCAAAGGAAAATTATTTGGGTATTTTGTTATAGTTTTAACTTCTTCAGACCCGGGCCATTGTAAAAAGACGGCCACAATCCAGGAGGCCGTCTTTTTACGGCCTCGGGTCCTCTGGCCACTGGGGGGCGCACGCGCCCGGCGTGTCACCGAAATGCCGATGCGCGTGCCTGGCGGCTGCGTTGTCCGCCAGGTACCCGCGATTGGCCGGTACACAGCCAAGGCCTTGGATCTCTGTGTGTAAACACAGAGATCCACGTCCTGTCAGGTAGAGGAGACCGATGGTGTGTCCCTTGTACATAGGGACACAGATCGGTCACCTCCCCCAGTCCCTCCCCTCCCCCCCACAGTAAGAATCATTCATAGGGAATACATTTAACCCCTTCCCGCCCCCTAGTGTTAACCCCTTCCCTGCCAGTCACATTTATACAGTAATCAGTGCATATTTATAGCACTGTTCGCTGTATAAATGTGAATGGTCCCAAAAATGTGTCAAAAGTGTCCGATGTGTCCACCGCAATATCGCAGTCCTGACAAAAATAACCGCCATTACTAGTAAAAAAAAAAAATAATAATGTCAGAATTCTATCCCCTATTTTGTAGAAGCTATAACTTTTGCGCAAACCAATCACTATACGCTTATTTTACCAAAAATCAAAAACAATATTAGATCGGTTCATTATAATAGAAATGCAGATATTGAACATAAGAACTGTGACGTAACATCATCATATCAAAGCTCTACGCGCTTCGTGGTTGTATACAACTCGTCAGGAGCAGATGCACAGTATGGGGGTATCATCATGCCTTCTATAGTTGCCCGTTACCTTTGATATCATCCTACAAGTCTACCCTTACAATACAGATAGGTAAGAGTGTTTGGGACCGTAATCGTTCCCCCTCTTTCTTCTGTGTTTCTACAAGTTCTTATCTTTTTAATACTATTATATCATTGTGGCATTTTTATCTCACTATAGATACCCCCATACTGTGCATCTGCTCCTGACGAGTGGTATACAACCACGAAACGTGTAGAGCTTTGATATGATGATGCTATGTCACAGTTCTTATTTTCAATATCTGTATTTCTATTATAATGAACCGATCTAATATTGTTACTCTGTCTATATGTTACCACTGCAATTTTGGTCTACATGCCTAAGGTCTGTTACTATGTATATATGTGGAGACAATTGTGTACTACCATGCACTGTCCAGCCTTTTATATTATGACCTACTACTACATAATATTATTATTTTACATGTGTATGTATGCCCTTTTTGCATTAATAAACTATACTTATATAGATTGTTTTTTTCAGTTAGCAGCATGCTTCATTTAAAGTCCCACCTTCTAGTCATCTTGTTAAAGAGATATAACTCAAGCTGACTTTGTGTACTACCTCTAAAAAAAAAATGTGTTAATGAATTCTACACACTGCTGTGGTTACACAGCCAGTTTAATTACCCAAGATGTGTCTCAGTGTCAAATTGCCCTTTAAAATACAGCCCCCCTGGTGAATTATTGTTGTGATATTAACATTGAGTTCATTTACTTTGTTAAGTTTTTGGCCATATAATTCAACAATTAGAGACAAGGCTTCAATGTGCCACTTAACAGCCACTTATTATTGTAAGTACAGTAATAGTAATAATGTTGTCAATTAACAAGATATAATGAAAGAATACAGAGGAAATCAACTCAACTGAATAAAAAAGAACCTAATAAGTCAATTCATTAATCAATCAGCTCTAATGAGGTAAACCAGCAGTACATGGCTTCAGTAAGGATTGCTGTTTGAATCCTTCAACTTCATGAACCTCAATAGTGCATTGTATTAGAGCTTCAAACCTTCCCTACTCAACCAGGGTTCCGTGAAACCCTAGGCTTCCTCCAGAGGTTGTTAGGGGTTCCTTGATCAATATCTACGTAACTGCTGACAGCATTGATTTTTTTTAAGCCATCTGTAAGGGGGTGATTCCTCCCAATGACCACAAATGTAAGGCAGTCCATAGTAGTCTTTTTCTTTTCAACCAGTGGGTTGAACAAAATAAAATCTACTCGATTCCCAAATCCACACACTTGATGTAGATGGTGGAATCACTACTGCTGAGGTATTGTATTCTAACATCGGGGAGACTTTCCCACCATCAAAATACACTGATCAGCACTACCGGCTTTAGCCTGCAGCATTGATCGTGGAAAAAACTTCCCAACAGGCTGGTTGTACAGAATGTCGATCGGTAGATTGACTTCTGTACAACCAGCCTGCTCATATATGGATCAAAATGTTGCCGGTCCCTGCTAAACTGGACAAATTTTGATTCATATATGACCAGCTTAAGAAGCATCCTTCTAAGTGACCACTAACATACCATGAGCTGTAGATTCCCAACTCTCTAAAACATGCACTAGTCACCCCCATACTTAAATAGCCCTCACTGGACCCCACCAACCTAACAACCTACGCCCCATCTCCTTGCTCCCCCTTTATCCAAACTTTTTGAACGTCTGGTTTACAATCAACTGACTGACTACATAGTTGCATAGTTGGTGAGGTTGAAAAAAATAGGATTTTTATAACAGCTTACCTGTAAAATCCTTTTCTTAGGAGTACATCACGGGACACAGAGCGACATAGTCATTACTATTGGGTTATATAGATACCGTCAGGTGCTGGCACTGGCAACTTCCAAAACCGGAAGTACCCTCCCCTATATAAGCCCCTCCCATCCGGGAGCACCTCAGTTTTGTAGCAAAGCAATAAGTGTCCCCAAAGAGGGGCGGGAGCTCTGTGTCCCGTGATGTACTCCTAAGAAAAGGATTTTACAGGTAAGCTGTTATAAAAATCCTATTTTCTTTCTCGTACATCACGGGACACAGAGCGACATAGTCATTACTAATGGGATGTCCTAAAGCAATGCCCAATGAGGGGGGGGATACACCATATATAAGCTGAGCGCTATCAGACATGAGGATCTTTTGCGGCCTGCAACACACTGCGCCCAAAGGCGACATCCTCCTGACTTCTAACGTCCACCTGGTAGAACCTAGTAAACGTGTGAACTGAAGACCATGTTGCGGCCTTACAGATTTGAGCCAGGGAGGCCTGGTGATGCACTGCCCATGAAGTTCCAACTGCTCTCGTGGAGTGCGCTCTAACTTTGAACGGAGGCGGTCTCCTTCTCAAGCCATAGGCTTGTATTATGACCTGTCGAATCCACTCGCTAAAGTAGATTTTGACGCTGCCTGACCCTTTCTGGGGCCTTCCGGCAGAATAAACAAAGTATCCGTTCTGCGAATCTGAGCAGTGGCTTTTAGATAAGCTTTAACTGCTCTTACTACATCCAAAGAATGCAATAACTTTTCCTCTACCGAAGTAGGTTTGGGGAAAAAAGAAGGAAGAACCACATCTTGGTTCAAATGAAACCTCGATACCACCTTAGGAAGAAAGGCTGGATGAGGGCGTAACACTACTCTATCCTTATGGATAACCAGATATGGCTCCTTACAGGACATAGCTGCTAATTCCGACACTCTTTTAGCCGAACAAACGGCTACTAGAAAAATCAATTTCCTGGTGAGAAGAACCAAAGAAATATGCTGTAATGGTTCAAATGGTTGTTTCTGTAGAACCGACAGAACCAAGTTTAGATCCCATGGACATATGGGAATATTAACCGGAGGACTAATACGCATCACTCCTTGTATAAAGGCTTTGACTAGTGAATGCGAAGCCAAGGGCCTTTGAAAAAATATTGACAAGGCCGAAATCTGACCCTTGATAGTACTCAAGGCAAGCTTCCTATCTACAGCCCATTGTAGGAAGTCCAGAATCCTACCTATTACGTATTTACGTGGATGCCATTTCTTGGCCTCACACCAGGCGATGTACGCCTTCCAGATTCTATAGTAGATCTGCCTGGATACCGGCTTCCTGGCATTGATCATGGTAGATACCACAGAATTAGAGAGCCCTCTCTTTTTTAGAATGTGGGCTTCAATAGCCAGGCCGTCAAACCTAGGGCTGGTAAGGAAGGGTGGTATATCGGTCCTTGCGAAAGCAGGTCCGGACGATGTGGGAGAGTCCAAGGACTCCCCACTGACATTTTACAATCTCCACGTACCACGCTCTTCGGGGCCACGCTGGAGCCACCAGAATCACTGGTTTCTTTTCTACCCTGATTCTGCGGAGTAATCGAGGTAACCATTGTGGCGGTGTGAATGCATATATCAGCTTGAACTGATCCCAAGGGAACACTAGGGCATCCGAGCCGCAAGCTAGGGGATCCCTTGTCCGAGAGACAAACCTGTCCACCTTTGCGTTGAATCTGGATGCTAGAAGATCTACATCCGATGTTCCCCACCGCTGACATATTGTCCAGAAAACCTCGGGGTGAAGGGACCCTTCCTCTGGGCATAATTGCTGGCGACTTAGAAAGTCCGCCTTCCAATTCTCCACTCCTGGAATGAATACCGCAGATATGGCTGGGAAATATCTTTCTGCCCATTTCAGGATGTAATTTACTTCCCTCTGGGCTGCACGACTCCTGGTGCCCCCCTGATGATTGATATATGCCACTGCTGTGGCATTGTCTGATTGAATTCTGACAGGGGACCCTTGGAGTTTGGATGTCCATGCTACTAGGGCATACCGGGCTGCTCGTATCTCTAAGAGATTGATGGGCAGGGCCTTTTCTGCATCCGACCATCTGCCCTGGAGAGACTATTGCTCCAGTACTGCTCCCCAGCCTATAAGGCTGGCATCTGTAGTGACCACCTTCCAAGAAATCGGACTGAAGGATTTCCTTTTTTCCAGATTCTGGGGAACCAACCACCAACGGAGGCTCTTGCGAACGGAAGGGGACAAGGACATTGTAAGTCTAGGGCCTGAACTTTTTTGTTCCAGGCCGACAGTATGGCCCCTTGCAAATTCCTTGAATGGAATTGACCGTAGGGTACTGCTTCGAATGATGCCACCATTTTTCCCAGCAGCCTCATGCACAGGCATATGGACGGCTGTCTTTTTTGTACCCACTAAGTGGATCAAATCTTTCAAAGACAACACCTTTCCTCGAGGCAAGAATATTTTTCTCTGGCCTGAATCCAACCTTAGCCCCAAGTATTCCAGACTTTTGACTGGTTTTTAGGGCTGACTTGTCTCGGTTGATAATCCAACCGTGAGATTCCAGATACTTGATTGTCTTGTGAACGACCACGTCTAGTTTTTTCACTGAGTGGTCTATCAGCAACAAGTCATCTAGATATGCCATTATCATTACACCTTGTGTTCTTAGATTGGCCAATAAAGGGCCAGAATTTTTGTAAACACTCGTGGTGCTGTGGCCAAACCGAAGGGTAAGGCTCTGAACTGAAAATGGCGCCCTTCTACTGCAAAGCGTAGAAATTTTTGGTGGACTGGAAAGATGGGAATGTGCAAATAAGCATCTTTGATGTCGATCGCGGCTAACCAATCCTCCCCCTTGTAGGGCAGTGGCCACCGATCGGATCGACTCCATCGGAAAGTCCTGATATACAGGAATTTGTATAGCCCTTTTTAGAATTAATATGGGCCTCCCGTCCGCGTTTGCTTCGGGACTGTAAAGAGGTTTGAGTAAAACCCGAACCCTCATTCTTCCAGGGGAACCTCCAAAATTACTCCTTGGAGCAATAGTTGTTCTAGTGCTAACAGGAGGGACTCTCTCTTCCGGGGATCCCTTGGCACGTTTGACCTCAAAAATGGGAAGGAGGAGAGTCTTTTAACTCCAAACTGTATCCCAAACATACTGCGGAGAGCACCTATCTGTCTTGATCGTGTCCCGCCAGGTCTCTTGCGAACAACTGGAGTCCTCCCCCCACCCGACTGAGTGGGGGCAACCCTTCAATGAATTTAACTTTGGGGGAGGTTTTGTACCTCCCCTGACCCAGGGTTTCTCATTACCCTGCTATTGTCCCTGTTTTTTTACCCCCGGGAATTGACCGAGGAGGCCGTCGGAACTGTTACACAGCCGATGCCCCAGGGACTGGAGAAGCAGGCCTCTTAAAGAGGGACCTCTAACTCTGTTTTTAACCGGCAAGAGCGTATTTTTACCGCTGGAAATTTTCTGGATATATTTGTCCAGGTTTTCCCTGAATAAGCGTTCACCATGAAATGGGACGCTAACCAGCCATTCTTTACAGGGAGCTTCAGCAGACCAGTTTTTGAGCCATAGAAGCCTACGCATATGTACTATAGACAGCGTAAGGCGGGAGGCCTGATGGACTGAATCCTTTATGGCGTCAACCGCAAAGCCTAAGGCTCTAGGTAGATCAGCTAGGGCAAAGCCTGCTGATCTGTCAAGTCCCTCAAGACCTGTTTCAACTGATCCTTCACTGCTTAGCAGACCCCAATAGCTGCTACTGCTGGTTGTGTCACCAAGCTTGCTGTAGAAAGAAGCAGACTTTCATAAGGACTCCAATCTTTTATCTATTGGGTTCTTGAACATTTGGACATTATCCACTGGACATGTCAGTGATTTATACATACAAGAGATGGCTGCGTCCACTGTAGGGACCTTCCATTTTTTTTTTTTTTGATGAACTTCTCCTCCATGGGATAGACCACCGGAAATCTCTTGGGGGAATAAATATTTTCTCAGGACGTTCCCAATCCTGGTAAATAAGCCCTTTCAGTAAAGGGTGAAGTGGAAAAGAACAGACAGTCTGGGGGCTTCTAGCGACCCCAACGAGGATACAGTAGTGGTTGATGGTTCCGCAAGGTGCATTTTTAAATGCTGATCGGACCATGTTAGTCAGAGACTGAACCCATAATCTTTCAGCTTGAGATGCTGAGAAAAAGGTTCCCCCACTGTTGACTCCTCTATAACAGAATCAACCTTATCCTGATCCCCTTCAGGCAGGTCGATCCCTGTATGGGACTGTTGCTCTGCTAACAGGCACTTTGAAGGAGGAGATGGAGATCGGGCGTGCTTTCCCTGACAGGGAGGCAGCGATAAATGTTGAAAATCTCTCTCTAATCCTCCCAAAGCTGAGGAAAAAACCTCCTCTGTTACATACACAGGAGCAGGTGAACTGAGGACAGCCACAGTACCAAGTACCCCTGCGGGGTCTCTATGGTCACTTACCTCTGAACTTCAGGGGAGACTGGTGCAGCAGAAGTATGCCCAAGATCCTCAGAGCCCAATGAGACCCCCTTCGCTTCCTGGAAGATTCAGTTCCGGAGCTTCTGGACGGCATATTCCTAAGCCTAAAGCTGAGGTATTCCAGCCGTAATACACCACTTTTACTGAGAATAGTCTAGCACAATTGCTGCTATATCACAGTTGGTGTCTACTAAAGTGCCTTTCTAGGGGATGCCTGCATCAACCGCCTCTATGTGCCTTTATATTGTTGCTAGCTCTGTCTATGCACTTCAACAGCCAGCTATAATGTGCTTTAAAACACGCTGGACGCCCGCACATGCGCAGTAGCGCCGCGGCGCACACCTGAGCGTCATCCACCCGCTCCGCCCCTTTTTCCAGATCGCCTCTATGAATAGAGGCGCGTGCACGCGCTCGCGCGCGGGCACGTGCGCCTTCGGCGCCTTTTTTGAAAACAACAAGGAGCTAGATGGGAGCCAGGGTCCCTTTGCCGCAGGGCCCGGGGATGGATGAGCGCAGCAACAGGGCAGAGGAGACAGCTTCCCAGGAGAGAACATACCACCTGCCTGGATTTGATTCTGGAAGAAAAAAATCCACATTACAAGAAAAAGAACCATAGCGGCCTCTAGTGTCTAACACAGGTACCGCGGTCTTACATTTTTTTTTTTTCTTGCCTACTATTAAAATTTTTACATTTTCTCAGTAGTAACAGGCATACACAGAATATTAGCGGGAATACCGTTAGGTAACAGACAGAAAGACAAATTAGGCTTGGGGGTCCCCCAATAGAACCAAGTTCCTGGGGGCCCCCACTTACCTGTTCCCCGCCGCAGGACTTTGTTTGGTCCACAAAAGCCCAAACTTCACCTATCACGGCAGGCATTGTAATCAAACCTTCAGGGACCGGGTTCCCAAGGATTCCACTCCCCTGGACCTGTATAGCACCCTGCACAGAAAACATCTTGGTCGTGGGTATGACCAGAGCTCTGGATCCCAGGGTCCAGCTCTCCTAAGAGAAGCATTACAGGCAAAACCTTGCTCTTCTCTGCAAGGCCCGGGTACCGACCGTTTAGCTATGAAGCTTTTTTGGTCGGATCCGGAATAGCTTACTGAGGCCCAAAAGAACCTGTACGCAAGCTCAGTGAAAAACACATGTTTCTTCTTGACCAACACCTTAGACACTGGCAAAAAACTGAGGTGCTCCCGGATGGGAGGGGCTTATATAGGGGAGGGTACTTCCGGTTTTGGAAGTTGCCAGTGCCAGCACCTGACGGTATCTATATAACCCATTAGTAATGACTATGTCGCTCTGTGTCCCGTGATGTACGAGAAAGAAAAGACACAAGTCCATCCAGTCAAACCTGTGTGTGTGTGTGTGTGCGCGCTTATATGTTAATAGTACATCGTATACCCCGTATATCGTGGTCAATAAGGTACCCATCTAATAGTTTTTTGAAATTATCGATGCTCCCCGCTGATACCACTGCTTGTGGAAGAGAATTCCACATCCTTATCGCTCTTACAGTAAAGAACCCTCTATGCAGTTTAAGGTTAAACCGCTTCTCTTCTAATTTTAGTGAATGCCTGCTTGTCTTTTTAAATTCCCTTTCACTGAAAAGTTTTTTCCCTATGCTAGGGTCACCAGTACGGTATTTGTACATTGATATCATATCCCCTCCCAAGCGTCTCCTCTTCAGAGAGAACAAGTTTAATGCTTGTAGTCTTTCCCCATAGCTAAGATCTTCCAGTCCCTTAATTAGCTTTGTTTCCCTTCTCTGGACTCTCTCCAGTTCCAGTACATCCTTCCTGAGGACTGGTGCCCAGAACTGGACGGCATTCTCCAAGTGCGGCCGGACCAGAGTCTTGTAGAGTGGGGGAATTATCGTTTTATCTGTGGAGTGAATCCCTTTTTTAATGCATGCCAATATTCTGTTTGCTTTGCAGCAGCTTGGTATTGCTGAGCCTGTCATCTACTAGGACACCCAGGTCCTTTACCATCCTAGATTCCCCCAGAGGTTCCCCCCTAGCGAGTAGATTGCATTGATATTTTTGGCACCAAATGCATTACTTTACATTTTTCAACATTAAACCTCATTTTCCATGTAGTTGCCCACTCCATCAATTTGTTTAGATCTTCTTGCAAAGTTTCCACATCCTGTGTAGAAGTTATTGCCCTGCTTAGCTTTGTATCGTCCGCAAATACTGAGATTGACCTGTTTTTTTTCCATCCTCCAGATCATTTATGAATAAATTAAATAGGATTGGTCCCAGGACAGAACCCTGGGGGACCCCACTTTCCACACCAGACCATTCCGAGTACTCCCCATTTATCACCACCCTTTGGATTCGCCCCTGTAGCCAGTTATCAATCCATGTACTCACCCTATGGTCCATGCCAACAGACCTTAGTTTGTACAGTAAATGTTTGTGGGGAACTGTATCGAATGCCTTTGCAAAATCCAGATACACCACGTCTACAGACCTTCCTTTATCTAGATGGCAGCTCACTTCTTCATAGACCACCTCAACGTGAATAACCTTCTTGATCCCCTTCAGTCTGGATTTTGCCCTTAAATGGGTTGTAAAAAAACTTAAAAATAATTTTTTTTGGCTGGAGCTACACTTACAAAATGTACCTGTTCCAAATTACAAACAGATTCAACCCAAGAACAAACCTACAGTCCCTGTCTTGTTTGTAACCCGGGGATCGCCTGTAAATATGATCTACTTTTCTATTAATTTACTAATGCTAGCGAATGAGGAGTACAAATAATCAGCGTATATCGGGAGAGAAATGTTCCACTTTAAAGTAATACTAAAGTCTTGTTTTTCTTTTTTTTCAAATTAAAAATAACAAACATGTTATACATGTTTTATACTTGCCTCCCCTGTACAGTGGATTTGCACAGAGCAGCCCGGATCCTCCTCTTTTCTGGTCCCTCTTCAGCGCTCCTGGCCCCTCCCTCCTGTTGAGTGCCCCCACAGCACACACCCTTCCCTGCCTCTTTTTTTCTCTTCTCATTGGCTCACTGACTTTGACAGCAGCGGGAGGCAATGGCGCCACGCTACTGTCTCGGCCAATGAGGAGGGGAGTCCCAGACAGTCTCGTGCAACATTGCTGGATTGAGATGGGGCTCAGGTATGTATTAAGGGGCTGAGGGGGGTGCTGCACACAAGTTTTTTTATCTTAATGCATTGAATGTATTAAGATAAAAAAAAAAAAAAACTTCTTCCTTTACAACCGCTTTAAAGGGGTTGTAAATAAATATATATATTTTTTAAATAACAAACAAATATCATACCTGCCTCCACTGTGCAGTTCGTTTTGCACAGAGTGGCCCTGATCCTCGTCATCTGGGGTCCCCCAACGGCGCTCGCGGCTCCTCCCTGCATCGGAAAACTACCACGCTCTCGAGTCCAGCATTTGTGTCCATGACACAGAATGGCGGATTCGTCCCCACCCCCCGCCTCATTGGATTTGATTGACAGCAGCGGGAGCCAATGGCTGCGCTGCTATCAATCTATACAATCAAGAGCTGAGACCCCGGCCAGAGAGGGTGTGCGCGTCTCTGGCATGGGAACGAACGGGCTCAGGTGAGTCAAACGGGGGGAGGCTGGTCAGTGACAGAAGTTTTTTCACCTTAATGCATAGGATGCATTAAGGTGAAAAAACACGAGGGTTTACAACCCTTTTAACACTCCACAGAAACCACCCTCCTAAAACTATTAAACGATCTACTAACGGCCAAAACCAATGGACACTATACTGTACTCCTACTCCTGGACCTTTCTGCTGCCTTGATATAATTGGCCACCCCCTCTTTCTCAAAAATATCCACGCCTTTGGTCTCCGTGACTGTACTCTTCGCTGGTTCTCTTCCTACTTATCCAACCGCACCTTTAGCATTACTTACAATTCTACCTCCTCCTCTCCTTTTCCTTTCTCTGTCCGGGTTCCCCAAGGTTTTGTTCTTGGACCTCTCCTTCTTATGATCTACACCTCTTCCCTGGGTCAGCTGATAGCCTCCCATGGCTTCCAATACCATCTCTATGCCGATGACACCCAAATTTATCTCTCTACCCCTCACGTGCCCCTTCCCCTGATCTCTCTGTCAAGATTGATGGCACAACTATCAGCCCATCCCCACATGCCAAGGTGTAATCTTGGACTCTGAACTATCCTTTTGGCCCCACGTCCAGTCACTGTCCAAATATTGCTGCCTCAACCTCCGCAACATCTCCAAAATACGCCCCTTTCTAACCAACGACACCACAAAGCTCCTAATTCACTCCCTGGTCATCTCCCGCCTCACCTACTGTAATTGGCTTACCTTAATATAGGCTATCCCCCCTTCAGTCCATTATGAAGGCTGCTGCCAGGCTCATGCACCTTATCAACCACTTAGTGTCTGCTACCTCTCTGCCAATCCCTCCAATGGCTCCCGCTGACCCAATGAATTAAGTTCAAAATATACATTTTAGATTGGAGCCCCTGTTGCACCCTTGGTTGGACATGCATATCCTTGGGAATCACATCAATGTTTTCTGTCTCACCACGGACCCCACCTCGGCTCCCGGTACAGACAATTTTGCTAGCCCATATGCTCCAGTGTACATGCCTTCACATGCTGCTAACGTGTAAGTAGTCCAGGAGATAGATATTTTTACCTTCTCTACTCAACATCATTAGTTGGGTTGCACGATTAGAATTTTTATGTGATATGCTTATGTCTCCTTGCAGATCTAAGTTTACCACACAGCTTCCCCTGAAGAGTGGCATTATTGCCATGAAACGCGTCGGACTTACATTGATGCATCATGTTTACTCATAGGACCATACCTTGTGTTTTAGGATTCTTTTCATGGAGAAATACATTTTTAACAATGTTATGTACAAGTTGACATTTATATGTTTATGGTTTGCAATATGCTGTTAATGTGTTTACTATACTCCATGTATCCACTGCTACATGTTATTGCTGTGTGTTTTAGACAATAAACACATCCATGTTACTTTGTCCAACTTGCTATTTCCCATCATACATACCTCATTCAAAGTCCCAAACCCCCTCTCTACGTGCCAGATATAGGGATGGAGATGCATGGCAACATATGTCTCATCTAAAGTCCCAAAACCCCCTTTTTTTAATCCAGTCATTGTCAAAATCTTGCCCCCCCCAACCTCCACAACATATCCAAAATACGCTGCTTTCTAACCAACGACACCACAAAGCTCCTAATTCACTCTCTGATCATCTCTCGCCTCAACTACTGCAACTCCCTTCTCATTGGCTTACCTTTACATAGACTATTCCCCCTTCAGTCCGTTATGAATTCTGCTGCCAGGCTCATCCACCTTACCAACCACTCAGTGTCTGCTACCTCTCTGCCAGTAATTCCATTGGCTCCCGCTCACCCAATGAGATAAGCCCCCCCCCCGGTAGTGTTGCATGGTTTGCCCCAACCTCACTAACCTTGCTGACTGCAAGTCTTGCTGAACAGCCTGGCTTCTTAATAGAGCTACTGGCAAGATCAACAAATAAATCACAAAAACTCACTGCATCATATATGGCAGTTTTAGCTTTGCCCACAGTTCCTCTTTAAGCAGCAGAATATTACTCATCACATCTCTTGGATTTCTTCCTTTCAGAACTTGGAGATCTATAAACTGACAGCCGAACAGTTCCACACAGCGGCAACCAACGCCGAGCTCCGAGTAAAGTAAGAAAGCTTTATTTGAAGTTGTTGACATTTTCTCTTCTTGCCGAGCTGCAGCCAAATTTTGGAATGTATTTTAAAAATGTCATATGCAGTTTTACGTGTCAAAAGTATGACAAAGTCCATGGCATAAGCCACAGAAACCAATCACACAGTTAAATAGTAGGCAAGGTTGAAAAAAGACACAAGTCCATCAAATCCAGTCTATGTGTCTGATTTTATGTCAATATCACATTGTATATCCCTGTATGTTGTGGTCGTTCGGGTGCTTATCTAATAGTTTTTTTAAATTATCGATGCTCCCCGCTGAAACCACCGCCTGTGGAAGAAAATTCCACATCCTAACCGCTCTTACAGTAAAGAACCCTCTATGCAGTTTAAGGTTAAATCGATTTTCTTCTAATTTTAGTGAATGGCTGCGTGTCTTATTAAATTGCCTTTGTGGAAAAGCTTTATCCCTATTGTGGGGTCACCAGTATGGTGTTTGTACATTTGAAATCATATCCCCTCTCAAGCTTCTCTTCTCCAGAGAGAAAAAGTTCAGTGCTTGTAACCTTTCCTCATCTCTAATATCCTCCAGACCCTTTATTAGTTTTGTTATCCTTCTCTGGACTCTCTCCAGTTCCAGTGCATCCTTCCTGTGGATTGGTGCCCAGAACTAGACAGCATACTCCAGGTGCAGCTGGACCAGAGTCTTGTAGAGTGGGAGAATTATTGTTTTATCTCTGGAGTTAATCCCCTTTTTAATGCATGCCAATATTCTGTTTGCTTTGTTAGCAGCAGCTTGGCATTGCATGCCATTGCTGAGCCTGTCATCTACTAGGACCCCCAGGTCCTTATCCATCCTAGATTCCCTTAGAGGTTCTCCCCCTAGTGAGTAGATTGCATTCATATTTTTGCCACCCAAATGCATTATTTTACATTTTTCAACATTAAACCTCACTTGCCATGTAGTTGCCCACCCCATTAATTTGTTCAGATCTTCTTGCAAAGTTTCCACATCCTGCGGAAAATGTATTGCCCTGCTTAACTTAGTATTGTCCGCAAATACAGAGTTTGAGCTGTTTACCCCATCCTCTATGTCGTTTATGAATAAATTAAATAGGATTGGTCCCAGGACAGAACCCTGGGGGACCCCACTACCCACCCGGGCCATTCTGAGTATTCCCCATTTATCACCACCCTCTGAACTCGCCCCTGTAGCCAGTATTCAATCCATGTACTCACCCTATTGTCCATGCCAACGGACCTTATTTTGTACAGTAAACGTTTATGGGGAACCGTGTCAAATGCTTTTGCAAAATCCAGATACACCACGTCTACGGCAGCTCACCTCCTTTATCTAGATGGCAGCTCACCTCCTCATAGAAGGTTAATAGATTGGTTTGGCAAGAACGATTCTTCATGAATCCATGCTGATTACTGCTAATGATACAATTTTCATTACTAAAATCTTGTATATAGTCCCTTATCATCCCCTCCAAGAGCTTACATACTATTGATGTTAGGCTAACTGGTCTGTAGTTCCCAGGAATGTATTTCGACCCTTTTTTAAATATTGGTGCTACATTGGCTTTTCTCCAATCAGCTGGTACCATTCCAGTCAGTAGACTGTTTGTAAAAATTAGGAACTATGGTCTGGCATATACTTGAATCACTTTTCATCTTACTTCTGTGTACAACTGTCATTGCAATAAGGGGTCAGAGCATAAGAACACAACAAGAGCGCCAGACTAAATGATGGAAGATAAGGAGTGTGGCACCAACAAAAAATTAAGTGAATGGTCAATGCAGCCACTAGATTAGTGGATACTAATAGATAAATGTAAAGTGATATAGGGTGCATAGGACCATGTGTAAAAATAAATAAAAACACATTCTACAATCAATCAACAAAGCAAATATATATAATCCATATATAAACAAAAAGTCTGATAAGTTGTGTCCAGGCAAATTTCTTCGGTATATCCAGTCACCGTGATTTTTCTAACATGTGCAAATAACATTCAATAAAGTGCTTCACCCGAAGTGATAATGGTTGAACTCTCACCAGAAATCTTTGGACACCAAGTGACCCACAAGCATGTAATACCTGGCGTCTGTGGCCTCCAGGGATCGCACGACAGATCACATCAGATAACCATCGATTCTCCCATCCAATCAGCATCAAAGTGTGTATGGTGTCAAGCTCCTATCCCCAGCATCTGCAGATATTTGGCTCCGCTAGACAGAGCCACCAAAAGCCAATATAGTGCAGTAACGTATTTTTAATATTAAAATCAGCACTTACAGTTCATGCATGTATGCCAGATGCAACAGACAATCACGCGCAGCTTGAGGGAAAGTGTGAGCCAGTCTGTCCCCAATGGATCGCTCTATGTGCAGGCAGTATATGTCAGTGTGTGCCTCAGCTGTGCGCTTTAACAATGCGGAAGAGGAGGACTCCTGTACTTTCTATCGAGCCTCGATTTCAATGCATTTCGTGCTTGTCCCGCACGTCATCAGGAAATGGGCTCAGCGCCATCTTACTGGAGCCTATATAGTACTTATTCTATAGGCTCCAGTAAGAAATTTGCCTGGACACAACCTATCAGATTTTTTGTTTATATATGGACTATATATATATTTGCTTTGTTGATTAATTGTAGAATGTGTTCTAATTAATTTTTATAAATGATGGAAGAGTCCAGTAACTTTAATGATTTCTAATATGATCGCATACATTGGGTAATGCGTTTTGGGGGTCAGCACACTCTGCCTTCATTAAGGCTCATGCCGCGTACACACGACCGTTTTTTATGACGAGAAAAATGCAATTTTTTTAATTTGGTCATTTAAAAATGATCGTGTGTGGGCTCCAGAGCATTTTTCACAACGTGAAAAATTACCATGAAAAAATTGGAACATGCTCTAATTTTTCGCGTCGTTTTTCACGCATGCTCAGAATCAAGTATGAGACGGGAGCGCTATTTCTGGTAAAACTAGTGTTCGTATCGGAGATAGCACATTCGTCACGCTGTAACGGACTGAAAAGCACGAGGCTGAAAAGCGCAAATCGTCTCCCAACAAACTTTACTAACGCGAGGGTCAGCAAAAGCAGCCCAAAGGGTGGCGCCATCCGAATGGAACTTCCCCTTTTTATAGTGCCGTTGTACGTTTTTTCTTTGCTCGAGCATTTTTTTTCATGATCGTGTGTAGGCAAGGCAGGCTTGAGAAGAATCACGTCGAGAAAAACGTCGTTTTTTTCAATGACATTAAAAACGGTCGTGTGTACGCGGCATAAGAATCAATACAAGAGATAAAGTGGACTGAGTGGGACAAATAAATGGATGCGTGTTGGATAGAGCTAGCATACATAATAAAACAAGTGTCCCAATGTTATCAGCAGCCTAAGCTTAAAGTGATACTAAAGGCTTATATTTAACCACTTCAGCTCCGGAAGATTTACCCCCCTTCCTGACCAAGCCATTTTTTGCTATACGACACTGCGTTTCTTTAACTGACAATTGCGCAGTCGTGCGATGCTGTACCTAATTAAAACTGTTGTCCTTTTTTTCCCTATAAAATACAGACATACCCCACTTTTAAGTACACAATGGAGTTTATTTACTAAAGCTGGAAAGCGCAAAATCAGGCTCACTTCCGCATATAAACCAATGAGATTCTAAGCCCGGCTTGTTCAATTAAGCCTGGTAATAAAACCTGGAAGCTTGTTTGTTTATATGCAGAAGTGAGCCTGATTTTGCACTTTACAGCTTTAGTAAATAAACCCCATTGTGTACTTAAAAGTGGGGTATGCCTGTAGAGCTTTTTTTTTGGTGGTATTTGATCACCTCTGCGGTTTTTTTTTGCGCTATAAACAACTATGTGTGATTAACCTAAAATCGGTTCTGATATCGCTGTTTTACTAACCTGACAGAATATTATTCTAAATAGGAAACCTTCATTTTGTTTGCAAATATTAAAGATTCCAACTACCAGCAAGAATAAGTCCTTACGTTTAAAGAGCACCTGTCAATTCAGATCCATCATGGCAGCGCCTGTTAGCGGGCATCCACCCACCTTCATGTCACTGCTGCATCACCAGCCTTCCCATTAAAGTGAATGAGACTGTCGGTGAGTCAACAGCGGGTCAGAGGAGGAGCCGCTGCAGGACAGAGATGACGGTTGCTCTTTAAAAGCTATGATTTAAATCGGGTTGATTTAAATGAGGCCTTTTTTTACTCGTGATTTAAATCATAATTTAAATAGTCTTGATTTAAATCAAATCCACCCTGATTGAACGAAAAAATAAATACTAGTCTGTACGGGGCTTTAGTGTACAGGACCATTCACAAAGCGCCACGCATGCTCATGCTTGCACAGCAGGAAGGAAGCTGTGATTCCTCAGGAAGTCACAGCCAACTCCCATATCCAAGATGGCGGCGCCATGGACTGGCAGAGGTAAAAAGAACTGGCTGCAGGAAGGAAGACAGCAGTGAACTCCAGGCACTGTAAGTACCTGATTTTTAAAAGTCAGCAGCTTCATATTTGTACAAACAAAAAAAACTGAATTTCCTCCTTTAGTCTTTGTTCACATTGTTGAATGCCTGAAGGAGCGCATGCGTTTCAGGTGTGTTCCAACATGCTGTGTGGAGGGCAGCCCATTATTTTAATGGATTGCCTTACCCACAAAAAACAGTTTTACAAAATGACTTTCCCGACCATTTTGTAAAATTGCACAGCACTGAACTGCGTGGCACTGCAGCACCATGCAGTTTGGGGCGTTTGCGGATGCGTAGGAGTGCCATTAAACATTAAAAGGGTTGTAAAGGTTTGTTTTTTATTTTCTAAATAGGTAGCTTTTAAGCTAGTGCATTGTTGGTTCACTTACCTTTTTCCTTCGATTTCCCTTCTAAATTTTTTTTTTCTTTGTTTTCTTTGTCTGAATTTCTCACTTCCTGTTCCTCCTCAGTAAGCTGTTCTGGCTGACTCCACACCACTCGGATGATGGTGTGAAGTTTACTGAGGAGAGACAGGAGGTGAGAAATTCAGACAAAGAAAAAACCCCTTTAATGGTATTTTTGCTAAAAAAAACCAGCACATTCCTCTGCATTATTTGATGTTTGTTCCAGACACGCATAGCTGTAAACTAAGACCCCCTTTCACACTGTGGCAGTTTTCAGGGGTTTTAGCGCTAAAAATAGCACCTGTAAAGCATCTGAAAAATGCCTCTCATGCCTCCCCAGTGTGAAAGCCCGAGTGCCTTCACACTGGGGGGCGGTGCGCTTGCGGGACGGGAAAAAAAAGTCCTGCAAGAAGCATCTTTGGGGCGGTTTGGGAGGGCTGTAAAAAAGCGGCCGAAAGACGCCGGTAAAGCGCCGCTAAAACTAGCGGCGCTTAACCGCTTCATCCCCAGAAGATTTTACCCCCTTCCTGACCAGAGCACTTTTTGCGATTCGGCCCTGCGTCGCTTTAACTGACAATTGCTGCACCCAAACAAAATTTGCGTACTTTTTTTCCCACAAATAGAGCTTTCTTTTGGTGGTATTTTATCACCTCTGCGGTTTTTATTTTTTGCGCTATAAACAAAAGAACAGCGCCAATTTTGAAAAAAAAAACAATATCTTTTACTTTTTGCCATAACAATTATCCCAATTTTTTTTTCCTCAGTTTAGGTTGATATGTATTCTTCTACATATTTTTGGTAACATTTTTTTCAATAAGCGTATATTGATTGGTTTGCGCAAAAGTTATAGCGTCTACAAAATAGGGGATAGAATTATGGCATTTTTATTATTATTTTTTTTACTAGTAATGGCAGTGATCTGCAATTTTTATTGGGACTTCGACATTATGGCGGACACATCGGACACTTTTGGCACATTTTTGAGACCATTGACAATTTTGCAGCGATCAGTGCTATAAAAATGTACTAATTACTGTAAAAATGTCACTGGCAGGGAAGGGGTTAACACTAGGGGGCGATCAAGGGGTGAAATGTGTTCCCTAGTGTGTGTTCTAACTGAAGGGGGATGGGACTGACTAGGGGAAATGACAGATCGCTGTTCATACTTTATATGAACAGGCGATCAGTCATTTCTCCACTGAGAGAACAGGGAGCTATGTGTTTACACACACGGCTCCCGATTCTCGCTGTGTCACGAGCGATCGCGGGTGCCCGGCGGTCATCGCGCCCACCGGGCACTCGAATCGGCTCCGGGGGCGAGCAGCGGGCTTCCAAGCGCGCCCCTAGTGGCCACAGGGCGAAGCGACTTAACATAACGTAGTTTCACACAGCCGTGCCATGTTGCCGCAGTAAAACTGCGCCGGCTGGTCGGCAAGTGATTAACTGCTAACAGACCCGCCGCCCCAGTGTGAAAGGGGTCTAAGGGTTAAAGAAATAACAGAAGAAAAAAATGCCTAAGATAGGTGTCAAGAAGCATTAAATTTGTATATTAAGGTACAAACACATGTGCACAGAGCCTCATGCAGTTTTTACACACAGACATGAATAGAGCCTGTAGGCCATTTCAGACGAGCGACACTTCACCAGCAATAGAATTTTTTTTTTTTATAACATATTGAATTGGAATGCACAGTGTCGGTTTTCATTCACGGATACAAATAATCTTGGACTTTGCGTTTTGCACAATATCCAAGCATCATTTCTGTGCACACATATTTACTGCCATATTGAATATTTACACGTTGTATTTATCTCAGGCAAACACAATTAACCGACGTTCTTTGTTAGAATGCAAAGAGTTTTCCTATATAATTATATCACAGTGTGGTGGGTATACAATTATTATTAAAAAAGATCCCATTGACATAGCAGTTGATGTTCGTTCATGGGCAGAGTCATAATAAATTTTAATATAGCTGTACAATATCAAGGAAAATGTGAAGCGATCTCCCATATGCAGAGAAGACAGCCCCAAGATATCCGGGATTCTGGTGAATCCATTTAATGCAAACAATGGATATAAAAAGTCTACACACCCCTGTTAAAATGTCAGGTTTCTGTGATGTAAAAAAATGAGACAAAAATAAATCATTTCAGAACTTTTTCCACCTTTTAATGTGACCTATAAACTGTACAATTGAAAATTAACTGAAATCTTTTAGGGGGAGGGGGGAGTAAAAATAAAATAATGTGGTTGCATAAGTGTGCACACCATCGGATGTGTTCAGAATTAAGCAATCCTATTCATGTTAAGGCCTCATGCCCACGGACGTTTTTACAGCCGCGTTTTTGAGCGTTTTTTACAGCTTAAAAACGCCTGTACATGTTAGTCTATAGCTTCATGCCCACCTAGGCGTTTATGAGCTGCAAATAGCATAGGCGTTTTTAAGCTGTAAAAAAAAACCCAGGACCAGTGCGTTCCTCGGCGTCGGCGTTGGGCATAAAAAAATGCGAAGCGTTAAACGCTCAAAAACGCGCAAAAATGCGCGAAAACGCGTTTTTGAGCTCCGACGTTTTCTTTATAAAAATATACGGTCAAAAAATGTATACAATAACATGGACAGGCGTTTTTAAGCTGTAAAAAACGCGGCTGTAAAAACGTCCATGGGCATGAGGCCTAAATAGGAGTCAGTACACACCGGCCATCATTTAAAGTGCCTCTGATTAACCCTGAATAAAGTTCAGCTGTTCTAGTAGGTCTTTCCTGACATTTCCTTAGTCACATCCTACAGCAAAAACCATGGTCCACAGAGAGCTTCCAAAGCATCAGATGGATCTCCTTGTTAAAAGGTATCAGTCAGAAGAAGGGTACATAAGAATTTCCAAGGCATAAGATATACCATGGAACACAGTGAAGACGGTCATCTTCAAGTGGAGAAAATATGGCACAATAGTGACATTACCAAGAACTGGACGTTCCTCCAAAATGAATGAAAAGACAAGAAGAAAACTGGGCATTAAAGGAGCTACAGGAAAATCTGGCAAGTACGGGCTGTGTGGTGCATGTGACCACAATCTCCCGTATTCTTCATATGTCTGGGCTATGGGGTAGAGTGGCAAGACTTTTATTTACGAAGAAAAACATCCAAGCCTGGCTTCGGGTTTTTTTCACAAAATTTTCATATTAACAGGTTATTTCTCTCACATGGCATAGGCATACTTGCAACTACACCCCAAAACATATTCTGCTACTCCTCCTGAGTATGGCGATACCACATGTGTGAGACTTTTCCACAGCCTTTTAACATGCGGGGAGCAACGTCAGGTGTTCTAGGGACATAAATTACACATCTTATTTCCTGACTACCTATTACACTTTTGTGGGGCACTGATGAGCATTGCAGTGGCACTGATGTGGCACAGATGAGCACTGTGATGGCACTGATATGGCACTAATGTGGCACGGATGAGCACTGATGTGGCACAGATTAGCACTGATGTGGCACAGATTAGCACTGATGTGGCACAGATTAGCACTGATGTGGCACAGATGAGCACTGATGTGGCACAGATGAGCACTGATGTGGCACAGATGAGCACTGTGATGGCACTGATGTGGCACGGATGAGCACTGTGATGGCACTGATGTGGCACAGATGAGGCACAGATGAGCACTGTGATGGCACTGATGTGGCACAGATGAGCACTGTGATGGCACTGATGTGGCACTGATGAGCACTGTGATGGCACTGATGTGGCACAGATGAGCACTGTAATGGCACTGAAGTGGCACGGATGAGCACTGTGATGGCACTGATGTGGCACAGATGAGCACTGTGATGGCACTGATGAACACTGATGGGGCACTGTGATGGCACTGATGTGGCACATATGAGCACTGATGTGACACGGATGAGCACTGATGTGACACGGATGAGCACTGTGATAGCACGGATGGCAGTGATGCAGGATGGATGAGCACTGTGATGGCACTGATGGGCACTGTGATGGCACTGCTTTGGTACTCTGATGGCACTGAGAGGGCACTGATAGGGCACAGAGATGGCTCTGAGATGGCACTAATGGGGCACTGAGATGGCTCTGATGGCACTGATGGAACTGATTTGGCAGGACTCTGGTGACGCTCTGATTTGGCACTGAGATGGCTCTGATTTGGCACTGATGGGGCACGAAGATGGCTCTGATGGCACTCGTTTCACTGATGATGCAGCCATCTCACGCTGCTGCGCTGTCTCCCTCCTCTCCTCACACAGTGTAAGGAGAGGAGAGAGCTGAACCAGACATGACGCCGGTTTGTAGACAAAGTGATCGTCCCGTTATTGGACGGAGCAATCACGTGGTAAAGGGCCACTGTGATTGGTCCTTTACCCCGATTCGTGATGCGCTGGGTCCCGAGGACCCAGTTATCACGAACACTGCCGGCTGCATGACCCAGGGGGCACGCGAGAAGAACAACGACCTCCCAGAACTAGCTGGCTACGCTGTAGCCATCATTCGGTTATAGCACGGTCGGCAAGTGATTAAACCCATTTTTCTTTCTCGTACATCACGGGACACAGAGCGACATAGTCATTACTAATGGGTTATATAGATACCGTCAGGTGCTGGCACTGGCAACTTCCAAAACCGGAAGTACCCTCCCCTATATAAGCCCCTCCCATCCGGGAGCACCTCAGTTTTTTGCCAGTGTCTAAGGTGTTGGCCAAGAAGAAACATGTGTTTTTCACTGAGCTTGCGTACAGGTTCTTTTGGGCCTCAGTAAGCTATTCCGGATCCGACCAAAAAAGCTTCATAGCTAAACGGTCGGTACCCAGGCCTTGCAGAGAAGAGCAAGGTTTTGCCTGTAATGCTTCTCTTAGGAGAGCTGGACCCTGGGATCCAGAGCTCTGGTCATACCCACGACCAAGATGTTTTCTGTGCAGGGTGCTATACAGGTCCAGGGGAGTGGAATCCTTGGGAACCCGGTCCCTGAAGGTTTGATTACAATGCCTGCCGTGATAGGTGAAGTTTGGGCTTTTGTGGACCAAACAAAGTCCTGCGGCGGGGAACAGGTAAGTGGGGGCCCCCAGGAACTTGGTTCTATTGGGGGACCCCCAAGCCTAATTTGTCTTTCTGTCTGTTACCTAATGGTATTCCCGCAAAATTCTGTGCATGCCTGTAACTACTAAAAAAATGTAATAATTTTTAATGGTGGTCAAGAAAAAAAAAAAATATATATTTTTTTATATATATTTAAGATATTAGACTGCGGTACCTGTGTTTGTCCACTAGAGGCCGCTGTGGAATGTTTTCTTGTCATGTGGACTAGTTTCTTCTCAGCAGAGCAAGTCCAGGCAGATGGTGAGTTCTCTTATGGGAAACTGCTTCCTCTGCCATGTTGCAATGCTCGTCCATCCCCCGGCCTGCGGCAAAGAGGGGCCCTGGCTCTTGTCCCTAGTCTCCATTTTTCAAAATTAGCGCCGAAGGCGCACGTGGCCGCGCGCGTGCACGCGCCTCTATATATAGAGGTGAGCCAGGAAAGGGGGCGGAGCCTGGGGGATGACGCTCTGTGTGCGCCGCAGCGCTTCTGCGCATGTGCGGGCGTCCCAGCATGTAAAAACCACAGTTTTGTGTGGTGAGCTGGCTATGAAGTACAGAGACAGAGCTGGCAACATTTAAAAAAAGGGCATACAGCAAGCGGTTGATACAGGCATCCCCTAGAAAGGCACATTAGTAGACACCAACTGTGATATAGCAGCAATTGTGCTAGACTATTCTCAGTAAAAGTGGTGTATTACGGCTGGAATACCTCAGCTTTAGGCTTAGGAATATGCCGTCCAGAAGCTCCGGAACTGAATCTTCCAGGAAGCGAAGGGGGTCTCATCGGGCTCGGAGGATCTTGGGCATACTTCTGCTGCACCAGTCTCCCCTGAAGTTCAGAGGTAAGTGACCGTAGAGACCCCGCAGGGGTACTTGGTACTGTGGCTGTCCTCAGTTCACCTGCTCCTGTGTATGTAACAGAGGAGGTTTTTTCCTCAGCTCTGGGAGGATTAGAGAGAGATTGTCAATATTTATCGCTGCCTCCCTGTCAGGGAAAGCACGCCCGATCTCCGTCTCCTCCTTCAGAGTGCCTGTTAGCAGAGCAACAGTCCCATACAGGGATCGACCTGCCTGAAGGGGATCAGGATGAGGTTGATTCTGTTATAGAGGAATCAACAGTGGGGGAACCTTTTCTCAGCATCTCAAGCTGAAAGATTATGGGTTCAGTCTCTGACTAACATGGTCCGATCAGCATTTAAAAATGCACCTTGCGGAACCATCAACCACTACTGTATCCTCGTTGGGGTCGCTAGAAGCCCCCAGACTGTTTGTTCTTTTCCACTTCACCCTTTACTGAAAGGGCTCATTTACCAGGATTGGGAACGTCCTGAGAAAATATTTATTCCCCCAAGAGATTTCCGGTGGTCTATCCCATGGAGGATAAGTTCATCAAAAAAAATAAAAAATGGAAGGTCCCTACAGTGGACGCAGCCATCTCTTGTATGTATAAATCACTGACATGTCCAGTGGATAATGTCCAAATGTTCAAGAACCCAATAGATAAAAGATTGGAGTCCTTATGAAAATCTGCTTGGTGATACAACCAGCAGTAGCAGCTATTGGGGTCTGCTAAGCAGTGAAGGATCAGTTGAAACAGGTCTTGAGGGACTTGACAGATCAGCAGGCGTTGCCCTAGCTGATCTACCTAGAGCCTTAGGCTTTGCGGTTGACGCCATAAAGGATTCAGTCCATCAGGCCTCCCGCCTTATGCTGTCTATAGTACATATGCGTAGGCTCCTATGGCTCAAAAACTGGTCTGCTGAAGCTCCCTGTAAAGAATGGCTGGTTAGCGTCCCATTTCATGGTGAACACTTATTCAGGGAAAACCTGGACAAATATATCCCGAAAATTTCCAGCGGTAAAAATACGCTCTTGCCGGTTAAAAACAGAGTTAGAGGTCCCTCTTTAAGAGGCCTGCTTCTCCAGTCCCTGGGGCATCGGCTGTGTAACAGTTCCGATGGCCTCCTCGGTCAAATCCCGGGGGTAAAAAACAGGGACAGTAGCAGGGTAATGAGAAACCCTGGGTCAGGGGAGGTACAAAACCTCCCCCAAAGTTAAATTCATTGAAGCCCCCACTCAGTCGGGTGGGGGGAGGACTCCAGTTGTTCGCAAGAGACCTGGCGGGACACGATCAAGACAGATAGGTGCTCTCCGCAGTAGGTTTGGGATACAGTTTGGAGTTAAAAGACTCTCCTCCTTCCCATTTTTAAGGTCAAACGTGCCAAGGGATCCCCGGAAGAGAGAGTCCCTCCTGTTGGCACTAGAACAACTATTGCTCCAAGGAGTAATTATGGAGGTTCCCCTGGAAGAATGAGGGTTCGGGTTTTACTCAAACCTCTTTACAGTCCCGAAGCAAACGCGGACGGGAGGCCCATATTAATTCTAAAAGGGCTATACAAATTCCTGTATATCAGGACTTTCCGATGGAGTCGATCCGATCGGTGGCCACTGCCCTACAAGGGGAGGATTGGTTAGCCGCGATCGACATCAAAGATGCTTATTTGCACATTCCCATCTTTCCAGTCCACCAAAAATTTCTACGCTTTGCAGTAGAAGGGCGCCATTTTCAGTTCAGAGCCTTACCCTTCGGTTTGGCCACAGCACCACGAGTGTTTACAAAAATTCTGGCCCTTTATTGGCCAATCTAAGAACACAAGGTGTAATGATAATGGCATATCTGGATGACTTGTTGCTGATAGACCACTCAGTGAAAAAACTAGACGTGGTCGTTCACAAGACAATCAAGTATCTGGAATCTCACGGTTGGATTATCAACCGAGACAAGTCAGCCCTAAAAACCAGTCAAAAGTCTGGAATACTTGGGGCTAAGGTTGGATTCAGGCCAGAGAAAAATATTCTTGCCTCGAGGAAAGGTGTTGTCTTTGAAAGATTTGATCCACTTAGTGGGTACAAAAAAGACAGCCGTCCATACGCCTGTATATGAGGCTGCTGGGAAAAATGGTGGCATCATTCGAAGCAGTACCCTACGGTCAATTCCATTCAAGGAATTTGCAAGGGGCCATACTGTCAGCCTGGAACAAAAAAGTTCAGGCCCTAGACTTACAATGTCCTTGTCCCCTTCCGTTCGCAAGAGCCTCCGTTGGTGGTTGGTTCCCCAGAATCTGGAAAAAAGGAAATCCTTCAGTCCGATTTCTTGGAAGGTGGTCACTACAGATGCCAGCCTTATAGGCTGGGGAGCAGTACTGGAGCAATAGTCTCTCCAGGGCAGATGGTCGGATGCAGAAAAGGCCCTGCCCATCAATCTCTTAGAGATACGAGCAGCCCGGTATGCCCTAGTAGCATGGACATCCAAACTCCAAGGGTCCCCTGTCAGAATTCAATCAGACAATGCCACAGCAGTGGCATATATCAATCATCAGGGGGGCACCAGGAGTCGTGCAGCCCAGAGGGAAGTAAATTACATCCTGAAATGGGCAGAAAAATATGTCCCAGCCATATCTGCGGTATTCATTCCAGGAGTGGAGAATTGGAAGGCGGACTTTCTAAGTCGCCAGCAATTAGGCCCAGAGGAAGGGTCCCTTCACCCCGAGGTTTTCTGGACAATATGTCAGCGGTGGGGAACATCGGATGTAGATCTTCTAGCATCCAGATTCAACGCAAAGGGGGACAGGTTTGTCTCTCGGACAAGGGATCCCCTAGCTTGCGGCTCGGATGCCCTAGTGTTCCCTTGGGATCAGTTCAAGCTGATATATGCATTCACACCGCCACAATGGTTACCTCGATTACTCCGCAGAATCAGGGTAGAAAAGAAACCAGTGATTCCGGTGGCTCCAGCGTGGCCCCGAAGAGCATGGTACGCGGAGATTGTAAAATTTCAGTGGGGAGTCCTTGGACTCTCCCACGTCGTCCGGACCTGCTTTCGCAAGGACCGATATACCACCCTTCCTTACCCAGCCCTAGGTTTGACGGCCTGGCTATTGAAGCCCACATTCTAAAAAAGAGAGGGCTCTCTAATGCTGTGGTATCTACCATGATCAATGCCAGGAAGCCGGTATCCAGGCAGATCTACTATAGAATCTGGAAGGCGTACATCGCATGGTGTGAGGCCAAGAAATGGCATCCACATAAGTACGTAATAGGTAGGATTCTGGACTTCCTACAGTGGGCTGTAGATAGGAAGCTTGCCTTGAGTACTATCAAGGGTCAGATTTCGGCCTTGTCAATATTTTTTCAAAGGACCTTGGCTTCGCATTCACTAGTCAAAGCCTTTATACAAGGAGTGATGCGTATTAGTCCTCCGGTTAATATTCCCATATGTCCATGGGATCTAAACTTGGTTCTGTCGGTTCTACAGAAACAACCATTTGAACCATTACAGCATATTTCCTTGGTGCTTCTCACCAGGAAATTGATTTTTCTAGTAGCCATTTGTTCGGCTAAAAGAGTATCGGAATTAGCAGCTATGTCCTGTAAGGAGCCATATCTGGTTATCCATAAGGACAGAGTAGTGTTACGTCCTCATCCAGCCTTTCTTCCTAAGGTGGTATCGAGGTTTCATTTGAACCAAGATGTGGTTCTTCCTTCTTTTTTCCCCAAACCTACTTCGGTAGAGGAAAAGTTATTGCATTCTTTGGATGGTAGTAAGAGCAGTTAAAGCTTATCTAAAAGCCACTGCTCAGATTCGCAGAACGGATACTTTGTTTATTCTGCCGGAAGGCCCCAGAAAGGGTCAGGCAGCGTCAAAATCTACTTTAGCCAAGTGGATTCGACAGGTCATTATGCAAGCTTATGGCTTGAGAAGGAGACCGCCTCCATTCAAAGTTAGAGCGCACTCCACGAGAGCAGTTGGAACTTCATGGGCAGTGCATCACCAGGCCTCCCTGGCTCAAATCTGTAAGGCCGCAACATGGTCTTCAGTTCACACGTTTACTAGGTTCTACCAGGTGGACGTTAGAAGTCAGGAGGATGTCGCCTTTGGGCGCAGTGTGTTGCAGGCCGCAAAAGATCCTCATGTCTGATAGCGCTCAGCTTATATATGGTGTATCCCCCCCCTCATTTGGCATTGCTTTAGGACATCCCATTAGTAATGACTATGTCGCTCTGTGTCCCGTGATGTACGAGAAAGAAAATAGGATTTTTATAACAGCTTACCTGTAAAATCCTTTTCTTGGAGTACATCACGGGACACAGAGCTCCCGGCCCTCTTTGGGGACACTTATTGCTTTGCTACAAAACTGAGGTGCTCCCGGATGGGAGGGGCTTATATAGGGGAGGGTACTTCCGGTTTTGGAAGTTGCCAGTGCCAGCACCTGACGGTATCTATATAACCCATTAGTAATGACTATGTCGCTCTGTGTCCCGTGATGTACTCCAAGAAAAGGATTTTACAGGTAAGCTGTTATAAAAATCCTATTATACAGTGGCAGGAACCCACATATGACAAACCTAATCGGTTATTTTAATTTGTTTCAGATCGGGCAAGCACATAGCTAGCTGTTGGTAGATCTGAAAGAAGATTGTTCAAATAGATTACATACTATAGGGTCAGTGTTCTGTTTCAAATGCCACTTTATGCATTGACATACCTCCATAAACCTAGTCTATCTGGACAGTATGGTCACATACTGACATGACAACATCCACAGGCCACTGAAAGTGTTACTAAAGGTTAAAAAAAAACAAAAAAACATGTTATACTTACTTACCGGCTCTGTGTAATAGTTATGCACCGAGCAGCCCTAATCCTCCTCGGGTCCCCTGCTGGCACTCCTGGCCCCACCTCCCTGCTGGGTGCCCCCAGAGCAAGCTGCTTGCTCTGGGGGCACTCGTGCGTGCTCACTCCTGAGCCGCCTCTGTGTGTCTATAAGAAACTTAGAGCGTGGCTCTGCCCCGTCCCCCGCTCCCTCCTCGCTGGCTGTGATATTGACAGCAGCGGGAGTGTCTCAGCCAATGAGGAGAGAGACCCGGGAGAGCCAATGCGCTCGTGCACATCGCTGGATCTCCATGAGGATCAGGAAAGTAAGTGATTGACAGTCAGCAGCTCTATGCTTGGGGAGCTGTGAGAACCGAGCCATTTGCGGTGTTCGATCGCTCGGTTCTCAGCGCAGAGGCGGCGGGGGACAGATGCAGCATCGGACCCATGCTGCATTCACCTAGCTAAGTATGAAACTGCAAAAAAAAAACATACCGTATATACTCGAGTATAAGCCGACCCGAATATAAGCCGAGGCACCTAATTTTACCATAAAAAACTGGGAAAATTTAGTATAAGCCTAGGGTGTCCATCTGCATGCCTCACTGTGCCTCACTTTGCCTCACTGTGTCCATGTGCATGCCTCACTGTGCCTATGCCTCACTGTGCCCATGCCTCACTGTGCCCATGACTAGACTGATGTTTAACATGGGAGTCTATGGAAGAGGTGCCCGGCTTTGAAAAATCGGTGCTCCCTGCCTGTAGGTCCCCCAGACAACAAGTTTAGCACACTTATAAAGAAGAAATGGCGCTATATGTGTGTCAAGTTTCGGGTCCAGGAGACCTACGACCGGCCAGTACCGGGTCCCCAAATTCACCAGAGGAATTACCGTTTAACATGGGAGTCTATGAAAGGGGTGCCCGGCTTTGAAAAATCGGTGCTCCCCGGCCGTAGGTCCCCTGGACAACAATCTTTGCACACTTGTAGAGAAAGAGTGATACTATATGTGTGCTAAGTTTGGGGTACAGAGGACCTACGGCCGGCCTGTACTGGGTCCCCAAATTCTGGGAGATCAGGCGCAAAAGGTGACTCGAGTATAAGCCGAGGGGGGCATTTTCAGCACAAATAAAGTGCTGAAGAATTCGGCTTATACTCGAGTATATACGGTACTTCTCTTTTAAAGCCAATGCAATTTTTTTCCGATAATTGCAATACAGAGGATGTCTGTCTAGTCTTTTGACGTGTAAGAAAACCGTAAAGTCCTCTCTCTGTAAAGCACTGACTGAGGGAATGGAAGAAGCTGGGAGGGACTAGCTAGGACTGAGCTTTCTAGTGCCAAACGGGAGGTACAGGACAGAGGGGGATACCAAATCACATAAGTAAACAAGTTGTAGTGGTACAAAACCAGCACTAGATGTCAGCCTATTACATAAAAATAGTAAACTTATGCCGTTCAATACAACACAGAAAAAATACATATAAGTGGAACAGAACAGTCAGCAGTACCTCTTTCTACTCTGGAAAAATTAAGTAGAAAGTTTTGATTGGAGTTGAACTTAAAGTGTTTTGTAAGCCTTCGTTTTTTTTTTTTATAATATTATTTAAAATAACAAACATGTCTTATTTGCCTCCACTGTGCAGCTCCTCGACTTTTGGGGTCCCTTGCCGGCTTTCGCGGCTCCTCCCCGCATCAGATAACCCCCCCTAGGAGAAGCACTCTCCCGGGGGGGGGGGTTACCTTGCGGGCGCGCTCCATAGACACGAATACCGGACTCGGCTCCGCCCCCGGCGGACTGCGGGAGCCAATGGCTGCGCTGCTATCAATCTATCCAATCAAGAGCAGGGACCCCGTGCAGAGAGGGACAGTGCGTCTCCGCCGAGGGAAATACGGGGCTCAGGTAAGTAAAATGGGGGGGCTGTGGGGCCGGTCATAGGGTGCATTAAAGTGAAAAAACACGAGGGTTTACAAACCCTTTAAAGATAACATTTACATAAAGAGGACAGCAGGCAATGTATTGAAAGCTGACTCTAGGTGGATGTAAAAGAAGCAACATAATTCTCATCACCGTGCTGCTTCTCCTTTACTTTCACAGACTGGGGGAGAGTCCAAGACAACCTGGGCTCAGAGGAAATGGGTAAATAATACTAAGCATCATTTAAACGTAAAGACTGGGGACATCTAGTGGTGTAAAATAAGTACTATGGGGGGGGGGGGGGGCGCACGATTGTTGGTGAATATTGCAGCAAAAGCTGCTTTTACTTGTTTTTTTTCATCTTTGAATGGATCAGTCATGTTTTTTAAAACACACATTCAGAATTGAATCTGTGGTTTCTGGCAGCTGATGAATAAATTGTTGGGGAGCTGTGCAAGACTTCTCTATGCAAAGTGTTCATATCGGATCCCCTGCTGGTTGTAATGCAGACCATGAAGGAAGGGGGGTGGGGGGGGGGGAATAACTACCTTGATATTCTTTTTAGAATGTGTATTTTCACTTGTCTTTAATAATTGGCTTTTTCCTTGATTGAGAATCACGCTGTATTCTCTTAATTACTGATAAAATCTGTTGCTCAAACCTCTCTGCGCCTTCATCTTTGATATAGTCCTGAGATTTAGTTTGAGACGTGAAAGAGCAGCGCTTCAGGTGTTCTGTGCGTTTTGTTGTAATATAGAAAGTCTTAAGTAACACGTTTAATTACTCCCTTGTGGTAGTCGCATACGCTAGCCATCAAAGGTAATAAAAATAGTTTAGTATGTAAATAGGATACATTGTAACTGCTAACAGATCTCTTTATCTTACTGTTCACAGAAGACAATTATCGTATACGGTCTTATTCTATATGCACAGGGGGCTTAATGAGAACCTGTAACTTTCTACACAACGTAAAGTTTTTTTTTTTTATTCTTATGCTGCGTACACACGACCGTTTTTCATGACGAGAAACATGCCATTTTTTAAATTGGTCGTGAAAAACGATCGCGTGTGGACGAGAAAAATGGGCATTAAAAATTTAGAACCTGCTCTATTTTTTCTCGTTGTTTTTCACGTCGTCGTTTTTCTCGTCGTGAAAAGCGGTCGTGTGTACGCTTTAACGACGGGGGGGAAACGCGCATGCTCAGAAGCAAGTTATGAGACGGGAGCGCTCGTTCTGGTAAAACTAGCGTTCGTAATGAAGATAGCACATTCGTCATGCTGTAACGGAACTGAAAAGCACAGAGACTGAAAAGCGCGAATCGTCTCTCACCAAACTTTTACTAACACGCGGTAACACGAAATCCGCAAAAGCAGCCCAACGGGTGGCGCCATCCGAATGGAACTTCCCTTTTATAGTGTTGTCGTACGTCAACGCTTTGCTCGAGCATTTTTTTTCATGATAGTGTGTAGGCAAGGCAGGCTTGAGAAGAATCACGTTGAGAAAAACGTCGTTTTTTTCCATGACATTAAAAACGGTCGTGTGTACGCGGCATCAAAGTGGTTTTAAAGGCTAAAGGTATTTTTTAACTTAAAGGGGTTGTAAATCCCTGCGGTTTTTCACCTTAAAGCGGAAGCTCACCAGAATTTTTTTTTTTTAAAAGCCAGCAGCTGCAAATACTGCAGCTGCTGACTTTTAAAAAAAGGACACTTACCTGTCCGGGTCGCCCGGAGTCTGCTCCCGGCAGTGGTGCAAATACCTGTTTTATACAGGTATCTGCACCCCCTCCCCCTGAAAAGTGCCAAATGTGACACCGGAGGGGGGGAGGGTTCCGAAAAGCGAAGGTTCACTTTTGTGTGAACCTCCGCTTTAATGCATTCTTTGTATTTAGGTAAAAAACCTTTTGTGCTGCAGCAGCCCCCCAGACCCCCCTTTTTCTTACCTGAACCAGATCGTTCCATCAACGGGCAACTTCAGCCGCTGTCTCGGGTCCTCAATGGATAGATTGATAGCAGACATATATAATATTATTATAATGCAGGATTTATATAGCACCAACAATTTAATCAGCGCTTTACAACATTAGGGCAGATGGTTCAAATACAATACAATTCAATACAGAAGGAATCGGAGGGCCCTGCTCATTAGAGATTACAATCGAGGGTCAAGTGGTACAAAAGGTAATAACTGTTGGGGATGAGCTGATGGAGAAAATAAAAGTACAGTTGTTAGGTGGGGGCAGGATAAGCCTGTCCTGAAGAGAAGAGTTTTCAGGGATCAGCTTAAAGTGGACAGTGTGGGAGATAGTTGGACAAATTGGGGTAGGGAGTTCCATAGCATGGGAGTGGCTCAGAAGAAGTCCTGGAGGCGGGCATGGGAGGAGGATACAAGGGAGCTAGTGAGCAGGAGATCTTGGGGAAAAACGAAGAGAACTATTTTGTTGGTATTTTAAAACTAGGTAGTGATGTAGCTGGGAAGTTGTGTAAATTGTTCGTATTTTGAATTGAATTTGTTGGGTGAGCTGCAGCCAGTGTAGGGATTGGCAGAGAGGAGTAGCAGACACAGAGCGGTTGGTAAGGTGGATGAGTCTGGCGGCAGCATTCATGATGGACTGAAGGGGGATAGCCTATGTAGAGGTAATCCAGTGAGGAGGGAGTTGCAGTAGTCGAGGCGTGAGATGATAACTCCAATTAACAAATGCATCTCTTTATTCGTAATGCACCTTTAAGCAATTTAAACACCTGAATTTAACTTGGAATCAGCCTCTTTCTGTCCCTGTACAGCAGAACTCAAATTGGGAGAGGGAGAAAATTAGAAGGATAGGGGGAGAGAGTGACAGAAAGATGAGCTTATTAGTCTGCTGCTTCTCCTTCACTGTCCGGCCACAGGCTTGACCTTTTTAAATAATGTGTAGCTGCATTTAATCGCTGCTACAAATTGACAGTCTGAAGTGGCCCAAAGGATGCTGGGAGAACCCTTCAGTACCTTAGTGATAGACATCTTTGTAAGCCAATAGGAAGCATCCATGCGATCCAGAAAGTGACGTGGGCATTACAGGAAGGACCTCCCACACTACAAACCAGACAAAGAAGAATCAGGCTTGTTAAGTGAGCATAATTTAAGGTAAGAAACCGGGGCTTTTGCTCTTAGTTTTTTTTAAACATTTTTTAAAAAATTTTAATTTTTTTTTTTATTAATAAAAACGATAAATTTGCTTAAGAGAAGTGGTGGGAAAGGATCCTTGGTAACGCTATTGGACCAGAGTTCCCAGCTCCGCCTTTTTCCTGTAAAGGAATTAGGGCATGCTTTCTCTCAGTTTTTTTTTGATTGCATTGGGGGGGTTCATGGCCCAGTGGAGTGATTATAAAACGCCAGTTCATGATTTGGCCTACCAGCAGCTATTGTTAAACTTGAATAAAATATTTGTTTCAGGTGTAGGCAAACCTTGTAAAAGCTGAGTGGCGTTTCAGTTGCCGCCTGCACCTGAAAACCCCTCCAGCGCTTTGACCTCAAATCTTGTTGGCCTTAGTGCGGAGAGCAGTCCCTTAAAAGCTTTGACTTCACACCATAGCCTGGTAATGAATAGAATAAGTGAGATGTGAACAGTGAAAACTCATCCTGGCCTGCATTATGTGTTTAAAGCTAAATGAGTAACCCCACACGCGCACCTCCATTTCTGACCTGTTGATGCGCTGAATGTCTCTGCCTCGGTCGGGAAAGATTCACGAGGGGCGGTTGCCAAGTAACTAAGTTATATCAGTAGATTTGGAGACAACAAAGGCCCAACGGAGAGCGACGCCGCAGCTAGTGACGCTCCATCTGAGAAATGACATTGTGGCTTAACCCTCCTCCAGCAGTGTTCCACTAGAGGTCTCGGGGAGTCAAGTGAAAGAATGAGCTGTGCTGAATAAAAACATTTCTTACAGAAGAAGATTTCTAGTTTGGAGCCTACATCTCCCAGTGGTCACGTCTGAGAAGACTCTGGTTGCTAGGTAGCCTTCTGACGTACGTTTCCTTTCTTCTCTTTTGCTTCTCACACTGAAAGAGTCGGCGAGCTGGACAAAAAAATGTTGGTTACTTAAAGAGACTCTTAATTAGAAAATATTTGTGTATTCTTGTAACTAGCACGTTACAATGAGCTTAGTAAGCTTATATTTCAGTATTTTATTGTTATAACGTTGATCTAGGGAGTTATCTAATTGCCTTGAAGTGTAAGTGTTCTTTCAGAGAACGTATACGTAGGTTAGCAATACACGTGTACCTATGTGGATGGAGGTATTTTCCCTGACAGCTATTGTGGTGGGTGGTGGCTGTCAGAATACCTAAACAAGTTACTGCATCAAATTGAAAACAGTGACTGTTCAGCTCCTTTACCAAAAGTCAATACAGTGGAACCTTGGTTTACGAGTAACGCGGTTAACGAGCATTTTGAACGACTAGCAACTTTTTTTTTAAAATTCTGACTCGGTTTGCGAGTGTTGTTTCGCAAAACGAGTAGAATTCAAGCTAATTGGGTGTGCAGTACCGCATTTGGCCTGAGGTGCGGGGGCGCCGGAGCCGAGCGGAGCCGTACGGAGATACTCGGAAATACTCAGTTCCCGGGTGTTTCCGAGGGTTTCCGAGGTCAGACGAGCTGTCCCCGGGCCTTTCCGAGTGTTTCCGAGGCTCTCTGGCGCCCCCCACCTCTGGCCACATGCGGTATTGCATGCCATTGAAGTCAATGCGGAACAAATTATTTTCATTTCCATTGACTTCTATAAGGGAAACTCGCTTTGATATGCGAGTGCTTTGGATTACGAGAATTCTCCTGGAACGGATTATGTTTGTAATCCAAGGTTCCACTGTATAGTGGGAATCGGTCAAAAATTCAACCTGTGTATGGCAGGCTTTACCCTGTCTGCCTCCCTCCCTCCCTTTCCACCCAAAAGCATACATGTTTGTATACACCTGATCATCACATTTATATTGGCTATTTGGATAACACATTCTAATCCAAGGGCTATAGCAGCCTCCACCCTTCTTGGAAAGATTCCACTAGATTTTGAAATGTGTGTGTGTGTGTGTGTTTGGTCATTTGTGTCGTTTCAGCCAAAAAAGTGCTTGTTGAGGTCAGGTACTGATGTTGAATGAGAAGACCTGGCTCACAGTTGGAGTGCCAATTCATCCCAAAGGTGCTCAGAGGTCAGGACTCTTTATGGGCCTCAAGTTTTTCCACACCAAACTCTTCAAACCTTGTCTTTATGGAGCTGGCTTTGTGCACAAGAGCACAATCATGATGGAACAGAAAAGGGCCACCTCTAAAATTTGGCCACAGGTTTGGACAACTGTCTAAAATGCCTTGGTATGTTGTACCATTATATGTAGCATTTATCAAGGAATCCGCATACTTAAATAGTGTCAGCATGAGAGCCAGGTGTCCATAAATGTTTGGCCATATAGGGTACTTTTCAAAATTTTGCAGCTGGGGGACACCACGCTGGTTATATCCTTTGGGCTAAATATCCATCTCTCTGGCTGCCTCTGCTCACTTGGCCTTCATAGATTACTTTGCGCTCATCTATGGGCATCGTAAATGGAAAGAAAATTTTACTACATGCAGTAGACATTATGGGAAGCCACAGCATGGAGGGGAAGAAAGGGGAACTTTAGGTCCGGGGGCACAAAAGAATACGTGCTGTTTGTCTGAAAGTACAATTGTCCTACAAAGGATAACTGTACTTTTACCAAGGACGTCACTTGGCTCAGTAAGGTTTATTCAGCCTTTAAAACGTTATAACTCCTCCCCTTCTGGAGACTGCCCCTCTCAGACATGTTTCACCCTTATGGGCTTAATCATAGCGATCAATGGCTGAATTAACATTACTGAGCCGAGTGACATCATTGGTGTGGGGCCTTCCTTTCCTTGTATGTGTGCTCTCACAAAGTATGGATGAGCTCCAAGACTGGCTCTTGACACCTGTGCAGTAGCCGAGGCTTGGATCGGTGACTCTCTTGCTTCATTTATTTTACTTTTAACCAACTTAAGCCTAACCCCCCAACCTCTCCATTCAAGCACTCTTCTCTGTTACTTATCTAAGGTCAGTTACTAATCCATTGAAGATGCCACAGAGTATGCCAAGCTGCACTTATGTCTTCTTTTGTACCACTGGGAGTGCATTGTACTGTGCATGCATGGCCTAGTCTTCATAGACTCTCGGTTTGTGTCATAGGGACAGGAAGTGAAAGGAAGTCTCACATACTACAGTTGAAACCCAACAGTTTTTAACTCTCCCCTCTCCTTTCTGGTACAATAATTTTTAGTACAACAATCCAGGGGCATACAAATAAGTAAGGAGAGCAGGGCAGGCGGAACAAATCACCGAAAAGGAAATAAACAGCTGCACCACTCTAGTGAAATATTGTCACAAATAAGAATGTATAAAAATGTGTTGCTCTTAATGCAAATAATTTGTGTAACAAAAAACAGTGAGTCCATGAGTCGCCAACGTGACATAAATATGTGAACAGGTGTCTTGATCGTTGAATCTGCAACAAAATTCTCCACCTTGTGATAAACCACCACCAATTATAAGGATGTGCTCTTACCAGACGCCCCGGAAGAAGTCCTTGTAGTGACAAAACCAGTCAGGCTGAGGTGTCGTTTCCTGTCCTCGCATTTGGATGAGAGCTCATTATACACACGCAGTTTTTTATCTGCTGGCATGTAAGTGCATTACTTTTAATAAAAAGCTCTGCTGTTAAGATTTTACACTATTGTGGTGTTTTGTCTCTTGCTGGGGTATGTGGGGTCTCTTGCTGGGGTATGCCATTTGGTGTGTCCACTTGGAATAGGAGGATTTGTGATTTCCCTACTGGCTGCCTGGAATGATCTCCCCCATCTTCCATATGCTGAGTAACAAATGGTGATGGAGCATTTGAGATACAAGAGCCTTCTTTGACCCCCCGTAAAAGGTGGTCAATGCTCTCTGGTAAGAGCACATCCTTATAATTGGTGGTGGTTAATCACAAGGTGGAGGACTTTTTTGGTGTTCACATATTTATGTCACCTTGGTGACTCTTGGACTCACAGATTTATGTTACACTAATTATTTGTATTAAGCGCAACGCATTTTTATACATAAAACAAGGTGTATAGGAGCCCAAAAACCCTGGACCAGAATCCCACTAGGCGTGGACAGGACCACCAAATATTTATAACATCTCCACATTGGCCACAGCCCCTAAAACTTCTATTGCTATAGGACAGGTTAGTGCCTGCTATGCAGGTCACGACCAAGTACCATCGGAGAAGAACCTTATATGCTGCCTCTAAGATAACATTTTGCTATGGTGGACCAGGCTTTGCTCCATTTTTCGGGGTCGTCAAAAGTTGCTAAGTCTCAGGGAGGTATATGAGGCGGATGAGGGGTGCTGATAGCATTCAAGGAGAAATAGACCCCAGAGATAGTACCCGGTGAGCCAGAAAAGTGTAAGCAGGTGTGCTCAAAAGCCGTTTTTTGAAAAGGGTACGTAGAGGTGCGTCTTAGAGAGGACACCCAGTGGCTGAGCTAAGGGTATCGAAAGAATTCCCAGGAGGGTGCCTCATAGGTATCCTGGATGGAGGGCCAAGAAGGGAAAGAATGGATGAGAGAAAATGGTGGACCTGCATGAATCCATGAGACAACCACCAAGAAAATGCTCCCGGCTGTTCGAGGTCTGGTCTAAGTAGAGGATTATTCAGGTGAGGAAGGAGAGGTAGAAATGGGGACATGAGATTGCCTGAGTCTTCCCTCTCCTTTCAAACCTAAGAAAAATATTGCTGGAGTTCCTTTAACCACCAACAGATAGAAGTATTCACATTCAACAGAAATTTCCATAGTTTTGTATCTGGCAAATAGCATTAGAAGGAGAGGACCACCGACATTAGTCGGAACTGGCAGTCCGGTGGTATGGCTGACTTAGTCTGTTGGAATTCTAGCTGCCTTGTTCCAGTCTTCATCTGGTAATAAGCTGGTACTTAACATTTCAGTGCTAAACCAAGGTTAATTTGTAAGGGGTTCCTTTGCAATTACATTTTCATGTGCTCTGATGGTCTGTACTTAAAATTACAAACAAAAGGGCAAGTAAATGCTGAAAACCCACCACCAGTTATAAAGGGCATGCAGACTGCTAGACGAAAAGGTTAATCTGTGACACTTAATTATAACAAAAAGTCATCAGCATTATGAAGTCGTCGTACAGGTATGGTGTCCTTTTTAGCATCATTGTCTTGGCTTTTTAAAAAAAGCTGAACTTTGGGATAAGCAAATATTGTCTAATTACAAGAGTCATGTGTACTCTTCCTGGACTCTTGATGTGCTTTGTGTATATCTTCCAGATCTGTGCAGTAATTCAGTGTGAGACTTTACTTCTGTGCAGGAGATTCCTGTAATAAAGACCACTCACTGCTGCTCTCTCTTTCTGTGCAGGGTGACTGGTCTTGACTCCACCCCCTCCTGTAGTTTTCTGCAGGCAGCCTGTAGTGGGTGGAGCCTGCTGGGTCCCTCCCACAGTTCTGCTCTTTGAACAAACTATGTACAGCACAGTGATGATGTCACTGCTACTTTTTCAAGATAATATCTGGGGTTGCAAAGGCATTTGGTGCACATGATGGGTTTATATCGTTTGACTATTGAGGAATATATTTCAATTTTTATTATTTTTTTTGCCTGAAGTTTACCTCTAAACATGTGTTCTCTTTAATACCGGACACCAGCCTACAGCTTTATAATATGCAGAAGTGGTTATGCTGAAGGTTACAAACCAGTTTAATACAGGTATGCTGGCTTCCCGTTAGAAGTTTGTGTATTTTGAGGAATCAAGTCATTTGCAAGGATCCTTAACTTTTCTATGATGTACAGAACATGTTGCCTTTGCTTGGTCAGAAAGGTTCAGCTCTTTTGTCGAGTCCCTTAGGGCAAGGGTGTTCACAAAAGCATCCAGAGTAATTTTTGTTTGTGATTGGCTGCCATGTTTTAGGATAATTGGGAATAAGAGGAAACTACCAATCCCACTCAGCAACTTTAACATGTATAACATGGAAGAAGTGGTGATGCATTACTAAGGTTTTTAGTAGATACGTGCATGGCCTAAAAATTTGTTAGTTTTAGTTTCATTTTTTTATTTTTTTCGGGTCATTTGTTATGATCGAAATTCGTAAATTCTAAAAAATTTAAAAAATCGTAAACAAAAAAAAAAAACGGAAATAAAAAAAAAAATCGGAAATTCAAAAACCCGAAAAAATTGGAAAATCTGAAATAATAACTAATAATAACTAACTAATAACTAACTAACTAATAATAACTTAACTATTACTAACTATTACATTTTAGGTATTGAAATTTCCTTTCAAATTTGGCTGTTAGTGAATGTAACAAATACAAATTTATTCCAAGTTACGAATTATCCAAAATGACAAATGCCGCCTCTAAACAAATGGAACGGAACAAATTAATTAAAAAGAAATAATAATAAAACCTTTTTTCTTTCTCGTACATCACGGGACACAGAGCGACATAGTCATTACTAATGGGTTATATAGATACCGTCAGGTGCTGGCACTGGCAACTTCCAAAACCGGAAGTACCCTCCCCTATATAAGCCCCTCCCATCCGGGAGCACCTCAGTTTTTTGCCAGTGTCTAAGGTGTTGGCCAAGAAGAAACATGTGTTTTTCACTGAGCTTGCGTACAGGTTCTTTTGGGCCTCAGTAAGCTATTCCGGATCCGACCAAAAAAGCTTCATAGCTAAACGGTCGGTACCCGGGCCTTGCAGAGAAGAGCAAGGTTTTGCCTGTAATGCTTCTCTTAGGAGAGCTGGACCCTGGGATCCAGAGCTCTGGTCATACCCACGACCAAGATGTTTTCTGTGCAGGGTGCTATACAGGTCCAGGGGAGTGGAATCCTTGGGAACCCGGTCCCTGAAGGTTTGATTACAATGCCTGCCGTGATAGGTGAAGTTTGGGCTTTTGTGGACCAAACAAAGTCCTGCGGCGGGGAACAGGTAAGTGGGGGCCCCCAGGAACTTGGTTCTATTGGGGGACCCCCAAGCCTAATTTGTCTTTCTGTCTGTTACCTAATGGTATTCCCGCAAAATTCTGTGCATGCCTGTAACTACTAAAAAAATGTAATAATTTTTAATGGTGGTCAAGAAAAAAAAAAAAAAAATTTTTTATATATATTTAATGTATTAGACTGCGGTACCTGTGTTTGTCCACTAGAGGCCGCTGTGGAATGTTTTCTTATCATGTGGACTAGTTTCTTCTCAGCAGAGCAAGTCCAGGCAGATGGTGAGTTCTCTTATGGGAAACTGCTTCCTCTGCCATGTTGCAATGCTCGTCCATCCCCCGGCCTGCGGCAAAGAGGGGCCCTGGCTCTTGTCCCTAGTTTCCATTTTTCAAAATTAGCGCCGAAGGCCGCGCGCGTGCACGCGCCTCTATATATAGAGGTGAGCCGGGAAAGGGGGCGGAGCCTGGGGGATGACGCTCTGTGCGCGCCGCAGCGCTTCTGCGCATGTGCGGGCGTCCCAGCATGTTAAAAACCACATTTTTGTGTGGTGAGCTGGCTATGAAGTACAGAGACAGAGCTGGCAACATTTAAAAAAGGGCATACAGCAAGCGGTTGATACAGGCATCCCCTAGAAAGGCACATTAGTAGACACCAACTGTTTCTTATAGCAGCATTTATGCTAGACTATTATCAGTAACTGGTGTATTTCGGCTGGAATACCTCAGCTTTGTGGCTTAGGAATATGCCGTCTAAAAACTCCGGGACTAGAAATTCCAGGAGGAATAGGGGGTCTCCATCGGGCTCTGAGGATCTTGGGCATGCTTTGGCTGCACCAGTCTCCCCTGAAGAATCAGAGGTTAGCGACCGTAGAGCACCCTCAGGAGTACCTGGTACTGTGGCTGTCCTCAGTTCACCTGCTCCTGTGTATGTAACAGAGGAGGTTTTTTCCTCAGCTCTGGGAGGGCTGGAAGAGAGATTGTCAGCATTGATCGCGGCTTCCCTGTCACAGGAGAAAAGCGCCCGATCTCCGTCTCCTCCCTCAGAGTGCCTGTTAACAGAGCAACAGTCCCATACAGGGATCGACCTGCCTGAAGGGGATCAGGATGAGGTCGATTCGGTTGTAGAGGAATCAACAGTGGAAGAGCCGTTCTCAGCATCACATGCTGAAAGGTTATGGGTTCAGTCCCTGACTAATATGGTCCGATCAGCATTTAAAATGCCACTTGCGGAGCCATCATCCACTTCTGTCTCCTCGTTGGGGTCGCTAAAAGCTCCCCAGACTGTTTGTTCCTTTCCGATCCATCCTTTACTGGAAGGGCTCATTTACCAGGATTGGGAGCATCCTGACAAAATATTTACTCCCCCTAAGAGATTTCCGGTGGTCTATCCCATGGAGGATAAGTTCATCAGAAAATGGAGGGTCCCTACAGTGGACGCAGCCATCTCTTGTGTGAATAAATCACTGACATGTCCGGTGGATAATGTCCAAATGTTCAAGGACCCAATAGATAAAAAATTGGAGTCCTTATTAAAATCTGCTTTTTCTACAGCAGGATTGGTGACACAACCAGCAGTGGCAGCTATTGGGGTCTGCCAAGCAGTGAAGGATCAGTTGAAACAGGTCTTAAGGGACTTGCCAGATCAGCAGGCTCTTGCCCTAGCTGATCTACCTAGAGCCTTATGCTTTGCGGTGGACGCCATAAAGGATTCAATCCATCAGGCCTCCCGCCTTACGCTGTCTGTAGTACATATGCGCAGGCTTCTATGGCTCAAAAACTGGTCTGCTGAAGCTCCCTGTAAAAAATTGCTGGTCAGCTTCCCATTTCATGGTGAGCGCTTATTCGGGGAAGACCTGGACAAGTATATCCAGAGAATTTCCAGCGGTAAAAGTACACTTTTGCCGGTTAAAAATAGGGTTAGAGGTCCCTCTTTTAAGAGGCCGGCTTCTCCAGTCCCTAGGACATCGGCTGTGAAACAGTTCCGACGGCCTCCTCGGTCAAATCCCGCAGGTAAAAATCAGGGACAGTTGAACAAGAAGCCCTGGAGCAGGAGAGGTACAAAACCTCCCCCAAAGTCAAATGCATGAAGGGTTGCCCCCACCCAATTGGGTGGGGGGAAGACTTCAGTTGTTCACAGAAACCTGGCGGGACACGATCCGAGACAGATGGGTGCTCTCCGCAGTAAATCTGGGATACAAATTGGAGTTAAAAAACTCCCCTCCTTCCCGCTTTATAAGGTCAAACGTGCCAAGGGATCCCCAGAAGAGAGGATCCCTCCTGTTGGCACTGGAACAATTATTGCTCCAAGCAGTAATTATAGAGGTTCCCCTGGAAGAATGGGGGTTCGGGTTTTACTCAAACCTCTTTACAGTCCCGAAGCCAAACGGGGACGTGAGGCCCATATTAAATCTAAAAGGGCTAAACAAATTCCTACATATCAGGACTTTCCGGATGGAGTCGATCCGATCGGTAGCCACTGCCCTACAAGGGGAGGAATGGTTAGCCTCGATCGACATCAAAGATGCTTATTTGCACATTCCCATCTTTCCAGCCCACCAAAAATTTCTACGCTTTGCGGTAGAAGGGCGCCATTTTCAGTTCAGAGCCTTACCCTTCGGTCTGGCCACAGCACCAAGAGTGTTCACAAAAATCCTGGCCCCATTATTGGCCAATCTAAGAACACGAGGTGTAACGATAATGGCATATCTAGACGACTTGTTGCTGATAGACCACTCAGTGGAAAAACTAGAAGTGGTTGTTCACGAGACAATCAAGTTTCTGGAATATCACGGTTGGATTATCAACCGAGACAAGTCAGCCCTAAAACCAGTCAAAAGTCTGGAATACTTGGGGCTAAGGCTGGATTCAGACCAGAGAAAAATTTTCTTGCCTCAAGAAAAGGGGTCGTCTTTGAGAGATTTGATCCACTTAGTGGGTTCAAAAAGACAGCCATCCATACGCCTGTGCATGAGGCTGCTGGGAAAAATGGTGGCATCATTCGAAGCAGTACCCTACGGTCAATTCCATTCAAGGAAGTTGCAAAGGGCCATACTGTCAGCCTGGAACAAAAACGTTCAGGCTCTGGACTTACCAATGTCCTTGTCCCCTTCCGTTCGCAAGAGCCTCCGCTGGTGGTTGGTTCCCCAGAATCTGGAAAGAGGGAAATCCTTCAGTCCGATTTCCTGGAAGGTGGTCACTACAGATGCCAGCCTTATAGGCTGGGGAGCAGTACTGGAGCAATGGTCTCTCCAGGGCAAGTGGTCAGAAGCAGAAAAGGCCCTGCCCATCAATCTCTTAGAGATACGAGCAGCCCGGTATGCCCTAGTAGCATGGACATCCAAACTCCAAGGGTCCCCTGTCAGAGTTCAATCAGACAATGCCACAGCAGTGGCATATATCAATCGTCAGGGGGGCACCAGGAGTCGTGCAGCCCAAAGGGAAGTAAATTACATCCTGAGATGGGCAGAAAGATATGTCCCAGCCATATCTGCGGTATTCATTCCAGGAGTGGAGAATTGGAAGGCGGACTTTCTAAGTCGCCAACAATTATGCCCAGGGGAATGGTCCCTTCATCCCGAGGTTTTCCGGACAATATGTCAGCGGTGGGGAACACCGGATGTAGATCTGCTAGCATCCAGATTCAACACAAAAGTGGACAGGTTTGTCTCTTGGACAAGGGATCCCCTAGCGTGCGGCTCGGATGCCCTAGTGTTCCCTTGGGATCAGTTCAAGCTGATATATGCATTCCCACCACCACAATTGTTACCTCGATTACTCCGCAGAATCTGGGTAGAAAAGAAACCAGTGATTCTGGTGGCTCCAGCGTGGCCCCGAAGAGCATGGTACGCGGAGATTGTAAAAATGTCTGTGGGGAGTCCTTGGACCCTCCCACATCGTCCGGACCTGCTTTCGCAAGGACCGATATACCACCCTTCCTTACCAGCCCTAGGTTTGACGGCCTGGCTATTGAAGCCCACATTCTAAAAAAGAGAGGGCTCTCTAATGCTGTGGTATCTACCATGATCAATGCCAGGAAGCCGGTATCCAGGCAGATCTACTATAGAATCTGGAAGGCGTACATCGCCTGGTGTGAGGCCAAGAAATGGCATCCATGTAAATACGTAATAGGTAGGATTCTGGACTTCCTACAATGGGCTGTAGATAGGAAGCTTGCCTTGAGTACTATCAAGGGTCAGATTTCGGCCTTGTCAATATTTTTTCAAAGGCCCTTGGCTTCGCATTCACTAGTTAAAGCCTTTATACAAGGAGTGATGTGTATTAGTCCTCCGGTTAATATTCCCATATGTCCATGGGATCTAAACTTGGTTCTGTCAGTTCTACAGAAACAACCATTTGAACCATTACAGCATATTTCCTTGGTGCTTCTCACCAGGAAATTGATTTTTCTAGTAGCCATTTGTTCGGCTAAAAGAGTATCGGAATTAGCAGCTATGTCCTGTAAGGAGCCATATCTGGTTATCCATAAGGACAGAGTAGTGTTACGTCCTCATCCAGCCTTTCTTCCTAAGGTGGTATCGAGGTTTCATTTGAACCAAGATGTGGTTCTTCCTTCTTTTTTCCCCAAACCTACTTCGGTAGAGGAAAAGTTATTGCATTCTTTGGATGTAGTAAGAGCAGTTAAAGCTTATCTAAAAGCCACTGCTCAGATTCGCAGAACGGATACTTTGTTTATTCTGCCGGAAGGCCCCAGAAAGGGTCAGGCAGCGTCAAAATCTACTTTAGCCAAGTGGATTCGACAGGTCATTATGCAAGCTTATGGCTTGAGAAGGAGACCGCCTCCGTTCAAAGTTAGAGCGCACTCCACGAGAGCAGTTGGAACTTCATGGGCAGTGCATCACCAGGCCTCCCTGGCTCAAATCTGTAAGGCCGCAACATGGTCTTCAGTACACACGTTTACTAGGTTCTACCAGGTGGACGTTAGAAGTCAGGAGGATGTCGCCTTTGGGCGCAGTGTGTTGCAGGCCGCAAAAGATCCTCATGTCTGATAGCGCTCAGCTTATATATGGTGTATCCCCCCCCTCATTGGGCATTGCTTTAGGACATCCCATTAGTAATGACTATGTCGCTCTGTGTCCCGTGATGTACGAGAAAGAAAATAGGATTTTTATAACAGCTTACCTGTAAAATCCTTTTCTTGGAGTACATCACGGGACACAGAGCTCCCGCCCCTCTTTGGGGACACTTATTGCTTTGCTACAAAACTGAGGTGCTCCCGGATGGGAGGGGCTTATATAGGGGAGGGTACTTCCGGTTTTGGAAGTTGCCAGTGCCAGCACCTGACGGTATCTATATAACCCATTAGTAATGACTATGTCGCTCTGTGTCCCGTGATGTACTCCAAGAAAAGGATTTTACAGGTAAGCTGTTATAAAAATCCTATTTTTTATTATTATTGTAATTTATTATTATTAATTTGTTACGTTCCATTCGTTATTTTGGATAATTCATAACTTCGAAAAAATTCATATTTGTTACGTTCACTAACAGCCAAATCTGGAAGGAAATTCCAATACCTATAATTTAATAGCTAGTAATAGTTATTATTAGTTATTTCAGATTTTTAATTTTCGGGTTTTCGAATTTCCTATTTTTTTTTCTTCTTTTTTTATTTTTAATTTCCACATTTTTGAATATTCGAATTTACGATAAGCTGTTTATTGTTAATTCAGAATTTGTCGATTTTTACATGATGTATCATAATTTTTTTTTAAATGTCTTCATAACCCAACACAATTGCAGTCACACCCACACACATACCCACCCCGCTCGCTCCCAAAAAAATCCATCATAGACAAACACAAATATCTACAGGCTTGCATACATACACTCACACATACATAAATAAATACAATCATACTTGCATAAATATACATTTATTCATTATGCATGTATGATTATACAATCATCACAGTATCTCACAAAAGTGACTACACCCCTCACATTTTTGTAAATATTTTATTCTATCTTTTCATTTGACAACACTGAAGAAATTACACTTTGCTACAATGTAAAGTAGTGAGTGTACAGCTTGTATAACAGTGTAAATTTGCTGTCCCCTCAAAATAACTCAACACACAGCCATTAATGTCTAATGCTGGCAACAAAAGTGAGTACACCCCTAAGGGAAAATGTCCAAATTGGGCCCAAAGTGTCAATATTTTGTGTGGCCACCGTTATTTTCCAGCACTGCCTTAACCCTATTGGGCATGGAGTTCACCAGAGCTTCACAGGTTGCCACTGGAGTCCTTTTCCACTCCTCCATGATGTCATCACGGAGCTGGTGGACGTTGGAGACCTTGCACTCCTCCACCTTCCGTATGAGTATGCCCCACAGATGCTCAATAGGGTTTAGGTCTGGACACATGCTTGGCCAATCCATCACCTTTACCCTCGGCTTCTTTAGCAAGGCAGTGGTCGTCTTAGAGGTGTGTTTGGGGTTGTTATGTTGGAATACTGCCCTGCGGCCCAGTCTCCGAAGGGAGGGGATCATGCACTGCTTCAGTATGTCACAGTTGGCATTCATGGTTCCCTCAATGAACTGTAGCTCCCCAGTGCCGGCAGCACTCATGCAGCCCCAGATCATGACACTCCCACCACCATGCTTGACTGTAGGCAAGACACTCTTGTCTTTGGACTCCTCACCTGGTTGCTGCCACACATGCTTGACACCATCTGAACCAAATAAGTTTATCTTGGTCTCATCAGACCACAGGACATGGTTCCAGTAATCCATGTCCTTAGTCTCCTTGTCTTCAGCAAACTGTTTGTGGACTTTCTTGTGCATCATCTTAACGGATGTGAGAAAAGTTCTGTTGCGTTACCTCGAAGTAACAAGGGACTTTAGGTCTTCTGACTCTTTGTTCATTTTTTCTGGCAACAAGAAAGGTCGCCAGGCATCGAAGGGGTCAATTGCTAGATGGCTAAAATCAGCTATTTTGGAAGCTTACTCCCAGATGGGATTGTCTCCTCCTCTGGGAATTCGAGCACACTCTACTAGAGCTCTGGTAACTACATGGGCAGAAAAAGCTGGTGCCACCCCAGATAAAATTTGTAAGGCGGCTACATGGTCCAGTAACGTTTGTCTGTCATTACCGACTGGATCTTCTATCAGCAGGGGAGCAGGCATTTGACAGAAAGGTCCCTGCAGGTTATTGTCCCTCCCTAGTAGTAAGTCTCTCGTTTATCCTCTCAGGTGCTGTCCTGAAAGACGTTTCGAGAAAATTCAAGTTAGACTTACCAGTAAGTTGTTTTCCAGGAGTCTGTCAGGACAGCAACGACCCGCCCTTGTTGTTTATATGCTGTGATTAACCATATTGTGATTATGTGTTCTAGCTTGGGCCTGGAGGTACTCTGCTACAACTGATGCGCTGTGGGGAGAAGCCTCCTAGTTAAGTTTTGGTGGAAGTGGTGTTTCCTGTGGTGAAGTGGGAGGAGCCACTCAGGTGCTGTCCTGAAAGACTCCTGGAAAATAAGTTACCGATAAGTCTAACTTGAATTTTCCACCACACAACCAACCCGCACACTGGATATTTTCTCTTTTCCGGACCATTCTCTGTAAACCCTAGAGATGGTTGTGCGTGAAAATCCCAGTAGATCAGCAGTTTTTGAAAAACTCAGACCAGCCCGTCTGGCACCATCAACCATGGCACGTTCAAAGTCACTTACAGTGCCTTGCAAAAGTATTCACCCCCTTGGCTTTTTACCTATTTTGTTACATTACAGCCTTTAGTTCAATGTTTTTTTTTTTATCTGAATTATATGTGATGGATCAGAACACAATAGTCTAAGTTGGTGAAGTAAAATTAGAACAATATACACATAAAACTATTTTTCAGAAATAAAAAACTGATAATTGGCATGTGCGTATTTGTATTTGCCTTCAGAAGTCACATAATTAGTGAAATGATGTCCACCTGTGTGCAATCTAAGTGTCACATGATCTGTCATTACATATACACACCTTTTTGAAAGGCCCCAGAGGCTGCAACACCTAAGCAAGAGGCACCACTAACCAAACACTGCCACGAAGACCAAGGAACTCTCCAAACAAGTAAGGGACAATGTTGTTGAAGTACAAGTCAGGGTTAGGTTATAAAAAAAAATCAAAATCTTTGATGATCCCTAGGAGCACCATCAAATCTATCATAACCAAATGGAAAGAACATGGCACAACAGCAAACCTGCGAAGAGACAGCCGCACACCAAAACTCACGGACCGGGCAAGGAGGGCATTAATCAGAGAGGCAGCACAGAGACCTAAGGTAACCCTGGAGGAGCTGCAGAGTTCCACAGCAGAGACTGGAGTATCTGTACATAGGACAACAATAAGCCGTACGCTCCATAGAGTTGGGCTTTATGGCAGAGTGCCCAGAAAAAAGCCATTACTTTCAGCAAAAAACAAAATGTCACGTTTTGAGTTTGCGAAAAGACATGTGGGAGACTCCCAAAATGTATGGAGGAAGGTGCTCTGGTCTGATAAAACTAAAATTTAACTTTTTGGCCATCAAAGAAAACGCTATGTCTGGCGCAAACCCAACACATCACATCACCCAAAGAACACCATCCCCACAGTGAAACATGGTGGTGGCAGCATTATGCTGTGGGGATGTTTTTCAGCAGTCGGGACTGGGAAACTGGTCAGAGTTGAGGGAAAAATGGCTGGTGCTAAATACAGGGATATTCTTGAGCAAAACCTGTAGCACTCTGTGTGTGATTTGAGGCTAGGATGGAGGTTCACCATACAGCAGGACAATGACCCCAAACACACTGCTAAAGCAACACTTGAGTGGTTTAAAGGGAAACATGTAAATGTGTTGGAATGGCCTAGTCAAAGCCCAGACCTCAATCTAATAGAAAATCTGTAGTCAAACTTAAAGATTGCTGTTCACAAGCGCAAACCATCCAACTTGAAGGAGCTGGAGCAGTTTTGCAAGGAGGAATGGGCAAAAATCCCAGTGGTAAGATGTGGCAAGCTCATAGAGACTTCTCCAAAGCAACCTGGAGCTGTGATAGCCGCAAAAGGTGGCTCTACAAAGTATTGACATTAGGGGGGTGAATAGTTATGCACATTGACTTTTTCTGTCCTATTTGTTGTTTGCTTCACAATAAAAAGAAAAACATCTTCAAAGTTGTGGGCATGTTCTGTAAATTAAATGATGCAAATCCTCAAACAATCCATGTTAATTCCAGGTTGTGAGGCAACAAAACACGAAAAATGCCAAGGGGGGTGAATACTTTTGCAAGGCACTGTAAATCCCCTTTCTTCCCCATTCTGATGCTCATTTTGAACTTCAGCAAGTCATCTTCACCTTCTCCAGATGCCTAAATGCATTGAGTTGCTGCCATGTGGTTGGCTGATAGCAATTTGCGTTACCAAGCAATTAAACAGGTGTATCTAATAAAGTGGCCGGTGAGTGTATTATGTTCCTCATTACTATCATGGCAATATAGTAAAGGATCACTCCGTATATTTTCATGACATGAATATTGGTGGTTTTATATGATTTTAAATTTATTGTCATAATAAACATAGTTTTGTATTTTAAAGCGGAGCTCCACCCTAAAGTGGAACTTCCGCTCATCTGAACCCTCCCCCCCCCCCCTCCGGTGTCACAATTGACACCTTTCAGGGGGGAGGGGGGTGCAGATACCTGTCTAAGACAGGTATTTGCACCCACTTCCGGGAGTCCTCTCTGCGGGAAATCTGCGGGAAGCACGTCACTTCCCGCAGAATACCCGTAGTGTTCTGGGAGACACTCGGCTCCCAGAGCACAACAGGGACCAGTCATAACGGCGCATTGCGACTCGCGAATGCACCGTAGGGAACCGGGAAGTGAAGCCGCAAGGCTTCACTGCCTGGTTCCCTCACCGAGGATGGCGGTGGGGGCAGCAGAGTGAAGAGCGATTGCTCGTCCTCTGCTGCGGACGTCGCTGGACTCCAGGACAGGTAAGTGTCCTAATATTAAAAGTCAGCAGCTGCAGTATTTGTAGCTGCTGGCTTTTAATATTTTTTTTTTTCGGCGGAGCTCCGCTTTAAGTGTTTAGTGAGATTGAGCATTAAAAGTTCATCTGTTTTCTTTTTCTTTGTACTATTTGAGTAATTGAGGATGTGGCACCTATGTAACCATTACCCTATAGACTTGGTTCCTGCTCTTTCCAACATATATATATTTTTTTATTTACTGTACATGATGGCTCATTTGGTTTCTGAGCTCAGATCCATTTTGGCATGTTCATGGTTTGCCCTTTTCGTAGAGGCCTTTCTCGGCGGTCCCCCTGTCTCTGACACACGTGAAAAACCCTTGAACAGAGTTTTTATTTTTTTCCCAAATTCCCCAAGCCACTGTGCACTTTGCCAGTTCTCAGTGCTCAGAGATCCATGACTCAAACTCAGAAAGGACAGTTCTTTAATCCCCCCAGCCACAGGGAATAAATTGCCATTTCATTTTCAGCACTATTAATGCCCTATCCGAGGATAAAGCCCAGCTCCCAAAAGGCACTGGCCAAATGTTTTTTTTTTTCCTGCCTTTTGTCTCCTTTTGAGTGTTACATTTAGATTAGCTTGCCACGGATTAAACCTTATTACTCTGCTGAATCAGTAAAATAAAATCGGTGAATGGGCTGGCAGCTTACTGCAGACGTTATAGAATTATCCTTAAAGTGCTCGGTGCTTCTTCAATTTTTTATTTTTTTTCCCCCCTCAAATTTTTAGCTTATCTTTTTTCCATATCTTGCACTGTTCATGTGCTGCTCACGTGCCTTTAGTATGCTTGCTTTCATTATTACTTTTAAAAGGTAACGCTGTAGAGAAGAGGATTAAGAAGTTGTTAAGCGATAAAATTATTCAGAGCTAAATTATGTTTTTCCACCCTCACTTCTCATTATGAATGGATTGCTGAATCTTCTTTTCGAGAGCCTGTGTGTTTTTTTCCCCAACTAATTTATTTATTTTTACTTTAATTGTGTGCAGAGCCGGAGCTTATAGAAGCTCTGACAATGGATTCTGAGGGCGGCCAGTTAAAGGGCTTCTTCACTGACTGTGCAAACAGTCCCTATTTTTATGGTTATATTATTATAATCTAAAGTGTATTGTTATGCATTATTATGTTACATAAGTAACAAGATTATAAGCAAATGTTTGCATAAAATATATCTTTGTAGTGAGAGATAGCGATGCTGTTTGTTATATTCAGACACAGGGAGAGCAGTGATGTCACTCATAGAAAATACAGCTTTTATTTTAATAGCGGTGATGTCACTCCTATATATAGAACTTATATTTTGAAAGTTGTGATGTCACTCCTGTTAAATATAACTTATATTTTAAGGGTGGCGATATCACCCCAATAAAATGTAACTCTTATTTGGAGGGCGGTGACATCACTCCGATAAAATAGAACTTATATTTGGAGGGCGGTGAAATCACTCCGATAAAATAGAACTTATATTTGGAGGGCAGTGACATCACTCCGATAAATTAGAACTTATAGTTGAGGGGTGGTAATATCACTCCGATAAAATAGAACTTATATTTGGAGGGCAGTGAAATCTCTCCGATAAAATAGAACTTATATTTGGAGGGCAGTGAAATCACTCCGATAAAATAGAACTTATATTTGAAGGGTGGTCATTTTACTCCAATAAAATAGAACTTATATTTGGAAGGCAGTGACATCACTGATAAAATAGAACTTATATTTGGAGGGCAGTGACATCACTGATAAAATAGAACTTATATTTGGAGGGCAGTGACATCACTGATAAAATAGAACTTATATTTGGAGGGCAGTGACATCACTCTGATAAAATAGAACTTATATTTGAAGGATGGTGATATCACTCCAATAAAATAGAACTTACCTTTGGAGGGTGGTGACATCACTCCGATAAATTAGAGCTTATAGTTTAGGGGCGGTGATATTACTCCAATAAAATAGAACTTATATTTGGATGGTGGTGACATCACTCCAATAAAATATAACTTATAGTTGAGGGGTGGTGATATCACCCACTCCAATAAAATGGAATTTATATTTGAGGGGTGGTGATATCACTCCAATAAAATGGAACTTATATTTGGAGGGCGGTGACATCACTCTGATAAAATAGAACTTATATTTGAAGGGCGGTGACATCACTCTGATAAAATAGAACTTATATTTGAAGGGTGGTGACATCACTCTGATAAAATAGAACTTATATTTTAAGGGTGGTGATATCACTCCAATAAAATGGAACTTATATTTGGAGAGCATTGACATCACTCCAATAAAATAGAACTTACGAGGTGTGATAATTTCATTCCAGGAATACTTGCGGCCTAGCACACTATGGTGGTGAATCACACAGCAATTCGCACTCAAACTTGTTCTGACATGTTCTAACTTGCCCTCGCCTGGGTCGCAGACCAGTTGACTCAGTCTTGATGGAGTAGTAGAAGAAATAACACGTGTGTGTGTTGGCGGAAAATGAGTGACAGAAATCTGGAGCAGCGGGTTAACATCAAATTTTATGTGAAAATTCGACAAAAGTGCAAGTGAAATTTTAGCTCTGTTGCAACGGGCTTATGGCAGCATTCAATGAAGAAATCGGTGACTGGCATAGGCAGCTTATGGAGGAAAGATGACCACGATGATGCAAGAAGTGGATAGCCAAAAACACTAAGGACTGATGCAAATGTGGACAGAGTGTGAACCCTTGTACACTTATGCTAGTTTGTTTTTTTTAACACAAGGGGATAGTTCACTACGAGTTCATAGAACATGGTACAAAAGTCAACCAACGTTGTTAACTTGGAAATTCTTAAAAGTTTACCATAATTTTTTGGGAGGAAAAGACTGTAACTCTGGCCTAACAAGTGGATTCTCCACCATGACAATGCTCCTGCACAAACGTTTTTTTACAGTCCATTCCAGGAATTAAACTGTCACACCTCATATATTTGGAGGGTGGTAATATCAGTCTGATTTACAATGAAAAAAAATTTTTGGGAGAAAGGTAATGTCAGTCCTGTAAAATAGAACTTATATTGGAAAGTGGTGATTCAATTTTGTAAAACAAAACATAAAATTTGTTGATCATACCTGTTAAACAGAAGCTATATTTGGAGAGTGGTGATGTCACTCCTGTAAAAATAGGATTTTTTACTCACCGTAAAATCCTTTTCTCTGAGTCCATGGACCGACACAGCTTCTCTATTGACAAAGTGGGTATTATCCGTTAATTAGGAGTGACTAGGCAGAAAAACTTGTAAAAAGTGTTGCATCACACCTTCTACAGTACCGCCCAGGGGGCGGACCCTCTGGGTATACCCTCTCAGTCTGCACATCGCAGATCAGTTCATCAAAAAGCAGTACAAACTTAAAAGGAGGGGTGGGTGCTGTGTCGGTCCATGGACTCAGAGAAAAGGATTTTACGGTGAGTAAAAAATCCTATTTACTCTTTCGTCCATGGACCGACACAGCTTCTCTATTGACAAAGTGGGACGTCCCAAAGCAGTGTCAGAGAAAAAACGAGGGGTGGTAACAGCATAAAAACAAACTTCACCCCAAAACACAAAACAGCACTCCTCCAACGGAGGAGTTGCAACTCTAAACAGCCGCCTGCAAAACCTTGCGGCCGAAAGAGGCATCCGAAGATGCACCTACATCAACTTTGTAGAATTTTGTGAAAGTGTGAGCGGACGACCAAGTCGCCGCTTTACATAGTTGGGAAACAGACGCTTGATGTCGGAAAGCCCAAGAGGCACCTATTGCCCTGGTCGAATGCGCCGTGACAGGAAAGGGGGGCGCCTGACCCTTTAAGGCGTAAGCCTGGATTACTATCTGTCGGATCCACCTAGAGATGGTGGCCGATGAGACTGCTTGGCCCTTCTTGGGACCAGCCACCGAAACAAACAGTGAGTCTGACTTCCGGAACAGGGAAGTAGCAGATATGTATACTCTCAAAGCTCGGACAACGTCCAAGGAATGCAACGCCGACTCCTTAGGATTCGACGGCTGAGGACACAAGGATGGAAGTACAATGTCTTCGTTGAGATGAAAAGCCGAAACGACCTTCGGAAGAAAGGAAGGCTGCGGCCGCAGCACCACCTTATCCTTGTGGAAAATCAAATAGGGAGCCTTGCAGGACAAGGCTGCCAGCTCAGAGACTCGTCTAACTGACGTAACAGCCACCAAAAAGACCACCTTCTGAGAAAGTGTCAACAGGGGAATATCTCTAATATTCTCAAACGGTGCCTTCTGAAGCACCGAGAGGACCAGGTTCAAGTCCCACGGAGGTAACGGGGGGCGGACCGGAGGGGCCACATGTCGAACCCCCTGCACAAATGTACTCACGAGAGAGTGAGTCGCCAGGGGTCGCTGAAAAAAGACAGCCAGGGCAGATATCTGTCCCTTAATCGTACTTAGGGCAAGCCTTTGGTCTACCCCATGCTGTAAAAACAGCAGGATTCTGGAAACCAAATAGGTACGCGGATGCCATTTCATTTCCTCACACATGGAGATGTAGGCCCTCCAAGTGCAGTGATAGACCTTCCTAGAGGACGGTTTCCGAGCACTTCTCATAGTAGAAATTACTGAGTCTGACAGGCCCCGGTCTCTCAGTACCTGGTTCTCAACAGCCATGCCGTTAAAGCCAATGACTGTAAAGCAGGATGGAATATGGGACCTTGCGACAGCAGGTCCTTCCGTAGTGGTAGGCGCCAGGGGACGTCTGCTACCAGACGTACTAGATCGGCGTACCAAGGACGCTGAGGCCAATCTGGAGCGATTAGGATCATTGGAATTCCCTCTGCCTCCACTCTGCGGAGCAGAAGAGGAAGAAGCCTTAAGGGAGGGAAGGCATAGATTAGCCGATACTGGCCCCACGATGCTACCAACGCGTCCGTTGCGTCTGCCCATGGGTCTCTTGACCGGGCCACAAACCTCAATACCTTCCGATTGAGTCGGGAAGCCAGAAGATCTACGTCTGGTGTGCCCCATCTTTGGCAGAGGAGTTGGAACACCTCCGGGTGTAAGGACCATTCTCCCTGGTCCAGCATCTGGCGGCTCAGGTAGTCCGCCTGCCAGTTTTCCACACCCGGAATGTACACGGCCGACAGTGCTGGTACGCTCCTCTCTGCCCACTTCAGGATGCGAGCGATCTCCGATGCTGCAGCTGAGCTTCTTGTTCCTCCTTGATGATTGACATATGCCACTGCTGTGGCGTTGTCTGACTGGATCCTGACTGGACGCCCTTGCAGTCTCTGAGACCATTTGAAGAGGCACAGCTTGATCGCCCGGATCTCCAGGACATTGATCGGCAGGAGGGCTTCCTCTGGGGTCCAGCGACCTTGCGCCGACTGGACACCCCAGACTCCCCCCCAACCTGTAAGGCTGGCGTCCGTCGTGATCACTATCCAGTAAACCGGAAGAAATGACTTCCCGGCCATTAGAGCCGGTGCTGTCAGCCACCCTACCAGGGATCTCCTGACTAGGTGGCTCACTCGGATTTGATAATCCAGAGATGAAGGGCATCTGTTCCATCTGGACAGAACTTCCCTCTGTAACACTCGAGTGTGGTATTGAGCATATGGGACCGCCTCGAAGGAGGCTACCATGAGGCCCAACACTCGCATGCAAAAACGGAGTGACGACCAATTCCTGGAAGTCAGCTGCCGTACTGCAGCCCGGAGGGTCTGCAACTTCTCCACAGGGAGGAATACCTTTGCCTCTGAGGAATCCAGAATCAACCCCAGGTACACTAGGCGTTGAGTGGGCACCAATACTGACTTTTGCGTGTTTAGTATCCAACCACAGTCTCGAAGAGTCTGACAGGTAATGGACACGCTTACCTCTAATTCTGAGCTTGAAGGGCCCTTCAGCAGAAGGTCGTCCAAGTAACCTGTGATAGCGATACCCCGCTGTCTTAGAAGTGCCAGAATCGGAGCGAGCACCTTGGTGAACGTCCTGGGTGCTGAGGCAAGGCCAAACGGGAGGGCCACAAACTGGTAGTGGTTCTTCCCGATAGCAAATCGCAGAAACCTCTGGTGTCTGGAGTATATGGGGACATGCAGGTATGCGTCCTTGATGTCCAAGGAGGCCAGAAAGTCCCCCGGATGGAGAGCCGTGACTACGGATCGAACCGACTCCATCCGAAATCTTTGTACCTTCACAAAGCAATTGAGGGCTCTGAGATCCAAGATTGGACGAACCCCCTCCTTCTTTGGCACAATGAACAGATTTGAGTAAAAACCCTGACCCCGTTCCTGTTCTGGAACTGGAATAACTACCCCGCGTTCCAGTAGACCCTGGACCGCCCCATACAGGGCCTCCCGATGGGTCGGTAGTAGCTGGAGATTGGAGGTGATGAATCTGTCTGGTGGACAAGAGAGAAATTCTATCTTGTAGCCTGAGGAGATTACTTCGCAAACCCACCTGTCGGAGACTAGAGCAGTCCACTGAGTCGCGAATTTGCGAAGACGTCCCCCCACCCGAGAGCTGGGTGGGGGCGGACCTTCATGTGGACGTAGATTTGTCCACAGGCTTGTTGGGTCTGCGGGACCAAGGACGCTTTTGTCCTTGGGCAGGCGCTTTATCGGCCTGGGGTCTTTTCCCTGTCGCCTTAAGAGGGCGAAAAAACCGCTTACGTGCAGTAAAGGAGGGCCCTTGCCCTTGGCGTGGTCCCCTACCCTTGCTAGTTTGGGGAAGCAAAGTGCTTTTACCTCCTGTAGCATCCTTGATGATGTCATCCAGAGAAGCCCCAAAAAGTCTGTCGCCCTTAAAAGGCAGATCCAATAGGGCTTTCTTGGAAGTCTGGTCCGCAGACCAGCCCTTTAGCCAGATCAGGCGGCGTATTGCTACTGCATAAACCGAAGCTCTTGACAGCAGGGGAATAGTATCCATGTCTGACTCGCAGACAAACTTAAGGCCCTGGACCAACTGGTCGGCCAAAGTTATCTCATTAGGAGGAGCATCTCGCTCCTTTAACCCCTGGAGTAGCAATTTTGCCCATTCAGTAAGTGTCTGAGACACTAGGGCCCCCGCCAATGCCGGGCGTACTGCTGAGCCTACCACTGAGTATAGGTAGCGAGCGAGTGCTTCAGCCTTCTTATCCACAGGGTCCTTGAAAACAGGAGCCCCTTCTACTGGAATAGTGGTGGCTCTATTAAGTCTGGACACCGAAGGGTCCACTATAGGGGGAGAGGTCCATATCTTCAGAAAACTCTCCTCAAAGGGGTACCGTACTGCAAACCTCTTTGGGGCTGTAAAGACCCTCAGTGGGTTCTCCCATTCCTTGTATAAGAGTTTGTCAAAATAAGACACACAAGGGAACACCTTAGCAGTGCGGGCAGGTTTACGAAACCCAAAGGGGACTGGAGTATCTGCTACTTCTTCAGTCCTTTCCAACTTTAGCGTATCCCGCACTGCAGTAATAAGGTCAGATACCAAAGCCGTCTCGCGTACTGACCTGGACTTGGAGTCCTCCTCACTGTCCGATCGGTCACGGTCTGCAGTCTCTGATGCATCAGAATCTGGGCCATGAGCCGTAGCTGGACCTGGTTCTGCATCAGAAATATCCCCAGAAGATTGCAGGGGACGGGGGCGTTTATTACCCCCTGTATTCCCGTGTGCTGCTTCCACCCTGGCAGCAAACGCCTCTAGGATTGCCGACATAGCGTCCATAGACGCCTCAGGGACACCAGCTGCTAAATCTGGTGTTTCAGGGGAGAAGACATCTGGCTCAGATGCCATGCTGACCACACGCTGACACTCACAGGGCTCCAGGCAAGATATCAATAGGCCACCCTCCTGCGCTGCAGAGATGCTGGGTTACCCAGAGGACTCACCACCCTGGATAGGTACTGCTATGCTGCGCCTATGATGCTGTCCCCTTGCTGCTGTGTCAGTCTGCTTCTTTTATCAGCACTTCCTGTGTGAATTTTCGCGCCAGTGTAATGCACCCTAGAGGCCGGAGGCTCTCGCAAAATGGTTGCCAAAACCGTCTGTATGGAAGATAATGTGGGCTCTAAGAAAATGGCCGCCGACAGAAGATAGAGGTCAGGCAGCCATAGCCCACAAAAAAGATGGCCGCCGAACGGCAATATCTGCATACAGGGTGGACAAACATGGCCGCCGATCACCTGATAGGGGCCAGTGGGTGTGGCCGAACTACAGGAAGATGGCCGCCAGGCAGTTACAAGAGGCCAAACTTGGCATGGACCACCTCAAAATGGCCGCCGACAGCATGGAGACACAGAAACACAGGTAAGCAAAAATGACATTTCTTTTAAATGTTAGTTACAGCCAGCCCCGCTCCAGTGGGACCCCCTAGGTGACCCCCAGCACCCAGCAACCTTTAGCTAGAAGCCCAGGGAGGAGGGAAAGGCAGGGAGAGAGGGAAGAAAGGGGCCACAACCACTTACTTGATCTCTCCAGGAATGTCCAGCTAAATCACCCAGCCGAGGCAGGGGAGTTTTACTTACCTATCCTGCATGTATTCTGCTGGAAGACATTCCAAACAGATCATCATCCGCGCACGGAAGGTGACTGTTGGCCAGGCATGCTGTGATTGGACCCAGAAGGGACGATCATATGTATGCCCTGGAGCATGACGCTCACCGGACAGGCTGCTGCGACTCGGCCGTAAGGTCAGCCGAAGCTGAGCGGTCCGATGCAAGCCTTGGAGCGTAAGCTCACCGGCCAGGCTGCTGCGACTCTGCCGTAAGGTCAGCCGAAGCTGAGCGGTCCGATGCAGGCCCTGGAGCGTAGGCTCACCGGCCACCCGTGGAGCGACGGGCATGTCGTGGAAAACCCAGCGCGTAGCTAGGGTCGGCACACGCTCGATGGCCGAAACTGGGGAGACTACAAGGATCGAGGATCCAGCCTGTCACCCAGTCGGCAGTTGATCGAAGATCGCAGGAAACAACAAATGTAGCAAAAAAATAAAAAATATATATATCTTTTTTCCCCGGACCAATGAGCCCGAAGGGAGCCATGTCCTACTCCTTGCTAGACAGAAAAAAACTGATCTGCGATGTGCAGACTGAGAGGGTATACCCAGAGGGTCCGCCCCCTGGGCGGTACTGTAGAAGGTGTGATGCAACACTTTTTACAAGTTTTTCTGCCTAGTCACTCCTAATTAACGGATAATACCCACTTTGTCAATAGAGAAGCTGTGTCGGTCCATGGACGAAAGAGTAACAGAAGCTATATTTGGAGAGTGGTGATGTCACTCCTGTAATATATATACCGTATATACGCGAGTATAAGCCAAGTTTTTCAGCACATTTTTTTTGTGCTGAAAATGCCCCCCTCGGCTTATACTCGAGTCGCCTTTTTGCGCCTGATCTCCCGGACTTTGGGGACCCGGTACCGGCCATCCCGTAGGTCCCCTGGACCCCAACCTTGGCACACATGTAGCCCGACTCTTCCTCTACAAGTGTGCAAACTTTGTTGTCCGGGGGGCCTACGGCGGGGAGCACCGATTTTATAAAGCCGGGCACCCCTTCCATAGACTCCTATGTTAAACGGTAATTTCTCTGGTGATTGGGGGACCCAGTACTGGCTGGTCGTAGGTCCCCTGGACCCGGAACTTGGCATACATGTAGCCCCATTTCTCCTCTACAAGTGTGCAAAGTTTGTTGTCTGGGGGACCTACGGCCGGTGTAACGTACCTTAGGTGTGAGCCTGACGTGCGGAGAGGGACCTCCCGTACAACCCCGGCTCAGAGACCACTGGAGTGGGGACAGTGGTGGTAAGAGCACGGTGAGGTAAGGGTGCCTGTCTGATCCTCACTGCTTGGAGTGGTGGAGCCGAGTGGAGACTGGAACGGCTGGTTCCGGAAGCAGCGGATGCAGGTCAGCAGGTGCAGCTTGCAGAGCAGAGGATGCAGGTCAGCGGGTGCCGGTTTGCAGGGCAGGGATGCAGGTCAGCAGGTGCAGGTTTGCAGAGCAGGGATGCAGGTCAACAGGTGCAGGTTTGCAGAGCAGGGATGCAGGTCAGCAGGTGCAGGTTTGCAGAGCAGGGATGCAGGTCAGCAGGTGCAGATTTGCAGAGCAGGGATGCAGGTCAGCAGGTGCAGGTTTGCATTGCAAAGGATGCAGGTCAGCGTGTGCAGCTTGCAGAGCAGAGGATGCAGGTAAGCTGGTGCAGGTTTGCAGAGTCAGACAAGCCGGGTCATACACATCAAGGTAAACATCACAAGTGGCAGGCAGAGAGTAGTCAAAGTCCAGGCCGAATCTTGGCAACAGGCAGACTGGCAGATAACTGAGCAGGGTCAAATGAGCCGAGGTCAGGACTGGAGACAGAAGCGTGGTCAGGAAGCCGGGTCAAACACAGGAACAGGATACAAGCACAGAATCAGGAACTCAGGGAACAGAAGCAGATCAAACCGCAAGGGGCAACATCTCTGGAATGTCTTTTATAGGAAGTACATGGGAGGAGCAAGGGGTTCAGAGTTCAACAGTAATCAGACACCAAGCAGAGTAGTCTAATGGATCAGATAGGTTATCCAGCAGATCAGGCAGGGAACTGTCCAGCATCTCATATAGCTCCGCTGGAAGAGTCAATGCCAGACACAGAAGAGGTCCCAGGTTCAAGCCCAGCACGTCCCTGACAGTGCCCCCCCCCCCTTAAGGGCAACCTCCGGGTGCCCAATAGAGCTCTTTTCTGGGGGTGACTGCGAAAAAAGGCCTGGATTAACTCTCGGGCGTGGATGTTCTGTTGGGGTTCCCAGGAGTTCTCCTCCAGACCGTACCCCTTCCACTTGATCAAGAATTGAAGCTGGTTCCCTCTTCTTCGGCAGTCCAAGACGGCCTCCACCTCGAACTCCTCATCACCGTCAATGATTACAGGCTTGGGTGGTCCCGATCCCCTGTCTGGGAATGGGTCGGGCACTGCGGGTTTCAGCAAGGAAACGTGAAAGACTGGGTGAATCTTCAACGACTCCGGTAAGGCAAGTTCATAGGAGACCTCGTTTAATTTCCGTTTTACTGGAAAAGGACCGATGAACTTGGGTGCCAGTTTCCTTGCGGGGCAAGCCATCTTAAGGTTGGTGGTCGATAACCATACTTGGTCACCCTGTTGCAGGCATAATTCCCCTCTCCTTTTCCTGTCAAAGATCCTTTTATTGGCTGCTTGTGCCTTAGTCATGGCTTCCTGCAATATCCTGCTGTTACGGGTCAGGAAATCAACAATACTCTGGACCGCTGGGACTGTTGAATCAGTGATGAGATCAGGTAAGAAGGTTGGGTGAAACCCGTAGTTGGCAAAAAATGGCGATTGACCTGTAGCCGAATGACTGGCGTTGTTAAAGGCAAACTCTGCCAAGGGTAGTAAAGCTACCCAGTCGTCTTGAACGAAGGTGGTGAAGCATCTGAGGTACTGTTCAAGCGTCTGATTCGTTCTTTCGGTTTGCCCGTTAGTTTGGGGGTGATAGGCCGAGGACATGGACAACTCAATCTTCAGGACCTTGCACAAAGCCTTCCAAAAGCGAGAGGTGAACTGCACCCCTCTATCCGAAACGATGTCCGCAGGGACCCCATGTAGCCTTACTACTTCCCTAATGAAGACCTGGGCAGTTTCCATGGCAGAGGGCGTGCCTTTGAGAGGCACGAAGTGGGCCATCTTGGATAGACGGTCAACCACTACAAAGATGGCTGTGCAACCTTCAGACGGGGGGAGTTCCACTATGAAGTCCATGGCAATCATTTTCCAGGGACGGTCAGGGACTGGTAAGGGTCTGAGCAGACCCCAGGCCTTGCTTTTAGTGGTCTTGCTACGGATACAGGTGGCACATGAACCTACATATTCCCTGCAGTCTTTTTCAAGATCCGGCCACCAAAACGTGCGTTGAATCAGTTCAAGGGTTTTATGCATTCCGAAATGGCCTGCCAGGGGATGATCATGACACAAGTTTAACACTGTGACTCGAACTTCTTCTGGCACAAAGATTTTGTCATTCTTCCAAAGTAACCCGTCCTTGGGTACCAGAGTGATTCCAGAGGGACCAGACATACCTGTAGAAGCTTGCTTCAAGACAGACATCAGGCTAGTTTGTAAAAGTAAGAAGTTGCCTTCCGATAGAATGGTATCTGGAGCTGACACCTCTTTTGGATCATCAAACATGCGGGAAAGAGCGTCTGGTTTGGTGTTCTTGGAGCCTGGCCAGTAAGTTATGTGGAACGAGAACCTAGAGAAAAATAGTGCCCAACGTGCCTGGCGTGGTCTCAGACGTTTGGCAGCTCTCAGATACTCTAGGTTCTTGTGGTCTGTGTAAATGAGTATAGGATGCGCTGCTCCCTCCAACAAGTACCTCCACTCCTCAAGGGCAGATTTAATGGCCAGGAGCTCCCGGTCTCCAACATCATAATTCCTCTCGGATGGGGTAAGCTTACGGGAGAAGAAGGCTACCGGGTGTATCAAGTCCTTGAGACCTTGGCGCTGGGGGATAACAGCTCCAACCGCTGTCTCTGAGGCATCTACCTCAAGTAGATACGGTAGGGCAGGATCGGGATGACTTAGGATAGGAGCAGACGTAAAAAGGATTTTTAGGTTTGTGAAAGCAGCCTGTGCTTCAGATGTCCACTGGAATCGAGCATTTTGCTTCGTTAGCTGCGTAATCGGGGAAATAATAGCAGAGAATCCCTTGATAAACCTCCGATAAAAATTGGCAAAGCCAACGAAGCGCTGCACCCCCTTTTTATCTGAAGGTGCAGGCCAATCCAGAATGGCTGAAACCTTCTGTGGGTCCATCTTGAATCCCTCTGTAGAGATCAGTAGGCCAAGGAACTGGATACTCTGTCGCTCGAATTCACACTTTTCTGGTTTTGCGTACAGTCCATGCTGGCGGAGACGACAGAGTACGCTCTTGACGTGTTTCCGGTGCTGCTCAAGAGAGGAGGAAAAAATCAAAATATCATCAAGATAGACAACTACATAAATGTCCAGACAGTCTCTGAAAACATCATTGACTAGATGCTGAAAGGTGGCAGGGGCGTTACATAGGCCGAAGGGCATTACTAGGTATTCGTAATGGCCGAACCTGGTACGAAAGGCAGTCTTCCATTCATCCCCTGCTCGGATGCGTACCAGGTTGTACGCCCCCCGCAGGTCTAATTTGGTAAACACAGAGGAAGTCCTGAGTCTTTGAAAAAGTTCAGGTACCAGAGGCAGAGGGTACCGGTTCTTGACCGTGATTTTATTTAATTCCCGGTAATCTACACAGGGCCGAAGAGAATGGTCTTTTTTCTCCACAAAGAAGATTCCTGCCCCTGCTGGAGAAGTGGAAGGACGGATGAAACCCCTCTTAAGGTTCTCATCAACGTATTCTTTCAGTACCTCAAGCTCCCGTTCAGATAGGGGGAAGATCCGTCCGAAAGAAATCTCAGCACCGGGAAGAAGCTCGATTGGACAATCGTAAGGACGATGAGGCGGGAGGACTTCGGCCCCTCGTTTGCTGAAGACGTCCAGGAACTCATGATATTGTTTGGGTACAGAAGCTCGTATCTCTGGATCTGAATCCAGGCATAACAGAGGCCCCAAGGTGCTGGGACGTGGAAGCATGCAGTGGCGTTGACAGTATGGTGACTGGAACTTAATACTTCCGGTTCCCCAATCAATCTGTGGATTGTGTGCCTGAAGCCAGGGTAGACCCAGGATAACTGGAAACATGGGAGATGCAATAGCATCCAAAGTCAATAGTTCCTTATGGTCCATGGAGGTGATCACAGGCAAAGGAGGGGTCTCCTGGGTCACTACTCCGGACTTGATGCAAGACCCATCTGCCAGGAAAATGGAAAGTCCCTGAGTCTTAGGTTGGAGTGGGATGTGTTGTTGTGCTGCAAAGTCTAGATCGACAAAACAACTACATGCCCCTGAGTCGATTATTGCAGTTACTGGTATTGTCCTCCCTGGTAGTTGGAAAGAGATAGGAAGAGCCAGGTGAGTAGCATTGGTAGATGGAGGTGAGTAGTTGGGAGAAGAGGTAGCCAGGACCTTGCGCAGCTTAGCAGGACAAGAAGAGACATAATGACCGGGTTCACCGCAATACAGGCATAGATAATTCTGCAGCCGACGAAGTCGTTCCTTGGCCGATAGGGAATGTTTCATTAGTCCAAGCTGACCTGGCTTGACGGTCTGGTTGAGGGATGAGGGTTCAGTTGGAACCGTACTGGCACTGGCAGGGTACACAGGGGCTCGTATCCGGGGTAGCATCCAAGCTGGGCGGAGCTGCTGGGTAGACCTTTCTGCTCTGCGCTCCCGGAGTCGTCGGTCTATCTGGATAGACAAATTAATTAAAGTCTCTAGAACATCAGGAACACCGACCCGTGCTAACTCATCCTTCAGGCTTTCAGAGAGACCAAGACGGAACTGATGCCGCAGAGCCGCCTCATTCCACTGGATATCCGCGCTCCAGCGTCTGAAATCAGTCACATAGTCCTCGACCGCTCGGCGGCCTTGCTGGAGTGCATGGAGAGCAGCCTCGGCAGTAGAAGTCCGCTGTGGATCGTCATAAAGTCGGGCCATGGCATCAAGAAAAGAGGGCAGAGAGTCTAGAACTACATGGCGGACTTCAAGTAGGTGATGGGCCCAAGCTTGAGGTTCCCCCTGCAGCAAAGCGATAACGAAGCCCACCTTGGTGGCTTCAGATGAAAAAGTCAGAGGTAGCAACGAAAAGTAAAGTTCACATGCGTTGCGAAACGCACGGAATTTACTCCGATCCCCGAAAAACTTCTCAGGAACAGGGACCCTGGGCTCAGGAGATGGTAACATTCCAATAGAGGAAGTTGGGGTTGGAGGTGAATCTGCAGAGGTGGCTTGAGTTTGTGTCTGCTTATCCATTCGGACATGGCTGCCCTGCAGAGACTTCACGATCTGAGTGAGAGCTGTAAGGTGTTGATAGACATTGTCCATAGGCAAGGTATCTCCTGCAGGCTCAGGCATGGCGGTTTGATACTGTAACGTACCTTAGGTGTGAGCCTGACGTGCGGAGAGGGACCTCCCGTACAACCCCGGCTCGGAGACCACTGGAGTGGGGACAGTGGTGGTAAGAGCACGGTGAGGTAAGGGTGCCTGTCTGATCCTCACTGCTTGGAGTGGTGGAGCCGAGTGGAGACTGGAACGGCTGGTTCCGGAAGCAGCGGATGCAGGTCAGCAGGTGCAGCTTGCAGAGCAGAGGATGCAGGTCAGCGGGTGCCGGTTTGCAGGGCAGGGATGCAGGTCAGCAGGTGCAGGTTTGCAGAGCAGGGATGCAGGTCAACAGGTGCAGGTTTGCAGAGCAGGGATGCAGGTCAGCAGGTGCAGGTTTGCAGAGCAGGGATGCAGGTCAGCAGGTGCAGGTTTGCAGAGCAGGGATGCAGGTCAGCAGGTGCAGGTTTGCAGAGCAGGGATGCAGGTCAGCAGGTGCAGGTTTGCATTGCAAAGGATGCAGGTCAGCGTGTGCAGCTTGCAGAGCAGAGGATGCAGGTAAGCTGGTGCAGGTTTGCAGAGTCAGACAAGCCGGGTCATACACATCAAGGTAAACATCACAAGTGGCAGGCAGAGAGTAGTCAAAGTCCAGGCCGAATCTTGGCAACAGGCAGACTGGCAGATAACTGAGCAGGGTCAAACGAGCCGAGGTCAGGACTGGAGACAGAAGCGTGGTCAGGAAGCCGGGTCAAACACAGGAACAGGATACAAGCACAGAATCAGGAACTCAGGGAACAGAAGCAGATCAAACCGCAAGGGGCAACATCTCTGGAATGTCTTTTATAGGAAGTACATGGGAGGAGCAAGGGGTTCAGAGTTCAACAGTAATCAGACACCAAGCAGAGTAGTCTAATGGATCAGATAGGTTATCCAGCAGATCAGGCAGGGAACTGTCCAGCATCTCAGATAGCTCCGCTGGAAGAGTCAATGCCAGACACAGAAGAGGTCCCAGGTTCAAGCCCAGCACGTCCCTGACAGCCGGGGAGCACCGATTTTTCAAAGCCGGGCACCCCTTCCGTAGACTCCCATGTTAAACATCAGTCTAGGCATGGGCACAGTGAGGGCATGGGCACTGTGAGGCATGGGCACTGTGAGACATGCACATGGACACAGTGAGGCAAAGTGAGGCACAGTGGGGCATGCAGATGGACACCCTAGGCTTATACTCGAGTCAATACATTTTCCCAGTTTTTTGTGGTAAAATTAGGTGCTTCGGCTTATATTCGTGTCGGCTTATACTCGAGTATATACGGTAATTACATTTGAAGAGTGCTGATGTCACTCCTGTAAAATAGAACCCATATTTGGAGAGTGGTGATGTCATTATTGTAAAACTGAGCCTACAGTATATTTCAAGAGTGGTAACGCCATTCTTGCAAAACAGAACTTTTATTTAAAGAGCAGTGGTGTCGCTTTTCCAAAAAAAAAAAAACGAATTATATTTAAAAAGCAGTGATGTCGCTCCTGTAAATTCTGTTGTAAACGTAACTTTATACATATCACCTCTTTAAAGCAGAATCTGTATTTGCAAGAGTAATGCCACTCTTGTTACATGGCAGTGGCCAACTACCAGCATAGTAGCCCACATGGTTTTTGTGGGGCCCGCTCGGGGCCCCAGGGATGAGAAGCAGTTGGTTCCTCTGTAGTTAAATCATTTCCCCATTTGGATCTCCTTGAAAAGGAAGCAAATAGTGGAAGCCTTCCTATGCCAGTTTTTTATACTTTAAGCCTAGGTTCACATTGATGTGATTTGGCATTTCAAATCGCATGCCAAATCGGCTGTTCCAAATTACAGCGGTGGTCAAAAGTTTTGAAAATGACACAAATATAAATTTTCAAAAATAATGTTTTTTATTGACAATTACATTAACCACTTAAGCCCCGGACCATTTGGTAGCTAAAGGACCAGAGGTGAATTCAGAATTTTGCACTGCGCTGCTTTAACTGTAAATTGTGCGGACATGCAATGTTGTACCCAAACGAAATTTGCGTCCTTTTCTTCCCACAAATAGAGCTTTCTTTTAATGGTATTTGATTGCCTCTGCGATTTTTATTTTTTGCGATATAAACGGAAAAAGACCGAAAATTTTGAAAAAAAATGATATTTTCTACTTTTTGTTATAAGAAAAATCGAATAAACTCAATTTTAGTCATACATTTCGGCCAAAATGTATTCAGCCACATGTCTTTAGTAAAAAAAATGTCAATAAGCGTATATTTATCGGTTTGCGCAAAAGTTATAGCGTTTACAAACTAGGGTACATTTTCTGGAATTTACACAGCTTTTAATTTATGACTGCCTATCTCATTTCTTGAGGTGCTAAAATGACAGGGCAGTACAAAACCCCCCCAAATGACCCCATTTTAGAAAGTAGACACCCCAAGGAAATTGCTGAGAGGCATGTTGAGCCCATTGAATATTTTTTTTTTTTGTCCCAAGTGATTGAATAATGACAAAAAAAAAAAAAAAATTACAAAAAGTTGTCACTAAATGATATATTGCTCACACATGCCATGGTTATATGTGGAATTGCACCCCAAAATACATTCTGCTGCTTCTCCTGAGTACGGGGATACCACATGTGTGGGACTTTTTAGGAGCCTAGCCACGTACGGGACCCCGGAAACCAAGCACCGCCTTCAGGATTTCTAAGGGCGCAAATTTTTGATTTCACTCCTCACTACCTATCACAGTTTTGAAGGCCATAAAATGCCAAAATAGCACAAAACCCCCCCAAATGACCCCATTTTAGAAAGTAGACACCCCAAGGAAATTGCTGAGAGGCCTGTTGAGCCCATTGAATATTTTTTTTTTTTGTCCCAAGTGATTGAATAATGACAAAAAAAAAAAAAAATTACAAAAAGTTGTCACTAAATGATATATTGCTCACACATGCCATGGTTATATGTGGAATTGCACCCCAAAATACATTCTGCTGCTTCTCCTGAGTACGGGGATACCACATGTGTGGGACTTTTTAGGAGCCTAGCCACGTACGGGACCCCGGAAACCAAGCACCGCCTCCAGGATTTCTAAGGGCGCAAATTTTTGATTTCACTCCTCACTACCTATCACAGTTTTGAAGGCCATAAAATGCCAAAATAGCACAAAACCCCCCCAAATGACCCCATTTTGGAAAGTAGACACCCCAAGCTGTTTGCTGAGAGGCATGGTGAGTATTTTACAGCTCTCATTTGTTTTTGAAAATGAAGAAAGAACATTTTTTTTTTTTTCTTTTTTTTTTCAATTTTCAAAACTTTGTGACAAAAAGCGAGATCTGCAAAATACTCACAATACCTCTCAGCAAATAGCTTGGGGTGTCTACTTTCCAAAATGGGGTCATTTGGGGGGGGGGGGGTTGTGCCATCTGGGCATTCCATGGCCTCCGAAACTGTGATAGGCAGTGAGAAGTGAAATCAAAAATTGACACCCTTAGAAAGCCTGAAGGCGGTGCTTGGTTTTTGGGGTCCCGTACGCGGCTAGGCTCCCAAAAAGTCTCACACATGTGGTATCCCCGTACTCAGGAGAAGCAACAGAATGTATTTTGGGGTGTAATTCCACATATGCCCATGGCATGTTTGAGCAATATATCATTTAGTGACAACTTTGTGCAAAAAAAAAAAAAAAAATTGTATTTTTCCCGCAACTTGTGTCAACATATAAAATATTCCATGGACTCGACATGCCTCTCAGTATATAGCTTGGGGTGTCTACTTTCCAAAATGGGGTCATTTGGGGGGGTTTTGAACTGTTCTGGCATTTTATACACAACATTAGGAAGCTTACATCCACTCTTCTAACCACTTGAAGACAAAGCCCTTTTTGACACTTTTTGTTTACATGAAAACATATTTTTTTTTGCAAGAAAATTATGTTGAACCCCCAAACATTATATATTTTTTTAAAGCAAAGGCCCTACAGAATAAAATGGTGGGTGTTGCATTTTTTTTTTCTACACAGTATTTGCGCAGCGATTTTTCAAACGCATTTTTTGGGGAAAAAATACACTTTTTTTAATTTTAATGCACTAAAACACACTATATTGCCCAAATGTTTGATGAAATAAAAAAGATGATCTTAGGCCGAGTACATAGATACCAAACACGACATGCTTTAAAATTTCGCACAAATGCGCATTGGCGACAAACTACATACATTTTTAAAAGCCTTTAAAAGCATTTACAGGTTACCCCGTTAGATTTACAGAAGAGGTCTACTGCTAAAATTACTGCCCTCGATCTGACCTTCGCGGTGATACCTTACATGCATGGTGCAATTGCTGTTTACATATGACGCCAGACCGACGCTTGCGTTCGCCATTGGGCAAGAGCAGGGCAGGACAGGGGTGCTTTTTTTTTTTTTTTTATTATTAATTTTGCTTTTTTATTTTATTTTTAAACTGTTGCTTCCATATTTATTTATTTTTATCACTTTTATTGTTATCTCAGGGAATGTAAATATCCCCTATGATAGCAATAGGTAATGACAGGTACTCTTTTTTGAAAAAACTGGGGTCTATTGGACCCTAGATCTTTCCTCTGCCCTCAAAGCATCTGACCACACCAAGATCGGTGTGATAAAATGCTTTCCCAATTTCCCAATGGCGCTTTTTATATCCGGGGGGGGGGACATTCCCTCCCACTGCTTGTAAAAGCAGTCCAGAGGCTAATTAGCCACTAGGATTGCTTTTACATGAAAGCCGGCCGCTGGCTGAAAAGAATGATACCAAGATGATACCTAAACCCGCAGGCATCATTCTGGTATAAACATTCAAAGTCCAGCAACATACCAGTACGTTGCTGGTCCTTGTTGGACATGTATTGTAATCTTTTTTTTCATGCAGCCTGTTGGCTGAACGAAAAAAAAAGATTGATCGGTGGGTATGCCCACCATTAGAATACCGCCCTTCATCCACCCACTTCTAATGATGGGCATACATGCACCATTTATATATGCCGAAGCATGGGGGCATCTTCTCGCAAAAGTTATGCCGCGTACACATGGTCAGACTTTTCCACGGGCAAGCCTCCGTCGGAATTTCGACCGTATGTACGCGGCATTAGGAGCAAAATCGCTCCTCCGCTCCTGCTGCCCCAATGCTTCGGCATATATACTTTTTTTTTTTAACTGTGGTGGTGAAATTACCTCCTACAGCACTGGAGTCGCAGGGATCAGGCCTGTCTCTGCGAACGCTGCAGTTATGTGTGTTGTGTTTTGCAAGTGACAGTGATCGATCGATACTGCACTTCGGTGGCCTGGGCTGGACGGAGGGGCAAAACGCAGGTGCTAGCAGGTATCTGGGCTGATCCCGCTAACACTGCGTTTTTGGGAACCCTAAACTGCTGGGGACGCTAGTATAGATCTGATCAGATCAGATATTGAGCTGATCAGATACTATACCACTAAGGGGGGTGTATGCTTCACGCGTGGGTGTTAGCGCTACTGGCACTAACCTGACGCTGCCTGGGGTGTGACGCAGACCCTCTCTGACGCTAAAACCTAACTGATATCACCCGCCGGGCGATCAGGGGGTTAAACCTTTATTGGGTTATATACGGCGGGTGCCCTGACACTATAAAAAGCAAACTAACTAACCAGCGTCACCCGTAACACTTATATGATGATCACTGGTGAAAGGGTTAACTAGGGGCAATTAGGGGGTTAAAACCTTTATTAGGGTAATATATGGGGGTACCTGACGCTATATAAAAACCTGACGGCGAACCTTAAAAAAAATTACTGGCTACCTATCGGCATCACCGACACTAAGACAACGATCATAAAAACGATTGCTTAGCGACAGTGGTGATAGGGGGTGAAAGGGTTACCTGGGGGGCGATCAGGGGGTTAAACCTTTATTAGGTAATATATGGGGGTACCGGACGCTATAAAAACCTGCGGCGAACCTAAAAAAAATTACTGGCTACCGATCAGCATCACCGACGCTAAGACATCGATCAGAAAAATGATCGCATAGCCACGGCGGTGCTAGGGGGTGAAAGGGTTACCTGGGGGGTGATCAAGGGGGTTAAACCTTTATTAGGTAATATATGGGGGTACCCGACGCTATAAAAACCTGCAGCGAACCTAAAAAAAATTACTGGCTACCGATCAGCATCGCCGACGCTAAGACATCGATCAGAAAAATTATAACTTTCACCCACCTCTTGAGGATTGACCACAAGCTCTCAATGTGATTAAGGTCTGGGGAGTTTCCTGGCCATGGACTCAAAATGTTGATGTTTTGTTCCCCAAGCCACTTAGTTATTACTTTTGCCTTCATAGCTAGGTGCTCCATGCTGGAAATGGTATTGTTCCTCACCAAACTGTTCTTGGGTGGTTGGAAGAAGTTGTTCTCGGAGGAGGTTTTTGTACCATTCTTTATTCATGGCTGTGTGCTTAGGAAAAATTGTGAGTGAGCCCCCCACTCCCTTGGCTGAGAAGCAACCCCACACATGAATGGTCTCAGGATGCTTTACTGTTGGCATTACACAGGACTCACCTTTTGGTAGCGCTCACCTTTTCTTCTCCGGACAAGGTTTTTCCCGGATGCTCCAAACAATCGGAAAGGAGATTCGTCAGAGAAAACTTGACCCCAGTTCTTAGCGGACCAATCCCCGTACCTTTGGCAGAATATCAGTCTGTTCCTGATGTTTTTCCTGGAGAGAAGTGGCTTCAAAAGAAAGGCTTCATCCTCCAAAAGTCTTCTCCTCACTGTGCGTGCAGATGCACTCACATCTGCCTTCTGCCATTCCTGAGCAAGCTCTGCACTGGTGGTGCCCCGATCCCGCAGCTGAATCAACTGTAGGAGACGGTCCTGTCGCTTGCTGGACTTTCTTCTGCACCCTGAAACCTTCTTCACAACAATTAAACGTCTCTCCTTGAAGTTTTTGATGATCCGCTAAATGGTTGATTTAGGTGCAATCTTAGTAGCAGCAATATCCTTGCCTGTGAATCCCTTTTTGTGCAAAGCAATGATGACTGCACATGTTTCCTTGCAGGTAACCATGGTTAAAGTGGATGTTGACCCAATTCATGAATTTTGAGCTGGGCACATATATCTGCAGTGTTTTCTTATCTCCCTTCAAAGCCCTATGTCTCATAGCTTATGTAGGGAGATATGTAGGGAAGTTGTGGCAACTTCCTGATGATGGCCCATTTGATATGCTGAAATGTGCTGAGGTTGATTCGCGCCATCGCGACATACTTCCGCCCATGTTCGTTTCCGGAAATCAAGCTACGATCGCGTCAGCGGTGCTTCATTGCTTAGGGACAGATTTCCTGGATTTAACCTACCTGCTATTCACACCGAGTGGCAGGCTTTTAGGCACTTTTACATGCGAGTTGATTTAATAAATTTTTATGAAGTCTCTTCTGTCATATCTAATTTATATGAGGAACGCTTACCCCAGGGAACGCCAGTCTTAAAGAGATCCACAGGGGCCACCCCACATGTGCATCTGACCATACTAGAGATAGATGGTCCATTCTGAGGGGTGAGTTTACATCTATGTGGGGGCACCTTGTCTGAGCACTTATAGAACACGGATTCGTCCATCAAGTTTTTAAAGCACGAGCACTTTTTTTGGGATCCAAAGTTTTTATGATTATTTTGCATAATGTTTGAATACCACATTTGGGACTTTGATATCGCAGCGTCCTGTTTAGGTTGTGTAACACAATAGAGTTTGTTCTTTTAGGCCTCATACACACAACCGGTTTTCTCGTTCGTGTGTATGGTTTCTCGTCGAGAAAACTGCCGGGAATCTCGACGAGAAAAATAGAGAACCTGCTCTCTATTTTCTCAACGGAATTCTCCGGTTCCGACGTGTGTATGCTTTTCCGAGTCTTAAAAATCGCGCATGCTCAGAATCAAGTATGAGACGGGAGCGCTCCTTCTGGTAAAACTAGCATTCGTAATGGAGATAGTACATTCGTCACGCTGTAACGGACTGAAAAGCACGAGGCTGAAAAGCGCGAATCGTCTCTCCCCAAACTTTTACAAACACGCGGTAACACGAGATCAGCAAAAGCAGCCCAAGGGGTGGCGCCTAGGGTTGCCACCTCATCCCTTTAAACCTGAACACATCTGAATTACACAGGTTCTAAGGCTAATTAAATGCAGAGAAGGAACCAAGTGAGTTTAATTACTACCTTAATCAGCCACAGAACCTGTTTAATTAATATGTGTTCGGGTTTAAAGGGATGAGGTGGCAACCCTAGTGGCGCCATTGGAATCGAACTTCCCCTTTATACTGCCGTCGTATGTGTTGTACGTCACCGCGCTTTACAACAACGAGATTTGGAATTGACAGTGTGTATGCAAGGAAAGCTTGACAAGAATCCCGTCAAGCTTGACAAGAATCTCGTCAAGCTTGACAAGAATCTCGTCAAGAAACGACGGGTTTTTTTTTACGACGAGATTCTCGGCCGTGTGTACTAGGCTTTACACTTCTAGCACAGAGCGCGTTTTTTTTGATTATTTATTTGCACAGCAAATTTACTACTGCAGCAGCTAACATTAAGTATACCACTTATTTTTCACCAACTGGTTTTCTTTGGCGCTTTGGTTATTTTATTATTCCATTAGTCTGATTATTGACAGATAAGATCATACACAGGTATTATCAAATCTAAACAATCTGGTCACTCTGTACCCATCTCTTATCTAGAAAAAAATACACTGACCACACACTTGTGGTCCCCATGCAACTGGATTTTCCGGTGATAATGATTTAAATGGAGCCTGCGCCAATTACTATACTAAATATTTGCTATATATAAGCTGCACCTCAAATTGCAGTGAAATACTGAAATCAATAGTGAAAATAGTGAGAGAGGAGGGCGCTAATATGTGGGAGTAAATCTAAATATATTATAAAACGGTAGACATATAAAGAATCAAAAACAATATAATCTCCCCACTTAAATTAATTAGTGCTGTGTATAAAGATCAACCAGTATGTACAAAAAATATATTCAAATTAATTTGTGAACAGCAAAAATGAACTATCATATAAATACAAACAATATAAAAATACAATTGAAACTTATTGCAAATAAAGTCCAAACCAATGAACCCCCAAACAAGGGTTAATAAATGCAAATAAATGTCCCACAAAGAAAAAGTGTTGTATAAACACCAAATGAATCCACTTCAAACAACGTATTGTGAAAAATCCAATGTGACTCTTGAGAAAAATGAAGATCCACCTTCACCAATAATAATATTGACACCCGATAGTGCACATTAAGTAAGGATGGCAGCTTACCGCAGCAAATTGACCCTTTTAATTAAAAAAGAAGTCAAACAGGCTTTCAGCAAGTTCCAATTGCTAAGGATCAGCGAAATGTTGTCCACCATGCAGGTAACGATAACACTTGGATTCAGTGGTATATAATCAGAAAAAGGAGAAACGAGCAATAGCGTAATACCATTTTTTATTGCGTATAAAATTCCTAAAAAGCCAAAATCATGCTTACATGGTTATGTGCCCCGACCCGGCACTGAGGCTGTAAAGGCGTAGGGATAACAAATGCGCAATACAGGTCACGCAATTGACGTTTCTTCCGGTCCAGCTGGTTGTCTGCTCCATAGTGGTGGAACGCACGCCAGTATCCACAGGACTCTCATTTGTTATCCCTACGCCTTTACAGCCTCAGTGCCGGGTCGGGGCACATAACCATGTAAGCATGATTTTGGCTTTTTAAGAATTTTATACGCAATAAAAAACGGTATTACGCTATTGCTCGTTTCTCCTTTTTCTGATTATATACCACTGAATCCAAGTGTTATCGTTACCTGCATGGTGGACAACATTTCGCTGATCCTTAGCAATTGGAACTTGCTGAAAGCCTGTTTGACTTCTTTTTTAATTAAAAGGGTCAATTTGCTGCGGTAAGCTGCCATCCTTACTTAATGTGCACTATCGGGTGTCAATATTATTATTGGTGAAGGTGGATCTTCATTTTTCTCAAGAGTCACATTGGATTTTTCACAATACGTTGTTTGAAGTGGATTCATTTGGTGTTTATACAATACTTTTTCTTTGTGGGACATTTATTTGCATTTATTAACCCTTGTTTGGGGGTTCATTGGTTTGGACTTTATTTGCAATAAGTTTCAATTGTATTTTTATATTGTTTGTATTTATATGATAGTTAATTTTTGCTGTTCACAAATTAATTTGAATATATTTTTTGTACATACTGGTTGATCTTTATACACAGCACTAATTAATTTAAGTGGGGAGATTATATTGTTTTTGATTCTTTATATGTCTACCGTTTTATAATATATTTAGATTTACTCCCACATATTAGCGCTTTCCGGTGATAATGATCGAGTGCCAAAGTAATACACTTTCCAAGCACAGGCAGATCCCCTTCAGAAGAAGTCTACAGCAACCTAACGTGGCCAGTGAGCGGTCTCTGTAGCCTTGAAGAAACAGGATAAATGTGGAAGAGGGATTGCTCATGTCCTTTTCTCTGCGACAAGCAGAAGGAAAAACAATCCAAAAGGCTTCCTCAGAAACAGCACTTGAGAAATCACTTGTTTACAATGGACTGCAGTGACCTGATTGGTAATTACCAGCCCCAAGCGAGACCAGGGTCCCTCTCTGAGCAATCAGGCCATTAATTCAGCTCTCCTCTCCTCTCTGGAATAGTAATTGCTGTCTGGACTGGAGCAGGCCATAGATGTGCTTGCTGGTTTCACCATGTGAAATCTTTGTGGTTCTCTGGCTTCTTTTATAGATCAATTTTCAAGTCTAGAAATTCTCAATCTATGTTATGTTACTTGCAGATTGCAGTAAAGTTGTTCAGTATAAATAGACGAAAAATAAGAGCAGTCATCAGTGTAGACCTACACACACGGCTTTGGCAATGCATCAAGTCATTTTAAAGTGAAATGGTTGAATGAATATCATTTTCATCAGTTTGATGCATTTTGTAATGTGTTTTTAGCTAGTTATGGCTCATTTCAGAGCTACTTTTCATCAAAGCTATTAGCCTGACTTTCAGCTGAGTGTCTGGTATACGCTGTGTGTTTGTGGACAATCCTCTCTGATCTCTGTCAGTTTTCCCTTATTTCTGTCAGTCTTCACATTCCCTTATTCCTGCTAGAAAAGTTGTTTCCTTATTCCTTGTAGCAAAGGCATTTGCTTCTAAACCGGACATACTGTATATACTTGAGTATAAGCCAACCCGAATATAAGCCGAGGCACCTAATTTTACCACAAAAAACTGGGAAAACGTATTGACTCGAGTATAAGCCTAGGGTGTCCATCTGCATGCCTCACTGTGCCTCACTGTGCCCATGCCTCACTGTGTCCATGACTAGACTGACGTTTAACATGGGAGTCCAAGGAAGGGGTGCCTGGCTTTGAAAAATCGGTGCTCCCCGGCCGTAGGTCCCCCAGACAACAAACTTATAGAGGAGAAATGGGGCTACATGTGTGCCAAGTTTCGGGTCCAGGGGACCCAAGACCGGGCCGGTCCTGGGTCCCCAAAGTCACTGGAGAAATGAGCGTTTAACATGGGAGTCTATGGAAGGGGTGCCCGGCTTTGAAAAATCGGTGCTCCCCGGCCGTAGGTCCCCCGGACAACAAACTTTGCACACTTGTAGTAGAAGAGTGAGGCAGGCTACATGTGTGCCAAGTTTTACGGCCAGCTGGTACCGGGTCCCCAAAGTCCGGGAGATCAGGCGCAAAAAGGTGACTCGAGTATAAGCCGAGGGGGGCATTTTCAGCACAAAAAAATGTGCTGAAAAACTCGGCTTATACTCGAGTATATACAGTAACTTTTTTGTAATTCCTTTATTTGTGTACCAAAAATTGCACAGTACAACCTAGGCAAGAGTAAGCATAAAGGGGTACAAATATAACCAGAATTCAGATTGATGGGTAGACAGTAGGGTCTGCTTAGCGATATTATGCATACAAAAGTACAAAAGTAAAACCAATGTCAAATCAGTTAGCAGCCAACAGGTCTTAGAAATCGAGCAAACTTTAAATCAGTTATTAGCCGACAAGACAAATATCCCAGCTAGAGGCAGATAGCGCATCCAACAAATGTATACAATCATGGGAATATAAAGACATACTTTAAAGTGGTTGTAAACCCCTGTAATGAAAAATGAACGAAGCATATAGTTTGTACCATAGGCATGCACAGGGGGTGTGCCAGGTGTGCCTGGGCACACCCTATTTATTATGTACTGTGCAGATTCCCCCTACTACCCGGGATTCCCCCTGTGTTGCCCCTACGGGCCGCAGTGCTGCTGGCTTCCCTCCTCTTGTCTCAGCTGCTGCAGGGGATGTTTCAGGATGGAGAGCGGCGGAAGGGACTAATAAATATGTAATTTGCCAGCCCCTCCTTTTCTAAATGAACACAGTGAACACACTCACTTACTGTGTTCATTCATAACTGAAGCATAGTAAACTGGGTTTACTATGCTTCAGATTGTGAATGAACAGGAAGCCGCTCAGCATGGAGCATTTTCCATTCATTCACTGTCCAGCGCAGCCGAGGCTGCAGGGAAAGTCATGTGTGTTTGAGCTTTGGGGTGCGCACCCTAATTCAATAGGCTGCGTACATCTATGATGTGTACTTGCTTTAGTCTATAGCACCTAGGGTGGATCCTATCCACTCTCTCCTTCCTCTGCTATGTGCATGAGTGACCTCTTACAGTTTATCCTGACACTAGGCAATCCCAGGAGATGTGCCCCCCCCCCCACACTCCAGCACACAGCAGGTGATTGGCAGCTTCGGATGTGCATGTTTCCCTATACTCTGTGTAAGGGGGTGCCCTCTCCCTCCACTCAATTCTCAGATTACACTCAGCTCTGTGGTGTGCAGTGCGTGACATCAGATCCCAGCTCCCTGCCTCTTGGAGATAAGAAATGCTGTCTAAATTCTGTACTTTGAATAGCTGTGGGGAAGAGAGGGCTGCAAATAAACAGGTGTAGCTTATGAAGGGAGGATTTAATTCATTACGGTGTATCATCTGAGGCTAAACACTTCAGTGGGTATGTAAGGGGTTACTGTCACATTTTGTGTTATACGGCACTGCATTACTTTAACTGACAATTGCGCGGTCGTGCGACACTTTACCCAAATAAAATTTATGTCCTTTTTTTTTTCCTTGCAAATAGAACTTTATTTTGGTGCTATTTTCTCAACACTGCAGTTTTGATTTTTTTGCGCTATAAACAAAAAAGACCGCCAATTTTGAAAAAACAATTTTTTTTTACTTTTTTCTATAAAACATATCCAATAAAAAAATAATTTTTTCATCAATTTAGGCCAATATGTATTCTGCTACCTGTACATATTTTTGGTAAAAAAAAATCCCAATAAGTGAATATTGATTGGTCTGCGTAAAAGTTATAGCGTCAACAAACTTTTTTTTTTTTTTTTTACTAGTAATAGTGGCGATCAGCAACTTATAGCAGGACTACGATGATGCCGCGGACGAATCAGACACTAACTGACACTTTTGACACTTTTTGGGGACCAGCGTGAGGAGAAAAAACAGACGATCACCGGCTTTTCTGTAAGGAACATTGGTCCCCAGTAGAAGAGGCACATCTGCCTCATCAGTGCCCACCAGTACCACCTGCCAGTGCCCCCTGCCAAGGCCCACCAGTGCCACCTATCAGTGCCCACGAGTGCCACATATCAATGCCCACCAGTGGTGCCAATTAGTGCCTCATCAGTGCCACCTAGCCATGCTGCCTATCAGTCTCACCTAACAGCGCTGATCAGTGCCCATCATTGCCACCCATCAGTGCCCATCACTGCCACCTATCAGTGCCACCTATTAGTGCCAATTCTCAGTGCCCACCAGTGCCACCTCTCAGTGCACACCAGTGCCACCTCTCAGTGCCCACCAATGCCACCTAACAGTGCCCACCAGTGCTGCCTATCGGTGCCCACCAATGCCACCTAACAGTGCCCACCAGTGCCGCCTATTGGTGCCCACCAGTGCTGCCTTATCAGTGCAGCCTCAACAGCGTACATCAATGAAGGAGAAAAATTACCCGTTTGCTAAATTTTATAACAAAATATAAAACTGTTTTGTATTTTTTTTTATTTGGTCTGTTTGAATTTTTTTACCAAATAATAAAAACCGCAGAGGATATCAAATACCACCAAAAGAAAGCTCTATTTATGGGGAAAAGAATGATAAAATTTTCATTTGGGTACAGTGTTGTATGACTGCGCAATTGTCATTCAAATAGAGAGCGCTGAAAGTTGAAAATTGGTCTGGGCAGGGGGGGTTTAAGTGCCCAGTAAGCAAGTGGTAAAGGGAATTCCTTGAGGATCACCAGAACTAGTGTCCCTATTGGAAGATTTCCCCTCTATTACTTTTCTGGGGACAACATAAAATTTGGGAATTTCTTATACTTTCACTTTTTAAGGATAATGGTAAACAGGACAAGTAGAGAGGGTGAATCTCCGTAACGAGGGTACAGACAGCAATAAATACTGACAGGGCTTCTAATCCCTCTCCGCTCTATCCAAAACGAAAAAAAGTTTTTGTCAATAGTTCTTTTTTAAAACCTAATGCTAGGTAGGGTTGCCATCTCATCACTTTAAAACCGAACTATTAACTACACAGGTTCTGTGGCTAATTAAAGTGGACCTTCAGTCATTTTTTTCAACTTTCCATCTATTAAATCTTCTTATGACATCATGCACAGCTCTCTCTCTCTCACTCTCGTGAGGGTTTGCAAGGAAGAGAGGGGGGATGAGTCATAAGAGGGCCAATGAGAGCTGGAGGTGTGCCTCTGTGTAAATCAAGGAAGTAAACAGGCAGCAGCTTCAGCTGCCCACAGTTAAAATGGCTGCAGCCAGACTCCGTGGAGGGAGATTTATGCAGCATATTTGGCAAGTACAGAATCACAGTATATATAAAATAAGATGTAAATTGGTTGGAGGGAAGCTTCAGAATGGCAAAGATGTTTTTATTACAAATTATGTGAGCAGACTGCAGTTTCTCTTTAAGTTGGTAATTAAACTAACTTTGTGCCTTATCTGCATTAAATTAGCCTCAGAACCTGTGTAATGCATATGTGTTCAGTTTTATAGGGATGAGGTGACAACCCTAGGCTGTGATAACATAATAAAAAGTGGGGCTGATAAAAATATTTTGCATATTTTTCTAAGGGATGATCAACCATGGAATAACAATTAGGCTACTATAAGGTCCTGTTCACGCCAGAGCTGAAATGTGGCAAGGCGCTCCTACATCATCAAGTGTAATGCGGAACTAGTGGCCACATCATTAATATGGGACAACTGGCCCTTCATTGTTCATGATAACGTTGAGGAGGGTGGTGATGAGACCAGACTGACACCAGCAAGAAAAGTGGCTTTGGGGGACTGGTTGGCAAAATAAGAACTGGAGAAAGACTGCAGGCTGTGGAATAGATCATCCCTTAGAAAAAAAGGTTTTTTACCATATGGAGAAGGCAATGTTTTTTGGGGAATAAAGTTGTGTTAAAAAAAAAAAAAAAAGCATAGTACAGACACCACCAACAGGCCTAACCGGAACAGAGCCACCACTTAATACAAAAGTGAAGGTCAATTAGGTCCAGTAAGACCACATATTAATCCAGAAGACCAAGCCACACCGAGCAATCAGTAAGCATATGGTCATGCCAGAGTTGTGTGTCATAACCATTAGGCCCCTTTCACACTGGGGCGGGCAGGAGCGGTGGCGGTATAGCAGCGCGATTTTCAGCGCTGCTATACCGTCGTTCTTACCGCGGTATGCGGTCGCTAGGGGGGTGAATTTAACCCCCGCTAGCGGCCGAAAAAGGGTTAATACCGCCCGCAAACCGCGGCTATTGCCGCGGTTTGCGGGCGGTATTACCGCGGTGTCCCATTGATTTCAATGGGCAGCCGCGTTAAAGGAGCGGTGAACACACCGCTCCTTCACCGCTGTAAAGAAGCGGCTAGCAGGACTTTTGGAGCGGTCCTGCTAGCGCACCGCTTCAGTGTGAAAGCCTTCGGGCTTTCACATTGAAGGCTAAAGGGCATGATTTTTTTCATGCGGTATAATAGCGCTAATATTAGCGCTAAACTGCATGAAAAACGCCCCAGTGTGAAAGGGGCCTTAAAGTGTTACTAAACCCACAACAGTAAAATCAGTCTGTATATGCAGTAAAGCATGCTTGTTATAATCACAATGGAACCTAAGGGGTTATTCCCCTGCATTGTGTATAAAGGCTGTTTGAACCTGTCTTTTCTGATCATCCAATTCTTCCACTGTCCCCAATCCATCTCCTGATAGAACAGAACCTTGGAGGCACTCGGCACATGCTCAGTTTGGTGTGTATTGCTAGAGAGATTTTCTTTCTTGGGAAGGTGCATGTGATCAGCACAGGGGCAATCAGCACTGTCCAGACAGAGGGTCAAGGGTCCTGCATCCTCATAGGACAGTCAGAGGAGAATGAAAACTCCTCCTACAAGCTTTAACTAGACAGTAATAGAAGTCACAAGACTGCTATATACTGCTGATGAGAAAAGGTATTTAGCCATTTATATTTACTAAAATAATTGCATTTCCATGTTCTGTGTACTGTGGGAGACCAGATATAGTGAATGCAGGGCCCTGGGTAACACTTCAAAGCTTCATTTATTTTATTTTGTTTTAATAACAAACACGTTATACTTACCTGCTCTGTGCAATGGTCTTGCACTGAGCAGCTCCAAACCTTTTTATGTTGCTGCTCCTGGCTCCCCCCCCCTCGAGCCGTGCCCCCCAGAGAAAGCATCTTGCCCAGGGGGCACCGCTGCATGTTCAATCCTGAGCTGCTGCTCTATGCGTCTATAAAACATATAGAATGGGGAAGGAAAGGGAGTAGCCATATAGGCTCCCCTTTCCTCATGGGGTCACTGTAACTGCAAGGTTAATACATAAGTTTCTAAGAAGGTTTAGCTACAGGGCTAGAGAGTCAATAGTTTTAAAAAAAAAAAAAAAAAAGAAAAAAAAACCCCAGTCAGTAGATTTGATTAAGCTCAGGTGTGTTAGAGAGTTCTGGAAATCTGAGAATCAGTAAGGGATTGGTTAGTGAAATCAGGTGTTAGATCAGGAAAATTCTAGAAGCTGGTTTCTGGTCCATTTAAGGAGCAGTTCCAGGCAGGTTAGTGGTGCGATACCAGAAGATTCCAGCAGGAGGAGCTCCCCACCCTACCCCCCCCCCCCCCCCATCTTTTTTCCGTCGCGGCCAATTCATGTGGTAGGCTTCCTCTGGTGAATTGCCAGAGGGGAGAATTAAGGAAAGTCAAGTTCAAGTAATAATCAGCTCGAGTCTCAGTGGCTGGGTTGAGTACGGGTATTGATAAACACTTGGTTGGAAAGTATGTTTTAAAAGTTAAAATTGGTGGATTATGGATTTATGTTTTGAAAACCAGTGAATCAGGCCGTGGCCAATAATTATCCAAAAAAAAAATATAATAATAATAATATATATAAAAATAAAAAATGTTACATGGAGATTAATAAAATTGGTTGTTTAAGTTATAACTTGCTCTGGTGTTTTTTGTGCTCTATGCATGTTTGCGGGGGTGTGCATGATGCATGTGATCCCATTACACCTCCCCTGCTCTCTCCTCATTGGCTCACTGGCTGTGATTGACAGCAGTGGGAGCCAATGGGCTCCCGCTGCTGTCTCAGCCAATGAGGAGGGAGAGTCCCGGGACAGCCGAGACTCTTGTGAACATCGCTGGATTGGAGGGAGCTCAGGTTTGGGGGGAAGCTGCACACAGAAGGTTTTTTAACTTCAGGCATTCTAAAAAACCTTCAGTCTTTAGGACCACTTTAATAGTCAGAACAGCAGGCTGCTGCAATGAAGCCCTCATTCTCGCAGAGGGTGGGTTTGAAACCGCCGGCATTTCAGTGCGAGTTTGAGGGCGATTTGAAAGACATCTGTGCGGGTTCATGCACAGATGTCTATTGAAATCGGCACCGAAGTCGCCAAAAGTAGTGCAGGAACTACTTTTGGGAATCGGTGCGGCACCACAAAGTCGGTATCGCACCCATTCGGACGGTGCCATTGCCTGCAATAGGCTCTGATTTGGCATGCAATTTGACATGTCAAATCGGTCCAATGTGAATGGGGGGGGGGGGGGGAGCTTATGCGAGAGCCTGAGGCTCCATGCACACTGAAGCCCATAAACGGACGTTTTTGGGAGTTTGGGCCCATAAACTCCCCTCTGTTATCCTGTGTCCATGCACACGTGGACGTTTATCAGCAGTGGAGTTTATGGGCTGTTGTCTGAACGCCCTAAAATCGTGTTCAGGAGCTGTTTTTCTGACCACAGAAAAACGCTTAAAACGTTAAACGCACATAAACACTGATAAACGTCAAACGCTTAAAAATCAAAAAAGAAGAAAAACGCTAAAAAACTCTTACGCGAAAAACCGCTAATAAACGCTCTTGCAAAAACGTTAAAAAACTTACTGCAAAGCTGCTGCCGTTTTTATAAAGTTATTTTAACGTCCAGTGTGCATGGAGCCTAAAAGGGTTTATTTACTAAAACAGGAGGGTGCAAAATCTGGTGCAGCTGTGCATGGTAGCCAATCAACTTCTAACTCCAGGTTGTTCAATTAAGCTTTGACTAAAAAAACCTTGGAAGCTGATTGGTTTCTGTGCAGAGCTGCACCAGATTTAGCATTTTGCAGTTTTAGTAAATCGCTCCAAAAAAGTACAAAAAGGAAACAAATTAGAAAAACAAAAATAGAAAGAAATCAGAAGAACGAAAAACGACAGCAATAGATGCCCAGGAGAGAAGGAAGACATGGCTCCTGGAGGTGAAGTTAAACCTTTACGACAACATCAGGGTATCTTTGAATTTTGAAGAGCCAAGATAAATGATCCAAGTAGTTCATGAATTTATGTAGGATTATAAAGTCAGGCAGTCAGTTCCTCCATGCCTTGTAGGAGGGACAGCCCATTCTTGTATTGGAGAAGTTTGATAGTCTTCCAGTAGGATAGTCCTCCAGTGTCGGGAGATAACTTCCCTGGCAGCTAGCATAAAGAAGCGAAGAATTCCCTTTATAGCTGTAGAAATAGAGCCCACGTACAAAGAAAGACTTATTTCTGGAGTCACAGGAATGTCCAATTGCTTTATAGATGGTAAAGACACTGGACCAAAAAGGTTTGATCCATGGGGAAAAAGATCACCACATATGTAGAAAAGGCCCGATCCCCCTCTCACAATGCCAACAGTGATCAGAGGTAGAGGGGAAAAGCCTCTGAATATCATGGAGCTGGCAATTCTGATTTTATTTTCTCACTTGTAATGCCCCATACACATGTTACGGTTATCGTACGACGTATCGTTCGCATTTTGTTGTATAAAACTAATATCGAATACAACATTGCAAAATGTGCTCTACGAAAAGTAAGATTTTTGTCGTACGATTCTGGAAAAACCTTCCGGTGTGCGTAGCTACGAATCTGAAATGATGTCAAATACGTGTGACCCCTGTGTCCTTCTGGTTTATTTTCGTGTTTGCGATCATGCGCGGTGTTTGTCTATCGATTTTTAGCGGACGCATACTGTACTGATTACACGATTGTCGTACGATGGGCTGTCGTCCGAGCAAAGTTTTCGTGTTTGTCCCTTCGGATTTTGTTGGACGGACTGTCGTGATCGGCTGTCGAAAGCTGTGTACTAACGATCAGATTATCGAATGATCTATCCGAAAGCGATTTTTATCATCCGATAATCGGTAAGTGTGTACGGGGCATTAGATTTTATGAACATGTACTACACTTCTAGTATTTTCCTTGTATAAGGCATTTGACTATGCGGTACTAATCTTCGGCAGAGTCAATCTGACAAATTAACATTTTATTATGGGAGGTTGATAGTTGCAAATGCATGAATGTTGATTTTACCATCAGTTTAAGAAGAGATTGTTTGTGGTAAGAGTCGTTAAACTCTTGATGATCTAGCTAAGGCAAAACAATAATTGAATAAAAAAAAAAAGACTAAATGCTTTCTTACAAGTAATGGTATGAAGTTCTATGAACAGTTGTAATTACTACAGTATAGAATGGAAATGATTTGGTCCAGGTAGGTAATCCAACTGCCTCTATTGAGTCGGGAAGGAATTTTTTTCCCCTTGTGTGGCATAATTGTCCTTTGCTGCAGAGAAAATTTGTGTTTATTAAGCCTGATGGGCATACCTTTTTGCAACTGTTATGCCTCGTACACACGATCGGATTTTCCGACAGCAAATGTGTGATGGTAGGGTTTTGTCGGAAAATCCGACCGTTTGTACGCTCCATCGGAATGTTTTATAGCATGCTTTAAAACTGTCCGACAACAAATGTGTCTTGTCGGAATATCTGATCGTGTGTACCCAAGTCTGTCCGAAAAAAATCCAAAGTACAAACACGCATGCTCCGAACCAATGCTAACCATGAGACAATGTTCGCAGAAGTTGCCCAAAGGGTGGCGCTAAAGAGCAGAAAAACCACATAGTTTCGTGTATGTTGGCTGATAAAGTTCTGCCGTCTGTATGCAGAACAAGTTCATGGTCAACGCCCTTCGGACAAAATTCTGTGTGTATGAGGCTTTAGATATACACTATATATACAGTGTGTGTGTGTATATATGTGTGTATATGTGTGTGTGTATATATATATATATATATACTATTTAAAAAATGTGTCTCTTTGATTTAGATTTTTGTATCTTTTTTTATTTCCATTTGTACCCTGCTATTTTTGGTGACAAGAAACAATGATTTTCTAGCCTGTTATTTACAAAATCTCACTACCGTATATACTCGAGTATAAGCCGACCCGAATATAAGCGGAGGCACCTAATTTTACCACAAAAAAATGGGAAAATGTATTGACTCGAGTATAAGCCTAGGGTGTCCATCTGCATGCCTCACTGTGCCTCACTTTGCCTCGCTGTGCCCATGTGCATGCCTCACTGTGTCCATGACTAGACTGATGTTTAACATGGGAGTCTATGGAAGGGGTGTCCGGCTTTGAAAAATCGGTACTCCCTGGCGGTAGGTCCCCCAGACAAAAAACTTTGCACACTTATAGAGGAAAAATGGGGCTACATGTGTGCCAAGTTTCGGGTCCAGGGGACCTAGGACCGGCCGGTACCGGGTCCCCAAATTCACGGGAGAAATGACTGTTTAACATGGGAGTCTAAGGAAGGGATGCCCGGCTTTGAAAAAATCGGTGCTCCCCGGCAGTAGGTCCCCCGGACAACAAACTTTGGACACTTGTAGAGGAAGAGGGAGGCTACATGTGTGCTAAGATTGGGGTCCGGTACCGTGTCCTCAAAGTCCATGAGATCAGGCGCAAAAAGGTGACTTGAGTATAAGCCGAGGGGGGCATTTTCAGCACAAAAAAATGTGCTGAAAAACTCGGCTTCTACTCGAGTATATACGGTACATTATTTGGTCGGGTTTCATATTATGTCTTCTCAGTAAAATTCAAGATAAAATACATCTGTGGTTTGGATTAAGCTTGCTAAACGGGTGCCTAGGACTGAAAGCTGGCATCTAAATTTGCCAGCACGTACCCTTTATATCTTCATGAGTGCCGCGGGTGGCGGAAACCTTGGGGCACTCAATTATGCAAATCCCATATCAGCTTAGAAAGTTGAGCTCAGACTTACCCCCCCCCCCCGCTGCACCTCTCTCTGTGAGATCTGCTGCTGACCAATAGTGAGATGCAGGAAGGAACACAATACAGCTGGATATTCTAAGCCAGCCTTTTCTCACTCTTTTTTTTTTTTTTTTTTTTTTTATATATCAGAAGAACTCTTAAAATAATTTTCAAGTCTGAGGGGACCCCTGTTAAAATGAATTCATTGGAGGTCAGTGGGAAGAACATCGCCATTACCATGGTGCTTAGAATGCCACCCTAGAACACAGCTTAAAAGATCATAGGTGCCATGCTGCTGACTCTGCCAAGCAGCATTGTCTCCAGAACTTTGCAGGAACCATCAAATGGGAGGTGAAACAACCAAAGCTCAAGGAACCCCAAGCAACCTCTGGAGGAACCCTGGTTGAGAATGACTGTTCTAAGCTGTAGGCAAAACTCCCAAAGTGCTTAGGAAGATATTCAAAGGTTCTTTGCTGCACTTTACATTCCTGCTAGTAGTTTTTCAGGTTATAATTTATCCACAGCAAAAACACATTTTTTGAACAGTGGGTTTAAAACCCAAGTTAGGTCTTTTATTGCTACTTCATGTGCACAAAGCCCAATAGGAATGTCAAACAAAATGTCTGAGAGCATAAAAGCTTTTAAAATTGATATTTGCACAAAAGAATACAACACAGAACAGTCAATGTGTTTCAGAGTCTCAAAGAATAAAACGTTTGATCTTTCAATTATGTTCAAGCCCCGCTGAAGAGGGGGATCTTTTAGCCCCTGAAATGTGTTGGCTTTTTTGTTGTCTTCCTGTGAGCAAATATCAATTATTAAAAGCTTTTGGACTCTCAGACCTTTTGATAGTGCTCTCATTGGACTTTGTGAGTGTACAGCTGGCCATAGATGGTTTGAATCCTTCTTGAACTAGCTGAGATTCAAACCATCTAAGGGCAGGCTGATTGTTCCCAATTCGATCCATTGATAGACTTTGGTACAACCAGCATGTTGTTTTTTTCATGCAATTATTGCCAGCGGTTATAGCCGCTGGCAATAATCACTGTGTGTATGTTTGGGGTCGTTGTCCTGCTGGAAGGTGAACCTCCGCCCCAGTCTCAAGTCTTTTGCAGACTCTAACAGGTTTTCCTCTAAGATTGCCCTGTATTTGGCGCCATCCAAGTTCCCATCAACTCTGACCAGCTTCCCTGTCCCTGCTGAAGAAAAACATCCCCACAACACGATGCTGCCACCACCATGTTTCGCGGTGGGGATGGTGTGTTCAGAGTGATGTGCAGTGTTAGTTTTCTGTCTCATCTGACCAGAGCTCCTTCTTCCACATGTTTGCTGTGTCCCCCACATGGCTTCCTGCAAACGGGATTTCTTATGGCTTTCTTTCACCAATGTCTTTCTTCTTGCCACTCTTCCATAAAGGGCAGATTTGTGGAGAAGCACGACTAATAGTTGTCCTGTGGACAGATTCTCCCACCTGAGCTGTGGATCTCTGCAGCTCCTCCAGAGTTACCATGGGCCTCTTGGCTGCTTCTCTGATAAATGTTCTCCTTGCCCGGCTGGTCAGTTTAGGTGGACGGACATGTCTTGGTAGGTTTGCAGTTGTGCCATACTCTTTCCATTTTTGGATGATGGATTGAACAGAGCTCCGTGAGATGTTCAAAGCTTGGGATATTTTTTTATAACCTAACCCTGCTTTAAACTTCTCCACAACTTTATCCCTGACCTGTCTGTTGTGTTCCTTGGCCTTCATGATGCTGTTTGTTCACTATGGTTCTCTAACAAGCCTCTGAGGGCTTCACAGAACAGCTGTATTTATACTGAGATTAAATTACACACACAGATGGTGGGCCAGTCGACCTGGAAAAGTAATTGACCAGGGGGCAGAGTGGTGGTCGATCATGGCTGTTTGCCCACTCAGGATGGTGAACAATGTTTATGTGCATTGCATATCTTGTATATGATTTCGAACTTCTTTGATATATTTGCTCCGGTTATGGTACTTTGGACTGTATGTGTGAAATTCTGAATAAATAAACACACAGGTGGACTCTATTTATCAGGTGACTTCTGAAGGCAATTGGTTCCACTAGATTTTAGTTAGGGGTTATCAGAGCAAAGGGGGCTGAATACAAATGTACCCCACACTTTTCACATATTTATTCGTAAAAAAAAATGAAAACTATTTATCATTTTTCCTTCCACTTCACAATTATGAGCCACTTTGTGTTGGTGTATCACATAAAATCCAATAAAATAAGTTTATGTTTTTGGTTGTAACATGACAAAATGTGGAAAATGTCGAGGGGTATGAATACTTTTTCGAAACACTGTGTCTGGCCCTTGGGGTACTATTCTTCCCATTGATACGAGGCACTGTTCCTCCCACTGACACCAACAGTGGAACATAATTCTTGCCACTGGTGCTAATGATGTGGGGCATTGATCCTGACACTAATATCCAATGATGGGGCACTATTCCTTCCACTGACACCAACAATGGGGCACTATTTCTTTCATTTATACCAATGATGGGGCACTATTCCTCTTACTGACACCAATGATGGCGCACTATTTCTTCTACTGACACCAATGATGGGGCACTATTCCTCCTACTGACACCAATGATGGCGCACTATTTCTCCTACTGACACCAATGATGGGGCACTATTCCTCCTACTGACACCAATGATGGCACACTATTTCTTCTACTGACACCAATGATGGGGCACTATTTCTTCTACTGACACCAATGATGGCGCACTATTTCTTCTACTGACACCAATGATGGGGCACTATTTCTTCTACTGACACCAATGATGGGGCACTATTTCTTCTACTGACACCAATGATGGCGCACTATTTCTTCTACTGACACCAATGATGGGGCACTATTCCTCCTACTGACACCAATGATGGCGCACTATTTCTTCTACTGACACCAATGATGGCACACTATTTCTTCTACTGACACCAATGATGGCGCACTATTCCTCCTACTGACACCAATGATGGCGCACTATTCCTCCTACTGACACCAATGATGGCACACTATTTCTTCTACTGACACCAATGATGGCACACTATTCCTCCTACTGACACCAATGATGGCGCACTATTTCTTCTACTGACACCAATGATAGCACACTATTTCTTCTATTGAAACCAATGATGATACACTATTCCTCCCACTAATACCAATGATGGGGCACTACTCCTCCTACTGACCACCAACCCTGAGGCAATATTTATTTTCACTGATGCTGGGCCGGGACATTTTCCATCCCCACTGGTCACAATCCTGCCCCCCTATAGTCTGAAGGACAATAAATTGGCCCTATGTTTTGAAAAGTTTGAAGACCCCTGCTCTAGAGGGGCAGAGGGAGGTTTGGGGGGAGGTTAGATAATCCATGGACATACACTTTAAGAAATATATGCTTTTTTTTTTTGCTGCATACATTTTTTCTCAGCTATAGAACTTTGGCCATCAGCCATTTAATCTCTTTGAATCTGTAATTGTTCACATTGTGGTGTCAGTTAAAAAAAAAAAAAGAAAAAAAAAAATCTCACCTCTCCGCCAGCCTTCAGCACATTTCCACTTCCCGTCCGCCTGTTTAAATGGCCTGTCTGCATCTACAAGTCCCTGTTGCCTCGACTGAATGATTAAATGGAGAGTGATTCTTCCGTTAATAGAGGTTTCATTAACTGGCCTGGTCTCGTAGCCTGAACGAGCGCGTCTGATTCTAGTATTTTACTGAACGTCAAACCCTCATTGCCCATCCCTGAGATTGGAGCCCTATAAGCCTTTTATTATACCTCAGATCCTAATGGCCCTTCTTTAGGAGCCACGTAAAATACAGAGTGCTCAACTTGCTAGTGCTTTTCATACTAATGACAGCTTAGCAGGATTTTTTTGCTCCAATGTAGTCAACTTTATGCCGTTGTAATGTTCAAGCTTATTCCTCATTGCTTTCTAAAAAGGTGAAATAGCCTAGCAGTCACAATGATGGAAGCCTGTCATTAGGGAAACTCATTGACATCAGACTAGTGAACAATAGAGAAGAGCCAGCTGTCTTTTCTCTTTATTGGAGAATATATATCTTGCGGGTTATAAGCTTCGCAGAGACGTTGAGGGACATTCAGCTTTCAATAGGGTTTTGGGACTCGAGATTAAGCTAAATGAAATGCAAGTTTTATCTGAAATTGGAAGACAAAGACTTCCGTAAATTGTGCATGCAAAAGTTTTTGTTCTCTAAAAGGAGGTCGCAAATCCTCCAAAAGTCCCAAGAGAACGAAGCAGGCAAGATTTACAAAAATAAATACAGACAAAATGCCATACTTAAAGTGGGGGTTCCAATCACATTTTTCATTTTTTAAAAGCATGTTATTTCAGCATTCAATACAGTGGTACATATAAAGCCCCGTACACACGGTCTGACTTTTTGCCAACAAACTTCATTTTGAGCAAGTTTGACAAAAAATCCGACCGTGTGTACGCTCCATCGGACAAACTTTTTTGGTTTTCATCGGACAAATGTTCGCTCTGCAAACGGACAAACTTTTTGCCAACAAAAGTCAGATGGAGCAAAGTCCGACCGTGTGTACAGAAATCCATCGGACTTTTGTCCGATGGACAAAACAAATAATGTTAAAATCAACCAACAATAGCAGAAGTTGACCAAAGGGTGGCGGTAAAGAGCAGAAAAAAACACATGATGTTGGAAAAGTTTTGGGAAAGTTTGCAGAAAAGTCAGAGCGTGTGTATGCTATGGGTGTGCCCGGCCAACTCCGTTCGGACAAAAATCCACGGAAAAGTCAGATGGAAGTCCGACCGTGTGTACGAGGCTTTAGATGACTTACTATTTTAAAAACCACCGCCAATCTGCAGAGTTACAGCATTAAGAGACTTCAAAGATTTTTTTTAAAGTTTTCATTTTGCTTGTGGGCATGTGAAGCCCACAAGCATTTACTTCCTGTTTTGTATTGACGAGTGATTCTAGCCATAGGGGAAGCGCACTGCATCCTGGGAAATGATGACACACATTTCCCAGGAGCAGTAGGGAGCTGAGGGAGATGTCAGAATCCGAGGTGATTCAGAAGGCAGATTTCGTGGGACCGCATAGCAACAGGTACTTCCAGGTGAGTAAAAAAATAAATGTTTTTTTTTAGGCTATTATATGCACAATAATGCTATTTTGTAATTTTGGTGGAAACTTCACTTTAAGTGTACCTGTAATGTTCTTCAAAGTGTGCAAAACAATATTGCTGGGAAAAAACAAGCATTTTGTGGTTCCAACAAGTACCCACACTTGACTTTTTTGCCTGGCGAAGAATCCTAAATCCTTGCGCAATGGGCCTCCGCTTCTCTCCAAATCTAGAATAAGCCCTTCCCTCATCACTCAGCTGTCATTATCAGAGCCTGCTTCTGTCCACTGAGGTAATACAGTAGCATTAGTCTGTTGAATGACACAGGCTATGATTAATGCCAGGATAAGGGACCTGGTCCTAACTTGCAAATAAATCAAGGCCCTACAGTGGATATAAAAACTCTACACACCTCTGTTAAAATGTCAGTTTTCTGTAATATAAAAAAAACGAGACAACGATAAATCATTTCAAAACGTTTACCACCTTTTTAAAGTGGTTGTAAACCCAACCACACAACTTGCACCTACAGGTAAGCCTAGATTAAGGCTTAGCTGTAGGTGCAAGAAATATCTCCTTAACCTACACGGTTAAGGAGATGTTTTTTAGAAAACCCTGCACCAATGTCTACGGCGCATGCGCGCCGTAGACAATGGCGCAGGCGCACTGAGCGTGGAGACTGCCGGTTTTCTCAATGGAGAATGACGGCCACCCGCACGCATGCGTGTGACGTCATCGCCGCTCCGGCCAATCTTAGCGCCAGAGCGGCGATAACAGGAAGACGGTCGGAGCGGACATGGCGGAGGGGGATGAGGAGTGCTTCGGAGGCTTCGATCTGAGGTAAGTGCCACATAATGAGCTAGCATGCATAGCATACTAGCTCATTATGTCTTTTTCTTGCAGGTGTTATTTATTTTTATTTTTTTGAAGCTGGAACAATGTAAGTATGCACTAAAGATCATTCTTGGAGTTCAGCTTTAAAGGGGTTGTAAAGGTTTGTGTTTTTTCACCTTAATGCATCCTATGCATTAAAGTGAAAAAACACCTGGCAATCACCAGCCCCCCGTTTTACTTACCTGAGCCCGTTTTGTCTCCTCGGCGCATCCCCGCCATCCTCCTCTCCACGGAGTCCTGGCTTTGATTGGATAGATTGATAGCAGCGCAGCCATTGGCTCCCGCTGCTGTCAATCAATTCCATTGATGCGGGGGGCGGGGCCGATTCATACACTCAGCGTCTATGGACGCCGAGTGTATGACTCAGGAGCGCGCCCACAAGGTAACCCCCTCGGGAGAACGCTTCTCCAAGGGGGTTATCTAATGCGGGGAGGAGCCGAGAGAGCCGCCGGGGGACCCCAGAATAGGATGTTCGGGGCCACTCTGTGCAAAACGAGCTGCACAGTCGAGGGAAGTATAACTTGTTTGTTATTTTAAAAAAATAAAAAAGGAAGCTTTAGTATCACTTTAAGACAATGAAAACTGCCCTATCACTGAAAACTAACACAGAACTTCAAAATGTAAACTCATAGGAACCAGTGAATTGTATCTGAGAATTCTATTTACAGCACAACACAAATTGCATGATCTATGGAACTGTTCAGTAGCGTTACAGTGGAAGTCATTGTAATTTTAGAAGAGAATGAAAGAAAAAAGTTTTGGCAGGGGAAAAGTAGCCACAATATGGATTGTGCCCTCTGGTAGGCGCTGAGCACTTAAGCCTGTGATTTACCCTTTATAGCCGTTCAGAGAGCGATGCGTGTGCCTCTTCTCTCTCTGTATACGTCGTACTTAGTCCTGAGTGATGTTTAGCGGCTCCTCGTCACTGTATTTTATCGGACTGGGAGAAGAAGACACTTAATTAGGTGAGAGCCACCCACTCTGCGGACTGCCAGTTGATTATTACATGCAGGCTTCAAGCTCTACTATGCATGTAAAATGAGGTAAACAATTAGTCGATTGCAGGCTGCCTCATTAAATCCTTTGTCCCTGTTTTGTATATCGAATGGGTAATAGGAAAATTAAAAAGTATCAGGCCTAGTTTTGCATAATGTGTTCCCTTTTATCCATGTTCAGCTTCTGCTTTCTAAGTGGAAATGATTATTAAACTGCAACTGCAGCTTTGTTTTAAAATAAAAAAATAAAAAAAATCATCCACATATTTTCAAAGATTCCTACGTCTGCTCTAGAGACATTACAGAGACAACCTTTGTGTATGAATTGGTAATACTTTTCAAACAGTAAATACTGCAAGGAAGTCAAGGTCAGTGCAGAGCTTGTCAGTTGGGGCAGCAAACCGTTGGCATATCTGTTTTCCCTAGTGGTGAGTAGGGATGAGCTCCGGCGTGTTCGCATTGAACACGTACAGAGCCCGCCAGGAAGTCGGCACCGCGCTGCGCTAATGACAGGCAGGGAGACATTTTCCGATGCTCGGCTGCAGAGATCGGGAAATGTCTCCCTGGCTGTGATTAGCGCAGCGCGGTGCCGACTTCCTGGCGGACTCTGCACGTGTTCAATGCGAACATGCCGGAGCTCATCCCTAGTGGGGAGTCAAGCACAGGCAGAGGATGGAGGGAGATGTACTAAAACTGGTGCACACAGAATCTAGTGCAGCTCTGCATAGGAACCAATCAGCTTCTCGGTTTTATTGTCAAAGCTTCATTAACCACTTGTCCACCGCCCAACCGTCAAATGACGGCGGGCGGAAGACTCTATTGTTCTGACTGGACGTCATATGACGTTGCGCCTTTAAAAACCACTAGGGGGCGCTGGCAGCGCGCACACCCGCCCGCCGTGTCACTGGGGACCCGATGCACGTGCCCGGCGGCTGCAATGGCCGCCAGGCACCGGCGATTGCCCAGTAAGGCCCCTTTCACACTGGGGCGGGCAGGAGCGGTGGCGGTATAGCAGCGCGATTTGCAGCGCTGCTATACCGTCGTTCTTACCGCGGTATGCGGTCGCTAGGGGGGTGAATTTAACCCCCGCTAGCGGCCGAAAAAGGGTTAATACCGCCCGCAAACCGTGGCTATTGCCGCAGTTTGCGGGCGGTATTACCGCGCTGTCCCATTGATTTCAATGGGCAGCCGCGGTAAAGGAGCCGTGAACACACCGCTCCTTCACCGCTGTAAAGAAGCGGCTAGCAGGACTTTTGGAGCGGTTCTGCTAGCGCACCGCTTCAGTGTGAAAGCCTTCGGGCTTTCACATTGAAGGCTACAGGCAGGAATTTTTCATGCGGTATAATAGCGCTATTATTAGCGCTAAACCGCATGAAAGGGGCCTTACCGAGCAGGACACTGGATCTGTGTGTGTAAACACACAGATAAACATCCTGTCAGGGAGAGGAGACCGATGGTGTGTCCCTTGTACATAGGGACAACCACCGGTCACCTCCCCCAGTCAGTCCCCTCCCCCCACAGTAAGAATCACTTCCAGGGAATACATTTAACCCCTTCCTCGCCCCCTAGTGTTAACCCCTTCCATGCGAGTCATGTTTATACAGTAATCAATGCATTTTTATAGCACAGATCGCTGTATAAATGTGAATGGTCCCAAAAATGTGTCAAAAGTGTCCGATGTGTCCGCCGAAATATGGCAGTCACGTTAAAAATCCCTGATCGTCGCCATTACTAGTAAAAAAAAAAAATGCTATAAATCTATCCCCTATTTTGTAGACGCTATAACTTTTGCGCAAACCAATCAATATACGCTTATTGCGATTTTTTTTTTTTTACCAAAAATATGTAGAAGAATACGTATCGGCTTAAATTGAGGAAAATTTTTAATTAAAAAAATAAAAAAATTGATATTTATTATAGTAAAAAATATTGTGTGTTTTTTTTCAAACTTGACGCTCTTCTTTTGTTTATAGCGCAAAAAAAACAAAAAACGCAGAGGTGATCAAATACCACCAAATGAAAGCTCTATTTGTGGGAAAAAAAGGACGCAAATTTAGTTTGGGTACAGCATCGCACGACCGTGCAATTGTCATTCAAATTGTGACAGTGCTGAAAAAATGGCTTGGGCAGGAAGGGGGTGAAAGTGCCCAGTAGGCAGGTGGTTAAACAAGCTGAAGTCAGAACAGGGTGGATTTGATTTAAATCAAGTCGATTCACACTGGGCTGCAGGAATGAAGCCGTGCGAGTTCAGCTGAACTCGCACGATTTCACTCCCACTTGTTAGTCCTGATTTCGGCCGTGATTACAGAGACATCTGTGCAGTTTCTGCACAGATGTCAATGTAAATCGCGGGCCGAAATCGCAAAAAGTAGTACAGAAACGACTTTTTGAAATCGGTGCAGCGCCGCAGATGCGGCGTCGCACCGATTAGGATGGTGCCATTGCCAGCAAATGCAGCCGATTTGACATGCAATGTCAAAACGCACCAGTGTGAACCAGGGCTTAAATCCCTAGTAAAAAGGCTTGATTTAAATCAACTCGATTTAAATTATAATTTTTAAAGAGCAACTGTCATCTCCGTCCTGCTGTGGCTCCTCCTCTGACCCGCTGTGGCTCCTCCTCTGACCCGCTGTGGCTCCTCCTCTGACCCGCTGTGGCTCCTCCTCTGACCCGCTGTGGCTCCTCCTCTGACCCGCTGTGGCTTCTCCTCTGACCCGCTGCGGCTCCTCCTCTGACCCGCTGTTGACTCACCGACAGTCACATTCACTTTGATTGATTGATTACTTGTATAGCGCTACAAATGCGAACTGAATCGCCTCAAGGCGCTTGCATCCAGTGACGTCCTGTTCCATTAGAAGAGGTGGGTCTTAAGTTTTTTCCTGAAGGCCCGATGGTTTTCTTCCATGCGGATATCAGTGGGTAGAGCGTTCCATAGCCGCGGTCCTTGGACTGCAAATCTTCGATCTCCTTTCCATTTGTAACGGGATTTGGGGATGTGGAGGAGGTTTTGGTTGGTTGACCGGAGAATGCGTTTGGGGGTGTAGTGTTTAATTTTCTCGCATAAATATTGCGGTGCGTTTCCTTGTGTGCACTTGTGGGTGAGGCAGAGGGTCTTGAATGTGACCCGATCCTTTACGGTTAGCCAATGCAGGGTCCTCAGTTAATGGGACGGCTGGTGATGCGGCAGTGACACAACAAGGTGAGGGACGTGGCGGCAGCAGGTGAATGAATGCCCGCTAACAGGCGCTGCCATGATGGATCTAAAATGACAGGTGCTCTTTAAATGTAAGGACTTATTCTTGCTGGGAGTTAGAATCTTTAATATGTGCAAATAAAATGAAGGTTTCCCATTTAGAATAATAAGCTGTCAGGTTAGTAAACCAGCGATATCAGAACTGATTCAATCATACAGTTTGTAGTGTACATAGATTTGCAAAACAATGGGATGAAGGAATATTCATGAACTTTGTTTTATCTCATGGTTACTGTGAAATTGTGTGATTGCATCAATCCAGTGCATGTTATCTCAGCTTGCAGAGCTTGGATTAATTGAATGAGTTTACCAAAATTGTAAATATTGCAGAATATACAGCCTCATGCTACATAACTAAGCTCCACTTCATGCTGAATAAACTAAATTATTAATGTATCTTAAATAAAATAAAAAAACTATCTTTAGATAGATAGATTTTTACTCCAAAAGCATGTTATTAAAATAAATTTGATAAAAATAAAAAAAATCTGATTTAAAGCGAAGTTACACCCAAAAATTTTACTTCCGCTTTAAGTGACGGTGACCCCCTGACATGCCACATTTGGCATGTCATTTTTTGGGGGGAGGAGCGGGTACTTTGTTTTTACAGGAACCCAGCTCCCACTTCCTCCCCTGGCTCCGCGGCGCCGGAAGGAAGATCACCTCTCCCCACTCCCTCCCTGCAATCTTCTGGGACACGTCACAGGTCCCAGAAGTTTGCCCAGTCATTCACAGCACGCGGCTCGCGCATGTGAAGCCACAGCCAGGCGCCCACAGTTAGAATGCTGGCGCCTCGGAGAGGAGGGGGAGAGGAGCGGGGCTTCCTGTACCCGCATCACCGGACCGTGGGACAGGTGAGTGTCTGATTATTAAAAGTCAGCAACTACACTTTTTGTAGCTGCTGACTTTTAAATGGGTGGAACTCCGCTTTAAATCCATGAAATCTGATTTTAGATAAAAAAAAATAAAAAAAATCAGATTTAAAAAACAAACAAACAAATTATTGATTTTTATCCACCCTGAGTCAGAAGCTGATTGGTTACTATGCACAGATTCTGTGTGTTTTTGATGATAGGATTATTTCTCTGTGGCTCTGCTTTCTCCTCCTATCAGCATGTTCCTTTTTCTTACACTAACAATGGAGAACAACCAATTGGCTCCTTGTGCTGCTTCTCTCCTTGCCTGAGCTCAGTGGTGCAGGGACTGTAAAAGGCTGATACCTGGTCATATTCAGGTGCTTGCATTAAAAAAAGTTGATTTAATGATGTAATAATGATTACATAACTTATTATTGTGTCTTATATTTTTATATCTGTGTGTATTTCAGCTTCAAGGTATAACTAAAGGCAAATCTTTTTTTTTTGGGGGGGGGGGGGGAGATAGAGTGGAGAGGGATTAGAGCAACCTGCTGGGTTTTTACTCCTGTCTGTTTCTGTTTTGTCCTGCTTAGGCCCTATCGTCTCCTCCAGGTCCCATGACCGATTTGCCTGCAGGTAGTAGCCATTAGCTCCTGGAGCTGTCTCCAATTGCTTTCAGTGGTACTGCCTCACTTCAATGGGACACCGATGACAAAAAAAAACTGACGGGTTATAGCCCTTCCTTCAGCCAAAGTGAAAAAAGATTCTGCTTTCAGTTCTACTTTAACCGTTTACCACCCAATCAGAGTAGTTATACTGCGAGCAGGTGGCACCTCCAGGCCAGGCAACTTACCTGTACGTTGCGGCCTTTCTCCAAGGTTCAGGGCATGCATGCATTCATCCCTTGCTTATCTGAGCTGTAATTGGACACAGCTTGAGTATGGTAGCTGATTTCAGCCAATGAAGTCAGCTGATTGGCTGTGGCCAATCACACCGAGTTCTGTGTGTTTACAAACACACAGAACTCTGAGTACTGTGAACAGCGATCTGGCGGTTTTTGGGAGAAAAAACAGACACATAGTAAAATAAAAGCAGCACACAATACACATTGTTAGACCCCTTTCACACTGGGGCGGGCAGGTGCGGTGGCGGTATAGCAGCGCGATTTTCAGCGCTGCTATACTGTCGTTCTTACCGCGGTATGCGGTCGCTAGGGGGGTTAATTTAACCCCCGCTAGCGGCCGAAAAAGGGTTAATACCGCCCGCAAACCGCGGCTATTGCCGCGGTTTGCGGGCGGTATTACCGCGCTGTCCCATTGATTTCAATGGGAGACCGCGGTAAAGGAGCGGTGAACACACCGCTCCTTTACCGCTGTAAAGAAGCGGCTAGCAGGACTTTTGGAGCGGTCCTGCTAGCGCACCGCTTCAGTGTGAAAGCCTTCGGGCTTTCACATTGAAGACACAGGGCAGGATTTTTTCATGCGGTATAACAGCGCTATTATTAGCGCTAAACCGCATGAAAAACGCCCCAGTGTGAAAGGGGCCTTAGGCGCACAGTTAACCCTTTGACCCTAGATTTTAACCCCTTCCCAGCCAGAGTCATTAGTACAGTGACAGTGTACAGCAGGGGTCTCAAACTGGTGGCCATCCAGCTGTTGCAGAACTACAATTCCCATGGGGCATTGCAGGGCTTAGGCCCCATGCACACGAGACGCAGGTGCAAACTCTGCTGAACACACGTTTTTAAACGCTGAAACCGGCGTTTAAAAACGCGCGTTTTGCCGCGTTTGCGGCCGCGTTTAGCGGCGTTTTACCGCGTTTGCGTTTATAAGCGTTTCATCATAAGACCCTCCCTAAGCTCAAAAAACAGTCAATTTTAACCATTTCAGCCAGTTTGTGAGACAAGAGTGAGTAGCAGCAGCTGAGAGAGCAGCAGTGTACTTGTATTTAGTGCATCACTTGCCACATCACCTACCACAAGTTGTGGATTGTCCACTTGCCACGTCACCTGCCACGTCACCTGGCCACGTTACCTGCCACATCACCTAGCCACGTCACCTGCCACAAGTTGTGGATTGTCCACTTGCCATGTCACCTGCCACGTCACCTGGCCACGTCACCTGGCCACGTTATCTGTCACGTCACCTAGCCACGTCACCTGCCACAAGTTGTGGATTGTCCACTTGCCACGTCACCTGGCCACGTCACCTGCCATGTCACCTGGCCACGTCACCTGGCCACGTTACCTGCCACGTCACCTAGCCACAAGTTGTGGATTGTCCACTTGCCACGTCACCTGGCCACATCATGTGCCACGTCACCTGGCCACATTACCTGCCACGTCACCTGGCCATGTCACCTGCCACAAGTTGTGGATTGTCCACTTGCCACGTCACCTGCCACGTCACCTGGCCACGTCACCTGCCACAAGTTGTGGATTGTCCACTTGCCACGTCACCTGCCACGTCACCTGCCATGTCACCTGGCCACGTCACCTGGCCACGTTACCTGCCACGTCACCTAGCCACGTCACCTGCCACGAGTTGTGGATTGTCCACTGGCCATGTCACCTGGCCACATCACGTGCCACGTTACCTGCCACGTCACCTGGCCATGTCACCTGCCACAAGTTGTGGATTGTCCACTGGCCACGTCACCTGGCCACATCACGTGCCACGTCACCTGGCCACGTTACCTGCCATGTCACCTGCCACAAGTTGTGGATTGTCCACTGGCCACATCACCTGGCCACGTCACCTGGCCAGGTCACCTGCCACAAGTTGTGGATTGTCCACTGGCCACATTACCTGGCCACGTCACCTGCCACAAGTTGTGGATTGTCCACTGGCCACGTCACCTGGCCACGTCACCTGACACAAGTTGTTGATTGTCCGCTTGCCACGTTACCTGCCACAAGCTGTGGATTGTCCACTTGCCACGTTACCTGCCACAAGTTGTGGATTGTCCACAATGCAATGCAAGCAATTACAGTTTTCTTTTATATTTTTTAATAGTTTTTCATCATTTGCCATCATTTTTGAGATTTCTAATGTTAAAAAATAGGTCACCTTTAAAAACGCTTATAAACGCAAACGCGGCAAAACGCCGGTACCGTGTTTAGCCGCGTTTAGCGGCGTTTAGCGTCTGAAACGTGGAAAACTTTTGCGTCTGAACCCATTTTTTTGCTTCTGGAAAAACGAGGTTAAACGCAACTGCTTGTAAACGCCAAAAAACGAGACTGTGTGCATGGACACATAGGATAACATTGAATGGGTTCAGGGGCAGTTGAAAAAAGCGTCCAACTGCCTCTGAACACGCGTTCAACAGCAAATAACAGCGTCTCGTGTGCATGGGGCCTTACAGTTACAGGCATGACTCTAATAGGCAGAGGCATGATGGGACTTGTAGTTCCACAACAGCTGGAGGGCCGCTGCTTTGAGACCCCTGGTGTACATTTTTAGCACTGATCACTATATTAGTGTCACTATTGATGTCAGTTAGTGTACCTTCCACTCAACGTCAGCTAGCGCCAGATTGTCCGCCGCACTTTCACAGTCCCACTATAAGTTTCTGATCACCTGCATTACAGTATAGGGTCTATAGCTGTGTATATTCCAGTGTATATCCCATAGTTTGTAGATGCTATAACTTTTGCACAAAGCAATTAATATACATATATTGGTATCTTTTTTTTTTTTTTACCAAAGACATGTAGCAAATATACGGTAAGTTCCCATTCCATCATGTAAAATGAGTCTTCATGTATTTATTTATGGTATGTACCATGTCAGCTACATGATAAGCATAGCAAAAAGGGAAAAGTAGTGAGAGTGCGTTTAAGGAGAAGGGTATGCCATCATTTACTGCGTATGAAGCATACAGAGAAATGCATAATGTTTTGGTGAACCAATCTTCCTTCATCAGAATGTGCAGTATGAACACCATAAAGTCTATTTATTTCCCCACAGGAGTTGCGCTATTGCTGACTTTGTCAGATGGTCAGAATAGTTTTTATTTTTTAATGGCTGAACCTCGTGCAAATAAGACTTGCAATTAAATCAATTCTTCAACAGCAAAGGATATACACTATATTGCCAAAAGTATTAGGACACCTGCCTTTACACGAGCATGACCTTTAACTACTTACGGACCACGCACCGATATATGTCGCTACTTTGACGTTATATAGCGTTGTTATGGCAGAAGATGCCATAACCCCTTTATTTTTCTCCACAGCGAGCAGGCAGCTTTAAGATGAAAGTGGTCTCAGTGGCGGATTCACCGCAAGATCACTTTTATGGGTGACGGGAGAGGTGCCCCCTCCCGCCGCATCCCGGGCGTCTCCGCCGCTTAACAGAGCAGTTGGAAGCGGCTGAAACGATTCGGTCCTATGGCTTGATGGGCAGGAAGTCAGGTGAGGGCATGATGGCCCCCCACTCGACTCTATGCCCTTGGAGGACCAGAGTGATGTAAAATGTCACTTTCGCCAAACGGCCTTAAAGGGACATTATTTTTTATTGAAAAAAAAAAAAAAAAAGACTTATTTTTTCATTGCTTTTAAGTGTAATTGTGAGATCTGAGGTCTTTTTGACACCAAATCTCACATTAAAAAGGTCCTGTCTTGCTTATTTCTATTACAAGGAATGTTTAAAGGGACAATGTAAAAGTAAAATAAAGAAATGATTTTAATTGCCCCGCCCCTCCGTGCTCGCGCGCAGAAGCGAACACATACATAAGTCGAGCCCGCATATGTAACGGTGTTCAAACCACACATGTGAGGTATCGCCGCAATCGTTAGAGCGAGAACAATAATTCTAGCAAAAGACCTCCTCTGTCATTTAAAACTGGTAACCTGTAGAAATTTTTGAAACGCCCCCTATTGAGATTTTTAGGTGTCAAAGTTTGTCGCCATTCCATGAGTGGGCGCAATTTTGAAGCATGAAATGTTGGATATTAATTCACTCGGCGTAACATTATCTTTCACATTATAGAAATAAATTGGGCTAACTTTACTGTTTTCTTATTTTTTTAATTTAAAAAAAAGTGTATTTTTTCTCAAAAAAATTGCGTTTGTAAGACCGCTGTTCAAATACGGTGTGACATAAAGTATTGCAACGACCACCATTTTATTCTCTAGGGTGTCTGAAAAAATATATATATAATGTTTGGGGGTTCTAAGTAATTTTCTAGCAAAAAAATAAATGATTTTAACTAAACAACAAGTGTTAAAAATAGGCTTGGTCCTTAAGTGGTTAATGGCATCCCAGTCTTAGTCTGTAGGGTTCAATGTTGAGTTTGCCCATCCTTGGCTATAACGGCTTCAAATCTTCTGGGAAGGCTGTTCACAAGGTTTAGGAGTGTGTCTATTGGAATGTTTGACCGTTCTTCCAGAAGCGCATTTGTGAGGTCAGGCACTGAAACACCCCTCCAGTGTGAAAGGGGTCTTATTCCTAATCCCAGTTGTGGCTCCCTCTTCCCACCTGCTCCCTGCATTTCCCCTTCCCCCTGCTTTTCTGTGTTGCCCATTTTGCATATATAGTGAAACCTCGGATTACGAGTAACGAGCGTTTCGCAATACAAGCATTTTTTCTTTTTGAAAATCCTGACTCGGTTTGCAAGTGTTGTCTCACAAAACGAGCAGGATTCAAGCCACAATGGTGTGCAGTACCGCATTTGGCCAGAGGTGCGGGGATGCCGGAGCCAATCGGAGCCGTTCGGAAATTCTGGGAAATACTCCGTTCCCGAGCCTTTCTGGGGTTTTCCGAGTTCAGCCAAGCTGTCCCCGAGCCTTTCCGAGGCTCTCCGGCGCCCCCCACCTCTGGCCACATGCGGTATTGCATGCCATAGAAGTCAATGTGGAACTAATTATTTTTGTTTCCATTGAATTCTGTGGGGAAACTCCCTTTGATATGCGAGTGCTTTGGATCACGAGCATTCTCCTGGAACGAATTATGCTCGTAATCCAAGGTTCCACTGTATTGTATATATTTAGTTGCTAGTTAGACTTTGTTTTTGTTAGGCCATCCCCCTGCTGATTCCTGACACCTTGGTTTGGTGGGATCCAAACATTTCCTCTACTCCTCTGCTATCTGGTGCCTTCTCATGCACAGGGGGCTTTATGATGGTGGCCACTCTGTAAATGGTCTCGCAGAGAATTTGTAGACGCAGTATACCTATGTAAATATTAATTTGGCCCCAAAAGGCCTGCCACTGTCTTGCATAAGAGCCAGGTACACTTTAATTTAGCAGGTCACAGCTTTAAATCCCCTGCAGTCAATGGATCTCTCATCACAGCTCTTGTTAATGTATTTTTCTGCTCGCCTTCCCTCTCACCACAGAACTGCCATCTGTTTCCTGCCAGTCCCCTCTAGACACTTGTGCAAAGTGACACAATCAGGTTGAGAGAGAACAAGTCTCTCAGCTTCCATCTGCCCTGGAGAATGTCCTGAATCACTAACAAGATAAAGGAGACAGCATGCCTTCTTCCGTAGTCATACGAGAGAAGTCGTAGCCTACTGTCCGTATCGGGTGCTACGCCCTGGGATTATAGTAGAGGTGTGTTGCCATCCAACTAGCATGTTCATGTTATTTGAAAAGTTGTTCATAGTCTTTTCAAATTTGCAGCTTTCAATAAAAAATACCCCCTGCAGAGTGATTGATGTAGACACAGCCTCTGGGTGGACACCAAACCTGTTTTAGGCTGGGTTCACACTTGTACGACACGACAGTCATACGACTTTCATCCTACTTTGCTCTGCGACATCAGTCCTACATTGGTCATGAACAGGATACTACATTGATCCGACATTGTGATAGTCTGACTTGTTTTTTGACCAATCAAAACAATCCCAGTGTGAGATAAATTCCTTTTACTGCTGCTATAATAACCATGTCGGATGTCAAAAGTCGGATGGTTAGGACAAGGATCCAACTTCAATGATATTCGTTGGGCTGACGTAGGATCAAAGTCGGACCAAAGTAGTGCAGGGAGCATTTTCAGGCTGGGTTCACACTAGTGCGACACGACATCTGTCCTACTTTGGATCCGACTTTGCCCTGCGACATGAAGCCGACATATGTCCGACTTTCAATGAACGGGGATCCGACTTGGATCCCCGCCAATAGCAGGCACTGTGTTTGGTATGAATCTTGAGGGGGAACTCCACGCCAAATTTTAAATAAAAAAACCAGCATGGGCTCCCCCTCCAGGAGCATACCAGGCCCTTGGGTCTGGTCTGGATTTGAAGGGGAACCCCTACGCCGAAAAAACGGCGTGGGGGTCCCCCCCAAAATCCAAACCAGACCCTTATCCGAGCACACAACCTGGCAGGCCGCAGGGGAAGAGGGGGGGACGAGAGAGCGCCCCCCTCCCTCCTGAACCGTACCAGGCCGCATGCCCTCAACATGGGGGGTTTGGTGCTCTGGGGCAGGGGGGCGACCTGCGGCCCCCCCACCCCAAAGCACCCTGTCCCCATGTTGGTGAGGACAGGGCCTCTTCTCGACAACCCTGGCCGTTGGTTGTCGGGGTCTGCGGGCGGGGGGCTTATCGGGATCTGGGGGCCCCCCCTTGATAAGGGGGCCCCCAGATCCCGGCCCCCCATCCTATGTGAATGAGTATGGGGTACATCGTACCCCTACCCATTCACCTGGTGGGAAAAAAATGTCAAGAAAAAACACAACACAGCTTTTTAAATGAATTTATTGCACAGCTCAGGGGGTCTTCTTCCGACTTCGGGGGTCTCCGCGCTCTCCGGTTCTTTCTTCTGCAGGGCCTCCGCTATCTTCTTCCAGCTCTTTTGCTAGCGGGGCCCGGTCTTCTCCGTCGCTTTCTTCTTCTCCCGCTCTCCGGTTCTTTCTTCCGCCGGGCCTCCGCTGTCTTCTTCCAGCTCTTTTGCTAGCGGAGGCCCGGTCTTCCCGTCGTCTCACCTGGCTCTCCGTTGTCCTTCTGCCGGCCCCTCCACTATCTTCTTGCAGCTCTTTTGCTAGTGGAGGGGCCGGTCTTCCCGCCGTCGCCGTCTTCTTCTCTCTTATCCTCCTCGATGTTGACGCGTCACTTCCTTCCGCTGTAATACTGGCTGTTCGCTCCGCTCCGCATTAATATAGGCTTCTCATGACGTCAGTCACATGCTCCGGTGGCCCCGGAGCATGTGACTGTGACGTCATGGGAGCATGTGACGGTTCAGGAGGGAGGAGGGGCCGCTCTCTTGTCCCCCCCCTCTTCCCCTGCGGCCTGCCAGGTTGCGTGCTCGGATAAGGGTCTGGTTTGGATTTTGGGGGGGACCCCCACGCCGTTTTTTCGGGGGTCTCCCCCAAAAAGGGCCTGGTATGCTCCTGGAGGCGGAACCCATGCCGGTTTTTTATTTAAAATTTGGCGTGGAGTTCCCCCTCAAGAGCAGCAGAGCACAAGTCGCATGCCAAAGTCAGATCATGCAAGACTGCAGTCCGACTTTGATCCGACTTCAATGATAGTCAATGGGCTGAAGTCGGATCAAAGTTGGACCAAAGTAGTACATGGAGCATTTTCAAAGTCGGACCGACATGTGTCTGACCAGTTAAGACGGCTCCTATAGGGAAACATTGATTTTCACACGTCATGCGACATGAGCTCCCAATGTCTGAGCATTTGTCGCCCCAGTGTGAACCCGGCCTCAAAGTTGGACAGACTTGTGTCGGACCAGTTAAGACGGCTCCCATAGGGAAACATTGATTTTCACACGTCATGCGACTTGAGCTCACAATGTCGGAGCGTTTGTCGGACAAGTGTGAACCCAGCCTCAGACCTGCCAGGCTCTTAATTGTCATACTTGTGATAGTGTTTGCAACACGTCCTTCAAGTTCCTGTTTGCCTGCCTTGTTCCTTTACCTTGACCTTTGATCCCCGCCCTGCCTGCTAGTTTGAATTCCCCTGTTATCGACCTTGGATTGAAATTGAACACTCTGAACTCTGCCTGCCTTTTCCCCACGAATTGAGCCTCTCTGAATGTTGCCTGCATTAAACCCAGACTGCCACTGGACTACTCTGCCTGTCTGCCAACCGCAAGTACCTATTTGCTGTTGTTAGCTTGCACCTGCCCCGGCGTGGTAGCCTGGCACTCTGGCATTGTGTATGAAACCTGGGGGAAACTGAGTACCGGTAGGCCTGCTTGCCTTATGGGAAAGGGAGCTGCTATAGGTTAAGAACACAGAGCCAGCTATGGTATATGACCATCAACGCTAGGAGTAGGTGTGACAATCTGGTAATCCTTCCATGAAGGTCATTGTTCATGCACTTCCAGTTATACTGTGACAACACTTTGTTCCCTAGCTGCTCTCCTGCTTTGTCACTCTGTCACATATGCTTCCAGTGGAGACTATAAGCAGTAATGCCGATGCACACTGCACGAGCATGGCCCACCATTGTTGCTATCAGAAAGAAGGTCCAGAAAAATGACATCAATTCATTGCTGGAGTACATGTAGACAGGGATGTGACTGATGGAGGCCACAGGAAATCAGAAGCACTGATATACAAAAAGGGAAAAAAAAAAAAAAAGTGTTTTCTAAAAGAAAAGAACAGGCCACTTGTATGATACATGGTGCTTTGAAGACTAAAAGTCTTCAAGTTAGGGTGTATATCTACTTGAGATGTTTGCATCAACCCCTGAGTTTGAGGAGCCTACAATCTAATGTTCCCACCCAGTCACAGACCAGGACCCCCTTTGGAGGCAGCCACAATGTTTTGCTGTTGTAAGCAAACTAAAACCCCCAAAGGAAACCCACAGAGGCACAGACGGAACATGCAAACTCTTTGAAGATGATGTCCTTACCCAAAACCTCAGAACCTTAACACTAAAGCCTAGTACACACGGGCTAAATGTTGGGTGGGATCGGCTGGTTCAGTAGAAAATGGCCGACAGATGCCAGCTTCTGTCGAAGGGTCATGACCGAAAAAGGTCTGCCAACCAACTCCTGGTCAGCGCTCTTAGCCAATGACTGAGAGTGCTCACCGGAGTGTTCTGGCACGTCCCCCTGTCAGAACACAATAGAACAGCAGAGGAGATCGCTGTACTAAGATTGGATGGTTTGTACAGCGGCTAGTTGTGTGTACGAGGCTCAAAGGGGTTGTAAAGCTTTGTTTTTTTTTTACCTTAATGCATCCTATGCATTAAGGTGAAAAAACACCTTGCAGTGTCTGGCCCCCCAGAGCCCACGTTTTACTTACCTGAGCCCCTAATTTCCGAGGGCGTGATCCCGCGTCGTTCTCCCCATGCCTGATCGGCTCTTCATTGGATAGATTGATAGCAGCGTAGCCATTGGCTCCCGCTGCTGTCAATGAAATCCAATGACGGGGGCGGGGCCAAGTCATACAATCGGCGGCTATGGACGCCGATTGTTTGACATGGGAGCGTGCCCGCAATGTAACCGTAACCCCCTCGGGAGAGAGCTTCCCAGAGGGGGTTAGCTCTTGCGGGGAGGAGCCGAGAGAGCCGCCGTGGGACCCCAGAAGAGGAGGATCGGGGCCACTCTGTACAAAACGAACTGCACAGTGTAAGTATGATATGTTTGTTATTTAAAAAAAACTTTAGTGTCACTTGAGGGCAAGCAAAATATTTTTCTAGTTTTGCCCATTCTGAATGTTCTATGCCTGGTGAGAAGCAGCTCCCATATTTTACCTTTAATATCGTCCGCAGAAGAAAAAAAAAAGGAATTCAATTTTAAAGGTGATTGTTGACAATCTAGTATTTGATGTCAGAGTTACCATGTTCCATCTCCGGCAAGAATCCTTACTAAATATTGAAATAATTGCAGAACCCATCTGACAGAGATCTGCTATATTTTCTTTATTACAGACTAACAAGACAAGATAGTCTGTGGCCAGGAAAGATAAGATGGTAAATTAGACTCTAGGGGAGATAAGTGCCTAAGACAAATATTGTAGGCTTATGCTGTGAGGCAAATTCCATTAAACTTTGTATTCATTCTGAATAATATCCTTTGCAAAAACGGTTCTTATGAGTCCTAAGCTCAAGTTGCAATCATTTTCAGCCATCACGACACCAGAATCTTTTGTGAATAAAAACAGATCTAGGCTGACATTGCCTACCTCTTCTGAAAATGCCAGTTCCCTGTCCTGAAACATCCTCCCACATTACAACCACATCTACGAATGGGGCGTCCAGGAACGGTGCGGCGGTGTCAGGGGAGTTTAAAGGAATTTGGGGGCCCCAAGCAAAATGGACATGGATGCCCCCCCCCCCCCGCACTCACGCAAAGCCTACAGGAACCACAGCATAGCGATACAGTTTAAGCTCACCCACACTTTATATAAATAAAAAAGGTTTACAGTGCAAATACTGCTGTTGCATATAATCCAACATACTTAAAACACATACACACTCACATTAACATTAAGATGCTGTTTAGGACTGTTTATGGACCGTGGGATGGACAGGGGGACTGCGCACTGTAATATCCACATCATCTCCCTCACTGTAATGTCCACATCATCTCCCTCACTGTAATGTCCACATCATCTCCCACACTGTAATGTCCACATCATCTCCCCCACTGTAATGTCCACATCATCTCCCCCACTGTAATGTCCACATCATCTCCCCCACTGTAATGTCCACATCATCTCCCCCACTGTAATGTCCACATCATCTCCCACACTGTAATGTCCACATCATCTCCCCCACTGTAATGTCCACATCATCTCCCCCACTGTAATGTCCACATCATCTCCCCCACTGTAATGTCCACATCATCTCCCACACTGTAATGTCCACATCATCTCCCACACTGTAATGTCCACATCATCTCCCCCACTGTAATGTCCACATCATCTCCCCCACTGTAATGTCCACATCTCCCCACATCTCACCTCGGCCACTGCCGCCTGGTGTACCAAGATAGCCTCCGCTCCGCCCCGCCTTTCCTATGGCCGCAATCCGCGGATCGGCTCAGGACGGAAATCCAGGACAGTGACAGGCAGCAGGCAGGCACCCTAGGCTGGGGCCCCAGGCCAGCTCGGGGCCCCAAGCAATTGCTTGTTTTGCCTGTCCTGTTCCGACAGCCCTGGGCGGTGTGCTTCTTTTGGAGCCTGGGCGTCTTTCATAATTTCACTTTTCAGAGCTGTGGTTGGGATTTAAAAGACTGTTTCAGGTCTTCTAATGACATCAGCTTTGAAAGTGCTACAGCTCTAAGCTGTTTTTCTATTCATAAGCTACTACTTTAATCCATCTAGGCAGTGAAAGTGTAGGTAAAATGGATGAGGACATTCTACTTACTACTTATGTACCTGTAGATTGCAGTATGAGAGATTTATGTAAAGGTTCTTTTCCCACAGGCTGATAATTATCAGAAAGTAAATAGCTTCAAAAGTAAACAAGTTTTAAAAGCATCATTCAGCCACTGATAGTATTGATCATGGACCTCAAAAACCCACTATGGATGCCCATTGGCTGCAGGTTCGTTTATGACAGGGGTGCCCAACCTTTTGAAGAGCAAGGGCCACTTAAGCAACTTGGTAACCGGTCGCGGGCCACAATAAGCGGAGCGGGTGAATGGCAGCCCACTCTACTCTATAGAGCCCACTCTACTTGGGATTGGGTCGGACTGACCGTGTGAAAGGGGCCAAAGGCTGCTTTCACACTGATGCACTGTTGTTTACCTGCACTGCGGATGCAGCACAGTTCATCTGTGGCTTTCCTGTGGGTTAGCTGGACTTTGCCATAGACTTCTATTATATCCTGTAAGTGTTGTGCACTTTCAGAAAGCGCACCTCTGCACCTGCGGATCAGTTTGAAAGCAGCCCAGTAACCAATGCAAAACAGATATGCCCATAAATACAATGTGATTTTAGTAATAAACTTACCTTTAATAACCGTATTCTATTTTATTCCATCCCAGAGCAGGAGGTCGCGGGCCACACCAGAGGTCTCCGTGGGCCACTGGTTGGGCACCCATGGTTTGATATCCCAGGTGACGTCACCCCCTCTGTGTGGGTTATGGGGTTGGTCCCAAGTCTTATGTCATGTTACCAGAAGGGGCATTGCCATAATATGAACTTCTTCCTATCCTCCTGAGGAAGCTGCATTGCAAAATGCAATGAGGAAAAACTGCTGTCCTTTTATCAAGAAAGTCTAAGGACTTTCTGGAAGAATGTAGATTAATGGTTCCCAACCTCAGTATTTAAAGATGAGTTCCAGGAAAAAGCTGAACTCCATAGAAAAGGAAACCACACTCCACGTTTTTGGTTTATTTTTTATTTTTATCATACCTTTTTCTTCTATGATCTTTGGGACTTCTGTCCCACAGGGCCGCGGCGACGTACGTCACTTCCGCATTTTTTTTTTTTTTGCCCTCCTCTTTCCCCCTTTGCCTTCTAGGACCTGTGTGTGTTCCAGAAGACGACAGGACCATTCAGAAAGTGCCATGCGACTCACACATACGCAAGAGGAAACAGGCCGTGAAAGCCACAGGGCTTCACTTCCTGTCTCCCTTAGTAGGGATGCCGGTGCCTGTACCCGGAGCCGATAGACGGGGTTGGCTTCGGGGGCCGGCATCGCGGGCTTCCAGGATAGGTAAGTGTCCTTTTTATATTAAAAGTCAGCAGCTACAGTATTTGTAGCTGCTGACTTTTAATTTTTTTTTTTCACCAACTCCTCTTTAAGTACCTCCAACAGATCATGTTTTGAAGATGTCCTTTATCTTGCAGATGTGTTTTAAATTAATGAATTGGTATTTATGACGGCTATTTTATCCAAGGGAAATTCCCAAAACGTGATCTGTTGGGGGTACTTAAAGTGGAACTTTAGTCAGAACATTAAGTCCTGTTAGATCACTTCAGGCTGGCCCCTTTTGCAGGTATAGCTATGTAAAACTAAAATAAGTGCCTATACTGTTTAAAATTCAGTAATACACTGCCTCACCCTGCTCAGTTGCTCTTGATTTTTAGGCACTGACGAATTTGTAGAGGCCGATCTGCTGACAGCCTTAAAGCAAAATTAAACCCTCCTATCCTTTACAGCCAAGGAAGCTGCTTCTGTTTAACCACTTCAGCCCCGGACTATTTTGCAGCTAAAGGACCAGGCCCCTTGCGACGTGGCTCCCAAACAAAATTGGCGTCCTTTTTTTCCCACAAATAGAGCTTTTTTTTGGTGGTATTTGATCACCTCTGTGGTTTTTATTTTTTGCGCTATAAACAAAAATAGAGCGACAATTTTGAAAAAAATGCAATATTTTTAACGTTTTGCTATAATAAATATCCCCAAAAAATATATAATTTTTTTTTTCCTCAGTTTAGGCAGATACGTATTCTTCTACATATTTTTAGTAAAAAGAATCGCAATAAGCGTTTGATTGGTTTGCGCAAAAGTTATAGCGTCTACAAAATAGGGGATAGTTTTATGACATTTTTATTAATATATTTTTTTTTACTAGTAATGGCGGCGATCAGCACTTTTTATCATGACTGCGACATTATGGCAGACACATGGGACACTTTTGACACTATTTTGAGACCATTGTCATTTTTATAGCGACCAGTGCTATAACAAAGCACTGATTACTGTGAAAATGACACTGGCAATAAAGGGGTTAACCTGCAGGGGGCGCTGAAGGGGTTAAGTGTGACCTAATGTGTGTTTCTTACTGTAGGGGGCGTGGCTTGGCGTGTGACATCACTGATCATCGTTCCCTATGACAGGGAACAGACGATCAGTGACAGGCTCACTAGGAAGCACAGGGAGAGGTTTGTTTACACTTACCTCTCCTCGTTCTTCAGCTCTGTGACCCGATCGCGGGACACCGGCGGCGATCGGGTCCCGCGGGCGCGGTCACGGAGCTCAGGACCGGGTCGCAAACGCACGCCGCTTCCGGCGCGCGCGATCCACGGCTGGGCTCTTAAAGGGCAACGTACCTGTACGTGGATGTGGCGGTCCTTAAGTGGTTAATCTGCAACTGCCATGGTGCTGCACAGTGATCAGTTATGACTCCAGCCATTTAATGGTTTGAGTTTGGTTGAGGACACAAGTAAATGTGACAGTTGGCCATTCCAACATTCCAGGAATGTAACTGTTTTTAAACTGTTAAAGCGGAACTAAACCCATCGATTTTATGATTCACTTCTGCTCAGGGGCTCTGGCAGCTATGGCAGCCTCCAGCAAGAAGAAACAGGAGAAATGCTGGAAGAAATTTACAGCAACACGCAAGGTTCCCCATCACTGTCCTATACATACATTATAGGAACAGCAACTCTATGGTATGCTGAGGAGGCTGGAGTGTGACCAGAGCTGGGTGCTGGAGCAAGAAATAGGGTAAGTATTACTACTTAATCCTCTACTCCAGAGGTCATCAACCCCCGGTCCGCGGCCCAAAGCCGGGCCGTACCGCCTCTCTAGCTGGGCCGCAATGTGAATGACACTGTCAGTGCCGTACCGCCGCTATAGCCGGGACACAGAGGAGACCATCAGCGATGCAGCTGCCCGAGCAGAGAGATGACACCATCTCTCTGCGCTACGCAGAGGCGCGCTGCTGTCCCGCCCTAACATACGGCGCTGCAAGCCTACGCTACACAGAGGCGCGGCCGGCCAATGAGAGAGAGAGAATGACGTCATCTCTCCGCCCACCCTCGCTATGTACCAGCTCAATACATTCCCGCAATCTCCAACGGCTCCCCCTGACTTTCCCGTGCTGAGACTGTAAGTACAGTGGGCACTGCAGAGGGACTTTTTATACTGGGACATTTAATGACTTTTGTGTACTGGGACATTTAATGACTTTTGTGTACTGGGACATTTAATGACTTTTGTGTACTGGGACATTTTAATGATTTTTGTGTACTGGGACATTTTAATGATTTTTGTGTACTGGGACATTTAATGATTTTTGTATACTGAGACATTTAATGATTTTTTTTATACTGGGACATTTAATAATATTTTTATACTGGGACATTTAATAATATTTTTACACTGGGACAGTTAGGGCCGGTTCACACTGCAGCGATGTCCGAGTTCGGATGTGATTCGCACCACACCGCACTGCAGTGCACATCACATGCGATCTCTGTGCGATTTCAGCCATACAAATCGTATGGCTGAATTTGCATCAAACTCACATGCGTCAAACTCACACAGGACCCTTTTTTTTGTCCGCAGCAGAATCAGATCGCATGGGTGTTTACACCCATGCGATCCGATTCCTGTCAGAGTTTGCAGATCGCACTGAGATATACGAACTGATTTGGGGGTGTCGTTAACTTTTAACTGACACTCCCAGCAGTTCGCATAGGGCAATGTGAACTGCCACCGGAAAACCTGCGATGCGGGAACCTGCAGTGGATTCGCAGGGTTCCCGCACCGCAGCAGTGTGAACCGACCCACACGTCGTGATTCCTCCCCCCCCTCCTACCGGGCCTTGGAAAAATATTCTTCCACAAAACCGGTCCTTGGTGCCAAAAAGGTTGGGGACCGCTGCTCTACTCCATGACTAAATAACTGTTTTTTTTGTTTTTTTTTACCCTAAAGTTGGGCTTTAAAGTGATTGTAAAGGATCGTTTAAAAAAAATAACAAACATGTCATACTTAAGCCCCGTACACACGGTCGGACTTCTATCGGACTTTTCCGTGGTCTTTTGTCCGAACGTAGTTGGTCGGGAACACCCATAGCATACACACGCTCGGACTTTTCTGCAAAACTTTCCCAAAACTTTTTGCAACCTCACGTGGTTTTTCTGCTCTTTTCTGCTCTTTACCGCCACCCTTTGGTCAACTTCTGCTATTGTTGGTTGATTTTAACATTAGTTGTTTTATCCATCGGACAAAAGTCCTATGGTTTTCTGTACACACGGTCGGACTTTGCTCCATCGGACGTTTGTTGGGCAAAAGTTTGTCCGTTTGCAGACCCAACTTTTGTCCGATGAAAACAAGAAAAAAAGCAAAAAAAGTTTGTCCGATGGAGCGTACACACGGTCGGATTGTTGGTCCAACTTGCTCAAAATGAAGTTTGTTGGCCAAAAGTCTGACCGTGTGTTCGGGGCTTTACCTCCACTGTGCAGCTCGTTTTGCATAGTGTGGCCTCGAACACCAACTTCTGGGGTCCCCCGGAGTCCAGCATTCTGCATTTATAGACACGAATGCTGGACTCTGCCTCGCCCCCTGGCACCCGCGTCATTGTATTTGATTGACGTCAGCGGGAGCCAATGGTCGCGCTGCTATGATCCGATCGGGACACGAGACACCAGCCACAGATGGTGTGCTCGTTCCCAAACAGAGGGTGTCCAGGTAAGTAAAACAGGGGGGGGCTGCAGCACAAAAAAAGGTTTTTCACCTTTACGTGAAAAACCATGAGGGTTTACAACCCCTTTAAGGGCCCATTCACACCTGATGCAGTGGAATGCATTTTTGACTGCCCTCCAACTGCATAGACAGTCCAAAATCCAGATTATCCAATGGGCATAGCTCACGCTATTGCAGTGCAGTGAAAAAAAGTACAGCAAGCTGCATTTTTCTGCACTGCAAATCCACACAGGTGCATGTAAAAGAAAGAAGACGAAGTGACCTCAAAGGAAATGCAAACTTAGGAAAAATTCACTGCAAATGCATGTGAAAAAATGCATGTCACTGCGCATGCAAAAGGGCACAGTAAACTCAGTTTCTGGTGTGAACGGACCCTGGCTAATGACACATGGCCGATTGTGGCGCCAGAGAGAAAACGCAAACAGGATCGCCTAAAATGCCGCCTGTGTATCCCTATAGCATCACTCCCTCTGTAGCCACACAGTGAGACGACGCTCTGTCATGGGTTCAAACGCTGCTAAATCTCATTCGCTAGAGATGGTAAAAAACAGCCTCTTGGTGATCCTGCCATTTGGCGATTTTGACGTATGGTCGGTTGCAGGATTACTAATTGCAGAGTTGCCACGTGTCATCGGTCTGAAAGTCCCGGTACATGCCTGCTTGTAAATGTGTTGTCAACCCCTCTGCCAGTCCAAGATACCCAAAGAGTTCTTCTCTGGTGAGAAGCAATAATGGGCAGGGTGGCGGGGTCTACTTAAAGGACCCCCGGATATAATATGTTCTGTATATTCATCTGTAAAACATCAACTTGGCTTTCCAAACCTGCACATCAGTGACTTTTTTTATTTTTTTATTCTGGAGAATGCTAAAACCTTCCATGGTTTGTATTGTTGGCTGCAGATCTTACTGCCGGTGCTCAACAGGCACTTGTGAGTTAATAATACATCTTCCAGGAATCCTGAGATTGGCTGTGACTAAGATGAATGACTAATTCACTGAGAGCTTGCTTTCTGCTTCCAGTAATAAAAAAAGCTTGCTTCAGATATTCACCCCGCCACACATGCATTTCCTAAGGAGCGAGCTGAACGCAGCCTTCCACACCAAGGCAAAAATTACCTGATTGATGTTGACTGTAATAATAAGGGAAGGATATGTTGATGAGATTTCATTTGGAAGAGGGATACACTCTTAGGCACATCTCCAGATAAGTGTCATTTAGTTACCACTCGTGAAATGCATCAAGAGTTTTAAAAAGCCTGATCAAGGTTGCCAATTGTCACTGGGCCGCAAATAGGTATTGTGTTTAATCCGCAAGAATTGACTAGGCGAGGATTATTTATCATATTTGCATCTCTCCACTGTCCTCAGGAATTTGACTACAGTTTTTAGTCAAACGTAATGAATGTGACATACATTGCTCCTCTGCATGCCCACCCCTACAGAGCTGTATACAAGTAACCTTTATATTTCCTTCCATTTGGATTTTGTATAATTTTGTATTTTAGATCATCTACCTAATTTTTCTTTTAACATTTTTCCTCTAGCTGTATAATTTTTATCTTTCCTATTTGATTTCTCATTTCTTTTATTTTTTTATTTTCTTCCTATAATGCCGTATATACTCGAGTATAAGACGACCCGAATATAAGCCGAGGCACCTAATTTTACCCTAAAAACTGGGAAAACGTATTGACTCGAGTATAAGCCTAGGGTGTCCATCTGCATGCCTCACTGTGCCCATGCCTCACTGTGCCCATGCCTCACTGTGCCCATGACTAGGCTTACGTTTAACATGGGAGTATATTGAAGGGGTGCCCGGCTTTGAAAAATCGGTGCTCCCCGGCCGTAGGTCCCCCAGACAGCAAACTTTGCACACTTGTAGAGGAGAACTGGGGCTACATGTGTGGTCCCCAAAGTTACCGGAGAAATGACCGTTTAACATGGGAGTCTATGGAAGGTGTGCCCGGCTTTGAAAAATCGTTGCTCCCCGGCCGTAGGTCCCCCAGACAGCAAACTGACAAGTTTGGGGTCCAGGGGACCCACGGCCGGCCGGTACCGGGTCCCCAAAGTCCGGGAGATCAGGCTGCAAAAAGGTGACTCGAGTATAAGCCAAGGGGGGCCTTTTCAGCACACAAGAAATGTGCTGAAAAACTTGGCTTATACTCGAGTATATACGGTAAGCTGTTTTTAGGTCTTTCTCAGGGTAACCACTTTCTCTAAAACAATTAAAAGTGGAATTCTGCATATACACCTAACTAGCTTTCATACAGTCCCCTCCCCCCTCTTAACACCTATGTTAAAGTATAACTGAAGGAGAGGGATTGTAGAGTGGAGAGAGATTACAACCCCTGTCAGTTTTTTATTGCTGTCTGTGCCCCCTGCTCCGTCAGATTAGGTGACCCGTCAGATTTCGTAACGGAAGTGACGTTCCGTTGCGGCCATCTTGGTACATCCCGCACTCGGCCACACTAAGCCTACAGTCTAATCTTTTTCCACCCACCGAAATCTTTCACTTCACACCTATTTTTACCACTAAGCTGAAGCTTATATCGTCAAATACAGTATTTAGAAGTCCGTAACACTGTTTTGATGTTGAATTTTAAAAGCAGATCTCACACGTTTGCTAATCTAACAGAAGACCGCTGCTTTTAAAATTCAACATCAAAACAGTGTTTCACGGACTTCTAAATACTGTATTTCACCATATAAGCCGAGTTTAGTGGTAAAAATAAGTGTGAAATGCAAGACTCCGGTGGGTGTAAAAAAGATGTCCGCTTGGCAACTTCAGACTGTAGGCTTACTGCGGCTGAGTGCGGGGTGTACCAAGATGGCCGTGACGGCACGTCACTTCCATTACAACATTTGATGCGTCACCTAATCTGACGGAACATTCCCATTAGGGAGATTCGCCCTCTCTATATGTCCTGTTTATCATTATCATTGAAAGTAAAAGAATATCCCAAATTTTGTGTTGTCCGCAGAAAAGTAACCTGGGGGTCCCCAAGGAATTCTCTTAATTTGTAGGGATTTTCTCTCACTACCTGTTTGATTTTGTTTTATTTCTAACGCTTTTTATTTTTTTGTTTCTAACACCCTTTTTTTAATTTTTTTTCATTTTAGTGTAAATATGAGATCTGAGGTCTTTTTGCACCTTGCACTAACTGAACTTTACTTTTACGCATTCAATCCCCGATGAAGCAATGCAATGTGGTGAAACGTGTAGGATGGAAATATGCTGCTTTTTAATTGGGACGAATACATGGAAATATAAAGTCTTATGAGCAAATAGATGTTAAAGAGGGACAGGAAGGGAGATATTTTGATTTAGAATGAAACATCCCATTGAGAAATATGAAACAAGAGAGATATAGGAAAACATAAAAATGATACAGATGGAGGAGAGATGGAAAAGAAAAATTAGGAAAATTCTATAAAAGTGACTTTGGATCCTACGCCTTTTCCTAAAGAGAAAAAGAGAAAAATTGTTGGGATTTATTTTATTTTTAATATTAAAGGTTATATTTTATACAACTTGGTCACAAAACTATCCCGTAAGAATACAACACCAAAGATCATCGAAGTTACCCAAAAGCCAGGGATGTAGTGTAGTGGAATTAACTATTCCTAAAATGTTCCCTACCCCTACTTCCTATCCTGCATACCCTGTGTAAAAAAATGTCTGTGTACTTACCTATTTTTAATCTGCTCCGGTCACACGTAGATGGGCTGCATTCACAGTGATGTCATTGGTCTCTAGTGAGTGGATAGGCTGCATTCTCAGTGATGTCACTGTTCTCTAGTTAGTGGATAGACTGCATTCTCAGTGATGTCACCTGTCTCTAGTGAATAAACAGGATGTGATGTCACCCGTATAGAGTGAATGCAATCTCAGTGATGACATTGTGAATATTTCTTTTTCGTACATCACGGGACACAGAGCGACATAGTCATTACTAATGGGTTATATAGATACCGTCAGGTGCTGGCACTGGCAACTTCCAAAACCGGAAGTACCCTCCCCTATATAAGCCCCTCCCATCCGGGAGCACCTCAGTTTTTTGCCAGTGTCTAAGGTGTTGGCCAAGAAGAAACATGTGTTTTTCACTGAGCTTGCGTACAGGTTCTTTTGGGCCTCAGTAAGCTATTCCGGATCCGACCAAAAAAGCTTCATAGCTAAACGGTCGGTACCCGGGCCTTGCAGAGAAGAGCAAGGTTCTGCCTGTAATGCTTCTCTTAGGAGAGCTGGACCCTGGGATCCAGAGCTCTGGTCATACCCACGACCAAGATGTTTTCTGTGCAGGGTGCTATACAGGTCCAGGGGAGTGGAATCCTTGGGAACCCGGTCCCTGAAGGTTTGATTACAATGCCTGCCGTGATAGGTGAAGTTTGGGCTTTTGTGGACCAAACAAAGTCCTGCGGCGGGGAACAGGTAAGTGGGGGCCCCCAGGAACTTGGTTCTATTGGGGGACCCCCAAGCCTAATTTGTCTTTCTGTCTGTTACCTAATGGTATTCCCGCAAAATTGTGTGCATGCCTGTAACTACTAAAAAAATGTAATAATTTTTAATGGTGGTCAAGAAAAAAAAAAAAAAAAAATTTTTTTATATATATTTAATATATTAGACTGCGGTACCTGTGTTTGTCCACTAGAGGCCGCTGTGGAATGTTTTCTTGTCATGTGGACTAGCTTCTTCTCAGCAGAGCAAAGTCCAGGCAGATGGTGAGTTCTCTTATAGGAAACTGCTTCCTCTGCCATGTTGCAGTGTTTGTCCATCCCCCGGCCTGCGGCAAAGAGGGGCCCTGGCTCCTGTCCCTTGTTAGCATATTTGAAATTAGCGCCGAAGGCGCACGTGCCCGCGCGCGTGCGCGTGCACGCGCCTCTATATATAGAGGTGAGCCGGGAAAGGGGGCGGAGCCTGGGGGATGACGCTCTGTGCGCGCCGCAGCGCTTCTGCGCATGTGCGGGCGTCCCAGCAGTTTTAAAAAAAACCACAATATTGTAGTGAGCTGGCTATGAAGTACAGAGACAGAGCTGGCAACATTTAAAGGCATACAGCAAGCGGTTGATACAGGCATCCCCTAGAAAGGCACATTAGTAGACACCAACTGTGATATAGCAGCAATTGTGCTAGACTATTCTCAGTAAAAGTGGTGTATTACGGCTGGAATACCTCAGCTTTAGGCTTAGGAATATGCCGTCCAGAAGCTCCGGAACTGAATCTTCCAGGAAGCGAAGGGGGTCTCATCGGGCTCTGAGGATCTTGGGCATACTTCTGCTGCACCAGTCCCCCCTGAAGTTCAGAGGTAAGTGACCGTAGAGACCCCGCAGGGGTACTTGGTACTGTGGCTGTCCTCAGTCACCTGCTCCTGGGTATGTAACAGAGGAGGTTTTTTCCTCAGCTCTGGGAGGATTAGAGAGAGATTGTCAACATTTATCGCTGCCTCCCTGTCAGGGAAAGCACGCCCGATCTCCGTCTCCTCCTTCAGAGTGCCTGTTAGCAGAGCAACAGTCCCATACAGGGATCGACCTGCCTGAAGGGGATCAGGATGAGGTTGATTCTGTTATAGAGGAATCAACAGTGGGGGAACCTTTTCTCAGCATCTCAAGCTGAAAGATTATGGGTTCAGTCTCTGACTAACATGGTCCGATCAGCATTTAAAAATGCACCTTGCGGAACCATCAACCACTACTGTATCCTCGTTGGGGTCGCTGGAAGCCCCCAGACTGTTTGTTCTTTTCCACTTCACCCTTTACTGAAAGGGCTCATTTACCAGGATTGGGAACGTCCTGAGAAAATATTTATTCCCCCAAGAGATTTCCGGTGGTCTATCCCATGGAGGATAAGTTCATCAAAAAAAAAAAAAAAAATGGAAGGTCCCTACAGTGGACGCAGCCATCTCTTGTATGTATAAATCACTGACATGTCCAGTGGATAATGTCCAAATGTTCAAGAACCCAATAGATAAAAGATTGGAGTCCTTATGAAAATCTGCTTGGTGATACAACCAGCAGTAGCAGCTATTGGGGTCTGCTAAGCAGTGAAGGATCAGTTGAAACAGGTCTTGAGGGACTTGACAGATCAGCAGGCTTTGCCCTAGCTGATCTACCTAGAGCCTTAGGCTTTGCGGTTGACGCCATAGAGGATTCAGTCCATCAGGCCTCCCGCCTTACGCTGTCTATAGTACATACGCGTAGGCTCCTATGGCTCAAAAACTGGTCTGCTGAAGCTCCCTGTAAAGAATGGCTGGTTAGCGTCCCATTTCATGGTGAACGCTTATTCAGGGAAAACCTGGACAAATATATCCAGAAAATTTCCAGCGGTAAAAATACGCTCTTGCCGGTTAAAAGCAGAGTTAGAGGTCCCTCTTTAAGAGGCCTGCTTCTCCAGTCCCTGGGGCATCGGCTGTGTAACAGTTCCGATGGCCTCCTCGGTCAAATCCCGGGGATAAAAAACAGGGACAGTAGCAGGGTAATGAGAAACCCTGGGTCAGGGGAGGTACATAACCTCCCCCAAAGTTAAATTCATTGAAGCCCCCACTCAGTCGGGTGGGGGGAGGACTCCAGTTGTTCGCAAGAGACCTGGCGGGACACGATCAAGACAGATAGGTGCTCTCCGCAGTATGTTTGGGATACAGTTTGGAGTTAAAAGACTCTCCTCCTTCCCATTTTTGAGGTCAAACGTGCCAAGGGATCCCCGGAAGAGAGAGTCCCTCCTGTTGGCACTAGAACAACTATTGCTCCAAGGAGTAATTATGGAGGTTCCCCTGGAAGAAGGAGGGTTCGGGTTTTACTCAAACCTCTTTACAGTCCCGAAGCAAACGCGGACGGGAGGCCCATATTAATTCTAAAAGGGCTATACAAATTCCTGTATATCAGGTCTTTCCGATGGAGTCGATCCGATCGGTGGCCACTGCCCTACAAGGGGAGGATTGGTTAGCCACGATCGACATCAAAGATGCTTATTTGCACATTCCCATCTTTCCAGTCCACCAAAAATTTCTACGCTTTGCAGTAGAAGGGCGCCATTTTCAGTTCAGAGCCTTACCCTTCGGTTTGGCCACAGCACCACGAGTGTTTACAAAAATTCTGGCCCTTTATTGGCCAATCTAAGAACACAAGGTGTAATGATAATGGCATATCTGGATGACTTGTTGCTGATAGACCACTCAGTGAAAAAACTAGACGTGGTCGTTCACAAGACGATCAAGTATCTGGAATCTCACGGTTGGATTATCAACCGAGACAAGTCAGCCCTAAAAACCAGTCAAAAGTCTGGAATACTTGGGGCTAAGGTTGGATTCAGGCCAGAGAAAAATATTCTTGCCTCGAGGAAAGGTGTTGTCTTTGAAAGATTTGATCCACTTAGTGGGTACAAAAAAGACAGCCGTCCATACGCCTGTATATGAGGCTGCTGGGAAAAATGGTGGCATCATTCGAAGAGTACCCTACGGTCAATTCCATTCAAGGAATTTGCAAGGGGCCATACTGTCAGCCTGGAACAAAAAAATTCAGGCCTAGACTTACAATGTCCTTGTCCCCTTCCGTTCGCAAGAGCCTCCGTTGGTGGTTGGTTTCCCAGAATCTGGAAAAAAGGAAATCCTTCAGTCCGATTTCTTGGAAGGTGGTCACTACAGATGCCAGCCTTATAGGCTGGGGAGCAGTACTGGAGCAATAGTCTCTCCAGGGCAGATGGTCGGATGCAGAAAAGGCCCTGCCCATCAATCTCTTAGAGATACGAGCAGCCCGGTATGCCCTAGTAGCATGGACATCCAAACTCCAAGGGTCCCCTGTCAGAATTCAATCAGACAATGCCACAGCAGTGGCATATATCAATCATCAGGGGGGCACCAGGAGTCGTGCAGCCCAGAGGGAAGTAAATTACATCCTGAAATGGGCAGAAAAAATATGTCCCAGCCATATCTGCGGTATTCATTCCAGGAGTGGAGAATTGGAAGGCGGACTTTCTAAGTCGCCAGCAATTAGGCCCAGAGGAAGGGTCCCTTCACCCCGAGGTTTTCTGGACAATATGTCAGCGGTGGGGAACATCGGATGTAGCTCTTCTAGCATCCAGATTCAACGCAAAGGGGGACAGGTTTGTCTCTCTGACAAGGGATCCCCTAGCTTGCGGCTCGGATGCCCTAGTGTTCCCTTGGGATCAGTTCAAGCTGATATATGCATTCACACCGCCACAATGGTTACCTCGATTACTCCGCAGAATCAGGGTAGAAAAGAAACCAGTGATTCTGGTGGCTCCAGCGTGGCCCCGAAGAGCGTGGTACGTGGAGATTGTAAAATGTCAGTGGGGAGTCCTTGGACTCTCCCACATCGTCCGGACCTGCTTTCGCAAGGACCGATATACCACCCTTCCTTACCAGCCCTAGGTTTGACGGCCTGGCTATTGAAGCCCACATTCTAAAAAAGAGAGGGCTCTCTAATTCTGTGGTATCTACCATGATCAATGCCAGGAAGCCGGTATCCAGGCAGATCTACTATAGAATCTGGAAGGCGTACGTCGCCTGGTGTGAAGCCAAGAAATGGCATCCACGTAAGTACGTAATAGGTAGGATTCTGGACTTCCTACAATGGGCTGTAGATAGGAAGCTTGCCTTGAGTACTATCAAGGGTCAGATTTCGGCCTTGTCAATATTTTTTCAAAGGCCCTTGGCTTCGCATTCACTAGTCAAAGCCTTTATACAAGGAGTGATGCGTATTAGTCCTCCGGTTAATATTCCCATATGTCCATGGGATCTAAACTTGGTTCTGTCGGTTCTACAGAAACAACCATTTGAACCATTACAGCATATTTCCTTGGTGCTTCTCACCAGGAAATTGATTTTTCTAGTAGCCATTTGTTCGGCTAAAAGAGTATCGGAATTAGCAGCTATGTCCTGTAAGGAGCCATATCTGGTTATCCATAAGGACAGAGTAGTGTTACGTCCTCATCCAGCCTTTCTTCCTAAGGTGGTATCGAGGTTTCATTTGAACCAAGATGTGGTTCTTCCTTCTTTTTTCCCCAAACCTACTTCGGTAGAGGAAAAGTTATTGCATTCTTTGGATGTAGTAGGAGCAGTTAAAGCTTATCTAAAAGCCACTGCTCAGATTCGCAGAACGGATACTTTGTTTATTCTGCCGGAAGGCCCCAGAAGGGGTCAGGCAGCGTCAAAATCTACTTTAGCCAAGTGGATTCGACAGGTCATAATACAAGCCTATGGCTTGAGAAATAGACCGCCTCCGTTCAAAGTTAGGGCGCACTCCACGAGAGCAGTTGGAACTTCATGGGCAGTGCATCACCAGGCCTCCCTGGCTCAAATCTGTAAGGCCGCAACATGGTCTTCAGTACACACGTTTACTAGGTTCTACCAGGTGGACGTTAGAAGTCAGGAGGATGTCGCCTTTGGGCGCAGTGTGTTGCAGGCCGCAAAAGATCCTCATGTCTGATAGCGCTCAGCTTATATATGGTGTATCCCCCCCCTCATTTGGCATTGCTTTAGGACATCCCATTAGTAATGACTATGTCGCTCTGTGTCCCGTGATGTACGAAAAAGAAAATAGGATTTTTATAACAGCTTACCTGTAAAATCCTTTTCTTGGAGTACATCACGGGACACAGAGCTCCCACCCCTCTTTTTGGGACACTTATTGCTTTGCTACAAAACTGAGGTGCTCCCGGATGGGAGGGGCTTATATAGGGGAGGGTACTTCCGGTTTTGGAAGTTGCCAGTGCCAGCACCTGACGGTATCTATATAACCCATTAGTAATGACTATGTCGCTCTGTGTCCCGTGATGTACTCCAAGAAAAGGATTTTACAGGTAAGCTGTTATAAAAATCCTATTATAAGGTGCATTCTCAGTGGTGTCACTGGTCTCTAGTGAATAAACAGTTTGTATTCTTAGTGATGCCACCAATCTCTAGTGACTGCATATAGGCTGCATTCTCAGTGATGTCACCGGTCTCTAGTGACTGGATAGGCTGCATTCTCAGTGATGTCACTGGTCTCTAGTGACTGCATATAGGCTGCATTCTTAGTGATGTCACCAGTCTCTAGTGACTGGATAGGCTGCATTCTCAGTGATGTCACTGGTCTCTAGTGACTGCATATAGGCTGCATTCTTAGTGATGTCACCAGTCTCTAGTGACTGGATAGGCTGCATTCTCAGTGATGTCACCGGTCTCTAGTGACTGGATTGGCTGCATTCTCAGTGATGTCACTGGTCTCTAGTGACTGGATAGGCTGCATTCTCAGTGATGTCACCGGTCTCTAGTGACTGGATTGGCTGCATTCTCAGTGATGTCACTGGTCTCTAGTGACTGCATATAGGCTGCATTCTCAGTGATGTCACCGGTCTCTAGTGACTGGATAGGCTGCATTCTCAGTGATGTCACTCGTCTCTAGTGACTGCATATAGGCTGCATTCTTAGTGATGTCACCAGTCTCTAGTGACTGGATAGGCTGCATTCTCAGTGATGTCACTGGTCTCTAGTGACTGCATATAGGCTGCATTCTTAGTGATGTCACCAGTCTCTAGTGACTAGATAGGCTGCATTCTCAGTGATGTCACTGGTCTCTAGTGACTGCATATAGGCTGCATTCTTAGTGATGTCACCAGTCTCTAGTGACTAGATAGGCTGCATTCTCAGTGATGTCACCGGTCTCTAGTGACTGGATTGGCTGCATTCTCAGTGATGTCACTGGTCTCTAGTGACTGCATATAGGCTGCATTCTCAGTGATGTCACTGGTCTCTAGTGACTGCATATAGGCTGCATTCTCAGTGATGTCACCGGTCTCTAGTGACTGGATAGGCTGCATTCTCAGTGATGTCACTGGTCTCTAGTGACTGCATATAGGCTGCATTCTTAGTGATGTCACCAGTCTCTAGTGACTGGATAGGCTGCATTCTCAGTGATGTCACTGGTCTCTAGTGACTGCATATAGGCTGCATTCTTAGTGATGTCACCAGTCTCTAGTGACTGGATAGGCTGCATTCTCAGTGATGTCACCGGTCTCTAGTGACTGGATTGGCTGCATTCTCAGTGATGTCACTGGTCTCTAGTGACTGCATATAGGCTGCATTCTCAGTGATGTCACCGGTCTCTAGTGACTGGATAGGCTGCATTCTCAGTGATGTCACTCGTCTCTAGTGACTGCATATAGGCTGCATTCTTAGTGATGTCACCAGTCTCTAGTGACTGGATAGGCTGCATTCTCAGTGATGTCACCAGTCTCTAGTGACTGAATAGGCTGCATTCTCAGTGATGTCACCGGTCTCTAGTGACTGAATAGGCTGCATTCTCAGTGATGTCACTGGCCTCTAGTGACTGCATATAGGCTGCATTCTTAGTGATGTCACTGGTCTCTAGTGACTGCATATAAGCTGCATTTTCAGTGATGTCACCGGTCTCTAGTGACTGGATAGGCTGCATTCTCAGTGATGTCACTGGTCTCTAGTGACTGGATAGGCTGCATTCTCAGTGATGTCACTGGTCTCTAGTGACTGCATAAAGGCTGCATTCTCAGTAATGTCGCTGGTCTCTAGTGACTGGATAGGCTGCATTCTCAGTGATGTCACTGGTCTCTAGTGAATTGATAGGCTGCATTCTCAGTGATGTCACTGGTCTCTAGTGACTGCATATAGGCTGCATTCTCAGTGATGTCACTGGTCTCTAGTGAATGAATAGGCTGCATTCTCAGTGATGTCACTGGTCTCTAGTGAATGAATAGGCTGCATTCTCAGTGATGTCACTGGTCTCTAGTGAATGGATAAGCTGCATTCTCAGTGATGTCACTGGTCTCTAGTGAATGGATAGGCTGCATTCTCAGTGATGTCACTGGTCTCTAGTGAATTGATAGGCTGCATTCTCAGTGATGTCACTGGTCTCTAGTGAATGGATAGGCTGCATTCTCAGTGATGTCACTAGTCTCTAGTGACTGCATATAGGCTGCATTCTCAGTGATGTCACTGGTCTCTAGTGAATGAATAGGCTGCATTCTCAGTGATGTCACTGGTCTCTAGTGAATGGATAAGCTGCATTCTCAGTGATGTCACTGGTCTCTAGTGAATGGATAGGCTGCATTCTCAGTGATGTCACTGGTCTCTAGTGAATTGATAGGCTGCATTCTCAGTGATGTCACTGGTCTCTAGTGACTGCATATAGGCTGCATTCTCAGTGATGTCACTGGTCTCTAGTGAATTGATAGGCTGCATTCTCAGTGATGTCACTGGTCTCTAGTGAATGAATAGGCTGCATTCTCAGTGATGTCACTGGTCTCTAGTGAATGGATAAGCTGCATTCTCAGTGATGTCACTGGTCTCTAGTGAATGGATAAGCTGCATTCTCAGTGATGTCACTGGTCTCTAGTGAATGGATAGGCTGCATTCTCAGTGATGTCACTGGTCTCTAGTGAATTGATAGGCTGCATTCTCAGTGATGTCACTGGTCTCTAGTGAATGGATAGGCTGCATTCTCAGTGATGTCACTAGTCTCTAGTGACTGCATATAGGCTGCATTCTCAGTGATGTCACTGGTCTCTAGTGAATGAATAGGCTGCATTCTCAGTGATGTCACTGGTCTCTAGTGAATGGATAAGCTGCATTCTCAGTGATGTCACTGGTCTCTAGTGAATGGATAGGCTGCATTCTCAGTGATGTCACTGGTCTCTAGTGAATGGATAAGCTGCATTCTCAGTGATGTCACTGGTCTCTAGTGACTGGATAGGCTGCATCCTCAGTGATGTCACCGGTCTCTAGTGAACGAATAGGCTGTATTTGTAATATTGCCACTGGTCTCAAAAGAAAAAATAGGCTGCAGTTGCATATCTCACTGGTCTCTAGTGAATGGATAGGATGTGATGTCACTGGTCTCTAGTGAGTGGAAAGACTGCATTCTCAGTGACCCGTCAAACTGTTGGATAGTCAATGGTTTTGTGGATTTATAGGCATAGAGAATAGGCTGCTTGCTTACGATTGTTTAATTGACCACAAAGCGACCGCCCCCGTGGTACGCAGGTTACGTGCTTTGGAAACAAAGCTGACTCTAGAATTATCCGCAACATTTTTACTTACTCTCCCCTGATTGGAATTGAAACAGAAAAACCGCTGGATGTTCTGTGAGATCCCAGTTTGCCGGTTCACACTTAGCTCAGAGCTCGGCCTGATAGATTCAGAAAGGAAGTAAATGAACAATCAAATCTGTTTCTCTCTCACAGTACAGAACTGCAGGAGGACCATGATTTATTTACACTGCGCGCTGGCTATACACATTGTGAGGAAAATGAGGTTTAAAACAGACAGAAAACCGGCAATTTATCTGCACCGCAGAGTTTTAAAGGGAAATTATGAAAGAAAAATGTTTTCTTTCGAGAGCTTAAAACCAAATGGCATTTGCTCACATGTACAAGGTCAGGTAACAAATCTCGCCTGATGTACGATGACAAATCGGAGCGCCGTGCACCAGTTTGTCAGATTTGCCAGTTCCATGCACACTTTTCAAGTCTGAAATACATAAACAGAGCAATTAAAAAAGAAGTATGGCCTTATACTGACCAGATAGATAGATCTATCTATCTATAGATATATCTATATGTATATATATCAATCGCATCTTTTAAGGGGTATCTAATCTCAATAACAAAAATTTATTATATTGCATTTTACCAGTCCTTACATGTGGTGGCTGCATTCGTTTTCTTCTTTTAAAGCTTTTTTTCCCGTTTTTCTCGCCGGCTTATTCAGCCAGTAAAACACTTCCTGTCCTAGGGTGACAACACTCTCACTGTACTTCTTTCTATAGAGGAGCCGCTTTGGCACCCTAGGACAAAACTAAAAACACCTCCCCTCCCCTCCATACGCTAATCTAGTCCCTAGCATCTAGGGCGGTGTTTCTTGACAATTTCTGAGACTATGTGAGCCAGCATGCATGCCCCCATAGTAAGCAGCTTGCTATGGTGGCACAAGCACAAGAGAAAGAGCCTAGAATGCTCACGGGGGACCCTAGAAAAGGCGGTTTTGGGGTCGCTCTGTGCAGTACCATTGGACAGAGCCGGTACTGTAAGTAAACCATGTTTATTATTTTATTAAAAAAACATTGTTGCCTTTTCAAACACTTTATACCCTGGTTCACACTGGTGCGATTTGACATGTCAAATCGGCGAAATTTGCCGCAAATGGCGGGCAATGGCACCGGCTTAATCGGTGCGGCGCTGCACCGATTACAAAAAGTCGTTTCTGTACTACTTTTTGCGATTTCAGCCGCGATTTACGTCTGTTTCAGATGTCTTTGAAATCGCGGCTGAAATCGGGACTGCCAGTGGGAGTGAAATCGTGCGAGTTCAGCTGAACTCGCAGGCTTCACTCCCGCAGCCCCAGTGTGAACCTGGGCTTAGGCAGAGAATTCTTTGATCACTGGGGAGATTCACTAAAACTAGTGCAGCTGTGCATGGTAGCCAATCAGCTTCTAACTTCAGCTTGTTTAATTAAGCTTTGACAATCAAACCTGGAAGCTGATTGGTTACTGTGCAGAGTTGCACCAGATTCTGTGTGCCCCAGTTTTAGTAAATCTACCCCCATTGTGTCTGTTGTCCTTGTCCTTTTTTTAAATGTACTACAAATATTTAAAAGCAAGAGAAGCTTTGTTATACAACAGAAACTAAAGTTAAATCGGAACACCCAAAAAAAATTCAAGGTGAAACCACTTAGAGGAACTGCAGTCTGCTCACATAATTTGTAATAAAAACATCTTTGCCATTCTGATACATATTATTTTATTAATACTGTGATATTAATACTGTGATTCTGTACTTGCCAAATATGCTGCAGAAATCTCCGACCACTGAGTTTGGCTGCAGCCATTTTAACTGTGGGCAGCTGAAGCTGCTGCCTGTTCACTTCCTGGATTTACACAGAAACACACCTCCAGCTCTGCAGCTCTCATTGGCCCTCTTATGACTTATCCCCCCTCCCTTCCTGGCAAGAGAGAGAGCTGTGCATGATGTCATAAGCCTAGTCTTTTTACCAGACAAGAAACAGGAAGTGGGCTGTATGAGGTATTTACTGGCAGAAAAAAAAATGTTCAAGTTAAAACAACAAGAGCAGAAGATTTAATAGATGGAAAGATGAAAAAAATGACTGAAGTTCTACTTTGACTTTCTTGTTTTAAAGTGGTTGTAAAGTTTTTGTTTTTTTTACCTTAATGCATTCTCTGCATTGAAGCGGAGCTCCGCCGTAATTTTTTTTATTAAAAGCCAGCAGCTACAAATACTGCAGCTGCTGACTTTAATAAATGGACACTTACCTGTCCAGGAGTTCAGCGACGTCGGCAGCAGAAGACGAGCAATCGCTCGTCTCTCGGCTGCCCCCACCGCCATTATCGGTGAGGGAATTGAAAAAAAAATGATGATCTGGCTAGCTATGAGTAAGCACTCCTAAGTGTGAAACGCGTTAGCTGTCCCTATCATTCTGTTGCTGTGATATGTAATGCCTGTTTTTATTTTACTTTGTGAATAAAAGCCACGTTGGATTGGAGTGCGGCTGTCCAGATCATCATTTTTTCTTCAATTGCCTAGTACGTTGCCAGCACCCTCGGTTTCTGGAAAGGTGATTTTTATTTAGGGTAGGCCTGTTTGGAGCGGCAATCCCTGTTTCGTATATCATCGGTTGCGGCTTCACTGCCGTCCTCACTGGTCCCGCTGTGTTCTGGGAGCCGTGTGTTTCCCAGAACACAACGGAGGGGGTGCGCGGGAAGTGGCGTAATGCCCGCAGTTTCCCGCAGAGTCTATGCCCGGAAGTGGGTGCAAATACCTGTCTTAGACAGGTATCTGCACTACCCCCCCCTGAAAGGTGCCAATTGTGGCACAGGAGGGGGGGAGGAATCCGATGAGCGGAAGATCCACTTTAGGGTGGAGCTCCGCTTTTAAGGTAAAAAACCTTCTGTGTCCAGGTTCCCCCAGCCCTCCCTTATACTTACCCAAGACTGATCTTGATTTAGCGCTGTGCTCCCTCCCTCCTCACAAAGCAGCTTGATAGCAGCGGGAGCCATTGGCTCCTGCTGCTGTCAATCAAATCCTATGATAAGGGAGCTGGGGACCAGGCCGAGCCCCACTGTCTTTGTCTATGGACGTGGGCAGTGCGGCTCAAGATCGAGCCTGCATGAGTGAGCCCATAGGAACCGCCTTTGTTTGGCTAGCACTCCCCGAAGAGGAGGACCCAAGATGAGGAGGATCGGGGCTGCTCTGTGCAAAACCATTGCACGCAGAAGGTGAGCATAGCATGTTTGTTATAATAATAAAAAAAAAGTAAGGTTTAGAATCACTTTAAGTTTTTATCATAATAATGCACAGACAGGTACAGCCAAACAGGCATCAAAGAAGAAACCTTGACGCATTTCGCACAAAGTGCCTGATCTTAAGGAGTGGAAGAAGATAAACAAGAAAATAAAGCGGTTTCATTTTAATGAAAGGTGTGTACCGCTCCAAGCTGTGGAGCTTCAAGGAATGCTCCCGCCCTGATACTGGAACAGATGCTGGCTCTGCACTAATGCATGGGAAAGAAAAGAGCCCTGGACTGCCGCACTCTGTATAAACGATTTATTTTCAAAATTCCAAAATTAAAATCCAAAGTTAATCCATAGATTCAAAAGTCCAAAAACAGAAAACTGACATGCAGGGGTGGATAGCTGACGCGTTTCACATCAAAGATAGATGCTTACTCATTATGGAATTATTGGAATTATGATGAGTATACCAGGACCAGTCAAGGTCTAAAAAGCGTGATCCAGTATAGGGATACCCCTCATTTACCAAGTTACTGTCTTTCCATCCCAGGCTCTCCCAGCAGACACCCCCCCCCCCTCTCCATTTCCACCCTCTCCAACCCTTCCTGCCTTTATCTTTTTTTCCCCCCTTTCTCTTTACCTCCTGATCTTCTATGGTTTGACATTAACTGAGCCCAAGCCTATTCATTAAACCTTTGGGCGCAAGCGCCGCTGTAGGCGATAGCCATTTGGCGCGCTCGTTACCGCTTTCTTATAAGTGATATGTCAACTGTATTTCTGATGTACTGTTTATTCTGCCAATAAAAACATTTTCAACTCTAAAAAGTGTGATCCTTGAAGCATGGGGTACGTAAAGCCAGCTCCTTCACAGCAGCAAAGTTTCTTCTGTCTGCAAATCAGAACACTGTTGTGGTAATTTCCAAGATCCTACAACTAAAGTTATACTGCTAGTATGGTGGCCTACTTATAAGTTTTCCTCTATGGGTGGCTAGAAGTTTAAAATCTTCCTAATCAATGAGTTTAAATTGGTTGTCAAGATGTTAGCTGGAAGATCAGATATTGGCATGAACTGTTTTAGTATACAGGGGCAATTTGTACCTTTCCTGCAGTGCTGCAATGATCATGATTTAGTCTTCTAGTTTTGTCTGAAGAGTGTCGTCTGTATTGCATGTGATTTTTTTTATTTTATTTTTTACGTTAATGAGGTTCCCTGGAGTGTGGAAGTAGCAGGTGTGGAGGTGGTAGATATCCCAGCGGTATTGCATGCTCAGATACAGAATGCTACATGCTCCCCTGTGACCCAGGTTCATAACAGAGCTCCCTGGCCACCAGTTGTGTATCAATTGTGTTATTGTCCTTGCTGGACTGTCATGGTGTGAGGTTGGCTATGTTAATAATACAGTGTACTGTTTGACAGCGGACATTATTAGGTCTTTTACGGATCTCATATACTCAGGGACCTCTACCCCAGTCCCAGTATATCTCTTCTGGTTGATCCACCGGCTTCTCGATCTTTGGAATAATTTCTCCCTAACCGGATGAACACCTGTTCCTTATTAATGTCCTTCTGCATTAATTGTATATTCTGATACCCACTTCTTGCTTGACTGGCAACCCCATTGACAGAACCCAGCTTTCAATGCTTTTAAAAAATTGCATCCAATGAAATATTCATAATTCTTCTACTACATGTATAATACATGAACTAATTGTCCTTCTCTACACCCCCCTGAAGAAGGTTACCCCGAAACGCGTCGGGTGTAAAGAAGGTTTTCATGTATTTACCTATATGGTGACAATCTTTGGAACTTATTTTACTCACTACACAAAAACACTACACCCCCAATCGCACTCTCCGATCAACAAACCAAAACCTCCTTCACATCCCCAAGTCCCGCTACAAAACAAAGGGAGACCGAAGATTTGCAGTCCAAGGACCACGGCTATGGAACGCTCTACCCATGGATATCCGTATGGGAGAAAACCATCGAGCCTTCAGGAAAAAACGTAAGACCCACCTATTCTGATGGATCAGGACGTCACTGGATGCAAAGCGCCTTGAGGCAATTTAGTTCGCAATTGTAGCGCTATACAAGTTATTCACTCACTCAACTGTATATTTTAATTTAATATTTCATTTTTTTATAAATATGTATAATTGTGAATAAAATTTATTTTTTACTTCAATATCCCATATATTTGGAATTAATACCATTAGTGCCTTAAAAGTCCACCCAGGGGAACCCCCTTTTTCTTTTCTCATATATACTGGATGTGGCACAAGCATACATCTGCCATTCACCCCCCCCCCCCTTTTCACTGTACATCAACACATTCATACTGCTTCTAACAACATCATATATTGTAACTGAACCCATAGTATATACTGCTACAGTGAGGGAAAAAAAAGTATTTGATCCCCTGCCGATTTTGCATGTTTGCCCACTGACAAAGAAATTATCAGTTTACAGTGAGAGACAGAACAACAACAAAAATATCCAAAAAATGCATTTCAAAAAGTTTATAAACTGATTTGCATTTTATTGAGTAAAATAAGTATTTGACCCCATTGCAAAACATGACTTGGTGGCAAAACCCTTGTTGGCAATCACAGAGGTCAGACGTTTCTTGTAGTTGGCCACCAGGTTTGCACACATCTCAGGAGGGGATTTTGTCCCACTCCTCTTTGCAGATCCTCTCCAAGTCATTAAGGTTTCCAGGCTGACGTTTGGTAACTCGAACCTTCAGGAGTTTAATGTGCTTCTTCTTGAGCTACTCTTTTGTTGCCTTGGCCATGTGTTTTGGGTCATTGTCATGCTGGAATACCCATCCACGACCCATTTTCAATGCCCTGGCTGAGGGAAGGAGGTTCCCACCCAAGATTTGACTGTACCTAGCCCCGTTCATCATCCCTTTTGATGCAGTGAAGTTGTCCTGTTCTCTTTGCAGAAAAACACCCCAAAAGCATAATGTTTCCACCTTAATATTTGATGGTGTTCTTGGGGTCATAGGCAGCATTCCTCCTCCTCCTCCAAACACGGCGAGTTGAGTTGATGCCAAAGAGCTCGATTTTGGTCTCATCTGCCCACTTTCACCCAGTTCTCCTCTGAGTCATTCAGATGTTCATTAGCAAACTTCAGACGGGCCTGTACATGTGCTTTTTTCATAGCAGGGGGACTTTGCGGGCGCTGCAGGATTTCAGTCCTTTGCGGCGTAGTGTGTTACCAATTGTTTTCTTGGTGGCTATGGTCCCAGCTGCCTTGAGATCGTTGACAAGATTCTCCCGTGTAGCTCTGGGCTGATTCCTCACTATTCACCGTCCTCTACTCACACAGCCACAGGATCATTGGTTACCTCCTTTCCTATATCAACGGGGCTCTTCCTAGTAAGGGAGACGCAGACTTACACCACTATAGGACAGCTGAAAAACTTTTCCTCCAACCACCTCCTGGCACTCTCCAGTGAGCTTCTCCAGACCCAAACAGACTCACGGGCCAAGCTTGGCGAATAGGCCCCCCCAAGCTACAGCTTCAGCAGAGACCTCAATGTCTTCTAGATGGCACCCCCAGTAATCCTCCTCCAGGGGAAGAGCCCCTGCACAGGATTCTCCTCCAGCAGGACTGGACCCAGGAACTCTCTTCCCAGCCTCAGATCGTCAACCATTTATGGGTTTTCAGCCACCTACTGGGTTCACCTCCCCAGGGATTGTCTGTTTTCCCCATAAATATTCAGGCTACCCATCTTGTTCTTCCTCCCACTATGGTTCTAGAATCCTCTGCAATACGAGTAATCAGAGCAGCAGCCTGTGAGACACTGAGCAGGCCAGAATAATAAACCCCCTGCTCCACCAATTACAGAGGAGCTCAACTACATTTACCTAACAACCTACTCTCATTTAGGAGAGTGCTACACATAGAGCTAGCTGTTTTCACATTGAAACCATAATTTGAACAGGTTTTGGCAATTGAGTGTAACTATGCTTCTACCGGTATATGCTCTCAGTATCCTTTGACCATGCGGTCCCCACTACTACATAAGAGTTGGATAATCTTCCAGCTATAGCAATTTTCTCAAGTTGTAGTAATGGGTGGAAGCCTGTCTGGTATGGGAGCCTGAAAGCAAGCACTTTGTTGATGTCATCGTTATGGCCCCATACAGCTGTGAAGTCTGCCAATCCTTTGGTTGGCTCACTACAGAGCATGGCATAGCAGAAATGATCAGTGCCCTAAAATACATAACGGTGGTACTCACCAAGTGGGGAATCGATTGTGGCTTCCTTTTTTTATAGAGACGCATTGCCTTCTTTAAAGGGGTTGTAAAGGATCGTTTTTTATTTTCTAAATAGGTTCCTTTAAGCTAGTGCATTGTTGGTTCACTTACCTTTTCCTTCGAATTCCCTTCTAAATGTTTTTTTTTTCTTTGTCTGAATTTCTCTCTTCCTGTTCCTCCTCAGTATGCTTGCCCCCATCATCCGAGCCGTTCTGGCTGGGGGTTAGTCAGCGTGCTCGCCCCCTCCCTTGGGACTACATCCCTTCGGGGAGACGCTCACAGCATCTCCCCGCAGGGATGTAGTCCCAAGGGAGGGGGCGAGCACGATGACTAACCCCCAGCCAGAACGGCTCGGATGAAGGGGGTAAGCTTACAGGAAGTGAGAAATTCAGACAAAGAAAAAACCCATTTAGAAGGGAAATCGAAGGAAAAGGTAAGTGAACCAACAATGCACTAGCTTAAGACCCCATTCACACAGGGGCGACTCGTCAGGCGACTCAGCTGCCTGACAAGTCGCGTCCCGTTCTGTACAATGGAACCGTTCTAATAGGAACGACTCAAGTCGCTCCGACTTAGAAAAAGGTTCGTGTACTACTTCAAGACGACTTCAGGGCGACTTCCATTGACTTCAATACAGAAGTCATTTTGAAAGTCACCTTTGAAGTCGTGTGAAGATCGCCCGGCAGTCGCGGGACAAGTCTTGCCGCCCCTGTGTGAATGGGCTCTAAAGGAACCTATTTAGAAAATAAAAAACAAACCTTTACAACCCCTTTATAGGTATTTCAGGATTCTTTTCATAAGCAATGCAAAGAGGACATGTGAGACAGTTACACAGATCGAGTCAACAGCTTTAGTCCTCTAGCTGTCATAGTGGTCTCTGTTGGGGAAGTGTGCGCTTACCTTTCAGATAACCCTTTTGAAATTAGTGTAAACGAACCAACCTTACCTATACTCGTGAGGTTACAGGTGCCATAATGGGGACATACAGGAGACATTTGGTCGCTCTTTCCATGATAATGTGAGATGTATGAGGGTGACGGAGGTCAGATCCCCTGCTTTCTCTAAGACCCCTTTCACACTGGGGCGGGCAGGTGCGGTGGCGGTATAGCAGCGCGATTTTCAGCGCTGCTATACTGTCGTTCTTACCGCGGTATGCGGTCGCTAGGGGGGTTAATTTAACCCCCGCTAGCGGCCGAAAAAGGGTTAATACTGCCCGCAAACCGCGGCTATTGCCGCGGTTTGCGGGCGGTATTACCGCGCTGTCCCATTGATTTCAATGGGAGACCGCGGTAAAGGAGCGGTGAACACACCGCTCCTTTACTGCTGTAAAGAAGCGGCTAGCAGGACTTTTGGAGCGGTCCTGCTAGCGCACCGCTTCAGTGTGAAAGCCTTCGGGCTTTCACATTGAAGGCACAGGGCAGGATTTTTTCATGCGGTATAACAGCGCTATTATTAGCGCTAAACTGCATGAAAAACGCCCCAGTGTGAAAGGGGCCTAAGACTGGTACAGGATTAGGTCACGTAAAAAATAGCCTGAATAAACATTCAGCAGCAACGTGAGTGTAAATAGCTCATGTAATGGTGGGAGCATGCTTGCTATTAATGGCTGCTTTATAAACAAGGTCAGGCATTTGGTAAACATAGAGACTGAATCAATATTACTAAGTAAATAGCCAGGCTTACCTCTCAAGGCTGCATACTGAGACATGTTTATGGCAAAACATTTAAAGCTGACCTCCAGCCTTTCCTTCAGTCTTACACAGTTGTACAGGCTGCTCTTCTGTACTGAAATGGCTGAAGCCTCGTACACACGGCCGAGAATCTCGTCGCAAAGAAAACGTGGTTTTTCTCGACGAGATTCTTGTCAAGCTTTCCTTGCATACACACTGTCAATCCAAAATCTCGTCGGTCTAAAGCGCGGTAACGTACAACACGTACGACAGCAGTATAAAGGGGAAGTTCCATTCTCATGGCGCCACCCCTTGGGCTGCTTTTGCTAATCTCGTGTTACCGCGTGTAAGTAAAAGTTTAGTGAGAGACGATTCGCGCTTTTTAGTCTTCGTGCTTTCAGTCCGTTACAGCGTGACGAATGTGCTATCTCCATTACGAACGCTAGTTTTACAAGAAGGTGCGCTCCCGTCCCATACTTGATTCTGACCATGCGCTGTTTTTGAAGACTCGGAAAAGCATACACACGAACGGTTTTCTCGTCCAAATACAGTCTGACAAGAATCACGACGAGAAAAAAGAAAGCAGGTCTTCTTGTTTTCTCGTCGAGATTCTGGGCAGTTTTCTTGACGAGAAACCTGAAAGTCTCGTACGCACGCACGTTTTTCTCGGCAAGAAAGCTCTCCCAACAGTTTTGTTGTCGTTTCTTGCCGAGAAAACCGGTCGTGTGTACGAGCCTTTACTCTGATTTCACCGCACACTGTGAGCTTCTTACAATGTGCATTAGAAGCTGCAGCCATTTAGATAGAGCCTGCCTCATTTCCTGGCTGGAAGACATCCAGCATTGTCTAACCCCCTGGTGCTCAACCTGCAGCCCTTTAGTACTTATTATGCGGCCCTTGGTACCCCTGCAGACAGTGAAGGAAAAATGATATGGCCAAAATCTTGTGCAAAAACAAGGTACAATCAGCAAAAACAACGATGACAAAACTGTTTAACTGCTTCAGCTCCGGAAGATTTAGCCCCCTTCATGACCAGGGCATTTTTTTCTTTTCAGCACTGTGCTATTTTAATTGGTAATTGCACGGTCATGCAACGCTGTACGCAAAGAAATTTTATATAATACATTTTTCACACTAATAGAGATTTCTTTTGGTGGTATTTGATCACCAATGTTTTTTATTTTATTTATATATATATATATATATATATATATATATATATATATATATATATATATATATATATATATATATACGAAAAAAGACCAAACATTTAGGGGAAAAAAACAATACTTTTTTACTTTCTGCTATAAAACATATCTAATAATAAAAAATAAAAAAATCTTTATAAATAAAGGCCAAAATGTATTCTGCTTTGTCTTTGGTAAAAAGAAAATCCCAATAAGTGTATAATAATTGGCTTACGTGAAAGTAGTAGTGTCTATAAACGATGGTGTATATATATACTGGAATTTTTTTTTGTTTATTTATTTTCACGAGTAAGGATCAGCAACATATAGCGGGACTGTGATAGTGCAGCGGGCAATCTGCCACTAATGCCATGTACACACGATCGTTGTTTCCGATGAAAAAAGTCAGATGGACTTTTTTCATCTGAAAAAACGATCGTGTGTGGCCCCCATCGGACTTTTTTTCCATCGGTGTAAAAAAATAGAACATGTTTTAAATTTTTCAGATGGAAAAAAAAAATGATAGGAAATTCCGATCGTCTGTGGGGAACTTCATCGGAGAAAAAACCCACGCATGCTCAGAATCAAGTCGACGCATGCTCAGAAGCATTGAACTTAATTTTTCTCGGCTCGTCGGAGTGTTTTACGTCACCGTGTTTTGGACGGTCGGAATTTTGTCCGATGGTGTGTATGCAAGACTGATGGAAGTCAGCTTCATCGGAATTCCGACGGAAAATTCCATCGGATTTTATTCCATCGGAAATCCGTGTGTACAGGGCATAAGACCCCTTTCACACTGGGGCAGTTTGCAGGCGCTATTGCGCTAAAAATAGCGCCTGCAAACCGACCCTAAACAGCGGCTGCTGTTTCTCCGGTGTGAAAGCCCACACCGCTCCTCCACCGCTCCTTCCCATTGAAAGCAATGGGAAACCGCGGCTATACTGCCAGCAATGCGCCTCTGCAGAGGTGCATTGCGGGCGGTATTAACCCTTTTTTGACAGCACCGCTAGAGGCCGAATACCGCCGCTATACCAACTATACCTGACTGCCACTGACATCTCCAGTGACACTAATTCAGTGATAATACAGTACTGTCACTGTACTAATGACACTGGCTGGGAAAGGGTTAACATCTAGGGGCAGTCAAGGGGTTAACTAAGTGCCAAACAATGTGTAATATGTGCTGGTTTTTACTACAGATCGATTTGATTCTTTTCCCTGCTTTGGGGGGAAAAAAACGATCGTTCCCTCTGTGCAGAGCCCCGTGTTGATTGTCAACACAGGGCTCTGGGCTGTGATTCGACACAGCCGATCAGCAGGTCCTGGCCACGAATCATTGGATCTGCTGACAAACTCCCTCCCATCGTGTCAAATCACAGGGGACTAGGTGGGCGGGGCCACGGGTATGCCTGAAACACAAACCGGCATATATGGGTACATCTCTGTGCCCGTAGGAGCCGCCCCCTTTGCAGTATATGTACTGCGGCAGGTCGGCAAACGGTTAAAAACAAGTGTTTTGTTGAGTAAAAGTCCTTTTTCCGGCATCTCGCTGTTGAAAATAATGGATTATGCCTCGCATGGGCAACATAAGGGAAAAAAGTAAAGTGGCCAAATCTCAGCTGAAAAGTTCTTTCCATCTCTATGTATAAAAAAAAGCAAAATCCATTAAGAAAATGAATGTCATCGTGATAACTGGTGGTGAAAAGCAGCAGAATACCTGGAAAAATAAACAGCCTGAACTTTTTTTTTTTTTAGAATGAATACAAGGAGAGGGAGATTATAAAAAAAGTCAATATTGAATTTTTCAGATTTTTTAAAAACAAGACTCTTCAATTCTTTTTTTTTTTTTGGTAAGTTCCTGGAACTGGTTGTTAGGACATGAGCAAGGTGGTTCAGCAGCCTGTTAGTAGGATCCGCTGACCATGGTGCTGAAATAACGAACGGCTGTTGTTTGCTGTTACTGTGTACAGCGATGTGTGATTATATTTGTACTGATAGTAACCTCGTGTACTTTTCTTGGCAGGAAGAGAAGTTATGACCCGGTGTGCCAGAACCTCCAGTCCAACATTCTGAAATGTTACTCCGAAAACCAGCAGGAGCTGCTCAACTGTAGTGACCTGGCCAAGGAGTATCAGAGCTGTGTGAGAGAGGCACAGAAGGTAATGTTTGTGACATATTTTATCCTGTGTACGTAGATTCGTGTTGCATTCTAAAATTCATCGATTAACCCTTTGGCTGTCCCCAGCCTTTTTTGCATACGTGTTTAACCACTTCAGCCCCGGACCATTTGGCTGGCCAAAGACCAGAGCACTTTTTGAGGATTCGGCACTGCGTCGCTTTAACTGACAATTGCGCGGTCGTGCGACTTGGCTCTCAAACAAAATTGACGTCCTTTTTTTCCCACAAATAGAGCTTTCTTTTGGTTGGTATTTGATCACCTCTGCAGTTTTTATTTTTTGCGCTATAAACAAAAAAAGAGCGTCAATTTTAAAAAAAAAAGCAATATTTTTTACTTTTTGCTATAATAAATATCCCCCAAAAATATATTAAAAAAAAAAATTTTTTCCTCAGTTTAGGCCGATACGTATTCTTCTACATATTTTTGGTAAAAAAAAAAATCGCAATAAGCGTTTGATTGGTTTGCACAAAAGTTATAGCGTCTACAAAATCGGGGATAGTTTTATGGCATTTTTATAAAAAATTTTTTTACTAGTAATGGCGGCGATCAGCGATTTTTATCGTGACTGCGACATTATGGCGGACACATTGGACACTTTTGACACCATTTTGGGACCATTGTCATTTATACAGTGATCAGTGCTATAAAAATGCACTGATTACTGTACAAATTACACTGGCAGTGAAGGGGTTAACCATTAGGGGGCGCTGTGTTCTAACTTGGGGGCGGGGGGGTAGATGGGCTACGTGTGACACGACACTGATCACTGCTCCCGATCACAGGGAGCTGTGATCAGTGTCCCTGTCACTAGGCAGAACGGGGGAAATGCTTGTTTACATTAGCATTTCCCCGTTCTTCCTCTCCGTGACACGATCGCGGGACTCCCGGCGGACATCCAGTCCACGGGACCCGCCGTCACACTCACGGAGCTTGTGGCAGAGACCCTAGAGAATACAATGGCGGTCATTTTTATCTTGCACGGTATTTGCACAGCAATTTTTCAAATGCGTTTTTTTGGGGAAAAACAAAACAGTAAAGTTATCCAGATTTTTTTGCATAATGTGAAAGATGAAGTTACACCGAGTAAATAGTTACCCAACATGTCACGCTTCAAAATTGCACACGCTCGTGGAATGACACCAATAGGTGACGCTTTAATTTTTTTTACTGGTTACATGTTTTGAGTTACAGAGGAGGTCTAGGGCTGGAATTATTGCTCTCGCTCTAACGTTCGCAGCGACACCTCATATGTGTGGTTTGAACACCATTTTCATATGTGGGCGGGACTTACGTATGCGTTCACTTCTGCGTCCGAGTACACGGGGACAGGGGCACTTTAAAAAAAAAAATTTAGTTTGACACTTAAAAAAATAAATACAATTTTGATCACTTTTATTCCTATTACAAGGAATGTAAACATCCCTTGTAGTGGGAATGTGGCATGACAGGACCTCTTCACAGTAAGATATGGGGTCAATAAGACCCCACATCTCACCTCTAGGCTGGGAAGCCTGAAATAAAAAAAACAAAAACTATCTGGCTTCCCAGCCAAGGCAGCGCTGTTTTTTTGAATGCAGAGGCCAGGCATGACATCATAACATCGGGCCCGGCCTCCGACGATCATAGAGAATCATAAAATCTCTATGGTAAACATCCGGGTGCCGGCGGATCTGCTCTCCAAATCACTGATCGCAGCGGTAAGTCAGTAGAAGCATCGGAGGGCGGCGGGAGGGGGGGGACGTCCCCTCTCGCTGCCCGTAAGTACAATCAATCGGCTATGATCATTCGCATGGTGTAGGGAATCGCTGGCTGAAAAATCCAATATCTGAATGATGCCTGTAGCTGCACCCATCATTCAGCCAGCCGTCGGCAAGTGGTTAAAAATGTTGTTTGTTTTTTGGGGGGGGGGTCTTTCGTAAAAATGTGTTTACATTTAGCGATCACATGCGGCCGAAGAAAAAATGTATAGTGTCTTTTAAGTGGACTTTTATACGTTTTATCTTCCCAAAGAAAAATATCCCATTCCTCACAATCACGCCTTATTCATGTCCTCGGTTTTTGGCAGCTTCTATATTTGTGAGCAACTATTTTCAAGGATGGAGGGCAAAATTGGAACCAAAATATCTGATGAAAAGCGTATGACCACCCAAGTGAGCCAAGTAATATCTGATGAGCACCTTGATAATTCGTTGAGAATTGCTACTACATCCATGGAACTAGATACTGATGCGTTCGTTTATCAAAAACCGTGTCAAATATCGCACAAAACTAGAACTCAATGTATAACATTTGTATTGTGTGTTTTTTCTGCATTTTTGGTTGATATTCTGTCTCTATCATTTAAAATACACCGATGATAAAAAATTATAGACCCTTCTTTTTTGTAAGTGGGCAAACTTGCAAAATCTGCAGGGGATCAAATAATTATTCTCCCCACTGTATGTGTGTGTGTGTATATGTATATGTGTGTGTATATATATATATATATATATATATATATATATATATACACACACACACACAAACACTAACCACGAGTGAAAGAAAACTTTTTGTGTTATCATTAATAGTCTCTGAAAAATGGCCAAGAAATCATAAATTCTGCCGGGTATGTAAACTTTTGAGCACAACTGTGTGTGTGTATATATATTTTAATTACACACGCATACACTGTTTCCAATCCAGTGCTTTGTTAGTGTACAAGAAAAAAAAACTGCCTGTGTAATTTTTTCATAATAGTATTTTACAAAGTCCTATCATTACTCATTACATATAATTATGTATATTTTTCTATTTGACACAGAACTGAGACTCTGGTTGGTCACACATGCACTTTTAACCAAAACAAAAGAGAAACCATATAAAGAAAAAAAAAATGTTTGCCACTCTTGCTTCAATTATATACTACTTAGGCCCCATGCACACGAGACGCCGGTGCAAACTCTGCTGAACACACGTTTTTAAAGGCTAAAACCGGCGTTTAAAAACGCCCGTTTTGCCGCGATTTTAGCGGCGTTTTACCGCGTTTTACCGCATTTGCGTCTATAGGCGTTTAGTTAAGAAACATCATAAGACCCTCCCTAAGCTCAAAAAACATTATTATTTAACCATTTCAGCCATTTTGGGAGACCAGCAGCTGAGAGAGCAGCAGTGTACTTGTATTTAGCGTATCACTTGCCACATCATCTGCCACAAGCTGTGGATTGTCCACTTGCCACGTCACCTGATACGTCACCTGGCCACGTCACCTGCCACAAGTTGTGAATTGTCCACTTGCCACGTCACCTGCCACGTCACCTGGCCACAAGTTGTGGATTGTCCACTGGCCACATCACCTGGCCACGTCACCTGGCCATGTCACCTGCCACAAGTTGTGGAATGTTCACTTGCCACGTCACCTGGCCACGTCACCTGCCACAAGTTGTGCATTGTCCACTTGCCACGTCACCTGCCACGTCACCTGCCACAAGTTGTGGATTGTCCACTTGCCACATCACCTGGCCACGTCACCTGGCCATGTCACCTGCCACGTCACCTGCCACAAGTTGTGGAATGTTCACTTGCCACGTCACCTGGCCACGTCACCTGCCACAAGTTGTGCATTGTCCACTTGCCACGTCACCTGGCCACATCACCTGCCACGTCACCTGGCCACGTCACCTGCCACAATTTGTGGATTTCCACCTGCCACGTCACCTGGCCACAAGTTGTGGATTGTCCACTTGCCACGTCACCTGCCACATCACCTGCCATGTCACCTGGCCACGTCACATGCCACGACACCTGCCACGTCACCTGCCACAATTTGTGGATTGTCCACCTGCCACGTCACCTGCCATGTCACCTGGCCACGTCACCTGGCCACGTCACCTGCCACAAGTTGTGGATTGTCTACAGTGCAATGCAAGCAATTACAGTTTTTTTTCATATTTTTTTGATGGTTTTTCATCATTTGCCATAATTTTTGAGATTTCTAATGTAAAAAAATAGGTCACCTTTAAAAACGCTAATAAACGAAATCGCGGCAAAACGCCGGTACCGCGTTTTGCCGCGCTTAGCGGCGTTTAGCCGCGTTTTGCGTCTGAAACGTGGAAAACTTTTGCGTCTGAACCCATTTTTTTGCTTCTGGAAAAACGAGGTTAAACGCAACTGCCTAAAAACGGCAATAAACGAGACTGTGTGCATGGACACATAGGATAACATTGAATGGGTTCAGGAGCAGTTGAAAAAAGTGTCCAACTGCCTCTGAACGCGCGTTTAACAGCAAATAACAGCGTCTCGTGTGCATGGGGCCTTACTTGCTGTTTCCCAATAACATTTATTGATTATTTGCTAGCCAGCTGCGTTCAAAGTAACCATAAATACAGCAGTCGAATACCATCATAAAGATGGTAAATAGAGATAAATTGCCTTTTTATAAATAGGCTGCTGTCTGTCTGAAAAAAAAAAAACCATAAACTTCTCTTGCTTGCGCCTCTTGTGTCTGTTAAGCAGAACTAAAGTCCGCAGCACTTACCTCTGCTTCAGCGCTCCCTGGCTTCTTTCTGGTGATGGTCTTTAGTCATCTGGATTGACTGGTATGGGAGGATGTCACTCCCACGCAAGCGCAGGAGAGCAGTCATCATGGTACATAGGCATTGCGCTGAAATGTAAGCTGAACTGCACATGAGCAGCTCAGTGTACATTCTACAGAAGACTGTGAGCATGCAGGTAGGATTATTTTATTGCAGAAGAGACACTACATGCAATAAAGATCCTGTCTGCATGCTCACAATTACTTTTCATTTTAGATTTCAGTTCTGCTTTAAAGTAGAATTCCTGCCTAACTGTAACTAGCCCTAAAAATGCTTCCTTCCCCCTCCTGCTACCTATGCTGACGAACCTGTGTAAAAAAATATGTATACTTGCCTATTTTCAGGCCGCTTTTGTCCAGTTACGTGATCTCCTGTGTCTCCACATGATCCGGCTCTCCCATGTCAGTCAGCGGCAGCTGCAGGGGAGAGAAGAGAATGCTTGATAACATTTGGAAAATATGGGAGCAGTGATGTTATCCATAGGCTCTAATGTCTCAGTGATTGTTCGCACTCCTTTCTTTCCCCTGCAACAGCCGCTGAGAGCAGGCTGAAAATTAGTTAAGTATTAGGGTTGTACCGATACCGAGCATTTGCACGAGTACTTGTACTTGTGCAAATGCTCCGATGCCTAATCCTATACCTGGGCAGCCTCAGAGATGATTGTTGTGGCAAAGTTATAATCACTGATCTCCCTGTGTGGCTTTCAATAAAGCAGCTGACAGCCGCTTCTCCTCTCTCTCCCGCAGCTTTCAGCTGCTTTATTGAAAGCCACACAGGGAGATCAGTGATTGTAATCACCCACCGCCACACTGATCACCTCCGGCTGTCCCCTGTATCCTCCTACAGCTTCCCGGGTCCTCGTCCGTGTCCTCCTCTGGTCCTCGTCCGTGTCCTCCTCTGGTCCTCGTCCGTGTCCTCCTCTGGTCCTCGTCCGTGTCCTCCTCTGGTCCTCGTCCGTGTCCTCCTCTGGTCCCCGTCCGTGTCCTCCTCCTGGTCCTCGTTCGTGTCCTCCTCCTGGTCCTCGTCCGTGTCCTCCTCTGGTCCTCGTCCGTGTTCTCTTCTGGTCCCCGTCCGTGTTCTCCTCTGGTCCCCGTCCGTGTTCTCCTCTGGTCCCCGTCCGTGTTCTCCTCTGGTCCCCGTCCGTGTTCTCCTCTGGTCCCCGTCCGTGTCCTCCTCTGGTCCCCGTCCTTCTCTGGTCCCCGTCCGTGTCCTTCTCTGGTCCCCGTCCGTGTCCTTCTCTGGTCCCCGTCCGTGTCCTTCTCTGGTCCCCGTCCGTGTCCTTCTCTGGTCCCCGTCCGTGTCCTTCTCTGGTCCCCGTCCGTGTCCTTCTCTGGTCCCCGTCCGTGTCCTCCTCTGGTCCCCGTCCGTGTCCTCCTCTGGTCCCCGTCCGTGTCCTCCTCTGGTCCCCGTCCGTGTCCTCCTCTGGTCCCCGTCCGTGTCCTCCTCTGGTCCCCGTCCGTGTCCTTCTCTGGTCCCCGTCCGTGTCCTTCTCTGGTCCCCGTCCATGTCCTTCTCTGGTCCCCGTCCATGTCCTCCTCCGATCCCCCCCCCTCCAGATCTGTCAGGATGGAGAGCAGAGGAAGGAGCCGGTATATATATGTCCTTTACTGGCTCCTTCCTTTTCTGAATGCACAGTCAGTGATCACTGACTAACCATTCATAACTGAGCATCGTAAACTGGGTTTATGATGCTTCAGTTTATGAATGGGGAGTAGCCTCTGTGTCCTGTCCATTCACCTTCAGTGCACCTGAGAAAGGGACTGGGAAATCTGTGTCCTCGGTCCTCTTCCCTGTCTCAAAGGTAAGGTGTCAGGGGTCTGATATCTCACCAATGCCCCCCCCCCCCGCCAACAGGGCTGATAAAAAAGAAAGAATTATAATAAATACTTAAAAGTTTAATTGTAAAAAAAAAAATAATAAAAAAAAACACTGACACTGTCCGCTCAGTACTTGTACTCGGTCTTAAAAAAGTGGTATGGGTGCAACCCTAGTAAGTATGCACATTTTTTTACACGGGTTAGTCAGGTAGCAGGATGGGGAAGAAGCATTTTTAAGGCTAAGGGTTCGATCAATCAACTTGGGTACAACCCGCATGCCAGGTTTTACCTGCAATTCTCACTGGAAGCTGCTATAGCCGCTAGCAATAATCACGGTCTTCTCCTGGTGGGGATGCTTCCCCCGGCCCCCCGCCCGGATAATACAATGGCTCAGCAGGAGGGATTCCTGCATCAACACTGTCTGTGTTAATGAGGGAATTGAGCGAATTTCTTTCCTGCAACCTGGTTGCAGGAAAGAAATTTGCACCGTGTATGTCTTGCCTTAGACAATTCTTCTATCAAGCATTTTATCTACACGAGGCTAAATAATGGGAGTTGGTATCTTCCTCATCTGTTGACAAGCTTCAGAAAATACTGTTTGATTAGGCTACAGTCACTGTTCCCATATGAAGACCTGCTCAGGTTTGGTGCGTGGCTCCTCTGACAGAGAGGTCAATCTGACCTGTTCTGGTCCACTGGCGCGTTTCATGAACTGTCCCTCTAGGCCTCTCATGTGGTTTGTATGTGATACACACACAGATCAATTCAGTGCGTCTCCGTCGGAGTAGTCACTTTGTCTGTTGGTGTCCTTTTTTTTTCATGTGAAATTGACTGAATGTAATAGCATTTTCTTTCAGTGACCTTTCTGAAGCATGCCGGAGTAGACCAAAACTGCGTGTTTTTCTTCACTCAAACTGTCCAGTAACAAAGGAGGTGGGGGATCAGTAAGAGATAAAAAAGAGTAGGTTTATAAGTGAACCATACAGGAATAATCTTTTCTCGGCCTTTGCTTGTTAGTAATTCCCGTTCTAGCAATTACTGTAGGACTAGGCTGTTTTCGAGCAGAACAAAAGATAAAAGATTGCTTAGTTATAAAAATACAATCCAGGGGGTTATCAATTTGCTATTAGGGGTAGGAAGATTTTTTTTTTTGCCTGTTAGCTGCAGTTTTAACTGTAATTGCAGCTCTAAAATAGTTCAGTTCATTGAAAATCGGCAAACGTAATTCTGTGCTTTGTGTACAGGTGCTGCCTAAATCTGCCCGGCTTGTATGGTGGGGGCGCGGTATTGACATCTTGAGATGCTGTATGCACTGCAATTAGAGGCAGGTGCCAACTGGGAGATGAATGAACGGCATTACAAAAAGGCTGACATTGTTGACCTCCCTTTCAAAAATGTTAGTTGCTTGGCTGCCTCTGGACCTGACGCCTTTGGGTTAAGGAAGTAAAAGCAGTTTCTCTGTAAACTGACAGTCTCCACCATATCTCAATAATATGAGAGTGCCCTTATGATTATATGGTAATGGTGAAGCTGGTAGATGTGACAGTGTATATTATTAGCACTGATCACTGTATTTGTGTCACTGGTGATGTCAATGTCAGCTAGTCAGTTCCCATCCAGTGTAAGTTAGTGTCAGATTGTCCGCTGCACTATTACAGTTCCACTATAAGTCACTGATCGCCGCCATTACTAGTATAAAAAAATAAAAATAATGCCAAGCTCTGGAAGGATCCAGACAATAATGTCGGGATTCACCCACATGCCTGACCAGTAGCTGTCTCTGCCTCTTAGCACACCACTGAGAGCCTGAGCCAGCCACTCCCACCCCTTCCCCAGCCTGGCTATCAAGTGAGCGCTGAAGGGGCAGGGGAGAGAGTGGTTACTAACAGTCCCTGCTCTCTGCTCAGAAAAGGTGATCAGTAGTCATGTGATCGCTCAGTTCTCAGTGTTGGAGCCAGCGGGGGACAGTTGCAGCATATAAGTATATAGAAGAACTAATGCGCAAACCACCAACAAATAAGCTAATCAGTAGCTGCCAACATGAAAGGGTCTTCACACACTAAAATCAATAAAAAATAGAAAGATGTGGTGCTTACTAAATAAATAATCAATAAAGTGCAATGATTCCAGAGGACACTTAATCAGAAAAAGGAAAAACAATGCAATAAAAACAAGGATAGGTCCTCATTCATTGTGCAAAACAAGCAACATAAAGTGCAATAAAATAATGTGCAATATAAGCAAACAATTAAGCAATATAGGCAATCAAATATGTGCAAGAAATATTAATTGCTCCAAAGTGCACTAGAAGCCCAAAAAAATGTGAAACGATATATGGAGCAAGTCCAAAAAAGCAGTTCATAGAATAAAGTGCATGTGCATAAACGGTGATATCCAATTAATCCCAACATCACAACGATGCTGCAGCAGAGAGGTAAGTATAGATCAGGGGTCTCAAACTGGTCTCAAACTCCAGCTGTTGCAAAACTACCCAAGAGGCATTGCAAGGCTGACAGTTACAAGTAGGGATACATACCATTTTTTTTTTTGATAACGAGTAACGATACTTTTTTTTTTTTAGTACTTGCCGATACCAATTACCGATACGTACCGCAACTGTTTTGTTTTCACTTCAGCTGTCAGAAATGGTACAAAGCATTAAAAAGTTATTTACAAATGAAATTTTTTTTTTATTTTTTTGTGCTTTTTTAATGTGAAATGTGTAAATATATGTTAATATATATTTGTAAAAATATTCACTAACAAATATTCACTAACACGTCTATTATAAAATAGACGTGAACAAAAAAAAACAGGAAAATAATAATTAAATGGAGGAGAGTAAATTAAGGTTTAATAAGGGGTTAAACAGAGGAACATTTGTTCATCCCTTTGATCTGCAGATGAGGAAACAGAAAGATACAAAAAAAAACAATGTTTCTTTTTATTTTATTGTTTAGGGCTGAGCAATGTTGTTAATAAACATTGCCGGCTGCTTCTTTTTTTTTTTTTGACAGCTCCAATTACCGGACACTTCAGCTGTCAACAGGGGAGACCCACTGACAGCTCAAAGAACCGAGCCTGAAAGTGTCAGTTTCAAGTATCGGTGCATTTACTCGAGTACCGATACTTGTGCAAGTATGACTCCCACAGGCAGAGGCATGATGGGACTTGTAGTTTCACAACAGCTGGAGGGCCACCAGTTTGAGACCTCTGATATAGATAGATGTTTGTTTTTTTTAGAATTCCACACTTCTCCTTTAACGGATGAATTATGTGTAACAGAGATGCTGGGGGTGCCAAATTTCACAAAACCCACCAGACGTCCCTGCTTTTTGTTTTCCCCTGAGGGACACTGTCAGTTTTGGTAACACATGTACAGAGGGGCATAGACACAAGTTTGTCAGGAAACCGGAAAGAATTGGCACACAATTATATTCAGAAGTTTTGACAGCTCCTTTATTGCAGGCTGTATGTAGGTTATGATTTAGACCGGTGTTTGTCTTTAAGTCGTCTGTAGTTATGTTCAGTCCCCGTCGTTGGTGAAGTGGGTTTTGCGTTCCCCAGAGGGCTCCTGCCAGCGCGAGGTAAAAGTCATCCGGTTTTATTGAGGCTGATGTGCGCGGCACAGAATCTCTCGTCTCCATTAGCATGTCCACAGAAGCCGTATTCCTGATTAAAGTCTTGCAGGAGACCAGCTGCCAGCATCGCTCCCTATAGAAGGCCGGGCTGGATGAGATGAGAAAATTGTCAGCTTCTGTTAGAATCGGAGCAGCTCGCAAAGCCCCTCGCGGGAATTCACTCTCTCTCTATCTTCCCCCTCTTCTAGTTGTTTACTGAGAAGGTCACGTCGCGTCTTTTAATCATGACGACTGCAACATCCATTTACAAAGTACATCTCTGCTCCTCTTTCAGAAAATTCCTGTCTTTTCTACTGCGTCCGGGATATGAGCGATTGGGTTTCGGATACAACGCTGTCAGGGCAATCTGGGCAGCATGTGGGACTTGGCGGGACTGGTGTGCACTCAGGAGGGTTACAGGGTGATGCTACATCATCAATCTTGTGAACAGACACCTCAAATGCGGTCTGTACGACATTGAAAATTGGCTTTGACTGCCTGTTCAGCCCACTTTCCCTATCTATATGTAGCGGACTCACCCCTCTCTCTAGTTTTATCGCTTTTATGGCTGTTGTCTAGGGGTACCTGGGAGAGAGAGATGAGATACACCATGGCCCATGTCCTCCATAGCTAAGAGGTAAAGGCCAGAAGATTGGGTTTTGTGTAGGTGTCCTAGAGTCAAGTCCTGTACTTCGTCCCTGACTCCTTTGCTCCTAGTAACCAGAGTTCCACACAGTGAATAGGTCCAACTCAGTTTTATTCTTCTTGGCAAACAACAAACAGTTTCTTCTACTGAGTAATATTGGGGGATAGATCGAGGCACAATCCTTTCCCTTCTGTTGCTAACCACTGTGGTATCACCAGTGGTAAATAGTCACTGCCACTGACTATGTAAAGTAGAACGTGAATTACCTTCGTTAGCACGGCCCCTGTCAGGGGAAGGAAATCCGTCCAAGGGAGAAACCGGAGGCCTCTCTGTCACCAGCAATGCTGCGCCGGACTCTTCAGAGAAGTTCCGCACACCAGATCTCACAAACTCAGACACGGGCACCCAAGGAGTTAGGGCCCCCTCGGATTCCTCCACCCTCGCGGAACTCAGTCGAAGGTACTGAGCTCCAGGCATCCGCCATAGTACCTCACCCCAGGCTAAAGGTGCCTGGGATGGACTCCATCTCCGCTCCGGCCAGGTCAAGGGCACCTAGGCCTGGAACGCCAGCACCCAAGCTGAAGGTGCCTGGGTGCGGCCGAGTCCTCCGACTCCCACTCCGAACTCTCAACTCTGAACCACCCCGTGGTAAGGGCGTCGGCCCCTTTTATCCCCTCTCCCTTTGCGTCACAGCGGGTTCCCCGCCCCGCTGTACAAGCACCAGGAAAGGACAAAAAGGTACAGTCTTGCGGTGTGAGTTCAGCTCCGGCCCAGGGCAACAGCGCCACCCGTGGACCGCAAGGAACCTCACACCACCAGAGTCCTCCAAGAAGGTTTTCGGATCCCCTAGCAATTTGTGCATCTGGGTTACACTACCACCCAGATGCCCCCCTTAAATTCAAACACCCGCTACATATATATCTGATGTGATTGGGTATGGCGCAAATGGGACAGTAAAAGCTAATTTTTTAAACTGGGGGTGAGAACAATGGCTTTGTTCAGAGCGGCCAAGGAGATTCCATTTTCCTTTTTTTTCCACAAGGACAGTTGATTTGGTCTTTCAGTCATGTTAGCACTTTAGCAAAAAATATTGTATTCTGACAGCTGTGTGGGGTGAATACCTGTAATATTAGTGCGGCTAATGTGTTACTAAACCCACAACAGTAAAATCAATCTGCATATACAGTAAAGCATGCTTGTTATACTCGCTATGGAACCTAAGGGGTTAATCCTCTGCCTTGTGTAAAAAGGCTGTTTGATCCTGTCTTCTCAGATCCTCCCCTTCTGCCACTGTCCCCAATCTATCTCCTGACAGTACAGAGCCTTGGGGACACATGCTCAGTTTGGTATGTATTGCTAGAAAGTTTTTTATTTTTTTCTTGGGAGGGTGCATGGGCTAATCAGCACTGTCCAGACAGAGGGTCGGGGGCCCTGCAGCCTCATAGGGACAGTCAGAGTAGAATGAAAAACTCCCCCTATAAGCTTTAACCAGACACTGACAGAAGTTATAACACTGCTATGTACTGTTCTGCTGATGAAAAAAGGTATTTAGCAGTTTATATTTACTAAAATAATTTCATTTCCATGTTCTGTGTACTGTGGGAGGCCAGATATAGTGACTGCAGGCTCCTGGGTTTAGTAAAACATTAATGTTAACTATATTGATATCACAATTATATGATATATTATTTGATAAATTTAAAGGTACTGTGGATATACCAGCAAGATTAGCCTGGTCGGGCGACATAGGGTCCATTTCAGATGAACAGTGGGCACGGGCACTATCGGCAATACCTCAGGCCTCTTTATCTCCGACACAAAATTTAACACAATTATTTATCTTGCACAGGGCACATTACACACCAGAGAAATTATTCAAATGGAATGCAGAGATACAGACCAATGTCCTAGATGTAAATAGAGAACAGCCAATCTAATACACATGCTATGGAGATGCCCTAAACTCCACCGTAATTGGTCTGGGGTGGTATCTACGATTAATAATGTATTTGAGAGTGGAATGCCTATGGAGCCTGGGGGATGCCTTCTAGGTATACTGGATGAATCAAGAATTCTGGGGCAATATATTGTTTCAATAAATAGAAGTCTATTTCAGGCTCGTAAACTCAAAGCACAAAAATGGTTATCACCATTTCCACCAAATGTAGCGGAATGGAAGATACAAGTAAGGGAAACTTTATTAAGGAAAAGTATACTTTCTTATATAGAAGCTGTTTAGGGAAATTTGAAAAAAATATGGAGAAGGTGGTTTGATATCTTGGAGGTATGACGAGAGAGGAGAGGATTAACGTGTGAGAAGTGGGGGGTAGCTGGAGCATGGGGGCCAAGGGTGTGGATTTTATTTTTCCTCTCAATACGTGCTGGGGTTGTATGTCCGTTTTTGTTGTTTTTTTGTTGTGCCTCTTTTTTTTGTTGTCTGTGTGTATATATAATAAATAAAAAGATGATATTAATTATTTTTTTTTTTAACTATACTGAACTCTAGCTATCCTGAAAAATGTCCCCGGCAGTGGGGGCCCCCCATTTACAAAGCTTTTTTAGGTGGTCTACTTTTTAAGCTTACTCTAAAACAGGTGTTCTGCTTTAAGGCTAAGCTCTGGGATTAAAGAAAAAAAAAAAACCTTGCAATGGCACCTCCTTCGCACTGTAAGGGTTAAATACTTACAGTATTAAAGTGGAACTAAACTCAACATTTAACTGTTTCCCAAAACAGTTACAGTCAAGGCATGCTGTGATTGTGAATTGTCGCAGTTGCTTGTGCCTCTTCTCTTCGATGCTCCAGGTTGTGGGCAGGCCCTCGGTATCCTTACGCACAATGTACTTGATGCAACAGAATGACAGAGCGCCTTGTAGGAGAAGTTTCAGGGGACGGGCAATAGAGATGAAGGAAGTAAGTATTACAACTGTTTACTCGACCCTAGACTTAAAATGTAAGTAAACCCACCTATTGTTTTCAGCCAAGGAAGCTGCCATCTTTGCCTCTGTTTAATCTACAACTGCCATGGTGCTGCACATGTAATCATTTAGTTATGATACCAGCCATTGGATGGTTTGACAGTTTGGTTGAGCGCACAACCAATGGGAGTGTTACATTTTCGACACGTGCCGGAAATGAAACTGTTTAATGGGTGGGTTTACTTCCGCTTTAACAAGGATTTAAAGTAATTGTAAAGGATATTTTTTTCTTCTTTTTTTTTTCTAGCTGCACCTAGAATGTTTTGTACCTTTTTAATGCAGAATTCTCATTACCTTGCAAACACCTTTACCCTTTACAACCACTTTAGCTCTTGTAGTGTGGAGGGTCCTACTTGAAGGATCATCTTTTCCTGCCTGGATTGGGGCTGTGAAGCATTACTAAACCCTCTTCAGAGAGCTTTCATCTGCTTTTTTAACTCGCGGACAGGGTCACTTTGCATGTCTCTATGAAATGCAATTGATTACCATTTATCCATGATGGAAATGATGAGGGAGATTAGAGGGGACACCAATAGGATATATATATATATATAGCATAAGTGTGTCGGGGGATCTTCTTATAATGGATGCCATAGACGCAAGTCACGCCAACTGAATCTTGCCATTCTAATGCAACTGAATTATCAGAATGTATAAAAAGTATCAGAAACTTCCTATAGCTAAAGCAAACTCCAACTATGAAAAGTGTGTCTGTTGCGGACAACAGTGTACTTCCAGCTATTTTCAAACATCTTATACGAACTTATTTTGAAAAGTTCTACAAAGCTACACGCTTGAATCCTTGCAAAAGATGTTGTCATCGTTTGAGGACAAGAGTTTTGTACTTTGTTTAACCGTCAACTTTATTTATGTTACACTTTTTGGTGTTCTAACACAAATTCTTTCACATAGAAATGTGTTCACTTTCAGCCTTTTGAAGTGTTGATTAACAAAATAAATTTTTTATTGGATGTGTCACTTTTAAAAATTCATTACTCATATACAATTTAACAGGCGAGGTGTATAAAGCAATAGACTTGGTGCTTGCCATGTTACCCCAAATGGCTTTCCGGTAAATTAAAGCAACAAAGAAAGAAAAAGTCAAACATGACTACTGTTAAATACAGTATGTTCTTTTGCGGGAAAAAATGTCAGTTTCACCCTGGGTTACTGCACAGATCTGAAAGAAATGGACAAAGCACACCAAGATTTAAGTAAGAGTACACATGACTATTGATCGTGGATAATATTTGCTTAATCCAGAGTTTAGTTTTAATGTAAAACCAAGGGGAAACTTTTTTTGTTTGGATAGAGTGGTGAGGGGTAAGAAATTCTGTCAGGTTTTTGTTACTGCTTGTGCCTCATTAGCAAGATTTACTCTATCTGTCTGTCCTGATCCTGTAAGTGAGGTAAAACCAAAATATTGAGTTGCAATCAGAACAGGAATAGAGGTTAGAATCATTATTACACCCCATATTGTTAACTCCCTGAAGAACAACTTTATATTTACATGGGCCTTGACCCATATTGGGCACTTACATACCAGCCAACTTCGAAAAAACATTTGCTGTAAACTTTCTCCGTTGTCTCAAATAATTAAAAAAAGACATCAACAGTTGGTCAAAAAAGGCCTTTACTTGGTTTGGCAACGACAGCATAAATAAAATTAACATACTGCACTTCCTTGCATTCTCTTTGTTACAAGCCCTACCAATACATCTTCCTTATAAATTCCTTTCATCCCTCCAAGCTAAACTTGACTTAGTTTGGGGCGGTAAGTAAGCCAAACTCAATAGTTCAGTTCTCAAACTTCCCAAGTAAAAAAGCGGAATGGGCTTCCCAGACCCAGTCAACTCTAACTAGCATCACACCTGGTATGGGTTATGGACTGGTGCAAACATGTCCTCCTGAAACCCTGGATAGGTTTGGATCAAGCCTCTACTCCTATACAGCTGTACATCTCCTGTGGTTACCATCCTTGTATCTCAAACTAAGGTTCATCCACTCATCAGTTCTTCCTTGAAGGTTACCAATCCATTTTTAAAAACGGGAAACTTTCCTCTCTCTCATCTTCTCTAAGGCTGGGTTCACACTTGTGCGGTGCGGATTCCAGCTCTGTTATCTCTGCAAGGAGATAAGAGAGCTGTTCAGCGTTTTGTGTTCAGTGGAACATGCGAACTTGTTGACCTGGGAGAGGGGGGGGGGGGGGGAGAGTGTAGTGAGCATTGAAAAAAGTCCTATTCAGAACGGAAGACATCTGCGAATAAGGTGCGTGCCCATAGAAGATAATGGACCTGAATTCGCACCTGAGCCGAACCGCAATGTCTAGAAGACGCACGCGTTTTTTTGGTAATGCGCAGTGCAAATGCATCGCACATATGTGAACCAGCCTCATTGAAAATAATGTATTTTTTAATGTTATTCGAATTGGATGTGGTGTAAGCTGCAACCAATTTGCATAGGTGTGAACCCGGCCTGACTCCCATCTTGAATTTGCTGACATTTCAGCCAGACCTACACGACCCCCTCTTTAAACTTCTCTGAAGGAGAGGCATGTAAAGAAGCTTGCACTGGAAGGTTCTTCACCCTCAGAATGTTGCAGGAAAGACTCTGTCTGGATTTAGATCCACTGTGGATCTCCAAAGTAAGCCACTTTCCGAGTTCTCTTTCCAGACAAGATGTCTACCATCCTCCTCTCACACCATTTGAATTTTTTTGTGTTGACTCAGATCCTGTTAAGCCCTGTACACACGATCGGATTTCCTATGAATTTTAAACCGATGGATTTTTCCATCGGAAATCCGATGAAGCTGAGTTCCATCAGTCTTGCCTACACACCATCAGTCAAAAAACCGATTGTCCCAAACGCTGTGACGTAAAACACTCAGACGAGCCAAGAAAAATTAAGTTCTATGCTTCTGAGCATGCGTCGACTTGATTCTGAGCATGCGTGGGTTTTTTATCCGATGGAGTTCCACACAGACTATAGTAATTTGCTATCGTTTTTTTTTCCATCAGATAAATTTAAAACATGTTCTATTTTTTAACACCGATGGAAAAAAGACAGATGGGGCCCATACACGATCGGTTTGTCAGATGGACTGTTTTCATCTGTAAAACCGATCGTGTGTACAGGGCTTTAGACACCTCCCTACATTTTATTTTGCTTTCAATATTTTTTTTTATTAATCAAATGACAAGACGATGTCTCAAAGAATGCATTCAATAATCAACAATGTTTGCAAATGAGAAAGTAAGCGTAAGCCGCCAAATGTCCTTCCATCAGGATAAACAGAAATACACCACTTCAACATGATAAATTGAGAAATGCAATATAGAACACTATTGATGGAAATAGTGGTGAGATTGACAGAGTGAAATAACATAGAAATTTAAGAGTTATTAATGATCAGATCATGAAGTATGCTTCAGATTTGTTGGGGACTAACTACATAAAGTCCCAATGAGTCATTTAGGCCTGCAATATTAGGAAGGGATATAGCACAGGGAAAAGGTACCGTATAGGAAGCAAAGGAAAAAAAATGTGGAGTGGGAAGGGAATGTGGAGTGGGAAGGGAATGTGGAGTGGGAAGGGAATGTGGAGTGGGAGGGATAAAGGAAAAAAAAAAAGGGGGGGGTTCTCTTGTGTACCTTCTCTCGAGTATCAGCAACCTGGAAGTATATGTATTATTAGGACATCCTGTATCTACAAAAATATATCTGATAAGCAGTAAATCTGAAAAAGAGGAGAAAAGGAAAGGAGAAGAAAGAAAAAAAAAAGAGAAAAAAAGAAAAGAGAGAAGGAGAAGAGAAGAAAAGGGAGGAAAAAAATAAATAAAAAAAAAAAAAAAAAAAAGGGGGGGGGGGGAAGAGAGAAGAAGAGAGGGTCAGCCAGAGGTGTATTAGGATGGAGAGATGTATCGTATCCACGGATCCCATATCAGATCAAATTTCTTAGTAGTGTTGCGGAGGATGCAGGTGAGTCTATCATTAACCATGATCCAGTTGAGCTTATTCTTCACCGAATCAAGAGGAACCATCGACTGCTTCCAATATTTAGCAATGGTTATTCTGGCAGCTAAAAGTATGTATATAATTAGCTTCCTCGATTTTTTAGGGACCCCTTCAGGAAGCCTTTGGAAAAGCGCCACCTCCGGGGATCTACGGATATTAATTCCTGTATACCAGGTTGAATATCCGAATCCAGAATCTAGTGATGTTGGGGCACTTCCACCAAACGTGATACATTGTACCCATCTGGCCACATTTTCTAAAGCAGGTGGGGGATGCAGATGGATGCATCCTAGCGACCCTGGTTGGAACCAAATACCAGCGAAGGAGAGTTTTATAGTTAGCTTCAATTAATGTCGTATTAATTGATACTTTAGATAACGCATAAGCAATATCCTGCCATTCAGCCAAATCAAAAGTGATATCCAAATCCCGTTCCCATTGAATCATGTAAGGGAGTTTAGTATTCGGGTTAGTAAGGGTAGCATATACCGCAGAAATCCGTCCCCGTAGGAGGCCCCTCGTTTGGCAAGATAATTCAAAATTTGTAAGTGTAAAAGGTCTGTCTAACATTTTAAGTTTGGAACGTATAAAGGAAATAAGCTGATTGTACCCAAACAATTCACTAGAGGGCATCTGCAGCGTGTCTTTAAAATATTGCAAAGAGAGTGGTTGATCTCCATCAAGATAGTCTCCTATCCTAAGAAGTCCCTTATTAAGCCACCAGTGAAATAACAATGGAGTCAGGCCGGGAGAAAACTCAGGATTACAGAACAAGGGGGCTAGTGGGGTATGTGGAGACGATAGGCATCTACGATGTCGCACCCTGTCCCAAACCGCTAGGGAGTGAGACAGGGTGGGGCACAAAATGGAGGGGCCGCGGCGGCCTGGGAGCCACATTAGTGATCCGATACTAAAAGGATGGCACGAAAGAGCCTCAATAGAAACCCACAGGGGTGCAGACCCCTTAGCTGTTGTGTAGGAAAGCTGTGTTATTTGAGCTGCTTGATAGTAAGCTTGTAAATCAGGGAGGCCAAGCCCACCACATGGTTTCGAGACAAATAACGTCAGTTTGTTTATGCAAGGTTTTTTATTACCCCAAATAAAATGGAGAACATCCGATTGTAGTTGTTGTAAATCTCCCCTCGGGACTGCAATTGGAAGAGTTCTAAAATAATAAAGTATCCTGGGTAGAAATGTCATCTTAATGGAATTGATTCTACCAAACCAGGATAAGGGATAGTCTGCCCATCGTTGAAGATCTTCTCGGAGACGGCGAAACAGTGGAGGATAGTTAGCCTGATATAGAGTGTTAATTGAAGGCGTCAGCTGAACACCTAGGTACGGAAGGGAGTGTGTCGCCCATTGAAAGTTATATGTAGTTCGTAGATTCCGTTCCATCGAGGGGGGTAAAGAGATATTAAGAGCCATAGTCTTCTGAGTATTTAAAGAAAGCCCTGAGAACTGGGAAAATTGACGAAATAGAGCTAGTAGATTAGGTAGAGTAACTTGAGGGTTAGTGACATACATGAGGACGTCGTCAGCAAAAAGGGAGCATTTATGCTCTTGTTGCCCACAGCATACTCCATGTATTTTGGGGTGGGATCGAATTGCCACAGCTAAGGGTTCAATTGCTAACGCAAAGAGCAATGGGGAAAGTGGACAACCCTGTCTTGTCCCTCGTCGGATAGGAAATGAAATTGATCTATAACCTCGAATGGAGACCTGGGCCGACGGATTGCTATATATTGTTTGTAATAGGGTGATAAAGGTAGAACCAAATCCAAAGGCCTTTAAGGTGGCAAATAAGTAGTCCCAATTCAAGCTATCAAAGGCCTTATGAAGATCCAATGAAAGCAGCAGTAATTCCCTAGACCATGGGGCATCCCATTTAGAGCGAACTGCAGAAATCAATGTTATAGATCGGCGAATCTGGTCTAGCGTTTGGCGTTGATTTATAAAGCCAGATTGGTCTTTATGTATATACTGTGGCAGAAAAGCACCAAGCCGCAAAGCTAATAATTTCGTCAGAATTTTGAGATCACAATTGATCAGCGATATAGGGCGGTAATTAAGAATATCAGTAGAGTCTCTATTCGGTTTCGGTATGACACTAATGTAAGCCCTATTTTCGTCTAAAAGAACTTCTCCACCGCCTCGCAAGGAATTGAAATAGAGAACCATATGAGGAGCCAATTGTTCAGAAAACGTTTTATAATAATTATTAGGAAGACCGTCAGGGCCAGGCGATTTATGTAAAGACAACAATTTGATAGTGTTACATATTTCTTCACATGTAATGGGTTGATCCATACGTTCTCTATGAGATTCTGTGAGAGACGGCAGAGATAAGGTATGTAGGAAGTCACTAATAGAAGAAGACACATGACAAAAACGGCTGTAATAGACAAACTCACCAACCAACACCAATGTATAGGCATCTCAGGCAACCAAGGGAACCTCCGGCTGACCCTCAGGGTAGAAAAGGAAAAAAGGTTAAAAGTAGAAAAAATAGAAAAAAGAAAAGAGAATAGTCGATACTTGGGCATAAAAACGCCCAGTATCAAGGATCCCCATGAACAAAACAAATTAAACAACTGAAACAACTGAACAAAATATATTGTAACCACGTAGTCCAGAATCCCGGTTCTGGAAGTGTGGGAGTCTCCACCAATAGTAATGAATGGGGAGAGTCCGACAAGTAGGGAGAGCGCATAGCCGCCTCCCGGCACAAATATGGTATATCAAATAAAGTGCCCGTCTAAATTTTCCTGAGCAGACAATATAAAACAAGAAAACAAAATAAAAGAAAGCAAAAAAAGTATATGTATAATGGACCAGTAATAAGTAGAAGCATAGCAAATATTTTGCAAGACAAATAATAGGTCCCAAGGTCAACAAAACTAGAACGACTTAGAAGGTAAAAGATGCCAGATGTATGGTATTTAAAAAATGTTAACCAAACTTAGGCAATAGCTAATGTCCCGTGAGGGGACCACTGAGAGGCTATTGCTATAAAAAAAAGGGGGAAAAAGACAATATGTAACAGTCAGGAATCTTCAGGTATCTCGGCGTGAAGTTGCAGTTTTCCTTGAAGACGGAGAAGACCAAAGAGGTGAAAGCGGAGGAGGAGGGCCGTTGGATCTTAATGGGTCTCGGGATGAGGGATTATGAGAGATAAATCCCAACTTCAGTAGGATCTTTTCACCATCGGCGAACGTAGAGAAGGCATATGATCTATTGTTATATGTGAATTGCAAACGGAAAGGATAGTTCCAGCGATAGCGAATATCACGTTGAATCAGAGGGGATAACAGCGGTTTAAATGCTCTTCGTTTTTGAATGGTAGCTTGGGAAATATCCGCAAATATTTGGATTTTATATCCTTCAACTTCCAGATCTGGGTGGTCTCTAGCATATCTCATGACCGCTTCCTTGATCCTGAAAAAGTGAGGCTTCACAATCACATCTCGGGGAGGGCCGTCCGGTTTCAGAGAGACCAGGGCTCTGTGAATTCGATCGATCTCCATGTGTGCTTCGTCAATATCTGGAACAGCCGATTGCATCAGGGAAGAAGCTATAGAACTGAAATCTTTAACCGTTTCTGGTAACCCACGGATACGGAAATTATATCGCCTGGCACGATTTTCAAGGTCGTCAATTCTAGTGTAAGCGTCCTCCAAACGATCGTGGAGTTCAGTAATCATGGTAGAGTTCTGCGCCACTCTATGGACAGTGTCATCAACTTTGGATTTAATACTGTCTAAACGACATCCCAGATTCTGAAAATCTTGCTTAATGTCAGAAGCCAATTTAGAAGTGGCTTTCTCCAACTCTTTTTTCAACATGTCCGCAAAGCGAGCAAGGAGAATAGTATCTGGAGAATATGGTAATGGTGCAGGCAGGGGATCTGGAGATCTCTCAGGACTGTCAGGATCTATATCTTGGCCACTATCCTGGCTGAGGAAAACATCTGCCATATCTCTTTCCAGGGCAGAAGAGGTATGGGAAGCAGGGCTTGGAGATGGCAGGGAAGCCTGTGTCAGAGATCTGGCAGGGCTAGATGATGGACAGGGATGGTCTGTCTGCTCACCTGAGGATCGGATGGCTGCGGATGAGCCCATGCAGAGCGATCCGTTGGGAGATGGCTGTCCCTTCTTCTCCTGTAACTGAGGCTGCTGCTGTCCCTTTCCTGCCTGGATAGAACTCGCGCTGGACGCCATCTTGGATCCTTTGGCTGAACCACGAGGCGGGTAGGAACTGCCGCCGTAGGTCCTCCCCGACGATCGAGTATACATGTAGTGTGTCCCCGCGATACGTGTCCGCCGTCCCAGTGCTGTGCTCGGACGAGCGGGATATGAGGGCTGCTGATGAAGGCTCTAAGTGCCGGGAGTGTGCGGAGCGATCTAAGCTTGCATCCGCTCCGGCCGCCCGCGCATGCGCTCTCTCCTACATTTTATTTTGGATCTGTCATTGTCTCCTGCTTACCTGGAGGAATGAGGAGACAAGCTGAGTATTCTCTTTATGTCCAAACAAACCAATGGTATCCTAAGGTTAGCCTACACATCTTCAATCTCAAGTGCATACTAGACTTTTTTTTTTAAATATTATCTAGATCAGCAGTTCTCAACCAGCATTCCTCCATAGGTTGCTAAGGGTTCCTTGAGCTGCGGCTGATTGACTACCCATTTGATGCATAGTTCCAGAGCCAACACCACTTGGTGGTCTTTTGAACAGTGTACCCATTGACCACCAATGTAAGGGACATTATTTCAACTGATCCCCAGTGAATTGTTTCAGCAGCAGTTTTTCGAGACTTGAAAATTATTTCAAGGCTTCCTCTGGGACAAAAAGGTTGAAAAAGGCAGAGAAGTACACTTTTATTTGTGTCCTTACCTTCTCCTAAACTTAAGGATTTCTGGGAATCCACCAGATCTAGAAGTCTTAAACTCTGACTTTTTTTTCTTAGAAAATTATTTTTATTGGTTTTGCACATAGAAAAAATACAAAACAAGTTACATCGCAAACATAACAATAAAAATACAGTTAGTCACTGCCTCAAAAACCATTTTAGGATGGGACGATGGCCACAAAAAGGAGCTAACCCTACCCCCCTCAGGCTGCATATGCTGAACTTTATCCCATGCCTGGATAGTGACCCTCATAGAGCCTGTCAGTGAAGTGTATCCATAAAAAGCAGTATCTAGTGATGTAGACACTCATATAAACCCACTAGGGCTGCCAATAGAACCAAGGCTGCATCGCTATCATCTTTCACCAATCAACGACGTGCAAAAACCATTTGACCCACTAAGAAATATTTACGCAGGTCGGGTAACGCAAGGCCACCCTGGCCTAACGGCTCTTGATGAGCCCACGATCCTATTTTAGAAAAGGTCGATGGGCACAAAATGGCGCTAACAATGCCTTAAATTTTCTTAAAATAGGAGCGTGGAACTCACACTGGAGAGTTACTTGGAAGTACAATATAACAGGCAAGGTCTTCATTATAAGTAATTTGATCCTACCAAGCAATGATAGAGGTAAGTGTCTCTAACTTCGCGTATACACGCGGTCGGAATTTCCGTTGAAAAAACCTTGGCTAGTTTTTCAGACGGAATTCCGCTCAAGCTTGGCTTGCATACACACACGGTCACACAAAAGTTCTCTGAACTTTCGACCGTCAAGAACGCGGTGACGTACAATACTACGACGAGCCGAGAAAACCAAGTTCAATGCTTCTGAGCATGCGTCAAATTCTTTCCGAGCATGCGTGTTTTTTTGCGCATCGGAATTGCATACAGATGAACAAAATTTCCGATGGGAACTTTTTCCGTCGGAAAAATAGAGAACCTGCTCTCAATCTTTTGTTGGCGGAAATTCCAACAGCAAAAGTCCGATGGAGCCTACACACGGTCGAAATTTCAGACGAAAAGCTCACATCAAACTTTTTTTGACGGAAATTCCGACCGTGTGTACGCGGCATAAGCCTCTATATATCCCTAAATGCTGGGACTAAGGGTTGTAAATTTAAAGCTAAATAATCAGCCACCTTAGCTAGGACTACAATCCCAAGATATTTAAACTCAGACTTAAGCTGAGTATGCATGGAGAGTTTTTCTTTCGTTCAGTCAGCAGATTGAACATACACAAAAAAAAAAAGATAGATTCCCGCATCCACACGAGTGGTGGATGGGGAAATCTCCCCCACCACGTTATCGCACTCTGACAAAGAAGACTCCCCTCCCCATCAGAATACACAGATCAGTGCTGCAGCCATTGGCTGCATGTGCTGATCAAATGCTGGTTTTCCCGCAAAACCGCTCAACGGTAGGTGGTCTAACCGGCCGAATTTCAATAAAGTATACTGTGCTTTACCTGTTCCATGTAACTCCCTTCTATGTGAAATGATACAAAGAATCATTGCTGATCCATCTAGTCAACATGGCCAGGGCATGCATTCCAGTCCTCTGGAAGTAAACCGCACTTCCACCAATAAGCCAGCGTTTCACACAAATTAATGATCTAACAAAAAGAACAAGAATAGGCATAGAGGGGAAATCTTTCAATAGGGACATTTGTTCCCTGACAGCTGTCTAATGCGGTGTACACACGATGGGAATTTCCGACGGAGTCCATCTGAGTTTTTTCATCGGAAATTCCGACCGTGTGTGGGCCCCATCGGAGAAATTCCGATGAATTTCATCGGAATTTTAAAATAGAACCTGTTCTATTTTTTTTCCGATGAAATTCCGTCGGAATTCCGATGGGAGTTTGGTCGGAAAAAGGTCCGATCGCGTGTACGCGTCATTAGAAGTAATCCTCCTCACATTGAAAAAAATATATATTCTGCTATCCTGTGGAGGCTACAGGACAGGAAGTGAAGGGAAATCTCCCTAATAAAACACAGATGGCAAAATAAAAAGATACACCAGTTTTAACCTTCTCTATCCCCCCCCCAAAAAAAAAAAAAGTTTCAGATTTTGACACACTTAACTCCACTGTTTCAATGCTAGAGCTTCAAAAGGCATAGCTGAAATGCTCACAGAGTCAGCAAATAACAGCCTTTGTTGCATGGTTTTACCAGTGAGCCCCCAGCAGCGAAAGCGTTACATAGGCAGTAAGGAAGACTCTCCAGAGCAGCGAGATCTGATTCGGGCTGCTTGAACCTTGCCAGCGTCAATTAGCGAGTGTTACTTTGTGCCTCTTAATGTTATTGTGGCTCTCACAGCAGTATATCTTCCCGTGACCCATATATCTTTATTACTCACTCCTGCATCCACAATGGGATTACCAGAGACAAATTGCCTTCCAGCATCCACGCCTAACGGAGGGCCCCGTCTGCCGCACGCTCGCTTTGTGAAGTTCACCTCTTGTGTGAAAGCGAGCAGGCGGTACTTTATAATGGCACTAATTAGAGTTATTTATCAGGAGCTGGTGCTGGCCCGGCAGATGCAAATAGCAGCACCATTCGTAATTATCGTTCGTGTTTTATTGTCTCACTTTGGCCGGCTTAGTTTGGTTTATTCTATGTGTTGTGATGTTTTTGTGTTGTGTTGGGTTTCTTTGTCCTTAAAGTGCACTCAATATAAAATATGAAGAACTTTAACTTCTTGAGACCCGGGCCATTGACAAATGACGGCCACAAGGTGGCTCTACAGGTCCGGGAGGCCGTCTTTTTATCTTTTTACGGCCTTGGCTCCTCCGGCCACTGGGGGGCGCGCGAGTGCGTGCCTGGCGCGTCACTGAGATGCCGATGCGCGTGCCTGGTGGCCGCGATGTCCGCCAGGTACCCGCGATCGGCAGTTACACAGCCAAGGACGTGGATCTCTGTGTGTAAACACAGAGATCCACGTCCTGTCAGGGAGAGGAAACCAATGCTGTGTCCCTTGTACATAGGGACACAGATCGGTCACCTCCCCCAGTCAGTCCCCTCCCCCCACAGTAAGAATCACTCCCAGGGAACACATTTAACCCCTTCCTCGCCCCCTAGTGTTAATCCCTTCCCTGCCAGTCACATTTATACAGTAATCAGTGCATATTTATAGCACTGTTCGCTGTATAAATGTGAATGGTCCCTAAAATGTGTCAAAAGTGTCCGATGTGTCCGCCATAATGTCCCAGTTCTGACAAAAATCGCAGATAACCGCCATTACTAGTAAAAAAAAATAATAATAAAAAAAAAGTCATTCTATCCCCTATTTTGTAGCCGCTATAACTTTTGCGCAAACCAATCACTATACGCTTATTGTGATTTTTTATTTTATTTATTTTTTACCAAAAATATGTAGAAGAATACGTATCGGCCTAAACTGAGAAAATACATTTTTTTTTTTTAAATTGGGATAATTATTATAGCAAAAATTTAAAAATATTGTGTTTTTTTTTTTCAAAATTGTCGCTCTTTTTTTGTTTGTAGCGCAAAAAATACAAACCGCAGAGGTGATCAAATACCGCCGAAAGAACGCTCTATTTGTGGCAAAAAAAGGACGTCAATTTTGTTTGGGAGCCACATCGCACGACCGCGCAATTTTTATTCAAAGCGTGACAGTGCCGAAAGCTGAAATTTCTCCTGGGCAGGAAAGGGGTATATGTGCCCAGTAAGCAAGTGGGTAAAGCCTTATGAACGGCATTTAGTCCCAGTGCATAGGATCCCAGTGTTTTGGTTAGAGCAGAAGGTACAGACGCACCATCTAGCCCATCTTTGTTGGCTGTTTGGCCACAATTCTTCCATGAAGACCACTTTTGGACAGACTTTTCTGGACAATAGATGGGTGTAACTGGGCCCCAATAGTTTCTGCCAGTTCTGTGCTGATGGCACTGCTGTACATCTTCCGCTGTCGAAGGGAAGTAAGCACAATGTGTCTTTTTTTCTGCTGCAATAAGTTTTGTTGGCCGACCACTGCGTCTATGGTCCTCAGCGTTGCCCAGTCAGTGGTGTCCTCAATGCTGATAAATACAGGCAGATACTTAGCCATCATGCCATACCATCAGGGAGGCGTGTGATTGGCCCCAAATTTATTCTGCAGCAGGACAACGACTTCAAACATACAGCCAATGTCATTAAGTACTATCTTCAGTGTAAAGAAGATAAAGGAGTCCTGGAAGTGATGGTTTGACCCTGATCTCAACATTATGGAGAGTGTGTTTGGGATTACATGAAGAGACCTAAAGATTTGAGGCAGCCGACATCCATAGAAGATCTGTGGTTAGTTTTCCAAGATGTTTGGAAAAACCTACCCGCTGAGTGCCTTCATAAAGTATGTGTAAGTGTACCTAGAAGATTTGATGCCAAAGGGTGGTCACACGAAATATTGATTTGATTTGGATTTCCCTTCTGTTCATTTATTTTCTATTTTGGTTATCGATAAAAAGTAAAGCATTAACATTTCTATTTCTCAAAGAATTCTTAATTTTTGCACAGTACTGTGTGTGTGTGTGTGTGTGTATATATATATTAGGGCTGTGGAAAGTAACTATTAATTCCTTGATTAATCGATTAATTGTTTTGATCGATCAAAATTCTTTTGATCGATCAAAATTCTTTTGATCGATCAAAATTCTTTGGGTTTGCCGTGTCCATCTGAAGGGCTCCTTTGCTGTGCCTTCATATCTGCATGCTGGCGGGACCTTACTATCTGCCACACGCAATGGCTGTTACACTTCCCTCTATCAACCTGGGATTCTACAGCCATCCACTGGGAGTTGTGATAGTTCCTTTCATGGGACATCTACATGCCGACGGACTGATTTTAACCCCTCCTCATCTGGATTCAGCAGTGGTATCGTTGTACACATTTTTATACCAGTATCATACTTGGCTACAGCTTTTTATGACTGCTTTTGCTACCGTTTGGTATTACTCTCACCATTTTTAAAGTTTATGTAGCTACATCGATTTTATCTCCAGTGCAATATTTATTTTGTTACCTACTTGAAGACTATAAAAGTTGTAATGCTATTCCCATCGAGCGCTGCCTTTGTGTGTTTTTGTATCCTGCTATCCATTTTTCCAGTGGTTGTTAGCTGCACTGGGAATCAGCCTGCAAGGAGATCAGCTAAAAGTAGTTGGATCTATGTGCGTTATAATTGAAATTAGTCGATTAATCGATAAAAATAAATAAAAAATTAATCGAACACGAAAATGTTAATCAGTTTCTTAGCTCAATGGTAGTGCCAAAACAGTAAGTTTACTCCATGCCAGATATAGTTTTCAGGGCTATCCTGCCCACTTTAAAAGAGAGTCACAATTCAAACAGGTATGTCTTCCCATGTAGGGGGGCTCTCACCATCGCTATGAAGCAAACAAAACATTCAACCTCCTGACTCTTGTGGCAGCCGACCTGGACACCATAGTTCACACCAGCACCTCTCACGGCTCCCTTCACACACTGACTTTCTTGGGAGGGTGAGGCTCTGAGCTCTATCCCTGACTCTCATATGAAGCCAGCAGTCCCCTGCTGTCCCCTCAAAATAACGCAACACATAGCCACCATTAACCACCTCTGGACCGCCTGCCGTCGTTTTACGTCGGTACTTTGAAGAGGAATACCGTTGTTATGGTAGCAGCTAGCTACCATAACCCCGGTATCCTCTTCTTCAGTGGGCAGTCCGCTTCAAGATAAAAGTGGTCTCTGCGGAGGATTCGCAGCAAGATCACTTTTATCTGCGGAGGGAGAGGCGATCAGGTCCTCTTGCTGGCTTGACATGGAGACGAGTGAGGGGAAGATTGCCCCCACCCGTCTCCATATCATTGCAGGGCGGAAGTGACGTCAAAATGTCACTTCCGCCCATAGCTCTTAAAGGGACATTTTACATTTTTTCAAATGACATAAAAAAAAACGTTATTGCATTTTAGTGTAAATATGAGATCTCAGGTCTTTTTGACCCCAGATCACATATTTAAGAGGTCCTGTCATGCTTTTTTTCTATTAAAAGGGATGTTTACATCCCTTGTAATAGGAATAAAAGTGACACAATTTTCTGTTTTTTAAAAGAACAGTGTAAAAATTTTAAATATAAGGTAAAGTGGCGCCTAAATATGAAAACAGTGTTCAAACCACACATGTGAGGTATTGCCGCGATCGTTAGAGCGAGAGCAATAATTCTAGCTCTAGACCCCCTCTGTAACTCAAAACATGCAACCTGTCAAAGGCAGCCTCACTGTGCCCCATCAAAGGCAGCCTCACTGAGCCCCATCAAAGGCAGCCTTACAGTGCCCCATCAAAGGCAGCCTTACAGTGCCCCATGAAAGGCAGCCTCACCGTGCCCCATGAAAGGCAGCCTCACCGTGCCCCATGAAATGCAGCCTCACCGTGCCCCATGAAATGCAGCCTCGCCGTGCCCCATGAAATGCAGCCTCACCGTGCCCCATGAAATGCAGCCTCACCGTGCCCCATGAAATGCAGCCTCACCGTGCCCCATGAAATGCAGCCTCACCGTGCCCCATGAAATGCAGCCATACCGTGCCCCATGAAATGCAGCCATACCGTGCCCCCTGAAATGCAGCCATACAGTGCCCCATCAATGCAGCATTTACAGTGTCCCATCATCACTCCAGACTCACCATTGCCTCACACACACACAGCGGGCATCTTCTGCTGTGTGGTCACAGAGCTGGCTGGGTCTGTGTTCGGCGGCGCAGTGTAACAAGGTCCCGCCCCCCCCTAGACCGGCTCGTGTGATAGGCGGAACACTGATTCAGTCTACTATCACACGAGCTGGTCTAGGGGGGCGGATCTTGTTACACTACACCGCTGAACACAGAATCAGCTCATTGACACACAGCGGAAGATGCCCGCTGTGTGTGAGGAGGAGAAGGAGAGCGCTGAAGCCTCAGCTCAAAGCGGCGCCAGGGCAGTCCAGCCCTGCCGCTCTGTGTCCTCCGGCTGACAGTTTCCTGGCTGATCGCTTCAGCCAGGAAACGGTCAGCCTGGTCCGTCCCTGCATCTCACTCGCCCTGCACTAAATGCTACTCGCAAAATGCGAGCAAGCGAGTGGAATTTTTGAGGGCTGGCCTAGGCCATCTTTATGTAGAGCAACAATTTGTTTTTTCAGATCCTCAGGGAGTTCTTTGCCATGAGGTGCCATCTTGAACTTCCAGTGACCAGTATGAGAGAGTGAGAGCGATAACACCAAAATTAACACACCTGTTCCCCATTCACACCTGAGACCTTGTTACACTAATGAGTCAAATGACACCTGGGAGGGAAAATGGCTAATTGGGCCCAATTTGGACTTTTTCACTTAGGGTCACTTTTGTTGCCAGCGGTTTAGACATTGATAGCTGTGTGTTGAGTTATTTTGAGGGGACAGCAAATTTACACTGTTATACAAGCTGTACACTCACTACTTTACATTGTAGCAAAGTGTAATTTCTTCAGTGTTGTCACATGAAAAGATAGAATAAAATATTTACAAAAATGTGAGGGGTGTACTCACTTATGTGAGATACTGTGTGTGTGTATGTATGTATATATATATATATATATATATATATATATATATTGTGAGGGGGTTAGCTCGGCAGCGGGTGTGTGTGACCCCCGGGATGGGCTCCCCACACAAAACAGGCCCAGCAAACGGAGGTTGTGGTTTTCAAAATCAAAAAAAGGTGCGGTTTATTTTCTATTTACAGTGACAAAACACAGCAAAGCAAAAGAAACATAACCAAAATAAATCCTGGTCAAGTTGACCTCTGACTAAACATACAGGTTTCCTAACTAACAACTGGGATCAGCCTAGTGCTGTCCTAGTCCCTAAGTCCCTGGTTTAGTAAAAGTCCAAACAAATAGCCACACAGGCTTTGCCTCACCGCACAGGGGTTCACTCTCCCTAGACAGTCCACACAGGTCTGGTTCCAGGCATGAGCTAACATCTAATGAAGCTGGGAGTTCTTATAGAGGCCTAAATGAGCTGACAAGGTTCAGCTGGTCTCCTCATCTCTGTCTGCACGACGCCCCACACTCTCCCTAGAGGTATGAGTCATCCATGAGCCCACTAGCCTTATACAACTCTCCACCTAGTTGTATAAGTCGGCGTAAAGCCTGAATCTGGGCGAAATATATCTACCCCCCTGGATGCAACCAGGTGACTTTACCTTCCTGCTGTCACATACCCCCCCCTCTTGTTTTAACCTCGGGGTTGGAACACCAGCAATCAGGCATTCATGTACTCGAGACAAAGCATCCACATTCCCCATTTGAACGCCAGGGCGATGCTTTACTGTGAAGTTGAATTCCTGGAGGGCCAGGAACCACCTATTCACTCTTCTATTTGTTTCCTTGTTTTGAGCCATCCACTTTAACGGAGCGTGATCCGTAACCATGTCAAAGTGCCTACCTAGCAGGTAGTACCGAAGGGAATCTAGAGCCCACTTCACCGCTAAACACTCCTTTTCAACGGTGGCGTAATTTACCTCATGGGACTTCAACTTCCTGCTGAGGTAAATGACTGGGTGCTCTTCCCCGTTCCAGACCTGGGACAATACTGCTCCTAACCCCACATCTGACGCATCACTTTGTACGACAAAGTCTTTAGAGAAGTCGGGTGAGTACAACACTGGCTGGCTACATAAGGCTTGTTTCAAGAATTGGAATGCTGCCTCAGCCTCGGGGGTCCATTTAATCATGACCGACCCTTTCCCCTTCGTCAGGTTGGTTAGGGGCACAGCCTTAGAAGCAAAGTGGGGAATGAATCGCCGATAATACCCAGCGATTCCCAGAAAGGCTCGTACCTGCTTCTTGCTGTTGGGACGTGGCCAACTCTGGATGGCCTCGACTTTGTTGAGTTGGGGTTTTATTACTCCCCTCCCAATGGTGTACCCAAGATATTTGGCCTCCTCCTGCCCAATGGTACACTTCTTGGGGTTAGCCGTAAACCCCGCTTCCCGAACAGAGTCCAGGACTGCTTGCACTTTTGGCAGATGTGAGGCCCAATCTGTGCTATGGACAATTACGTCATCCAGGTAAGCCGCAGCATACTTCCGATGGGGCCTCAGCATCTGGTCCATTTTCCGCTGGAATGTGGCCGGCGCATTCTGTAACCCGAACGGCATTCTTTTATATTGGAACGCCCCGTCTGGGGTTACAAATGCGGTTTTCTCTTTGGCCGACTTGGCCAGGGGGATTTGCCAATACCCTTTTGTGAGGTCAAGAGTCGTCATGTATCGGGCTGTTCCCAGCCGGTCGATCAACTCATCTATACGTGGCATGGGGTAGGTGTCAAATTTTGTAACTTTGTTCAACTGACGAAAATCGTTACAAAATCGCCAGCTCCCATCCGGTTTAGGCACCAACACGATGGGACTAGACCAATCACTTTGGGACTCCTCTATCACCCCTAAGTTCAGCATTTTCTGTACTTCCTCCCGTATTGCCTCCCGTCGAGCCTCTGGGATCCGATAGGGTTTTAACTTCACCCTTTCACCGGGCGGGGTAATGATGTCATGCTCTACCCCAGATGTTTGTCCCGGCAGCTCAGAGAATACCTCCTTGTTGCGAAGCACAAACTCCTTAACCTCCTGTTGTTGGGGTTGTGACAAGGTGGCTGCTATTCCAACCTCAGGAATCACGCAACCAGTTTGAGCTGGTGACCAAGTGTCTGCGACTAGGGACTCTCTATCCCTCCAGGCTTTCAACAGATTAACGTGATAGATCTGTTCGGGCTTTCGCCTTCCTGGTTGTCTGACCTTGTAATTCACTTCGCTCACTTTTTCCATTATCTCGTAGGGGCCTTGCCATTTGGCAAGGAATTTACTTTCAACCGTAGGGACAAGTACCAATATCCTATCCCCCGGGGAAAAGGTACGGGTCTTGGCTCCACGGTTGTACACTCTCTGCTGTGCCAACTGCGCTTGGGCCAAATGTTCCTTCACGATGGGCATTACCTGTGCAATTCGATCTTGCATCAGGGCGACATGCTCAATCACACTCCTGTGGGGAGAACTCTCACTTTCCCAAGTTTCCTTGGCAATATCCAACAGCCCTCTTGGGTGTCTCCCATACAGTAACTCAAAGGGGGAGAATCCCGTAGAGGATTGGGGCACCTCCCTAATAGCAAACATCAAATAAGGAAGTAAACAGTCCCAATCCTTTCCATCTCTATCCACCACTTTCTTCAACATTTGTTTTAGGGTTTTGTTGAATCTTTTAACCAGCCCATCGGTTTGGGGGTGATACACAGACGTACGCAATTGCGTCACTTTGAACAATTTACACAGCTCTTTCATAACCCGGGACATAAAGGGTGTACCTTGGTCCGTAAGCAGTTCTTTACAAATACCCACCCGGCTAAAAACAAGAGATAGCTCTTTGGCTATGGTTTTGGCCGAGGTATTTCGGAGAGGGATCGCTTCTGGATAACGGGTGGCATAGTCCATTATAACTAATATGTACTGGTGCCCCCTAGCGGACTTGATTATAGGACCTACCAAATCCATGGCGATCCTCTCAAACGGGACCTCAATGATGGGTAGAGGGACCAGCGGGCTACGGAAATGTGGCATCGGGGCCAACCTCTGACACACAGGGCAGGAGGAACAATAATTTTCTACGTCCTTCATCACCCCCGGCCAATAGAATCTCTGTAATACCCTCTCTCGGGTTTTCTCTGTCCCCAGATGACCTCCAAGAATGTGCCCATGGGCCAACTCCAACACCAACTTCCTGTAAGGTTTGGGCACCACAAGCTGCTCAACGGTTTCTTCTGCCCTTTTTGCCACCCGATACAGTAGGTCCTTCTCTACGCTGAAGTATGGGTAAGTGCAGGTATTATCTGGGTTCACTAACTCACCATCTATTTTCACTACGTTTTCCCGTGCCTTTATTAGGGCGGGGTCTTTCAACTGTTCTGTGGCAAAGTTTTCCCTGTGAACCTCAAGATCAGAAAACTCCACAGATGGTAGGTTTTCGTCTGAGGAGGTGGGCTCCTCTCCAGTTTCTTGAGTCTCCCCTGCCAATACTGATAAGGGAAATTCCGGAGAGTCCTCACCACTCTCAGGGGAGTTCTGGCTATCACATTCCTGGTACATAGGGGCACCAGTGAGGGGCTCAGGATCATCCCACAGTTCCCAGAACTTCGGAAAATCCCTTCCCACAATGGCGTCATGCGGTAACTGAGATACTAAGCCCACTGGATGAGAGAGGGTACCTTTGGGGGTCTCGAAACACACTGTAGTCACTGGATACTCTCGGGTGTCCCCATGCACACAAATAACAGCTACCTTGCTATTCCCAGAGACCTCTGTTTTAACTAACTCAGCCTTTATCAGGGTCACAAGGCTACCTGAATCCAGCAATACCACAACATTTCTACCATTAACACACATTTTGCATAAATGTTTCTCAGTTCCTCGAATGGCAGTGCATGCGACTGTCGAACACAGCGACTGGCGTCTGCCCGTCAGAAAGTCACACTGCATGGGTTCCTCCACAACCGGGCAATTGGCTGCAATATGTCCCGCTTGCCGGCAGCGGTAGCAAACGATCCTTCTTGCCGCCTCTTGAGCCGCTGATTTCCCAGGCTGTTCTCGCCAAACTTGGGGTAGAGCTCCCACCCTCTCACTCTCTCCACCCTCACCCCTTGGAATCCTCTTATCCGCCCCTGGGGATGGTCTGGTCTTAGGGTGGAAAGTCCGAGTGTCTCTGGAAGAGGCCGTCAGGTTCTCTGTAGCCAAGTATTTCTCCACACGATCCACAAGACCATCGGCCGTCTCTGGGTCTCCATGGCTTACCCACTTTTGGATGGCAGTAGGAAGAGCTCTCAAAAACCGATCCATTACAACACGTTCCACAATCTTTGGTGCGGACAAAGTCTCTGGCTGTAGCCACTTTCTGCTCAGGTGAATGAGATCATACATTTGAGACCTGGGGGGTTTTCCAAGCTGGAAAGTCCAGTTATGCACACGCTGAGCCCGGACAGCCTGGGTGACACCCAGCCTTGCCAATATTTCAGCTTTTAGCATCACATAGTCTTTTGCTTGGTTAGGCTCTAGGTCATAGTAAGCTTTCTGCGATTCACCAGTTAACAGAGGAGCCACCAGTCCAGCCCACTGCTCCTCAGGCCACTTTTCTCTTTCAGCGGTCCTTTCAAATGTGGTCAAAAATACCTCTGGATCATCCTCTCCAGTCATTTTTGTCAATAAACGACTCACCCCAAAGGACGCGGTATTAGTGGGACGGCTTTCCTCACTGGTCTGCGGACGTTGCTGCATTACTGCTTCCATCTGTTGTTGTAGTCTCTGCTCTTGCTTCTGCAACAGGTCTATGAAGCGGGCCTCAGATTGCTGCTGGGCTCGTTGCTGAGCCTCCAGACTCTGTTGCAAAGTTGCGTTTGTCTGCTGCTGGGCTGCAAGGCTCCTTTGCAAACCTGCATTTGTCTGCTGTTGATTGGCATTTGCTAGAGCCAGCTGCTTCAGTATCTCCTCCATGCTGGCTTAAAAAAAACTGCCACTGGTTCTCCACCAACTGTGAGGGGGGTTAGCTCGGCAGCGGGTGTGTGTGACCCCCGGGATGGGCTCCCCACACAAAACAGGCCCAGCAAACGGAGGTTGTGGTTTTCAAAATCAAAAAAAGGTGCGGTTTATTTTCTATTTACAGTGACAAAACACAGCAAAGCAAAAGAAACATAACCAAAATAAATCCTGGTCAAGTTGACCTCTGACTAAACATACAGGTTTCCTAACTAACAACTGGGATCAGCCTAGTGCTGTCCTAGTCCCTAAGTCCCTGGTTTAGTAAAAGTCCAAACAAATAGCCACACAGGCTTTGCCTCACCGCACAGGGATTCACTCTCCCTAGACAGTCCACACAGGTCTGGTTCCAGGCATGAGCTAACATCTAATGAAGCTGGGAGTTCTTATAGAGGCCTAAATGAGCTGACAAGGTTCAGCTGGTCTCCTCATCTCTGTCTGCACGACGCCCCACACTCTCCCTAGAGGTATGAGTCATCCATGAGCCCACTAGCCTTATACAACTCTCCACCTAGTTGTATAAGTCGGCGTAAAGCCTGAATCTGGGCGAAATATATCTACCCCCCTGGATGCAACCAGGTGACTTTACCTTCCTGCTGTCACAATATATATATATATATATATATATATATATATATATATATATATAACATATATACTCGAGTATAAGCCAAATTTTTCAGCACGTTTTTTTGTGCTGAAAATGCCCACTTCGGCTTATACTCGAGTCCCCTTTTTGCGCCTGATCTCCCAGACTTTGGGGACCCGGTACCCGCCGGCCCTAGGTCTCCTGGACTCCAAACTTGGCACACATATAGCCCCACTCTTCCCCTACAAGTGTGCAAAGTTTGTTGTCTGGGGAACCTGGGAGCAACGATTTTTCAAACCGGGCACCCCTTCCATAGACTCCCATGTTAAACGGTAATTTCTCCAGTAAATTTGGGGACCCGATACCCGTCGGCCGTAGGTCCTCTGGACCCGAAACCTGGCACAAATGTGGCCCCAGTACTCCTCTACAAGTGTGAAAAGTTTTCTGTCTGGGGGACCTATGGCCGTGGAGCACCGATTTTTCAAAGCCGGCACCCCTTCCATATACTCCCATGTTAAACGTAAGTCTAGTCATGGGCACAGTGAGGCATGGGCACAGTGAGGCATGGGCACAGTGAGGCATGGACACAGTGAGACATGGGCACAGTGAGGCATGGACACAGTGAGGCAAAATGAGGCACAGTGAGGTATGCAGATGGACACCCTAGGCTTATTCTCGAGTCAATAAGTTTTCCCATTTTTTTTGTGGTAAAATTAGGTGCCTCGGCTTATATTCGGGTCAGCTTATACTCGAGGTTATACGGTATATATGTATGTATATATATATATATATATAATATATATATTGTGAGGGGGTTAACTCGGTAGCGGGTGTGTGTGACCCCCTGGATGGGCTCCCCACACAAAAACAGGCCCAGCAGACGGAGGTTGTGGTTTTCAAGATCAAAAGGTGCGGTTTATTTCTCTATTTACAGTGACAAAAACACAGCAAAGCAAAAAGAAACATAAACAAAATAAATCCTGGTCAACTTGACCTCTGACTAAACATGCAGGTTTCCCTAACTAACAACTGGGATCAGCCTGGTGCTGTCCTAGTCCCTAAGTCCCTGGTTTAGTAAATGTCCAAACAAATAGCCACACAGGCTTTGTCTCACCGCACAGGGGCTCACTCTCCCTAGACAGTCCACACAGGTCTGGTTCCAGGCATGAGCAAACATCTAATGAAGCTGGGAGTTTTTATAGAGGCCTTAAACGAGCTGACAAGCTTCAGCTGGTCTCATCAACTCCCTGCCTGCACGACGCCCAGCACTCTCCCTAGAGGTATGAATCATCCATGAGCCCACTAGCCTCAGCTGGGCTTCATCAACTCTCTCCCTAGTTGTATAAGTCGGCATAAAGCCTGAATCTGGGAGAAATATACCTAACCCCCTGGATGCAACCAGGTGACTTTACCTTCCTGCTGTCACAATATATATATATATACACACAGTGGGGAGAACAAGTATTTGATACACTGCCAATTTTGCAGGTTTTCCTACTTACAAAGCATGTAGAGGTCTGTAATTTTTATCATAGGTAGTCTTCAACTGTGAGAGGCGGAATATAAAAATCTAGAAAATCACATTGTATGATTTTTAAATAATTTATTTGCATTTTATTGCATGACATAAGTATTCGATCACCTACCAACCAGTAAGAATTCCGGCTCTCACAGACCTGTTCTTTTTTCTTTAAGAAGCCCTCCAGTTCTCCACTCATTACCTGTATTAACTGCACCTGTTTGAACTCATTACCTGTATAATAGACACCTGTCCACATACTCAATGAGGCTGGGTTCACACTGATACGACACGACATTCATCCGACTTTCATCCTACTTTGCTCTGCGACATCAGTCCTACATTGATCCTACATTGGTCCGACATCCATCCGACATTCATGAACAGGATACTACTTTGATCCGACATTGTGCTAGTCTGACTTGTCCTTTGACCAATCAAAACAATCCCAGGGTGAGATAAATTCCTTTTACTGCTGCTGTAATCACATGTCGGATGTCAAATGTCGGATGGTTAGGACAAGGATCCTACTTTGATCCGACATTAATGATATTCAATGGGCTGAAGAAGGATCAAAGTCGGACAGAAGTAGTACAGGGAGCATTTTTAATGTCGGACCGACATGTGTCGGACCAGTTAAGACGGCTCTCATAGGGAAACATTGATTTTCACACGTCATGCGACATGAGCTCCTAATGTCGGAGCGTTTGTCGCCCCAGTGTGAACCAGGCCTCAAACAGACTCCAACCTCTCCACAATGGCCAAGACCAGAGAGCTGTGTAAGGACATCAGGGATAACATTTTAGATCTGCACAAGACTGGGATGGGCTACAGGACAATAGGCAAGCAGCTTGGTGAGAAGGCAACAACTGTTGGCGCAATTATTAGAAAATGGAAGAAGTTCAAGAAGACGGTCAATCTCCCTTGGTCTGGGGCTCCATGCAATATTTCACCTCGTGAGGCATCAGTGATCATGAGGAAGGTGAGGGATCAGCCCAAAACTACAGGGCAGGACCTGGTCAATGACCTAAAGAGAGCTGGAACCACAGTCTCAAAGAAAACCATTAGTAACACACTACGCCGTCATGGATTAAGATTCTGCAGCGCACGCAAGGCCCCCCTGCTCAAGCCAGCGCATGTCCAGGCCCGTCTGAAGTTTGCCAATTACCATCTGGATGATCCGGAGGAGGAATGGAAGAAGGTCATGTGGTCTGATGAGACAAAAATAGAGCTTTTTGGTCTAAACTCCACTTGCCGTGTTTGGAGGAAGAAGGATGAGTACAACCCCAAGAACACCATCCCAACCGTAAAGCATGGAGGTGGAAACTTCATTCTTTGGGAATGCTTTTCTGCAAAGGGGACAGGACCACTGCACCATATTGTGGGGAGGATGGGGCCATGTATCTTGGCCAACAACCTCCTTCCCTCAGTAAGAGCATTGAAGATGGGTCGTGGCTGGGTCTTCCAGCATGACAACGACCCGAAACACACACCCAGGGCAACTAAGGAGTGGCTCCGTAAGAAGCATCTCAAGGTCCTGGAGTGGCCTAGCCAGTCTCCAGACCTGAACCCAATAGAAAATCTTTGGAGGGAGCTGAAAGTCCGTATTGCCCAGTCACAGCCCTGAAACCTGAAGGATCTGGAGAAGCTCTGTATGGAGGAGTGGGCCAAAATCCCTGCTGCAGTGTCTGCAAACCTGGTCAAGAACTACAGGAAACGTAGAATCTCTGTAATTGCAAACAAAGGTTTCTGTACCAAATATTAAGTTCCGCTTTTCTGATGTATCAAATACTTATGTCAAGCAATAAAATACGAATGAATTACTTAAAAATCATGCAATCTGATTTTCTGGATTTTTGTTTTAGATTCCGTCTCTCACAGTTGAAGAGTACCTATGATAAAAATTACAGACCTCTACATGCTTTGTAAGTAGAAAAACCTGCAAAATCGGCAGTGTATCAAATACTTGTTCTCCCCACTGTATATAGATATATATATCAGAACACAGAATGAAAAACGCATGAAATTTTGCTTTTAATCATCACCTAATGGAGAAAATGATATGCACTTTAAACCACATACAATATAACACATAGAGGTGCTCTTTTATGCATCAGATTGTATGTGTTTTAAAGTGAATACAATTTTCTCTTTTAGATGATATATTAAAAGTTATATTTTATGCTATGTTCCCACCAACAGCTGGTGACATGACCTATGGCATTGGTCCTGCGGTCTCTACTAAAAGGCCTGTAGGAGGCATTGCCAGTCTGTTAACAGGTCTCACCTGTATACTGCTCCTTTGGCAGAGACCACGTGGCGCATGCCAAAGCATTGGCCATATGGCCAGCACCAGAAAGGTGAAGAATTCACAGAAGATAGATGTATCATATGTGTCTTTCGCTGTTCTTAGTACATCAAAGTGGGATAATGCTAATGAAGGAATGTGTAAGTAGCACAAGTCCTCCTTAATGTGCCAAAGAACTTTCACAATACAGTAGCAGCTGCAAAGGGATATTAATAGAAATATATGCATTTATGTAAGGTCGCTGCAGATCATATTCTGATGATGTCCTGGAATCTTAGCATTTATTAACACCGTTCCACTTACCTGCCTCCCCTCACCTTCTGCCTCTGCTACGTATGGAGCGCAATCAATCTTGCTGGAAGGCACCAGGGGGCGTCCTAATATGTAACAGATGTCACATTAGTTAAGCAAACCTGGAACTGGCAGTAGAAGTCTACAAATCTTCCCTCCGCAGAACGAATAAAAAAAAAAAAAAGTGCAGAGATACATGAAGCCGCGGCAGAGGGAGTGAACGCATCAATATTCCAAGGAGACGCCTGCTGTCTTTGTACTTTGGAAAACGCCGTCAGCTGTTTAATAACATCGAACACGTGTAAATTATTCCCTTTCCCTCCACCTAAGAGGCTGCAGAATGCTACCCAAACATTGGCGACATGTCTGGTTGGCGCCATGCACTTCTAGTCCTCCATGCTGAATTTACTTAAAGCTGAACTCCAGGCAAGCGACCTAACCTACCATTGAAATATATACTCATCGGCCACTTTATTAGGTACGCCTTGCTAGTACCTGGTTGGACCCCCTTTTGCCTTCAGAACTGCCTTAAAGCGGAGTTCCACCCAAATTTGGAACTTCCGCTTAATCCACTCCTCGCTCCATTACATGCCACACTTGGCATGTAATTTTTTTTTGGGGGGGGGGAGTGGGGGCTTCAGTAGGAGTGGGACTTCCTGTCCCACTTCCTCCTTCCGCCCTGGGGTCGTCTAGGCAATACGTCATATCGCCTTTTGGCGGCCCCTCCCTGTAGGCGATCACCTGGGACACGTGACAGGTCACAGGCGATCGCCTGTCCACTCGGAGAGCGCTGCGCCATTCGCGCATACGCAGTGAGTGCCCGGCCGTGAAGCCGAAAGGTGTCACGGCCGGGTGCCCACACTACGAATGGAGGCGCCGGCGGAGAAGGGGGGGAGAGGAGCGGAGCTCCGGGCGTCGCGTCGCTGGACAGTGGAACAGATAGGTGTATGTTTATTAAAAGCCAGCAGCTACACTTTTTGTAGCTGCTGACTTTTAATAAACATAAAAAAAGGCTGGAACTCCCCTTTAATTCTTCCTGGCATAGATTCAACAAGGTGTTGGAAATATTCCTCAGAGATTTTGGTCCATATTGATATGATCGCATCACGTACTTGCTGCAGATTTGTCGGCTGCACATCCATGATGCAAATCTCCCATTCCACCACATACCAAAGGTGCTCTATTGGATTGAGGTCTGATGACTGTGAAGGCCATTGGAGGACAGTGACCTCATTGTCCAGTGGTGAGATGATTGGAGCTTTGTGACATGGGGCATTATCCTGCTGGAAGGAGTCCTCAGAAGAAGGGTGCACTGTAGTCATAAAGGGATGGACATGGTCAGCAACAATACTAGGTAGGCCGCGGCGTTTAAACCATGTTAAATTGGTACTAAGGGGACCAAAATGTGCCAAGAAAAATATCCCCCACACCATTACGCCCCCACCACCACCAGCCTGAACCATTGATACAAGGCAGGATGGATCCATGCTTTCATGTTGTTTTTACCAAATTCTGACCCGACCATCTGAATGTCGCAGCTGAAATCGAGACACATCAGATCAGGCAACGTTTTTCCAATCTTTTATTGTCCAATTTTGGTGATCCTGTGCAAATTGTAGCCTCAGTTTCCTGTTCTTAGCTGACAGGAGAGACACCCGGTGTGGTCTTCTGCTGCTGTAGATCGGTGTTTCTCAACTTTTTTTCAGTCAAGGAACCCTTTAAAAATTATGAACAGTTTTAAGGCACCACATTCAAAAATGTAAAAACTATTATAACAGTTTTACTTAACCACTTAAGCCCCGGACCATTTGGTAGCTAAAGGACCAGAGGTGAATTCAGAATTTTGCACTGCGCTGCTTTAACTGTAAATTGTGCGGACATGCAATGTTGTACCCAAACAAAATTTGCGTCCTTTTCTTCCCACAAATAGAGCTTTCTTTTAATGGTATTTGATTGCCTCTGCGATTTTTATTTTTTGCGATATAAACGGAAAAAGACCGAAACTTTTGAAAAAAAATGATATTTTCTACTTTTTGTTATAAGAAAAATCGAATAAACTCAATTGTAGTCATACATTTAGGCCAAAATGTATTCAGCCACATGTTTTTAGTAAAAAAAATGTCAATAAGCGTATATTTATTGGTTTGCGCAAAAGTTATAGAGTTTACAAACTAGGGTACATTTTCTGAAATTTACACAGCTTTAAATTTATGACTGCCTATCTCATTTCTTGAGGTGCTAAAATGACAGGGCAGTACAAACCCCCCCCCCCCAAATGACCCCATTTTGGAAAGTAGAATTTCACCCCAAAATACATTTTGCTGCTTCTCCTGAGTACGGGGATACCACATGTGTGGGACTTTTTGGGAGCCTAGCCGCGTACGGGACCCCGGAAACCAAGCACCGCCTTCAGGATTTCTAGGCACAAATTTTTGATTTCACTCCTCACTACCTATCACAGTTTTGAAGGCCATAAAATGCCAAAATGGCACAAACCCCCCCCCCCCCCAAATGACCCCATTTTAGAAAGTAGACACCCCAAGGAAATTGCTGAGAGGCCTGTTGAGCCCATTGAATATATTTTTTTTTGTCCCAAGTGATTGAATAATGACAAAAAAAAATTACAAAAAGTTGTCACTAAATGATATATTGCTCACACATGCCATGGTTATATGTGGAATTACACCCCAAAATAAATTTTTCTGCTTCTCCTGAGTACGGGGATACCACATGTGTGGGACTTTTTAGGAGCCTAGCCGCGTACGGGACCCCGAAAACCAAGCACCGCCTTCAGGATTTCTAGGCACAAATTTTTGATTTCACTCCTCACTACCTATCACAGTTTCGAAGGCCATAAAATGCCAAAATAGCACAAAACCCCCCCAAATGACCCTATTTTGGAATATAGACACCCCAAGCTATTTGCTGAGAGGCATGGTGAGTATTTTACAGCTCTCATTTGTTTTTGAAAATGAAGAAAGAAAATATATATATATATATATATTTTTTTTTTTCAATTTTCAAAACTTTGTGACAAAAAGCGAGATCTGCAAAATACTCACAATACCTCTCAGCAAATAGCTTGGGGTGTCTACTTTCCAAAATGGGGTCATTTGGGGGGGTTTTGTGCCATCTGGGCATTCCATGGCCTCCGAAACTGTGATAGGCAGTGAGAAGTGAAATCAAAAATTTACACCCTTAGAAAGCCTGAAGACGGTGCTTGGTTTTTGGGGTCCCGTACGTGGCTAGGCTCCCAAAAAGTCTCACACATGTGGTATCCCCGTACTCAGGAGAAGCAACAGAATGTATTTTGGGGTGTAATTCCACATATGCCCATGGCATGTTTGAGCAATATATCATTTAGTGACAACTTTGTGCAAAAAAAAAAAAAAAATTGTCGTTTTTTCCGCAACTTGTGTCAACATATAAAATATTCCATGGACTCGACATGCCTCTCAGTATATAGCTTGGGGTGTCTACTTTCCAAAATGGGGTCATTTGGGGGGGTTTGAACTGTTCTGGCATTTTATACACAACATTAGGAAGCTTACATCCACTCTTCTAACCACTTGAAGACAAAGCCCTTTTTGACACTTTTTGTTTACATGAAAACATTTTTTTTTTTGCAAGAAAATTATGTTGAACCCCCAAACATTATATATATTTTTAAAGCAAAGGCCCTACAGATTAAAATGGTGGGTGTTGCATTTTTTTTTTCTACACAGTATTTGCGCAGCGATTTTTCAAACGCATTTTTTGGGTTAAAAAAAACACACTTTTTTTTATTTTAATGCACTAAAACACACTATATTGCCCAAATGTTTGATGAAATAAAAAAGATGATCTTAGGCCGAGTACATAGATACCAAACACGACATGCTTTAAAATTTCGCACAAACGCGCATTGGCGACAAACTACATACATTTTTAAAAGCCTTTAAAAGCCTTTACAGGTTACCCCAGTAGATTTACAGAGGAGGTCTACTGCTAAAATGACTGCCCTCGATCTGACCTTCGCGGTGATACCTCACATGCATGGTGCAATTGCTGTTTACATATGACGCCAGACAGATGCTTGCGTTCGCCATTGGGCAAGAGCAGGGCAGGACAGGGGTGCTTTTTTTTTTTTTCTTTTTTTTTTATTATTAATTTTGCTTTTTTATTTTATTTTTAAATTGTTCCTTCCAAGTATTTTTTTTTTTATCATTTTTATTGTTATCTCAGGGAATGTAAATATCCCCTATGATAGCAATAGGTAGTGACAGGTACTCTTTTTTTGAAAAAACTGGGGTCTTCTAGACCCTAGATTTTTCCTCTGCCCTCAAAGCATCTGACCACACCAAGATCGGTGTGATAAAATGCTTTCCCAATTTCCCAATGGCGCTTTTTATATCCGGGGGGGGGGGGGCATTCCCTCCCACTGCTTGTAAAAGCAGTCCAGAGGCTAATTAGCCGCTAGGATTGCTTTTACATGAAAGCCGGCCGCAGGCTGAAAAGAATGATACCAAGATGATACCTAAACCCGCAGGCATCATTCTGGTATAAACATTCAAAGTCCAGCAACATACCAGTACGTTGCTGGTCCTTGTTGGACATGTATTGTAATCTTTTTTTTTCATGCAGCCAGTTGGCTGAACGAAAAAAGAGATTGATCGGTGGGTATGCCCACCATTAGAATACCGCCCTTCATCCACCCACTTCCAATGATGGGCATACACGCACCATTTATATATGCCGAAGCATGGGGGCATCCTCCCGCAAAAAAGTTATGCCGCACACACATGGTCGGACTTTTCCACGGGCAAGCCTCCGTCGGAATTTCGACCGTATGTACGCGGCATTAGGAGCAAAATCGCTCCTCCGCCCCTGCTGCCCCAATGCTTCGGCATATTTGCTTTTTTTTTTTAACTGTGGTGGTGAAATCACCTCCTACAGCACTGGAGTCGCAGTGATCAGGCCTGTCTCTGCGAACGCTGCAGATTATGTGTGTTGTGTTTTGTAAGTGACAGTGATCGATCGATACTGCACTTGGGTGGCCTGGGCTGGACAGAGGGGCAAAACGCAGGTGCCAGCAGGTATCTGGGCTGATCCCGCTAACACTGCGTTTTTGGGAACCCTAAACTGCTGGGGACGCTAGTATAGATCTGATCAGATCAGATATTGATCTGTTCAGATACTATACCACTAAGGGGGGTGTATGCTTCACGCGTGGGTGTTAGCATTACCGGCACTAACCTGACGCTGCCTGGGGTGTGACTCAGACCCTCTCTGACGCTAAAACCTAATTGATATCACCCGCCGGGCGATCAGGGGGTTAAACCTTTATTGGGTTATATACGGCGGGTGCCCTGACACTATAAAAAGCAAACTAACTAACCAGCGTCACCCGTAACACTTATATGGTGATCACTGGTGAAAGGGTTAACTAGGGGCAATCAGGGGGTTAAAACCTTTATTAGATAATATTTGGGGGTACCTGACGCTATAAAAACCTGCGGCGAACCTAAAAAAAATTACCAGCTACCGATCTGCATCACCGACACTAAGACAGCGTTTAGAAAAACGATCGCTTAGCGACAGTGGTGATGGGGGTGAAAGGGTTACCTGGGGGGCGATCAAGGGGGTTAAACCTTTATTAGATAATATATTGGGGTACCTGACGCTATAAAAACATGCGGCGAACCTAAAAAAAAATCCTGCCAACCGATCTGCATCACCGACACTAAGACAGCGTTTAGAAAAACGATCGCTTAGCGACAGTGGTGATAGGGGGTGAAAGGGTTACCTGGGGGGCGATCAAGGGGGTTAAACCTTTATTAGATAATATATTGGGGTACCTGACGCTATAAAAACCTGCGACGAACCTAAAAAAAATTACCAGCTACCGATTTGCATCACCGACACTAAGACAGCGTTTAGAAAAACGATCGCTTAGTGACAGTGGTGATAGGGGGTGAAAGGGTTACCTGGGGGGCGATCAAGGGGGTTAAACCTTTATTAGATAATATATTGGGGTACCTGACGCTATAAAAACATGCGGCGAACCTAAAAAAAATTACTGGCTGCCGATCGGCATCACTGACGCTAAGACAGCGATCAGAAAAATGATCGCTTAGCGACAGTGGTGATAGGGGGTGAAAGGGTTATCTGGGGGGTGATCAGGGGGTTAAACCTTTATTAGGGGGGGTTAGGGGGCTACACTGGACCTAAGACTAAACTTTGGTGACACTTTTACAGTCACAAATGTCACTGATTGCAGTGATCACTAAATAAATGGTCACTGCAATCAGTGACACTGTGACTGGGGGCTGGGGGGCGATTTATGTCCCTATGTGTCCTGGTGTCAGTGTAGTGTTGTGTGCACTGACCTGATGTCTTCTCTTGTACGGCGCTCGGTATATGTGAGCGCCGCAACAGAGATGACATCACTTCCTCCTGCTTCCTCTGTCTGACACAGACAGAGGGGGCATTTCCATTCGCCAGGAGCGATCGCGAGGGGGTAGCCGGAAACGAATGGCTGCCCCCTCATCCCGGAATGCTTCCGGACACTTAGCCACCGCTCACTGTATAGGAGGGGGGGTCCGATTGCACCCCCCAACTATACAAAGGCAATCACGTATGCTCTACGTGATTGTGCCTGTCGGTGCCATTCTGCCGACGTATATATACAGTGAGCGGTCGTTAAGTGGTTAATGCAGTGACGTCTAAACAAAGTTGGACCCTCATCGTTAGAGGTGATTTATTCTTCCAAAGCAAATACACTTTTGCAAACTGGTACTGACTAGTATTCCAGTATTTCTCTTCTCCCTCAGTTTTTCTCCATCACTCGGCTAATGTGACCCCAAAGCTGATGGAGAGAGGGATACAAGGATGCTGTGCAGTCGACCAACATCCTCCATATCAACTGATGATGCCATTTGCCAACGACAAAGCAAGGTCCATAAAGACATAGATGAGCGAGTTTGGGGTGGAGGAACTTGACTGGCGTGCACAGAGTCCTGACCTCAACCCGATAGAACACCTTTGGGATGAATTAGAGCGGAGACTTTGAGCCAGGCCTTCTCATCCAACATCAGTGCCTGACCTCACAAATGCGCTTCTGGGAAAATGGTCAAACATTCCCATAGACACACTCCTAAACCTTGTGGACAGCCTTCCCAGAAGAGTTGAAGCGGTTATAGCTGCAAAGGGTGGACCAACTTAATATTGAACCCTACGGACTAAGACTGGGATGCCATTAAAGTCCATGTGTGTAAAGGCAGGCGTCCCAATACTTTTGGTAATAGTGTATATTGCAGTATACCACAATGCACATTAATACACTACCATGTGTTGTGGTGTGCTGTGTTGCCAGAAATGGCGCATGTCCTCTTTTTGAGCATTTTGGTGTGTTGCCAGGTCATAATATGGGCTACTTGAACTCATCACACGTTAAAGGATCAGTAAAGGAAAAAAAAAATACCTCCCACTGTGCAGCTCGTTTTGCACAGAGTGGCCCCGATCCTGGTCTTCTGGGGTCCCTCGGCGGCTGTCTTGGCTCCTCCCCGCAAGGACTCCACACCTTCATGCGAGCGAGCGAGCGAGCATGTTGTGGAGTTATTGCAGGCGCGCTCCCGTGATAGCCGCTGACTGTATCACTCGGCCCCGCCCCCCGGCGCGCCGCGTCATTGGATGTGATTGACAGCAGCGCCAGCCAATGGCTGCGCTGCTTTCAATCCATCCAGTGTAGCCAATCGACGGCCAGGCTGAGAACCGAAGAGGATGACGGGAACGAGCGTGGGACTTTCGAGGGATAAGGTAAGTAAAACGGGGGTTTGGGGGGGGGGGAGTGGTATTGTCGGATGTTTTTTCACCTTAATGCATAGGATGCATTAAGGTGAAAAAACATTTACCTTTACAACCCCTTTAATACGTAAAAAAAAAAAAAAAATCCTGAGCAAGCCTTCAGAACTTATTTAGGACTGGAAATTTTAAATCTTGAATAAGTCCAATAATGTCCGGTTCTCTTTAAATAAGCCCGCTCCTCCTGCCCGCTCCTGATTCCTGAATTTAATCACGTCTCGCTTTCCCTTTGGTTTCAGAGACGTACACATGTAAAATATTTTTTATGGGGCGTCTTTAATATGTCTGCCATTGTGAATGTTGTAAGAGGCGACTCATAACTCAGCCTGACTGATTGTAATGTTGCCACCAGATTCATATACTTTATCCTGCTTCTAATTTGTGGCTTTCCTCTGCATCTTTTTATTCAAAATCATATTTTATTAGGTTCTGGTGTTTTGTGATGCAGAATGTGAATAATGATCGAAGACAAGAGGAGGGATGGGGGATACGATCGTAAAGCTGTGTTAAAAAAGAAAAAAAAAAGAACAGAACTTTTTGTAGATTGCTGGAAAACATTAAGAGTTGACCCATCTCAAGAAATTGCTTTTCTAAATGATATATTGGACAATGTCAATTAAATCTTTTTTTTTTTTTTCTTCAATACATTTTTATTACATTTTTCCATTGAACAAACAGAGTATACTAAATCTGTGTTGATTTTATAGTATATAGGATACAGAAGTGTTAATAAAGGTAGCTCTTGCATTGTCCATTCTCAAAACGCTTGGTAAACATCAAATCTGAATGTACAGGGTGTGTGAAACCGACTCATGATAAGATTCCTTGTTTATTCCCAGGTATTCATTACCTGTCACAGAGATCACAATACCCCCGGACAATGCTTTTTTTTTTTTCTGCAGAGCCACCTTTTGTTTAAGCGTCATCCAGGGTCACCATCTACCTGGGCACAGTCCTGTAAATCCTGGTTCCTATGCACTTTTTGGCTGTGCTTACAAATGTAGGTTCTCACCTTGTGACTTACTACAAGGTTACAATGTTGCAATCTGATTACTGAGGGAGAGGAGACTGAGGAAATGGTTCCACCTCCCTGCAGCAGACTGGTGACATCATCTCAAAGAGAAAACAAATGCTCCTGCGCTCGAGAGGTTGCTGTGGGTGAACTCGAGAAGTGGGAGGAGGATTCTTCACACACCACACCACTGCATCGGCCGTGCTGCCACTCTCAACAGGTCAGGGAGAACCCAGGAGAAATTCTAGAAAACAAGGACAGAGGCTGCCCCAGCCTTGCGCATTACCTTTGCAACAAAATATATTTTTATTGAATAAAATATTATACTCACAAACGAGCGAGAAAATCAAGCAAGAAATTTAAAACGTCCATCAGTAACATTGTCCAACATGGTCTGCTGGCTGGTAAACTTGAGTGGGATGAGAGAAGTCAAAGGTAACTGACACGTTTCAAGGGTGACCCCTCTTTCTCAGGCTCTGAGGAAGAGGGATCATCCTCGAAAAACGTCAGTAACCTTGGACTACTCTCATTCCACTCAAGTTTACCGGCCAGCAGACCTTGTTGGACGATGTTACTGATGAACTTTTTAAATTTCTCGCTTGACTTTATCGCTTGTTTGTGTATCTTTTGTTGCAAAGATAATGCGCAAGGCTGGTGCGCTCTCTGTCCTTGTTTTCTGGTGACATCATCTCAGCCTAGGCTGTAGCCAGTGCCGGTGTTGTGACGAGAAATGCCCCCCGTCGAATAATGCCCGCCCGGAACTGCGCAGGCGCAGCGTAGTACGGAACCGCCGAAAGTGTCCGAACATCGTAATTTAGGATCAACTGTACACTGCGCCTGCGCACAATAGCCGACATTATGCCACACACTCCCGATGCTCGTGCAAGTCTGCAAGGGGCGGACTTGTTCATGATGGGCGCGTGTGAGGGGCGGATGGCAACAGAAGGGGGCGTATTTTGTAATGATAGGCAGTGCTGTTAAGATGGGGGCGGAATTTGTTACGAAACTCAAACACATCTCCTTAACAAATATATCTCTGCTATTCTTCCTACACGTCTTGCCCTTAACACGTGTAGGAAGAATAGCAGAGATATATTTGTTTAGGAGATGTGTTTGAGTTTCGTGACAAATTTTGCCCCCATCTTAACAGCACTGCCCATCATTACAAAATATGCCCCCTTCTGTTGCTATCCGCCCCTCACACGCGCCCATCATGAACAAGTCCGCCCCTTGCAGACTTGCACGAGCATCGGGAGCGTATTCCAATGTTCGGCGGCTCCGTACTACGCAAGCGCAGTACAGGGAGAGCATTATTCGACAGGGGGCATTTCTCGTCGGAACATCGGGACAAGGTCATCCAACGCCCAGGGCAAAGATGCCAAACTGCCCCCCTCCCCCCCGTTCATGAAGTGCTAGCTTGGGGGATCCAACGCCCAGCAGTCGCTCACTTGTCAAAATCAATGCTGCTGCTACACTACTCAGCGTTGTCACAGAAGGAAGGTTCTCCCATCCCTACAGTAAACCATTGCACCCAGGGCAGACGCCCTTCTTGCCCATCTCTTGTCCATGATCCCACGGTCCCGATTGTAGCTCATGAATAGCGGATGTGTACAAGGGATAGCGCTGGACTGATAGAAGCGAGGTATTGGACTGGTGAATATAAATCTAGTGAGACCTGTTATAAAGATATATCTGTGTAATCACAAGCAATCCTTCTGTGCTCCCTGAATATTGTTGTTGGATACTGTTAGATGCTCTTATAAGAGAAGGTGCAGTATGGATGGACCTCATTCTGGTCCCGGGCTGCTTCCTCTTTGATAGTCTCAGCAGATGACTAACACTGGAGTGGATATTGAGGAATGCCCAGTACAAAAGTTCATGACACTCAGGGGTATAATCAAAATATTTTTTGATAAAAAGCATCAGGTGAAGCCAACGTGTTTCAGGGGAATGCCTCCACCCTTCCTCAGGGCTGAAATAGTACATGTGATCAAACTCATGGTGAGATCTATTTAAAGAGGAACTGCAGTCTGCTCACATAATTTGTAATTAAAACATCTTTGCCATTCTGAAGCTTCCCTCCAACCACTTTGCATATTATTATATATATATACTGTGATTCTGTACGTGCCAAATATGCTGCAGAAACCTCCCTCCATTAGGTCTGGCTGCATCCAATTTAACTGTGGGCAGCTGAAGCTGCTGCCTGTTCACTTCCTAGATTTACACAGAAACACACAGAGGCACACCTCCAGCTCTGCAGCCCCGCAGCTTTCATTGGCCCTCTTATGACTCATCCCCCTTCCATCCTGGCAAACTGTCACGAGAGTGAAAGAGAGAGCTGTGCATGATGTCATAATCCTAGGCTTTTTAGCAGACAAGAAACAGGAAGTGGGCTGTATAATAGGATTTTTATAACAGCTTACCTGTAAAATCCTTTTCTTGGAGTACATCACGGGACACAGAGCGACATAGTCATTACTAATGGGTTATATAGATACCGTCAGGTGCTGGCACTGGCAACTTCCAAAACCGGAAGTACCCTCCCCTATATAAGCCCCTCCCATCCGGGAGCACCTCAGTTTTGTAGCAAAGCAATAAGTGTCCCCAAAGAGGGGCGGGAGCTCTGTGTCCCGTGATGTACTCCAAGAAAAGGATTTTACAAGTAAGCTGTTATAAAAATCCTATTTTCTTTCTCGTACATCACGGGACACAGAGCGACATAGTCATTACTAATGGGATGTCCTAAAGCAATGCCCAATGAGGGGGGGGATACACCATATATAAGCTGAGCGCTATCAGACATGAGGATCTTTTGCGGCCTGCAACACACTGCGCCCAAAGGCGACATCCTCCTGACTTCTAACGTCCACCTGGTAGAACCTAGTAAATGTGTGTACTGAAGACCATGTTGCGGCCTTACAGATTTGAGCCAGGGAGGCCTGGTGATGCACTGCCCATGAAGTTCCAACTGCTCTCGTGGAGTGCGCTCTAACTTTGAACGGAGGCGGTCTCCTTCTCAAGCCATAGGCTTGTATTATGACCTGTCGAATCCACTTGGCTAAAGTAGATTTTGACACTGCCTGACCCTTTCTGGGGCCTTCCGGCAGAATAACCAAAGTATCCGTTCTGCGAATCTGAGCAGTGGCCTTTAGATAAGCTTTAACTGCTCTTACTACATCCAAAGAATGCAATAACTTTTCCTCTACCGAAGTAGGTTTGGGGAAAAAAGAAGGAAGAACCACATCTTGGTTCAAATGAAACCTCGATACCACCCTAGGAAGAAAGGCTGGATGAGGACGTAATACTACTCTATCCTTATGGATAACCAGATATGGCTCCTTACAGGACATAGCTGCTAATTCCGACACTCTTTTAGCCGAACAAATGGCTACTAGAAAAATCAATTTCCTGGTGAGAAGCACCAAAGAAATATGCTGTAATGGTTCAAATGGTTGTTTCTGTAGAACCGACAGAACCAAGTTTAGATCCCATGGACATATGGGAATATTAACCGGAGGACTAATACGCATCACTCCTTGTATAAAGGCTTTGACTAGTGAATGCGAAGCCAAGGGCCTTTGAAAAAATATTGACAAGGCCGAAATCTGACCCTTGATAGTACTCAAGGCAAGCTTCCTATCTACAGCCCATTGTAGGAAGTCCAGAATCCTACCTATTACGTACTTATGTGGATGCCATTTCTTGGCCTCACACCACGCGATGTACGCCTTCCAGATTCTATATTAGATCTGCCTGGATACCGGCTTCCTGGCATTGATCATGGTAGATACCACAGGATTAGAGAGCCCTCTCTTTTTTAGAATGTGGGCTTCCATAGCCAGGTCGTCAAACCTAGGGCTGGTAAGGAAGGGTGGTATATCGGTCCTTGCGAAAGCAGGTCCGGACGACGTGGGAGAGTCCAAGGACTCCCCACTGAAATTTTACAATCTCCGCGTACCACGCTCTTCGGGGCCACGCTGGAGCCACCGGAATCACTGGTTTCTTTTCTACCCTGATTCTGCGGAGTAATCGAGGTAACCATTGTGGCGGTGTGAATGCATATATCAGCTTGAACTGATCCCAAGGGAACACTAGGGCATCCGAGCCGCAAGCTAGGGGATCCCTTGTCCGAGAGACAAACCTGTCCCCCTTTGCGTTGAATCTGGATGCTAGAAGATCTACATCCGATGTTCCCCACCGCTGACATATTGTCCAGAAAACCTCGGGGTGAAGGGACCCTTCCTCTGGGCCTAATTGCTGGCGACTTAGAAAGTCCGCCTTCCAATTCTCCACTCCTGGAATGAATACCGCAGATATGGCTGGGACATATTTTTCTGCCCATTTCAGGATGTAATTTACTTCCCTCTGGGCTGCACGACTCCTGGTGCCCCCCTGATGATTGATATATGCCACTGCTGTGGCATTGTCTGATTGAATTCTGACAGGGGACCCTTGGAGTTTGGATGTCCATGCTACTAGGGCATACCGGGCTGCTCGTATCTCTAAGAGATTGATGGGCAGGGCCTTTTCTGCATCCGACCATCTGCCCTGGAGAGACTATTGCTCCAGTACTGCTCCCCAGCCTATAAGGCTGGCGTCTGTAGTGACCACCTTCCAAGAAATCAGACTGAAGGATTTCCCTTTTTCCAGATTCTGGGGAACCAACCACTAACGGAGGCTCTTGCGAACGGAAGGGGACAAGGACATTGTAAGTCTAGGGCCTGAACTTTTTTGTTCCAGGCTGACAGTATGGCCCCCTGCAAATTCCTTGAATGGAATTGACCGTAGGGTACTGCTTCGAATGATGCCACCATTTTTCCCAGCAGCCTTATGCACAGGCGTATGGACGGCTGTCTTTTTTGTACCCACTAAGTGGATCAAATCTTTCAAAGACAACACCTTTCCTCGAGGCAAGAATATTTTTCTCTGGCCTGAATCCAACCTTAGCCCCAAGTATTCCAGACTTTTGACTGGTTTTTAGGGCTGACTTTTCTCGGTTGATAATCCAACCGTGAGATTCCAGATACTTGATTGTCTTGTGAACGACCACTTCTAGTTTTTTCACTGAGTGGTCTATCAGCAACAAGTCATCTAGATATGCCATTATCATTACACCTTGTGTTCTTAGATTGGCCAATAAAGGGCCAGAATTTTTGTAAACACTCGTGGTGCTGTGGCCAAACCGAAGGGTAAGGCTCTGAACTGAAAATGGCGCCCTTCTACTGCAAAGCGTAGAAATTTTTGGTAGACTGGAAAGATGGGAATGTGCAGATAAGCATCTTTGATGTCGATCGCGGCTAACCAATCCTCCCCTTGTAGGGCAGTGGCCACCGATCGGATCGACTTCATCGGAAAGTCCTGATATACAGGAATTTGTATAGCCCTTTTAGAATTAATATGGGCCTCCCGTCCGCGTTTGCTTCGGGACTGTAGAGAGGTTTGAGTAAAACCCGAACCCTCATTCTTCCAGGGGAACCTCCATAATTACTCCTTGGAGCAATAGTTGTTCTAGTGCCAACAGGAGGGACTCTCTCTTCCGGGGATCCCTTGGCACGTTTGACCTCAAAAATGGGAAGGAGGAGAGTCTCTTAACTCCAATCTGTATCCCCAACATACTGCGGAGAGCACCTATCTGTCTTGATCGCGTCCCGCCAGGTCTCTTGTGAACAACTGGAGTCCTCCCCCCACCCGACTGAGTGGGGGCAACCCTTCAATGAATTTAACTTTGGGGGAGGTTTTGTACCTCCCCTGACCCAGGGTTTCTCATCACCCTGCTATTGTCCCTGTTTTTTTACCCCCGGGAATTGACCGAGGAGGCCGTCGGAACTGTTACACAGCCGATGCCCCAGGGACTGGAGAAGCAGGCCTCTTAAAGAGGGACCTCTAACTCTGTTTTTAACCGGCAAGAGCGTATTTTTACCGCTGGAAATTTTCTGGATATATTTGTCCAGGTTTTCCCTGAATAAGCGTTCACCATGAAATGGGACGCTAACCAGCCATTCCTTACAGGGAGCTTCAGCAGACCAGTTTTTGAGCCATAGAAGCCTACGCATATGTACTCTAGACAGCGTAAGGCGGGAGGCCTGATGGACTGAATCCTTTATGGCGTCAACCGCAAAGCCTAAGGCTCTAGGTAGATCAGCTAGGGCAAGGCCTGCTGATCTGTCAAGTCCCTCAAGACCTGTTTTAACTGATCCTTCACTGCTTAGCAGACCCCAATAGCTGCTACTGCTGGTTGTGTCACCAAGCTTGCTGTAGAAAGAAGCAGACTTTCATAAGGACTCCAATCTTTTATCTATTGGGTTCTTGAACATTTGGACATTATCCACTGGACATGTCAGTGATTTATACATACAAGAGATGGCTGCGTCCACTGTAGGGACCTTCCATTTTTTTTTTTTTGATGAACTTATCCTCCATGGGATAGACCACCGGAAATCTCTTGGGGGAATAATATTTTCTCAGGACGTTCCCAATCCTGGTAAATAAGCCCTTTCAGTAAAAGGGTGAAGTGGAAAAGAACAGACAGTCTGGGGGCTTCTAGCGACCCCAACGAGGATACAGTAGTGGTTGATGGTTCCGCAAGGTGCATTTTTAATGCCGATCGGACCATGTTAGTCAGAGACTGAACCCATAATCTTTCAGCTTGAGCTGCTGAGAAAGGTTCCTCCACTGTTGATTCCTCTATAACAGAATCAACCTCATCCTGATCCCCTTCAGGCAGGTCGATCCCTGTATGGGACTGTTGCTCTGCTAACAGGCACTCTGAAGGAGGAGACGGAGATCGGCGTGCTTTCCCTGACAGGGAGGCAGCGATCAATGTTGACAATCTCTCTCTAATCCTCCCAGAGCTGAGGAAAAAACCTCCTCTGTTACATACACAGGAGCAGGTGACTGAGGACAGCCACAGTACCAAGTACCCCTGCGGGGTCTCTATGGTCACTTACCTCTGAACTTCAGGGGAGACTGGTGCAGCAGAAGCATGCCCACCTCAGAGCCCGATGAGACCCCCTTCGCTTCCTGGAAGATTCAGTTCCGGAGCTTCTGGACGGCATATTCTTAAGCCTAAAGCTGAGGTATTCCAGCCGTAATACACCACTTTTACTGAGAATAGTCTAGCACAATTGCTGCTATATCACAGTTGGTGTCTACTAAAGTGCCTTTCTAGGGGATGCCTGCATCAACCGCCTCTGTGTGCCTTTATCTGTTGCTAGCTCTGTCTGTGCATTCAATAGCCAGCTATAATGTGCTTTAAAACACGCTGGACGCCCGCACATGCGCAGTAGTGCCGCAGCGCACACCTGAGCATCATCCACCCGCTCCGCCCCTTTTTTCAGATCGCCTCTATGAATAGAGGCGCGTGCACGCGCACGCGCGCGGGCACGTGCGCCTTCGGCGCCCTTCTTTAAAAACAATAAGGAGCTAGACGGGAGCCAGGGCCCCTTTTGCCGCAGGGCCCGGGGATGGATGAGCGCAGCAACAGGGCAGAGGAGACAGCTTCCCAGCAGAGAACATACCAACTGCCTGGATTTGATTCTGGAAGAAAAAAATCCACATTACAAGAAAAAGAACCATAGCGGCCTCTAGTGTCTAACACAGGTACCGCGGTCTTACATTATTTTATTTTTTTTTTTTTCTTGCCTACTATTAAAATTTTTACATTTTCTCAGTAGTAACAGGCATACACAGAATATTAGCAGGAATACCTTAGGTAACAGGCAGAAAGACAAAATAGGCTTGGGGGTCCCTCAATAGAACCAAGTTCCTGAGGGCCCCCACTTACCTTTTCCTCGCCGCAGGACTTTGTGTGGTCCACAGAAGCCCAAACTTCACCTATCACGGCAGGCATTGTAATCAAACCTTCAGGGACCGGGTTCCCAAGGATTCCACTCCCCTGGACCTGTATAGCACCTTGCACAGAAAACATCTTGGTCGTGGGTATGACCAGAGCTCTGGATCCCAGGGTCCAGCTCTCCTAAGAGAAGCATTACAGGCAAAACCTTGCTCTTCTCTGCAAGGCCCGGGTACCGATCGTTTAGCTATGAAGCTTTTTTGGTCGGATCCGGAATAGCTTACTGAGGCCCAAAAGAACCTGTACGCAAGCTCAGTGAAAAACACATGTTTCTTCTTGGCCAACACCTTAGACACTGGCAAAAAACTGAGGTGCTCCCGGATGGGAGGGGCTTATATAGGGGAGGGTACTTCCGGTTTTGGAAGTTGCCAGTGCCAGCACCTGACGGTATCTATATAACCCATTAGTAATGACTATGTCGCTCTGTGTCCCGTGATGTACGAGAAATAAAAGGTATTTACTGGCAGAAAAAAAAATGTTTTACTATCCAAAGTTAAAACAACAAGGGCAGAAGATTTAATAGATGGAAAGTTGAAAAAATGACTGAAGGTCCTCTTTAAGCGACCTGTAAAGAGGCTTAAGCAATACTGTCAAAGTAGATCATATAAAGAGGATCACATAAAGCAAGTAGTGCTTTGTGATCTGCTTTGACAATCCTGCTTAAGCCTCATTACAGATCCTCTAACTCAGTCGTTCTCAACCTTTCTATTGCCGTGACCCCTTGATAAAATTTCCCAAGTTGTGTGGACCACTAATAGTAGAATTTTCATAGCGTGGGTTGTCAGCACCCAAGGCAAGGCAAGTAATTTGGGGCCCTAGTCTACGGACATTTAGGGCTCCCTGAGTCCCTTCCACTCGTACAGTATTAAAACCCCTTATGGTACATTTTAGGATGTAGCACTCTTTCTCTTTGTTCTCTTTTCTTTCCCTTTTATCTCTCGCTATCCTAATTTCTTGGTTTTTCCCCCTATCCCTCTCTCTAGCCGTCTTTCCTGTTCTTTCTCAATTTTTTTTTCTCTCCCTTTTTTCTTTGTTCCTCCCCCTCTTTTCCTCTCCCTTCCATGTATTCTCTATTTCTATTCCTTCTCTTACTCCTTGGGGGGGGGGGGGGGGTTCTGATTAGCCAACTTAGGTGCTCTTGATCAAGATCATCTGCTGATCTGAGAATTGTAGTGGGGACCTTAAATGACACTCTGTGTCTCCAGCTCTGTGGTGTCTCGCAGCAGTGACACCTATGCCACAATCAGAAGATAGGGTCTCCTCCAGCCCTTCCCACTTCACATTTCTCACCAGTCAGCTTACTTCTAGTCTCTGCTCCACAGCCAAGCCGTGAACTGAGTGGGTGGCCACAGGCTCCAGGGACAGCCCTGCTGGGCGGCTGCGAAAAGGCTGGAAGAGTGCTGCGGGATTCAGGAACAGCCCAGGATTCGGTGACCCCTGGCAAATCATCATTTGACCCCCAGGTTGAGAACCACTGCTCTAACTGTATCTCACCATGAGTTTCATCACATTTAATACTTCAGCCCTGAGGAAGGGGGAGGCATTTGACCCAAAACGGCTTGGCTTCACCTGATGCTTTTTTTTTTATCAATAAACAGTTTGATTAGACCCCTGAGTATCATTTTGTACTGGGTGCTCCTCAATATCCAATCCAGTAATCCAGTGCAGCTTTTAAATGATAAAAAGTGGAGCTTTTTGAAAAAAAGGAAAAAATTATACTGCTTATATATATATATATATTGTTAAACGTCAAGATTGTTATCATCCAGTTACTGTGCGTTGTTTTTTTTTTGCTCTTTTCTCGCTGCTTTTCTTTTCTGGCAGCAGGGCTTAGTTTGTCTTCAGAGTTCAATTGTTTAAAGTGGTTGTAAACCTCAGACATGAAATATGAACAAAGCATATCCCTCTATAACAGTGGTCTCCAAATTGCGGCCTGGGGGCCAGATGCGGCCCTTAGCTTGCTTTTATCCAGCCCTTGGGGCACTATTTCATCCACTGATACCAGCACTGGGGCATAATCCCCCCCCCCCACTGAGACCAGTGAGGGGGCACAATTCCTCCCCTATGACCCCAATGATGGGGCACAATTCCTCCCAATGATACCAACAATTAGGCCCAATGACACCAATGATGGGGCACAATTCATCCCACTGACACCAAACATGGGGCATTGTTTTTTCCCTCTAAAGTTGGGACTTTTTCTACTCCCAATGGCCAGAGTGCGGCCTCCCTAAAGTCTAAAGGACAGTAAACTGGCCCCTTGTTTAGAAAGTTTGGAGACCCTTGCTCTATAGTGTGTACTTGTCTCAATCCAGAGCACTAAGTGTCATTTTTGTCGGCTGCTTCATTCCTCTGCTTTTTCTGACACTAAGAGAAAAAAGGTGACAGGGGAGGGAGCTTTGGCACATAGTCTGTGATTTACAGTCTCAGCTCTGTTCCTTCTGTACTAAGGGGGAGTGTGTCCCTTCCCTCCAATCATCTCTCAGAGCTCTCCTCAGTGAACTCTACAGAGTGTAATTTCAGCTGTCTTCCCATGTTTTCTGACAGCTCAGACAAGCTTTATAAATTCTGGACTTTGAACAGCTGTAAAGAAGAGAAAACTGCAGATAAACAGGCATAACTGTGTATCACTTCACTGGGTATAAGTAAGGGTTTACAACCACTTTAACATAAACCATAGTCACAGGATGACTCTTGTGCTCCTTTCGAACAATATTTTTCATAGAACTTTTACCGCCAATCAGCAGACCTTTTCCAGCATACTAAAAGCTGCCTGTAACTAATGCAGCAACATTTTGTTTTCCATTTGGCACAATTGACTTTTTTTTCTAACCAGTGCTTAGCAAGTCCTTGATGTTCATGTGCCTTCCAAGCCAGAATTGGTAACAGATCACTGCCCTCCAAATCTTTAAGGGGCCATTCTCATTAGGGCATTGTGACAACATTTACTGAAAAGCCTGGAGACAACATGCCTTGCCACAGTGCATTGCTTTATGAGCATTGCTTTGCATTATGAATGACACCCAAACGTATTGTACAGTAGAGCTCAACCTGCAGCTTAGTAAGATGCATACGCTATGCGTTTAGGAGAAGTTCCCCACTGACAGCTGAATGTAAAGTAAAGCATGCCGGCAATTAAAAATGATGAAAAAAAAAACAGCATGGGGTCGTCCCCCCAATGCATATCAGGCCCTTAGTGTCTGGTATGGATTTTAACCACATCAGCCCCGGAAGAATTTACCCCCTTCCTGACCAGAGCACTTTTTGGGATTCAGCACTGCGCCGCTTTAACTGAAAATTGCTCGGCCGTTGCGACATGGTACCCAAACAAAATTAACATCCTTTTTTTCCCACAAATAGAGCTTTATTTTGGTGGTATTTGATCACTTCTGCGGTTTTAAGTTTTTGCGCTATGAACAAAAAAAAGCGACCATTTTGAAAAAAAAACAATATTTTTTTACATTTTGCTATAATAAATATCCCCATAAAATATATAAAAAAATGAATTTCTTTCTCAGTTTAGGCCGATACGTATTCTTCTACATATTTTTGGTAAAAAAAATAGCAAAAAGCGTATATTGATTAGTTTGCAAAATAGGGGATAGTTTTATGGCATTTTTATTAATAATTTTTTTTTTTTTACTAGTAATGGCGGCGATCTACGATTTTTATCGTGACTGCGACATTGCACCGGACACTTTTGACACCATTTTGGGACCATTGTCATTTATAGAGCGATCAGTATTATAAAAATGCACTGATTACTGTGTAAATGACACTGGCAGGGAAGGGGTTAACCACTAGGGGGCTAGGAAGGGGTTAAGTTTGTCCTAGACTCAGTGATTCTAACTGTGGGGGGGGGGCTGGGCTACGAGTGACACGACCCTGATCACTTCTCCCGATGACAGGTAGCAGTAGATCAGTGTCCTGTCACAAGTCAGAATGGGTACACAGGCATCTCCCTGTTCTGCAGCTCCGTGACACGATCGTGGGACACCGGGGGACATCGGGCCCCGCGGGCACGGTCTCGGAGCTTGCGGCGGGTGCGCTCGCTGGGTTTTTTAAAGCAACGTACAGGTACGTTGCTTTGCCCAACAAAGCCATTCTGCCGACGTATATGTTCGTTAGGCGGTCGGCAAGTGGTTAAGGGGTACCCCATGCTAAGAAAAAAAAACGGCTTGGGGTCCTCCCAAAATCCATACCAGACCCTTATCCAAGCATACAGCCTGGCAGGTCAGGAAAGGGAATGGGACGAGTGAGCACCCCCTCCCCTCCTCCTGAACCATACCAGACCACATGCCCTCAACATGGGGGGGGGGGGCTCTGCCTCTACCTGCCCTTCCTACTCATTGGGAGGTATAAGCAATTGGCAGTTTGATGTTGTTGAAGTATTGCCCAATGAGCAGGCAGGTGACACCGAGAGATGATACAGAGACCCAAGAAGAGTGGATCCATTCTCCTGACTGTACTATCTGGATCACAGACCTGGACAAACACAATTACCAATCCTTTAGCAGGTAAAGACCTTCCCATATAGGTTTTCAACTATGTATTCAGCTGTTTGCCTTAACTAGTTTTCTAACTCAGGACTGCCAGGTTTATTAGGCACCAGCGTCACACATTCCTAATCCAAAACTGCAATTGGCAATTTCCTACCACGCTTTTATTTTCGTCTAAAGTGACAAGCGAGATGAAAACAGAGTGAAAATAATTAATCGGCTATGTAAATATCAGGATTTCTCAAGCGTTCGACGCCGTATGTTACTCTTCTGATTGCAGTCACTCATCATTGGCACGGGGATGGGCACGGCACCAGATTCCTCGTCTCCGCATGTTTTGAACGCTAGGTAAGATAAAGCGCTGGCTGGATTGGCGTCAGTCTCTTCTCTTCTCCTGCTTCCTTTCTGGCTGTGTCATAAGCACAATAGCCAAGAGACATTATCATCTGACAGCTTTTCAACGCCGACTATGAAATAAGCTGGCACTTACAGTCCACTCTCTAATACATAGGTGTCCTCCTTGCGTTTGGCGGTGGGGAAAAAAAAAAAATGATATAATAAAATAGGAAAGCAGTTGCAATTGTCAGGGGCTGCCAAGCTAATTGGCAGTCTCTCAGCAGAGAGGCAGAAAGAGAGCTGAATAAGCCCAGAGACTATATTACCCTTTTGTCACCCAGCAAGCTCTGGCTGCCAGTTCAGCTTGCTGTTTCTGCTTTGTGCCTAAGTGGACCACTTGAGTCCCCAGCTCAGCCTGGCAGGTAGAGCACAAAAGCGGTGATTATTGAAAATGAGACACCTACAAAAGGACCGAAGCAAATGGCGTTGAGAAATCATTGTTAAAAATGACAGTTACCTTATTAAAAAAAAGTGTCATGGCAAACACAACCTGCACCCTCCTGCAAGGTCTTTATGTCTACCTGTCGTTGTCTGCATCTAAATTTGTTGGGCATTACCTGTATCTAAATAACCACCTACATAACTGGAAATTTTCTAATATGTCACTCACATGCCAAGACATAGAAGTTTTAGTGCCAGAGTATCGTAGCTATGATTAACTAGACCAGAGGTCTCCAAACTATGGCCCACTACAGGGTTTTATCCAGCCTTCAGGTAGGGTCAGTGGTGTATACTTAATGTGCACTGATTGAGAATACAAATGGTTCTAAAGGCATTATATGCATGAAGTGCACTGTGCAGCAGTCCCCCCAGCTCCCCCTAATAACCTGAGCCCCATCTCAATTCAGCGATGTGCATGAGAGCCTCGGCTCTCCGGGGACACTCCCACCTCATTGGCTGAGACAGCAGCAGGAGCCATTGGCTCCCACTACTGTCAATCACAGCCAGTGAGCCAATGAGGAGAGAGAGGGGGTGGAGCCAAGCCGCGGCTCTGTTTGTGAATGGACACTCGGGCACGAGCCTGCTATTGCAAGCTGCTTGCTCTCAGGGCACTTGGCAGGAGGGAGGGACCTAGTGCGCCACAGAGGGACCTGAGAAGAAGAGATTCAGGGTTTCTCTGTGCAAAACTACTGCACATAGCAGGTAAGTATGACATGTTTGCTATTTAAAAAAAAAATCCTTTAATATCACATGGTCAGCAGGGGCTACCTATGGTCTTCACTTCTCATGTAAGGGGGGACTCTGATGGGGACCCTGATGTAAAGGGGGACTCTGCTTTGGGCCCTGTTGTAAAGGGGGACTCTGGTGGGGGCCCTAATGTAAAGGGGGACACTGATGTAAGGGGGATCTCTGATGGTCACCCTAATATAAACAGAGACACTGATAGAGATCCCAATGAGGAACTTGATGTAAGGGGGACTCTGATAGGGCCCTGATGTAAGGGGAGACTCTAATGGAGATTATTTTTGGCTGAAAATATTTGTAAAATATACAATGTGGCCTTCATACTGAAAGTTTTTTTTTTTTTTACAAATCTGTTTATTGAAGTTTTAAGAGCAAAAACAACACTAATGCCTTGTACACACGATAGGAATTTCCAATGAAAAAAGTCAGACGGTGTTTTTTCATCGGAAATTCCGACCGTGTGTGGGCCCCATCGGAGAAATTCCAATGAATTCCATCGGAATTTAAATATAGAACCTGTTCTATTTTTTTTCCGATGGGAGTTTGGTCGGAAAATGGTCCGATCGTGTGTACGTGGCATTAGACAATACAGTGGATGAACTTGTGTTGCCCACGCAGGGGACATATAGTCATAATGTATGGTATAATTGCTGTAGAATAGAGCAATGCCAGGGTGGAAAGGTGTGACCGCGAAACCTGCACCGCTAGGTGCCACAACCTAATCTATGGAATGATAGCTGGCTCAGTTTCCCTCACATAACAGCCGAGAGTTTGAATAAACAACTCTAGACTTTTTTGTCCTTCAATGTCTAGAAAGCCGTAGCAGGATCTGCCTCGTACTGAAATGTTTGAAGACCCCTGGACTAGACCATTAGCCAATAGAAACAGTTGGTAGGCGGAACAGGGGATTAAAGTGCATCTAAAGCCAAAACTTTTTTGCGTTTTGGATAGAGAAATAAGGATATGGATCCCTGGTCAATTTTTTTTAAATTCCTGTTTGTGCCCTCGCTAGGGAGAGTTGCCCTCTTTGTGGTCCTAGTGACCACTGTTGGGACTAAATGTGGCCATACACTAGTAGCATATCTTGTAATGGAGGAAAAGGGGACCTATGTAATCTCTGTTGGTGGCCCACATATGGTTAGGTCAGTAAAAGCAGACCTGGATGCAAGTCAGTACAGGAGAGGAGCTTGTACAACTGTGCAAGCCTGAAGATAACCCTGGAATAAATGGTATTCATTTTTGAACCTTTGTCAGATTTTTCTGTTTTAATCTTTTTATTAAGATTTCAAATAGTACTAGAACATTGTAGGTAGACAAAGTCAAGTACAACAATAGAACTGTCAGCATAGGCAGTGCATAGACAACAACAACCATAAGAACCTTTGTCAGGTTTTTATTGCTTTCTGTGTCCCCGCTGGGAAGATTAGCCCTCTCTATTTGACCATATGACCATTGTCATCAGGACATAAAGTTATGGAAAATTTAAAATTTTACAGTTGTAGGCAGAACAGGAATAGAGTGCAAATCTTCCAATGAGAAGCTTGTTCCAGTGACAACTGTCTAAATGGGGATTTTGCTTTCACTTTAGGGAGATCTCCTTTAACTTGTGTTGATAGGAAATGATGGGAAAATTCTTGAATGGGACACAGATGGGGGAAAAAAAACATGATAGGAGTTTGAACTATTTTCTATCAAAAATTTAAAAATAATAAAGTTCTGGGTTTGGATTTACTTTTAGGCTGGGTTCACACCTATGCAAATTGGATGAGGGTTTCACCGCATTCAATTTGCATAGCAGGAGATTGTGACCTGCTCTCTATGGAGTCCTGTGCGTCTTTTGGTCCGATTCAGGTCCGAATTCAGCCACAATTTCAGGCTGAAATTGGTCCTAAAGTGGTGAATTGGGACGCACCGGACTCCTGCTGTGAGCCGGTGCATGCTGCAGTGTGAACCCAGCCTTAAGGTGCAGAGTTCTCGTTGACAGAGTCCCTAAAAGAAATAATAGGCCTGGCAATTGGGTCAACCTGTTGTTTACAGCCTAGCTATATTTAGTAACGTGGTTTTGCATTGAGGGTTAATTCACACCTAACATTTCAAAATGTTCCCTATAACATGGCAAATCTTAAATTTTTGTGTTTCTGCCCACTTTAGACTCGGTTCACACTACTGCGACCTGAAAGTCACGCGACTTACAGTGCGACTTTGCCAGGCAACTTCCTGGTGACTTCATGAAATTTGAGTACTACTTTGATGCGACTATGAAAGGACTTTCAGGGAATGCCTAGGTAATCCTCCTGTAATGTCGAATCCAAATCACATCAATATAGATGAGGATCTGACTTGGAGGCGACTTTCTCTTAAAGTCTATGGGCACAAGTTGGATAGAAGTCGCCTTAACGTAGTACAGGAACCTTTTCTAAAGTCAAAGTGACTTCAGTAGTGCTGATTAAGACAGCTCTCATTGACTAACATAGGATTTCACATGTCATGCGACTTAGGGTCTCAGAAGACGGATCCCAAGTCGCGACAGTTTGAACCGAGCCTTAGGCTAGGTTCACATATGCTGCGGCCACGGTTAACAGCATGGGGTTGGTCCGGTGCGTCCCTGTTCACCGATTCAGGTGCGAATCGGGTCCGAATTTGTGCCCGAATTCGTACTACAGCCCTCTTATTGTCACATGTGATAATCTGCTTCATCTCCTGAGAGTTGCTAATTTTATGGCCAGCCTCTCAGACAGCTTATATTTGATGTCTCTGTTTGTCAAGCAGATTTCATTTTCATCCCATTCATACAGTTGCAACGCCCTGGGGGAGCGAAGGCGCGTCAGGACTGAATAATCGCTGAAATAAAGTGCGGTGATGAGGCCGGTCGCTGGAGAAATTCATAAGCTGCTTGTGGATGCATTTTAACTGAATGATGCTAATTACAGTGATGATTCAGATAAATAGACAGATTTGTATGTACCATTAATGTATCGTATGCTTATTAATAATTGAACTATCCTATCCTATGCTTTGGTGACATTTCTCTTTTGTGTGATGGGAAAATACAGGTGGTAATGAATAATACAATTTTTTAGCTTGAGTCATTATTACAGCATCTACCTGAAAGCAATTATTCAGGTGAATTTAATTTTACATATTTGCATAATTGATATGCAGATTGTCAGTTTCTTCTCCTTCTGGCTGTACCCTGTCATGGAGAATACAGCAAAAGAAGTAGAAACACCCTAAAGGTGGACCTGAAACTCCAAGCTAAGGGGGAATATCCAAACCTGTAAGGAGTCAGGAATTATGGCAGGATGTTCTCACCACTGGGGTCTCCAAAACAGACATCCTCAACCAGGGTTCTGTGAAACCCTAGGGTTCCTCGAAAGGCTGCTGGGGGTTCCTTGAGCTGTGGCTGACTGACCTCCCATTTGATGGTACTTGTATAATTCTGTGTCCAATACCTTTTGGCAGAGTCGGCATCATTACAACAATTGTTTCTTTCTCGTACATCACGGGACACAGAGCGACATAGTCATTACTAATGGGTTATATAGTTACCGTCAGGTGCTGGCACTGGCAACTTCCAAAACCGGAAGTACCCTCCCCTATATAAGCCCCTCCCATCCGGGAGCACCTCAGTTTTTTGCCAGTGTCTAAGGTGTTGGCCAAGAAGAAACATGTGTTTTTCACTGAGCTTGCGTACAGGTTCTTTTGGGCCTCAGTAAGCTATTCCGGATCCGACCAAAAAAGCTTCATAGCTAAACGGTCGGTACCCGGGCCTTGCAGAGAAGAGCAAGGTTCTGCCTGTAATGCTTCTCTTAGGAGAGCTGGACCCTGGGATCCAGAGCTCTGGTCATACCCACGACCAAGATGTTTTCTGTGCAGGGTGCTATACAGGTCCAGGGGAGTGGAATCCTTGGGAACCCGGTCCCTGAAGGTTTGATTACAATGCCTGCCGTGATAGGTGAAGTTTGGGCTTTTGTGGACCAAACAAAGTCCTGCGGCGGGGAACAGGTAAGTGGGGGCCCCCAGGAACTTGGTTCTATTGGGGGACCCCCAAGCCTAATTTGTCTTTCTGTCTGTTACCTAACGGTATTCCCGCTAATATCTGTGCATGCCTGTAACTACTAAAAAAAATGTAATAATTTTTAATGGTGGTCAAGAAAAAAAAAAAAGAATGTTTTTTTATATATGTTTAGTATATTAAACTGCGGTACCTGTGTTTGTCCACTAGAGGCCGCTGTGGAATGTTTTTCTTGTCATATGGACTAGTTTCTTCTCAGAGAGCAAAGTCCAGGCAGCTGGTGAGTTCTCCTACAGGAAACTGTTTCCTCTGCCATGTTGCAGTGTTCGTCTATCCCCCGGCCTGCGGCAAAGGGGGCCCTGGCTCCTGTCCCTGGTTTCCATGTTTGAAAATTAGCGCCGAGGCGCACGTGGCCGCGCGCGTGCGCGTGCACGCGCCTCTATATATAGAGGTGGCCGGAAAAAGGGGCGGGGCCTGGGGGATGACGCTCTGTGCGCGCCGCAGCGCTTCTGCGCATGTGCGGGCGTCCCAGCAGGTTTTTAAAAAAGCCACATTATTGCAGTAAGCTGGCTATGAAGTACAGAGACAGAGCTGGCAACATTTAAAGGCATACAGCAAGCGGTTGATACAGGCATCCCCTAGAAAGGCACATTAGTAGACACCAACTGTGATATAGCAGCAATTGTGCTAGACTATTCTCAGTAAAAGTGGTGTATTACGGCTGGAATACCTCAGCTTTAGGCTTAGGAATATGCCGTCCAGTAGCTCCGGAACTGAATCTTCCAGGAAGCGAAGGGGGTCTCATCGGGCTCTGAGGATCTTGGGCATACTCCTGCTGCACCAGTCTCCCCTGAAGTTCAGAGGTAAGTGACCGTAGAGACCCCGCAGGGGTACTTGGTACTGTGGCTGTCCTCAGTCACCTGCTCCTGTGTATGTAACAGAGGAGGTTTTTTCCTCAGCTCTGGGAGGATTAGAGAGAGATTGTCAAAATTTATCGCTGCCTCCCTGTCAGGGAAAGCACGCCCGATCTCCGTCTCCTCCTTCAGAGTGCCTGTTAGCAGAGCAACAGTCCCATACAGGGATCGACCTGCCTGAAGGGGATCAGGATAAGGTTGATTCTGTTATAGAGGAATCAACAGTGGGGGAACCTTTTCTCAGCATCTCAAGCTGAAAGATTATGGGTTCAGTCTCTGACTAACATGGTCCGATCAGCATTTAAAATTTGCACCTTGCGGAACCATCAACCACTACTGTATCCTCGTTGGGGTCGCTAGAAGCCCCCAGACTGTTTGTTCTTTTCCACTTCACCCTTTACTGAAAGGGCTCATTTACCAGGATTGGGAACGTCCTGAGAGAATATTTATTCCCCCAAGAGATTTCCGGTGGTCTATCCCATGGAGGATAAGTTCATAAAAAAAAAAAAAAAAAAATGGAAGGTCCCTACAGTGGACGCAGCCATCTCTTGTATGTATAAATCACTGACATGTCCAGTGGATAATGTCCAAATGTTCAAGAACCCAATAAATAAAAGATTGGAGTCCTTATGAAAATCTGCTTGGTGATACAACCAGCAGTAGCAGCTATTGGGGTCTGCTAAGCAGTGAAGGATCAGTTGAAACAGGTCTTGAGGGACTTGACAGATCAGCAGGCTTTGCCCTAGCTGATCTACCTAGAGCCTTAGGCTTTGCGGTTGACGCCATAGAGGATTCAGTCCATCAGGCCTCCCGCCTTACGCTGTCTATAGTACATATGCGTAGGCTCCTATGGCTCAAAAACTGGTCTGCTGAAGCTCCCTGTAAAGAATGGCTGGTTAGCGTCCCATTTCATGGTGAACGCTTATTCAGGGAAAACCTGGACAAATATATCCAGAAAATTTCCAGCGGTAAAAATACGCTCTTGCCGGTTAAAAGCAGAGTTAGAGGTCCCTCTTTAAGAGGCCTGCTTCTCCAGTCCCTGGGGCATCGGCTGTGTAACAGTTCCGACGGCCTCCTCGGTCAAATCCCGGGGGTAAAAAACAGGGACAGTAGCAGGGTAATGAGAAACCCTGGGTCAGGGGAGGTACAAAACCTCCCCCAAAGTTAAATTCATTGAAGCCCCCACTCAGTCGGGTGGGGGGAGGACTCCAGTTGTTCGCAAGAGACCTGGCGGGACACGATCAAGACAGATAGGTGCTCTCCGCAGTAGGTTTGGGATACAGTTTGGAGTTAAAAGACTCTCCTCCTTCCCATTTGTGAGGTCAAACGTGCCAAGGGATCCCCGGAAGAGAGAGTCCCTCCTGTTGGCACTAGAACAACTATTGCTCCAAGGAGTAATTATGGAGGTTCCCCTGGAAGAATGAGGGTTCGGGTTTTACTCAAACCTCTTTACAGTCCCGAAGCAAACGCGGACGGGAGGCCCATATTAATTCTAAAAGGGCTATACAAATTCCTGTATATCAGGACTTTCCGATGGAGTCGATCCGATCGGTGGCCACTGCCCTACAAGGGGAGGATTGGTTAGCCGCGATCGACATCAAAGATGCTTATTTGCACATTCCCATCTTTCCAGTCCACCAAAAATTTCTACGCTTTGCAGTAGAAGGGCGCCATTTTCAGTTCAGAGCCTTACCCTTCGGTTTGGCCACAGCACCACGAGTGTTTACAAAAATTCTGGCCCTTTATTGGCCAATCTAAGAACACAAGGTGTAATGATAATGGCATATCTGGATGACTTGTTGCTGATAGACCACTCAGTGAAAAAACTAGACGTGGTCGTTCACAAGACGATCAAGTATCTGGAATCTCACGGTTGGATTATCAACCGAGACAAGTCAGCCCTAAAAAACAGTCAAAAGTCTGGAATACTTGGGGCTAGGGTTGGATTCAGGCCAGAGAAAAATATTCTTGCCTCGAGGAAAGGTGTTGTCTTTGAAAGATTTGATCCACTTAGTGGGTACAAAAAAGACAGCCGTCCATACGCCTGTATATGAGGCTGCTGGGAAAAATGGTGGCATCATTCGAAGCAGTACCCTACGGTCAATTCCATTCAAGGAATTTGCAAGGGGCCATACTGTCAGCCTGGAACAAAAAAAAAAAAAAAAAATTCAGGCCCTAGACTTACAATGTCCTTGTCCCCTTCCGTTCGCAAGAGCCTCCGTTGGTGGTTGGTTCCCCAGAATCTGGAAAAAAGGAAATCCTTCAGTCCGATTTCTTGGAAGGTGGTCACTACAGATGCCAGCCTTATAGGCTGGGGAGCAGTACTGGAGCAATAGTCTCTCCAGGGCAGATGGTCGGATGCAGAAAAGGCCCTGCCCATCAATCTCTTAGAGATACGAGCAGCCCGGTATGCCCTAGTAGCATGGACATCCAAACTCCAAGGGTCCCCTGTCAGAATTCAATCAGACAATGCCACAGCAGTGGCATATATCAATCATCAGGGGGGCACCAGGAGTCGTGCAGCCCAGAGGGAAGTAAATTACATCCTGAAATGGGCAGAAAAAATATGTCCCAGCCATATCTGCGGTATTCATTCCAGGAGTGGAGAATTGGAAGGCGGACTTTCTAAGTCGCCAGCAATTAGGCCCAGAGGAAGGGTCCCTTCACCCCGAGGTTTTCTGGACAATATGTCAGCGGTGGGGAACATCGGATGTAGATCTTCTAGCATCCAGATTCAACGCAAAGGGGGACAGGTTTGTCTCTCGGACAAGGGATCCCCTAGCTTGCGGCTCGGATGCCCTAGTGTTCCCTTGGGATCAGTTCAAGCTGATAATTGCATTCACACCGCCACAATGGTTACCTCGATTACTCCGCAGAATCAGGGTAGAAAAGAAACCAGTGATTCTGGTGGCTCCAGCGTGGCCCCGAAGAGCGTGGTACGTGGAGATTGTAAAATGTCAGTGGGGAGTCCTTGGACTCTCCCACATCGTCCGGACCTGCTTTCGCAAGGACCGATATACCACACTTCCTTACCAGCCCTAGGTTTGACGGCCTGGCTATTGAAGCCCACATTCTAAAAAAGAGAGGGCTCTCTAATTCTGTGGTATCTACCATGATCAATGCCAGGAAGCCGGTATCCAGGCAGATCTACTATAGAATCTGGAAGGCGTACATCGCCTGGTGTGAAGCCAAGAAATGGCATCCACGTAAGTACGTAATAGGTAGGAGTCTGGACTCCCTACAATGGGCTGTAGATAGGAAGCTTGCCTTGAGTACTATCAAGGGTCGGATTTCGGCCTTGTCAATATTTTTTCAAAGGCCCTTGGCTTCGCATTCACTAGTCAAAGCCTTTATACAAGGAGTGATGCGTATTAGTCCTCCGGTTAATATTCCCATATGTCCATGGGATCTAAACTTGGTTCTGTCGGTTCTACAGAAACAACCATTTGAACCATTACAGCATATTTCTTTGGTTCTTCTCACCAGGAAATTGATTTTTCTAGTAGCCATTTGTTCAGCTAAAAGAGTGTCGGAATTAGCAGCTATGTCCTGTAAGGAGCCGTATCTGGTTATCCATAAGGATAGAGTAGTGTTACGCCCTCATCCAGCCTTTCTTCCTAAGGTGGTATCGAGGTTTCATTTGAACCAAGATGTGGTTCTTCCTTCTTTTTTCCCCAAACCTACTTCGGTAGAGGAAAAGTTATTGCATTCTTTGGATGTAGTAAGAGCAGTTAAAGCTTATCTAAAAGCCACTGCTCAGATTCGCAGAACGGATACTTTGTTTATTCTGCCGGAAGGCCCCAGAAAGGGTCAGGCAGCGTCAAAATCTACTTTAGCCAAGTGGATTCGACAGGTCATAATACAAGCCTATAGCTTGAGAAGTAGACCGCCTCCGTTCAAAGTTAGGGCGCACTCCACGAGAGCAGTTGGAACTTCATGGGCAGTGCATCACCAGGCCTCCCTGGCTCAAGTCTGTAAGGCCGCAACATGGTCTTCAGTACACACGTTTACTAGGTTCTACCAGGTGGACGTTAGAAGTCAGGAGGATGTCGCCTTTGGGCGCAGTGTGTTGCAGGCCGCAAAAGATCCTCATGTCTGATAGCGCTCAGCTTATATATGGTGTATCCCCCCCCTCATTTGGCATTGCTTTAGGACATCCCATTAGTAATGACTATGTCGCTCTGTGTCCCGTGATGTACGAGAAAGAAAATAGGATTTTTATAACAGCTTACCTGTAAAATCCTTTTCTTGGAGTACATCACGGGACACAGAGCTCCCGCCCCTCTTTGGGGACACTTATTGCTTTGCTACAAAACTGAGGTGCTCCCGGATGGGAGGGGCTTATATAGGGGAGGGTACTTCCGGTTTTGGAAGTTGCCAGTGCCAGCACCTGACGGTAACTATATAACCCATTAGTAATGACTATGTCGCTCTGTGTCCCGTGATGTACTCCAAGAAAAGGATTTTACAGGTAAGCTGTTATAAAAATCCTATTTTTTGCTGTCTGTGGCATTCTGACCACCACTGAAAGGAGGTCGTAGTTCCCACTGGCCACCAATGAATTGGTTTTATAAAGGGTGTCCCGAGACCTAAAAATTATTTCAGGTGTTTATTTTGTGTAAAAAGGTTGATAAAGGTTGCTTGAAGATATAGGAGGCCTGTGGGAGACTCCTTCCACCATGCTTTACCTATTGATAAACAACTCTACATGTTTTTTTCCTGACCATTGCACCTGTATGAGTTTTTTGGACATCCAATTCCAAAACCATGGACTTTTATATAGAGTTGTCCTGCTCATATAAAAGCCTACACTCTTCTGTGAAGGCTTTCCACAAAATTTAGAGGAATGCTGTGAGAATTTGCATCCATTCAGCCAAAAAAGCATTTGGGGGTTTCAGATAATGAACGAAAAGCTCGGCTTCTCAGATGAGAAGTTCTGGCTTCCGATTGACGTTTCAGTTCTGTGCAGGCCACTCAAGTTCCTCAATGCCAAACCCAATAAACCATGTTTTTATGAAACCTGTTTTGTTCATGCTAGAACAGAAAAAGATTTTCCCCAAACTGTTGCCACAGGGTTGCAAGCGCTCAATTGTTTATAATGGCTTTGTATGCTGTAGCATTAGCAGTACCCTTCCACTGGAAACATTTGAAATAAGTTATTTGGAGTGGTTTCCACATTCTTTTGACCATGGAGATGGTATAGCTGTTTTATTGCCGTTCTGCATTGGTTGCTCCCTTAGACCATGCTCTGTAGATTGGACTATGCCACGTAGAGTTGCAGCAGGGATATGCAGATGTGTTAAGGTCATAGAACAAGGTGGACTCCAGGGCTGTAAGCTGTGCAGCCGCATGGTGTTGGACCTAATACTTTACTTCTCACCTGTTACAGATCAATGGTTCGAGTTTGTATTCCTCAGTTGGCTGGTGTAACTGCACTCCTTAACCTCCAAACATCTGTTGTGTTTTCCAGTAAATTAAACATGAGCTGCACGGCTGTGTGTGTTAATTTCTATAATTATTCTAGATACAGCATCAACTCAAGTTGGTCTTAGAACCTGCAGTTTAAAGTACATCGTAAGACTCCTGTATAGACAGTTACTATGTGATTCACAAACCTTAGAAAGTAAACCGTAGACACTGCAGCTCACAGTGGGAGGGTTTCAGGAACAGAATCAGTGCTGCCAATCCAGAAAGCAGTTGCAGGACTAGGTGTGGCCAGAAGCTGATTGACAAGCTACTTGGCAAGATCAGTAGGTATTTGTGGGACTCTGCAGGGGGGACTACGGCTGGCCATACATTGCCCTGATGCCACTCTCCCACCTGACCTCTTTTAATCACCTCACTCAACTTGTCCTGGGGACCATATTCAGCAGGAGTGAAAGTGAGAGAGAATCCAAAATTTCGTCATTTGAACAGTAATACAGGAAAACTCTTTGAATAGGGACACTTATTGTGGTGACAACCAATAGAAGATCTCGCTTTGGAGACATTTCCTCTGATGTACCTACTGGAGAAGAGACATGTCACCAGTGGGACACAGGCTTCCAAAAAAGAAAAACTTGATAGGGATTTTAACACATCTCTACTGTATCCGAGACTACAAAAATGACTTTTGGCTTCAGATACAGTTTACAGCCCAACTCCAAAAAATTTTTGTAACGGGCTGCGCCTGGACTGCAAGGGTTGATTGGTTGTTTGAGTCTAGTGGAACAATCAAAGATCTACCTACCCGAGTCTTCATTCCACCCTACAGCTAGACCGATCCCTGCATTGTCTTCCCTTCTGCTCTCTAGCAGTCTGGGATCCCGACGTCATCAAAATCAAAGCAGGATCCATAGCCCTGTGCTTGACGTGTTGCCGCCGAGAAACAGTCCACCGCCGGAGCATGGGAGCACCATCTGCCAAGGTGTAGGAGGATCAGGGAACTAAAACTTCTGTAAATGTGTTTCTCCTCTCCCTTAGACAAAACTAGCAATTAGCCCTTGTAGTCTAGGCACATTCCTCAGTGCAAGGAATCAGTTAACATTTTCCCGGAGTTGGGCTTTTTAGGACACGTAAGATTACAGCAGACATCGCACTTTTAGGTAAAGAAAATTTTTTATGTTTATGTAAAGAATTTAAAAATGATGTTGTTTATTAACTCCCAAGCTCTTGGAAGCACAAGGTACACGCAATAATCGAATTAACTAAACCCCTAATGACTGCAATATAGTATATTTTTGTTCTTGGGTTTAAATATCCTTAAGCCTAGGTTCACATTGGAGCAATTTGTCATGCGATTTGAGAAATCAAATTGCATGACAAGTCGCAGCCTATTGGCAGCAATGGCACTGTTCCAATCGGTGCGACACCGATTTTGCGGCGCTGCACCGATTTGCAAAAGTAGTTCCTGCACCACTTTTGACGATTTCAGGTGTGACTTCAATAGACATCTGTGCATGAAACCACACAGACGTCTATCAAGTAGCACCTGAAATCGCGCTGACCTTGCTACTTTGAAATCGCGCTACTTCAAGTGAAGTAGCGCGATTTCAAAGTAGCATCTATGTGTACCATAGATTGTCAAGAAAAGGGTGAAAAATCACAAAAAAATTATACACAGGTCATTTACAACGTACTTGTGTTTCTACTGTGTGTATAGCTGAAGTGGCCCTTTAAGTTAATTTCTATAATATTGGAAGCCTGTGCATGTGATGTTTAGCAAGCGGAATGAGTTATATTTTATTTATTAGAGAAATAGTAACCGTACGGAGATGCATGAAATTTACTGCTTTGCATTATTGTGCAAGGAGGGACAGATTAGTAAATCTATCAATGGAACAGATGTCTGTATTTTGTGCAGGATATAAATTATCTGTATTTCAAAGGGAAAAAGGCAGTAAACTCATAAAACTTCATTCTCTTTCAATTAGCTTAAAGGCTGCAATATCCCATTAAAAAATAGAGGCTTAGTGAACAAGGGGAAGAGCACCTGTCTAACTTTGTACAACCATGTTGTGGGCCTGGATAATATTTTAGAGGATGCTGCTTATTGGTTGACCATAAAGCTGTGTCAGCATTGTCCTAGTGAACTGATAGGCTGTTGGTACTCCAAAAAAAAAAAAAAATCTTCAGACTGTGTCAATGACAAGTCTACAACCCAGAATTACAGGTGGTGAACATATCTTCCTGTTGTTGCATGTTGACAGAATTCTGGGACCTACCTATAATACTCTGACCCCTACCTCTGTACAATAAGGATGAGTAAGGCGTTCTCTGATTGAACGATGTGGAGAGTGTGATGTCACCGCCCCACCCCTCCATCTCTTCTAGAGAACGCTTTGCATTCATTCAGAAAATGCAAATAATTTTTGAATGGCGCCCAAGTCGAGTGGCCAACCTCCTGAGTTCACAATGCATCAAAAGGACCACTCAGGTCCAAGAAGCAATTGGAGATCACTGGAATAGCTGTGTCCAGGCCAGTGATTTCCATCTTCCAGGGGCATCGGCCATGGTCCAAGCTGGACTAATATTTCTATGTAAAAATATACCATGCCTGAAATTTTATTCAAACACTTTCAGCAACTGAAATAATGACTAACTAAAATACTGCATACAGAGTGTGCAGCATCTTTATTCTTTGCCTGTGTTCCAGTTAAGGCTGGTACCATGACCACTGACCCAGATTTTTTTCCAGGGTGAAACTTCTTTTGCATGCAGGGACTAGAGTTGTGTCTCCCTACAGCAAGGGCCTCTAAACTTTCAAAGCAAAGTGCCAGTTTACTGTTCTTCAGACTTTAAGGGGGCCGGACTGTGTCCAGTGGGAGTAGAAAATGTCCCAGCATCAATGGGCTTGAACAATGCCCCCATCATTGGTTTGAATGGAAGGAATAGTGCCCGATTTTTTGTTTCAATGGGAAGAATAGTGCCCCATCAATGATGTCACTTGGTGAAATAATGCCCCACGGGCTGGATAAAGGCAAGACAAGAGCCACAGTTTGAAGACCACTGCCCTACACTGTGTGCATCAATAGAAACACACATACCCATAGCTTAGATAGGAAAGGCACTCCCCTGCTCTTCCCTCCTCCTCCTGCCCTTTTCCAAGCTAAAAGACACTGAAGACTGCACTATTCTCTGTTAACTCTTTCCTGTGATGAATGGTAGTTCAGGAAAGCATCACTTAGAGAGTGGGAGCAACAGTTGTAAACTGCAAGTGCTGAAGTAAGAATTTTAACCAATAGTTGACTGGGGAATGTTCATTTTTTTGTGCTCAATTTGGTAAGCTAAGGAAAATACTGGGTTTTAATACTACTTTAATGTTATAATGCTTTTATTGGTTGCGGGAGGAAATCTGGGTTACCAGAAAACACCTGTGCAAAGAGAGATCGCAATCCCCAGCACTCCAAGGCAAGAATATATATAGAAAGAAAGTGAAATGGATATAGACCGTATAAGAAGGGAAAAATACTTATTCGATTAGGTGGGTAAAAAAAACCTGAGCCAATGGAACTCCAAATTAGACCTTAAGAGCTGCACAGGAACAGAAAAGGTTTCCATGTAAGACATTAGGGGCCCCAGTGTACACTTGCCCCCAGGGCTCCGTTACTGAAGCTGGCCATACACCAGTAGAAATTTGTTCAAAAATCTTTGTTGGAACGTTTATTTGATTTTCTAATGATTAGTGGGGTCAGTTTTCGACTGTAGTGAAGAGAAGATTGAAAGAGCTACATGGAAATTTTTTCTCGTACTAATGTTTGACTGTGAATGTGGTTTTCGTTCAGGAAAAAAAACGTAGAAATTAACCTGTTTACTATGTCTGGGATTCCATTCAAATAGCAGGTCTTGGCAAATTTAAAAACTTTAGAATTAAATTAGTTGACCTAGTGATGGACAAATGATTTTTTCTAGGAAAGTTTAAACGAAAATCTAATCGTGCATGGCCAGCTTTATACTCGCACCTCTGATAGTGGGTTGGATTTGGTAATTTCGCATTACCTTTATTCAAGCCCAGTTCCACTTACAGATATTGCATATTTAAACATGCTGCTGCAGAAGCACAAATTACAAGCGATGGGGATATCAAGTGTTGAGATTTACAGGGGCAGCCCTTTGGCACATCTCCAGGCTACATTTAGCAAACAGACCGGTGTTCTGACTGAAATGGGACCTACTTGTCAACATCATTGCTTGTGTCTCGGGGCTTCCTGACCTAGCGAAGGCCAGGTACCCTGGAGGAGGTTTGACCTAAGTGACGCATCTATTAAAATGCACAAAAAGTCAAATGTTTTCGTAAGCCGAGAGATGACAATCAATGCATACTTCCAAGCAGTCACAACAAAATTAAATACCGTACTACTGCACACTCAGTATGTCAATTTTGTGGGAATAGTCAGTGCATGTTGGTAAAGCAACACCTCTTGATTTGTTTCTGCACATCGCCTTATGGGCTAGGCCCTTTGGCTGAGACCAGGGCAATTTTTGTTTCCAGGCGGCAAGGTCTAGCCATTGTGCACACATTGGCATTTTTTGTACTTTTCATTTATACACTCCCCATGTGTATATCACTGCACTTTATATCCACTCTATTACCAAAGTATTTTGATGCCTGCCTTTACACGCACATGAACTTTAATGGCATTCCAGTCTTAGTCTGTAGGGTTCAATATTGAGTGGAGACTGCAAGGCAGCCCTTCTCTCCCACATCAGTGCCTGAACCTCACAAATGCACTTCTGGAAGAATGGTCAAACATTCCCATAGACACACTCCTAAACCTTGTGGACAGCCTTCCCAGAAGAGTTGAAGCTGTTATAGCGGCAAAGGGTAGGCCAACTTAATATTGGACCCTACAGACTAAGACGCCATTGGAGTTCATGTGTGTGTATAAAGGTTGGCGTCCCAATACTTTTGTTAATATAGTGTAGGTGTATTTTTCCATCTCATGGATGGTAGTGTGTGCATCTTCGGGTCTACCCTAAAGTCTAGGGGGAGGATGTTGGGCCATCAGGTTCCTAACTCCACTGCCTTGGGGGGGAGGGTCTCTCTTCGGGATTGCCCCACCCAGTAGTCAGTCAACTTTGGCTGATGAAGATGACTGTTATCCACCGGGCCTTTTGGCTACATAAACCCGATTATTACTTGCCTCCATCAGGAGTCTTGCATCCCAGGGAGCCAGGAAGGGGTCCTTATTCTTTGGGAGCAGACCAGAGATACACCTTAGTGCACTTTTTTGTGTGTGTTCACATGCAGTTTTTTGGTTCACTTTGGTGTTTTGTTTTTGTGCTTAGGAAAAAGAAAAAAAAAGACATGGACAACCGGTGCACATTCTCTAAAGCCAGCCATAGATCGCCATGGGTTGCAAAAAAAAAAATCTCTTGGTTCCCCCATCAACAAAGTCAGTGTTGACAGGGGAATCCCTCTCTTAGAGATTATTGTGTTCTCCCAGGGAGGGGGGAGGCACGGGGAGCCATCCCTGCTTGGAGGATAACGCACCGTGATTATTGCTAGCAGCAATAACCACTTTCAATAATCACATGACAAATCCAACATTCTGGTTGTACTACGATCTATGGATTGACTTGGGTACAATCAGCCTGCCCATAGTTGGTTAAATCATTGCTGGTCCCTGCTGATCTGGCTGAGATTCTAACCATCTAAGGCCGGCTTAAAGGGGTTATAGCTCTAATGGTGCACTCACACTATCAGTTTTAACCAAACCCATGCGTGGTTCACCCCCCTTGGTCCAGTTAGTTTGTGTAGTGGGAGTGCCCTGAGCTGTGTCTGGGAACAAGTGTACAGTGCCAGGTACCATTCGGATGTGGTAGTTTTAGGCATGGTTTGTTACAATTCGCTCAAGCCTGAGTGCAAACTGTGCCAGAACACAGCAATCTCTATAGATCACTGAGCACAAAAGCAGGGATTACTGTGGTCTGGTTAGCAGAGGAGATCATAGAAGTGTGGCAGGAACACTTTCTTATAGCCTAGGGCAGTCATGGCGAACCTTGGCACCCCAGATGTTTTGGAACTACATTTCACATGATGCTCATGCACTCTGCAGTGTAGTTGAGCATCATGGGAAATGTAGATCCAAAACATCTGGGGTGCCAAGGTTCGCCATCACTGGCCTAGAGTGATTGAAGACCAGTGGGCGGGGGGGGGGGGGGCAATCAAACTCAGGCATGGTTCAGTTCAACCGTGCCCAGTGTGGGTGTACCCTAAGTCACTTTAGAACCTGTAGTCCAAATACAGCATCGCATGACCTTCTAGAAGTCTGTGCTAGAGGTCTTCTTTTAGTTTTAAAGAAACGGTCGCCAGACCATTTATTTCTACAACATCTCCCCATATGATGTGCATTTAGCATATTCAATGCATAATATTTTTCTGCAAAAGCCTTTCTTGTGTAAACATCCAAAAGCCTTGAGACTGCTGCTGGGCACCTCCATCTTGGATGAAATGTCAGATAAGTTGAACTGAAAATTGGCTTTTTTTTTTTTTTATCCAGAAGAAAATTGGCTTTTTAATGAAAAAGGGGTTCACCTTTTATTATTTGTGTTTAATTATTTTGTTGCTGCATATTTTGACTTATCTGGAGTCTATTCGTGCAAACTTGTAACGTTCCTGAAACGTTCACTTTAAGTTCAGCAGAAGTTGACTCATACATACCATTTAAAGAGATTTTTACAGATTGGGTTCGGATCTCCAAACGATCGTTATTGTTTAAAGCACTTTTAGAAAGGTAAATAAACCACCTGATTTGGCTGGAAGTCCCTTTTTTTTTTTTGTAGAAGATTTTGAACCAGAGGTGTGCTTTGTTTTTAATTACCCCTGGCAGCCTTGCTGGATAGATTCCATGTTACTTCTGAACACTGGCCCTTCTGAGTGACCTTGTAGATGTCATTTAATTCCCATGTGTTACCTACTCCCAATAATTTTTCCTTCCGCAGTTTTGAAAAACTTGCTATATAGCTCATTGGTGTTTCGGCAAACGAAATGATTATTATTATGTGGAAGTTGCTCCTGAATTGGAGCAACTTGTCCAGCTGTGAGCGAACCTACTTATTTCTTCATATTCCTAGAACTCCTCGGGAGCGCTGCTTTTACCGCTGGAAATCTTGTTTTGATTAGAATTTCTTTTTCCCTGCACCGAACACCCCGGGTTTTTGATCACAGACCGTTCTCTGAGACGGCAGCTGCTACCTTTTTTTTTTTTACCACCCTCGCTCCATTTTCCGCCTTCTTCCAAAGTGCTGATCGCGGTTTACTCTGTTATCGCCAAATGAATTTTGCAGCCACTCTTCCAAGGTTGCAGCGAGGGGGTCAGTTTAGTAAATGACTTTTATTTTAATCTATCCAGCACACGGGGAGGCAGCCAAACCTGTATACAGTCATTATTCCCGCCTACTGGCCACATGCTGCTTTGTGTTTAATGCCTTCATAACCAGGTTTTTAGCTACAAGGTGCTTAATATATAAAATGTCCTATTTTGCCACCAAGAGAACAAAGAGAAATAGCAATTGCATCCAGCATTGAAATCTCTTTATTTTTAGTGACAAACGTAGTTGACCCTTCTCAGTGTAAAGAATTCAGATTTATCAGTAAACTTCTTTCATACCTTTTTTTTGACGTCCGTCCTGCACCTTAAAGAGGACCTGTACAGTGGAAGCTGTGCCCAAAAAAGGCAGGCAGAGGTCAAAAGGACCAGTTACCGGTATTGCCTGTGGATTCCTTAGAGCTGATATTTTTCCCTATTACTGACTTACCTTGCCTTATTCTGTATGGAGGTGGCTATCATGATAAAGTAGCAGTTTTGCTTCTTCATGTGAAATCTGCCCCTTGACGACAGGTTGGGCGATATTCAAGATGAAAAAGCGCAGGTCGAATAAAACAGATTGTCAGGAAGCTACTATGACATGTCGGGCGCACGCACATGCGTATACTATTGCCCATAGATTAGTGCACAGGCGAACACATATTCGCATGAATGCGAACACGCATCTATTGGCGCCAGATGGCCTATTTAAAGGATGCTCAGATTCCTGCTCAGCGCTGACTGGTCTTCAGCTGTTTCCCTGTGCCCTGTTTGAATCCTGCATGATATCCGTTGCTGAACTGGCTTGCTATTGACCTGGCTTTGGATCCCGTTTATACCTCTGATCATCGGTTCCTGGCTTCAGCTTACTCCTGACCTCGCTCCTGTCTGATGCCTTGGTACCTTGCTGCCCGCTCATTGCTGACTCCGGCTATCCCTCTGACTACGTTCCTGTCTCCTGTTTGGCTTCATACTACTTCTGAGTGCCTGCCCCTCATCGCAGCTTCAGTGAACACCGTATGCTCCTGTCTCAAGCCTCCGGGGAGCTCCAGCAAGCCACGCATCCTGAACTTGCAATTCGGGTGGAGTGCCCCTTTAACCTCGGCTGATCTATCCAGCATCATCTCGGTTGCTGACCTGATGTTCTGCCTGAACCACCCCGTCTACAACTCCAGCCACAAGCTCTGCAATCAGCACCTACAGGCACTCATGTTCCTCCTGTCCATTGGCACCATCTGTTCCACTCTCAGTGGGGCCTGAGCTGGAGAAAGGCCAACCTCATAATTTCGGACTCCTACCAGGTATGTGACACAGATGCAGGTGGATCTTTGCACTACAGGTCCTCCAGTACATATTACTATCCAGCAACGAGAACAGTGAGCATATACAACTATAAGGCTCAGGGCACAAAGAAAGTGCGTTTCTGTTGTTTTTCAGGAGGAATTCAAAATAAAGGGTAGATTTTCAGCATACTGCTTATGCACAGAGAATGTGCATACTAGCATATTATGACAGACTTATCTTAAAAAAAGCCCTCCAGTGGGGTGCTGTTGGTGCTTCCATCTTCACCCATGCTTCCTTCCGGGTTTGTGGGCTTTGGCCATTTGTATGGCTGGGCCACGATGATGTCACTTCTGCTCATGAGCATGGGAGTCACAGTCGTGGCACAGCACGGTCAATGGATAGTATACTCCAGTATGCAGTCCATTCAGACACCGCAGCGCGCATGCACCAGTGACGTCACCGGTCTCCACAAATGTGAATATCTCCTAAACTTTACAAGTTTAGGACATATTCGCTGTACCTACAGGTAAGCCTTATTATAGGCTTACCTGTAGGTACAAGTCATAAAGCGGACTTCACTACTGCTTTAACCCCTTAAGTTTCAGGACAGCCTCAGGACATCAAGTGTTTAGTGGTGCCTTGGCTGATCAGCTAAACCTTGGACAAAACCGAGAGAGAGAGATCGTCGTTTGGTTTATCCACAGTCCCAATGCATTTGTGACGTTACTGGTAGAGTCATTACTTTCAGGAGAATGCCGGGAAGAATTGACTCTCCAATTGATGCATGCCTGGAATAACCTTCCTCAAGAATCCATCAAACATATTTTGTTGCAGAACAGATGAAACAAAGGTTTCCTGCAAATGGCTGCATCAATTTTATGGATTTTCATGGAATAGACTGGATAAAATAGTTTCAACCTATTTCAAAGTGTAATTGTCAATTGTAAATATTATATTTAATTTTGGTTAGCAGAAGTTTATCAAAAATGTCTTTGTACGTGCTGAAACTTCCATTTTTTCTAGCATGTCAAGTATCTGCTCACTTATGCATCTTTTGTACATGAACAGTGCATTTCTACATGATCATAGGCCTTTCATGTAAGAAAATTTGCATTTAAGGATTACGGTTTCTTTATAAACCAGAAACAGATTTCCTTTTATTGCAAATGGACAAAAACATTCTTGCAGTGACTCTTCTGAATGTACAGTCCTTGCTGAGCTCATGTAGATCATCTGAGACCTTGTTCTAGTAGATGCAGCCTTGCGTTACCGTTTCGCTCTTTCGCTGTCTAAGAATCTGGGAAACAATCGTCTCACATTGCTTGCCGCAGCCAAATGTTTAGCCATCTGTGAGCCCCTATCAGCTGCTGCAAACCATTAACAGTCTTTATCTAATTAATTATCTGGGAAGTAAGTTTCCTTATCATTCTCTCTCTCTCTCTCTCTCTCTGTGTGTCTTAATAGCACAGAGCCTTCCAGGCTTTGTCCAAGCATTGAGCTGAAAGCTGTTATCCGAGTGGATGCTCAGTGGACAAGAGCCCAGTTTCAATAAGGGAGGGGAACAAAAGTGTTTGCTCCATGCTAGTTTTATTCATTCTGAAAAGCATTACTCTCCACCTGTACAGTACTAACAAAATTGCTATTTTTATCATCTTCTAGCCTGGTGCCTATTAATAATCTTAACCACTTGCTTACCCGGCACTTAAACCCCCTTCGTACCCACACCGATTTTCAGCTTTCAGCGCTGACGCACTTTGAATGACAATTGCACGGTCACAACGCTGTACCCAAATGATCTTTTTATCATTTTTTTCCCCACAAATAGAGCTTTCTTTTGGTGGTATTTTATCACCTCTGCGTTTTTTATTTTTTGCGCTATAAACAAAAAAAAGACAGAAAATTTTGAAAAAAACACAATATTTTTTTACTTTTTGCTATAATAATATCCCAATTTAAAAAAAAAAAAAAAAAAAAATTCTCAGTTTAGGCTACATATTCTTCTACATATTTTTGGTAAAAAAATTGCAATAAGCGTATAGTGATTGGTTTGCGCAAAAGTTGTAGCGCCTACAAAATAGGGGATCGATTTATGACATTTTTATTATATATATATTTTTTTTTTACTAGTAATGGCGGTTATCTGCGATTTTTGTCAGGCCTGCGATATGGCGGCGGACATATCGGACACTTTTGACACTATTTTGAGACCATTCACATTTATACAGCGAACAGTGCTATAAATATGCACTGATTACTGTATAAATGTGACTGGCAGGGAAGGGGTTAACACTAGGGGGTGATCAAGGGGTTAAATATGTTCCATGTGAGTGATTCTAACTGTGTGGGGGAGGGGACTGACTGGGGGAGGTGACCGATCTGTGTCCCTATGTACAAGGGACACAGCATTGGTCTCCTCTCTCCCTGACGGGACGTGGATCTCTGTGTTTACACACAGAGATCCACGTCCTGCCTCTGTAACAGCCGATCGCGTGTACCTGGCGGACATCCCGGCCGCCAGGTACGCGCATCAGCAACACGTGACACGGCAGGCACAGCTGTTCCCCGCTGTGCACCCTCGGCGGCGCGCAGGGGGAATGAAAGCAGCAGGACATCCAGGGACGTCCACCCGGCAGTTGAGAGCCGCGCTGCAGACGTCTTTCGTCTATACCGCGGGTCTCAAGTGGTTAAAGTAGAATTCCAGGATATACTTAACCAATCTTAAAATTGCTCTCTCCCCCTCTAACACCTGTACTAACTAACCTGTGTAAGAAAGATCTGTACACTTTCCTATTTTCTGCCTGCTCCAGTCTGATCACATGATCCAGCCCCCTTGTGTCAGCCAGCGATGGCTTCAGGGAGAGGAGAGAGCACCAACAACAGATTGGCCATAGTAAGCCTATGTGCAATGTCACTGCTCCCAGGCATTGCCAGCCGTTGTCGAGTACTTTCTCCTCTCCCCTGCAGGCGGCACTGTAGTCTGCAGGCAACAGTGAAGCATGGTGGAGGTTCCTTGCAAGTTTAGGGCTGCATTTCTGCAAATGGAGTTGGAGATCAGGTCAGGACCAATGGTGTCCTCAATGCTGAGAAATACAGGCAGATACTTCTCTATCATGCCATACCATCGGGGAGAGATGTGATTGGCCCACAATTTATTCTGCACCAGGACAACAACCCCAAACATACAGCCAATGTCATTAAGAACTATCTTCAGTGTAAAGAATAACAGAGTCCTGGAATGGATGGTGTGGCCCCTACAGAGCCCTAATCTCAACCTCATTGAGTCTGTCTGGGATTACATGGAGAGACAGAAGGATTTGAGGCAGCTGACCTCCACAGAATATCTGTGCTTAGTTCTCCAAGATGTTTGGAACCACCTACCCGCCGAGTTCCTTCAAAAGCTGTGCAAGTGTACCTAGAATAATTGATGCTGTATTGAAGGCAAAGGGTGGCCATCCTAAATATTGATTTAATTTGGATTTCCCTTCTGTTCATTTACTTTCCATTTTGTTACTTGATAAAAATAAACTTTTAAAAATTTAATTTCTGAAAGCATTCTTAATTTACAACATTTCTTCACACCTGCCTGTAACTTTTGCACAGAACAGTGTGTGTGTGTGTGTGTGTGTGTGTGTGTGTGTGTATATATATATATATATATATATATATACACACACAGTGGGTACGGAAAGTATTCAGACCCCCTTCAATTTTTCACTCTTTGTTATATTGCAGCCATTTGCTAAAATCATTTAAGTTCATTTTTTTCCTCATTAATGTACACACAGCACCCCATATTGACAGAAAAACACAGAATTGTTGACATTTTTTTTTTACCTTCCAACAAGACAATGACCCTAAGCACACAGCTAAAATAACGAAGGAGTGGCTTCACAACAACTCCGTGACTGTTCTTGAATGGCCCAGCCAGAGCCCTGACTTAAACCCAATTGAGCATCTCTGGAGAGACCTAAAAATGTCCGTCCACCAACGTTTACCATCCAACCTGACAGAAGTGGAGAGGATCTGCAAGGAGGAATGGCAGAGGATCCCCAAATCCAGGTGTGAAAAACTTGTTGCATCTTTCCCAAAAAGACTCCTCAAAAGGGTGCAAATACTAAATACTGAGCAAAGGGTCTGAATACTTAGGACCATGTGATAGTTCAGTTTTTCCTTTTTTACTAAATCTGCAAAAATGTCAACAATTCTGTGTTTTTCTGTCAATATGGAGTGCTGTGTGTACAATAATGAGGAAAAAAATGAACTTAAATGATTTTAGCAAATTACTGCAATATAACAAAGAGTGAAAAATTTAAGGGGGTCTGAATACTTTCCGTACTCACTATATATATATATATATATATATATATATATATATATATATATATATATATATTTTTTTTTAATTATTATTGCTTAGAGCCCTTGTATGATCTCACTCTTTGGCATGGCTATAGCAAGTATAATCAATAGATTTATTGTTGTCCCCTTAAGGTGATGATGTAATCGACAGTATTCAGAATTAATTGCTAAATTTCTGTAAAAACTCAAGTAACTTTATAGATCTAAGGAGTTAATCACGTCTGAAAGTCAAGTAGCTGTACTTTAAGATCTTCAGTGTTTGAAGTGCGGGGGCGGATGTTCATTCTGCCTATACATTCTTTCATCTAGAGAATTATAGTTATATATGAATCATATTTTAAAGTGACCTGTCACCCCACTGAAGGCAGCCATTTTGTATTGTTGACCTGTGAAGCCTGCTAGTTAATTGGGAAAATGAACAGGCTGTATTGGATATAATAATAAACACAAAAGGCTGCTTTTTTTATTGTTTGGTATGTAGCATATTCTAAAGTGTTTTGTAGTGTTTATTCAAAGTGAAGATTTGCTGTGTTATAGGGAACATCTAGATAGGTCACTTGTGCTGAAGTAGTAGTCTGAAAAATACCTTTTACCTTGATGTTTTTCCTATAACAAATAAGGAGTGCACCATCTGTGACTTGAGTCTCAAAGATGTATATTTGCCATGTAAGACTTGCCTCTGACTGCAAGTCTCATCAGATTTGTAGTGAGATCTGGTGATGTTTACTTCTGTGTTGCTCACTGTTCTCCTTGCTGGAGAGGAATCTGTACCCGAGGACTTGCACGGATCTCCCTGCTTCTGCTTCCTCTGCATCTCCTGCTTCTTCTTGAATATCTCTACAGCAGTCACAGGATTACCAGTCATCAGGGAGGCAGCTCTGACATAAAGAAGGAAATCCCTGCTCTTTTACCAACATGGCTGCCTTCACACAGAGACACGGTGCAGAACAAGTATGTAATGGGTGGCAAAAGATCAGCTGCAGGGAGACCATGGGCAACATTGGTCCTTTGTCCTCTGCTTGTCATCATTTTTGATCACAGGTTCCACGGTACAGGTCCTCTTTAATTCAGTAGCTGCTGCAGTGTACCTTCTTATGTAGTGGTCTCCAAACTGCGGTCCGCTGATATGAGGCACGATTCCTTCCAACTATACCACTGATGTGGTACCATTTCTTCCACTGACACCAGTGATAGGGCATTATTCCTCCCAGTGGCACCAAGGATGGGGCACTATTTCTCCCGCTGATTCCAATAATGGGGCTTTATGCCTTCCACTGAAACCAATAATTGGGCACTATTCCTCCCACTGATACCAATGATGGGGCACTATTGCTTCCGTCGATACCAATGTTGGGGGCACTAGTGGCACAATTCCTTCCGCTGACATCAATGATAGGGCATATTTTCCCAATGATGCCACGGATGGGTCATTATTCCTCCCACTGACACCAACAATAGGGCACTATTTCTCCCAGTGAGCCCAACAATGGGGCACTATTACTCCCATTATTAACAATGATGAGGCACTATTCCTTTCACCTATTGACCACATTTCCTACTCCCACTGGTCAAAGTCTGGTCCCTCTGAACTCGAAAGGGCATTAAACTGGCCCTTTGTTTAGAAAATTTGAATGCCCCTGTTCTAGTGTAATGCCACTCTCACCCATCGCCCCCCTCTACCACACACACACACACACAATGATGCAAGTTACAGTAGACACAACTTTGAGTGTAGGCCAAGTAAACCTACTGGTATGTTTCTTGTTTTTTTTTTTTGTTTTTTTTTTATTTCTGTTATTTGGTCTTTTTTGTATAGGACTTTTTTATGCTAGCTGCTTGTAGGTGCTAATTTTCATTATTTTGTCATATTTTTCTTTTATTTATCATCACTTATTATCATTAGCGCAACGTTAGCCCTTTGGGCTTCCCCTTCTTTTTCATCTAGATGAGAGTAACCTTGTAGATAATTCCCTTGGTGGTAACTAAACGAAACATTCTGCCGCTGCAACTTGTTACTTTGCCACCATGTTGCCCACAGTGGCTTCTCATACATGTCAGATATCTGAATTTCTGTTCAGTTGGTACTCCCAGAGCCTCTGCACCTGGGCTTTTCTTCAGGTCAGAACTCCTCTCACCACCATAATAGTCAACAAAAATGCAAAAACAATTTGATGCAAATTAGAAGGTCAGAAGCATATTCGAAGGAACTCTGTGTAATATCATAAGCATCTCAAACTGAATTGAAATGCAAATAGAATGCACACTTCATTTGCCCATTTAAACAACTCCTTGCAAATGTCCTTGTTATGTTTTTGTTGGCTCGCATTGTACAACTTTTTTGTTTTAGATATTCGTTGTGTATACGCACTGTACTGTTTCCTTTTCTTGAATTACTGTGAGAGAGCTCTTAAAACTCTTTCCAGTTGCTCTTGCAGAGATCTTGAACCTAGAGTCTTTATCGCTGGTAGAGAAACTTTTTAGCAAGTTTACTTTCAGAAAGTTTGGACAGGCTGTACTGTGAAGTGCCGCTATAAAAGACCTGACTGTGAAAGCGGAGAGACAGGGAATGGAAAGCGAGTCTGAAATGTGTCAAAGTAAGTAAAGTTGAGCAACACTCGGCTGGCTTTGTTGGGCATTTAAACTTTTCCTGGCTTGACAGGTGTAATCTGGATCCTCTTTCCATCCTTGCTGAGCCGGCCTTTCTTACCGTTGTTCTTTTTTTAGTTACACTTTACAATGCAGCCCAGAATTCCGCTTCCCTCTTCATCTCTTGCTTGAATGGCTTCCGTTGACATCCGCTGTGTGATCACGCTGGAGCTCTTGATGTTCCAAACAGCCAAACCGACAATGATGGCAGAACTTTCAAAGTGTCTCTCGTCTCAGCTTTATAAAAATCCCTTCCTTTCTTCCCCCCTTCCCCTTTCTTGCGGTTTAAAGAAGTTCCAGGGACGATTTATACTCCCGCAAATTGAGCGTGAAATGCCGACCCACAAAAACCCATCAATCCGGGAGCGTCTTCTCCATCTTCCTTCTTTAATTAGGGACGCCCTGCTGAAAAATGTCCCCATCTCCCGCTGAAGTATATCGCATTCTCCAATCCCTGGCATAAATCTGCAGGAATCACGGTGCCAAAGTCACGTCAGTGTTTTGTCAGCTTTATGACAAATGGTCCCGAAGGCATCGTCATATCCATTATAGCACCGCAGAGAGCTGGGCAGTTGTAGGAAATTTGAGCAGATGTGTCTTTATCAGCGTTCAGCAAGCTCCAGTTCATAAAATAGCAGCCTTTCCAGACTCGGAGGACCGCAGTTTGATCTCCCAGCCTGAGATACAAGAGTGTTTGTGTAATATTCTGGCCCCATAAATTGTCAGCCTTCCTTTCGAAGAGGTTTAAAGTGGACCTGAACTCAAAAAGTGAAGATTTGCTATCCTACAGGGAACATCTAGAAATGTTAATTGTACTACTCTAAAAAATAGCAGTGTGCTTCCTGTATCTAGGCACTCCTGTACCTTAAGCCACATAGCTATATATTGACCGTATAAGATTATGTAAGGCATTGCTGCCTCTGACTGCTGGTCTCAGGAGATTTGGAGTGAGATTTGGTGATGTCATTGCTGTGCTGCTCACTGGAGAGGAAGCTGTACCTATGGACCCACAGAGCTAGGATCCCCTTGCTTCTACTTTAGTTATTTTATGGATATCTTCTACCTGTACATATTGAAATATATATATTGTGACAGCAGGAAGGTAAAGTCACCTGGTTGCATCCAGGGGGGTAGATATATTTCTCCCAGATTCAGGCTTTATGCCGACTTATACAACTAGGGAGTTGATGAAGCCCAGCTGAGGCTAGTGGGCTCATGGATGACTCATACCTCTAGGGAGAGGGCTGGGCGTCGTGCAGGCAGGGAGTTGATGAGACCAGCTGAAGCCTGTCAGTTCGTTTAAGGCCTCTATAAAAACTCCCAGCTTCATTAGATGTTTGCTCGTGCCTGGACCCAGACCTGTGTGGACTGTCTAGGGAGAGTGAACCCCTGTGCGGTGAGGCAAAGCCTGTGTGGCTATTTGTTTGGACTTTTACTAAACCAGGGACTTAGGGACTAGGACAGCACCAGGCTGATCCCAGTTGTTAGTTTAGGAAACCTGCATGTTTAGTCAGAGGTCAAACTGACCAGGATTTATTTTGTTTATGTTTCTTTTTGGCTTTGCTGTGTTTTTGTCACTGTACATAGAGAAATAAACCGCACCTTTTGATTTTGAAAACCACAACCTCCGTCTGCTGGCCCTGTTTTTGTGTGGGGAGCCCAACCAGGGGGTCACACACACCCGCTACCGAGTTAACCCCCTCACAATATATATATATATATATATATATATATATATATATATATATATTAGCAGTGGGACCCCATGCTACTCGGGAGATTGGTTGTATTACGTCAGATTTTTGGAGAAGTAGCCACTCTGATTGTTCAGGTGTAGGCTGGCTTCATAACAGACCCAGTGTTAGAGCTTAGGGCCCCACCCACCTGAGGGAGGTCAGAATGTGTGAAGGGAGCCGTGTGAGATGCTGTCGTGCATCAAGTACAGGTTGGGACAGAGGAAGTCCCAAGCCTGAGAGGACGTGCATGGGGGATGGAAGCAGACAGGAGGTCTGTGCATGGGAGTCAGAAGGACTCCAATCCTCTCCAGGAGTCAGTGACCCTGCTTTGGGGCAGCCAGAGCTTGCATGTTTGCAGGAGGCATATTTAGTCTGTGACAGAGCAGCAAGGAGCTGATCGTAAGTAAGCTATGAGAGAGCTTGACTTTAAGGAACTATTTATATTGGTCTGAGGAGCAGACCTAAGGCCCATGCTTGAGGCCTGAAGCCGCTGTGTGGAAAGAGCGCAAGCCCAGGAGGCTGAAGTATTCCAATTGTGCAAGTAACAGTAATGGTGGAACTCCCTGCGTGAGCTACTGGTGTCTTTTTTTTTTTTCTTCTTCGTTCTTTTAAATAAGTGGGCTACCACGCCCTTAAAAATACAGTTTTGGACTGGCGCAACTCATTGAAACGCACCTACCAGTTGAGACTAATCACCCCAATCTCACTATATATATATACGCACTTAAAGTCAGACTTGCCAAGACTAAATGCTTAAATACCTACATATGATATTAAACCCCAGCAGTGTTATATCATATGTTCCCTCAGGCATCCAATATCTGTTGGCACTGTTATGACTCTAAAGCCCCATACACACGGTAGGACTTTTTGACAACAAACTTAAAAAAAATCCTACCGTGTGTATGCTCCATCGGACAAACGTTTTCGGTTTTCATCGGACAAAAGTTCGCTCTGCAAACGGACAAACTTTTCGGCAACAAAAGTCCTACGGTGCAAAGTCCTATCGTGTGTACAGAAATCCATCGGACTTTTGTCCGAAGTACAAATACGCATGCCCAGAACCAATGTTAAAATCAACCAACAATAGCAGAAGTTGACCAAAGGGTGGCAGTAAAGAGCAGAAAAACCACGTGATGTTGGGAAAGTTTGCAGAAAAGTCCTGCCGTGTGTGTATGGGTGTGCCCGGCCAACTCCCTTCGGACAAAAATCCACGGAAAAGTTTGTTTGAAGTCCGACCGTTTGTACGAGGCTTAAGGGTAACCTACATCATATTTTTTGGGAATGCCCAAAGTTGAGCAATTTTTGGGACGTGTTTGAACTAACGGTTAAAGTTCTAATGGGTGTGTCTCTTGGGAGGAATCCGTTGCTATATCTGCTCCATGATACACCTTTATCTAACAAAAGGTATAAAAATTCTCTGTTGCAACATCTCCTAATGGCTGCAAAAGCTTGTATCTCAGAATCGTAGAAATTCAGGAAAGTGGAAGACCTTACTATGTCAATGAAGGAACAGAGTGAGAAATATTGAAAGATTTGGACCTCTTACTTTTTCTATAAAGACCAGTCTCCTCTGGCTTCACAGGGGTAATTTCTTGCCCCTAGATCTTTGTTCTGTTGTCCGGGACCTTTGGGGGTGACCAGGCGGGGGGGTCCGATTCCCTATGTCCAGGTACTTTTCCCGCCCCTACCTTTGACTTGTGATTCCCTTTATGTTACTCCTTCCATCCCCTTTCTCCCTCAGCCTTTTTTTTTTCTTCTTGTCCGCTCCCATTTTTTCTCATTCTCTAAAAGCTTTTACCTATATTTTTTTAAATACTTAAGATAATTTGGGTACAGCATTTGCTGAAATGTTGGGTAGTATACTACACAGTGTGGTTGCACATGTTCCAGATTTTTGCATTTGTGTAATCTTGATGTACAGATGCAATATGTTCACACCTTTCAGCCTTTTGAACTATGTTGTATACCACTGTCTGCACACATTCCTAAATCTGTAACTGGTGATGTGGCAACATTGTTTCCCTTAGATAAATAAAGAATAAAAAATCCTACATATTCCCAGCAGTTTTCTACAAATGTATTGTATGTATAGGCAATTTTGTGACCAATACTCACCAACGCCACCTCCCATTGCTGAGCAGCAAGTAGTAAGGGAACTTCTGTACATACATGACAAAGTTGCACCATCCTGGCACAGGATGCCAGTAGTGTATACCAGTGTTTCTCAGCCTTTTTTCAGTCAAGACACCCTTTAAAATTTTGGACAATCTCAAGGCACCTTATAAAATTATGGACAGTCTCAAGGCAACCCATAGTTTTACATAATGCGGCAGCATCGACACATGTAGGACACCCAACCTTAAAGGGGATTTATTCTTCCAAAGCAAATACACCTTTGCACACTAGTACCGACTAGTGTTCCAGTGTTTCTCCTCTTCCTTAGTTTCTCTCCATCACTCAGCTAATGTGACACCAGTGTTGATGGAGAGGGGCAGGGGAGTCTCAAACAAAGATGCTGTGCAGGCGATCAACACCCTTCTTATCAACACTGATGACATCACTGGTTGTTAGGACGCTGGTGGATGGAGGGTTGAAATGGTGCACAATAAAAACCTGTGGCTTTGTGTAACTATAAGGCAGGCTTGATCCACCTGCTGGCTTGTATACCTTTTTGGGCAATGTTTAGGCATTTTGCCAAGGCACCCCTGAAGAAACCTCAAGGCACACCATGGTGCCTGGGCACCCTGGTTAAAAAAGGCTGGTGTATACTACAGTGCAATGCACAAAGTGCAGCAAGCAATTTTAGGAGAAATAATGGTGGTAAAAAGGAATGGAGTTTATTGGCAGAAGAAACCTGCAAACACAAACCAATGTACTTGATGAATCCTATCCCATCAGAAATCTGTAAACATTCCCATGCAGCTGATTGACTGGATCAGGCCCACCACAATCAGTTGTTTTACAGACCATCTTTAAAACGGTAGTAAACCACCACCTGAATAAAAAAAAAATGGGACCCCCTGCATGTTTAAGTCATAATGTACTGATATGTACTGCATACTAGCACATTATGACAGACTAACCTGCACACACAGCTCCCGGTGCTTCCATAGTCACCCGGTCTTCCTTCTGGGTTCGCAGGATCCCGCTGTATGAATGGCCCGGCCCCAGCACAGAACCCTGAGGGTATGGCACGGGTATGCCACCTCTTTAGAGTGCATGTGCCGGTGACATCACCTGCTGCATCCCATGTGAATATCTCTTAAACAGTGCAAGTTTAGGAGATTTTCACTGTACCCACAGGTAAGCCACCTTATAGGCTTTCCTGTAGGTACAAGTTAAAAAACAGAATTTTCTTCCACTTTAAGGCTGCCATCTCTCCACTGCCGGCTTTCTCACTCATGGGAAAACCTGCTTTCTGAAGAGCCCTTTAATTTTGTACTACCTCCTGGATTATTGGGTGCAGGCTGAACAATCAATACAGTCTACAGCAACAACTAGCAGCTTGCCATGTAGGGATTTACACCTTTTTAGCATCTCCTTATTACCTTGAAAATCTTAATTAAACTGAATGCTCAGTCAAGGGGAGGGGGGCACCAAATAATGAGTGTGAAGTTTTCCATCTTGGTACATAACAACGATGGATTACACTGGACTGTTTGCAGAGCGGGCAGCCAAATTAATGTTTACACAGCACCCTGCTTGTTTTCTGAGCTGGAAACTGTACATCTCATTTGCCTATAAGACTGAATAAATCTTGCCTATGACTTTCTGGGCCTTTTTCTGCTGTGCTTATATTGCTCCATTCCAGTATGTTAGTCGCCTTTAAAGCATTTCATTGATATTCTATCTGAATGACTTGTGTATCAATCACAGATCGCTGGGAGAGATGCTACTGGGGGTTTCCTAAGAGGCGATGCATCATTTTATCAGCGCTCTTGTAAATAAGATCACTGCACTTGAGTATGTGAAGGGTTTAGAATTGCAGAATATGGTCACAAAAAAAATGCTAAAGTTGGAAATACAGTACATGTGCCAATTTTTTGGTTCAATAATTTTTATTGCAGGTATAGCATGGAAACATACAATAGTGTTGGAGGCACTTGGGTTCCCCACACAGGGGCTAGAAGTGGCACATAGAAAACATGGAACATACAACATGAACAGAGGAGGGAAGCCTCCGAATTGAACGATCACAGAAAACCTGTAACATTCGTATATTTGGGGTAAATTCCTTAGAGTGCAGGAGTACCCAGGACAAATATCTAATAATGGCTAAATTACTCCTGAGCATCTATCAATTACTAAAGAAGGCTATAAAAGCCCCGGAAAAAGACGGTAAGAAAAGTCAAAAGAGGAAGGTAGAGATGGAGGAGAAGGGGACCCGGGGTCGGCCAGGATACCAGTCAGCACTGACCCACACTAGTCAGGGGGAGTTCAGGGAAGGCATACGTCAACCATGGTTCCCAGACTTTAAGGAACTTGGCATGTGTTTCTTTAAGACTACTAGACATTTGTTCATTGACCATCATGGCCGTCAAATGGTTTTTCACTTCCTGAAAAGGGGCCATGGGTTTCTTCCATGCCTGAGCGATCGTCCTTTTAGCCGCTATAAACAGATAGGTTGCCAATCTTTGCTGACGAGCGAGTAAACTCGGGATAGGGCAAAATAAAACAGTGCAAGTTTAGCCTCCTTTCGAACATTTAAATGGAGCAGAGAGTACAACAAGCCAAACCCTCGGGACCAGCATTTGCCAATTTTCAATCAATTGAACAATTGATACAACTGAAAGTAGTATTTGTAATATTTCAACAGAAACTAAGCAGTCTACAACCCATGAGTTTGATAGACCACCATACTTAGTCAGTCAGTAAGTGGAAACTGGTAAATAAATTGATTGCTTCAATAAAGATTATTAAGAGGTCAAATCGAAGAAAAAAAAAAATGACAAGAACACCCCAAATGTAAAACAGAACACAATTACAATTACAGGGAAACCCTGTTTCACCTTATCCACTCTGCAGGTTCCACAAGGGGACCATACTTTACACATCATTTTGGACATACCCCTGAAGGGGTTTTCAGGGTCTAGGTGCTATAGGAATAGACCACAGTCCTGGACATGTATAGCCCCCATAGGCGTGCGCACAGGGTGTGCCAGGTGTGCCCAGGCACACCCTAATCACTCTGTGCAGAACAGATTCCCCCCACTGACCTGGCTCCCCCTCCTTCCCCCCACAGCATTACCATCTTCCCTCCTCTCCCACCGGTTGTTGCTGTGGATGTTTTAGCAAAGTGGGGGAAGGGGCCAGTAAATATGCCATTTATCGGCCACTTCCCTTTCTGAATGAACATCCCGAGTGATCGGTAGAGTGTGTTTGAGCTTTGGGGTGCACACCCTAATGCCAAAGGCTGCGCACACCTATGATAGCCCCCTTTTGCTAACTACACTAATTTCCCCACATACCAAACTGAGCGCTGAACACAGGATCCAGTGCCTGACATGCTGAACAAACATTGTACAGTATGTCAGCTTTACTGATGCAGAGTGTGGGTACGATTCTCAAGATATACATAAAGGGCAGCTGATCTGGAAACTGCTAGTGAGCATTGAGGCAATAAGCAGTTGGATCATGACAGAGATAGATCTTGTCAGTCGAAATAGTGAAGAAAAAAATAAAAAAGAATAGGTCTAGGAAATTCTCCCAAGGAGAAGGGGTCAATCACCTAAGAACACTAGCAAAACACCAGAGTCCCACAGAGACTGGTGGGCTTTCCCAACAAAACCTTTGCCAATGTCAAGTCACCTAAGAGTAGCAATATATAACCCATGAAAAGGAGAAAGGTGGCGTCTGCGCTGTGATGGGGCAGGGGAAGTGGAAGGGGTGTCACTGTAGACACAAACAGTGATAAATTGTGAAAACAATAAACCAATGAGATGGTAAGTGATCAGGGGCACCACCAAATATAAAATGAAACTCAATTGAGACAAATAAGCACAATATTGCAATATCCAAAAAGCTTCAAAAAGTGCACGTGATAAAACATGAATAACAATACTGAAGGTCCAATGGATGAACAGTCCAACAATGATAGCTGAAAAATATATAAAGTCTAAATGTGATAATGAATCCCACCACCAAAATCTAAAAGCACGCAGTGCTGGAGAAATCTTCAGTGATACACCTCTGTGTCTGCAAGCAGCTCACCACACTTCTGTTGGACAAACAGCATAAGCAGACCACAGTGTGTAAATTTGAATGGTGGTTGCAGCGACAAGGTGGTCTCCTTTCTGTTGCTGCAGTCCTCTCAATTGCGGGTGTAAACCATACATGGGGATGTAAAAACAAGGAGAGCCATCATAGCGTACCTCAGACGGGGAACCACAGTGGGCCAAATGCCAATCACACAATGTCGCACTCAAGCCTCTGTGACAGCAGGAAGGTAAAGTCACCTGGTTGCATCCAGGGGGGTAGATATATTTCTCCCAGATTCAGGCTTTATGCTGACTTATACAACTAGGGAGGGAGTTGATGAAGCCCAGCTGAGGCTAGTGGGCTCATGGATGACTCATACCTCTAGGGAGAGGGCTGGGCGTCGTGCAGGCAGGGAGTTGATGAGACCAGCTGAAGCCTGTCAGTTCGTTTAAGGCCTCTATAAAAACTCCCAGCTTCATTAGATGTTAGCTCATGCCTGGACCCAGACCTGTGTGGACTGTCTAGGGAGAGTGAACCCCTGTGCGGTGAGGCAAAGCCTGTGTGGCTATTTGTTTGGACTTTTACTAAACCAGGGACTTAGGGACTAGGACAGCACCAGGCTGATCCCAGTTGTTAGTTTAGGAAACCTGCATGTTTAGTCAGAGGTCAAACTGACCAGGATTTATTTTGTTTATGTTTCTTTTTGGCTTTGCTGTGTTTTTGTCACTGTACATAGAGAAATAAACCGCACCTTTTGATTTTGAAAACCACAACCTCCGTCTGCTGGCCCTGTTTTTGTGTGGGGAGCCCAACCAGGGGGTCACACACACCCGCTACCGAGTTAACCCCCTCACACCTCGTACACACGACCGAGTTTCTGGTCCAAAACCGGCAAGAAATGTGCCGCAAGAGCTTTTTTGTCGAGAAAAACGTTCGTGTGTATGGTTTTACGACGAGAAAATTGCAGAGAATCTCGACGAGAAAATAGAGAACCTGCTCTCTATTTTCTCGTCAGGATTCCAGATTTCCTCGTCGTGTTTCTCGTCGGGCTGTTTTGTGACGAGAAAATGGTTCGTGTGTATGCTTTTACGACTCTTCTAAAAGCGCGCATGCTCACAAGCAACTATGAGACGGGAGCGCATCTTCTGGTAAAACAAGCCTTCGTAATGGAGAGAGCACATTCGTCACGCTCAAAAATTATTGCATCGTTTAAATGTTCTGCATTGAAATCTTCGTTAGAATGTTACATTAATCAAAATGAGTGACCTTCTTTTGCTGCTGATATTCACACAGAGTTATGACTTTTTTTTTAACCTTTTTCATGCTGCTCTTAAGAAGATTTATGTGTATTATATCGTGCAAGTTTTTAGGAATAATTTAAATGGTAATATTTTTAAAAATGATGTTAATTATAATTTTGCAATGTTTTGATAGTGATCTCCCATTTAATTTTGGAATCTATATTAGTTAAATTTCCCACCATGTTTTTTTGATAATCAGATTTAGTTATTCTTTTGGGGGGGGGGGGTGATATCTGTCCCTTTTATTGTCAGTCAAATGTATCTGCTTACTCCAAAGCTAGATTTTAAATTTTTACAAATACACATAGTCAAGTATGAACTTAAACAAAAATCACATTTATTCATGTTTAGAAATAAAATAAAGAGAAGGCATCGCTGGAGGACCTGCTGCCATTTGTGCATCCCAGGGACCCCAGAGCACACAGCAACCCTGTGTGGACACTAAAATTGGGAGCTTGAGAAGGCCAACATTTCTGAACACAATCTGATGCTGGCCTCCCAGAGGTCAGGAACAGCAGCAGGTGAGATATATGTCCCAAGTCTGTGGTACTACAACAGGCTGCCTTCTGTCCGAACACAATGAAGCAAGGCCATCACTTCCTCTTCTTCCTGGCAACCTTCCCTGAAGCCTTCCCTGCAGCCTTCCTTCTTCGTTTGGCTGGAGGCTGGCCCACTGGAGGGGTACTACTGTCAGGAGGAGGAGATGTAGCAGAAGGGGGTGGGGCAGAAGAAGAAGAAGGTGGAGGTGTAGCAGAAGGGGGTGGGGCAGAAGAAGAAGGTGGAGGTGTAGCAGAAGGGGGTGGGGCAGAAGAAGAAGGTGGAGGTGTAGCAGAAGGGGGTGGGGCAGAAGAAGAAGGTGGAGGTGTAGCAGAAGGGGGTGGGGCAGAAGAAGAAGGTGGAGGTGTAGCAGAAGGGGGTGGGGCAGAAGAAGAAGGTGGAGGTGTAGCAGAAGGGGGTGGGGCAGAAGAAGAAGGTGGAGGTGTAGCAGAAGGGGGTGGGGCAGAAGAAGGGGGAGGTTGAGGTTGGGTCAGTTCACCTCACATATGGCGGTATTGGGGGTAATTTTCTCCATCACCCCCTTGTTGAGCAAGGTGATGAGCAGGGGCTCGCATAGGAGGCGTTGCTCCATGCTCATCACCTTGAACTTAGCCTCCACTAGGCCGGCAATGGCCTCTTCAGGGGATGTGGGCTCCTGGAGGGTGGCATGGGCCTCACGAATAAGGGCCATTGCTGCCTCACTCGTGCTCCTGTCCCTCCTGCCTCTTTTGTGAAGCCGGATGGGAGGCACCTGGGATCTGGTGCTTCTCCTTTGCCCTGCCACCTCCTGTCTGCCACTGGGCCCTGCCACCTCCTGTCTGCCACTGGGCCCTGCCACCTCCTGGCTGCCACTGGGCCCTGCCACCTCCTGGCTGCCACTGGGCCCTTCCTCCTCCTGCCTGACAGTTTCCAGACCCTCCTCCTGGCTGATTTCATCCTGTGTATGAAAAAGGGACATAGTTTAATATGTTAGTTTAATCTTTGCATCAAACTTTGTAATCCTGATTGAAGCAATTAGAATGTAAATCCATAAATCCTTGCTTTAAATTTACCACTACATCAGATTGACTATTTAGCACCCAATTAAGTGCAGAATAATGTCTACAGATCTTGATTTCACTTGTGGAATCCAAAATATTTTATGTTTGTCATCTTGACATATTTGTCAAACATTAAGTTTATCCCAATACATTTTCTATAAATACTATACCTGGCTCCAGATGGCCAAATCAGGATCATCCAGGATGGCTGCCTCCTCTTGCTCCAGAGAAGGCTCAGGTTGGCTGCAGGGAAGTCTGGGGGGAAGAGTGGAGAGTGATGGCCTTGTCTCAATGTGGTCATCCAGGAAGGACATCCTGTTGTAGTACCACAAAATCGGGACATACACATCATCTGCTGCTGCTCCTGACCTCTGAGAAGCCAGGACCTTAGAGCGTTCAGTCCTGTAGGTACCTCTCAAGCTCCCAATTTTAGTGTCCACTTGTTTTGCTGTGGCTGTGGGCACCTTGGTATGCACAAATGGGAGCAGCTTCTCCAGCGCTGCTTTTCTCACCCCTCTTTTTTTGTGGATGGGGTTTTTCGTCTCCCACAGAGCCGGCAGCTCCCTTACCCGGTCAATAAATTCCGCCAGGAACTCTTTGTCGCTAATAAAGACATTCATATTGTATCTGCAAGTTAAATAAATTATATATAACTAATGTGAGGCAAACAGTCTAACCTCCTTAACATCCTAGTCACCATATATATCCTCCAACATTCTCAAGACAGTATAGGCCAACAATTTGTACAAGTCACAAAATCACATACCTTCGTTCGCACGTCCGTCACTTGAACTCCTCTCTCCGCACACCGAACGTACTATAGTCACATGTGTGTTTGCTATATACACACCACGCATGCGTCAAAATACGAACACGTCGCTCCGCACACGTCGCCCACCCATGACGTTCTAACTAACATCTTTTCCCCGCCCCTTCTCTTTCGGCGCGCAGACAGATATGGCGAAGTTACAGCAGGTGTCTGATAATTCCGCAACTAACGAGGAGGAGACAAGCCCGGAGACCGAGGAAACGTCACGGTCAAGGAGGAGATTCAAGGCATCGAATATGTCTTTTGCGGAGATGGCGGAGATGGTGGACATCTTGCTCAAGGCTGATTATGATGCCAAGCATGGGCCGTATAGCAAACCAAATAGAAGGAAGGCCAAAATCCTCACTAAAGTCATGAAGAGTCTGAAGGCGAATTTCGGGGTGAAACGCTCAAATGAGCAGCTCAGAAAGAGGTGGTCAGACCTCAAACTGAGGGAGCCAGAGCAGTTGAGGAGCATAAAGAGAATGCTCGCTAAAAGTAAGTAAAAAGTAGACTTTTATGCTATTAATCTTTTTCTAAACTGACATGTTGCTCTTTATTTTGGTTTCTCATATTGGACTCCCTTCCAAAATGTAATATTTTGAACTTGGTTGGGCACAGTAATCGTTCGTTACGTTACCGACACTTCGTTCGGCCACTATCCGCTGTTTTGGCTTATTTTAGAGCCACAAAAGTAATTAGACATCTGCCATTTTTGCTCCAAAATGGTGGCGTATTTTTTTGTCTAGATGATGTGTTTGTAAAGAGAATGAAATGCAAACTTTTATCAGTGTAAAGGAGAGGACACTCAGCAGCTGCTTCCACATCTGTACTTTGGAGCACTATAGTGTGGGCCACCAGACCCGCCTTTTTTGGGTGTCCCACACAGGTGCATCAGAGAATTTTTGTGGTGCCTCCATGTCAAATAAATTCCATCCAAAGGTGAATACTAAACATATTCTTGGTCATAAATAATGCATTCTTCTTTAAATTCCGCCCAAACACACACTTGTACCACACTTCCAAGCAATTTAGCCTGTTTTTATTTTAACATATAGATTTACAGTGTGATAAATAGACCTTTTGTTTGATTCTCATAGGGGAGAGAAGACTGGGAGGAGGACACTCCAGGGAGCACATGCACCCCACAACTTCCAAGCAACCCCAAACTGCCAAAGACCCACAACCGAAAGATGTGCAGGAAGTTGAGGTGGAGGAAGGAGAAGTGCAGGAAGGAGAGGTGGATGACGTTGTGGATCTGGTCACCACAACAGGTCAGTATCTGTCACCACAGCTTCAGGTAAGAGATGTAGGCCTGCAGAGTTATAATACCTTTTGTTTTTTGTTTTTAGGGGATATAAATGTTGTGCAGGATAGTACACGGTTCTCTGCTGACAGTGCCCTCCGCCTCATCCAGCAAGTGATGGAATGTAGCACGGAACTGGACCTTATTAAACAAAGAATCCATGTGATGGAACAAACATTTAAAGACATTCTCGATGTTTTGGGGAGAATTCAATAAGCCATCCAAACACATTTGTTTTTACATGTTTGTTTTTGCAACTTTTCGAATTTTTTTGACAATCAAACTAGCCAAAAATTGAATCTGCACACAGTGTGTCAACATGTGCTATCTGCCATCAGGGGATATCCATGTACGTCTTTTGGGGGTGCAACCCCTTCCTCGTATCTAAAGTCGGTGAACTGAGGAAGGGGTTGCACCCCCAAAACACGTCCATTGATCACCCCTGATGGCAGATAGCACATGTTGACAATAGGGATCAGGATTGTAAACTTCCTAGATGTAAAAAATCCCAAATGTGTGCATATTCAATTTTTGGCTGGGCAAGGGTTGGCAGGACCCCATATTAGGACGGGCACATAGAGACATAGTTTGTGTAAGTGAATGTCTCAGATTGCTCAGAGGTATCCAATGTTGTAATTTTTGGAATGCAACTGTTATTTTTGTATTTTCATAATCAAAAAATTGCCGGGTTGGGGCCAGGCCAACCCAAAAAAACAGAAAAAACTAAAAATGGTGTGAATGTGCACAGAGTAAAATATTTGACCACAAACAACGTGTAGCTTCTTTTTATAATACCCTCTAAGCTTATTTGGTTATTTTGTAAGGTTACATAGTGAAATGGTTGTTATTTACTAAAGTTAAATACACTTGGCACTACAAATGCACAAAGACAAACTAGGAGACAGGAAAGAACAAATAATTAAAGGTTTAAACAAGCTTTTTATTGGGATCCTTAGACATAGGCTGGCATAGGAATTGCCCCCCTACCCGTGAAATACTCCATGTATTTGTCCCGAACCTCACAGGCATTTTGGGAGGGCAAGCCAGAACGGGCAGATTCCAGGCCCGGCAGGGGATTTGCAGGGGAAAGTCCAGCCTCTGGCAAAACTGAGGCCATATAGGAATTCGATTTTTGGCTCAGAAAATTGTGTAGCACACAGCAGCATAATACGACATAGTTTATTTTGTAGTCCGCCAAGTGTATTGAAGTCATAAAAAGGCGGAACCGGCTGGCCATTATGCCAAAGGCATTTTCGACAACTCTTCGGCCCCTGGCCAGCCGGTAATTGAACACCCTCTTCTCTGGGGTCAGGGTCCTCTGGGGAAATGGCCTCATAAGATGCTGTCCGAGTCCGAAGGCTTCATCAGCCAAGAAAACAAAGGGGAGTCCTTCAATATTCCCTGCATCCGGTGGCAATGCAAGGTCGTCACTCTGGAGACGGAGGGCAAACTCCGTCTGGATGAAGGATCCCCCATCGGACATCCGGCCATTCTTCCCTACATCAACAAAGAGGAATTCATACCGTGCTGACACCACCGCCATCAGCACAATGCTATGAAACCCCTTGTAATTGTAGTAGTAGGACCCAGAACGGGGTGGCGGCACGATGCGGACGTGCTTCCCGTCTATGGCACCACCGCAGTTGGGGAAGTCCCACCGCGTGGCAAACTCCGATGCCACAGTCTGCCATTCCTGTGGCGTGGAAGGAAGCTGTGGAGTGAAACAAGATGAAATAATATTAGAATACCAAAGTCAGACATTACAAGGAAATTCGATTAAAAAAAAATAAAGGCCAACATCAATCAAATTCTACGTTTATTAAGGTGTTTAAAATAAGTATAAGGGAAGGCTCATTTATCAGATTCATCACCCCCTCTGATGGGCCATTACTAAATTATTTTGGGGGGGGGGAGATGTGTTTGGCCACAGGATAGCATTGCAGTGGCGGTGCGTCCAGAGTGGGCGCTGGAGCACTGCCCCCTCTCTCCTGTGCCCATCACTCAGAACAATACATAGGTTCATGCGTTGCATAAACCTATGTATTGTCTATGCCGCCCACTATTCAGGTGGATGGCCTCTTGTAAAGCGACCGACATATGAATAATTGCGGCATTTAGGGGGTTCAAATTGCATAGCAGAAACAGGTAGTAAAATAGTCTTGCACATTACAACCTGAGGGATGTAATTGGCTTCCGAAAAGTAAAATAGGGGACGCAGGGGGGGGGGGCATTCCTTGGGGAAACACTGGCAGGCTGCTCTGCCAATCATGTTCACCAAGTCTGTTTAATGGTAACATGATTGGCTGATGCAACATCAAGGGAAGGAGAAGACATCAAGGACAGAAGAAGGATGGCGCTGACCACAAGAAGGTAAGTGCAGGGCTGGGGGGGAAATGGCTGCATTAGAGGGGACTAAATGGCTGCATTGGAGTGAACAAAATGGCTGCATTAGAGGGGACAACTGGGGGCGTTTAATAGGCACCAGAGCAAAAAAGGAGGAAGTTTATTTCCTAAATTGGAGTTTGAACCCCCAAACATTTGGAGCAACAGGCGCCCCTGCTGGAAAAGTTAGTGAAGGGAAATATTTATGGAGGAGAAAAAAGGGGCAATCTAAAGCTTCCAGCATGCATGGGGACAAAGGGAATCATTCTCAGCATATTACAATCATGGTAATTAGGGAAGGATGAAAGAAATACAATACATTAGCATACATGTAATACATAAAATGTGATGTTAAGGGAGAAAACTTACCCTAATATAGTCCTCCTGCAGGACTTGTATAATGGCAGAACAGGTGTCTGGGATTATGAGGCCCAGAGCCTGGGGGGAGATGCCTGTCGTGAACTTCAAGTCCTGAAGACTTCTCCCTGTCGCCAGGTAACGTAAGGTGGCGATGAGCCTCTGCTCAGCACTGATGGCTTCCCGCATAACGGTGTCCTGCCTGGTAATATAGGGGGACACCAAAGCCAACAGTTCCTGAAAAACGGGGTCAGACATCCGCAGAAAATTCCTGTAGTCCTCAGGATTATTCTCGACGATCTCCCGCAGCAGAGGCATATGGCAGAATTGGTCCCGCTGGAGCAACCAATTCTTGGTCCATGAACTCCTCCTCACACCATTCATGGACTGGTCTTGGTCCAAAACAAGCAGACCAACACCAAGCGCACGCACAGCACGAACTCGACGACGAGAACGTCCAGGCGACATGGCTAAGAAACGGTCGTCTTATCAGAACGTACAGAACAGAACGCACTTTAGAACAGCAAGGCCTATGAATAACGAACTGAAAATCAGAAACGAACAGGCAAGAACGCACTGTAAAACAGATACGACCTGCCTAGACGCCCTGAAAGTCAAGATACGAACCCACAAGCACAAACTGAACCGCAGAAAACGATCTGAAAAGTACGAAGACTGAAAAGCGCGAATCGTCTCTTCCCAAACTTTTACTTCACACGCAGTAACACGAGATCAGCAAAAGCAGCCCAAGGGGTGGCGCCAAGAAAAAAGATCTTCCCCTTTATAGTGCCGTCGTACGTGCTGGACGTGAGTGCAGAGAACAACGAGGAAATTGGGAAATGTCAGTGTGTACGCTGTGACAGCAGGAAGGTAAAGTCACCTGGTTGCATCCAGGGGGGTAGATATATTTCTCCCAGATTCAGGCTTTATGCCGACTTATACAACTAGGGAGTTGATGAAGCCCAGCTGAGGCTAGTGGGCTCATGGATGACTCATACCTCTAGGGAGAGTGTGGGGCGTCGTGCAGACAGGGAGTTGATGAGACCAGCTGAAGCTTGTCAGCTCATTTAGGCCTCTATAAGAACTCCCAGCTTCATTAGATGTTAGCTCATGCCTGGACCCAGACCTGTGTGGACTGTCTAGGGAGAGTGAACCCCTGTGCGGTGAGGCAAAGCCTGTGTGGCTATTTGTTTGGACTTTTACTAAACCAGGGACTTAGGGACTAGGACAGCACCAGGCTGATCCCAGTTGTTAGTTTAGGAAACCTGCATGTTTAGTCAGAGGTCAAACTGACCAGGATTTATTTTGTTTATGTTTCTTTTTGGCTTTGCTGTGTTTTTGTCACTGTACATAGAGAAATAAACCGCACCTTTTGATTTTGAAAACCACAACCTCCGTCTGCTGGCCCTGTTTTTGTGTGGGGAGCCCAACCAGGGGGTCACACACACCCGCTACCGAGTTAACCCCCTCACAGTTGGTGGAGATCCAGTGGCAGTTTTTTTTAAGCCAGCATGGAGGAGATACTGAAACAGCTGGCTCTAGCAAATGCCAATCAACAGCAGACAAATGCAGGTTTGCAAAGGAGCCTTGCAGCCCAGCAGCAAGCTCATCAACAAGCTCAGCAGCAATCTGAGGCCCGCTTCATAGACCTGTTACAGAAGCAAGAGCAGAGACTACAACAAATGGAAGCAGTAATGCAGCAACGTCCGCAGACCAGTGAGGAAAGCCGTCCCACTAATACCGCGTCCTTTGGGGTGAGTCGTTTATTGACAAAAATGACTGGAGAGGATGATCCAGAGGTATTTTTGACCACATTTGAAAGGACTGCTGAAAGAGAAAAGTGGCCTGAGGAGCAGTGGGCTGGACTGGTGGCTCCTCTGTTAACTGGTGAATCGCAGAAGGCTTACTATGACCTAGAGCCTGACCAAGCAAAAGACTATGTGATGCTAAAAGCTGAAATATTGGCAAGGCTGGGTGTCACCCTGGCTGTCCGGGCTCAGCGTGTGCATAACTGGACTTTCCAGCTTGGAAAACCCCCCAGGTCTCAAATGTATGATCTCATTCACCTGAGCAGGAAGTGGCTACAGCCAGAGACTTTGTCCGCACCGGAGATTGTGGAACGTGTTGTGATGGATCGTTTCTTGAGAGCTCTTCCTACCGCCATTCAAAAGTGGGTAAGCCATGGAGACCCAGAAACGGCCGGTAAACTTGTGGATCGTGTAGAGAGATACTTGGCTACAGAGAACCTGACGGCCTCTTCCAGAGACTCTCGGACTTTCCACCCTAAGACCAGACCATCCCCAGGGGCGGATAAGAGGATTCCAAGGGGTGAGGGTGGAGAGAGTGAGAGGGTGGGAGCTCTACCCAAAGTTTGGCGAGAACAGCCTGGGAAGTCAGGGGCTCAAGAGGCAGCCAAATGGATTGTTTGCTACCGCTGCCGGCAAGCGGGACATATTGCAGCAAATTGCCCGGTTGTGGAGGAACCCATGCAATGTGACTTTCTGATGGACAGACGTCAGTCGCTGTGTGCGACAGTCGCATGCACTGCCATTCGGGGAACTGAGAAACATTTATGCAAAATGTGTATTAATGGTAGAAATGTTGTGGTATTACTGGATTCAGGTAGCCTTGTGACCCTGATAAAGGCTGAATTAGTTAAAACAGAGGTCTCTGGGAATAGCAAGGTAGCTGTTATTTGTGTGCATGGGGACACCCGAGAGTATCCAGTGACTACAGTGTGTTTCGAGACCCCCAAAGGTACCCTCTCTCATCCAGTGGGGTTAGTATCTCAATTACCGCATGATGCCATTGTGGGAAGGGATTTTCCGAAGTTCTGGGAACTGTGGGATGATCCTGAGCCCCCCACTGGTGCCCCTATGTACCAGGAATGTGATAGCCAGAACTCCTCTGAGAGTGGTGAGGACTCTCCAGAATTTCCCTTGTCAGTATTGGCAGGGGAGACTCAAGAAACTGGAGAGGAGCCCACCTCCTCAGACGAAAACCTACCGTCTGTGGAGTTTTCTGATCTGGAGGTTCACAGGGAAAATTTTGCCACAGAACAGTTAAAAGACCCCGCCCTAATAAAGGCACGGGAAAACGTAGTGGAAATAGATGGCGAGTTAGTGAACCCAGATAATACCTGCACTTACCCATACTTCAGCGTAGAGAAGGACCTACTGTATCGGATGGCAAAAAGGGCAGAAGAAACCGTTGAGCAGCTTGTGGTGCCCAAACCTTACAGGAAGTTGGTGTTGGAGTTGGCCCATGGGCACATTCTTGGAGGTCATCTGGGGACAGAGAAAACCCGAGAGAGGGTATTACAGAGATTCTATTGGCCTGGGGTGATGAAGGACATAGAAAATTATTGTTCCTCCTGCCCTGTGTGTCAGAGGTCGGCCCCGATGCCACATTTCCGTAGCCCGCTGGTCCCTCTACCCATCATTGAGGTCCCGTTTGAGAGAATCGCAATGGATTTGGTAGGTCCTATAATCAAGTCCGCTAGGGGGCACCAGTACATATTGGTTATAATGGACTATGCCACCCGTTATCCAGAAGCGATCCCTCTCAGAAATACCTCGGCCAAAACCATAGCCAAAGAGCTATCTCTTGTTTTTAGCCGGGTGGGTATTTGTAAAGAACTGCTTACGGACCAAGGTACACCCTTTATGTCCCGGGTTATGAAAGAGCTGTGTAAATTGTTCAAAGTGACGCAATTGCGTACATCTGTGTATCACCCCCAAACCGATGGGCTGGTTGAAAGATTCAACAAAACCCTAAAACAAATGTTGAAGAAAGTGGTGGATAGAGATGGAAAGGATTGGGACTGTCTACTTCCTTATTTGATGTTTGCTATTAGGGAGGTGCCCCAATCCTCTACGGGATTCTCCCCCTTTGAGTTACTGTATGGGAGACACCCAAGAGGGCTGTTGGATATTGCCAAGGAAACTTGGGAAAGTGAGAGTTCTCCCCACAGGAGTGTGATTGAGCATGTCGCCCTGATGCAAGACCGAATTGCACAGGTAATGCCCATCGTGAAGGAACATTTGGCCCAAGCGCAGTTAGCACAGCAGAGAGTGTACAACCGTGGAGCCAAGACCCGTACCTTTTCCCCGGGGGATAGGATACTGGTACTTGTCCCTACGGTTGAAAGTAAATTCCTTGCCAAATGGCAAGGCCCCTACGAGATAATGGAAAAAGTGAGCGAAGTGAATTACAAGGTCAGACAACCAGGAAGGCGAAAGCCCGAACAGATATATCACGTTAATCTGTTGAAAGCCTGGAGGGATAGAGAGTCCCTAGTCGCAGAAACTTGGTCACCAGCTCAAACTGGTTGCGTGATTCCGGAGGTTGGAATAGCAGCCACCTTGTCACAACCCCAACAACAGGAGGTTAAGGAGTTTGTGCTTCGCAACAAGGAGGTGTTCTCTGAGCTGCCGGGACAAACATCTGGGGTAGAGCATGATATTATTACCCCGCCCGGTGAAAGGGTGAAGTTAAAACCCTATCGGATCCCAGAGGCCCGACGGGAGGCAATACGGGAGGAAGTACAGAAAATGCTGAACTTAGGGGTGATAGAGGAGTCCCAAAGTGATTGGTCTAGTCCCATTGTGTTGGTGCCTAAACCGGATGGGAGCTGGCGATTTTGTAACGATTTTCGTCAGTTGAACAAAGTTACAAAATTTGACACCTACCCCATGCCACGTATAGATGAGTTGATCGACCGGCTGGGAACAGCCCGATACATGACGACTCTTGACCTCACAAAAGGGTATTGGCAAATTCCCCTGGCCAAGTCGGCCAAAGAGAAAACCGCATTTGTAACCCCAGACGGGGCGTTCCAATATAAGAGAATGCCGTTCGGGTTACAGAATGCGCCGGCCACATTCCAGCGGAAAATGGACCAGATACTGAGGCCCCATCGGAAGTATGCTGCGGCTTACCTGGATGACGTAATTGTCCATAGCACAGATTGGGCCTCACATCTGCCAAAAGTGCAAGCAGTCCTAGACTCTATCCGGGAAGCGGGGTTTACGGCTAACCCCAAGAAGTGTACCATTGGGCAGGAGGAGGCCAAATATCTTGGGTACACCATTGGCAGGGGAGTGATAAAACCCCAACTCAACAAAGTCGAGGCCATCCAGAGTTGGCCACGTCCCAACAGCAAGAAGCAGGTACGGGCCTTTCTGGGAATCGCGGGTTATTATCGGCGCTTCATTCCCCACTTTGCTTCTAAGGCTGTGCCCCTAACCAACCTGACGAAAGGGAAAGGGTCGGTCATGATTAAATGGACCCCCGAGGCTGAGGCAGCATTCCAATTCTTGAAACAAGCCTTATGTAGCCAGCCAGTGTTGTACTCACCCGACTTCTCTAAAGACTTTGTCGTACAAAGTGATGCGTCAGATGTGGGGTTAGGAGCAGTATTGTCCCAGGTCTGGAACGGGGAAGAGCACCCAGTCATTTACCTCAGCAGGAAGTTGAAGTCCCATGAGGTAAATTACGCCACGGTTGAAAAGGAGTGTTTAGCGGTGAAGTGGGCTCTAGATTCCCTTCGGTACTATCTGCTAGGTAGGCACTTTGACATGGTTACGGATCACGCTCCGTTAAAGTGGATGGCTCAAAACAAGGAGACAAATAGAAGAGTGAATAGGTGGTTCCTGGCCCTACAGGAATTCAACTTCACAGTAAAGCATCGCCCTGGCGTTCAAATGGGGAATGTGGATGCTTTGTCTCGAGTACATGAATGCCTGATTGCTGGTGTTCCAACCCCAAGGTTAAAACAAGAGGGGGGGGTATGTGACAGCAGGAAGGTAAAGTCACCTGGTTGCATCCAGGGGGGTAGATATATTTCTCCCAGATTCAGGCTTTATGCCGACTTATACAACTAGGGAGTTGATGAAGCCCAGCTGAGGCTAGTGGGCTCATGGATGACTCATACCTCTAGGGAGAGTGTGGGGCGTCGTGCAGACAGGGAGTTGATGAGACCAGCTGAAGCTTGTCAGCTCATTTAGGCCTCTATAAGAACTCCCAGCTTCATTAGATGTTAGCTCATGCCTGGACCCAGACCTGTGTGGACTGTCTAGGGAGAGTGAACCCCTGTGCGGTGAGGCAAAGCCTGTGTGGCTATTTGTTTGGACTTTTACTAAACCAGGGACTTAGGGACTAGGACAGCACCAGGCTGATCCCAGTTGTTAGTTTAGGAAACCTGCATGTTTAGTCAGAGGTCAAACTGACCAGGATTTATTTTGTTTATGTTTCTTTTTGGCTTTGCTGTGTTTTTGTCACTGTACATAGAGAAATAAACCGCACCTTTTGATTTTGAAAACCACAACCTCCGTCTGCTGGCCCTGTTTTTGTGTGGGGAGCCCAACCAGGGGGTCACACACACCCGCTACCGAGTTAACCCCCTCACAACGCATAGAAAGCTTGACGAGAAAATCGACAAGCTTAACAAAAATCTCGTCGAAAAAAACGATGTGTTTTTTACGACGAGAAACTCGGTCGTGTGTACGAGGCCTCACTTTTTAGAAAGGAGCGTAGGCAACAATCCACGAACGCCGAGTTCGTCAACCCTCATTGTGTGTTTGGCTCTGATCTGGTCCCCTTCTGCTTCCAGGTCATCAGCAATGTAAGTACTCGGTGGGTAATGTAAAGGATGAAAGGGAGGCATACATAGCATAATCCCGTTTAGAAATCATTTATTAAAACCAGAAGGAGAATAAAAAACTCACATTTAGCAGAGAAAAACGGTACAAGGTATCCACAAGCGCCGAGCTCGTCTTCCTACCGTCAGAGTGTTGGTATACCTAATGCTCTAATCCCGATGCGTGTCGTCACGTCACGTGACTTCATCAGGGAGAGTGAGGAAGTCACGTGATCTCCTTGCAATTGTTTCCAACCACCATTCTATGTCACCTATTTAGCTAACTTGAAACCCTTTCACCGCCATGTTTGTAACATGCAAATAGTAATGTGTTTTTAACTGCACTGATTTCCTTTAAAGTGGTTGTAAAGCCTTGAGGTTTTTCACCTTAATGCTTTCTATGCTTTCCCCTCCCCCCCTTTTTTTTTTACCTGAGCCCGATCCGATCCAGTGATGTGCATGAGCGCAGCGGCTCCAGCCGCTGTCTCTCTCTTCATTGGACAGATTAATCGCAGCAGGAGCCATTGGCTCCCGCTGCTGTCAATCAAATCCAGTGCGGGGAGCGGGGCCGAATCCCGCTGTCTGTGTCAATAAACGCAGCAGTGGGACTTGGAAGCGAGTGCACACAGCTTCCCCTAGGGAAAGCGGCTTTCTGCGGGGGCACACGATGAAGAGGAGAGGCCAGAAGCACCAGCGGGGCACCCCAGAAGAGGAGGCTCAGGGCTGCTCTGTGCAAAACGATTGCACAGAGCAGGTAAGTATAGACATGTTAGTTATTTTTATTTAAAAAAAATCAAAAGGGAACTTTAAGACAAAAGATTTTATGATGTAGATCGGGGTCTCCAAACTTTCTAAACAATAGACCAATGTACTGTTCTCTAGAATTTAGGGGGCTGGACTTTGCCCAGTGGGGGTGGAAATTTCTTTCTCGTACATCACGGGACACAGAGCGACATAGTCATTACTAATGGGTTATATAGATACCGTCAGGTGCTGGCACTGGCAACTTCCAAAACCGGAAGTACCCTCCCCTATATAAGCCCCTCCCATCCGGGAGCACCTCAGTTTTTTGCCAGTGTCTAAGGTGTTGGCCAAGAAGAAACATGTGTTTTTCACTGAGCTTGCGTACAGGTTCTTTTGGGCCTCAGTAAGCTATTCCGGATCCGACCAAAAAAGCTTCATAGCTAAACGGTCGGTACCCGGGCCTTGCAGAGAAGAGCAAGGTTTTGCCTGTAATGCTTCTCTTAGGAGAGCTGGACCCTGGGATCCAGAGCTCTGGTCATACCCACGACCAAGATGTTTTCTGTGCAGGGTGCTATACAGGTCCAGGGGAGTGGAATCCTTGGGAACCCGGTCCCTGAAGGTTTGATTACAATGCCTGCCGTGATAGGTGAAGTTTGGGCTTTTGTGGACCAAACAAAGTCCTGCGGCGGGGGAACAGGTAAGTGGGGGCCCCCAGGAACTTGGTTCTATTGGGGGACCCCCAAGCCTAATTTGTCTTTCTGTCTGTTACCTAACGGTATTCCCGCTAATATTCTGTGTATGCCTGTTACTACTGAGAAAATGTAAAAATTTTAATAGTAGGCAAGAAAAAAAATAAATAAATAAAAATGTAAGACCGCGGTACCTGTGTTAGAACACTAGAGGCCGCTATGGTTCTTTTTCTTGTAATGTGGGTTTTTTTCTTCCAGAATCAAATCCAGGCAGTTGGTATGTTCTCTGCTGGGAAGCTGTCTCCTCTGCCCTGTTGCTGCGCTCATCCATCCCCGGGCCCTGCGGCAAAGGGACCCTGGCTCCCATCTAGCTCCTTGTTGTTTTCAAAAAAGGCGCCGAAGGCGCACGTGCCCGCGCGCGTGCGCGTGCACGCGCCTCTATTCATAGAGGCGATCCGGAAAGGGGCAGAGCGGGTGGATGACGCTCAGGTGTGCGCCGCGGCGCTACTGCGCATGTGCGGGCGTCCAGCGTGTTTTGAAGCACATTATAGCTGGCTGTTGAAGGCACAGACAGAGCTAGCAACAATATAAAGGCACATAGAGGCGGTTGATGCAGGCATCCCCTAGAAAGGCACTTTAGTAGACACCAACTGTGATATAGCAGCAATTGTGCTAGACTATTCTCAGTAAAAGTGGTGTATTACGGCTGGAATACCTCAGCTTTAGGCTTAGGAATATGCCGTCCAGAAGCTCCGGAACTGAATCTTCCAGGAAGCGAAGGGGGTCTCATCGGGCTCTGAGGATCTTGGGCATACTTCTGCTGCACCAGTCTCCCCTGAAGTTCAGAGGTAAGTGACCGTAGAGACCCCGCAGGGGTACTTGGTACTGTGGCTGTCCTCAGTTCACCTGCTCCTGTGTATGTAACAGAGGAGGTTTTTTCCTCAGCTCTGGGAGGATTAGAGAGAGATTGTCAACATTGATCGGTGCCTCCCTGTCAGGGAAAGCACGCCCGATCTCCGTCTCCTCCTTCAGAGTGCCTGTTAGCAGAGCAACAGTCCCATACAGGGATCGACCTGCCTGAAGGGGATCAGGATGAGGTTGATTCTGTTATAGAGGAATCAACAGTGGGGGAACCTTTTCTCAGCATCTCAAGCTGAAAGATTATGGGTTCAGTCTCTGACTAACATGGTCCGATCAGCATTTAAAAATGCACCTTGCGGAACCATCAACCACTACTGTATCCTCGTTGGGGTCGCTAGAAGCCCCCAGACTGTCTGTTCTTTTCCACTTCACCCTTTGCTGAAAGGGCTCATTTACCAGGATTGGGAACATCCTGAGAAAATATTTATTCCCCCAAGAGATTTCCGGTGGTCTATCCCATGGAGGATAAGTTCATCAAAAAAAAAATGGAAGGTCCCTACAGTGGACGCAGCCATCTCTTGTATGTATAAATCACTCACATGTCCAGTGGATAATGTCCAAATGTTCAAGAACCCAATAGATAAAAGATTGGAGTCCTTATGAAAATCTGCTTCTTTCTACAGCAAGCTTGGTGACACAACCAGCAGTAGCAGCTATTGGGGTCTGCTAAGCAGTGAAGGATCAGTTGAAACAGGTCTTGAGGGACTTGACAGATCAGCAGGCTTTGCCCTAGCTGATCTACCTAGAGCCTTAGGCTTTGCGGTTGACGCCATAAAGGATTCAGTCCATCAGGCCTCCCGCCTTACGCTGTCTATAGTACATATGCGTAGGCTCCTATGGCTCAAAAACTGGTCTGCTGAAGCTCCCTGTAAAGAATGGCTGGTTAGCGTCCCATTTCATGGTGAACGCTTATTCAGGGAAAACCTGGACAAATATATCCAGAAAATTTCCAGCGGTAAAAATACGCTCTTGCCGGTTAAAAACAGAGTTAGAGGTCCCTCTTTAAGAGGCCTGCTTCTCCAGTCCCTGGGGCATCGGCTGTGTAACAGTTCCGACGGCCTCCTCGGTCAATTCCCGGGGGTAAAAAACAGGGACAATAGCAGGGTAATGAGAAACCCTGGGTCAGGGGAGGTACAAAACCTCCCCCAAAGTTAAATTCATTGAAGCCCCCACTCAGTCGGGTGGGGGGAGGACTCCAGTTGTTCGCAGAGACCTGGCGGGACACGATCAGAGACAGATGGGTGCTCTCCGCAGTAAGTCTGGGATACAGATTGGAGTTAAAAGACTCTCCTCCTTCCCATTTTATGAGGTCAAACGTGCCAGGGGATCCCCGGAAGAGAGAGTCCCTCCTGTTGGCACTAGAACAACTATTGCTCCAAGGAGTAATTATGGAGGTTCCCCTGGAAGAATGAGGGTTCGGGTTTTACTCAAACCTCTTTACAGTCCCGAAGCAAACGCGGACGGGAGGCCCATATTAATTCTAAAAGGGCTATACAAATTCCTGTATATCAGGACTTTCCGATGGAGTCGATCCGATCGGTGGCCACTGCCCTACAAGGGGAGGATTGGTTAGCCGCGATCGACATCAAAGATGCTTATTTGCACATTCCCATCTTTCCAGTCCACCAAAAATTTCTACGCTTTGCAGTAGAAGGGCGCCATTTTCAGTTCAGAGCCTTACCCTTCGGTTTGGCCACAGCACCACGAGTGTTTACAAAAATTCTGGCCCTTTATTGGCCAATCTAAGAACACAAGGTGTAATGATAATGGCATATCTAGATGACTTGTTGCTGATAGACCACTCAGTGAAAGAACTAGACGTGGTCGTTCACAAGACAATCAAGTATCTGGAATCTCACGGTTGGATTATCAACCGAGACAAGTCAGCCCTAAAAACCAGTCAAAAGTCTGGAATACTTGGGGCTAAGGTTGGATTCAGGCCAGAGAAAAATATTCTTGCCTCGAGGAAAGGTGTTGTCTTTGAAAGATGTGATCCACTTAGTGGGTACAAAAAAGACAGCCGTCCATACGCCTGTATATGAGGCTGCTGGGAAAAATGGTGGCATCATTCGAAGCAGTACCCTACGGTCAATTCCATTCAAGGAATTTGCTAGGGGCCATACTGTCAGCCTGGAACAAAAAAGTTCAGGCCCTAGACTTACAATGTCCTTGTCCCCTTCCGTTCGCAAGAGCCTCCGTTGGTGGTTGGTTCCCCAGAATCTGGAAAAAAGGGAAATCCTTCAGTCCGATTTCTTGGAAGGTGGTCACTACAGATGCCAGCCTTATAGGCTGGGGAGCAGTACTGGAGCAATGGTCTCTCCAGGGCAGATGGTCGGATGCAGAAAAGGCCCTGCCCATCAATCTCTTAGAGATACGAGCAGCCCGGTATGCCCTAGTAGCATGGACATCCAAACTCCAAGGGTCCCCTGTCAGAATTCAATCAGACAATGCCACAGCAGTGGCATATATCAATCATCAGGGGGGCACCAGGAGTCGTGCAGCCCAGAGGGAAGTAAATTACATCCTGAAATGGGCAGAAAGATATGTCCCAGCCATATCTGCGGTATTTATTCCAGGAGTGGAGAATTGGAAGGCGGACTTTCTAAGTCGCCAGCAATTATGCCCAGAGGAAGGGTCCCTTCACCCCGAGGTTTTCTGGACAATATGTCAGCGGTGGGGAACATCGGATGTAGATCTTCTAGCATCCAGATTCAACGCAAAGGTGGACAGGTTTGTCTCTCGGACAAGGGATCCCCTAGCTTGCGGCTCGGATGCCCTAGTGTTCCCTTGGGATCAGTTCAAGCTGATATATGCATTCACACCGCCACAATGGTTACCTCGATGACTCCGCAGAATCAGGGTAGAAAAGGAACCAGTGATTCTGGTGGCTCCAGCATCGCCCCGAAGAGCGTGGTACGCGGAGATTGTAAAATGTCAGTGGGGAGTCCTTGGTCTCTCCCACGTCGTCCGGACCTGCTTTCGCAAGGACCGATATACCACCCTTCCTTACCAGCCCTAGGTTTGACGGCCTGGCTATTGAAGCCCACATTCTAAAAAAGAGAGGGCTCTCTAATCCTGTGGTATCTACCATGATCAATGCCAGGAAGCCGGTATCCAGGCAGATCTACTATAGAATCTGAAAGGCGTACATCGCGTGGTGTGAGGCCAAGAAATGGCATCCACATAAGTACGTAATAGGTAGGATTCTGGACTTCCTACAGTGGGCTGTAGATAGGAAGCTTGCCTTGAGTACTATCAAGGGTCAGATTTCGGCCTTGTCAATATTTTTTCAAAGGCCCTTGGCTTCGCATTCACTAGTCAAAGCCTTTATACAAGGAGTGATGCGTATTAGTCCTCCGGTTAATATTCCCATATGTCCATGGGATCTAAACTTGGTTCTGTCGGTTCTACAGAAACAACCATTTGAACCATTACATCATATTTCTTTGGTGCTTCTCACCAGGAAATTGATTTTTCTAGTAGCCATTTGTTCGGCTAAAAGAGTGTCGGAATTAGCAGCTATGTCCTGTAAGGAGCCATATCTGGTTATCCATAAGGATAGAGTAGTGTTACGTCCTCATCCAGCCTTTCTTCCTAAGGTGGTATCGAGGTTTCATTTGAACCAAGATGTGGTTCTTCCTTCTTTTTTCCCCAAACCTACTTCGGTAGAGGAAAAGTTATTGCATTCTTTGGATGTAGTAAGAGCAGTTAAAGCTTATCTAAAGGCCACTGCTCAGATTCGCAGAACGGATACTTTGGTTATTCTGCCGGAAGGCCCCAGAGAGGGTCAGGCAGCGTCAAAATCTACTTTAGCCAAGTGGATTCGACAGGTCATAATACAAGCCTATGGCTTGAGAAGGAGACCAACTCCGTTCAAAGTTAGAGCGCACTCCACGAGAGCAGTTGGAACTTCATGGGCAGTGCATCACCAGGCCTCCCTGGCTCAAATCTGTAAGGCCACAACATGGTCTTCAGTACACACGTTTACTAGGTTCTACCAGGTGGACGTTAGAAGTCAGGAGGATGTCGCCTTTGGGCGCAGTGTGTTGCAGGCCGCAAAAGATCCTCATGTCTGATAGCGCTCAGCTTATATATGGTGTATCCCCCCCCCTCATTGGGCATTGCTTTAGGACATCCCATTAGTAATGACTATGTCGCTCTGTGTCCCGTGATGTACGAGAAAGAAAATAGGATTTTTATAACAGCTTACCTGTAAAATCCTTTTCTTGGAGTACATCACGGGACACAGAGCTCCCGCCCCTCTTTGGGGACACTTATTGCTTTGCTACAAAACTGAGGTGCTCCCGGATGGGAGGGGCTTATATAGGGGAGGGTACTTCCGGTTTTGGAAGTTGCCAGTGCCAGCACCTGACGGTATCTATATAACCCATTAGTAATGACTATGTCGCTCTGTGTCCCGTGATGTACTCCAAGAAAAGGATTTTACAGGTAAGCTGTTATAAAAATCCTATTTTTCCTGGCATCGGTGGGAGCAAATATCGCTACATTTGGTATTAGTGGGAGGAGTAGTGCCCCATTGTTGGTGTCAGTGGGCCAAATGGTGCACCATTATAGGCGTCAGTTGGCAGAATAGTGTCTCATTTCAGTGGGAGGAATAGTACTCCAAGACCCGGATAAAGACAATCATGGGGCTGCAGTTTGGAGACGGCTGATGTAGATTGTCAAAAATTGCACAAAAAAAGCAACACAAGTATATTTTGTGCACAGATAGCTATGCAGTTTCCTCTTTAATGAACATTTTTCAGCTATGCCCCTTTTCGCTCGGCAACCTGTACAGATGACACAGAGACACTTTTACCAACTTAATCTCCCATTGCAAGTGGAGGCTAAAACTGAAGGCAGACCTGACCTCTAAATGAATCTCATAGCTCATCCCAAGTACGAGAGGTCAGTTAGCTCTGGTTTTATACATAATTGAAAAGTTATCAGCGGTTTTGTTTGTCTGTTTGTTTTTTCTCTGTCTTGTATCTATAAATATAGAATGAATGTCACAGGCGGCTGCATTATCACACAAGCTAAGCGTGAAGGACGTGTGACTTTCCAGCACTACACAGAATAGGTGAATTGTAACACATGAATGCCCACTAATGACAATATGTACCTAAAGGTAATTGTTTCAGTGATACTAGTGCCGTGTGACATCACAGCATCCATTTTTTTTTCTAGCCTACAAAGAACCATGTTGAAAAGTTTTAAAGTGGTATAGCAGTTGTGAAATGGGGGATGTCTATCTCCGTGGTTAATGTGTTTTTAGTGAAGTCCATGCCAGTCTGGACTGTGTTTTAAGTGACTGGTAGCCCACTTCTATTAAACAGATTAAAGTAAAAAAGTAAACTCCACAAACTTGCCTACGCAAGGGTTTTGGTTTCACACATTAAAAACATATTAGTGCGCTAAAGAGGACAATCATGCAGCATATTATGTTGATGAGTAAGTCAGGCGACTCTGATGTAACGCGTAGGAAGGAACCTAGTGAAGCTGTTAGCAGTAGTCTGTCATACACAGACACTGAATGAGGAGATCGCTCTGCTGAGCTGTGCTATGCACATTTGTCTAATGGTCACATGTGATGACTTTTTAGTTGAAACGCGTCGGGTGGACCCATTCACACACATCGCTCTTGCATTTTGTGATATGCCTATGATGTTCTTCCAAATGTGAGTGTACATTTTTTAATCTTTTTTTAATAAATACTTCCTTGTACGGTATCACACTATGTGAGTTTTTTTTTCCCATTACGCATGTTATGTGGTTACCGTATCTCTGGCTCCAACAAGACTATATGTATTCACACTTCCTGGTGTTTACGGGAATTTGCGGTGCCGACTGATATGCGGATTCAGGACCAGCTGGATACACCTTGCTGACTGATTATTTAAGCCTGTTTTGACTTGGGTGGTATACACCTTACCAAGTCAATACCATCTGGTAAGCCTCCTCCTTATATCGGTGGTGGTGTCTCTATCCTTTCACAGAGAGGGTCATATCCATGTGGGACTCTTTATTTCAACCTTGCAGTTTTTTCTACACTTTTGGACTGTCATTTGTGTGTGGTCACAATAGAGGACTGCTTCGTTCTGATTTATTTGTTACATATAATATTTTTTTCACGGATCACACTCAGTCACTTGGTGTCACTGTAATTAATATATATGCATGTTTGCAACATTTGTTATGTATTGGTAACTGACTCTTTCACAAAAATAAGCGCTACACTTTTTCATATTCACCAGTTTTTGCTTTGTCTCAGCTGTGTTGGCAGCTAATTTTTGTGTTCACTTATTGCACAGCGCAGTATATCCCATATCTAATTTTTTGCACATGTGAGTGATATACTAGCTTTGTCTGCTTGGATCAATATTTCCTAATATGCTGCACTATGATTGCCCTCTTTTGTTTCAATGTGTTTACTCCACATATGGATTAACAACTAACTAGCACCATTATTCCTGCACGACGGATTAGTGCCTCCGGTGGAAGTCTTTGGAATTACAATCAGCACCATAAGTAGACTTTCATGAACGTTTTTTCCTTTCGGATTTGTATTTATGTTTGCCATTATTGCCTATTGATGTTTGTGAGTACGGCTTATTGCTACCTTTGCACTGTATGTAAGCCCATTGCTGCTATTTCATTTATGCACGGAGCAACATCCATCCAGGATTCAGTTTGCACTTTATTTTTTTCAATAATTAGCACAGTATCACTTTACGTATAGCGCTTTATTAGTGGTTTAATTGTGTTATTACACATTTATTGATTTGTGCCACAAAATAGAGTTGGTTTCAGCGCAACAATATAATTATTCACATACACGTTCGGGATCGCAGATTTCCTTGATTGGTTGCAGCTGTCACTATTTGGTTATCCTATTTGGTTTGATTTTATCCACAAATTTTACACATAGTAGCGCATTAGTATTATTTTAAAACACATTAAAAACAGGCAACAGAAAAAATACCAAGCCATCTGGCTTTCTGGGCTCACTCAGCCTTGGCTACAACACCTTGCTGCACAGGCCCACATCTGGCCTCTAGGTAGGGGTTCTCCTAACACCCCAGACCCTCTAGTTCCCAGGAGACTCACAGATTTTGCCAGTCCTTTGGACTCTCTCTCTAGTCGACTCTCGCTTAGTACACACAGGCCGAATGTCAGTCCTTGTGTACTGCAGTCAGTTCGACTGCTGGCCTGTGTGTAAAGCTGACTTCTTACGAAGGGGCATGTCCGAAAAAGGTCTACCAATCGGGGGGGAGCAGGGGAGATCGCTGTACTAACGTCGAATAGTTAGTACAGCAGCTCCTCCTGAGCAGTCAGTTTTTTTTTCCTTCAGCTCTGCTGGGTTGAACAAAAAAAAACTACTAGTGTGTACTACGCTTTAGTCTCCCAGACTCTTTTGGCTGTCCCAACTCTCTCAATTCTTTGGGCATTGACACTCTGCCACATGGAGTGCTGTCTCTCAAGTTGATCACCTCTGTCTCCAGACAGAACCATGCACCTGTCTTCAAACGGGAGCACACCTTCCTTCTGGCTGAAGCCCTGAACTATTCCTAGTCCTTCATTATATGGGCTGTGTGCACCTGGACACACATCCTGCACACACAAGATCTGGAGGCCTCGCTTCGGCAAGACATATACTAAAATTGGAATGATACAAAGAAGATTAGCATGGCCCCTGCGCAAGGATGACAAGCAAATTTGTGAAGTGTTCCAACAAGATCTGGACACAGGATTGGAGATTTCCCAATCCAGGAATTCCAAAATCCAGAGAAAGCTGTAACCATTCTCTCTGCTCATAATAGATACTATGGATTCCTGCACTCTGCATACATGCAAACCCTGTATCCTTTTTTCCTTGTCAAAAAATATTTATTGATTACACAATAATAAGTACATACATTGGTTATTTATGCAAGGATACAGATAATGACGTTTACATAAAGGTTTTTTAAAAACAAATAATGGATAACACTGAATATTTAACCACTTAACGACCGCTCACTGTATATATACGTCGGCAGAATGGCACCGACAGGCACAATCACGTAGAGTGTACGTGATTGCCTTTGTACAGTTGGGGGGTCCAATCGGACCCCCTTCTATACAGTGAGCGGTGGCTAAGTGTCCGGGAGCATTCCGGGATGAGGGGGCAGCCATTCGTTTCTGGCCACCCCCTCGTGATCGCTCCCGGCGAATAGAAATGCCCCCTCTGTCTGTGTCAGACAGAGGGAGCAGGAGGAAGTGATGTCATCTCTGGTGCGACGCTCACATATACCGAGCGCCGTACAAGAGAAGATATCAGGTCAGTGCACACAACACTACACTGACACCAGGACACATAGGGACATAAATCGCCCCCCCCAGGCCCCCCCAGACCACCCCCCAGATCACCCCCCCAGCCCCCAGTCACAGTGTCACTGATTGCAGTGACCATTTATTTAGTGATCACTGCAATCAGTGACATTTGTGACTGTAAAAGTGTCACCAAAGTTTAGTCTTAGGTCCAGTGTAGCCCCCTAACCCCCCCCCCTAATAAAGGTTTAACCCCCTGATCACCCCCCAGATAACCCTTTCACCCCCTATCACCACTGTCGCTTAGCGATAATTTTTCTGATCGCTGTCTTAGCGTCAGTGATGCCGATCGGCAGCCAGTAATTTTTTTTAGGTTCGCCGCAGGTTTTTATAGCGTCAGGTACCCCAATATATTATCTAATAAAGGTTTAACCCCCTTGATCGCCCCCCAGGTAACCCTTTCACCCCCTATCACCACTATCACTAAGCGATTGTTTTTCTAAACGCTGTCTTAGTGTCTGTGATGCAGATCGGTAGCCGGTAATTTTTTTTAGGTTCGCCGCAGGTTTTTATAGCGTCAGGTACCCCAATATATTATCTAATAAAGGTTTAACCCCCTTGATCGCCCCCCAGGTAACCCTTTCACCCCCTATCACCACTGTCGCTAAGCAATTGTTTTTCTAAACGCTGTCTTAGTGTCGGTGATGCAGATCGTAGCCAGTAATTTTTTTTAGGTTCGCCGCATGTTTTTATAGCGTCAGGTACCCCAATATATTATCTAATAAAGGTTTAACCCCCTTGATCGCCCCCCAGGTAACCCTTTCACCCCCTATCACCACTGTCACTAAGCGATCGTTTTTCTAAACGCTGTCTTAGTGTCTGTGATGCAGATCGGTAGCCGGTAATTTTTTTTAGGTTCACCGCAGGTTTTTATAGCGTCAGGTACCCCAATATATTATCTAATAAAGGTTTAACCCCCTTGATCGCCCCCCAGGTAACCCTTTCACCCCCTATCACCACTGTCGCTAAGCAATTGTTTTTCTAAACGCTGTCTTAGTGTCGGTGATGCAGATCGTAGCCAGTATTTTTTTTTAGGTTCGCCGCAGGTTTTTATAGCGTCAGGTACCCCAATATATTATCTAATAAAGGTTTAACCCCCTTGATCGCCCCCCAGGTAACCGTTTCACCCCCATCACCACTGTCGCTAAGCAATCGTTTTTCTAAACGCTGTCTTAGTGTCGGTGATGCAGATCGGTAGCTGGTAATTTTTTTTAGGTTCGCCGCAGGTTTTTATAGCGTCAGGTACCCCCATATATTATCTAATAAAGGTTTTAACCCCCTGATTGCCCCTAGTTAACCCTTTCACCAGTGATAACCATATAAGTGTTACGGGTGACGCTGGTTAGTTAGTTTGCTTTTTATAGTGTCAGGGCACCCGCCGTGTATATAACCCAATAAAGGTTTAACCCCCTGATCGCCCGGCGGGTGATATCAATTAGGTTTTAGCGTCAGAGAGGGTCTGAGTCACACCCCAGGCAGCGTCAGGTTAGTGCCAGTAACGCTAACACCCACGCGTGAAGCATACACCCCCCTTAGTGGTATAGTATCTGAACAGATCAATATCTGATCTGATCAGATCTATACTAGCGTCCCCAGCAGTTTAGGGTTCCCAAAAACGCAGTGTTAGCGGGATCAGCCCAGATACCTGCTAGCACCTGCGTTTTGCCCCTCCGTCCAGCCCAGGCCACCCAAGTGCAGTATCGATCGATCACTGTCACTTACAAAACAAAAACACACATAACTGCAGCGTTCGCAGAGACAGGCCTGATCCCTGCGACTCCAGTGCTGTAGGAGGTGATTTCACCACCACAGTTAAAAAAAAAAAGCAAATATGCCAAAGCATTAGGGCAGTAGGGGCGGAGGAGCGATTTTGCTCCTAATGCCGCGTACATACGGTCGAAATTCCGACGGAGGCTTGCCCGTGGAAAAGTCCGACCATGTGTGTGCAGCATAACTTTTTTGCGGGAGGATGCCCCCATGCTTCGGCATATATAAATGGTGCGTGTATGCCCATCATTGGAAGTGGGTGGATGAAGGGCGGTATTCTAATGGTGGGCATACCCACCGATCAATCTCTTTTTTCGTTCAGCCAACTGGATGCATGAAAAAAAAAGATTACAATACATGTCCAACAAGGACCAGCAACGTACTGGTATGTTGCTGGACTTTGAATGTTTATACCAGAATGATGCCTGCGGGTTTAGGTATCATCTTGGTATCATTCTTTTCAGCCTGCGGCCGGCTTTCATGTAAAAGCAATCCTAGCGGCTAATTAGCCTCTGGACTGCTTTTACAAGCAGTGGGAGGGAATGCCCCCCCCCCAGATATAAAAAGCGCCATTGGGAAATTGGGAAAGCATTTTATCACACCGATCTTGGTGTGGTCAGATGCTTTGAGGGCAGAGGAAAAATCTAGGGTCTAGAAGACCCCAGTTTTTTCAAAAAAAGAGTACCTGTCACTACCTATTGCTATCATAGGGGATATTTACATTCCCTGAGATAACAATAAAAATGATAAAAAAAAAAAAAATACTTGGAAGAAACAATTTAAAAATAAAATAAAAAACCAAAATTAATAATAAAAAAAAAAAAAAAAAAAAAAAAAAAAGCACCCCTGTCCTGCCCTGCTCTTGCCCAATGGCGAACGCAAGCGTCGGTCTGGCGTCATATGTAAACAGCAATTGCACCATGCATGTGAGGTATCACCGCGAAGGTCAGATCGAGGGCAATCATTTTAGCAGTAGACCTCCTCTGTAAATCTACTGGGGTAACCTGTAAAGGCTTTTAAAGGCTTTTAAAAATGTATGTAGTTTGTCGCCAATGCGCGTTTGTGCGAAATTTTAAAGCATGTCGTGTTTGGTATCTATGTACTCGGCTTAAGATCATCTTTTTTATTTCATCAAACATTTGGGCAATATAGTGTGTTTTAGTGCATTAAAATTAAAAAAAGTGTATTTTTTAACCCAAAAAATGCGTTTGAAAAATCGCTGCGCAAATACTGTGTAGAAAAAAAAATGCAACACCCACCATTTTAATCTGTAGGGCCTTTGCTTTAAAAATATATATATAATGTTTGGGGGTTCAACATAATTTTCTTGCAAAAAAAAAAAATGTTTTCATGTAAACAAAAAGTGTCAAAAAGGGCTTTGTCTTCAAGTGGTTAGAAGAGTGGATGTAAGCTTCCTAATGTTGTGTATAAAATGCCAGAACAGTTCAAAACCCCCCCAAATGACCCATTTTGGAAAGTAGACACCCCAAGCTATATACTGAGAGGCATGTCGAGTCCATGGAATATTTTATATGTTGACACAAGTTGCGGAAAAACGACAATTTTTTATTTTTTTTTGCACAAGGTTGTCACTAAATGATATATTGCTCAAACATGCCATGGGCATATGTGGAATTACACCCCAAAATACATTCTGTTGCTTCTCCTGAGTACGGGGATACCACATGTGTGAGACTTTTTGGGAGCCTAGCCATGTACGGGACCCCAAAAACCAAGCACCGCCTTCAGGCTTTCTAAGGGTGTAAATTTTTGATTTCACTTCTCACTGCCTATCACAGTTTCGGAGGCCATGGAATGCCCAGATAGCACAAAACCCCCCCAAATGACCCCATTTTGGAAAGTAGACACCCCAAGCTATTTGCTGAGAGGTATTGTGAGTATTTTGCAGATCTCGCTTTTTGTCACAAAGTTTTGAAAATTGAAAAAAAAAAAAATATATATATATATTTTCTTTCTTCATTTTCAAAAACAAATGAGAGCTGTAAAATACTCGCCATTCCTCTCAGCAAATAGCTTGGGGTGTCTATATTCCAAAATGGGGTCATTTGGGGGGGTTTTGTGCGATTTTGGCATTTTATGGCCTTCGAAACTGTGATAGGTAGTGAGGAGTGAAATCAAAAATTTGTGCCTAGAAATCCTGAAGGCGGGTGCTTGGTTTTCGGGGTCCCGTACGCGGCTAGGCTCCTAAAAAGTCTCACACATGTGGTATCCCCGTACTCAGGAGAAGCAGAAAAATGTATTTTGGGGTGTAATTCCACATATAACCATGGCATGTGTGAGCAATATATCATTTAGTGACAACTTTTTGTAATTTTTTTTTTTTTTTTTGTCATTATTCAATCATTTGGGACAAAAAAAATTATATTCAATGGGCTCAACAGGCCTCTCAGCAATTTCCTTGGGGTGTCTACTTTCTAAAATGGGGTCATTTGGGGGGGTTTTGTGCTATTTTGGCATTTTATGGCCTTCGAAACTGTGATAGGTAGTGAGGAGTGAAATCAAAAATTTGCGCCCTTAGAAATCCTGAAGGCGGTGCTTGGTTTCCGGGGTCCCGTACGCGGCTAGGCTCCCAAAAAGTCCCACACATGTGGTATCCCCGTACTCAGGAGAAGCAGCAAAATGTATTTTGGGGTGAAATTCCACATATAACCATGGCATGTGTGAGCAATATATCATTTAGTGACAACGTTTTGTAATTTGTTTTTTTTTTTTTTTTTTTAGTCATTATTCAATCACTTGGGACAAAAAAATAAAAAATTCAATGGGCTCAACATGCCTCTCAACAATTTCCTTGGGGTGTCTACTTTCCAAAATGGGGTCATTTGGGGGGGTTTTGTACTGCCCTGTCATTTTAGCACCTCAAGAAATGAGATAGGCAGTCATAAATTTAAAGCTGTGTAAATTTCAGAAAATGTACCCTAGTTTGTAAACTCTATAACTTTTGCGCAAACCAATAAATATACGCTTATTGACATTTTTTTTACTAAAAACATGTGGCTGAATACATTTTGGCCTAAATGTATGACTACAATTGAGTTTATTCGATTTTTCTTATAACAAAAATTAGAAAATATCATTTTTTTTCAAAATTTTCGGTCTTTTTCCGTTTATATCGCAAAAAATAAAAATCGCAGAGGCAATCAAATACCATTAAAAGAAAGCTCTATTTGTGGGAAGAAAAGGACGCAAATTTTGTTTGGGTACAACATTGCATGTCCGCACAATTTACAGTTAAAGCAGCGCAGTGCAAAATTCTGAATTCACCTCTGGTCCTCTAGCTACCAAATGGTCCGGGGCTTAAGTGGTTAAAGAGAATTAATTAGATCTTCACTAACTAGATAGCCGGTGAGTAGCATTGTATACATGACTACCGTGCCTTAAAGTATAATTAAAATACCATCATATTAACTACATGAGTTGTGACCTAACATCTTAAACTTATTGTAGTGAAGAACAATATATCTTTAGTAAATAGGGAGAGAAAAGAAAAGAGTAGTGATAGAGAGAGAAAGTCCACAATGGCGATCCATGAACCAGTACAGTGCGTAATGATTACCATTTCTTAGGTATAAGGGGTTTGCATTGAAGCGATTAATCAGCTACCATGGCAGAAGGACCTCATCATTGAAATCCGGAGGTAAATGGTGTTTTATCCAAGGGAGCCAAAGTTTTTAGAATTTTGGGATTTGGTCCCGGTCAGTGGCTATCATTTTGGCATGTGACATTGTGGTGTTCATTCTATGAATTGTTTCTGCCAACCCCAAAGTTGGGGATTTCCATGCTTTGGCTATCGTTTGTTTTGCTGCAGTTAGAAGTGGAATAAAAAGATTAAATTGAAAAAATGTTAAGCCTTCCGGTTTTAGATTAAGTAGTGCCAAAAACGGGTCTAGTTGTATCTGTTGTCGGAACATTTTAGAGGCCATTGCAAAGATTTCTTTCCAGAAAGATGGGACACGTCCACCATACATGCAAGTGAGTGCCCAAATCTGAACAGCCCCTAAAGCAAAGAGCTGAATGTGTAGGCGCAAACTTGGCCACTCTAGCAGGTACAAGGTACCACCGCGTCAGGACCTTGTAATTTGTTTCCCCTGTATCCTTTTTTAAACCGTTTTTATAGTGGCAGGGCCTGGCACTGTTACACAGTGCAGTAGCTCAGTTCCAACAAGTGCATTCTATCGAAAAAAGACAGACACGTCTGTCGAAAAATAATTGGGAAATAATGCTCAGAATAAAAAAAATGACAAGTATTACCACGTCACAGCTTCACAGCTCTGTGATAGTCAGAGCTGTGATAACCAGCATTCAATTCTCAGTTCATTGATCTGACGCTCACTTTGGACTTTGTACATGTAGTTTTCGAACTTCAGATCTCTCGGTTTAAGAGGCGCCTTTTCTGTGTTTGAGATTTTGGCTCCCATATTTTTTGCCTCATCTCTAAAAAAAAAATAAAAAATAAAAAATAAAAAATCAACTGTTGGCAGTCCATGAGGAACCAAGGTTGATGGCAAGTAAATGACTTGACATGAAAGTGAAGACACAGTTGTTTGTAATATGCATGAAATGCCTTCAATAAATATGTTTCTGCTTAAGCCGATAACTTTTTTGTCAATTTCTTTAGCATTGAGAAGAGTAATTGTCAAGTTTTATAGCCATCCCTTTGGAAAGATTTCTTCCTATCTTGAAGGCAAAAAAGAAAGTGATACAGGATCTTGTCAAAGTGAGGGAGGCTTCTCATTGGAATAAGTGTCATCATTTGGAGATATGCCCTCTACTTTTGCTCATGTGGTGATTATAAAATTATAGATGTCTCATAACGTTTTGTCTTGGTGAAGATAGGTACCAGCAGTGCTGGGACAACAAGGTCATCTAGAGCCACAAGCGAACATGCCAAACTGTGCAAAAATCTCCTCACAAAAACACTGAGCACTAATCTCCATGCTTACCCCCTAAGCATAAATTCCCCCCCTCTCTGAAATCCCCCATCTCAGCAAGAATCTTTGCCCCCAAATTCCCTCAAAAATTCACCCCCTCCTAGCACAAATCCTCAACCACTTAAATTTCCCCTCCTAGTGCACATCTTCTCCTCCACTTCAAATCCACTCTCCCTGCACAAATTGCCCCCTAATTCAGCCACCTAGCACACATCTTCTTTCCCCCTCTCCCTCCCAACACAAATGCCCCTAAATCACCACTCTTGGCACCCCCCCCCCCAAATTTCACCTCCTAGAACAATACATACTCCCTGCAGCCCCCCCATTTCCCCCCTTCCAAAACAACCCCCCCCACCAATCCCCGTATGGTGCCCCCCACCTCACATGATACCACAGTTTCCAGGGTAGCCCCTCCTGTTCACCCCTTGTCCCAGCCCTGGTTACCAGGATAGACATTGTGAGTGAATCTCCCCAATGAGGACATGGGCCCCAATAAAAGCTCTTTTCTCTCTATCCAAGACTAGTAAACCAGTTATGGCTGGTATTCCACTTTTAGAGTTGCCCTATTTTGTTGAAATTATCTCTAGAATCTAGTTGCTTTAGTTACCTAAACATAACCATAGTAACCTTAGATGTTACTGCATCTGTTGATGAGTCAGATGACCTCTACTGAGAAATAATATGAATTCCCTCAATCGGTGATGTGAACTGCATGTAGCATCATTAATACCCGAGTACTTGTCACCTTAGAGAATTGCTAAAGGCTTCATGTTAAAGAACAAGAGAAAATGTCTGAGAACATATTTAAAACCTGGGCTTAACTCTTGAAACTATTTGAGAGCTCTGGCCATATATAAAGTATAAGGCAGGCCATAAACAGCCAAATAATTGCATCTTGAAAATTGTCATCACTGAAAAATATTGCTTCTTCTTAAAGTCCAAACCTAAAAAAAAAGTTTTTTTTTTTTTTTCTCCTGCAACCCACCAACCCTCCATTTTCTTTTTCTTTTTTTAACAAATAAATATATATATATCTTGCAATACCCAATTATAAGTCCATCTGCATTTACAGTTTTCTCTTAGTTCCCCTGCGAAGTCCCACAACAATAATGTTGATTCTGCTAGTAAAGTTCACCTAATCTTCCTGTGATGGCATGGCAACAATGCTGCACTGCTCCTGAATTAGGATCATAGTTGTCCCTCTCATTAACCTGGGCCTGCTTGCACTACAGTGGGATGAAAGGATGTTGCAGGGGGCTCACTGCTGATCCACATGCATGTAGCTTGTCAATCAGCACTTGGCCACAACTAGTCCTGGCTTTTTGGATTGACAGCACTCCCTCTGTTACTGAAACCCTCCCACTGTAAGAAGATAAAGCCTGTTTATTTTCTTTATTAGGCTTATGCATTACATAGTATTCGGAAACTGTCGTGTAGAAGCCTTTAGGCTGTATTCACACCTGAGCGTAGCCTCTTTGAGTGTTTTTCCGTTTGCGCTATTTATGTGCCTTTGTGGTGTGTTTTTTTATGCAGCATCTTTGCACTTTGGCGTTTTTTATTAGCCAGTAGAGAAAACTATTTGTTGCTACGTATTTCTGTTTTTTTAGCTTTTCAATTCGCTTTTTTTTGTTATCATTATTATTATTCATTTATATATATTTTTTCACTAGGGTAAGGGGTTAAGGTTAGAATTATTTATTTATTTTCTGTTAGGGTTAGGGTGTTACTACTACTACTAATAAAAATAATAATAATAAATAAATGTAAACTAATATAAAAATCATTATCAAAATACATTTAATAAATGAATACTAAGTAATAACCCCTAACCCTTAAAAAATAAATAATAATAAATAACTAAACCCCCTAACACAAAGTAAATAATAACTGTTGTTAGTAGTATAATTATTATAAAACGGAGTTCCTACTAAAAAAAAAAATATTAAAAGTCAGCAGCTACAAATACTGCAGCTGCTGACTTTTAATAATCGGACACTCACCTGTCCCAGGGTCCAGCGATGCGGGGGAACGAAGCCCCGCTTGTCTCCCCCTCCTCTCTGCTGCGCCGGCATCACTACTGTGGGTGCCTGGCTGTGGCTTCACAGCCAGGCACGGACTGCGCATGCGCGAGCCGCGCTGCGCACCGTCATTGGCCGAGCAAACATCTGGGACCTGTGACGTGTCCCAGATGATTGCCGAGAGGGAGGAGGGAGAGGTGACCTTCCCTCCGGTGCCACGGTGCCCAGGGAGGGGGAGGGGGAGCTGAAACCCTCTAAAAAGAGGGTTTCTGCTCCCCCCCCCAAAAAAAATGACATGCCAAATGTGGCATGTCAGGGGGTCACGTTTGCATTCATTTTAATGGAAATAAAACTGCGCCAAAAACGCTCCCAAACCTGTCAGATTCGAGCTACAAAACAAGCTCCAGAACTTTTTTAAACTTCAGGTGTTTGGCTTCAGACTTGGAATGGAGATGTGAACCACCTCCATAGAGAATAATTGATTTTTTTTTTCTCCAAGCTACAAAACGCTGAAGTGTGAATAGGGTCTTAATTGCACTTTAAGTGAAAAATGTGGACACAGAAAAAGGCTTTCTGGCCAACAACCATTGTAGCTTTTTCTTTATATGCATGTACTGTATGTTCAGACATAAGGTTTCCTTTTCGTTTTGGATTGAGTGAGGATTGGATTAGAATTTATTTTCTTTTTTCACAGCTATCAAGGGTGAGATGGAGAGATTTTCAGTGGGAAATTGAAGATTAAATAATGGTTTTATCATACAGGAAGTAAGGGAAAATTTAATTCTGCAACACAGATGGAAAAAAAAATCTTATTTTTTTTTTTATAGCATGTGGGAAGTCTACAACCCCTTTCTTGGTGGGTTTTTTTCTGTCTGTGTTCCTTTTGCAATATTTTACCCTCAATTCCTGTCTGGTGAAACCATTGTCACAGTGCCAGTAAGAGTTGAAATCTCTCCAACGGAGCCCCAGATAACAGTATAAACACAACATGGGTTCTACCGCCGTGGCCAAATGTTTTTCAGAATGACACCAATATTAATTTTCACAAAGTCTGCTGCCTCAGTGTTTTTAGATTGTTTTTCAGATGTAACTATGGTATACTAAAGTATAAGTACAAGCATTTTATAATTGTCAAAGGCTTTTATTGACAATTACATTAAGTTCATGCAAAGAGTCAATATTTGCAATTCACCCTCGCATGTTGTCAAACAACTTCTGGGCTAATGTTTGGAGTTTGTCAGAATTTGTGGGGGGTTTTTTGTTCACCCCCCTCTTGAGCAAGTTCTCAATGGGATTAAGGTCTTGGGAGTTTCTTGGCCATGGACCCAAAATGTCAATGTTTTGTTCCCCAAGCCACTTAATTATCACTTTTGCCTTATAGCAAGGTGCTCCATCAGGCTGGAAAAGACATTGTTCGTCACCAAACTGTTCTTGGATGGTTAGGAGAAGTTGTTCTCCGAGGATGTTTTTGTACCATTCTTTATTCATGGCTGTGTTCTTAGGCAAAATTGTGAGTGAGCCCCCCACTCCCTTGGCAGAGAAGCAACCCCACACATGAATGGTCTCAGGATGCTTTACTGTTGGCATGACACAGGACTGATGGTAGCGCTCACCTTTTCTTCTCCGGGCAAGGTTTTTTTCCGGATGCCCCAAACAATCAGTGAAAGGGGATTCATTTGAGAAAATTACTTTACCCCAGTCCTCAGCAGTCCAATCCCTGTACCTCTTGCAAAATATCAGTCTGTCCCTGATGTTTTTCTTGGAGAGAAGTGGCTTCTTTGCTGCCCTTCCTGACACCAGGCTATCTTCCAAAAGTCTCACTGTGTGTGCAGATGTACTCACACCTGCCTGCTGCCATTCCTGAGCAAGCTCTGCACTGGTGGTGTCCCGATCCCGCAGCTGAATCAACTGTAGTAGACGCCTGTCTTGCTGTTTACACGAGCTGTCTTCCATGGTTCTTTGCAGCATTTGGATTGATTTGATATGCCTGTTAATTCAGTGACATTGTGAGTACCTCTAACGCCCTGTTTTTTATAAATATTTTTTTTAGGGATTTACACTATGTGGATGCTTTATTCTATTGCATATGCATGATGGGAATTATTCCTTTTACATCTATTGAGCAGCTATTGAATCTATCAGATCCTTGATTCCTGTGGTTGGATGACAAGGGTTGCCTTATAAATCACTACGCTGGGCGTTTTTGACTCCGTAATAGAGTCCTAAATATCTGGTAAGAGTCCATCTAATAATCACTTGGTGGAAGCAGATCGCTTATGCATTTGGATGTTATTAATTTCACTCTTCTTTCTTTGGGACTTATATTTTGTCTTATTTTTTTATTTATTAGTTTGGACTATTTATTTTGATGTGTCATTTCATTTTTTGAACACACTGTTTTTTATTATTAGGGCTGCATATATTTTATTACAACTGTAGGAGACGGTCCTGGAGCTTGGTTGACTTTCTTGGGCGCCCTGAAACCTTCTTCACGAATGCAGTGGAAATGTTTTTTATGGGATTGAGGCTAGGTTCACACTGCTGCGAATTCTATTGCGAGTTTGAGCCGTTGAGATTGCTCAAATTTGCAAGTCATTTAAATAACATTGTTTTACATTAGTGCCGTTCACATCAATGTGTTGCAAATCTAAGCTGCGGGAAAACGGGTCCTGTGCGATGCGAATTCAGCTCTATAGACAGGCATTCCCGGAAATCGCGGCCGCGAATTGTGGCAAAATCGCGCTATTTTGAAGTCGCAGTAGTGTGAACCCAGCCTAAGTTCATTTTCATGCCAAAGAGGGACTTCTTCTGATCACTCTTTGTAACATTCTGGAGTATATGCAAAATATAAACTGAAAAGTCAGTGCTTCTACCCATACAACATATAGATAGCAGAGCTCCTGGGTGCTCGATCCACAGTTGCTGGCTGAGTAAAGTCATGTAGGAAAAAAGATCCGCACCCCGGTTGTTGCTCTTTAAAAAATCTTAATTTTTATTGACAAGCCACAGTGAACAAACGCAGATAAAAATAGTTGACGCATTTCAGCATTATAAAGCCTTAGTCATAACCCAAATATATGCAAATAGCCATCATAAAAACTGAGGCAGCAGACTTTTTGAAAATTTTATATTTGTGTCATTCTCAAAACTTTTGGCCTTGGCTGTAATCCTTTCCATCTTTTTCCAAAACAAAAAAGTTTTGGTTGGACATACACTTTAAAATTTTAAAATGACCGACAGGTTCTCCTGAAATGAGAGTAACATGTTGCACTTTAAAAAGAATATCTTTCATCCTATCAAAAGATTTGTGTTACATTTTTACTTTTTCATTCTTTTCTATAACAACGTTCCGGCTTCGATATTAAGAATTCCCGGTGCTGCTTTCACATTGATTCTGTAAGGAAAATTTGAGTGGGTCCAGTGTCTTTATATGTGAGCAAATTATGTACTTTTTAAGTGATAAAAGAGAACAAAAAGTCTTTTTCACCCCCATGGGCCAAAAACCTTGTTGCAGCCTATTTAAGTCTCGGCTTCCATATTGACTGAGTGCGTAAAGTTACAAGTTTCCTGCATGGAGCCGATAATATCACCCCTGCTGGTTACGCCAGTGCTTTTCTCTTTAACAAGAATTAACAGGGTCTCCGGAGTCCATTTTCCCCCCCTCGCCGGGCCAGGCAATTAAGACTAACAACACTTAAATCATTGCTGGAAATAGCTGGGAACAAATTCTTTGAATCATTTCTTAGTTCTTTGTACCGCTCAGTGGTTCGGCCCCTCCTGAAAACCGTGGCGTATCACTTCAAGACAATGGAGTCCGGCTCTTAATTTTTTTGTTTCCTTTCTTTAAAACGTCATGTAACGTGGCGAGTGACACACACGGCAGCCCGTCTTGCAGAAACTAAGTGTACGGCACTCTCGTCTTAAAGAACAAAGCCTCTTTTATTCAGTGTCACCAGGAAGACGGCTTGCTACCGTTTCAAAGCTTTCTCTTTCTAAAATCAGGCCAGACTTGCAGTTCATGAAAGTTCCTTTTAAGATTTCTGTGCTTTGCAAATTGCTCACGGAATGAAAATTTACAATTCGGCATTCATGCGGAGGTCATGGGGAATTGCTGTCCGTTTGATAGCCAGCATTGAAAAGCTTGAAGATGTGTCCACTTGTAGCACTAATGCATAGTCCGACCTGGTCTTAATAATGAGGCGATTCATGTATTGCGAGAGAGAGACACTTTGACTTTGCTGTCTTTGTATTATTGCTTGTTTATATAGACACCACGTTTCATATTGTTAGTACCTCTTTTGGGGGCCTTTCATGTACAACCCTTCACAACGATGGAGCATTTTTCTTGCTGTTTCTTTCATACATTATAGATATGGATGTAAAGTTCTGTAGTGTAAATTGGACTAGATCTCTTCTCATTTTACTTCATTATAGACTTGACTGGGGAGGCTGCCCTCCAGTTGGAATTCGGGTCAAGGGTGTTGGGATTGATAGTAGAATAGGGCATTCTGTAGAAATGCAGTCTATAATGGAGATAGACAGTACATCGTTCTCTTGTGAAGATGGGTGGAATGTCATTCAGCTGGGTGTAAGTAACAATGGATGGAATATAACTTTTTTGACCACTGGTGGAATTTCATTCCGTAGTGCAAGTAATGTTAAACTGCATTTTTCAGCCTCTAGTAAATTTAAGTAGAATTTGTTTTGTTTTTTGGGCTATTTTGGAGATTGGTGAAATATCCTTCTTTTCTCCCAAGTTGGCTGGGTTGATGTTTTGGTGCCTCAAGTGGAGATTTGTGCAATGTCATTCTCCTGTAACTTTTTATTTTATTTTGCCAGATACACTTTCTGGCCAGAAGTTCCTGGTCATCTGACCATCACATCTATATGAGCTTTATTGTACATCCCATTCCAAGTCCATGGATATTAATATGGAGTTACCCCCCCCCCCCCTCATATTGACTTAAACAGCCTCCACTTTTCTGTGAAGGCTTCCAATGAGATTGTGGAGTGTCTGCTGGAATTTTTTTGCCCATTTTCCCCCAAAAAAGGATTTGTAAGGTCAGATACTGATGTTGAATGAGACCTGGCTTACAATGTGCATTCCACTTCATCCCAAAGGAGTTCAATAGGGTTAAGGTCAGGCCTTTGCATTTCTCTAAACCAAACTGGTCAAACCATGTCTTTATGGAGTTAGATTTCTGCATTTTTTATTTGGAGGGATGTCCACATACCTATGGCCAGAAATGTGTAGTTGGAATTGTGGTGGAAATAGTGATTGAGATAGCTTCTGATGGAGAAATGTAAAAGGGCATTCCTTGACCTTTAGTATAGGGTGACCAGACATACCCGTTTTCAGAGGACAGTCCCCGGATTGAGGACACTGTCCCCGGACCAAGTCTGTCCCCGGTTTTGTCCCCAGATTGGATTTGAACAGGGGCTGGGGCAATTTGAAAGACAGTCAGTGCAGGATTTAAAAAAAAAAATTACACACCCCCGCTCCGCCGCTCATACTAGCTTGGAGGGTGTATCTTTTTCCATTATCTGTGTCCCTTTCTGTTTCGGGCGCATGCCCATTCAGCTCCGCTTGCTGTTCTTCTGCCTTGGCTCAAGTCCCGGCCAGCTGCCTGCCTGCTTATCTCCTTGCCTTCTCTGGCGGAGTGATCTTCCTCCTCTCCCCACCCAGTAGTAGCCGGGGCCCGGAGAGTAGGACTTGACAGGCTGTGAGGCGGGTGGCGCGACGATGGGCAGAGAGTCGCTGATTGTCGCCATTACTAATAAAAAAAAAATATGTCCCCAAGTTTAATTTTAAAAATCCGGTCACCTTACTTTAGTAGAGATACTGTATGTGGAATGGAGTCTGCCCTGTCCCTAGCAGATATTTATTGTTAAGGAATGTTTCTAGTCATGGTGGTGGTGATATGTGGAAATTTCACACTCTGTATCGCTTTGGCCACAATTGGAAATATGCAGGAGTAGCTCTTTACCCTCATCTATGAGGTATCTGGGAATTACTATTTCCACATGGACATGTTGAAATTAGACTCTTTGGTGTGTAGAGATATGAGAGTATTGATGCACTTTTATCTCTAGTGGAGATTTGTAGCAATTGCTCTTTCCTACCCTCCTGCCTCTGGTGGTGATAAGTGGAATTACATTACCTAGATTTGTGCAATTAAAGTGATTGTAATGGGAAAATATTTTTTTTAAATAACAAACATGGTATACTTAAAGTGGAGCTCCACCCTAAATAGCAACTTTTGCTATTTGGAACCCTCCCCCCCTCCGGTGTCACAATTGACACCTTTCAGGGGGGAGGGGGGTGAAGATACCTGTCTAAGACAGGTATTTTCACCCACATCCGGGAGTCCTGTCTCCGGGAATCTGCGGGAGTTACGTCACTTCCCGCAGACTTCCCTTGGTGTTCTGGGAGACACTCGGCTCCCAGAACACAGGAGCACCAATCAGAACGGCGCAGCGCGACTCGCGCATGCGCCGTAGGGAACCGGGCATGAAGCCGCAGGGCTTCACTTCCTGGTTCCCTCAGCGAGGATGGCGGAGGGAGCAGCAGAGCGACGAGCGGTCGCTCGTCCTCTGCTGCGGACGTCGCTGGACTCCAGGACAGGTAAGTGTCCAAATATTAAAAGCCAGCAGCTGCTGTAGCTGTAGCTGCTGGCTTTTAATTTTTTTTTTCCGGTGGAGCAACCCCTTTAACTACTCTGTGCAATGTTTTTTTGCACAAGGCAGCCTCGATTCTCCTCTTCTAAGGTTCCCCACTGGCGCTTCCCCCGCTGAGTGCCCCCATAGCAAGGCACTTGCTATGGAGGCACTGATGTGGGCTCGCTCATGAGCCACGCTCTTTGTGTCTATTGACACAGACAGTGCGACTTGCTCCCCCCTCCCCGCTCCTTCCTTAATGGATATGATTGACCACAGCAGGAGCCAATAGCTTCCACCCGCTGTTGCCTCTGGGCCTATGGGGAGAAAGAAGGCAGCGATGCTGCTTCCGGGCACAGCCCTGCATTGACATCAAGCTCATGTAAGTATAAGGGGGGACGGGGCCGCACACAGAAGGTTCTTTACCTTAATGCATAGAATGCATATACTGTAGGTAAACAATTTTCTGCCTTTCTGCTCACTTCTAATGGGAATGTATTGGAATAATGCTCTCTAACTACTTGCTGTGGATCTGTAAGGATGACGTGTGTTGTCCTGAATTTAGCATTTAGAGGCTGATGATACAGTACGTTGTTCCCAGTGCACAGACCATATATGATCCAGAATGTCAGGATGACGCACTCTTGTCTCCAGTCTTAATTTACAGGTTACCAAAAGATGGATGGCAGGAATAAGTCTTTGTGCATTGACTGAACTCTTCTCCCCCCTCCCCAGTTAAATTCATAGAGATAGCTTTTGTACAGATTATCTAATCAGTTTTTCCTCCACCATCCCCAGGGATGAGGTCAAAAGATCAGCATGTTACATAAACTGCACCCTCCACTTAATTCTATCATATACAATTACTGCTCTCACCTCTATTTCACTTCAGGAGAACCAATAAAGAGGGTACCTGTCATGTACAAACAGTGAAAGCAGTCATTTTGTAGGCTCTCTTGTACTTCCCATGCAGCTTGTTGGCACTGCGGCAGCATGATGTACAGTATGAATATACAGTATGCCATAGAGCTCACTAAATAAGGATATATATGGTTTTTTTTTTTAATGTACAGATTGCAACCCATTTGGGTCATTGTGTGCTTGAACCCTTACGCTTTTCAGTTTAAATGAAGTGCCAATGAATGACTAGTGCAATACGGAACCTGCCGACCTCACTATAGCACACAGAAAGGCCCTGATGCTTGTATCTATGCATTTCCAGAAATCCAACCCCAAACTTGCAGGGAACCTCCACCATGCTTCACTGCTGCCTGCAGACACTCATTATTGTACCATACAGCCAATGTCATTAAGAACATTCTTCAGTGTAAAGAACAAGAAGTCCTGGAAGTGATGGTTTGGCCCCCACAGATCCCTGATCCCATCATCATGGAGTCCGTCTGGGATTACACAAAGAAGAATCTGAAGCAGTTTACATCCACAGAAGCTCTGTGGTTAGTTCTTCAAGATGTTTATAACAACCTACTTGCTGATTTCCTTCAAAGACGGTGTGCAAGTGTACCTAGAAGATTTGATGCTGGTTTGAATACAAAGGGTGGTCATACCAGATATTGATTAGATTTTTTTTTCTTTTGTTCATTTACATTGCATTTGTAAATTGATAAAAATAAACAATTTAAAAATATTTTTTTGAAAGCATTCCTACCTTACAGCATTTCTTTACACCTGCCTAAATTTTTTGCACAGTACTGTATATCTCCTTGCGTTGCAGATATTTGTTTAAGGGGGGTGCCCCATTCGTTTTGTCAGATGTTACTATGGTATACTGAAGTATAATTACAAGCATTTCATAAGAGTCAAAGGCTTTTCTTGTCAATTACATTAAGTTTATGCAAAGAGTCAATATTTGCAGTGTTGACTCTTCTTTTTCAAGACCTCTGCAATTCACCCTGGCATGCTGTCAATCAACTTCTGGGCCACATCCTGACTGATGGCAGCCCGATCTTGTCTAATAAATGCTTGGAGTTTGTCAGAATTTGTGTTTTTATTTTTGTTCACCCACCTCTTGAGGGTTCTGGCCATGAACCCAAAATTTTTGATGTTTTGTTCCCCAAGCTACTTATGCCTCGTTTCCACTGAGCGGGTCGGTTCGGTACGGTACGCTATTTTGAGAGTTTCCATTATGAAAGCGGCCCATACAACCAAACCATATCGCACCATTCTGGGTCCTGCTTATCTGAAGCAGGGGCCATAGAAAATGGTACGGTTTGGTTAGGGCGGAGCTACAATACATTCCACTGATTGGCAGACACGCTAGGCATTTTTTTTCCAAACCGTGTATGGCCCCTGACGGTCCGACTTGCAGTGGAAACGCTCACCTGAATAGGCCGGACCATTCTAACACTTCCAAACTGTACTGACCCGAACCCTTCCGCTCAGTGGAAACGAGGCATTAGTTATCACTTTTGCCTTATGGCAAGGTGCTCTATCATGCTGGAAAAGGCATTGTTCCTCACCAAACTGTTCTTGGATGGTTGGGAGAAGTTGCTCTAGGAGAATGTTTTTGTAGAATTCTTTATTCATGGCTGTGTTCTTAGGCAAAATTGTGAGTGAGCCCCCCTTGGCTAAGAAGCAACCCCACACATGAATGGTCTCAGGATGATTTAGTGTTGGCATGACACAGGACTGATGGTAGCAGGGGCGGATCCAGGGGGGGGGGCAACAGGGCAATTGCCCCCCCCCGAGACCATCTGTCACACTTGCTTGCTCTGTTTTTTTAGTGCCTGATCTCCCGGACTTTGGGGACCCGGTACTGGCCGGTCGTAGGTCCCCTGGACCCCAAGCTTGGCACACATGTAGCCCCATGTCTCCTCTATAAGTGTGCAAAGTTTGGTGTCTGGGAGACCTACGGCCGGGGAGAACCGATTTTTCAAAGTCAGGCACTCCTTCCATAGACTCCCATGTTAAACATCAGTCTAGTCATGGGCACAGTGAAGCATGGGCACAGCGAGGCATGGGCACAGTGAGGCAAAGTGAGGCAAAATGAGGCACAGTGAGGCATGCAGATGAACACCCTAGGCTTATACTTGAGTCAATAAGTTTTCCCAGTTTTTTGGGGTAAAATTAGGTGCCTCGGCTTATATTCTGGTCGGGTTATACTCGAGTATATACAGTACTTGTTCTGCGGCTGCCGCTGCCTCTCTAAGTCTCTCTCTCTCTCAGTTTCTCACATCAGCCAATCAGCGGCGCCGAGAGAGAGACTCGTCTAATGTAGTTACGCGGCGCACTGACACAATACCAGGAGCACAGGAGGAGGTGGGTGGAGCCTCTTCCCTGCACTCGTTGCTAACGCTTGGGCCGCTTGGCGTCTAGCAACGAGTGACATCAGTGAGTCACGTCGGGCCGCTCTGCGGGCAGGTGCGATAGCGTGCGGCTCCACAGACGGGTAAGAAAGCGGGCGGCGCGGTTCGTGGGCAGACCGTGCTGCTCAGTGTTTTGGCAGCGCAGGTGAGAGTGAGAGAGCAGGCTCAGTGTGGCAGCTGGCCAATCAGCTAGCCAGGAGCGGGGGAGCAGAGAGATGAGATCATCTCTCACCGCCCGTGCCTGCCCTGCATTCCTGCAGTGACTTCCGCCCTCACTGTGCAGGCAGCAGAGAGATTAGATTATCTCTCTGCTGCCTGACTCTGGGAGTCTGGGACACAGCAAGAGACAACCAAAACTACACCTTAACAGGCAAGTTAGTGACAATCCGCAAGGTGTGGCAGGTGACGTGGCAAATGACAATCTGCATCTGGTGGCAGGCAAGTGACAATCAGCAAGGTGTGGCAGGTGACGTGGCAAGTGACAATCCACAAGATGTGGCAGGTGACGTGGCAAGTGACAACCCACAAGGTGTGGTAGGTGACGTGGCAAGTGACAATCCGCAACGTGTGGCAAGTGACATGCTCAGGGCTCCCACTAATTGCAGGTGACGGTGGCAAGTGACACACTGGGGACTCCCACCGGTTCTGCATTGAACTATTTAATTTTATATTACAATGTAATAATAGAAATAATGCGCTTCAATCATCCTGACACCATAACAACCATGGTGCCGGGATGATTGAAGCGCCGACATCAGCCATTTCCCCGATAAATTTCCCACAAAAAAAAACATATTTTTTGGCAGTGCCCCTCCCGAGAAAAGACTCTGGATCCGCCCCTGGATGGTAGCGCTCGCCTTTTCTTCTCTGGACAAGGTTTTTTCAGATGCCTAAAATAATCGGCATCAGCAGTCCAATCCCTGTACCTTTTGCAGAATATCTGTCTGTCCCTGATGTTTTTCCTGGAGAGAAGTGGCTTCTTTGCTGCCCTTTTTGACACCAGGCCATCCTCCAATGAGCTTCGGAAGTTCCACGTTTGGGTGGAACTCCGCTTTAATGAGAAAATCACTTCCATGATGTCAGGGCTGAAATGGAGTGGAACTGTTTTTTTGGGGGGGGATTAAGTTCATTTTCATGGCAAAGAGGGACTTTGCAATTAATTGCATTTCATCTGATCACTCTTCATAACATCCCGGAGTATATGCAAGTTACCTTCATAAAAACTGAGGCAGCAGACTTTGTGAAAATTAATATTTGTGTCGTTCTCAAAACTTTTGGCCGCGGCTGTTTTTAACCTGAAAAATACCTGCTAAATTGGACCTCATTTTAAATGATACTAGGTTTCCTGGTAACGTCTTTTTTTCTTCTGATGGTTGACCAATGTGCTTACAGTTGCAATTATATAACCTGGGTAGAATTCTATGTTTATAACAAAGCGCTCGTGCTGCAATGAGATCACAATTTCTGTTTCAGCTCTTAAAATGGCCTCCGCTGGGTTAAGGCGACAGGTGCACTTTATGGATGTTGATTAATCGCCTCAATACTTTTCACACACAGCTGTTTACTCCGAGTTCCATGGCATAGCTTTCCCGACAGCTGACAACATTGCCAGCGTACCGTCTTTGTGTCCCTACAAAGTACCCATTTCAGCAACAAATGGCTGCCCGCAGGTAATACCAATTCTGCAACAAAAGACGACACTGCTGGGGCGTTTAACCAGCAAGAAGGACCCCATGCTGTCTTCTAGCAAACCCTTTATTTTGGAAAAAAAAATACAAAAATGTGACCAGCAGTGGGCATCTCATCATGGCAAAATAATGGCCCCAATATCTTTCAAGTAAAACTAAGTCATTTGAATCGGGGACAATTTTCCGAAATAAAATAGGAGGTATTAATGCTGGCAGACTACAATGTGACGGAGTCATTAGCCTAACCGATGCAGTGTTTGTGTGTTTTTTTTCCTTGCTTGGCTCTGGAACAAGAAGTAATTTGCCCATTATGTGTGTGACATGAGGGCCGGGTGAAAATTTTCCTTGTGCCGCTGTGAAGCGCCCCGCTGAGATTTGGGGTCAGGGGTGTCGGGATAGTTTGTGAAGACGGAGCATTCTATAGAATCCCTGCGGCAGGGGACTGTCCTTTCCTTTGGTAACGCAGAGTGCGCTATATCATTAGGCCCAGCAATGTCACTTTATCCTGGGGTGGTTTTGCTTTTTTGTAAGCGTGACAGACTTCAATTGTACCTATTATGTGCGTGTGGCTTTTTCTTTTTTCTTTTTTCCTCTGTGCTTTTCAGTCACCTAAAACGCTGCTCTTTTTTATTTTATAGTTTTGTCTTTTAATCGTTGACTGAACGTGGCCTTCAAGTGAGTTCTTAAGAAAAAGACCGTTTGTTTTGCAGTAAAAGTTTATTTTTATAAGCAAAATACAGCCAGTTAGAACTTTTACTTCCTTGCAATGTGGCAGTTGTCATGGTTTAGCCTTCAGTTTCCTGCTTGGGAAATTCTTACCTCTTTGCTGCAGTGGTTCTGCTCACCTGTGGTTCTACTCAACTGTGGTTCTGTGTTCACCTAGGTCAGGGGTAGGCAACCTGGAGACCTTCAGCTGTTGCAGAACTTCAAGTCCCAGCATGCCTCTGGGAGTAATTGTAACTACCAGCCTTGCAATGCCTCATGGGAAATATAGTTCCACAACAGCTGGAGAGATACTGGTTGCCTACCCCTGACCTAGGTGGTTAAAGCGGTTGTAAACCCAGACAAAAAAATTTTTTTTTCAAATCACCTGCAAGAAAAAGCCATAATGAGCTAGTATGACTAGCATACTAGCTCATTATGAATCACTTACCTTAGATTGGGACCCCCGAAGCCATCCTCGTCCCCCGCTCCGGCCGCAACCATCGCTCCTCAGATACCCGTAACGTTACTTCCGGGTATCGCTGCTCCAGCCAATCACAGCGCCGCTCCGGCGCTGTAATTGGCCGGAGCAGCGAAGACGTCACTCCACACATGGGCGCTGGAGCTTTCTATTCCGGCAGCGGCGGAATTCTGAATGGGATTAACCCTGTGAATGCACCGTTGTCTACGGCGCGCATGCGCCGTAGACATGGGTGCATGTCTTTTTTTGCAAATATCTCCTAAACCGTGTAGGTTTAGGAGATATTTCTTTTACCTACAGGTAAGCCTTAGTATAGGCTTACCTGTAGGTAAAAGTAAAATAAAAGACTATACAACCGCTTTAACTAAGGTGAATTAACCACTTCTCTACTGTGCACGAAAACCCCCTTCCTGCCCAAGCCATTTTTCAGCTTTCAGCGCTGTCACACTTTGAATGACAATTGCGCGGTCGTGCGACATGGCTCCCAAACGAAATTTGTGTCCTTTTTTTCCCACAAATAGAGCTTTCTTTTGGTGGTATTTGATCACCTTTGCGGTTTTTATTTTTTGCGCTATAAACAAAAGAAGAGCGTCCAGTTTGGAAAAAAAACACTATTTTTTACTTTTTGCTATAATAAATACCCATTTTTTTTTTTTAATAACATTTTCCTCAGTTTAGGCCGATAAGTATTCTTCTACATATTTTTGGTAAAAAAAAAAAAATCGCAATAAGCGCGTATTGATTGGTTTGCGCAAAAGTTATAGCGTGTACAAAATAGGGGATAGATTTATAGCATTTTTATTTTTTTATTTTTTTATTAGTAATGGCGGCGATCTGCGATTTTTTATTGTGACTGCGATATTGCGGCGGACACATCGGACACTTTTGACAAATTTTTGGGACCATTCACGTTTATACAGCGATCCCTGCTATAAAAATGCATTGATTACTGTATAAATGTGATTGGCAGGGAAGGGGTTAACCACTAGGGGGCGGGAAGGGGTTAAATATGTTCCCTGAATGTGTTCTTACTGTGGGGGGAGGGGACTGACTGGGGGAGGTGACCGATGGTTGTCCCTATGTACAAGGGACACACCATCAGTCCCCTCTCCCTCACAGGACGTGGATCTCTGTGTTTACACACAGAGATCCACTTTCCTGCTCATTTCCCGGGCAATCGCGGGTGCCCGGCGGCAATCGCGGCCGCCGGGCACACGCACCGGGGCCTTGTGAACGCGGCGAAGGCGCGCGCGCCGCTGGCGGCGAGCGCGCGCCTCCTAGCCCGTTTTAAAGGGAGGACGTCATATGACGTCCTCCCAGAACGAGAGTATCCTCCGCCCGCCGTCAATTGACAGTGGGCGGGGGACAAGTGGTTAAAGTGATTGTAAAGCTAAGTTTTTTTTTTTTGTTTTTTTTTAAAGAACAAACATATCATACTTGCCTCCACTGTACAGTTTGTTTTGCACAGAGTGGCTCTGATCCTCGCCTTCTGGGTTCCCCCGGCGGCTCTCGCGGCTCCTCCTCGCATAACCCCCCTAGGAGAAGCGCTCTCCCGGGGGGGTTACCTTGCGGGCGCGCTCCCGAGTCCAGCATTTGCGTCCATAGACACGAATGCCGGACACGGCCCGGCCCGCGTCATTGGATTCGATCGACAGCAGCGGGAGCCAATGGCTGCGCTGCTATCAATCTATCCAATCAAGAGCCGAGACCCCGTGGAGAGAGGGATAGCGCGTCCTCGCCAAGTGAAATTCGGGGCTCAGGTAAGTAATACAGGGGGGGGGGGCTGGGGGGCCGGTGACTGCCAGAAGTTTTTTCACCTTCATGCATAGGATGCATGAAGGTGAAAAAACACGAGGGTTTACAAACCCTTTAAGCCCCGGTTCACACTTTGAATCGCATACTGTAGGAACGCGCTGCCCAGTCCTGTACAAGTCACATGCAATGCAGTGCGATTTGAGCCTAGTTATTTGGAATGGGCTCAAATTGCACTGCACCGCACCAAAAAGTAGTGCATGCACTACATTTGGAAATGCACTGCAACCGGTCAAACATTCCCATAGACACACTCCTAAACCTTGTGGACAGCCTTCCCAGAAGAGTTGAAGCTGTTATAGCTGCAAACTGGGTGGGCCAACTCAATATTGAACCCTACGGACTAAGGCCTCGTACACACGACCGAGTTTCTCGTCGTAAAAAACACGTCGTTTTTTTCGACGAGATTCTTGTTAAGCTTGTCGATTTTCTCGTCAAGCTTTCTTTGCGTACACACTGTCATTTCCCAATTTCCTCGTTGTTCTCCGCGCTCACGTCCAGCACGTACGACGGCACTATAAAGGGGAAGATCTTTTTTCTTGGCGCCACCCCTTGGGCTGCTTTTGCTGATCTTGTGTTACCGCGTGTGAAGTAAAAGTTTGGGAAGAGACGATTCGCGCTTTTCAGTCTTCGTACTTTTCAGATCGTTTTCTGCGGTTCAGTTTGTGCTTGTGGGTTCGTATCTTGACTTTCAGGGCGTCTAGGCAGGTCGTATCTGTTTTACAGTGCGTTCTTGCCTGTTCGTTTCTGATTTTCAGTTCGTTATTCATAGGCCTTGCTGTTCTAAAGTGCGTTCTGTTCTGTACGTTCTGATTAGACGACCGTTTCCTAGCCATGTCGCCTGGACGTTCTCGTCGTCGAGTTCGTGCTGTGCGTGCGCTTGGTGTTGGTCTGCTTGTTTTGGACCAAGACCAGTCCATGAATGGTGTGAGGAGGAGTTCATGGACCAAGAATTGGTTGCTCCAGCGGGACCAATTCTGCCACATGCCTCTGCTGCGGGAGATCGTCGAGAATAATCCTGAGGACTACAGGAATTTTCTGCGGATGTCTGACCCCATTTTTCAGGAACTGTTGGCTTTGGTGTCCCCCTATATTACCAGGAAGGACACCGTTATGCGGGAAGCCATCAGTGCTGAGCAGAGGCTCATCGCCACGTTACGTTATCTGGCGACAGGGAGAAGTCTTCAGGACTTGAAGTTCACCACAGGCATCTCCCCCCAGGCTCTGGGCCTCATAATCCCAGACACCTGTTCTGCCATCATCCAAGTCCTGCAGGAGCACTATATTAGGGTAAGTTTGCTCCCTTAAAATCACATTTTATGTATTACATGTATGCTAATGTATTGTATTTCTTTCATCCTTCCCTAATTACCATGATTGTAATATGCTGAGAATGTCCCCTTTGTCCCCATGCATGTTGGAAGCTTTAGATTGCCCCTTTTTTCTCCTCCATAAATATTTCCCTTCACTAACTTTTCCAGCAGGGGCGCCTGTTGCTCCAAATGTTTGGGGGTTCAAACCCCAATTTAGGAAATAAACTTCCTCCTTTTTTGCTCTGGTGCCTATTAAACGCCCCCAGTTGTCCCCTCCAATGCAGCCATTTTGTTCCCTCAAATGCAGCCATTTAGTCCCCTCTAATGCAGCCAGTTTCCCCCCAGCCCTGCACTTACTTTCTTGTGGTCAGCGCCATCCTTCTTCTGTCCTTGATGTCTTCTCCTTCCCTTCATGTTGCATCAGCCAATCATGTTACCATTAAACAGACTTGGTGAACATGATTGGCAGAGCAGCCTGTCAGTGTTTACCCAAGGAATGCCCCCCCCCCTGCGTCCCCGATTTTACTTTTAGGAAGCCAATTACATCCCTCAGGTTGTAATGTGCAAGACTATTTTACTACCTGTTTCTGCTATGCAATTTTAACCCCCTAAATGCCGCAATGATTCATATGTCGGTCGCTTTACAAGAGGCCATCCACCTGAATAGTGTGCGGCATAGACAATACATAGGTTCATGCAACGCATGAACCTATGTATTGTTCTGAGTGATGGGCACAGGAGAGAGGGGGCAGTGCTCCAGCGCCCACTCTGGACGCACCGCCACTGCAATGCTATCCTGTGGCCAAACACATCTCCCCCCCCCCAAAATAATTTAGTAATGGCCCATCAGAGGGGGTGATGAATATGATAAATGAGCCTTCCATTATACTTTTTTTAAACACCTTAATAAACGTATAATTTGATTGATGTTGGCCTCTAATTTTTTGTGATAGAATTTCCTTGTAATGTATGACTTTGTTTTTCTAATATTATTTCATCTTGTTTCACTCCACAGCTTCCTTCCACGCCACAGGAATGGCAGACTGTGGCATCGGAGTTTGCCACGCGGTGGGACTTCCCCAACTGCGGTGGTGCCATAGACGGGAAGCACGTCCGCATTGTGCCGCCATCCCGTTCTGGGTCCTACTACTACAACTACAAGGGGTTTCATAGCATTGTGCTGATTGCGGTGGTGTCAGCACGGTATGAATTCCTCTATGTTGATGTAGGGAAAAATGGCCGGATGTCCGATGGGGGATCCTTCATCCAGACGGAGTTTGCCCTCCGTCTCCAGAGTGACGACCTTGCATTGCCACCGGATGCAGGGAATATTGAAGGACTCCCCTTTGTTTTTTTGGCTGATGAAGCCTTCGGACTCGGACGGCATCTTATGAGGCCATTTCCACAGAGGACCCTGACCCCAGAGAAGAGGGTGTTCAATTACCGGCTGGCCAGGGGCCGAAGAGTCGTTGAAAATGCCTTTGGCATAATGGCCAGCCGGTTCCGCCTTTTTATGACTTCCATCCACTTGGCGGACTACAAAATAAACTATGTAGTGTTATGCTGCTGTGTGCTACACAATTTTCTTTGCCGCAAATCTAATTCATATATGGCCTCAGTTTTGCCAGAGGCTGGACTTTCCCCTGCAAATCCCCAGCCGGGCCTGGAATCTGCCCGTCTTGGCTTGCCCCCCCAAAATGCCCGTGAGGTTCGGGACAAATACATGGAGTATTTCACGGGTAGGGGGGCAATTCCTATGCCAGCCTATGTCTAAGTATCCCAATAAAAAGCTTGTTTAAACCTTTAATTATTTGTTCTTTCCTGTCTCCTAGTTTGTCTTTGTGCATTTGTAGTGGCAAGTGTATTTTACTTTAGTAAATAACAACCATTTCACTATGTAACCTTACAAAAGACCCAAATAAGCTTAGAGGGTATTATAAAAAGAAGCTACACGTTGTTTGTGGTCAAATATTTTACTCTGTGCACATTCTCTTCATTTTTTTTTTTTTAATTTTGGGTTGGCCTGGCCCCAACCCGGCAATTTTTTGCTTATGAAAATACAAAAATAACAGTTGCATTTCAAAAATTACAACATTGGATACCTCTGAGCAATCAGAGACATTCACTTACACAAACTATGTCTCTATGTGCCGTCCTAATATGGGGTCCTGCCACCCCTTGGCCAGCCAAAAATTGAATATGCACACATTTGGGATTTTTTTCATCTAGGAAGTTTACAATCCTGATCCCTATTGTCAACATGTGCTATCTGCCATCAGGGGTGATCAATGGACGTGTTTTGGGGGTGCATCCCCTTCCTCAGTTCATGACTTTAGATACGAGGAAGGGGTTGCACCCACAAAAGACGTACATGGATATCCCCTGATGGCAGATAGCACATGTTGACACACTGTGTGCATATTCAATTTTTGGCTGGTTTGATAGTCAAAAAAAAATCAAAAAATTACAAAAACAAACATGTAAAAACAAATGTGTCTGGATGGCTTATTGAATTCTCCCCAAAACATCGAGAATGTCTTTAAATGTTTGTTCCATCACATGGATTCTTTGTTTAATTAGGTCCAGTTCCGTGCTACATTCCATCACTTGCTGGATGAGGCGGAGGGCACTGTCAGCAGAGAACCGTGTACTATCCTTCACAACATTTACATCCCCTAAAAACCAAAAAAAAAATGTATTATAACTCTGCAGGCCTACCTCTCTTACCTGAAGCTGTGGTGACAGATACTGACCTGTTGTGGTGACCAGATCCACAACGTCATCCACCTCTCCTTCCTGCACTTCTCCTTCCTCCAACTTCCTGCACATCTTTCGGTTGTGGGTCTTTGGGAGTTTGGGGTTGCTTGGAAGTTGTGGGGTGCATGTGCTCCCTGGAGTGTCCTCCTCCCAGTCTTCTCTCCCCTATGAGAATAAAACAAAAGGTCTATTTATCACACTGTAAATCTCATTGTTAAAATAAAAACAGGCTAAATTGCTAGGAAGTGGGGTACAAGTGTGTGTTTGTGCGGAATTTAAAGAAGAATGCATTATTTATGACCCAAAATATGTTTAGTATTCACATTTGGATGTAATTTTTTTGACATGGAGGCACCACAAAAATTCTCTGATGCACCTGTGTGGGACACCCAAAAAAGGCGGGTCTGGTGGCCCACACTATAGTGCTCCAAAGTACAGATGTGGAAGCAGCTGCTGAGTGTCCTCTCCTTTACACTGATAAAAGTTTGCATTTCATTCTCTTTACAAACACATCATCTAGACTAAAAAATTATCAACAATATTTGAACATAAATGGCAGATGTCTAATTACTTTTGTGGCTCTAAAATAAGCCAAAACCGCGGATAGTGGCCGAACGAAGTGTCGGTAACGTAACGAACGATTACTGTGCCCAACCAAGTTCAAAATAGTACATTTTGGAAGGGAGTCCAATATGAGAAAAAAAAAAAAAAAACATGTCAGTTTATAAAAAGATTAATAGCAGAAAAGTCTACATTTTACTTACTTTTAGCGAGCATTCTCTTTATGCTCCTCAACTGGTCTGGCTCCCTCAGTTTGAGGTCTGACCACCTCTTTCTGAGCTGCTCATTTGAGCGTTTCACCCCGAACTTCGCCTTCAGACTCTTCACAACTTTAGTGAGGATTTTGGCCTTCCTTCTATTTGGTTTGCTATACGGCCCATGCTTGGCATCATAATCAGCCTTGAGCAAGATGTCCACCATCTCCGCCATCTCCGCCAAAGACATATTCGATGCCTTGAATCTCCTCCTTGATCGTGACGTGTCCTCGGTCTCCGGGCTTGTCTCCTCGCTAGTTGCGGAATTATCAGACACCTGCTGTAACTCCGCCATATCTGTCTGCGCGCCGAAAGAGAAGGGGCGGGGAAAAGATGTTAGTTAGAACGTCATGGGCGGGCGACGTGTGCGGAGCGACGTGTTCGAATTTTGACGCATGCGTGGTGTGTATATAGCAAACACACATGTGACTATAGTACGTTCGGTGTGCGGAGAGAGGAGTTCAAGTGACGGACGTGCGAACGAAGGTATGTGATTTTGTGACTTGTAAAAATTGTTGGCCTATACTGTCTTGAGATTGTTGGAGGATATATATGGTGACTAGGATGTTAAGGAGGTTAGACTGTTTGCCTCACATTAGTTAAATATAATTTATTTAACTTGCAGATACAATATGAATGTCTTTATTAGCGACAAAGAGTTCCTGGCGGAATTTATTGACCGTGTAAGGGAGCTGCCGGCTCTGTGGGAGACGAAAAACCCCATCCATAAAAAAAGAGGGGTGAGAAAAGCAGCGCTGGAGAAGCTGCTCCCATTTGTGCATACCAAGGTGCCCACAGCCACAGCAAAACAAGTGGACACTAAAATTGGGAGCTTGAGAGGTACCTACAGGACTGAACGCTCTAAGGTGCTGGCTTCTCAGAGGTCAGGAGCAGCAGCAGATGATGTTTATGTCCCGATTTTGTGGTACTACAACAGGATGTCCTTCCTGGATGACCACATTGAGACAAGGCCATCACTCTCCACTCTTCCCCCCAGACTTCCCTGCAGCCAACCTGAGCCTTCTCTGGAGCAAGAGGAGGCAGCCATCCTGGATGATCCTGATTTGGCCATCTGGAGCCAGGTATAGTATTAACTGAAAATGTATTGGGATAAAATTAATGTTTGACAAATATGTCAAGATGAGAAACATACATTATTTTGGATTCCACAAGTGAAATCAAGATCTGTAGACATTATTCTGCACTTAATTGGGTGCTAAATAGTCAATCTGATGTAGTGGTAAATTTAAAGCAAGGATTTATGCATTTACATTCTAATTGCTTCAATCAGGATTACAAAGTTTGATGCAAAGATTAAACCAACATATTAAACTATGTTCCTTTTTCATACACAGGATGAAATCAGCCAGGAGGAGGGTCTGGAAACTGTCAGGCAGGAGGAGGAAGGGCCCAGTGGCAGCCAGGAGGTGGCAGGGCCCAGTGCTAGCCAGGAGGTGGCAGGGCCCAGTGGCAGACAGGAGGTGGCAGGGCCCAGTGGCAGACAGGAGGTGGCAGGGCCCAGTGGCAGACAGGAGGTGGCAGGGCAAAGGAGAAGCACCAGATCCCAGGTGCCTCCCATCCGGCTTCACAAAAGAGGCAGGAGGGACAGGACCACCAGTGAGGCAGCAATGGCCCTTATTAAAGAGGCCCATGCCACCCTCAAGGAGCCCACATCCCCTGAAGAGGCCATTGCCAGCCTAGTGGAGGCTAAGTTCAAGGTGATGAGCATGGAGCAACGCCTCCTATGCGAGCCCCTGCTCATCACCTTGCTCAACAAGGGGGTGATGGAGAAAATTACACCCAATACCGCCATATGTGAGGTGGCCCAACTGACCCAACCTCAACCTCCACCTCCACCTTCTTCTTCTGCCCCACCCCCTTCTGCTACACCTCCACCTTCTACTTCTGCCCCACCCCCTTCTGCTACACCTCCACCTTCTTCTTCTGCCCCACCCCCTTCTGCTACACCTCCACCTTCTTCTTCTGCCCCACCCCCTTCTGCTACACCTCCACCTTCTTCTTCTGCCCCACCCCCTTCTGCTACACCTCCACCTTCTTCTTCTGCCCCACCCCCTTCTGCTACACCTCCACCTTCTTCTTCTGCCCCACCCCCTTCTGCTACACCTCCACCTTCTGCCCCACCCCCTTCTGCTACACCTCCACCTTCTTCTTCTGCCCCACCCCCTTCTGCTACACCTCCACCTTCTGCCCCACCCCCTTCTGCTACACCTCCACCTTCTGCCCCACCCCCTTCTGCTACACCTCCACCTTCTGCCCCACCCCCTTCTGCTACACCTCCACCTTCTTCTTCTGCCCCACCCCCTTCTGCTACACTTCCACCTTCTTCTTCTGCCCCACCCCCTTCTGCTACACCTCCACCTCCTCCTCCTGACAGGAGTACCCCTCCAGTGGGCCAGCCTCCAGCCAAACGAAGAAGGAAGGCTGCAGGGAAGGCTTCAGGAAAGGCTGCAGGGAAGGCTTCAGGAAAGGCTGCAGGGAAGGTTGCCAGGAAGAAGAGGAAGTGATGGCCTTGCTTCATTGTGGTCGGACAGAAGGCAGCCTGTTGTAGTACCACAGACTTGGGACATATATATCACCTGCTGCTGTTCCTGACCTCTGGGAGGCCAGCATCAGATTGTGTTCAGAAATGTTGGCCTTCTCAAGCTCCCAATTTTAGTGTCCACACATGGTTGCTGTGTGCTCTGGGGTCCCTGGGATGCACAAATGGCAGCAGCTTCTTTAGCGCTGCCTTCTCTTTATTTAATTTATAAACATGAATAAATGTGATTTTTGTTTAAGTTCATACTTGACTATGTGTATTTTTAAATAAACAAAATCAAGCTTTGGAGTAAGCAGATACATTTGACTGACAATAAAAGGGACAGATATCACCCCCCCCCCCCAAAAGAATAACTAAATCTGATTATCACAAAAACATGGTGGGAAATTTAAATAATATAGATTCCAAAATTAAATGGGAGATCACTATCAAAACATTGTGAAATTATAATTAACATCATTTTGAAAAATCTAACCATTTAAATTATTCCTAAAAACTTGCACGATATAATACACATAAATCTTATAAAGAGCAGCATGAAAAAGGTTAAAAATAAGGCATAACTCTGTGTGAATATCAGCAGCAAAAGAAGGTCACTCGTTTTGATTAATGTAACATTCTAACGAAGATTTCAATGCAGAACATTTAAACAAGGAAATATTTTTGAGCGTGACGAATATGCTCTCTCCATTACGAAGGCTTGTTTTACCAGAAGATGCGCTCCCGTCTCATAGTTGCTTGTGAGCATGCGCGCTTTTGGAAGAGTCGTAAAAGCATACACACAAACCATTTTCTCGTCACAAAACAGGCCGAGGAGAAACACGACGAGGAAATCTGGAATCCTGACGAGAAAATAGAGAGCAGGTTCTCTATTTTCTCGTCGAGATTCACGGCAATTTTCTCGTCGTAAAACCATACACACGAACGTTTTTCTAGACAAAAAAACTCTCGCGGCACTTTTCTTGACTGTTTTGGACGAGAAACTCGGTCATGTGTACGAGGCTTAAGACTGGGATGGGAGAATAAATAGAAAACCGGCATATACAGAATCCTATACCAACAGTTGATCCAGAAGAAGGGAAAAAACCCCTATAAAGCATGGTCCAGTTTGCTGAAGGAGGGGAGAAATGTCCTGTTATGGTAAATGCCGCCCCGCTTTTGTTGCATGAGAGCTTCACACCTGCTTGTGGGGGTGGAGTAGCCACATTTAGGTAATTGTTTTCCTAATTCTTCCACCTGTGCCTGACAGAGAAATGTATAGACAAAACACCCCGAAGGATGCTGGAAAAACAAAGCAGGATTAGCAAAAGCCAGAGCAGAAGGGATAAAGGGCCAATCTGCAGGAAGCTTTATATCATGAAATAGGATACAATATATCCATACAGGTTATGGTGGGAAGGAACCCTTCCAAATGAAACAGTGCGTAGCACAGAAAAGCCTCTTTAGCAGGCTAAAAGTCTGAAGCCTCGTACACACGGACGGTTTTCTCGGCAAGAAACAACAAGAAAACTGCTGGAAGAGCTTTCTTGCCGAGTAAATCGGTCGTGTGTACGAGGCTTTTAGGTTTCTCGTCTGGAAATCTGCCCAGAATCTCGACGAGAAAAATAGAGATCCTGCTCTCTATTTTCTTGTCGGGATTCTTGCCGGCCTGTTTCCTGACGAGAAGAGAAACCTGAGCGTGTGTATACTTACCTGCCTCCATGGAAACCCGCGCATGCTCGAAATGACTTTGACGCATGCGCGGTAGCTTCCAAGGTAGGGTGAAGCAAAATGGCGACGGCGGCATCGAATGTGACAAGCGCACGCTCGTTGTAGTCGATGACGTCACCGCGTTCGTGCCATTCAAAAGAACAGCGGTTCTTTTGAATCGTACGTGTGTACACTCGGCCGGCACAAGATTCTTGTCAAGAATCTTGTCAGGAAAAACTACGGGTTTTTTCCTGACGAGATTCTCGGCCGTGTGTACTAGGCTTCATTGTCATCACATATCCCAAAAATAAAAGGAAGATTCCTCATTTTGGGACAGTAGACAGAGCCATACAAATCATTATTTTTCTTCTTCTCAACCAGATGCATATCCAGAATTGCTGGTGTACAGTGCAAATATAATCTAATATTATGCAGCCATGTATTCCAAACTGCAGCTGTTTTTTTTTTTTTTTTTTCACCATCATCGGTGCAGTGTGTGTAAACCACGGTTTCTATGGAGTAGGATTTGGGAAGTAATGTGATGGTAAAGCCCAACAGGCTATGGTGGGTAGGGACTTAAAGAATCAAAAAGGTCTCCAACCAAAGCAGTGGGTGCAGCACAGTAAAGCCTTCTTAGAACAGAAGGTATTCACATGTCTTATGCCATCAAATATGGAAATATTAATAATGGCACTGTCCAACAGGAGAGGAACTGTTGGGATCTATTAATATAAACGTCTAAAAGGTTTTGTCTCAGTTCTCCAAAAATCCAGAAGTCCTGATATACAGATTATCTAATTTCTTAAATCAGAAGCTGAAAACTGAGCACACTAAAAATATTCAAACAAAAGTTGTATCTATTAGGCCCCATGCACACTTACAGGCAGACTTCTTTCATTGTGGGAATTCATTCCTGACTAATTTGAGCTAGAGACCATGCTGGACTGGTTCAAATGGTTGCTGATGGTTATTAGGTGGATCCATGGGTATGTGGTGGTGCTGATTTCCGTTAGGAGGTTTGGGTTGCTACCTTAGTGATATGACGAGGCTGTTGCTTCAGTAGAAGCAATGTTTGGATCAGGAGGAAGGAGCGCCAGATGTCCAGAACAATACAACGCTTGGTAAGCATTTAGCTGTGGGCAGAGGGCACAAGTGTGCTCACCAGTCCCACTGCTGGCAGCATGTTAAAGCAGAGTCCCACCCTAAAGTGTAACTTCCGCTAATCTGATTCCCCCCCCCCCTCCAGTGCCACATTTGGCACCTTTCGGGGGGAGGGGGGACAGGATACCTGTCTTTGACAGGTATCCTTTCCCACTTCCGGGAGTCCGTGCCATGGCCCGTGACGTCACCGCGGGGCTCCCTCCTCCTCCCCCGGCCGCTGGGCCAATAGGAGAGAGGAGCGAGGCCTCGCGCAAGCGCAGTAGGGTTCCCGTGTGAAGCCGAAAGGCTACACTGCCGGGTTCCCTTACCCGCAATGGCAGCGGCAGCACCCGACAGCTGATGGAAGCATCAGCTGCGGTGCCGACATCGAGGGACACCAGGACAGGTAAGTGTTCTATTATGAAAAACCAGCAGCTGCAGTATGTGTAGCTGCTGGCTTTTAATAAAAAAATTTGGGCCGGAACACCGCTTTAAGTTATTTGACAGGCTGATAGCTGCTGCAGCTGGACAGGGCTGGGCGGTGCACCTAGTGGTACTTATGTCTAGTGCAATATATGCCCAGGAATGAATTCCCATGTTTGGATGAAGATGAAGGAGCGCCCAGTGTCCAGAACAATGCAACTCTTGGTGGGAGAATAGAATAATTTATTGAAAGTGTGAGAACATACGAATCGAGCCAATGCTTTTTCTAAGGGAACAGCTTTCCCCTTCTTTAGGGCTGTACCCCCTGTCAAAAAATTTAATTTCTGGCATCAAATTCCCCCTCTCATTTTGTCTCTGAATTACAAAATCTTCGTTAGCATATACATACAGCCCTGAAGGGAGAGGCTGTTCCCCTGAAACGCATTGACTTGATTTGTATGTTATCATACTTTCAATAAATTTTTGTATTCTCCCACCAAGAGTTGCATTATTATAGACACTTGGTGCTCCTTCCTTTTCATCCAAACATGGGAATACCTTCTTGGGCATATAATGCACTAAACATAAGTACCGCTAGGTGCACCGCCCAGATCTATCCAGCTGCAGCAGATATCAGCCTGTCAAAGGGCTTAAAGGAGAAGTACAGTCAAAGCTCGTTTGGCTGTACTTCTCCTGTGAATCACAGGCAGGGAAGTCCATTCTGCACTCCTGTGACCTCTTTTCAGTAGACAGCAGGCTGAAGCCCGCGGTTGGCTGATGTCACAGAGCTGGTCCAGGCTCGGGAAAGATAACGACCATATGGTCAGGATCTGTCCACATGCCTGGACCCGCACCTGGCTCAGCCTCTCAGCGAGCCACTGACAGCCTAAGTTAACTGCTCCCGTCCCCTCCACAGCCCAGCGCCCCAGTGAGTGCAAGGGGGCAGAGCAGAGAGCCGGTGACTGACAGTCAGCAGCTCTCTGTTCAGGGAACTGTGAAACCCAATTGATCAGCTGTGTTTGAACGCTCGGTTTTCAGTGTTAGAGCTGGCAGGGGACAGATGCAGCATCCAGCTAGGTAAGTAGGATTCAAAACCAAAAAAAAAACATACTTCTGTTTTAACAGGCTGCCAGCAGCGGGTCTGGACAGCACACTTCTGCCCGCAGCTAAACGCCGGAGCCCCATGCATGTGTGTGCGTAGGTCCTAATGTAATAGTTTGCCCAGTTAATAAAAAAAGTGAACCTAAGGAGTGTGCGCTGTCTCTGTAACCACCATTGACAAAGCGAGGGGAAGTAATAGTCTCACGGCTCCAATTCTTTTTCTTTTACAGAAACAGCCATTGCTGTTTTGAAATAGTATTTTGATTATATTACACGGTCCTTTTAGACACAGGTAGAGCTTAGTAGAGCTCATCTGTACAGTTGAGTCTTTATAATGGATTAATAAAATATATATATTTTTTTATATATATATTCCTGAAATATCAGCGCTGCTCAGACCACGCACTGCATCACCTGCAGCTGGAAGCCGCTGTTTAGTATGGTTGATGGAGTTGTTGTTGTGTGACATGATTCAATTGTTTGTTCAGAGAGGTGTGTAAATAACCTGATATCACCAATATTGCACATTCCACCAGATATGACAGAATACATTTTATGGAGCAATCTCCATATAGGACCTCTTACAAACTTCATCACGGCTCTTTGATTATTTTGATTTCAACCAAACACAAGAAAATGTGTACTTGCGGTGAAAGCCCAATTCCACTTACCTGGTCAGTACTGTTCAAATAACACAACTGTGATTATATTATTTGGGGTACTGAAGCCCTGTCCGTGTCCTTATTTTATGATACCAATGTTGGCCACATACAGTTTGTGGCATTTTATCCAAAGGCCAGTTCACGCAACAATTTCTGCGTTCCAGATGTGTTTCTGCATGCACGATTTTGATGCGTTCCGGTGCGTTTTTCAAGTTTTTTTCTTCATCTCAATTGAGGACATTCTGGTGCATTTTTATTGTGTTTTGCTGAATTCCAGATGCGTTCCGTACAGAAAAAATGCAACATGTTCTATTTTTGATGCCTGCACTGGAACGCGCGCTGCACTGGTGAGAACCTGGGCCATTGGATTAGGGCTGGCTCACACAAGATGCTTTCCAGAACATTTTCATTGTGCATTAAAAAGGCATGCACAGTGCTTTCCATGTATTCCAATAGCCCTAGTTCACACGAGTGCAGTGCGTTCCAGTGCGGTCAACAAAAATAGAACATGCTGCATTTTTTTTCTGCATGGAATGCATCTAGAACGCTGCAAAACACATAAAAAATGCACTGGAATGTCCTCAATTGAGATGAAGAAAATAATGGTGAAAAAATGCATGGGACGCATCAAAATTGGATCAGAATGCACATATGTTTCCCTTTTTATTGGTTGAACTAGACGTGTGTCTTTTTCCAACCTTACCAACTATGTAACTATATCCTGAATTGAAATAAAGCATCAGAAATGGACCAGAATGCACCAAAAATGCAGAAACGCATCTGGTAGGCAGAAATTGTGGTGTGAACCAGCCCTTAACCGCTTCAATACCGGGCACTTCCCCCCCCCCCTCTTCCTGCCCAGGCCAATTTTCAGCTTTTTATAATTTTGTTCACACAAATTGAGCTTTCTTTTGGTGGTATTTGATCACCCCTGGGGTTTTTATTTTTGCTAAACAAGTAAAAAAAAGACTGACCGTTTTGAAAAACATAAAATTTTCTTTGTTTCTGTTATAAATTTAGTAAAACGGTAAGTTTTCTCCTTCACTGATGAGGCTGCACTGATGAGGTGGCACCAATGAGGGGCACCAATATGCGGCACTAATAGGTGGCACTGATATGCAGCACTGATGGGCATTGATAGGCGGCACTGATGTGCACTCTTAGGTGGCACTGAAAGGTGACACTGATGGGTGGCACTGATGGGCATCACTGATAAGGAGGCACTGGCAGGCATTACTGATGGGCACTGATTGGCATAATTTATGGACACTGAGTGGCATCCCTGGTGGTCCTGGGTGGGCATCCTCGGGGGGGGGGCTGCACTGATAATCAATCAGTGCAGACCCCCCCCTGTCAGGAGAGCAGCCGACCGGCTTTCCTTTACTCATGTCTGACAGACGCGATAGAGAAAAGGCCGATACATGGCTTTTCCTGTTTACACAGTGATTGGCTGTGATTGGACACAGCTGATCATGTGGTAAAGAGCCTCCATCAGAGGCTCTTTACCTAGATCTGACACACCGCACCACTGATCACCGCGCTGCACGCCCCCACTTGTTATCCTGAAAGACGTCATATGAATCAGAATAACGGAACCACTGCCCGGCCGTCATTCTGCTATAGGCCAGGCGGGAAGTGGTTCTAAAGGCTCAAGGATTTTTACCTTCATGAAGGTAAAAACCCTTCTCTGTGCAGCAGAAAACACTTACCTGAGCCCGATCTTCCTCCAACGCTGTGCACAGGAGCCTCGGCTCTCCGGGGACTCTCCCTCCTCATTGGCTGAGACAGCAGCGGGCGCCATTCGCTTCTGATGCTGTCAATCACAGCCAATGAGGAGAGAAAGGGGCGAGGCTCGAGCCACTGCTCTGCGTGAATAGATAGGCAGCGCATCGACTCGGGCGCGAGCCTGCCTGGGTGCCCCATAGCAAGCTGCTTGCTCTGGGGGCGTTTGGCAGGAGGGAGTGGCCAGGAGCACTGGCGAGGAGGAGGATCCAGGCGGCTCTGCGCAAAACGACTGCATAGAGCAGGTAAGTATAACATGTATATTGTTTTAATGTTAAAAAAAAATCTGAAACTTTAATATCACTTTAAGGATAAAAATAAAATTGAGCTCCCTCTGTTGTGTGCTGTGCTAACAGCCGACATGATGTAATAGTGGTGGGCAGCCACGAACACAATATTTTTTAGTTGCAGGCAAAAGACTGTAGGTTAGCTGCTCCCACGTTGCAAGGAAAGAAGGCAAACTGGCTTCTTGTTATAAAACATCTTGATTTTCTATTCTTTAAAGCAGAACTGAAGGCAAGATTTTTTTTTTTTTATAATTTTGGATAGAATAATGCCCCGTAGACACGATACGTAAATCGGAACGACAGATCGTCTTCTTTTTTTTTTTTTTGCATGCTAGTTGCATATCAAACATGAAGAGTTTACTAAGGTCCGAAAACTCTCATACAACAGAATAAAAAATTCGGAAGTGATGTCATGTGTTGTAATGTATTTGTATTGCATTTTCGAACGACATCTGTACTGGTTAAACGAAAATCGTACGAGAAAAATTGTATCGTACGAGAAAATTTTTCGTGCTTGTCCGATTGGATAATATCGGCTGAACTGTCATGATCGGCTCTCGAAAACTCTGTACACACGATCTGATTATCGTACGATCGATTCGAAAGTGGTGTTTTCCGAGGATTTTCTAATCGTGTGTACAGGCCTTGGGGGGGGGGGGGGGGTGTAACAGCCCCTGTCAGTTTTTTTTTTTTTGCCATCTTTCACATTGGGGGGATTTCCCTTTACTTTCTGTCCCATGGAAGTGAGAAGAAATCCTTCCAAAGTTAGGGAATCCCTGAATACCAGAACTAGTTTCCCCATTGGAAGATTTCCCTTCTATTTATGTTCTGGTGACAACTCTAAATTGGGGATTTTCCTTCACTTTCACTCTCAGTGATAAGAGTAAACAGGATAAATAGAGAGGATCTCACCAACTGGGACAACCTGACATGTCCAAATCCATTTCCAATGTATCCAAGACTAAAAAAGTTTTGCCTTTAGTTAATATTTTTTATTATCCTTCAACTTCCTAATAAGCAAGGCTTACAATTGGGTGGTTGTAAACCCTTACATATCCCACTTAAGTGACTGACCTCAGGTGATACACAGAGATCAAACAAATCCTCCTATGTAAGTTGTACCTGTTTATCTGCCTCCTTCTCTCCTCTACAGCTTCCTAAAGCACACATTTTACGCTGCACTTCTGAGCTCCAGGGGGTGGGGATCTGATGTCACACATTGCACAGCATGGAGCAGGGAGCTGATTGTATTCTGAGACCTGAGTGGGGGGAATTGACACCCCCTCCCCTACACAGCTTCATAGATCATTTCTATTTTATTTCTATTTTTCTAACCATTAATATTAAAAGATTTTTGTTTTTATTCAGTTTGTTTGTGAATGTTTTGTTGCCACATATACAAGTAAAGCAAGATTGAATTTGTTTTTAATATTTGTAAATAATTTTGCAATGCTTTGTACCAGAAGCCTAATTTTAGTGTTGTTCTAAACCAGGCATATGCAATTAGCGGACCTCCAGCTGTTGCAGAACTACAAGTCCCATGAGGCATAGCGAGACTCTGACAGCCACAAGCATGACACCCAGAGGCAGAGGCATGATGGGACTTGTAGTTTTGCAACAGCTGGAGGTCCGCTAATTGCATATCCCTGTTCTAAACCCTTCACGTCGACTTAACACAAATATGCAGCCCCACTAGACTGTGCTTTTTTACGTGGGGCCGCATATTTGCGTATCTCCCCCTGCCACACGGTGCGCTCCCTTCACAGGGACCGGGGTCTCATCATGAGCCCCGGGCCCCGTACTAATGATCGGGACCTGGAACTCCCGTTTCCGAGTCACCTGATCGCTGTGATAGCCTCTGATTGGCTATCACAGTAATCAGTCACTGTGAAGCCCACCCCTGTTCTCTCTCTCTCTCTCTTCTCTCTTCTCTTCTCTCTCTCTCTCTCTCAAAAAATTGTGCGTTAAAAAATAATAGTAGTGAAATACAAAAATATACCTAGATCAAAGGTTTGATCTAGGTCAGTGCCAGGGTTAGTGTTTGGGTCAGGGTCAGTACTTTTTGGACAGGATTTTTTTTTTTGGTGTCGTGTGGATAAAAAAAAAAACAACACAATGCGCACTATTGTTTCTGGGCTGTACTACGGGTACATACAACAACATACACATATGTGGTATCACTTCGATCATCAGGAGCAGGACATTTTTTAATTTGGGTTGTTCTTTGGTGGAAGGTTATAAGAGTAACAAGAAATATACAGCTACAAAAAAATATACCGTATCTACTCGAGTATAAGCCGAGTTTTTCAGCACGTTTTTTTGTGCTGAAAATGCCCCCCTCGGCTTATACTCGAGTCACCTTTTTGCGCCTGATCTCCCGGACTTTGGGGACCCGGTACCGGCCGGCCGTAGGTCCTCTGGAACACAAACTTGTCACACATGTAGCCCCACTCTACAAGTGTGCAAAGTTTGTTGTCCGTGGGACCTACGGCCGGGGAGCACCGATTTTTCAAAGCCGGGCACCCCTTCCATAGACTCCCACATTAAATGGTAATTTCTATGGTGAGTTTGGGGACCCGGTACTGGCCGGCCGTAGGTCCCCTGGACCCCAGACTTGGAACACATGTAGCCCCACTCTTCCTCTACAAGTGTGCAAAGTTTGTTGTCCGTGGGACCTACGGCCGGGGAGCACCGATTTTTCAAAGCCGGGCACCCCTTCCATAGACTCCCACATTAAATGGTAATTTCTATGGTGAGTTTGGGGACCCGGTACTGGCCGGCCGTAGGTCCCCTGGACCCCAGACTTGGAACACATGTAGCCCCACTCTTCCTCTACAAGTGTGCAAAGTTTGTTGTTTGGGGGACCTACGACCGGGGAGCAACGATTTTTCAAAGCCGGGCACCCCTTCTATAGACTCCCATGTTAAACGTCAGTCTAGTCCTGGACACGGTGAGGCATGGGTACAGTGAGGCATGTACATGGACACAGTGAGGCAAAGTGAGGCATGCAGATGGACACCCTAGGCTTATACTTGAGTCAATACGTTTTCCCAGTTTTTTGTGGTAAAATTAGGTGCCTCGGCTTATATTCAGGTCGGCTTATACTCGAGTATATACGGTGTGTGTGTGTGTGTGTGTGTGTGTGTGTGTGTGTGTATATATATATATATATATATATATATATATTATTTTTTTATTTTTTTTTGGATCAGGGGGTATCCATTACTATTTACCACCAAATGAAAGCCCAAACACGGTATAATCCACCTGGATGCACAAAGTACCGGTAGTTGTGATGAGATGTAAGGTTTTACTAACATGTGTCAAAGCTGCAAAATTGTGCTTAGGCATTAAAAATATAATACAATATATGTTTTATCCACAGTTTTATTACTTTTTTGTCTGTAAGTTTCATTAAAACATGTGTTGCAAGACTATATCACCAAAAAAAACCAAAACATGCATTACTTTATCTAAAGTACAAAGTTATTTCTGAAATGTAAAAAGTGCTCTGGTCCATAGGGGGTGGAAAGGTGCGAGAGCTAATTTGGTTAGATATAAGTGTGACTGTGAGGAATGCACTGCTTGTATGTTACCATGAAGTGTTATAAACTCGCCCTTTAACAGACATTATGATCATGTAACTAGATGGTTACAGCAATTCATCTGGTTGTCATGGCAAAACTCCACATTCACTTATGTTAAGGCCACAGCTATGATCCTGTGCACCAAGGCACTTTGTAGATGACCAAACCTGATAGTCGATGTCCGTGCTGCCATTATCTCTTGTGTAAAGTGAACCTGTCATGACATTATTGTAGGTAAGATGACCTGATGAGTGAACAGCGGCTAATACGCGATGACAGGACATTCCTTTTTTTATATTTAAAAGCACTTTTAACCCCCTCACACCTCCTCCCAATAGTCGTTTTAAAGCGGAGTTCCACCCAATTTTTAACGATCACCTAGCACTATCGCATTACATACAGTGTCAAATGGAATTATTTTATTTTTTTCTTAAGGGTTACCTGTATAGCAATGTGTCATTATTGCCAGGAGTCAGTGTGGCTAGCCGCCGCTAATTCTCGTGATCTTCCGAAACGGGAAGTGACGCGATGACGCTTTCCTTGTCTTTGTGTGTTTTGTGTTATCTTCGTTGCCATCACAACGGGGCGGGAACTTCAGACGACGACGCCCGTTGTCATGGCAATGTGGAAGTTTACGGCGCTCCGTGCCATACAAACTGAGCATGTGCGGGAACGAGCGGTGCATACTGGGAGCTAAGCATCACCATATCCAGGAAGTTTATGCTTGTGGGCTTCACATGCCCACAAGCAAGATGAAAACCATTACCATTACGAAATTTTATAACTCAGTTTTTAGTACGAAACTGGACATCGTGGGAAATATTAGACTAAACAAGTGAGTGTAACATTGACAGTATATTAACTTAAGGATTGTTTAAAAAATAAATGTAATTGTGGGTGGAACTCCGCTTTAAGTGGATTTTTTTTGCAAGGTGGGTAGAGTGGCTTCCCAATCACGTGACCGCTGTGATTGGCTTACACCGTGGTCACATGATCAGGAGTCCATCCTGTTGGTTCCTGATGAGAAGCAGTGACCAAAAGCATTCAGAGATGGCTCAGTCAGTGTGGTGGGAGCATGCAGTGGGCACGCTCCCTGCCCACATCCTCAGACCACCATGGACACATATGTGTGGCAGCTTGGCGTTAAGGGCCACTTTTTCTGCCTCTGCATATATGCGTAATGCCTAACACAGTTGGCAAGAGGTTATACTTTGCACGACTTGTTTACACTGTGTGAGTTTCTCAAAGTTTAAAATCTAGATGAGCATCAACTAATCCTTTTAATTAGATTGAGAGACAACAGGGATGTCAAATTGTAACATATCCCTAAGATAATGTAGAACAAGGTTTATGTCACCCAGGGCTATTCTGTGTGACATTTTTTTCCAATGGCTGTCATCATTTTGGCAGAGCTATGACCCTCCAGCTAGTAGATGGGGATGTGACAAAACTCTGATCCTCTAGCCAATAGACAGAATTGTGGCACAGCACTGACCCTCTAACTAGAACACTGTGGTTGTGGCTGATCTTTTAAACAGTAGATGGGGTTGTAGCAGACCTCTGTGTCTAGTAGACAAGGTTGTGGCCAAGCTCGGACCCTCTTGCCAATAGACAGAACTGTGGCAGAGCTTTGATCTTCTAACTAGTCGATGAGGTTGTGGCAAAGCTCTGATCCTCTAACTAGTAGGTGGGGTGATGGCAAAACTCTGACCCTCTAACTAGTAGGTGGGGTGATGGCATAACTCTGACCCTCTAACTAGTAGATGAGATTGTGGCAGAGCTCTGATCCTCCAACTACAAGGCAGGGTTGTGGCCAAGCTCTGACCCTCTAGCCAATAGACAGAACAGTGGCAAATCTCTGAACCTCTATCTAGTAGATTGGATTGTGATAGAGCTCTGAGTCTGCAAATAGTAGAGGGGTTGTAGCCAAGCAGTGACCCTCTAGCAAAAAGACATCATTTTGATTAATCTGACCCTCTAATTAGTAGATTGGGTTGTGGTAGAGCTCTGACCCTCTAATCAATATGCACAATGTGTCAGAGCTCTGACCCTTTGACCAATAAATGGGTTGTAGCAGAGCTCTGATCAGTAGACAGGGTTGTGGCAGAGCTCTAATCCTTTGACCAATAGGCGGATGTATGGCAGAGTACTGATTGATGGGTTTTAGCCTTGCAGATTGATAGAGGTATGTGAAGACACCTTTTAAAATTAGCTTTTCGAATGGCTATTTTGCTGATTTCTATATTTCAGTTGCATTCTGAGTCACTAACCTGGAATAATTATGTAGCTGTCAAAGTCAGGTGTCACTTACCTGGTAGGAGACTGAAATGATGAGGTTGGCCTCTCTTGTATCTCCAGCCCAGGCCCCACTGAAGGTGGAACAGGTAGTGCCGAGGGACAGGAGGAACACGAGTGCTAGCAGGTGTTCGTAGCAGAACTTGTAGCAGTAGATGCAGACTCGAAAGCTTTAGGCAGGACATTAAGTCAGGAGCTGAGGACAACCAGAGCAGGCACTCAGGGATAACGTTGAGCCAAACTGGAGACAGAAGCATAGTCAGAGGAGCAGTTAGGGTTAGCAACGAGCAAACAAGGTACAGAAGCATCAGGCAGGGACAACGTCAAGAGCAAGCCAAGGTCAGGATCAGATGAGCAGAAGCAAAAACATGATCCAAGGTCTGGTCAAGCACAAGCCAGGTCAGCAACAGATATAATGCAGGACACACAGAAACAGCTAAAGACCAGTCAGCACTGAGCATGGATCTGAGCATCATTTAAATAGGCTGTCTGGTGCCAATGGCACATTCCCTTTAAGTGAAACAGTTGTGATTTGCCAGTATTCACTTTTTGCGCCTTTTTTGTGTTTTTCAGAATCTGCTTTTCAGTCATGGCTAATCCATCCAAAATCAGCACAAAAGAAGGTGGAGGGACCATGTCGACTGGAGATTCATCATGGGGAAAATGAGTTTACATAATTTAATAATGTAGAAAAAGCTATGACAAAATTTTGCTGTAATAGAAAATCCTGCCAACGGTGCTTTGAGCCAAAATAGGAGGCAGCCATTTTGTTATCTGAATCTAACCCCAGGCGATAGTGGCGTCCAGCTAAATGAAAAAAAATGCCACGTCAGAATGGCCTTACTCGATCCAATATTTGTAAGCGGAGCAACCAGATCCAGCATCGCTTGCTGCAATTGGGCTGCATAGGCCTAATTACTGACCAATAGCATGATGTTTACATAAAGATCCTGATTAGATTGTGCTCATTCCGTCTGTCGTCTGTCTGTGGGTAAATTACAAAATGGCTGCAGCCAAGGTTAGTAAATAGTATTTTTTTTTCTTTTTTTACAGGTCTCTTTATTGCACTCATTGTGTACTTATTAAAAAAAAAAGAAAAGGTTATTGCCGTCCATTCCATTGAAATATCTGTATCAGCCAGCTGCTGGCTTTCGTTATTTTGATTTGCACTGCCAAAAAAAGCTGCATTCTGATTGGTTGTTGTGGAAACAAAGATGTTTTATGTCCGATTTTACAGCAGCCCCCATTTCAGATTCACTAAGATCTGACAGCTTGCATGCTTTCTGTTACAACTTTGTGTAGATGCCATGTTTTTCTTTGTGCCTTCAGTCTGAAAATGTTGGTGATTTCCACCGTCCTTTGATATGTTCCGGTCTTCTGACCTGTACAGGGAGCTGATTTGTGTCAAAATGCAGAAAATCGTAGATATAATTAACACCTTTGCTGGAAGATATAAAGTCATTGCCAAAAAGCACAGAATGCTATGGAGGAGGGCTTGGTAGTAGTAAATGTTTAAAGCGTAACTCCAGACAAAATGTTTTTTTGTTTTTTTTTTGCAGTTTAAGACAGAGCAATGGAGACTTGAAATCTCTGCCTGGTTTTTATTTCTAGACGTTTGGGGGGGGGGGGGGGGGGGAAGCAGGTCACCAGTGATTTTGGAGTCCAGAATAAATTTTTTTTTTTATTTTTTTTTTACATCATAAAAATTCAAGATAAAAAGTTAGTAAGTTTTTGAACTGCCCTCTTCATCAGGGCTTGCAAATCAAATTTGGATAAAAAAAGCAATGGTAGTCTCAATAAAATTTTGAAGGATCCAAAAATAAATCTGCTCCTTTTTTTTTTTTTAAAAGCATATGGGATAAACTAGGACTGCCAAAAGATGGAGTTTAACATTCTTTAGTAGTTCTTTACGAACATTACATAAAGCAGCCACAAATTTAGAAGGCCGAACCCTTCCCCTTCATCAGGTCTTAATTGGGCTCAGGGACAATCTTTAATCTCTTGCCAACTTTCTAACACATACAGTATATATGACGGCAAGAAAGGTGGGCTTTAACACCAAGCTGCCACACATATCCATCCACGGAAGGCTGAGGTTGTATGCGAAGAGTGTGCTCACTGTGAACATCCAGCACACAGACTTAATGACGGCTCTTGGTCAAGGGTTCTGAGCGGTAGCCAGCAGAATGAACTCTGTATGTATCTATGGACGCACACAGCCCAGTTCAAGAATGTGCACCAGTGTGGGCACATTCCCGAACTGGGCTGTGTGCGTCCATAGAGCCCTCTTAGCACCCAGCCTGCTGAAGGGCGACTCGGAAGAAAAAAGTGTGGACAGCACTGGAAGGGGACCACCAAAGAAGAAAGCAAGGGACTGCTCCGTGCAATATTGTTGCACAGAGTAGGTAAGTATAAAATATTTTTTATTTTAATAAAAACATTTTTTTAATTTAAAGTGGATGTAAACCCGAATTTTTTTTTTATTTTTTTTGCTGTCACAATGTAGTGTATAAGATTTCCTATCATTTGTGCCAGGTCTTGCCACAAAGAGGTAATCCAGCTCGGAGCAATCCTCTTTTATTGTTCAGTGAGATAAAACGGACAAACAGAGTAAAACATTTGCCCGTTCCGCCCCCTTGCTTTGAGTGACAGGTTATTTACATATCTCATGCACTAGCTTTAGACAGGCATTATTTTTTAATTCCCACCCCCACTCCTTTTCTGAAGTCATGTGGTTACTTTTCTGGATTTTGACTGGATGTTAGTGATCATAGCAGAAGGAATACACAGGATAAAATGCATGTTGACAAGGGGAGTGTAGAGGTGGGCGGGGAGTCTACTGACATCACGACTCCACCCACCGAGCTCCAGACAACAGATCCACCCACAGAATCTGCAGTTTTTCAGGTCTCATTACAGACAGAGGGGAGACATTTGACAGATAAGGATACATGCAGGAGGCATCTCTATCCTTATAGATCAGCACTATGGCAGTAGTTTAGAAAGGATGAGAGTGGCTTTACATCCACTTTAATTTAACTTTAACAAAACAGTCTGTATTCAGATGTGTATTAGGATTTCAAACAAGCTTTAGCAACTTTATTCTTGCAGCCTGCCTCAGAGTCTTCAATTTTTTCATCACAGTCAACTCTGCCAGAAATGCTGAAGTTGATGGTAGTGCTCAACCCCCTGAAACATGTTGGGATTTTTTTTTACCCTGGATTTTTAAAAAGGAATAAAATCATTCTGGACTCATTAATCATTGATGTGGTACTCCTGTTTCTTTCAAACTCCTAGAGCCTCCTTCCTGAGGCTCTTTCATATTTAAAAGCTGCCTAGCCAGAGCTACTGCTTTCTACAATATAGATTTCAATCTGCTCTGTAAAATTGAACGAACGGTAGATCCAGCACTTCTCATCCATGCCTTCCAAATGTTCTGTCGGTGACCCCGATGGGGAGATTGAAGGACCAAGCCATGGAGATTTTTGAAATTGTGTAATTTATTCTATTTCCTCTGAAATTAAAGCAGATCTCCAGCATGAAATAAAATAATAAATATTCTACCCCACCCGGTTTTGTATTATTTTTCATAACCTACTGGCCACATTTACCTACCTGAATAACCATCATGTAAAGGCCTGGGTCCCCAATCTTCTTTCTTCTAAACTGCAGTGTGGGACGGCCATTATTTAGGTGGTACATGTTGCTCACCTGTGATGTGGACAGTTCTCATGGGCTGTCTATCAGCAAGGTCCTCAAAGGGTCCAGCATCTTGATGATGACACAAAAAGAGGCAGCAAGAAGATTTGTCAGCCCAGACTATGGAGGTGGATTACCAGTCTTCACATGCGGGAAGAGGTGGTGTGTGTGTGTGTGTGTGTGTGTGTGTGTGTGTGTGTGTGTGGGGTCATGTGACAACAGACTCCAGGTGGACTTTTTGGGGTTGATTTACTAAAACTAGAGAGTGCAAAATCTGTTAAAGCTCTGCGTAGAAACAGCTTCAAACAGAAATCGGCTTCCAGTTTTTGGGGGGTTTTTAATTGTCAACGCTTAATTGAACAAGCTGAAGTTAGAAGCTGCCTGGCTACCATGTACAGCTGCACCAGATTTTGCACTCTCCAGTTTTAGTAAATCAACCCCTTTTGTGTGTGAATTGATTTGGGCAGATGGTTTGGGGGCGAATTGCCCAGAAAAGGGTATTAACCCCTTCATGCCTCTTCCCCATGGCCCTTTCAGTGGGTTTTAAAGCAGGGAGGTAGGACGGCTTCCCAATCACAGGACTACTATGATTGGCTCTCATAGTGGTCACATGATCAGGAGTTCATCCTCTCTGGTTCTCCATAAGAAGCTGTGACCAAGAGCAGTTGGCGACAGCTTAGTCAATGTGAGCAATCGCAGCACGCAACTTCACACCACCGTGGATGGGCATTGAGGCCCGCTTTTTCTACCTTCGCGTATATGCATTACACATTCTGGAAGACGTTACACTTTGCACGACTTGTTTACACTGAGCAAGTTTCTCAAAGTAGATCATCAACATCTAGATGAGCATTGCCTGAGCCTCCTAATTAGCGACAACAGAGATGTCAAACTGTAACACATCCCTAGGATTGGGTAAAACAAGGCTTATGTCACCCAAGGCCATTCTGTATGACATTTTGTCTAATGACTTCCATAAATATTACATATTGTTATGAACAATTTCAGTTCCTTTTTACACCAGAAACATCAATATGAGTTACATTTTTACTTCCTAAGGCCCTGTACACACACACAGACACCAAAATTCAAGTGCTTACTGGGAACAGACACAGAGTATGGCTGCTGCGTGCAATGTCAATATCAATATTGACTGAAGCATCGGTATAGAAATCTCATTCATTGTGATTGTGGCAGTGTACAGGGGGAGTCAAGTGACAAACAGGCTTCTCTACCCAGCGTGTGCGTATGAGCCCGTAGGGCAGTCATAGACTGGTGCTGAGACATCTGTCCATCCTCCTCCCAGGCATGCAGCTGATGGATGTAAAAACTTCGATCTAGAAAACGAAACATTCGGCAGTCGATGCGTTGGAAAGTCTATTGCAAAATAAATATAATTTCAGGGAATCGGAAACATTTGTCAACGTTGATCGTTGCAAGTGATGCTATAATCTAAAACACGTATAAAGAAACCTGCTAGGGAGATGGGCCCAGCTCTATCCTGGCTCTGGTGCTGATCTGCAGACTTGCCACATGCAATTCCAGAATTATGTATACAAATGGTCCAGGATTCAAAGCTGTTCAAGATTACAGAAGAATTTCAGGTATGGCTATTTTATACATAGCTACATCAGACCAATATAACCAGGGATTTTTTTCAGGTGGAACTTGGTGGAACGCAGTTCCACCACCTGTGGCTCAGACCCTTTGGTGCCTGCTCACTACAATCACTTGTAAACACAGATGTCCGGTTTCTGTATTTACAAGTGCTAGCTCTGCACTCTGTGTGTAACCCCCCCCCCCCCCGAACTATGCACTCTGTATGTTATGCAATCATTGTATTTAATGCCCCTTTAAGACCCTCCTACTGTTTGTGAAATCTGACCACACCCACTATTTGATGTGATTTGGAGGGTGTGTAGTGTGTGTGGGGGGAGGGGATTGGGTGGTCGTGGTTGAGTTCCAGCACCTATTGTTTGAGGAAAAAAAGCCCAGAATATAACTATTATGTACTAAAGTACCAATAACTTTGTATATACCATACCTGCCTGATGCTCCTGGAAGCTGGAAATCCCTGACGTAGACACTCCTACTTCAGTAATCTCTACTTGCTTTCTGCTTCTGTGCCATGTGGCTTCCTTGCTGCATTGTGAACACAGAAGGTCGGCCGCTTGGCCCCAGCGCCATTCAGAGGATGCTTTGCATGTTCTGAATGAATGCACAGCGTTCTATGATTGGATGAGGTGGGAAGCATGACATCACTGCCCACCTCTCCATATCGTCCAATCGCAGAATGCTTTGTATTTATTCAGAAAATGCAAAGCATTCTTTCAATGGAGCTGGTGCCAAGCGGCTGACCTCCTGTGTTCACACTGCAGCAGGCCAGTCGCTTAGCACAGAAATCGAAAGCAATCGGAGATCACTGGAGTAGCGGTGTCTGCTACAGTGATTTCAAGCATCTAGAGGGATCCCACAAGTATGATATACAGTGGATATATAAAGTCTACACACCTCTGTTAAAATGTCAGGTTTCTGTAATGTAACAAAATGAGACATAAATTATTTCAGAACTTTTTCCACCTTTAATGTGACCTATAAACTGTACAGCTCAGTTGACCAACAAACTGAAATCTTGTAGGTGGAGGGAAGTAAAAATAAAAAATAAAATAATATTTTCGCATAAGTTTGCACACCCTTACACTAATACTTTGTTGAAGCGCCTTTTGATTTTATTACAGCACTCAGTCTTTTTGGGTATGAGTCTATCAGCATGGCACATCTTGACTTGGCAATATTTGTCCGCTCTTCTTTGCAAAAACACTCCAAATCTGTCAGATTGTGAGGGCATCTCCTGTGCACAGCCCTCTTCAGATCACCCCACAGATTTTCAATCGGATTCAAGTCTGGGCTGTGGCTGGGCCATTCCAAAACTTTAATCTTCTTCTGGTGAAGCCATTCTTTTGTTGATTTGGATGTATGCTTTGGGTCGTTGTCATGCTGAAAGATTAAGTTCCTCTTCATGTTCAGCTTTCTAGCAGAAGCCTGAAGGTTTTGTGCCAATATTGACTGGTATTTGGAACTGTTCAGAATTCCCTCTACATTGACTAAGGCCCCTGTTCCAGCTGTAATAAAACCGCCCCAAAGCATGATGCTGTTACCACCATGTTTGATGGTGAGTATGTTTTTTCTTGGTGATGTGCAGTGTTGTTTTTGCGCCAAACATATCTTTTTGAATTGTGGCCAAAAAGTTCAACCTTGGTTTCATCAGACCATAACACATTTTCCCACATGCTTTTGGGAGACTTCAGATGTGTTTTTGCAAAATTGAGCCGGGCTTGGATGTTGTTGTTCATAAGAAAAAGCTTCCGTCTTGCCACTCTACCCCATATTCTAGACATATGAAGAATATGGGAGATTGTTGTTACATGTACCCAGGGCAGCCATCAGAAATTTTGGGGCTCCTTACACAGCTTTAGACCTGCCCCCCCCCACGGGGCCCGACCACCAACATTCCCCAGGGCCCACCCACTCCAGGATGCTGGGCATGGGTGGGGATACATTGTGGAGACTGGAGGGATGGATGGTGCTGGGCTTGGGTGGGGATGCATTGTGGAGACTGGAGAAGTGGAGGCTGGTGCTCAAAAACTTTTAGGGGGGCACAAAAAACTTTTGAAAAAAGAAACCAATTGAAGCCACTGTGCCATCAATTGCAGCCACTGTGCCATCAAACGCAGCCACTGTGCCCATCAATTACAGCCACTGTGCCATCAAATGCTGCCACTGTGCCCATCAAACGCAACCACTGTGCCATCAAATGCCACTGTGCCCATCAAATACTGCCAGTGTGCCCATCAAATGCTGCCAGTGTGCCCATCAAATGCTGCCAGTGTGCCCATCAAATGCTGCCAGTGTGCTTATTAAATGCTGCCAGGGTGCCCATCATATGCTGCCACTGTGCCAAATGCTGCCAGGGTGCCCATCAAATGCTGCCAGTGTGCCCATTATATGCTGCCACTGTGCCAAATGCTGCCAGTGTGCCCATCAAATGCTGCCAGTGTGACCCCCGTCCATTCGCCGTCTGCCCGGCACTTACCCGGTCTTGGTGGGGCAGTGGGTGACAGCGACGACTGGGGTCCTTCATGTCTCCTGCAGGCACTACTCATCTCCGACTTCCGTCCCGTCAGGCTTCCAAAAGCAGCGCCTGTTGTTTCAGCCAATCAGGTGAAAGGGTAACCAGGCCCGGTGCACCTGATTGGCTGAGAGGCGGGTCAGTGTTAGGGAAGCGATGTATCGCTTCCCTGACACAACACTGTGTAAACAGCGAACGCACAGTGATTCGCCCGCTGTTTACCCTTTTGGAAGCCTATTAGAGGCCACGGCTCTAATTAGGAAGCCTATTAGAGCCCATGGCTCTAATCAGGCGCTTCTATGAGGCTGTAGGATCACCAGGCTAAAATAAAGTGGGGGAAAACCAGGGAAAGAAAACGAATGCAGCCACAACATCTAAGGAGTGGCTGCAAGATATAAATTTGTTATGTTTATAAATTTTGATACAACTTAAGCCCTTCTGGTGAACTACTTTTGTACCATTTGTGAAATTTGCCACAGGTAAAGAAGCCCCAACCCCAGATTGTCTGTATGCGATCTACATCCAATGTGATAATCTGCTGCGTGGTGTGCTTTTATCTGGCCGTGTGTGGTCAGCCTGGGGAGGAATCTGCTGCATAGCGATGTAGTAGTAGTAGGCTGTGTGCTTTCGCTGACAGTGCAGCCACCGACTTGTGTCCTTCTGCTCTGATCAATACAGCACTCACCCCTGAATATCATCAAGTGGAAGTGGAACACCGCAGAACATTATCAACGCTTAATCACAAGTCTAGACAGCCGATTTGCTGGTCAGCACGCAATATCTTATATAATGCAGCCCCACATAGAAAACTGTCCTTTAGTCGAGTTATGTATTTAATCAACAGCAATGGGTTTTTTTTTTTTTTCAATACTGCCTTTGGAATTACCTGCAATCTCCATATAGCTGAAAATTATAAAAAAAAAAAAAACTTGTATCCTTTGAAACCTGCAGGAAGGAAATAAAATCCAAATGTCCCTTCAAAGGAACCCTAGGCAACCTTATAATCCCCAAGATAAAGCAATCGCATTTCTTTGTATTCACCTCCTATCATGGTCAGCACATCAGAAATCAGGTCTGAAGTGCCAGCCAATTAGGCTGTATTTTTTTTTTTTTGCACAATTCTTACATGTTTCAGGCCCTGGGAGCTGGATAGTTCTCTGTTTAGACAAAACAGGGTCAGTGCAGAGCACAGGGAGGAGTTTACCGCTGCAACGCTCATTCACAGACCAATGAACAGGCTGGGGGAGGTGACACAAGAAGCTGCAGAAACCGATTCTAAATGTTGGTGTCACCCTCTTGCAATAGGAATCTGAAGCAAACTTTGGAATAAGGAGGGACTTGCAATTTTGTCAACATGTTATTGCTGGGGAAATTCCCCCTCTCTATTGTCCTGGTGACCATTGTCACCAGAACTGGATCCAAAAAATTTTGTTACCATCAGAGCAGGATTAGAGGGGAAGTCTTAAACCTCGTACACACGATCGGATTAACCGATGGGAATTGTGTGATGGCAGGCTGTTGTCGGAAAATCCGACCGTTTGTATGCTCCATTGGACAATTGTTGTCGGATTTTCCGCGGACAAATGTTGGATAGCATGTTTTAAAATTGTCCGCCAACAAATGTGTGATGTCGGATTATCCGATTGTGTGTACAGAAGTCCGTCGGACAAAAGTACAAACACGCATGCTCAGAAGCAATGCTCACCATAACACAACATTAGCAGAAGTTGGTGGCGCTAAAGAGCTGAAAAACCACGTAGTTTTGTGTTTGTTGGCCGACAATTCTTTGCCGTTTGTATGCAATACAAGTTCCCGGCCAAAGCCCTTCGGACAAAAGTCCTACGCTTTGTCTGTGGAAAATCCGATCGTTTGTACAAGGCTTAGGGCTCTTTCACACGGAGGTCCGTCCAGGTCCGCCTGTCAGTTTTTTAGGCGGACCTGAAACGGATCCTCCATGCACCCCTATGGAAGCACGGATGTCAGCGGAGACATGTCCGCTGACATCCGCTCCGCTCCGCTCCGAAAAAGTGTGACGGAGGAAAATCCTATTTTTCCTTCCGTCTGCGGAGCGGATCGGATGACAACGGACTCTACGGTCCATCGTCATCCGATTCCCCATAGGGGAGAGCGGCGCTCTGACAGGGCGGTCCCTGCACAGTGTGCGGGGACCGCCCAGTCATCCGTCGGCTCAGCGGGGATCAACGGAGCGATCCCCGCTGAGCAAGCGGAGCTTCACGGGGCGGATCTTCACGGATCCGCCCCGTGTGAAAGAGGCCTTGAGGGCCAATTCACACTGCAACGCAGAGCGGCAGGAGCAATTCACCGCTCTGGCTGCTCTGCATTGCCAGCTGTGATAGGGGGCAGTGTGGTACGTGATTCAGTGCATCACATAGCTCCCTTCTTTTTTTTTTTTTGTACAAGCTTTATTTTAAGTGTACAAAATGTACACTTCATTCACTGCAATGTCGGGCATTGCGTTGTGCTGCTTGACATTGCAGTGTGATTTGGCCCCGGTGCTAAGTTTGCCACCTCATCCCTTTAAATCCGAACACATTATTTACACAGGTTCTGTGGCTGATTAGGTGGTAATTCAGCTCACTTAGTGCATTAAATTAGCCTCAGAAACTGTGTAATTCATTTGTGTTCAGTTTTAAAGGGATGAGGTGGCAACTCTACCCGGTGCGCTGGGATAAATGCAACATCTCCTCATTTTACCGCAGCACGCGGCATCACAGCGCTAGACTGCATTGCAGTGTGAATGGGACACACAGGAAACAATTGTTAACCATGCGGTAAAAGATCTGTCACCGCATATAGTGTGAATTGGCTCTTACAGTGGTGACATTTGTTGCAGTGACACCTGTCTTGGCTGAAATGCACCCCAATGCATTGACTGCAATGCACCCCAATGCACGAAAATTTAGTGCAGGTTGCATTCTTTTTTTATTTTTTTGCAATGCAGTGTTGTGGTTCATTGCATTGCAGCGCAGGTGCATTGGGTACCATTTGAAATAATGGCACAGCACCACATTGCACTTACACATGCATGATGTGTTACTGAGCACATTTTACCATATACTACCACAACGCACATGTGTGAAAGGGCCTTAAGCCTCATACACACGGTCGGACTTCCATCAGACTTTTCCGTGGATTTTAGTCCGAACGGAGTTGGCCGGGCACACCCTTAAGCCCCGTACACACGGTCGGACTTTTGCCCAACAAACTTCATTTTAAGCAAGTTGGACCAACAATCCGACCGTGTGTACGCTCCATCGGACAAACGTTTTTTCGTTCGGTTTTCATCGGACAAAAGTTGGGTCTGCAAACGGACAAACTTTTGCCCAACAAAAGTCCGATGGAGCAAAGTCCGACCGTGTGTACAGAAAACCATAGGACTTTCAACTAATGTTAAAATCAACCAACAATAGCAGAAGTTGACCAAAGGGTGGCGGTAAAGAGCAGAAAAACCACGTGATGTTGCAAAAAGTTTTGGGAAAGTTTGCAGAAAAGTCCTGTGGTGTGTATGCTATGGGTATGCCCAGCCAACTCCGTTCAGACAAAAATCCACGGAAAAGTCCGATGGAAGTCCGACCGTGTGTACGAGGCTTAAGCATACACAATTGTATGTGGAAAATCCGCGCTATCTCCCTAGGCGGTATCAATACCCAAGTGTTAACACACTACGCCAAAAAAATTTATAATATAATTGTGCAATGAAGTAAAAAAGTGATGGTGCTGCAAATACAAAAAAAGCTGGAATATGCAGCTAAAAAAATGTGCAAAAATAAATAATAAATGCGCAACCGTATAAGTGGCGACCAACGTGCCAAAAAGTGGTATATGTATGAACTAACACACAAAAATTTTTTTTTTTTTTTTTTTTAGATATATAAAAATATTAAACAAAAAAATAATTAAACAAAAAAATGTTCCCTACTGAGTGAGTATATAAACACACCAAGAAAGTCCATAAACTTCAACTGCCTGACTCTCACGGCAGTAGGAGAAGCAATAAAACCATAAACAAACAAACAAAGGAAAAGTCCATAGATGATGCAGAGCCAGCCAGCATGTATCAAAGTGATGACAGATCTTCAAAAGTTGGAATATACTTCAATCAAGATGTATAGACAGGAGGCTTACCAGACCAGGTGGGTCCCTATTACAGGGACCAAAAGGGCTCCGCAACTACACCGAATAAGATGTCAGCGATGCAGTCCTCTGTGTCCTCACTCCACTCATCGAAACTCCGACTCCTGGTTTGCCTTGAGACTGCAGGCACGCTCATACGATGTAAAAGATACCAATTTAGAAGAGAAAATAAGAAGACTTCATGGTGCAGCATGTAAAAACGAAGTACCCTTTATTCTTAAAACGGGTAAACTGACATCCATATGGAGAAAAAACAAAATTTTCAAAAGAGCACTGAAACCCCGCTGTGGCGGCAGCCAGTCAGCTGGGGGCGTGGTGACGTCAGGGTCCTGAGCTCCACCCTACGCGGCGTTTCCCCGTAAGAGGTGTCGTCTGGGTTAGGAGGCTTAGACCAGGACGTCACTCACCACACTTATATTGCGAAGAGCAGGAGAGTGACACCGGAAGTCCCGATGTATTTCATCGGTTCCACGGCGCACAAAACTAACTACATGGCAGGCGCACAGAGAATATTAGATACCTACTGTGCCCCTACCATGCAAATTTTATCCACATGACATATATACATATGCGGGAATCATCCCATGTTATCCTAAAAAATTAGTAAACATAAAAACATAAAGAATATATATATATATATATATATATTGTGACAGCAGGAAGGTAAAGTCACCTGGTTGCATCCAGGGGGGTAGATATATTTCGCCCAGATTCAGGCTTTACGCCGATTTGTACAACTAGGGAGTTGATGAAGCCCAGCTGAGGCTAGTGGGCTCATGAATGACTCATACCTCTAGGGAGAGTGCTGGGCGTCGTGAGGCAGGGAGTTGATGAGACCAGCTGAAGCCTGTCAGTTCGTTTAAGGCCTCTATAAAAAAACTCCCAGATTCATTAGATGTTAGCTCATGCCTGGAACCAGACCTGTGTGGACTGTCTAGGGAGAGTGAACCCCTGTGCGGTGAGGCAAAGCCTGTGTGGCTATTTGTTTGGACTTTTACTAAACCAGGGACTTAGGGACTAGGACAGCACCAGGCTGATCCCAGTTGTTAGTTTAGGAAACCTGCATGTTTAGTCAGAGGTCAAACTGACCAGGATTTATTTTGTTTGTTTCTTTTTGGCTTTGCTGTGTTTTTGTCACTGTACATAGAGAAATAAACCGCACCTTTTGATTTTGAAAACCCCAACCTCCGTCTGCTGGCCCTGTTTTTGTGTGGGGAGCCCAACCAGGGGGTCACACACACCCGCTACCGAGTTAACCCCCCTCACAGTTGGTGGAGAACCAGTGGCAGTTTTTTTTAAGCCAGCATGGAGGAGATACTGAAACAGCTGGCTCTAGCAAATGCCAATCAACAGCAGACAAATGCAGGTTTGCAAAGGAGCCTTGCAGCCCAGCAGCAAGCTCATCAACAAGCCCAGCAGCAATCTGAGGCCCGCTTCATAGACCTGTTACAGAAGCAAGAGCAGAGACTACAACAAATGGAAGCAGTAATGCAGCAACGTCCGCAGACCAGTGAGGAAAGCCGTCCCACTAATACCGCGTCCTTTGGGGTGAGTCGTTTATTGACAAAAATGACTGGAGAGGATGATCCAGAGGTATTTTTGACCACATTTGAAAGGACTGCTGAAAGAGAAAAGTGGCCTGAGGAGCAGTGGGCTGGACTGGTGGCTCCTCTGTTAACTGGTGAATCGCAGAAGGCTTACTATGACCTAGAGCCTGACCAAGCAAAAGACTATGTGATGCTAAAAGCTGAAATATTGGCAAGGCTGGGTGTCACCCTGGCTGTCCGGGCTCAGCGTGTGCATAACTGGACTTTCCAGCTTGGAAAACCCCCCAGGTCTCAAATGTATGATCTCATTCACCTGAGCAGGAAGTGGCTACAGCCAGAGACTTTGTCCGCACCGGAGATTGTGGAACGTGTTGTGATGGATCGTTTCTTGAGAGCTCTTCCTACCGCCATTCAAAAGTGGGTAAGCCATGGAGACCCAGAAACGGCCGGTAAACTTGTGGATCGTGTAGAGAGATACTTGGCTACAGAGAACCTGACGGCCTCTTCCAGAGACTCTCGGACTTTCCACCCTAAGACCAGACCATCCCCAGGGGCGGATAAGAGGATTCCAAGGGGTGAGGGTGGAGAGAGTGAGAGGGTGGGAGCTCTACCCCAAGTTTGGCGAGAACAGCCTGGGAAATCAGCGGCTCAAGAGGCGGCAAGAAGGATCGTTTGCTACCGCTGCCGGCAAGCGGGACATATTGCAGCCAATTGCCCGGTTGTGGAGGAACCCATGCAGTGTGACTTTCTGACGGGCAGACGTCAGTCGCTGTGTGCGACAGTCGCATGCACTGCCATTCGAGGAACTGAGAAACATTTATGCAAAATGTGTATTAATGGTAGAAATGTTGTGGTATTACTGGATTCAGGTAGCCTTGTGACCCTGATAAAGGCTGAATTAGTTAAAACAGAGGTCTCTGGGAATAGCAAGGTAGCTGTTATTTGTGTGCATGGGGACACCCGAGAGTATCCAGTGACTACAGTGTGTTTCGAGACCCCCAAAGGTACCCTCTCTCATCCAGTGGGCTTAGTATCTCAGTTACCGCATGACGCCATTGTGGGAAGGGATTTTCCGAAGTTCTGGGAACTGTGGGATGATCCTGAGCCCCCCACTGGTGCCCCTATGTACCAGGAATGTGATAGCCAGAACTCCTCTGAGAGTGGTGAGGACTCTCCAGAATTTCCCTTGTCAGTATTGGCAGGGGAGACTCAAGAAACTGGAGAGGAGCCCACCTCCTCAGACGAAAACCTACCGTCTGTGGAGTTTTCTGATCTGGAGGTTCACAGGGAAAATTTTGCCACAGAACAGTTAAAAGACCCCGCCCTAATAAAGGCACGGGAAAACGTAGTGGAAATAGATGGCGAGTTAGTGAACCCAGATAATACCTGCACTTACCCATACTTCAGCGTAGAGAAGGACCTACTGTATCGGGTGGCAAAAAGGGCAGAAGAAACCGTTGAGCAGCTGGTGGTGCCCAAACCTTACAGGAAGTTGGTGTTGGAGTTGGCCCATGGGCACATTCTTGGAGGTCATCTGGGGACAGAGAAAACCCGAGAGAGGGTATTACAGAGATTCTATTGGCCTGGGGTGATGAAGGACATAGAAAATTATTGTTCCTCCTGCCCTGTGTGTCAGAGGTCGGCCCCGATGCCACATTTCCGTAGCCCGCTGGTCCCTCTACCCATCATTGAGGTCCCGTTTGAGAGAATCGCAATGGATTTGGTAGGTCCTATAATCAAGTCCGCTAGGGGGCACCAGTACATATTGGTTATAATGGACTATGCCACCCGTTATCCAGAAGCGATCCCTCTCAGAAATACCTCGGCCAAAACCATAGCCAAAGAGCTATCTCTTGTTTTTAGCCGGGTGGGTATTTGTAAAGAACTGCTTACGGACCAAGGTACACCCTTTATGTCCCGGGTTATGAAAGAGCTGTGTAAATTGTTCAAAGTGACGCAATTGCGTACATCTGTGTATCACCCCCAAACCGATGGGCTGGTTGAAAGATTCAACAAAACCCTAAAACAAATGTTGAAGAAAGTGGTGGATAGAGATGGAAAGGATTGGGACTGTCTACTTCCTTATTTGATGTTTGCTATTAGGGAGGTGCCCCAATCCTCTACGGGATTCTTCCCCTTTGAGTTACTGTATGGGAGACACCCAAGAGGGCTGTTGGATATTGCCAAGGAAACTTGGGAAAGTGAGAGTTCTCCCCACAGGAGTGTGATTGAGCATGTCGCCCTGATGCAAGATCGAATTGCACAGGTAATGCCCATCGTGAAGGAACATTTGGCCCAAGCGCAGTTGGCACAGCAGAGAGTGTACAACCGTGGAGCAAAGACCCGTACCTTTTCCCCGGGGGATAGGATATTGGTACTTGTCCCTACGGTTGAAAGTAAATTCCTTGCCAAATGGCAAGGCCCCTACGAGATAATGGAAAAAGTGAGCGAAGTGAATTACAAGGTCAGACAACCAGGAAGGCGAAAGCCCGAACAGATATATCACGTTAATCTGTTGAAAGCCTGGAGGGATAGAGAGTCCCTAGTCGCAGAAACTTGGTCACCAGCTCAAACTGGTTGCGTGATTCCGGAGGTTGGAATAGCAGCCACCTTGTCACAACCCCAACAACAGGAGGTTAAGGAGTTTGTGCTTCGCAACAAGGAGGTGTTCTCTGAGCTGCCGGGACAAACATCTGGGGTAGAGCATGATATTATTACCCCGCCCGGTGAAAGGGTGAAGTTAAAACCCTATCGGATCCCAGAGGCCCGACGGGAGGCAATACGGGAGGAAGTACAGAAAATGCTGAACTTAGGGGTGATAGAGGAGTCCCAAAGTGATTGGTCTAGTCCCATTGTGTTGGTGCCTAAACCGGATGGGAGCTGGCGATTTTGTAACGATTTTCGTCAGTTGAACAAAGTTACAAAATTTGACACCTACCCCATGCCACGTATAGATGAGTTGATCGACCGGCTGGGAACAGCCCGATACATGACGACTCTTGACCTCACAAAAGGGTATTGGCAAATTCCCCTGGCCAAGTCGGCCAAAGAGAAAACCGCATTTGTAACCCCAGACGGGGCGTTCCAATATAAGAGAATGCCGTTCGGGTTACAGAATGCGCCGGCCACATTCCAGCGGAAAATGGACCAGATACTGAGGCCCCATCGGAAGTATGCTGCGGCTTACCTGGATGACGTAATTGTCCATAGCACAGATTGGGCCTCACATCTGCCAAAAGTGCAAGCAGTCCTGGACTCTGTTCGGGAAGCGGGGTTTACGGCTAACCCCAAGAAGTGTACCATTGGGCAGGAGGAGGCCAAATATCTTGGGTACACCATTGGCAGGGGAGTAATAAAACCCCAACTCAACAAAGTCGAGGCCATCCAGAGTTGGCCACGTCCCAACAGCAAGAAGCAGGTACGAGCCTTTCTGGGAATCGCGGGTTATTATCGGCGCTTCATTCCCCACTTTGCTTCTAAGGCTGTGCCCCTAACCAACCTGACGAAAGGGAAAGGGTCGGTCATGATTAAATGGACCCCCGAGGCTGAGGCAGCATTCCAATTCTTGAAACAAGCCTTATGTAGCCAGCCAGTGTTGTACTCACCCGACTTCTCTAAAGACTTTGTCGTACAAAGTGATGCGTCAGATGTGGGGTTAGGAGCAGTATTGTCCCAGGTCTGGAACGGGGAAGAGCACCCAGTCATTTACCTCAGCAGGAAGTTGAAGTCCCATGAGGTAAATTACGCCACGGTTGAAAAGGAGTGTTTAGCGGTGAAGTGGGCTCTAGATTCCCTTCGGTACTATCTGCTAGGTAGGCACTTTGACATGGTTACGGATCACGCTCCGTTAAAGTGGATGGCTCAAAACAAGGAAACAAATAGAAGAGTGAATAGGTGGTTCCTGGCCCTCCAGGAATTCAACTTCACAGTAAAGCATCGCCCTGGCGTTCAAATGGGGAATGTGGATGCTTTGTCTCGAGTACATGAATGCCTGATTGCTGGTGTTCCAACCCCGAGGTTAAAACAAGAGGGGGGGGTATGTGACAGCAGGAAGGTAAAGTCACCTGGTTGCATCCAGGGGGGTAGATATATTTCGCCCAGATTCAGGCTTTACGCCGATTTGTACAACTAGGGAGTTGATGAAGCCCAGCTGAGGCTAGTGGGCTCATGAATGACTCATACCTCTAGGGAGAGTGCTGGGCGTCGTGAGGCAGGGAGTTGATGAGACCAGCTGAAGCCTGTCAGTTCGTTTAAGGCCTCTATAAAAAAACTCCCAGATTCATTAGATGTTAGCTCATGCCTGGAACCAGACCTGTGTGGACTGTCTAGGGAGAGTGAACCCCTGTGCGGTGAGGCAAAGCCTGTGTGGCTATTTGTTTGGACTTTTACTAAACCAGGGACTTAGGGACTAGGACAGCACCAGGCTGATCCCAGTTGTTAGTTTAGGAAACCTGCATGTTTAGTCAGAGGTCAAACTGACCAGGATTTATTTTGTTTGTTTCTTTTTGGCTTTGCTGTGTTTTTGTCACTGTACATAGAGAAATAAACCGCACCTTTTGATTTTGAAAACCCCAACCTCCGTCTGCTGGCCCTGTTTTTGTGTGGGGAGCCCAACCAGGGGGTCACACACACCCGCTACCGAGTTAACCCCCCTCACAATATATATATATATATATATATATATATATATATATATATATATATATATATATATATATAATAAAAATTTGTTTTTAAAAAAACACATATATTAATAGAGCAGCGGTGGCAACGAAATACCTTATAGAAAAAATGCCACTAAACATTGCTAGCAACCCTGCTCAGAAATATCTATACCCGCATCATTAATTCATACATTAAGAATAACTAATACTTTTCTGCTCACCCACAAAATGTCCGTAACGCAAAACGGGCACTGAGAGGGTTAAACAAAAAGTATATACCTATGCATACTAGCTCATTATGCCTTTCTTTTTCAGGGTTTTAAAAAAAATTAAAAATAAAAATTGGCTTTACTTCCTCTTTAACCACTTAACGACCGCCCACCGCCGATTTACGTCGGCAGAATGGCACGGACAGGCAGAATCACGTAGATCTACGTGATCGCCTTTGTGCAGTTGGGGGGTCCATCCGGACCCCCCTTCACTGCAGTGAGCGGCCGTTAAGTGTTCGGGAGCGATCAGGCATGAGGGGGCGGCCGCTCGATTCCGCCCCCCCCCTCGCGATCGCTCCCGGCCAATGAAAATGCTTCCTCCGCCATGTGATGTAAACACAGGCTGGAGGAAGTGATGTCATCTCCCTCGCCGCGGTCTTTTCGTTCCCGGCGCCGAGGAGAGAAGACAGAGGTTAGTGCTCCAACAGTCCACTGACACGTAGGTACACATAGGCACACAAATCACCCCCCAGTCTCCCCCAGATCACCCCCCAGGTCACCCCAAAGCCCCCAATCACAGTGTCACTGATTGCAGTGATCATTTATTTTACTGATCACTGCATTTAGTGTCATCTGTGATTGTAAAAAGTTGCAGGGCAGTTAGGATTAGGCCCCTTTAGGTCCAGGGTAGCCCCCTAACCCCCCCTAATAAAGGTTTAACCCCTTGATCACCCCCCAGGTAACCCTTTCACCCCCTAACTTCAGCGTCACTAAGCGATTGTTTTTCCGATCGCTGTATTCGTGTCGCTGGTGTTTTAGATAGGCAGTTATTTTTTTTTTAGGTTCGCCGCAGGTTTTTATTAGTGTCAGGTACCCCCATATATTATTTTAACCCCCTGATTGCCCCTAGAGTTAACCCTTTCACCAGTGATCGCCGTATAAGCGTCACTGGTGTCACTGGTTAGCCAGTAAGTTATCTAGTTATTTAGGTAACCCGTCAGGTTTTTATATAGCGTCGGGTACCCCCATATTTAACCTAATAAAGGTTTTAACCCCCTGATTGCCCCTAGTTAACCCTTTCACCAGTGATCACCATATAAAGGTTACAGGTGACACTGGTTGGTTAGTTTGCTTTTTATAGCATCAGGGCACCCGCCGTATATAACCCAATAAAGGTTTAACCCCCCTGATCGCCCGGCGGGTGAGATCAATTAGGTTTTAGCGCCAGAGAGGGTCTGCGTCGCCCCAGGCAGTGTTAGGTTAGTTCCAGTAACGCTAACACCCACGCGCAAAGCATACACCCCCCTTAGTGGTATAGTATCTGATCAGATCTATACTAGCATCCCCAGCGGTTTAGGGTTCCCAAAAACGCAGTGTTAGCGGGATCAGCCCAGATACCTGCTAGCGCCTGCGTTTAGCCCCTCCGCCCAGCCCAGCCCAGCCCAGCCCACCCAAGTGCAGTATCGATCGATCACTGTCACTTACCAAACACAACACACATAACTGCAGCGTTCGCAGAGACAGGCCTGATCCCTGCGATCGCTAACAGTTTTTTTGTAGCGTTTGATATATTTGCTGACGACAGTCAGGTGCTTTTTTTCTTGTGAATCTTACTAGTGTACCCCTAAATTTAGAGCCCAAAATGGCAAGACGAAGGTACACTAGTAAAGAGGCCTACGAGATTCTGAGCATGACAGATAGTGAAGAGGAGGTCACGTATCTGTCAGATTCAGGCTCAGAATATCTTCCCGTAGAAGACAGTGACGTCAGCGGCCCCACGTCAGATAGCTCTGACGACGAAGTTGAGGTCCCTGCTAAGGTCAGGTGTACCCGATCCCGATCTTCTGAGGTTGTTGAGGAGCAAGAACCGCAGGTCTCTCGTATCATGGAGCAGAGTAGTACTAGCGCCGCTATTCCTTCTGGTGAACTGGCAAGCACCAGCGGCCTAGTACAGCCTGGACGTACATCCAGCACTGCAGTAACACTTGGTGACGTGGCGAGTCCCATAAGTGCAGTTCAAGCTGGCGAGGTGGCAAGCACAAGTAGTGTCCCGCTGCCACCAAGAAGACAAAGGCAGGCCCGTCGTGCCCATACTGCCCTTCCTGCAGAATTCACCTATCCTGATTGGGTCCCCACCACTTCTGCAGAACCCGTACTTCCCCCATTCACTGCCCAACCCGGTATTCAGGTGGAAACAGCTGATTTTATTCCAATTGATTTTTATTCGCTGTTTTTCACGGAAGATCTCTATAGATCTATTGTGGACCAGAGTAATTTATATGCTGGTCAATTTATCGCCGCTAACCCCCAGTTGCCTAAAATTGCCAGAAATTGGAAACCAATTACGGTTTCCGAATTTAAGACCTTTCTGGGCCTTTCCCTCAACATGGGCACACATAAATTTCCGTCATTGCGTGCTTATTGGTCCACGCACCCAATTGACCACATGCCCGTGTTCTCTGCCTCCATGTCCAGGGCACGATACGAGCAGATTTTGCGGTTCATGCACTTCAACGACAATGAACTTTGTCGTCCACGTGGGGACCCTGAATACGACCGGCTCTATAAAATTCGGCCCCTCATAAACCACTTCAACGAACGTTTTGCAGCCTTGTTTACTCCCGATCAAGTTGTCTGCGTTGATGAGTCCCTGATTAAATTTTCTGGCCGCTTGTCTTTCAAGCAGTACCTTCCCAGCAAGCGTGCCAGATACGGGGTCAAGCTCTACAAGTTCTGTGACAGGGCAACAGGCTATGTAGTGAACTTTACGGTTTATGAGGGAAAAGACAGTCAGATTGAGTCGGTCAACTGCCCGGATTACATAGGGAGCGCTGGCAAGATAGTGTGGAACTTGGTGTCACCCTTATTCGGAAAGGGGTACCACTTGTATGTGGACAATTATTACACGAGCGTGCCACTGTTTAGTCACTTGTTTGATCATAAGATTGGAGCATGTGGCACCGTGCGACCTAATCGCCGGGGCTTTCCCCAGCGGCTTGTAGATGCCCGTCTTAGGCTGGGGGAGAGAGCCTGCTTGAAGTGTAATAACTTGCTCGCTATGAAGTGGAGGGACAATAAGAATGTTTTCCTTCTTACCTCCCTTCATGCAGACACGACAGTCCAAATTCGTACGGCGACTGGTGTTGTGGAGAAACCCCTCTGTGTCCACGAATATAACCAAAATATGGGAGGGGTGGACCTCAACGACCAGTTGATGGCGCCGTATCTAATTGACCGTAAGGCGAGACGCTGGTACAAAAAAGTGTCTCTATCATTATTCCAATTGGCTTTGCTGAACGCTCATGTGCTATACAGAGCTTCAGGCGGGACGTTATCTCTTCTAAAATTCCAGAATGAGATAGTCACAGAACTCCTGTATCCAGGCGGTTCTGCACCTCACCATCCCCAACCAAATGCAGTAAGCCGGCTGCATGAGAGGCATTATTCGTATGTCCTCCCGAGTACCCCTACCCAAAGCCACCCCCAAAAAAGATGTCGTGTCTGTAGCAAGTGCGGATTTAGGCGTGACACCCGTAGTTTTTGTCCACTCTGTCCTGACAAGCCTGGTCTTTGCCAAGGTGAATGTTTTGAACGCTACCACTCAAAAGTGAAGTTTTAGCGTAGGGTACAGCATTTCACAGACAAGGACACACTTACACAGGGTCTCCCAAGATGCCATTACATTTTGAGAGACCCGAACCATTACAGTTGTAAAGTTACAAAAAAAAGTGTAAAAAAGAAAAAAAAAGACGTAAAAAACAAAACACAAAAAAAATATAAAATAAAAAAACCAAAAATAGTTGTCGTTTTATTGTTCTCTCTCACTCTATTTTCTCTCTATCGTTCTGCTCTTTTTTACTGTATTCTATTCTGCAATGTTTTATCATGCTTGCTTTTCAGGTATGTAATTTTTTGTTTTCAGGTGCGCCATTCAACTGCAGCGCGGAATTATTTATCTTGACAGCAACAGCGTTTGCTCCCACGATACATAAAGCCGTGACTCCAGTGCTGTAGGAGGTGATTTCACCACCACAGTTAAAAAAAAGAGCATATATGCCGAAGCATGGGGGCAGCAGGGGCGGAGGAGCGATTTTGCTCCTAATGCCGCGTACATACGGTCGAAATTCCGACGGAGGCCTGCCCGTGGAAAATTCCGACCGTGTGTACGCGGCATAACTTTTTTGCGGGAGGATGCCCCCATGCTTCGGCATATATATATTTTAGGCACAGGTTGCGTTAAAACATTTTTTTATTTTTTACTAGGTTTTGTTTTGGTATTTGCTTTGCAGGTATGGCATGGTAAGGTCTTACTGTTGTACTGTAATGTTACTTTGTTTTAATGTTAACCACCATTTGCTTAGCAGGTACGCCATTCAGTTGCAGCGCGGATCTATTTATCTTGACAGCAACAGCGTTTGCTCCCACGATACATAAAGCCGTGACTCCAACGCTGTAGGAGGTGATTTCACCACCACAGTTAAAAAAAAGAGCATATATGCCGAAGCATGGGGGCAGCAGGGGCGGAGGAGCGATTTTGCTCCTAATGCCGCGTACATACGGTCGAAATTCCGACGGAGGCCTGCCCGTGGAAAATTCCGACCGTGTGTACGCGGCATAACTTTTTTGCGGGAGGATGCCCCCATGCTTCGGCATATATATATTTTAGGCACAGGTTGCGTTAAAACATTTTTTTATTTTTTACTAGGTTTTGTTTTGGTATTTGCTTTGCAGGTATGGCATGGTAAGGTCTTACTGTTGTACTGTAATGTTACTTTGTTTTAATGTTAACCACCATTTGCTTAGCAGGTACGCCATTCAGTTGCAGCGCGGATCTATTTATCTTGACAGCAACAGCGTTTGCTCCCACGATACATAAAGCCGTGACTCCAACGCTGTAGGAGGTGATTTCACCACCACAGTTAAAAAAAAGAGCATATATGCCGAAGCATGGGGGCAGCAGGGGCGGAGGAGCGATTTTGCTCCTAATGCCGCGTATATACGGTCGAAATTCCAACGGAGGCTTGCCCGTGGAAAAGTCCGACCGTGTGTACGCGGCATAACCTTTTATGCTGCGTACATACGGTCGAAATTCCGACGAAGGCTTGACCGTGTGTACGCGGCATAACTTTTTTGCGGGAGGATGCCCCCATGCTTCGGCATATATGCCCATCATTAGAAGTGGGTGGATGAAGGGAGGTATTCTAATGGTGGGCATACCCACCAATCAATCTCTTTTTTTCGTTCAGCCAATAGGCTGTATGAAAAAAAAGATTACAATACATGTCCAACAAGGACCAGCAACGTACTGGTATGTTGCTGGACTTTGAATGTTTATACCAGAATGATGCCTGCGGGTTTAGGTATCATCTTGGTATCATTCTTTTCAGCCAGCGGCCGGCTTTCATGTAAAAGCAATTCTAGCAGATAATTAGCCTCTAGACTGCTTTTACAAGCAGTGGGAGGGAATGTCCCCCCCCCCGGATATAAAAAGCGCCATTGGGAAATTGGGAAAGCATTTTATCACACCGATCTTGGTGTGGTCAGATGCTTTGAGGGCAGAGGAAAGATCTAGGGTCTAACCCCCCAATTTTTTTCAAAAAAAGAGTACCTGTCACTACCTATTGCTATCATAGGGGATATTTACATTCCCTGAGATAACGGTAAAAATGGTAAAAAAATAAAATATGGAAGGCACAGTTTAAAAATAAAATAAAAAAGCCAAATAAATAATAAAAAAAAAAAAAAAAAAAAAAAAAGCACCGCTGTCCCCCCCTGCTCTTGCGCAAAGGCGAACGCAAGCGTCGGTCTAGCGTCATATGTAAACAGCAATTGCACCATGCATGTGAGGTATCACCGCGAAGGTCAGATCGAGGGCAGTCATTTTAGCAGTAGACCTCCTCTGTAAATCTAACGTGGTAACCTGTAAAGGCTTTTAAATGCTTTTAAAAATGAATGTAGTTTGTCGCCGCTGCGCGTTTGTGCGCAATTTTAAAGCATGTCGTGTTTGGTATCCATGTACTCGGCCTATGATCATCTTTTTTATTTCATCAAACATTTGGGCAATATAGTGTTTTTTAGTGCATTAAAAATAAAAAAAGTGTGTTTTTCCCCCAAAAAATGCGTTTGAAAAATCGCTGCGCAAATACTGTGTGGAAAAAAAAATGCAACACCCACTATTTTAATCTGTAGGGCCTTTGCTTTAAAAAAATATATAATGTTTGGGGGTTCAACATAATTTTCTTGCAAAAATTTTTTTTTTTTCATGTAAACAAAAAGTGTCAGAAAGGGCTTTGTCTTCAAGTGGTTAGAAGAGTGGATGATGTGTGACATAAGCTTCCTAATGTTGTGCATAAAATGCCAGGACAGTTCAAAACCCCCCCAAATGACCCCATTTTGTAAAGTAGACACCTCAAGCTATTTGCTGAGAGGCATGTTGAGCCCATTGAATATTTTTTTTTTTTGTCCCAAGTGATTGAATAATGACCAAAAAAAAAAAAAATGTACAAAAAGTTGTCACTAAATTATATATTGCTCAAACATGCCATGGGCATATGTGGAATTACACCCCAAAATACATTCTGTTGCTTCTCCTGAGTACGGGGATACCACATGTGTGGGACTTTTTGGGAGCCTAGTCGCGTACGGGACCCCAAAAACCAAGCACCGCCTTCAGGATTTCTATGGGTGTAAATTTTTGATTTCACTCCTCACTGCCTATCACAGTTTCGGAGGCCATGGAATGCCCAGATGGCACAAAACCCCCCAAATGACCCCATTTTGGAAAGTAGACACCCCAAGCTATTTGCTGAGAGGTATGTTGAGTATTTTGCAGATCTCGCTTTTTGTCACAAAGTTTTGAAAATGTAAAAAAATTAAAAAAAAAAGAAAAAAAAATGTCTTTCTTAATTTTCAAAAACAAATGAGAGCTGTAAAATACTCACCATGCCTCTCAGCAAATAGCTTGGGGTGTCTACTTTCCAAAATGGGGTCATTTGTGGGGGTTTTGGGCTATTTTGACATTTTATGGCCTTCAAAACTGTGATAGGTAGTGAGGAGTGAAATCAAAAATTTATGCCCTTAGAAACCTTGAAGGCGGTGCTTGGTTTCCGGGGTCCCGTACGCGGCTAGGCTCCCAAAAAGTCCCACACATGTGGTATCCCCGTACTCAGGAGAAGCAGCAGAATGTATTTTGGGGTGTAATTTCACATATAACCATGGCATGTGTGAGCAATATATCATTTAGTGACAACTTTTTGTACATTTTTTTTTTCTTTTTGTCATTATTCAATCATTTGGGACAAAAAAAAAAAAATATTCAATGGGGTCAACATGCCTCTCAGCAAATAGCTTGGGGTGTCTACTTTCCAAAATGGGGTCATTTGGGGGGGTTTTGTGCCATCTTGGCATTTTATGGCCTTCAAAACTGTGATAGGTAGTGAGGAGTGAAATCAAAAATTTATGCCCTTAGAAACCTTGAAGGCGGTGCTTGGTTTTTGGGGTCCCGTACGCGGCTAGGCTCCCAAAAAGTCCCACACATGTGGTATCTCCGTACTCAGGAGAAGCAGCAGAATGTATTTTGGGGTGTAATTTCACATATGCCCATGGCATGTGTGAGCAATATATCATTTAGTGACAACTTTGTGCAAAAAAAAAAAAGTTTGTCATATTCCCGCAACCTGTGGCAAAATATAAAATATTCCATGGACTCAACATGCCTCTCAGCAAATAGCTTGGGGTGTCTACTTTCCAAAATTGGGTAATTTGGGGGGGTTTTGTGCTATTTTGGCATTTTATGGCCTTCAAAACTGTGATAGGTAGTGAGGAGTGAAATCAAAAATTTACGCCCTTAGAAATCCTGAAGGCGGTGCTTGGTTTTTGGGGCCCTGTACGCGGCTAGGCTCCCAAAAAGTCCCACACATGTGGTATCCCCGTACTCAGGAAAAGCAGCAGAATGTATTTTGGGGTGCAATTCCACATATAACCATGGCATGTGTGAGCAATATATCATTTAGTGACAACTTTTTGTACATTTTTTTTTTCTTCTTGTCATTATTCAATCATTTGGGACAAAAAAAAAATATTCAATGGGGTCAACATGCCTCTCAGCAAATAGCTTGGGGTGTCTACTTTCCAAAATGGGGTCATTTGGGGGGGTTTTGTGCCATCTTGGCATTTTATGGCCTTCAAAACTGTGATAGGCAGTGAGGAGTGAAATCAAAAATTTTTGCCCTTAGAAACCTTGAAGGCGGTGCTTGGTTTTTGGGGTCCCGTACGCGGCTAGGCTCCCAAAAAGTCCCACACATGTGGTATCCCCGTACTCAGGAGAAGCAGCAGAATGTATTTTGGGGTGTAATTTCACATATGCCCATGGCATGTGTGAGCAATATATCATTTAGTGACAACTTTGTGCAAAAAAAAAAAGGTTTGTCATATTCCCGCAACTTGTGGCAAAATATAAAATATTCCATGGACTGAACATGCCTCTCAGTAAATAGCTTGGGGTGTCTACTTTCCAAAATGGGGTCATTTGGGGGGGTTTTGTGCTATTTTGGCATTTTATGGCCTTCGAAACTGTGATAGGTAGTGAGGAGTGAAATCAAAAATTTGCGCCCTTAGAAATCCTGAAGGCGGTGCTTGGTTTCCGGGGTCCCGTACGTGGCTAGGCTCCTAAAAAGTCCCACACATGTGGTATCCCCGTACTCAGGAGAAGCAGCAGAATGTATTTTGGGGTGCAATTCCACATATAACCATGGCATGTGTGAGCAATATATCATTTAGTGACAACTTTTTGTAATTTTCTTTTTTTTTTTTTGTCATTATTCAATCACTTGGGACAAAAAAAAAAATATTCAATGGGCTCAACATGCCTCTCAGCAATTTCCTTGGGGTGTCTACTTTCCAAAATGGGGTCATTTGGGGGGGTTTTGTACTGCCCTGCCATTTTAGCACCTCAAGAAATGAGATAGGCAGTCATAAATTTAAAGCTGTGTAAATTTCAGAAAATGTACCCTAGTTTGTAAACGCTATAACTTTTGCGCAAACCAATAAATATACGCTTATTGACATTTTTTTTACTAAAGACATGTGGCTGAATACATTTTGGTCTAAATGTATGACTAAAATTGAGTTTATTCGATTTTTCTTATAACAAAAAGTAGAAAATATAATTTTTTTTCAAAAATTTCGGTCTTTTTCTGTTTATATCGCAAAAAATAAAAATCGCAGAGGCAATCAAATACCATTAAAAGAAAGCTCTATTTGTGGGAAGAAAAGGACGCAAATTTCATTTGGGTACAACATTGCATGTCCGCACAATTTACAGTTAAAGCAGCGCAGTGCCGAATCCCAAAAACAGGCCTGGTCCTAATGGCCCGAAATGGTCCGGGGCTTAAGTGGTTAAAGTGTTACTAAACCCAGGACCCTGCAATTACTATATCTGGTCTCCCACAGTACACAGAACATGGAAATACAATAATTTTAGTAAATATAAACTGCTAAATACCTTTTCCCATCAGCAGTATATAGCGGTCTTATGACTTCTATGAGTGTCTTGATAAAGCTTGTAGGAGGAGATTTCATTCTACTCTGACTGTCCTATTATGAGGATGCAGCACCCCTGACCCTCTGGCTGGACAGTGCTGATTGGCCCTGTGCTGATCACATGCATTCTCCTAAGAAATAAAGAAAAACTCTCTATCAATACACACCAAACTGAGCATGTGCAGAGTGCCCCCAATGCTCTGTACTATCAGGAGATGAATTAGGGACAGTGGAAGAAGGGGAGGATGAAAGAAGACTGCCTTTTTACACAATGCGGAGTATTAACCCCTTAGGTTCCACAGCGAGTATAACAATCATCCTTTACTGCACATACAGACTGATTTTACTGTTGTGGGTTTTAGTAACACTTTAAGCGTTAATCAAATGTGAACCCGGCCCTACTGTCATTAATAATTGTAACACCCGACATCAAGCCACTCTTCATCCAAAAATAGATAGCTGCATAGAACTATATTTTGTTTCGGCTTGCAGATATGTTTACAGCACTGAATATCACAATTTCTACTTGGGCATATCAAAGAATGTTAATAAATTATATATATGGGACTATTTGCTCCAATCTTACTGGTTCTTTGAAAAAATAAGTGTAGCGGACCCCCAAATTTGGGGTCGCTATGCTTGAAATTTAGAGGGTGGCCTGAGCTATAGTTTGGCTTCGGCCTTCTGATTCTTTAAATTGGACTCTGCTGTGGTGCTGCCTGGATGTATAGTTCCCCTTGACCTGTAGGTGGCGCAGTTGCCCAGGTCTCATTGTAGCGTGATTGGGTGTCCTCTCCCGGAGGCCGTGCAGTGGGCGTGGTCTGTCTGCTGTGCATGCTGGGAGGGGGTACATAAGGGGCAGACGCCATTAGGGGAGAGGAGAATTCCAGGGGGACCCCTGGTGGTGGAGTCGCGCCTTTGGCCCTGTTGGCCATGGGTGCGTGTGTTGATCGAGAAGTCTCGGGCACCTTTGGCCTGAGGCTACAGCATTCCAGGTAGGCCCAGTACCTTCAACTGGGTCTACAATCAGACCATCGAAATCCCAGGGTACCCGTGGGAGGGTGGCCCGCTCTGAAAGAGAGGAAACCAGGGGAGGACCTGTTCGGAGGACCGGTGAAGGAAGTCACAGTTCTGGGAGAGGCCTGGTTGCCTATCAGAGGGAAGGATTCCGTAAGTCGCAAGATAGCTCCTGTAATGTGCCCCATTGGCACTTATGGTCTCTAAAATTTACAGGCGCTAAAGAGTTCTGGATTCAGGAACTAAAGGATTCTGTGGCAGAGGATCTCCTGAGCCTGTCCTTGGAGGGGACGAATCCAAAGTAATTGTTCGTGTTTCACTCCGGCTGCTAGAACCGTGAGAGGGGACTATCCAGGTGAGCAATATCTACTCAGGCTTGAGTGGCGAGGAATATAGATAGATGTTGTGTGCCTGAACTTACCTCCCTATTCAACTTATTTTCTCTCTTCAACTTTCCCTGTTGATTGCAAACAAAGGAAAATAAAGTCTTTTGTTGGCGTTGATATTGTCTGGACATTGGCCTTCTTAAGGAGAGAAGATAGACTTTTCCCTACATTCTAGGGACGAGAACCAACGGAAGGAGGTAACTCGCTGCAGGACCCAAAAACATTGTTAACACCGCTCACCCTCTACAAATGGAGGATATTGGTTGGGCATGTGGCATGGTGTGTCTCGCTCTGCAGATGGAGGTAAACTTGGGCAAGAGAGAAATGGGTGTGCTACACAAGACAATATGTTAGCATGAGCTACAAAAAGTACACTATTCATGCGCCAAGGTGAATGCGGGCAGCAATCATAATTCTCTTGTGGGCTTGGTTGTTAAAATGAGTTAAGTTTATCATCTGCAGAGGAACCTCTCTGTAAAATGCAGCAACATAATGTATAATTACCGTATCGCAGTGTAACCATGTGTGTTTAATGTATACGTGTAAGAGACTGAAATATGTGTGCCGCTAACATCTATTTCATGGAGAGATTAAACTGCGCTTCTTCCCAGTCTGTCATGTGAATTATTCCACTGTCTGGGTCATCTGACAATTGTTTTAGACTAAATAAATAATGTACAGAAACCGTCGATAGACGTCTAAGAAGGGCCAGTTGTTCTCCAATGATGACCTTCTTGAAATGAGATTCAGCAATAGGCAAGAACAGCATACAACACTGGGAGTAGAGTATACGTTAAATGGACTTGCACTTTAAAACAGGCAAAAAAAGTGGGCGTGGTTAATGTATAGGGAGTGGCTTTTAAAGCACAGTTGCTTAATTGTGAGGAAACTACCGGCAGACAATGACTAAAGCCTCGTACACACGGTCGGACTTCCATCGGACTTTTCCGTGGATTTTTGTCCGAACGGAGTTGGCCGGGCACACCCATAGCATACACACCACAGGACTTTTCTGCAAACTTTCCCAAAACTTTTTCCAACATCACTGGGTTTTTCTGCTCTTTACCGCCACCCTTTGGTCAACTTCTGCTATTGTTGGTTGATTTTAACATTATTTGTTTTGTCCATCGGATGGATTTCTGTACACACGGTCGGAGTTCCATCAGACTTTTGTTGGCCAAAAGTTTGTCCGTTTGCAGACCGAACTTTTGTCCGATGAAAACCAAAAAAGTTTGTCCGATGGAGCGTACACACGGTCGGATTTTTTGGCAAACTTGCTCAAAATGAAGTTTGTTGGCAAAAAGTCAGACCGTGTGTACGGGGCTTAAGAAGGAACAGTTCTCCAATGATGGTCTTCTAGATGTGAGATCCAGCAATAGCCAAGAAAAGCATACAACGTTGGGAGTAGAGTAAATGTTAAATGGACTTGCACTTTAAAAGATGCAAGAAGTGGGTGAGGTTAATGTAAAGGGGTGGCTTTTAAAGCACATTTGCTTGTACAGAAATTGCCAGCAGACAATGTCTGAACAGGGACGATGATGGTCTTCTAGATGTGAGATCCTACAATAGGCAAAAGCATACAACATTGGAAGTAGAGTGAACTTTAAATAGACTTCCACTTTAAAAGAGGCAAAAAAGTGGGCATAGTTAATGTATAGGGAGTGGCTTGTACAGGAACTGTTGGCAGACAATGTCTAGGAAAGGCTAGTTCTTTGATAATGGTCTTCTAGATGAGATCCAGCAATAGGCAAGAAGAGCATACAGCATTGAGAGTAGAGTAAATAGTAAATGGGCTTGCACTTTAAAAGAGGCAAAAAAGTGGGCATGATTAATGTATAGGGAGTAGCTTGATATATATATATATATATATATATATATATATAAACACACACTATATTACCCAAAGTTTTGGGACGCCTGCCTTCACAAGCCCATTAACTTTAATGGAGTCTTAGTCCGTAGGGTTCAATATTGAGTTGGCCCACCCTTTGTAGCTATAACAGCTTCACCCCAAACTCGCTCATCCAAGTCTTTATGGACCTTGCTTTGTGCACTGGTCCAAAGCATTTGGTGGAGGGGGGATTATGGTGTGGGGTTGTTTTCAGGAGTTGGGCTTGGCCCCTTAGTTCCAGTGAAGGGAACTCTTAATGCATCAGCATACCAAGACATTTTGGATAATTTCATGCTCCCAACTTTGTGGGAACAGTTTGGGGATGGCCCTCTCCTGTTCCAACATGACTGCACACCAGTGCACAAAGCAAGGGTCATAAAGACATGGACCTGACCTCAACCAGATAGAACACCTTTAGGATGAATTAGAGTGGAAATTGCGAGCCAGGCCTTCTTGTCCAACATCAGTGGCTGACCTCACAAATGCGCTTCTGGAAGAATGGTCAAAGCATACAACGTGTCCCATAGACACACTCCTAAACATTGTGGACAGCCTTCCCACAAGAGTTGAAGCTGTTTTAGCTGCAAAGGGTGGGCCAACTCAATATTGAACCCTACGGACTAAGACTGGGATGCCATTAACGGCGTCCCAATAGTATAGTGTGTGTATATATATATATATATTGTGACAGCAGGAAGGTAAAGTCACCTGGTTGCATCCAGGGGGGTAGATATATTTCGCCCAGATTCAGGCTTTACGCCGACTTATACAACTAGGTGGAGAGTTGTATAAGCCCAGCTGAGGCTAGTAGGCTCATGGATGACTCATACCTCTAGGGAGAGTGTGGGGCGTCGTGCAGACAGGGAGTTGATGAGACCAGCTGAAGCTTGTCAGCTCATTTAGGCCTCTATAAGAACTCCCAGCTTCATTAGATGTTAGCTCATGCCTGGACCCAGACCTGTGTGGACTGTCTAGGGAGAGTGAACCCCTGTGCGGTGAGACAAAGCCTGTGTGGCTATTTGCTTGGACATTTAAAACCAGGGACTTAGGGACTAGGACAGCACTAGGCTGATCCCAGTTGTTAGTTAGGAAACCTGTATGTTTAGTCAGAGGTCAAGTTGACCAGGATTTATTTTGTTTATGTTTCTTTTGCTTTGCTGTGTTTTGTCACTGTAAATAGAAAATAAACCGCACCTTTTTGATTTTGAAAACCACAACCTCCGTTTGCTGGGCCTGTTTTGTGTGGGGAGCCCATCTCGGGGGTCACACACACCCGCTGCCGAGCTAACCCCCTCACAGTTGGTGGAGAATGCGGGCAGTTTTTTTTAAGCCAGCATGGAGGAGATACTGAAGCAGCTGGCTCTAGCAAATGCCAATCAACAGCAGACAAATGCAGGTTTGCAAAAGAGCCTTGCAGCTCAACAACAGAACTTCGCAGCCCAGCAGCAAGCTCATCAACAGAGCCTTGCAGCCCAGCAGCAGACAAACGCAACTTTGCAACAGAGTCTGGAGGCTCAGCAACAAGCCCAGCAGCAATCTGAGGCCCGCTTCATAGACCTGTTGCAGAAGCAAGAGCAGAGACTACAACAACAGATGGAAGCAGCAATGCAGCAACGTCCGCAGACCAGTGAGGAAAGCCGTCCCACTAATACCGCGTCCTTTGGGGTGAGTCGTTTATTGACAAAAATGACTGGAGAGGATGATCCAGAGGTATTTTTGACCACATTTGAAAGGACCGCTGAAAGAGAAAAGTGGCCTGAGGAGCAGTGGGCTGGACTGGTGGCTCCTCTGTTAACTGGTGAATCGCAGAAAGCTTACTATGACCTAGAGCCTAACCAAACAAAAGACTATGTGATGCTAAAAGCTGAAATATTGGCAAGGCTGGGTGTCACCCAGGCTGTCCGGGCTCAGCGTGTGCATAACTGGACTTTCCAGCTTGGAAAACCCCCCAGGTCTCAAATGTATGATCTCATTCACCTGAGCAGAAAGTGGCTACAGCCAGAGACTTTGTCCGCACCAAAGATTGTGGAACGTGTTGTAATGGATCGGTTTTTGAGAGCTCTTCCTACTGCCATCCAAAAGTGGGTAAGCCATGGAGACCCAGAGACGGCCGATGGTCTTGTGGATCGTGTGGAGAAATACTTGGCTACAGAGAACCTGACGGCCTCTTCCAGAGACACTCGGACTTTCCACCCTAAGACCAGACCATCCCCAGGGGCGGATAAGAGGATTCCAAGGGGTGAGGGTGGAGAGAGTGAGAGGGTGGGAGCTCTACCCCAAGTTTGGCGAGAACAGCCTGGGAAATCAGCGGCTCAAGAGGCCGCAAGAAGGATCGTTTGCTACCGCTGCCGGCAAGCGGGACATATTGCAGCCAATTGCCCGGTTGTGGAGGAACCCATGCAGTGTGACTTTCTGACGGGCAGACGTCAGTCGCTGTGTGCGACAGTCGCATGCACTGCCATTCGAGGAACTGAGAAACATTTATGCAAAATGTATGTTAATGGTAGAAATGTTGTGGTATTGCTGGATTCAGGTAGCCTTGTGACCCTGATAAAGGCTGAGTTAGTTAAAACAGAGGTCTCTGGGAATAGCAAGGTAGCTGTTATTTGTGTGCATGGGGACACCCGAGAGTATCCAGTGACTACAGTGTGTTTCGAGATCCCCAAAGGTACCCTCTCTCATCCAGTGGGCTTAGTATCTCAGTTACCACATGACGCCATTGTGGGAAGGGATTTTCCGAAGTTCTGGGAACTGTGGGATGATCCTGAGCCCCCCACTGGTGCCCCTATGTACCAGGAATGTGATAGCCAGAACTCCCCTGAGAGTGGTGAGGACTCTCCGGAATTTCCCTTATCAGTATTGGCAGGGGAGACTCAAGAAACTGGAGAGGAGCCCACCTCCTCAGACGAAAACCTACCGTCTGTGGAGTTTTCTGATCTTGAGGTTCACAGGGAAAACTTTGCCACAGAACAGTTGAAAGACCCCGCCCTAATAAAGGCACGGGAAAACGTAGTGAAAATAGATGGCGAGTTAGTGAACCCAGATAATACCTGCACTTACCCATACTTCAGCGTAAAGAAGGACCTACTGTATCGGGTGGCAAAAAGGGCAGAAGAAACCGTTGAGCAGCTTGTGGTGCCCAAACCTTACAGGAAGTTGGTGTTGGAGTTGGCCCATGGGCACATTCTTGGAGGTCATCTGGGGACAGAGAAAACCCGAGAGAGGGTATTACAGAGATTCTATTGGCCGGGGGTGATGAAGGACATAGAAAATTATTGTTCCTCCTGCCCTGTGTGTCAGAGGTCGGCCCCGATGCCACATTTCCGTAGCCCGCTGGTCCCTCTACCCATCATTGAGGTCCCGTTTGAGAGGATCGCCATGGATTTGGTAGGTCCTATAATCAAGTCCGCTAGGGGGCACCAGTACATATTAGTTATAATGGACTATGCCACCCGTTATCCAGAAGCGATCCCTCTCCGAAATACCTCGGCCAAAACCATAGCCAAAGAGCTATCTCTTGTGTTTAGCCGGGTGGGTATTTGTAAAGAACTGCTTACGGACCAAGGTACACCCTTTATGTCCCGGGTTATGAAGGAGCTGTGTAAATTGTTCAAAGTGACGCAATTACGTACATCTGTGTATCACCCCCAAACCGATGGGCTGGTTGAAAGGTTCAACAAAACCCTAAAACAAATGTTGAAGAAAGTGGTGGATAGAGATGGAAAGGATTGGGACTGTCTACTTCCTTATCTGATGTTTGCTATTAGGGAGGTGCCCCAATCCTCTACGGGATTCTCCCCCTTTGAGTTACTGTATGGGAGACACCCAAGAGGGCTGTTGGATATTGCCAAGGAAACTTGGGAAAGTGAGAGTTCTCCCCACAGGAGTGTGATTGAGCATGTCGCCCTGATGCAAGACCGAATTGCACAGGTAATGCCCATCGTGAAGGAACATTTGGCCCAAGCGCAGTTAGCACAGCAGAGAGTGTACAACCGTGGAGCCAAGACCCGTACCTTTTCCCCGGGGGATAGGATACTGGTACTTGTCCCTACGGTTGAGAGTAAATTCCTTGCCAAATGGCAAGGCCCCTACGAGATAATGGAAAAAGTGAGCGAAGTGAATTACAAGGTCAGACAACCAGGAAGGCGAAAGCCCGAACAGATCTATCACGTTAATCTGTTGAAAGCCTGGAGGGATAGAGAGTCCCTAGTCGCAGACACTTGGTCACCAGCTCAAACTGGTTGCGTGATTCCTGAGGTTGGAATAGCAGCCACCTTGTCACAACCCCAACAACAGGAGGTTAAGGAGTTTGTGCTTCGCAACAAGGAGGTATTCTCTGGGCTGCCGGGACAAACATCTGGGGTAGAGCATGACATCATTACCCCGCCCGGTGAAAGGGTGAAGTTAAAACCCTATCGGATCCCAGAGGCCCGACGGGAGGCAATACGGGAGGAAGTACAGAAAATGCTGAACTTAGGGGTGATAGAGGAGTCCCAAAGTGATTGGTCTAGTCCCATTGTGTTGGTGCCTAAACCGGATGGGAGCTGGCGATTTTGTAACGATTTTCGTCAGTTGAACAAAGTTACAAAATTTGACACCTACCCCATGCCACGTATAGATGAGTTGATCGACCGGCTGGGAACAGCCCGATACATGACGACTCTTGACCTCACAAAAGGGTATTGGCAAATCCCCCTGGCCAAGTCGGCCAAAGAGAAAACCGCATTTGTAACCCCAGACGGGGCGTTCCAATATAAAAGAATGCTGTTCGGGTTACAGAATGCGCCGGCCACATTCCAGCGGAAAATGGACCAGATGCTGAGACCCCATCGGAAGTATGCTGCGGCTTACCTGGATGACATAATTGTCCATAGCACAGATTGGGCCTCACATCTGCCAAAAGTGCAAGCAGTCCTGGACTCTGTTCGGGAAGCGGGGTTTACGGCTAACCCCAAGAAGTGTACCATTGGGCAGGAGGAGGCCAAATATCTTGGGTACACCATTGGGAGGGGAGTAATAAAACCCCAACTCAACAAAGTCGAGGCCATCCAGAGTTGGCCACGTCCCAACAGCAAGAAGCAGGTACGAGCCTTTCTGGGAATCGCTGGGTATTATCGGCGATTCATTCCCCACTTTGCTTCTAAGGCTGTGCCCCTAACCAACCTGACGAAGGGGAAAGGGTCGGTCATGATTAAATGGACCCCCGAGGCTGAGGCAGCATTCCAATTCTTGAAACAAGCCTTATGTAGCCAGCCAGTGTTGTACTCACCCGACTTCTCTAAAGACTTTGTCGTACAAAGTGATGCGTCAGATGTGGGGTTAGGAGCAGTATTGTCCCAGGTCTGGAACGGGGAAGAGCACCCAGTCATTTACCTCAGCAGGAAGTTGAAGTCCCATGAGGTAAATTACGCCACCGTTGAAAAGGAGTGTTTAGCGGTGAAGTGGGCTCTAGATTCCCTTCGGTACTACCTGCTAGGTAGGCACTTTGACATGGTTACGGATCACGCTCCGTTAAAGTGGATGGCTCAAAACAAGGAAACAAATAGAAGAGTGAATAGGTGGTTCCTGGCCCTCCAGGAATTCAACTTCACAGTAAAGCATCGCCCTGGCGTTCAAATGGGGAATGTGGATGCTTTGTCTCGAGTACATGAATGCCTGATTGCTGGTGTTCCAACCCCGAGGTTAAAACAAGAGGGGGGGGTATGTGACAGCAGGAAGGTAAAGTCACCTGGTTGCATCCAGGGGGGTAGATATATTTCGCCCAGATTCAGGCTTTACGCCGACTTATACAACTAGGTGGAGAGTTGTATAAGCCCAGCTGAGGCTAGTAGGCTCATGGATGACTCATACCTCTAGGGAGAGTGTGGGGCGTCGTGCAGACAGGGAGTTGATGAGACCAGCTGAAGCTTGTCAGCTCATTTAGGCCTCTATAAGAACTCCCAGCTTCATTAGATGTTAGCTCATGCCTGGACCCAGACCTGTGTGGACTGTCTAGGGAGAGTGAACCCCTGTGCGGTGAGACAAAGCCTGTGTGGCTATTTGCTTGGACATTTAAAACCAGGGACTTAGGGACTAGGACAGCACTAGGCTGATCCCAGTTGTTAGTTAGGAAACCTGTATGTTTAGTCAGAGGTCAAGTTGACCAGGATTTATTTTGTTTATGTTTCTTTTGCTTTGCTGTGTTTTGTCACTGTAAATAGAAAATAAACCGCACCTTTTTGATTTTGAAAACCACAACCTCCGTTTGCTGGGCCTGTTTTGTGTGGGGAGCCCATCTCGGGGGTCACACACACCCGCTGCCGAGCTAACCCCCTCACAATATATATATATATATATATATATATATCACATAGGTGTGCGCAGCCTATTGCATTAGGGTGTGCACTCTAAAGCTTAAACACATACTACCAATCACTCACGATGAAAGGGAAGGGGTCGGTAAGTTACATATTTACCGGCCCTTCCCCCACTCATCCTAAAACATCCCGCAGCAACAGCCAGAGGGAGAGGAGAGTAGGGAAGCCGGTAGCGCTGCAAGGGGAAGGAGTGGGGGAACCTAGGCAGTAGGGGAAATATGTGCTGCACAGGGTGATTAGGGTGTGCCTGGGCACACCTGGCACACCCTGTGCGCACGCCTATGATATATATATATATATATATATATATATATATTATGTAGCGACCTCACCCCTTCTCATTCTCGGCTTGTCTTTTCTCTGTCTAGGGGTGTCAGTACTGGGGGGAGGGATAAGATACACCACGGCCCATGTCCTCCATAGTGACGAGGTGAGGGCCAGAAAGATCGGGCTTTGTGTAGGTGTCCTAGAGTCAAGTCCTGTCCTTCGTCCTTGACTCTTTGCTCCTAGTAACCAGAATTCCACACACTGAATAGGTCCAACACAGTTTTATTCTTTCAGCAAATAAACATACAGCACAGTTAAGTTGGGACATTTGCAACAGTTCAGTGGGAGTAGGCCAAGGCACAATCCTTCCAGATAAAGCTAACCACTGTGGTATCACCGGGCAGACACGTTCAAACTCCGACAACTTCAGCTCCATCGTAGCACAAACACATCCCGGACCCGGAGCCCCCACGTGTAGCGGCCTCTCTCTCTCTCTAGCTTTATAAATTATACGGCTGTTGTCTAGGGGTACCTGGGAGGAGAGAGTGCAGGAACACTGCGCCAAGCTCTCACCTCGTATGTGTATGAGGGTTGAGCAAAGTCACTTGAATTACCTTCGGGTCTGTCCTCTGCATACGGAGCCTCTGCTTCTTCCGTGGAGATGTGTCTGCCAGTAATAGAGCCCCACACCATTAAAAGTCCAACACTCTTTTATTTCTCCATTTGCCAGGATGAACATAATCAGTTGAACTCTTGTAACAGACAGACAGGGGTGTGGATACGAGTAGGCCCAGGCACAAATGAACTCTCCTATTCCTTTTGCGTGCGAATAGGCTTGGCGCACGGTCTCTGCCACCGACCGTAAAGTTGGTAGCTGCCACCTACCGAGTGAACTGTTACATTCAGGCCTGTGGCAGGGGCTGCAACGGTCTCTGCCACCGACCTTAGAACATGGACAACCTTCCGTGTGAATACAGCCCCTGTTTGGAAAGGACAGCCAACCCAGAAGGTCTCCGGAGGCCCTGTCCCGGCACTGGCAATATGCTACACCAGATCTACGGGAAGGTCACCTGCATGGTCCGTTACGCCTTGATTCAGGTACCCGATACTGTGGGCACCTTAGGACGATTCCTCCCGGGCGTGACACAGTGGAAGAAGCTGGGCCCCAGGCCTGAAGTGATGTACCTCACCCCAGACTGAGGGTGTCTGGGGTGACTCCCGAACTCCAGGTGTCCAGGCCTAGGCCGCCTGGACACTGACCGCGGACAGCAGCCCTCAGGCTGAAGGTGCCTGGGGCTCGAACCTCGTGGCGAAGATGTCCGCCCCCTTTATATCCTCTCCCAGCAAGCACAGCGGGTTCCCCACCCCACCGTAGAACTGCTGCGAGAGGTCACAAAGGGTACGGCACTGCAGTGATGGTTCAACCCCGGTCCAAAGTGACAGCGCCACCTGCTGAGCCGCAGGGAACTAGACATCACTGATGTCTTCACCCGAATTAAACATTCTGAAAAGTACATACCCGCTACATTAATATATAACTTTTATAAACACTTCAAACACAAATTTAAAAAAAAAACACAAATTATTATAATTCATGAATAAAGACTTTCATCAAACTGGGATTATTTCTGGAAGTCAGGGACAGTTGCCAACTCTGTGTTTCAAATCCCCGGCAGTGTACTGCCAGGCCTGCGGACTTAACCCTCGGTCTGCCTGCCCAGGGTCCATAGGTATTTGTAACACAATAGGCGACAGCTGGGTAATTACAGCAGAGCCGTGCACATCCAGCTCTGCAGCACGGCCATTAATCTTCACCTCCCGATCGCCACTGCAAGCACCCACATGGGAAATAAGAATAAAGCTTCATTAAAGGAGGGATGACTGCCTTGCTATTGATTTTGGTTGCCTTCCTGCTCTGGAGTGTGTGGGAATCTACGGCGAGGCCTACACGGGGCCAGTTCCACACTGGGCCATCCTCTGATCTTTCACAGAACCATTGTGCCAAATCACAATTCTACATTATGCAAACCCCGACCTCCTTTCTTTGTTTTCATTGTGATTTGGCACACAGAAAAGAAAGACTCATGAATAATAATTTCCCTGGATTTGTTTTGTTGTTCATACTTTAAGTATTGCTTGATCATTTTTTTTTAATTACATTTTTACTATATGCACTGCTAACCCAGAAGAGAGAAGAGGCCAGTGGCAGGCCCGAAGCCGTGATATGGATTAATAAATATTATTGTGTTCTAATGAGGTTGAATCCAAGCGTAGAATCTGCCCTATCTCAGAGTGCAACCGAAAAAAGATATGCATTTTATAAAGTTATAAAGGTTTCCAATAAAAAAACAAAAACAAAAAAACACAGGGGCAAGGCTATCCGATCACTAGAGACCGGTGACATCACTGAGAAAGCAGCCTATCCATTCACTGTTGTGACAGCAGGAAGGTAAAGTCACCTGGTTGCATCCAGGGGGGTAGATATATTTCGCCCAGATTCAGGCTTTACGCCGATTTATACAACTAGGTGAAGAGTTGTATAAGGCTAGTGGGCTCATGGATGACTCATACTTCTAGGGAGAGGGCTGGGCGTCGTGCAGACAGGGAGTTGATGAGACCAGCTGAACCTTGTCAGCTCATTTAGGCCTCTATAAGAAATCCCAGCTTCATTAGATGTTAGCTCATGCCTGGAACCAGACCTGTGTGGACTGTCTAGGGAGAGTGAACCCCTGTGCGGTGAGGCAAAGCCTGTGTGGCTATTTGTTTGGACTTTTACTAAACCAGGGACTTAGGGACTAGGACAGCACCAGGCTGATCCCAGTTGTTAGTTTAGGAAACCTGCATGTTTAGTCAGAGGTCAAACTGACCAGGATTTATTTTGTTTGTTTCTTTTTGGCTTTGCTGTGTTTTTGTCACTGTACATAGAGAAATAAACCGCACCTTTTGATTTTGAAAACCACAACCTCCGTCTGCTGGCCCTGTTTTTGTGTGGGGAGCCCAACCAGGGGGTCACACACACCCGCTACCGAGTTAACCCCCTCACAGTTGGTGGAGAATGCGGGCAGTTTTTTTTTAAGCCAGCATGGAGGAGATACTGAAACAGCTGGCTCTAGCAAATGCCAATCAACAGCAGACAAATGCAGGTTTGCAAAGGAGCCTTGCAGCCCAGCAGCAAGCTCATCAACAGAGCCTTGCAACTTTACAACAGAGTCTGGAGGCTCAGCAACAAGCCCAACAGCAATCTGAGGCCCGCTTCATAGACCTGTTGCAGAAGCAAGAGCAGAGACTACAACAACAGATGGAAGCAGTAATGCAGCAACGTCCGCAGACCAGTGAGGAAAGCCGTCCCACTAATACCGCGTCCTTTGGGGTGAGTCGTTTATTGACAAAAATGACTGGAGAGGATGATCCAGAGGTATTTTTGACCACATTTGAAAGGACTGCTGAAAGAGAAAAGTGGCCTGAGGAGCAGTGGGCTGGACTGGTGGCTCCTCTGTTAACTGGTGAATCGCAGAAGGCTTACTATGACCTAGAGCCTGACCAAGCAAAAGACTATGTGATGCTAAAAGCTGAAATATTGGCAAGGCTGGGTGTCACCCTGGCTGTCCGGGCTCAGCGTGTGCATAACTGGACTTTCCAGCTTGGAAAACCCCCCAGGTCTCAAATGTATGATCTCATTCACCTGAGCAGGAAGTGGCTACAGCCAGAGACTTTGTCCGCACCAAAGATTGTGGAACGTGTTGTAATGGATCGGTTTTTGAGAGCTCTTCCTACTGCCATCCAAAAGTGGGTAAGCCATGGAGACCCAGAGACGGCCGATGGTCTTGTGGATCGTGTGGAGAAATACTTGGCTACAGAGAACCTGACGGCCTCTTCCAGAGACACTCGGACTTTCCACCCTAAGACCAGACCATCCCCAGGGGCGGATAAGAGGATTCCAAGGGGTGAGGGTGGAGAGAGTGAGAGGGTGGGAGCTCTACCCCAAGTTTGGCGAGAACAGCCTGGGAAATCAGCGGCTCAAGAGGCGGCAAGAAGGATCGTTTGCTACCGCTGCCGGCAAGCGGGACATATTGCAGCCAATTGCCCGGTTGTGGAGGAACCCATGCAGTGTGACTTTCTGACGGGCAGACGTCAGTCTCTGTGTGCGACAGTCGCATGCACTGCCATTCGGGGAACTGAGAAACATTTATGCAAAATGTGTATTAATGGTAGAAATGTTGTGGTATTGCTGGATTCAGGAAGCCTTGTGACCCTGATAAAGGCTGAGTTAGTTAAAACAGAGGTCTCTGGGAATAGCAAGGTAGCCGTTATTTGTGTGCATGGGGACACCCGAGAGTATCCAGTGACTACAGTGTGTTTCGAGACCCCCAAAGGTACCCTCTCTCATCCAGTGGGCTTAGTATCTCAGTTACCGCATGACGCCATTGTGGGAAGGGATTTTCCGAAGTTCTGGGAACTGTGGGATGATCCTGAGCCCCCCACTGGTGCCCCTATGTACCAGGAATGTGATAGCCAGAACTCCCCTGAGAGTGGTGAGGACTCTCCGGAATTTCCCTTGTCAGTATTGGCAGGGGAGACTCAAGAAACTGGAGAGGAGCCCACCTCCTCAGACGAAAACCTACCGTCTGTGGAGTTTTCTGATCTTGAGGTTCACAGGGAAAACTTTGCCACAGAACAGTTGAAAGACCCCGCCCTAATAAAGGCACGGGAAAACGTAGTGAAAATAGATGGCGAGTTAGTGAACCCAGATAATACCGGCACTTACCCATACTTCAGCGTAGAGAAGGACCTACTGTATCGGGTGGCAAAAAGGGCAGAAGAAACCGTTGAGCAGCTTGTGGTGCCCAAACCTTACAGGAAGTTGGTGTTGGAGTTGGCCCATGGGCACATTCTTGGAGGTCATCTGGGGACAGAGAAAACCCAAGAGAGGGTATTACAGAGATTCTATTGGCCTGGGGTGATGAAGGACATAGAAAATTATTGTTCCTCCTGCCCTGTGTGTCAGAGGTCGGCCCCGATGCCACATTTCCGTAGCCCGCTGGTCCCTCTACCCATCATTGAGGTCCCGTTTGAGAGAATCGCAATGGATTTGGTAGGTCCTATAATCAAGTCCGCTAGGGGGCACCAGTACATATTGGTTATAATGGACTATGCCACCCGTTATCCAGAAGCGATCCCTCTCAGAAATACCTCGGCCAAAACCATAGCCAAAGAGCTATCTCTTGTTTTTAGCCGGGTGGGTATTTGTAAAGAACTGCTTACGGACCAAGGTACACCCTTTATGTCCCGGGTTATGAAAGAGCTGTGTAAATTGTTCAAAGTGACGCAATTGCGTACATCTGTGTATCACCCCCAAACCGATGGGCTGGTTGAAAGATTCAACAAAACCCTAAAACAAATGTTGAAGAAAGTGGTGGATAGAGATGGAAGGGATTGGGACTGTCTACTTCCTTATTTGATGTTTGCTATTAGGGAGGTGCCCCAATCCTCTACGGGATTCTCCCCCTTTGAGTTACTGTATGGGAGACACCCAAGAGGGCTGTTGGATATTGCCAAGGAAACTTGGGAAAGTGAGAGTTCTCCCCACAGGAGTGTGATTGAGCATGTCGCCCTGATGCAAGATCGAATTGCACAGGTAATGCCCATCGTGAAGGAACATTTGGCCCAAGCGCAGTTGGCACAGCAGAGAGTGTACAACCGTGGAGCCAAGACCCGTACCTTTTCCCCGGGGGATAGGATATTGGTACTTGTCCCTACGGTTGAAAGTAAATTCCTTGCCAAATGGCAAGGCCCCTACGAGATCATGGAAAAAGTGAGCGAAGTGAATTACAAGGTCAGACAACCAGGAAGGCGAAAGCCCGAACAGATCTATCACGTTAATCTGTTGAAAGCCTGGAGGGATAGAGAGTCCCTAGTCGCAGACACTTGGTCACCAGCTCAAACTGGTTGCGTGATTCCTGAGGTTGGAATCGCAGCCACCTTGTCACAACCCCAACAACAGGAGGTTAAGGAGTTTGTGCTTCGCAACAAGGAGGTATTCTCTGAGCTGCCGGGACAAACATCTGGGGTAGAGCATGACATTATTACCCCGCCCGGTGAAAGGGTGAAGTTAAAACCCTATCGGATCCCAGAGGCCCGACGGGAGGCAATACGGGAGGAAGTACAGAAAATGCTGAACTTAGGGGTGATAGAGGAGTCCCAAAGTGATTGGTCTAGTCCCATTGTGTTGGTGCCTAAACCGGATGGGAGCTGGCGATTTTGTAACGATTTTCGTCAGTTGAACAAAGTTACAAAATTTGACACCTACCCCATGCCACGTATAGATGAGTTGATCGACCGGCTGGGAACAGCCCGATACATGACGACTCTTGACCTCACAAAAGGGTATTGGCAAATCCCCCTGGCCAAGTCGGCCAAAGAGAAAACCGCATTTGTAACCCCAGACGGGGCGTTCCAATATAAAAGAATGCCGTTCGGGTTACAGAATGCGCCGGCCACATTCCAGCGGAAAATGGACCAGATGCTGAGGCCCCATCGGAAGTATGCTGCGGCTTACCTGGATGACATAATTGTCCATAGCACAGATTGGGCCTCACATCTGCCAAAAGTGCAAGCAGTCCTGGACTCTGTTCGGGAAGCAGGGTTTACGGCTAACCCCAAGAAGTGTACCATTGGGCAGGAGGAGGCCAAATATCTTGGGTACACCATTGGGAGGGGAGTAATAAAACCCCAACTCAACAAAGTCGAGGCCATCCAGAGTTGGCCACGTCCCAACAGCAAGAAGCAGGTACGAGCCTTTCTGGGAATCGCTGGGTATTATCGGCGATTCATTCCCCACTTTGCTTCTAAGGCTGTGCCCCTAACCAACCTGACGAAGGGGAAAGGGTCGGTCATGATTAAATGGACCCCCGAGGCTGAGGCAGCATTCCAATTCTTGAAACAAGCCTTATGTAGCCAGCCAGTGTTGTACTCACCCGACTTCTCTAGAGACTTTGTCGTACAAAGTGATGCGTCAGATGTGGGGTTAGGAGCAGTATTGTCCCAGGTCTGGAACGGGGAAGAGCACCCAGTCATTTACCTCAGCAGGAAGTTGAAGTCCCATGAGGTAAATTACGCCACCGTTGAAAAGGAGTGTTTAGCGGTGAAGTGGGCTCTAGATTCCCTTCGGTACTACCTGCTAGGTAGGCACTTTGACATGGTTACGGATCACGCTCCGTTAAAGTGGATGGCTCAAAACAAGGAAACAAATAGAAGAGTGAATAGGTGGTTCCTGGCCCTCCAGGAATTCAACTTCACAGTAAAGCATCGCCCTGGCGTTCAAATGGGGAATGTGGATGCTTTGTCTCGAGTACATGAATGCCTGATTGCTGGTGTTCCAACCCCGAGGTTAAAACAAGAGGGGGGGTATGTGACAGCAGGAAGGTAAAGTCACCTGGTTGCATCCAGGGGGGTAGATATATTTCGCCCAGATTCAGGCTTTACGCCGATTTATACAACTAGGTGAAGAGTTGTATAAGGCTAGTGGGCTCATGGATGACTCATACTTCTAGGGAGAGGGCTGGGCGTCGTGCAGACAGGGAGTTGATGAGACCAGCTGAACCTTGTCAGCTCATTTAGGCCTCTATAAGAAATCCCAGCTTCATTAGATGTTAGCTCATGCCTGGAACCAGACCTGTGTGGACTGTCTAGGGAGAGTGAACCCCTGTGCGGTGAGGCAAAGCCTGTGTGGCTATTTGTTTGGACTTTTACTAAACCAGGGACTTAGGGACTAGGACAGCACCAGGCTGATCCCAGTTGTTAGTTTAGGAAACCTGCATGTTTAGTCAGAGGTCAAACTGACCAGGATTTATTTTGTTTGTTTCTTTTTGGCTTTGCTGTGTTTTTGTCACTGTACATAGAGAAATAAACCGCACCTTTTGATTTTGAAAACCACAACCTCCGTCTGCTGGCCCTGTTTTTGTGTGGGGAGCCCAACCAGGGGGTCACACACACCCGCTACCGAGTTAACCCCCTCACACTGTAGACAAGGGGCATCACTGAGTATGCAAGGCTATCCATTGGCTAAAGACCTTTGACATCACTGGAAACTCACACTATCCATTCACTAGGGTCCAGTCACTAATATTGCAGCCTTTTGGTTTACCAGAGACCAGTGACCTCACTGAGAATGCAGCCTATCGATTCACTGGAGACCAGTGACCTCACTGAGAAAACTGCCTCTCAATACACTAGAGACCAGTGATATCACTTAGATTGCAGCCTATTCATTCATTAGAGACACATAACATCAGTGACCATGCAGTCTCTAAATTCACCATAGGAAAGTGCCATTTCTGAAAACGCAGTCTATCCATTCACTAGAGAGACCTATGATATCACCAAGAACACAGACTATCTATTCACTAGAGACCAGTGACATCAGAGTCTATCAATTTGCTAGAGACCGGAGACATCACTGAGAATGCAGTCTATCCATTTACTAGAGACCCATGACATCACTGAGAATGTAGCCTATCTATTCACTAGAGACCAGTAACATCCCTGAGAATGCAGTCTATCCATTTACTAGAGACCCATGACATCACTGAGAATGTAGCCTATCCATTCACTAGAGACCAGTAACATCACTGAGCGTGCAGTCGCTTCTTTCACTAGAAACCCTTCACATCACTGAAAATGCAGCCTAGCAATTTGCTAGAGACCAGTGACATGCCTATATTGCAGCCTATCCATTCACTAGATACTGGTGACATCACTAAGAATGCAGCCTATCCATTCACTAGAGACTGGTGACATCACTGTGTGTGCAACCAATACATTCACTAGAAACCCCCAACATCACTGAGAATACAGCCCAGTAATTTGCTAGAGACAAGTGACATCCTTATATTCCAGGCTATTCGTTCACCGGAGAGCCGTGATATTATTGAGTATGCAGCCTATCCATTCACTAGAGACCAATGACATCACTCGGAGTGTAGCCCATCGCTTCACTAGAGACCAATGACATCACTGGGAGTACAGCTCATCGCTTCACTAGAGACCAATGACATCACTGGGAGTACAGCCCATCGCTTCACTAGAGACCAATGACATCACTGGGAGTACAGCCCATCGCTTCACTAGAGACCAATGACATCACTGGGAGTACAGCCTATCATTTCACTAGAGACCAATGACATCACTGGGAGTACAGCCTATCATTTCACTAGAGACCAATGACATCACTGGGAGTACAGCCCATCATTTTACTAGAGACCAGTGACATCACTGGGAGTACAGCCCATCGCTTCACTAGAGACCAATGACATCACTGGGAGTACAGCCTATCATTTCACTAGAGACCAATGACATCACTGGGAGTACAGCCCATCATTTCACTAGAGACCAATGACATCACTGGGAGTACAGCCCATCATTTCACTAGAGACCAATGACATCACTGGGAGTACAGCCCATCGCTTCACTAGAGACCAATGACATCACTGGGAGTACAGCCCATCGCTTCACTAGAGACCAATGACATCACTGGGAGTACAGCCTATCATTTCACTAGAGACCAATGACATCACTGGGAGTACAGCCCATCATTTCACTAGAGACCAGTGACATCACTGGGAGTACAGCCCATCGCTTCACTAGAGACCAATGACATCACTGGGAGTACAGCCTATCATTTCACTAGAGACCAATGACATCACTGGGAGTACAGCCCATCATTTCACTAGAGACCAGTGACATCACTGGGAGTACAGCCCATCGCTTCACTAGAGACCAATGACATCACTGGGAGTACAGCCCATCGTTTCACTAGAGACCAGTGACATCACTGGGAGTACAGCCCATCGCTTCACTAGAGACCAATGACATCACTGGGAGTACAGCCTATCATTTCACTAGAGACCAATGACATCACTGGGAGTACAGCCCATCATTTCACTAGAGACCAGTGACATCACTGGGAGTACAGCCCATCGTTTCACTAGAGACCAGTGACATCACTGGGAGTACAGCCCATCGTTTCACTAGAGACCAGTGACATCACTGTGAGTACAGCCCATCGTATCACTAGAGACCAGTGACATCACTGTGAGTACAGCCCATCGTATCACTAGAGACCAATGACATCACTGGGAATACAGCCCATCATTTCACTAGAGACCAGTGACATCACTGGGAGTACAGCCCATTGTTTCACTAGAGACCAGTGACACCACTGGGAGTACAGCCCATCGCTTCACTAGAGACCAATGACATCACTGGGAGTTCTCCTTTAGTAATCTGGGTAGACTGATTGCGCTTGTCTCCAGTCCATTCGCTGTTGCCCATTACAAGTACACAGGAATATTTCTGTATGAAACTTCAGAATGTTATACTGTCCAACAAAACCGAGGTCACAGACCAGCTTAACGTGTGCAGCTGCTGCGGCTGTCCCTACATCAGTGTAAAGAGTGGACAGTCACCCCTCCTCTGCACATCGGCTGTGTGCGGCCTATTGATATGCCGCTCCGTGGGTCAGGAGCAATCATTCGCTCTGTGCCTGTCGCCTCCCTGCTGCCGTGTGCCCCCGAGCTGTGTATTTCCAAACTCCACTCACAGACTGGTGACTCACTGCAAAATGATCTCCTACGAAGAATCAATATCTTCCCAGGATGAAATCCCCGCAGACCGCTTTGTCAATGGCCTCTGGGATCAATGCAATTATTTTAAGAAGGGCCGCGCACATTAAGCCCTGCTATATACGGCTCTCTTATTAATTTGTACCTTTGTGACCTGCTGTGACAGAGTGACACGACCCCAGGCTTTCTGTACCGTAGACAAGTTTGTCTGGAGCAGAAAGCCTGTGAGCAGGGTACAGCAGGCAGGCCACGCAGATATATGACTGGGAAAGTGTAGACAGATCTGCCAGATTGGAGGAGATTGGCCCTTTAGTTAGTAGAGAGAAAGAGTCACCGCTCCAGGCAGAAAGTGCAAATGATGAACCTCTTCACCAGATCCGAAGCCACGGGTGCTGGCAATGCATACGATAATGCAAAATGAAGGGAAATGTCTGGACAGCCGCACTCCAAAAAATGTTGCTTTTATTGTAAAAATAAAATCACAGGATACATGCCATAGCAAACAGGATACAAGCTGACGCGTTTCACACTGAAAATTAGTGCTTAATCGTAGCTATGATTAAGCACTAATTTTCAGTGTGAAACGCGTCAGCTTGTATCCTGTTTGCTGTGGCATGTATCCTGTGATTTTATTTTTACAATAAAAGCAACATTTTTTGGAGTGCGGCTGTCCAGACATTCCCCTTCATTTTGCCCTTTAGTTAGTAGTCGTCACATTGTGCTGAACTTGTTCACTAAGCTTGAAGACGTTTCATGGCTTCTCCAAGTTGGGTCAAATCCAAATCAGTGTCAGGAATATACTGACACTGATATACTGTAAGTACCTGAATATGAACTGATATTAGTCTCTTGCAGTCCCTTTACAGCAGTGGCGGTGCGTCCATAGAGGGCGCCGGAGCACCGCCCCCTCTCGCTCCCGCACCGCCACTGAAAGACAATACACAGATTCATGCATTGCATGAATCTGTGTATTGTCACCGCTGCCGCGCTGCCCACTATACATATGGCCGGCCTCCTGGTGAGCGCCGGCCATATGAATTAGAGCGGCGGCCGGTGGTGGGTGTGTTCTGGAAGTGTCTATCAGAGCCAGCGGCTCTGATAGGCTTTCCGAATACAGCTCTCACGCTGTATTCGGCTTCCAAAAACTCCTCCCAGGTACGCACGGGGGTGCGTTCCTGGAAGAAGACTGTGTGGAGGTTTCAGCCAATCAGGTTCACCGGATCTGGTTACCGGTAACCTGATTGGCTGAAGCGACATCGAGGGCGGGAGAACACATAGAGGACGGCGCGGACCGAGGAAGGTAAGTGCAGGGCTGGGGGGGGGGGGACAGGCTGCATTTGGGGGACAAACTGGCTGAATATGGGGCACAAACTGGCTGAATATGGGGCACAAACTGGCTGAATATGGGGGACAAACTGGCTGCATTTGGGGGGAACTGTCTGAATATGGGGAACAAACTGGCTGAATATGGGGGGAACTGGCTGAATATGGGGGGAACTGGCTGAATATGGGGGACAAACTGGCTGAATATGGGGGGAACTGGCTGAATATGGGGGACAAACTGGCTGAATATGGGGGGAACTGGCTGAATATGGGGGACAAACTGGCTGAATATGGGGGGAACTGGCTGAATATGGGGGACAAACTGGCTGAATATGGGGGAAACTGGCTGAATATGGGGGCACACTGGCTATATATATGGGGACAAACTGGCTGTATATGGGGGCACACTGGCTATATATCTGTATATGGGGGCACACTGGCTTTATATGGGGGCACACTGGCTATATATATATGGGGGCACACTGGCTGTATATATAGGGGGGCACACTGGCTGTATATGGAAACAAACTGGCTGTATTTGAGGGGGCAAACTGGTGGCGTTTGGGCACAGTGGCTGCGTTTAATGGGCACAGTGGCGGCAATTGATTTTATTTATTTTTTTCAGTTTGTTTGCGCCCCCCCAAAAATTTTGAGCACCAGCCGCCACTGCTTTACAGGTGATAAAAATGTAGCGCTGAGTGTTCAGAGGGACCGTAGATATGAGAACTGCGTCCCACACAATAGGCAGACAATAATAATAACACTAAAGTCCACATAAACGTGATGAGTGATAATAATAGTCCATTCAAGAAATAATATGAATAAAAAATGAAGTTGGACGTGGAACCACATAGACCATTGAGTAACACTTCTTGTAAAGAAATAGGAGAGGTGGAATACTCTTACCAGAGCCGGTGAATCTACGTGTCGGCGACAGCAGATCATTAGAGCGTTGGAAAGCCAAATGGCAGATCTCTACGGCTTGTCTGAAGGCTCTCACTGTCGGTAACCATGGATGGAAATCGTGGACCCAAACTGCACCTGTAGACAATCCTTGTTCTAGATGTCCTGGATCAGGAAGGAACTCAGAGTGGACTAGATATCCATGTGGTCCTCAAAAAGATGGAGGAAAACTGACAAATGTATCAGTACCTTATCTGGACTGTGGGAGGCACACAGGAGCGAGACTTCAAAAACAATCGATTCACCAAGGCCTCCTCTGCTGCCGATTTCAGCAACGTCACCTCTACCTCGTATTACAAGGAGCTTCCTGTCTGTAGCTGACATGAGTCCCTTTACAGCAGGGCTGGAGTGTAATAAGAAGAAGAAGCAGCAGACAAGATGCCAATCAGTTCAGGTGCTGACAAGAAGCATGCTGATAGGTTGGAGAGAACAGAGAGATGAACTCTGCTGCTTCTTCTTTCACTGTCCCTTCACAGGCTCAGATGGGTCCAGGATGACCTGGTCTCAGAGGAAGTGGGTTAAATGATGCTGGACATCAGACTGAGGACATCTAGCGGCAAAAAAGAAAACACATAAGGAAATCTCTGGACTTAGCTTGGGTTCACACATGCTGTGGCCGTATCTCATAGCAGGGGGTCCAGTGCGTCCCTGTTCACTGATTCAGGTGCTAATCAGGTCAGAATTTTTTTCCTGAATAGAAGCCAAAGACACACAGGACCCTTTCCAAATGCGGACCGCGGCCGCCCAGAAGGTGTGTGAACCGGCTCCATTGCGAGCAGGGCACATTCTCCTGTCATGCGAATCGGATGCGAGGAAACCCGCATCCAATTTGTATAAGTCTGAACGCAGCCTTAAAGCGGAGTTCCACCCAAAATTGGAACTTCCACTTAATCCACTTCTCGCCCCCTTACATGCCAGATTTAGCATGTAATTTTTTTGGGGGGGGGAAGTGGGGGCTTCAGTAGGAGTGGGACTTCCTGTCTCACTTCCTCCTTCCGCCCTGGGCCCGTTTAGGCGACTCGTCACGATCACCTGGGACACGTGACAGGTCCCAGGCGATCACCTGGCCACTCAGATTGCGCAGCGCCGCTCGCGCATGCACAGTGAGTGCCCGGCCGTGAAGCCGAAAGCTGTCACGGCCGGGTGCCCACAGTAGGATTGGAGGCGCCGGCGGAGAAGGGGGGAGAGGAGCGAAGCTCCGTTCGGCCGCGCCGCTGGACAGTGGAGCAGGTAAGTGTCTGTTTATTAAAAGCCAGCAGCTACACTTTTTATAAACATAAAAAAGGCTGGAACTCCCCTTTAACCACCTCGCGCCCGCCGTACGAGTATATACGGCCGCAAGGTGGTTGTCAATTGCCGGGAGGCCGTTATTATACGGCCTCCTCTAATTTGGCCACTGGGGGCGCGCGAGCGCCGCCGGCGGCGCACGCACGTGCCCGGCGCGTCACTGCAATGCCGATGCCCGTGCCTGGCGGCCGCGATGTCCGCCAGGCACCCGCGATCGGCTGTTACAGAGGCAGGACGTGGATCTCTGTGTGTAAACACAGAGATCCATGTCCTGTCAGGGAGAGAGGAGACCGATGGTGTGTCCCTTGTACATAGGGACACAGATCGGTCACCTCCCCCAGTCACTCCCCTCCCCCACACAGTAACAATAACTCCCAGGGAACACATTTAACCCCTTCCTCGCCCCCTAGTGTTAACCCCTTCCCTGCCAGTCACATTTATACAGTAATCAGTGCATATTTATAGCACTGTTCGCTGTATAAATGTGAATGGTCCCAAAATAGTGTCAAAAGTGTCCGATGTGTCCGCCATAATGTCGCAGTCACAAAAAAAATCACTGATCGCCGCCATTACTAATAAAAAATTTTTTTTATAAAAATGCCATAAAACTACCCCCTATTTTGTAAACGCTATAACTTTTGCGCAAACCAATCAATAAACGGCGATTGCGATTTTTTTTTACCAAAAATATGTAGAAGAATACGTATCGGCCTAAACTGAGGAAATTTTTTTTTTTTTTTTTTTAAATTGGGATATTTATTATAGCAAAAATCAAAAAATATTACTTTTTTTTAAAAATTGACGCTCTATTTTTGTTTATAGCACAAAAAATAAAAACCGCTGAGGTGATCAAATACCACCAAAAGAAACCTCTATTTGTGCGAAAAAAAGGACGTCAATTTTGTTTGGGAGCCACGTCGCACGACCGCGAATTGTCATTCAAAGCGTGACAGTGCTGAAAGCTGAAATTGCGCCTGGGCAGGAAGGGGGTATATGTACCCAGTAAGGAAGGGGTTAAGGTTAATATTGCAGCAAAAGCTGGTTTTGGTATTTTATCATTTAAAACCAAATTCCAGGAATTTAGACACTTTGTAAAAAGTGCAGACAGACTATTAAGTTAAGTCCAACTAGGTGCATGACATCTTCTTTACTCCTCTCTATTATTTACATTCGACAAGTTTATTGCTTTGCCAGAGAATCTGGAGAGAGACACCAGGGGATCTGAGAGGAGAGAAGCACACACAGCAGCTCTGCCCGCCCGTCCATTTTGCTGGCCATTTACAGAAGCCTTTGTATTTTGTGAATGAGCTCACATAACACTAATGCCCCCATACACACGAGCGGAATTTCCACCAGCAAAAGTCTGATGTGAGCTTTTAGTCGGAAATTCCGACCGTGTGTAGGCTCCATCAGACTTTTTCTGTCGGAATTTCCGCCAGCAAAAGATTAAGAGCAGGTTCTCTATTTTTCCGACGGAAAAAGTTCCTATCGGAAATTTCATTAGTCTGCATGCAATTCCGACTGGGAAAAAAAACACGCATGCTCGAAATCATTTTGACGCATGCTCGGTAGAGATGTACAGAACTATTCGCCGGCGAACAGTTCCCGGCGAACATAGCTTGTTCGCGTTCGCCGCGGCCGGCGAACATATGCGATGTTCGGTCCGCCCCTATTCATTATCATTGAGCAATCTTTGACCCTGTACCTCACAGTCAGCAGACACATTCCAGCCAATCAGCAGCATACCCTCCCTCCCAGACCCTCCCACCTCCTGGACAGCATCCATTTTAGATTCATTCTCAAGCTGCAGTCTTAGCGAGAGGAGGGACAGTTTAGCTGCTGCTTATTTTATAGGGAAAGCTAGGCTAGGCCAGTGTATTCAGTGTTCACTCCACTCCTGAAAGACTCATCTGATCTCTGCTGTAAGCACAGCGTCCTGACAGCACCCCAAAAAGCCCTTTTTAGGGCTGGTAAAACACCAGTCTGCTTTTTTTTTTTCCTGGACAGCATCTATTTTAGATTCAGTCTGAACTTAAGCTGCAGTGTTAGCCAGAGGAGGGACAGTTTAGCTGCTGCTGATTTTATAGGGAAAGCTAGGCTAGGCCAGTGTATTCAGTGTTCACTCCACTCCTGAAAGACTCATCTGATCTCTGCTGTAAGCACAGCGTCCTGACAGCACCCCAAAAAGCCCTTTTTAGGGCTGGTAAAACACCAGTCTGCTTGTTTTTTTTTTTCTGGACAGCATCTATTTTAGATTCAGTCTGAACTTAAGCTACAGTGTTAGCCAGAGGAGGGACAGTTTAGCTGCTGCTGATTTTATAGGGAAAGCTAGGCTAGGCCAGTGTATTCAGTGTTCACTCCACTCCTGAAAGACTCATCTGATCTGTGCTGTAAGCACAGCGTCCTGACAGCACCCCAAAAAGCCCTTTTTAGGGCTGGTAAAACACCAGTCTGCTTTTTTGTTTTTTCCTGGACAGCATCTATTTTAGATTCAGTCTGTACTTAAGCTGCAGTGTTAGCCAGAGGAGGGACAGTTTAGCTGCTGCTGATTTTATAGGGAAAGCTATAGGCAAGTGTATTCAGTGTTCACTCCACTCCTGAAAGACTCATCTGATCTCTGCTGTAAGCACAGCGTCCTGACAGCACCCCAAAAAGCCCTTTTTAGGGCTGGTAAAACACCAGTCTGCTTGTTTTTTTTTTCTGGACAGCATCTATTTTAGATTCAGTCTGAACTTAAGCTACAGTGTTAGCCAGAGGAGGGACAGTTTAGCTGCTGCTGATTTTATAGGGAAAGCTAGGCTAGGCCAGTGTATTCAGTGTTCACTCCACTCCTGAAAGACTCATCTGATCTCTGCTGTAAGCACAGCGTCCTGACAGCACCCCAAAAAGCCCTTTTTAGGGCTGGTAAAACACCAGTCTGCTTGTTTTTTTTCCCCGGCACAGTAGCTTACATAAAAAAAAACACAACAGTTTTGACTGCAGTAGATGAGCAGTCAGTTGCCTGCCAGCGTGTGTGTCAGACCTACAGTGTCTACTGTGCCAACTTCTGCCAGTGCACAGTGCCACTCATATCTGGTGTCACAGTAGCTTGCACGCATAGTACAACTAAACTAATCTAAAAAAAATGACAGGCAGAGGCAGGCCACCCCGCAGGGGCTGTCGTGGTCGTGGTGCTGTGATTCCCTTTGGCCCAAGAATAATGCCCAGTGTTCAGGGGCCACGTACCCTGAACTCGAAAAGTTCTGAGGACATAGTTGACTGGCTAACACAGGACAGCCAATCTTCTACAGCTTCCGCTCGGAACCTTGACGCACCATCCTTCTCCAGCTCAGCTTTGGGCACCTCTCAAGTTCCCACTCGCCCGCCTGCCGCCACCACCAACACTAGCACCACAGTTGCTTCACTTGATCTGTCAGAGGAGTTATTTACACATGAGTTGGAAGAAATGAGTGATGCGCAAACATTATTGCCAGAGGATGTAGATAAAAGGGATATGTCTCAGTCAGGCAGCATTACACACATGGATGTACGGTGTGATGATGATGATGTTGTACCCGCTGCTGCTTCCTTTGCTGAGTTGTCAGATACAAGTGAAGCGGTTGATGATGACGATGTGGATGTCACGTGGGTGCCCGCTCGAAGAGAAGAAGAACAGGGGGAAAGTTCAGATGGGGAGACAGAGAGGAGGAGGAGACGAGTTGGAAGGAGGGGTAGGTCGTCGCAAGGAGCTAGTGGCACAGTCAGACAGCATGTATCGGCACCCGGGGTCAGCCAGACAGCACGCCAATCAACGCATGCTGTTGCCACCACCAGAATGCCGCCATTGCAAAGCTCAGCAGTGTGGCATTTTTTTTGTGTGTCTGCCTCTGATAACAGCGATGCCATTTGCAACCTGTGCCAAAAGAAACTGAGTCGTGGGAAATCCAACACCCACCTAGGTACAACTGCTTTGCGAAGGCACATGATCTCACATCACAAACGCCTATGGGATCAACACATGATGACGAGTACAAGCAGCACACAAGCTCAAAGCCACCATCCTCCTCCTGGTCCAGCATCTTCAGCCACGTCAACCACTGCTGTCCTCCTTGCCCCCTCTCAACCATCTGACACTACGTCTCTCGCCTTGAGCAGTTTCTGCTCATCTGCCCACAGTCAGGTGTCTGTCAAGGACATGTTTGAGCGTAAGAAGCCAATGTCACAGAGTCACCCCCTTGCCCGGCGTCTGACAGCTGGCTTGTCGGAACTCTTAGCCCGCCAGCTTTTACTATACAAGCTGGTGGAGTCTGAGGCCTTCAAAAAATTTGTAGCTATTGGGACACCGCAGTGGAAGGTACCCGGCCGAAATTTCTTTTCACAAAAGGCAATCCCCAACCTGTACTCTATTGTGCAAAAGGAAGTCATGGCATGTCTGGCACACAGTGTTGGGGCAAGGGTCCATCTGACCACTGATACCTGATCTGCAAAGCACGGTCAGGGCAGGTATATCACCTACACTGCTCATTGGGTAAACCTGCTGACGGCTGCCAAGCATGTAATGCGTGGCTCTGCAGAGGAGTTGGTGGTGACACCACCACGACTTGCAGGCAGGCCTGCTGTCACCTCCTCTACTCCTCCTACTCCATCCTCTTCGATAACCTCCTCGGCTGAGTCCTCTTCTGCTGCTGCGTCTTGCTCCACATCAACAGCACCCCCCCAGCTCCCCAGGGGCTATTCCACATCCCGGATACGACAGTGTCACGCTGTCTTGGGGTTGACTTGCCTGAAAGCAGAGAGTCACACCGGACCAGCACTCCTGTCCGCCCTGAACGCACAGGTGGATCAGTGGCTGACTCCGCACCAACTGGAGATCGGCAAAGTGGTGTGTGACAACGGAAGCAATTTGTTGGCGGCATTGAATTTGGGCAAGTTGACACATGTGCCGTGCATGGCACATGTGTTAAATCTGATTGTACAACGCTTTGTGCATAAGTACCCAGACTTACAGGATGTCCTCAAGCAGGCCAGGAAGGTGTGTGGCCATTTCAGGCGTTCCTACACAGCCATGGCGCACTTTTCAGATATCCAGCGGCGAAACAACATGCCAGTGAGGCGCTTGATTTGCGACAGCCCGACACGTTGGAATTCAACACTCCTAATGTTCGACCGCCTGCTCCAACAAGAAAAAGCCGTCAACGAGTATTTGTATGACCGGGGTGCTAGGACAGCCTCTGCGCAGCTGGGAATTTTTTTGCCACGTTACTGGACGCTCATGCGCAATGCCTGTAGGCTCATGCGTCCTTTTGAGGAGGTGACAAACCTAGTCAGTCGCACTGAAGGCACCATCAGCAACATCATCCCATTTGTTTTCTTCCTGGAGCGTGCCCTGCGAAGAGTGCTGGATCAGGCCGTAGATGAGCGTGAAGAGGAAGAGGAAGAGTTGTGGTCACCATCACCACCACCAGAAACAGCCTTATCAGCATCGCTTGCTGGACCTGCGGCAACGCTGGAAGAGGAGTCTGAGGAAGAGGAGTCAGAGGAGGAATGTGGCTTTGAGGAGGAGGAGGAAGACCAACCACAGCAGGCATCCCAGGGTGCTCGTTGTCACCTATCTGGTACCCGTGGTGTTGTACGTGGCTGGGGGGAAGAACAGACCTTCAGTGAGATCAGTGAGGACGAGGAACAGGACATGAGTAGCTCGGCATCCAACCTTGTGCAAATGGGGTCTTTCATGCTGTCGTGCCTGTTGAGGGACCCTCGTATAAAAAGGCTGAAGGAGAACGACCTGTATTGGGTGGCCACGCTACTAGACCCCCGGTATAAGCAGAAAGTGCCAGAAATGTTACCGAATTACAGGAAGACGGAAAGGATGCAGCAGTTCCAAAATAAATTAAAAAGTATGCTTTACACAGCGTATAAGGGTGATGTCACAGCACAACGGGAATCTAACAGGGGAAGAGGTGAAAGTAATCCTCCTCCTACCACGACCATGCCGGCAAGGACAGGACGCTTTACAGACGTATTGTTGATGGAGGACATGCGGAGCTTTTTAAGTCCTACGCATCGCCACAGCCCTTCGGGGTCCACCCTCAGAGAACGACTCGACCGACAGGTAGCAGACTACCTCGCCTTAACTGCAGATATCGACACTCTGAGGAGCGATGAACCCCTTGACTACTGGGTGTGCAGGCTTGACCTGTGGCCTGAGCTATCCCAATTTGCGATAGAACATCTGGCCTGCCCCGCTTCAAGTGTCCTTTCAGAAAGGACCTTCAGTGCAGCAGGAGGTATTGTCACTGAGAAGAGAAGTCGCCTAGGTCAAAAAAGTCTAGATTACCTCACCTTTATTAAGATGAATGAGGCATGGATCCCGAAGGGACTGACAGTGGGCGATACATTTGACTAAAAAAGGCCTGATGAGATGAGCTGCCTTGGGCTAAAAATGGTCCACAAGCCGCAATGTTTTAGGGCACTTTCTGCCTGAAAAACATAATTTTTTCTGGCCGCTGCTACAGCAGCGGCTGCAACAATACCTAATTTTACAGGCATGTGTACATGCCTAATTTTTCTGGCCTCTGGTGCTGCACTGTGGCTGCAAAAAAAACAAACAAAAAAACACATACCTCTGTCAATTCCCCTTCGTGATCATTACCTTGTTGTGGTGAAGGGGCTTGCGTATCACAATGAAGCGACCACCTCTATGAGTGTGTTGGCAATGGCGTTGTTGGCACACCCCAGATGGTAAGGTCGTTGCTTCATTGTGAACAGACCAAAAGCGATCGGCTTGATAATTTTGCATAGAAAAAACATAAATTTTCTTTGTGATCATCTAAGGTGATCATTAAAGCCTTGCGGTTGTGCAAATGGACTGTTTGCAGTTGTTTGCGGTGCGTTAAACGGGGAGTTTGGTCTGTCCGAGTTTGGTCTGTCACTGTGAAGCGGGCGTAACCCTTACACTACCTGATCGATACAACATCATACCTGATGTTTTAAAGCACGTTATTCCAAACACATTAGGAATGTTAGGTGATTTATGCCCTTTATGGATTAAAACCCGACTCTGCGTCAACAACGTATTTTTCCTTGGGAGTTTAGCCATGGATCCCCCTCCGGCATGCCACAGTCCAGGTGTTAGTCCCCTTGAAACAACTTTTCCATCACTATTGTGGCCAGAAAGAGTCCCTGTGGGTTTTAAAATTTGCCTGCCTATTGAAGTCTATGGCGGTTCGCCGGGTTCGCCCGTTCGCGAACATTTGCGGCAGTTCGCGTTCGCCGTTCGCGAACGGAAAATTTTATGTTCGCGACATCACTAATGCTCGGAAGCATTGAACTTCTTTTTCTCGCCTCGTTGTAGTGTTGTATGTCACCGCGTTCTTAATGCTCGAAAGTTCAGAGAACTTTTGTGTGACCGTGTGTATGCAAGCCAAGCTTGAGCGGAATTCCGTCGGAAAAACCATCCAACTTTTTTCCGACGGAAATTCCGCTCGTGTGTACAGGGCATTAGGCTTCTGTGATTGGGCAGAAGGAGGGAAGGGGCGAGCATAGCAGCTGCAGCAACTCTACTGTTGAAGAGCTCAGAAGGATCAGCGTCGGGTCCCGGAAATACAACGATGGTTGTCTTCTAGGAGACCTATAATCCTGCCAAATAGAAATAAAAGACATAAGTCCAGGAGATGTCATGCAACTCCTTGGACTTAACTCATTATGTGCCTTTACTTTATACAAAGAAGCTGAATTCCTGGAATTCAACTTTAATGAGCTATTTGTTTTTTTCTTATTATTTTTGACTGGAGTTCTGCTTTAAAGTATACCAGAAGGCTAATGAGTACATATACAGCACAATCTTTACCCACAATCCTATGCTGTACGTGAAGAATGCATTGAAATCGACAGAAAGTAGAGAAAAACTTTTCCCGTCTCAGAACTCAGATATCATCTGCCCTCTATGTCACCATTAGACAAACATGTAAGCGCATGAAACGCTAAGATCTTTTCCCATACAGCGCCGAGAAACGAGATCCACTGATTGGACATCTACTCTGTTATCTGGATTCCCTGCTGTTCGATATTTCTATCCCCAACATAAAAGCTTGTTAGATGACTACGAAGCAGGAAGGAGGTTACAATACATCCACCATGACTGACACAAGGGTCTATTTTTATTTAATAAGGCAAAAAGCAATGTGCAAAGTGCAGCAGTGATTAATCACCTTTGTTTGTTCTGTTCTAAACTATTGACAGCTGGAATCCCATTGGCTGCCATGGGCCCAAGCAGAAACTTTAACACAGCAGCACAACATAAAAGGGAATGTAACATATTTTCAATGTTTTTAGATACAATTCTAAAAAAGATCAACTGGATATAAATATTCTTCTCCATTTGTGTTAATTAAAAAAATATTGTTTCTGTATATCATTTATAATTATATTAGTACATCATAGTTGCCAACATTGGAAAAAAAACATCTGGGACACTTTTTTTGTATTGAGGCGGAGCCTTGCTATAATTAGGGGGCGAGGCATTCGTTTGTAGGCGTGCCATGCTGAAATGAAAAATGCGCCAAAAAATGGGCGTGGTTTACGCACGACAGTGGGTGTGGCTTAAATGGGCGTGGTTCAAAGGGGTGTGGCTACAGTCCGAGGTGAGCGAAAGAGAGAGAAAGAAATAGAAAGAAAGAAGCCAGATCCTACACCACAATAGAGATGTGTAACAAAATTGGCAGATAAGGATACTCCAAAACACCTGTTGGCGCTTCAATCATCCCGGCACCATGTTTGTTATGGTGTCAGGATGATTGAAGCGCATTATTTCTATTATTACATTGTAATATAAAATTAAATCATTCAACTCACCATAATGCCGAATCACTGTAAGCCCCAAGTGTGTCACCTGCCACGTCGCCTGCCACCAGATGCCATCAGGTGCCCCCAATGGAGTCCGTCCTTACATCAGCTTTACCCAGCGGAGTCCTTCCTTACATCAGGCGTACCCAGCGGAGTCCCCCCTTACATCAGGTGTCCCCAGCGGAGTCCCCCCTTACATCAGGTGTCCCCAGCGGAGTCCCCCCTTACATCAGGCGTCCCCAGCGGAGTCCCCCCTTACATCAGGCATCCCCAGTGGAGTCCCCCCTTACATCAGGCGTCCCCAGTGGAGTCCCCCCTTACATCAGGCGTCCCCAGTGGAGTCCCCCCTTACATCAGGCGTCCCCAGTGGAGTCCCCCCTTACATCAGGCGTCCCCAGTGGAGTCCCCCCTTACATCAGGCGTCCCCAGCGGAGTCCCCCCTTACATCAGGCTTCCCCAGTGGAGTCCCCCCTTACATCAGGCGTCCCCAGTGGAGTCCCCCCTTACATCAGGCGTCCCCAGTGGAGTCCCCCCTTACATCAGGCGTCCCCAGCGGAGTCCCCCCTTACATCAGGTGTCCCCAGCGGAGTCCCCCCTTACATCAGGCATCCCCAGTGGAGTCCCCCCTTACATCAGGCATCCCCAGTGGAGTCCCCCCTTACATCAGGCGTCCCCAGTGGAGTCCCCCCTTACATCAGGCGTCCCCAGTGGAGTCCCCCCTTACATCAGGCGTCCCCAGTGGAGTCCCCCCTTACATCAGGCGTCCCCAGCGGAGTCCCCCCTTACATCAGGAGTCCCCCCTTACAACAGGCGTCCCCAGCGGAGTCCCCCCTTACAACAGGCGTCCCCAGCGGAGTCCCCCCTTACATCAGGCGTCCCCAGCGGAGTCCCCCCTTACATCAGGCATCCCCAGTGGAGTCCCCCCTTACATCAGGCGTCCCCAGTGGAGTCCCCCCTTACGTCAGGCGTCCCCAGCGGAGTCCTTCCTTACATCAGGTGTCCTCAGCGGAGTCCCCCCTTACAACAGGCGTCCCCAGCGGAGTCCCCCCTTACATCAGGCGTCCCCAGCGGAGTCCCCCCTTAACCAGGTGTCTCCTGTCTCGACCGCCATTACTGTTTCCCCTTCCCCGAGGGGGAACAAAATAGAGGCGGAGCCGACCGCGTGGCTGCACAAAAAATTAAGCTGTGGCGCCGCCCACCCCCGCCCCTTTCCATTACAGACAGACCTGCAGCGGGGCGGGGCGGGGCGGGGGGGTGGCCGGCCGGCCAGCCAAAACACGGATGTAGTACAATAGAAGATAAAGCTGCTGTGGCGCCGCCCACCCACGGGGAGACGCGGGGTATGGGCGGCGCCGCAGCAGCTTTATTTTCTATTGTACTACATCCTGGTTTTGGTCTTCTTTAAAATGGCGGCCGGCGGAGACATTGTCTCCGCCGGCCGTGGACCTCTAGCGGCGTCGGCCCGCGGCGGCCAAAGTCGTGGAAACCGGGAAAAAACGGATTGGCCGGGACATTGGCCGGGACAAAATAAATCCGGGAAAAGGGTTTGAATCCCGGGAATGTCCCGGCCAATCCGTGACTGTTGGCAACTATGGTACATATGTAAGGACTGCTTCCTTGTTTGCAGTGCTGCACAATAGGTGTGCTTTACCGTTACGTCTCACAATGCAAGCCTGTGAGTTGACCAGCTCATTTAAAACTATGTACTTCCTGTGTTTGTTGGACATTCCATAACTATGGGCATTATTATGAAGGCCGCCCCTCCCCCCCCCCCCTTTACCTCTACTCTTTCTAGGCTTTCCATAAGATCTGGCTCACAATTGCCAGTCATCTAGGAGGTGATCAGTAGGGTTGAGGTCAGGGCTCTACAGCCCACTTGAGTTCCTCCACACCAAACTGGTCAAACCATGTCTTCTTGGAGCTAGCTTCGAACAATTGGGACAAAATAATGGTGAAAAAACAATTACCTCCCCCAAATTGCCAATACAAGGTTGGTAAAGTACAGTTATCTGATACATTTTTGTATGCTGTAGCATTAACTGTACGCTTCACTGGAAACGCATGAACTTAGTCATTTGAAAGGGGTCTACATACTTTTGGCCATATAGTAGGAGTGATGGCCAAGTGGACACAAACGTACGACCACATAGTGTATTTTACCTCAACCGTTAAGTAAATTTCAAGGTCCAGATCTCAACCTGCGACCCCTGTGGTAGCTGGCTGTGGCTCGTCTCATTGTGCCAGCTGAGATGCCCGACAGTTCCCTATCTGATCTCTTATGACAATCTTGCCTTTCTCTTCTTTCTGGTGAACCTTGAGCTCTTTGGTCCTCCCATGAACTTCCTGATTTAAGCAATGCCTTTGCACTTCCTGTGGGCCATATTATTGTGCTCTCTCCAGCAGATATCTTGCTCCTTGGTGTACCTGCAGGTGTCCTTCAGTACCACTTGTTACTGTTTAGCACAAAATGACGGCGCAAGGAATGGGTACAGAGAACTTACTGATAGGGATAAAAAGTATAAACAAAAATAATATATAATAAACCATAAATTATAGGGAATAAAAAGTCTCAATTGGATGATAAAAGTCCATATGATGATGATAATCTGGATAACATAGTGTCACGTACCTGACTGGAGTCTGAAGTGACGAGGTCAGCCTCTCTTGTATCTCCGGCCCTGGCTCCGCTGGAGGTGAGGACAGGAGAAACCAAGGGACCGGAGGAACACGAGTGCCTGCAGAAGCAGCCCTGGAAGCCTGGAACAGATGATGCGACTCTAGGATGGCAGAAGGTCGCAGCAGATCGCAGGACCGAAGTTGCAGAGACCTGGGAAACGGATTTGAGCCAAACAGGAGACAGGAGCGTAGTCACATGGATAGCCGGGTTCAGCAGCAGGTCGACAGCAGGGTACATAGACATTAGGCAGGAGCGAGGTCAACAGGAAGCCGGGTTCAGAAACTGGTAATCAGAGGAGTAGCGAAGTCCAGCAGCAAGGTCAGGGGAAGCCAAGGTTCGGTAACAGGTATCAGGCAGGTTCAGGTAATAGCAGGTAGGGGTACTGGAACGCTGAAGATCCGTCAGCGCTAGACTGGTGTCAGTGCTCCCCTTAAATAGGCCGACTGGCGCCAGAGGAAAGCGTGGATGCGTTCCCGCGAACGCGCATGCGCATCTGCGCACGCGCATGCGCGGATGCGCCCGGAGCGCGCTGACAGTTCTCTTACATTGCCCCCTCCCTAAGGGCAGCCTCCGGATGCCCCTCAGGGGCTTCTTTTCCGGATGGCGCTGAAAAAAGGCACAAACTTTCTGTGGGGCATGCACATTGGAGGCTGGTTCCCAGGAGTTCTCTTCTGAGCCATAACCTTTCCACTTAATCAGGAATTGTGTTTGGCCCCTCCTGGTTTTACAGTCCAGTACAGCTTCAACTTCGTATTCTTCATTGCCTTCGACGAGTATTGAAGAAGGGCTTTCCGGATCTCGGTTGGGAAACGGGTTAGGAACCGTTGTTTTTAATAAAGAGATGTGGAACACGGGATGGATTTTCAGACTTTTAGGTAAAATCAATTCAAAGGCCACAGGGTTGATTCTCCTTTTAACTGGAAAAGGCCCCAAAAATTTAGGGCCAAGTTTTTTGGAAGGACACATGAGTTTTAAATTTGCAGTAGACAACCAGACCTTGTCTCCTGGTTCCAGGTTCAAGTTACCCCTTCTCTTCTTGTCAAAGAACCTTTTGTTGCTTATCTGGGCTTTAGAGATGGTATCCTGGAGCACTTTTTTGTTGGAGTTAAAAAAGTCCAGTCTGTCCTGTACAGCAGGTACGGAGGATTCTTTGGGCACCTCGGGCAAAAAGGAAGGGTGATATCCATAGTTAGCAAAAAAGGAGATTGCTTGGTAGCAGAGTGAATGGAGTTGTTATAGGAAAACTCCGCCAGTGGAAGAAGAGAAGACCAATCATCTTGAGAGAAGGAGGTGAAGCACCGTAGGTATTGCTCCAAAGTCTGATTAGTCCTCTCCGTCTGTCCATTTGTCTGGGGATGGTAAGCAGTGGACAGACGGAGTTCAATGTTTAGTGCTTCACACAGGGACCTCCAAAATCTTGAAGTGAACTGCACCCCTCGGTCCGAGACAATGTTATCGGGGACTCCATGCAGTTTTACAATTTCTTTGATGAATGTGGAGGCCGTCTCAGCGGCAGACGGGGTGCCTTGTAGGGGTACGAAATGTGCCATTTTGGTCAGGCGGTCTACTACGACAAATATGGAGGTGAAATTCTCGTATGGGGGAAGTTCCACGATGAAATCCATGGATATCATACTCCAGGGTTTCTTTGGTATAGGGAGACTTTCTAGGAGACCCCAAGTCTTGGCTCGATTGGTTTTACAGCGCAGGCATGTGACACAAGATTTTACGTATTTGTTACAGTCCTGTGTCAGGTCAGGCCACCAAAAGGAACGGGAAATCAGATCTGCAGTCTTGTGAATGCCGAAATGGCCTGCCAGGGGGTGATCATGGCATCGCTTGAGAACAGAGACTCTGACCTGTTCTGGAACAAAAATCTGTTCATTGTGGAAATAGAGTCCGTCCTTAAACTGGAGAGGTAAATCTTGAGGAGGTGGGTGCTCAGTCACATCTGCCTTTATTTGGGAAATCAGGTCCAGTTGGAGAAGAAGGAAATTCTTGGCGGGCAGAATAGTGTCTGTCTCAGAAGGTTGGACTGGATCATGGAACATGCGCGAGAGCGCGTCAGGTTTGCCATTTTTGGAGCCTGGACGGAAGGTGATGTGGAATATGAAGCGGGAGAAAAATAACGCCCATCTTGCCTGCCGGGGTCTTAGTCGTTTGGCTGTTCTTAAATATTCCAAATTTTTATGGTCGGTAAAAATGAGGATAGGGTGAGCGGCTCCCTCTAACAAGTAACGCCATTCCTCAAGTGCCGCTTTAATGGCTAGCAATTCCCGATCACCAACGTCATAGTTTCTTTCAGACGGGTTCAGTTTTTTGGAGAAGAAGGCTACGGGATGTGGTAGAGATTTGGGACCTTGTCGCTGGGATAGAATTGCCCCAATGGCACTTTCGGAGGCATCTACCTCCAAGACATAGGCCAGGGACGGGTCGGGATGCTTCAGGATGGGAGCTGAAGTGAACAGGGTCTTTAGTTGTTCAAAGGATACTTGTGCTTCCGAGGTCCATCGAAAAGGGACATGTTGTTTGGTTAGCTGAGTGATGGGAGAGATCATGCCGGAAAAGTTTTTAATGAACTTTCTATAAAAATTGGCAAATCCCACAAACCTTTGCACCGCTTTCCTGTCAGTCGGAACTGGCCATTCTAGGACTGCAGCGACCTTCTGAGGATCCATGGCTATACCATCATCCGAGATGACAAGTCCGAGAAACTGTATAGTCTGCTTTTCGAAGTCACACTTCTCAGCTTTGGCATAGAGGTGATGTTCACGAAGTCTACTCAAGACCTTCCTCACATGAGTACGATGTAATTCCTTCGTATCTGAGAAAATAAGGATAAGGATATCATCAAGGTAAACTATAATAAATAGATCAAGAAAGTCCCGGAACACATCATTTACCAGGTGCTGGAAGGTGGCAGGGGCATTGCAGAGACTGAAGGGCATAACTAGGTACTCAAAATGCCCGAAGCGTGTCCTAAAGGCTGTCTTCCATTCATGTCCCTCCTTGATCCGGACTAAGTTGTAAGCTCCCCTCAAGTCAAGTTTGGTAAATATCCGTGCTCCTCGCAACCTCTGGAACAATTCAGGGATCAGCGGAAGCGGGTATCGATTTTTGACAGTTATCTTATTAAGATCCCGGTAGTCAATACAGGGCCTCAGAGAGTGGTCTTTCTTTTCCACAAAGAAAATACCAGCCCCTGCTGGCGAAGAGGAGTGCCGAATAAACCCTTTCTCCAGGCTTTCGTCTATGTATTTGCGCAGGGCTTCCAATTCAGGCTCCGAAAGCGGATAAATTCGGCCGAAAGGGATCTCTGATCCTGGTAAAAGTTCTATGGGGCAATCGCAAGTCCTGTGTGGAGGCAAGGTATCTGCACTTTTCTTGTTGAAGACGTCTAGGAATTCATGGTAGGCAACAGGTACCAGTTTCAGTGTTTCGGGGTCCGGGGAGATACTGAGGAGCGAAGCAGGATTAAAAGTCCCTTCAGGAAAACAATGTGTCTGGCAATAATTGGATGAGAAGGAGACATCTCCAGAGCACCAGTCAATATGGGGATTATGGGCCTTTAGCCAAGGTAACCTCAGAATAATAGGAAACATGGGTGAGGCGATCACATCCAGACGGAGAAGTTCCCGGTGCCCAGAGGAAGTTTGGCAGGAGATGGGTACAGTCTCTTGGGTTACAGGCCCGGACTTGAGACCAGAGCCATCTGCCAGATGAACGGCAAATCCCTGCTTCTTGGGATATAGAGGTAGCTGATGTAAAGTGGCAAATGCTGAATCCACAAAGCAGCTGCAAGCGCCAGAATCTATAATAGCGGATACAAGAATAGTCCTTTCAGATAGCTGGAGCGGAAGGGAAAGGTGGGACTGGCCCCTTCCGGGAAGATGCATCATGTAGGGCAGCGGAGAAGCGGCTTTGGCAGGTTTCACAGGACAAGTCTGTATGAAATGGCCAGTCTTTCCGCAGTAAAAGCAAAGTCTGCTACGTTGTCGCCGTAGGGGTTCCGAAGAAGACAGAGGTGGTCTAGGGAAACTTCCACAGGATGAGTCATTGTACCCCTTGTTCCTCATGGGCACTTCCCGTGTCCTGGCGGAGATTGCAGAGAGAGAGGAGATGGTACTAGAAGATACTGGTGGCGTGGTATTGGACCTCTTCGATTGTCTTTCTCGTAGCCGCCGATTGATCTGAATAACAGAGTTGATCAAATCTTCCAGGGAATGCGGGTATGCCCACACGGGCTAGTTCGTCTTTTAAAGAATCAGAAAGTCCGAGACGAAACTGATGGTGGAGGGCGGCCCTATTCCACTGGGTATCTGTGCTCAGAACACGAAAGTCCGACACATAGTCTTCAACAGACCTTGGGCCTTGCTGGAGTCTGCTGAGCGTGAATTCTGCAGTCTGCTGGAGAAAAGGATCAGCATACAGCTGGGACATAGCAGAGAAGAAGGAGTTAGCGGTTGTCAAAGCCGGATCGTGTTGTTCCCGAAGATGATGAGCCCAGGAAAGAGGTTCTTTAAGCAGTAAGGTAATGATGAACCCCACTTTGGTGTTTTCAGAAGAGAAGGTTCGGGGTAACAAGGAGAAATAAAGTTCACAAGTATTTCGGAAGGTGCGATACTGCTTGCGATCCCCGGAAAATCGCTCAGGCAACGGCACTCTGGGTTCTGGAGGAGTGACGGATACGCCGAGCAGACTGAAGTCGGTTTACACAGAAGAGCTCACAACAGCAGGAGAGGTGGAAGCAGGTGAGGCATCAAGCTGGTTCAGGAGTTGATCTTCCATCCGGTTCAGATTGGTTTGAAGGTTCTGTACTGTCCGGGATAGTGCAGAGAGGGATTGGCAAAAGTCCACAAAAGATGAGGCCTCCCTTTCAGACTCCATTGCTGGCTGACGGATACTGTCACGTACCTGACTGGAGTCTGAAGTGACGAGGTCAGCCTCTCTTGTATCTCCGGCCCTGGCTCCGCTGGAGGTGAGGACAGGAGAAACCAAGGGACCGGAGGAACACGAGTGCCTGCAGAAGCAGCCCTGGAAGCCTGGAACAGATGATGCGACTCTAGGATGGCAGAAGGTCGCAGCAGATCGCAGAACCGAAGTTGCAGAGACCCGGGAAACGGATTTGAGCCAAACAGGAGACAGGAGCGAAGTCACATGGATAGCCGGGTTCAGCAGCAGGCGGACAGCAGGGTACATAGACATTAGGCAGGAGCGAGGTCAACAGGAAGCCGGGTTCAGAAACTGGTAATCAGAGGAGTAGCGAAGCCCAGCAGCAAGGTCAGGGGAAGCCAAGTTTCGGTAACAGGTATCAGGCAGGTTCAGGTAATAGCAGGTAGGGGTACTGGAACGCTGAAGATCCGTCAGCGCTAGACTGGTGTCAGTGCTCCCCTTAATTAGGCCGACTGGCGCCAGAGGAAAGCGTGGACGCGTTCCCGCGAACGCGCCTGCGCGCATGCGCATTGGCGCATCTGCGCACGCGCATGCGCGGATGTGCCCGGAGCGCGCTGACAGTTCTCTTACACATAGGCACCGTTGGCAGCACTTTATAGAGTGAAGTGAACTCTGTATGCAGTAAAAGGAGAAAAGAAAATGCACCTACTAAGTGCAGTATGTAAAATACAATTTATTGGAAAAATAATAAGATTCAGCCAAATGGCTACTCACAGGATGATAATAAGATAATGGCATAGGAGAATGTCTGTGGGTGTCTGCAGGGGGTATGACACTCAGGTCCTCTGAAGTCTCACGGCAGTGTGGAGCCCCTCCAGTGTTGGAATCGTGGACGGTGTTATCGCATGAGCGGCGGATGAATGGTGAAGGAGCGTGGCAGGGCTCATGCAGGTCCGGAAAGCAGGAAATCAACACACCACGGCGTGCGGTTCACGCTGGAGCGCAGCCGGCTCGAGGCGACAGGACGTGACGTCAAAGCAGACTCTGGAAGATGACGCGTTTCAATGCTTCCGCATTTTCATTGGATTTTAGCCAATCGCTGTATATATCCACAAGACTGGCGGGGCTGTTGTCCTTATCTTTCAGTCCTGTGGCCTTGCTGAACTCTTTGGCGGCGCCTCATCCTGTGAGTAGCCATTTGGCTGAATCTTATTATTTTTCCAATAAATTGTATTTTACATACTGCACTTAGTAGGCGCATTTTCTTTTCTCCTTTTACCACTTGTTACTGACCTTTGGTTTGTTCCTCGACTACACTTCCACTCGATCCCAACCTGCAACCACTTGTTAGCGACCTGTGGCTTGTTTACTGACTACGCTTCTGCTCGATCCCTACCTGCTATATTTGCTACTCGACCCCAGGTTGCTCATCTCATGGTGGAGAGATCCTGATAACCGTGACCTGGTACTAACATGCAGCAAACCCATCTCCACCATCAGGAGCTCTGGTGAATCCCAGTCAGTGCTTATTATTATTATACACAATTTAAATAGCGCTAACAGTTTACGCAGCGCTTTACAATGTAGAGGGGGGACAGCACAATTACAGTACAGTTTAATACAGAAGCGACAGGAGGGCCTTGCTCATAGAGCTTACATTCTAAAAGGGAGGGGGTGGTGGTACAAAAGGTAATAGATGCGGGGAAGGAATGATTTGATGGGGGTGCCTCGGGGACAGTCGTTAGGTGGGTGTGGGATAGGCTTCCCAGAATAAGTGAGTTTTCAGGGATCTCCTAAAAGGTGGCCAGGTTAGGGGCTGATCGGACATACTGGGGCAGGGAGTTCCAGAGGATGGGAGAGGCTCTGGAGAAGTCCTTAAGGCGAGCATGGGAGGAGGTAACAAGGGAGCTAGAGAGCAGGAGGTCCTGGGAGGAGTGGAGGGGACGATTTGGTGATGTAGCTGGGGGCGATGTTGTATGTTGTGGTTAGCATTTTGAATTGTGTGCTTAGTGCTTAGACTCCACAGCTTGGATGAGCCCACGTCATCCTTCAGGGGGATCTGCTTGTCGGTGGGAGCCTCTCTACTGCTATAGCTATTGGCCTTCGAGCCTGACCCTTGACCATGACAGAGAGTAAAGGGCCCCTGAATGCGACTCGAAATTCTAGCCTTGCTGGCCCTGCAAGCAGCATCACCCGGCTCCACAAAAGTCAATTTAACATTGGAGTGAGCTGGAGAGATACTAATTAAACTAAGAAATTGACTTTTGACGGCACATGAATAAATCGTGTAAAAAACTAGGGGTTTTTATTATAGAAAAGTAATAAAAATACATAAATACATTCAGAATTATTAAGATAATAATGGTGTTAATACATGACCCGGGGTAATGCTCTAATATCGCTTCAAAAAACTACAGTAACATAGTGTGAGGGGGTTAGCTCAGCAGCGGGTGTGTGTGACCCCCGGGATGGGCTCCCCACACAAAAACAGGCCCAGCAAACGGAGGTTGTGGTTTTCAAAATCAAAAAGGTGCGGTTTATTTTCTATTTACAGTGACAAAACACAGCAAAGCAAAAGAAACATAAATAAAATAAATCCTGGTCAACTTGACCTCTGACTAAACATACAGGTTTCCTAACTAACAACTGGGATCAGCCTAGTGCTGTCCTAGTCCCTAAGTCCCTGGTTTTAAATGTCCAAGCAAATAGCCACACAGGCTTTGTCTCACCGCACAGGGGTTCACTCTCCCTAGACAGTCCACACAGGTCTGGGTCCAGGCATGAGCAAACACCTAATGAATCTGGGAGTTCTTATAGAGGCCTAAATGAGCTGACAAGCTTCAGCTGGTCTCATCAACTCCCTGTCTGCACGACGCCCCACACTCTCCCTAGAGGTATGAGTCATCCATGAGCCCACTAGCCTCAGCTGGGCTTATACAACTCTCCACCTAGTTGTATAAGTCGGCGTAAAGCCTGAATCTGGGCAAAATATATCTACCCCCCTGGATGCAACCAGGTGACTTTACCTTCCTGCTGTCACATACCCCCCCTCTTGTTTTAACCTCGGGGTTGGAACACCAGCAATCAGGCATTCATGTACTCGAGACAAAGCATCCACATTCCCCATTTGAACGCCAGGGCGATGCTTTACTGTGAAGTTGAATTCCTGGAGGGCCAGGAACCACCTATTCACTCTTCTATTTGTTTCCTTGTTTTGAGCCATCCACTTTAACGGAGCGTGATCCGTAACCATGTCAAAGTGCCTACCTAGCAGGTAGTACCGAAGGGAATCTAGAGCCCACTTCACCGCTAAACACTCCTTTTCAACGGTGGCGTAATTTACCTCATGGGACTTCAACTTCCTGCTGAGGTAAATGACTGGGTGCTCTTCCCCGTTCCAGACCTGGGACAATACTGCTCCTAACCCCACATCTGACGCATCACTTTGTACGACAAAGTCTTTAGAGAAGTCGGGTGAGTACAACACTGGCTGGCTACATAAGGCTTGTTTCAAGAATTGGAATGCTGCCTCAGCCTCGGGGGTCCATTTAATCATGACCAACCCTTTCCCCTTCGTCAGGTTGGTTAGGGGCACAGCCTTAGAAGCAAAGTGGGGAATGAATCGCCGATAATACCCAGCGATTCCCAGAAAGGCTCGTACCTGCTTCTTGCTGTTGGGACGTGGCCAACTCTGGATGGCCTCGACTTTGTTGAGTTGGGGTTTTATTACTCCCCTCCCAATGGTGTACCCAAGATATTTGGCCTCCTCCTGCCCAATGGTACACTTCTTGGGGTTAGCCGTAAACCCCGCTTCCCGAACAGAGTCCAGGACTGCTTGCACTTTTGGCAGATGTGAGGCCCAATCTGTGCTATGGACAATTACGTCATCCAGGTAAGCCGCAGCATACTTCCGATGGGGCCTCAGCATCTGGTCCATTTTCCGCTGGAATGTGGCCGGCGCATTCTGTAACCCGAACGGCATTCTTTTATATTGGAACGCCCCGTCTGGGGTTACAAATGCGGTTTTCTCTTTGGCCAACTTGGCCAGGGGGATTTGCCAATACCCTTTTGTGAGGTCAAGAGTCGTCATGTATCGGGCTGTTCCCAGCCGGTCGATCAACTCATCTATACGTGGCATGGGGTAGGTGTCAAATTTTGTAACTTTGTTCAACTGACGAAAATCGTTACAAAATCGCCAGCTCCCATCCGGTTTAGGCACCAACACAATGGGACTAGACCAATCACTTTGGGACTCCTCTATCACCCCTAAGTTCAGCATTTTCTGTACTTCCTCCCGTATTGCCTCCCGTCGGGCCTCTGGGATCCGATAGGGTTTTAACTTCACCCTTTCACCGGGCGGGGTAATGATGTCATGCTCTACCCCAGATGTTTGTCCCGGCAGCTCAGAGAATACCTCCTTGTTGCGAAGCACAAACTCCTTAACCTCCTGTTGTTGGGGTTGTGACAAGGTGGCTGCTATTCCAACCTCAGGAATCACGCAACCAGTTTGAGCTGGTGACCAAGTGTCTGCGACTAGGGACTCTCTATCCCTCCAGGCTTTCAACAGATTAACGTGATAGATCTGTTCGGGCTTTCGCCTTCCTGGTTGTCTGACCTTGTAATTCACTTCGCTCACTTTTTCCATTATCTCATAGGGGCCTTGCCATTTGGCAAGGAATTTACTTTCAACCGTAGGGACAAGTACCAGTATCCTATCCCCCGGGGAAAAGGTACGGGTCTTGGCTCCACGGTTGTACACTCTCTGCTGTGCTAACTGCGCTTGGGCCAAATGTTCCTTCACGATGGGCATTACCTGTGCAATTCGGTCTTGCATCAGGGCGATATGCTCAATCACACTCCTGTGGGGAGAACTCTCACTTTCCCAAGTTTCCTTGGCAATATCCAACAGCCCTCTTGGGTGTCTCCCATACAGTAACTCAAAGGGGGAGAATCCCGTAGAGGATTGGGGCACCTCCCTAATAGCAAACATCAGATAAGGAAGTAGACAGTCCCAATCCTTTCCATCTCTATCCACCACTTTCTTCAACATTTGTTTTAGGGTTTTGTTGAATCTTTCAACCAGCCCATCGGTTTGGGGGTGATACACAGATGTACGTAATTGCGTCACTTTGAACAATTTACACAGCTCCTTCATAACCCGGGACATAAAGGGTGTACCTTGGTCCGTAAGCAGTTCTTTACAAATACCCACCCGGCTAAACACAAGAGATAGCTCTTTGGCTATGGTTTTGGCCGAGGTATTTCGGAGAGGGATCGCTTCTGGATAACGGGGGGCATAGTCCATTATAACTAATATGTACTGGTGCCCCCTAGCGGACTTGATTATAGGCCCTACCAAATCCATGGCGATCCTCTCAAACGGGACCTCAATGATGGGTAGAGGGACCAGCGGGCTACGGAAATGTGGCATCGGGGCCGACCTCTGACACACAGGGCAGGAGGAACAATAATTTTCTATGTCCTTCATCACCCCCGGCCAATAGAATCTCTGTAATACCCTCTCTCGGGTTTTCTCTGTCCCCAGATGACCTCCAAGAATGTGCCCATGGGCCAACTCCAACACCAACTTCCTGTAAGGTTTGGGCACCACAAGCTGCTCAACGGTTTCTTCTGCCCTTTTTGCCACCCGATACAGTAGGTCCTTCTCTACGCTGAAGTATGGGTAAGTGCAGGTATTATCTGGGTTCACTAACTCGCCATCTATTTTCACTACGTTTTCCCGTGCCTTTATTAGGGCGGGGTCTTTCAACTGTTCTGTGGCAAAGTTTTCCCTGTGAACCTCAAGATCAGAAAACTCCACAGACGGTAGGTTTTCGTCTGAGGAGGTGGGCTCCTCTCCAGTTTCTTGAGTCTCCCCTGCCAATACTGATAAGGGAAATTCCGGAGAGTCCTCACCACTCTCAGGGGAGTTCTGGCTATCACATTCCTGGTACATAGGGGCACCAGTGGGGGGCTCAGGATCATCCCACAGTTCCCAGAACTTCGGAAAATCCCTTCCCACAATGGCGTCATGCGGTAACTGAGATACTAAGCCCACTGGATGAGAGAGGGTACCTTTGGGGGTCTCGAAACACACTGTAGTCACTGGATACTCTCGGGTGTCCCCATGCACACAAATAACAGCTACCTTGCTATTCCCAAAGACCTCTGTTTTAACTAACTCAGCCTTTATCAGGGTCACAAGGCTACCTGAATCCAGCAATACCACAACATTTCTACCATTAACACACATTTTGCATAAATGTTTCTCAGTTCCTCGAATGGCAGTGCATGCGACTGTCGCACACAGCGACTGACGTCTGCCCGTCAGAAAGTCACACTGCATGGGTTCCTCCACAACCGGGCAATTGGCTGCAATATGTCCCGCTTGCCGGCAGCGGTAGCAAACGATCCTTCTTGCCGCCTCTTGAGCCGCTGATTTCCCAGGCTGTTCTCGCCAAACTTGGGGTAGAGCTCCCACCCTCTCACTCTCTCCACCCTCACCCCTTGGAATCCTCTTATCCGCCCCTGGGGATGGTCTGGTCTTAGGGTGGAAAGTCCGAGTGTCTCTGGAAGAGGCCGTCAGGTTCTCTGTAGCCAAGTATTTCTCCACACGATCCACAAGACCATCGGCCGTCTCTGGGTCTCCATGGCTTACCCACTTTTGGATGGCAGTAGGAAGAGCTCTCAAAAACCGATCCATTACAACACGTTCCACAATCTTTGGTGCGGACAAAGTCTCTGGCTGTAGCCACTTTCTGCTCAGGTGAATGAGATCATACATTTGAGACCTGGGGGGTTTTCCAAGCTGGAAAGTCCAGTTATGCACACGCTGAGCCCGGACAGCCTGGGTGACACCCAGCCTTGCCAAAATTTCAGCTTTTAGCATCACATAGTCTTTTGCTTGGTTAGGCTCTAGGTCATAGTAAGCTTTCTGCGATTCACCAGTTAACAGAGGAGCCACCAGTCCAGCCCACTGCTCCTCAGGCCACTTTTCTCTTTCAGCGGTCCTTTAAAATGTGGTCAAAAATACCTCTGGATCATCCTCTCCAGTCATTTTTGTCAATAAACGACTCACCCCAAAGGACGCGGTATTAGTGGGACGGCTTTCCTCACTGGTCTGCGGACGTTGCTGCATTACTGCTTCCATCTGTTGTTGTAGTCTCTGCTCTTGCTTCTGCAACAGGTCTATGAAGCGGGCCTCAGATTGCTGCTGGGCTTGTTGCTGAGCCTCCAGACTCTGTTGCAAAGTTGCGTTTGTCTGCTGCTGGGCTGCAAGGCTCTGTTGATGAGCTTGCTGCTGGGCTGCGAAGTTCTGTTGTTGAGCTGCAAGGCTCTTTTGCAAACCTGCATTTGTCTGCTGTTGATTGGCATTTGCTAGAGCCAGCTGCTTCAGTATCTCCTCCATGCTGGCTTAAAAAAAAACTGCCACTGGTTCTCCACCAACTGTGAGGGGGTTAGCTCGGCAGCGGGTGTGTGTGACCCCCGGGATGGGCTCCCCACACAAAAACAGGCCCAGCAAACGGAGGTTGTGGTTTTCAAAATCAAAAAGGTGCGGTTTATTTTCTATTTACAGTGACAAAACACAGCAAAGCAAAAGAAACATAAATAAAATAAATCCTGGTCAACTTGACCTCTGACTAAACATACAGGTTTCCTAACTAACAACTGGGATCAGCCTAGTGCTGTCCTAGTCCCTAAGTCCCTGGTTTTAAATGTCCAAGCAAATAGCCACACAGGCTTTGTCTCACCGCACAGGGGTTCACTCTCCCTAGACAGTCCACACAGGTCTGGGTCCAGGCATGAGCAAACACCTAATGAATCTGGGAGTTCTTATAGAGGCCTAAATGAGCTGACAAGCTTCAGCTGGTCTCATCAACTCCCTGTATGCACGACGCCCCACACTCTCCCTAGAGGTATGAGTCATCCATGAGCCAACTAGCCTCAGCTGGGCTTATACAACTCTCCACCTAGTTGTATAAGTCGGCGTAAAGCCTGAATCTGGGCGAAATATATCTACCCCCCTGGATGCAACCAGGTGACTTTACCTTCCTGCTGTCACAATAGATAGACTCAATTTAAAGGAGATGCAAATCCAACAGAAGAAGATGGTTGAACAGTGTACATATGAAGCGAGTAGCGTTAACCGTGGGTCCAGTATATAAAAATTTAGTCTTGCTTTGCTCTACATGTTTCGCGTGTCATAGCGCTTCTTCAGGAGCATAATAATAGACAGGTCGTATTGCCGGATGTAACACGAACCTGGGTATCAGTAAATTGTCAGTATAACTAAAGTAAGTAGCCAATAAAATTTGTAGAAATCATGATAACCGACAGCAGGATAAACTAAACACAGGCTGCTGGTAAGCATCAAGAGAAGGAGTCCTCCAGGGCTATGGCGCTAAGAACGCCAAGAAAAATAAGCACAGGTTGAAGCCTGATGCCTGGGCTGGGCAGAGCTGCTCTGTCCAAATTATAGCCCCAAGGTAGTAACGTGGCCAAGCTGGGAGCCTGGACACTGCGTTCAAAAGCGAGCCTGGATGGAGCCTTCCTGTGTGCTGTCACATCGCCTTTAAATTGAGTCTATCTATGTTACTGTCGTTTTTTGAAGCGATCTTAGAGCATTACCCCAGGTCATGAATTAACAATTATTATCTTGATAATTCTGAATGTATTTATGTATTTTTATTACTTTTCTATAATAAAAACCCCTAGTTTTTTACAAGATTTATCCATGTGCCGTCAAAAGTCCATTTCTTAGTTTAATTAGTATCTCTCCTGCTATATCGGGACGTTGGCACATTTGTACCAGTGCATCCACAGTGTCACCCTGTGAGGATGCACATTTAAGCAATTTTTCCAAATTGGAGTGAGCTGGGTGGAACATTATCAGCCGAATAGTGACTTCATCCTATTAGATACAATCATTATTTCCAAGCCTCTTCTGTGGCTGGTGGAAGGTACACCTCATCAAGGAGAAGCTGAGTGAGCAAAACCCCGAGCTGAACCTTCTGCTGATTTAAAGTTTGTGCTGAAGTTCCTGGTGGGAGTGCAGTGCTGAGCGCATACATGGGTGAGTGTGGGCAAGGCTGCTTACGGGGTTTTCAGGCTAAGGTAGGGTGACCAGACATCCCCGGTTTCTGGGGACAATCCCCGAATTGAGGACACTGTCCCCGGACAAAGTCTGTCCCCAGTCTTGTCCCCAGATTGGATTTTAACAGGGGCTGGGATAATTTCAAAGACAGTCAGTGCAGAATTAAAAATAGAAATTCTGAATTACACATCCCCCCCCCCCGCTCCGCTGCTCCTACTAGCTTAGGGGGGGTGTATTTTTTCCATTATCTGTGCCCCTTTCGGATGATCATGTGCTGGTCGGTGCGGAGGGAATATTTCTTCAGTTTCGGGCGCATGCCCATTCAGCTCCGCTTGCATGTTCTACTGCCTTGGCTCAAGTCCCGGCCAGCTGCCTGCCTGCTTATCTCCTTGCCTTCCCTGGCGGAGTGATCTTCCTCCGCTCCCCACCCAGTAGTAGCCCGGAGAGTAAGACTTGACAGGCTGTGAGGCGGGCAGCGGCGGCGACGGGCAGAGAGTCGCTGATTTCCACCATTACTAGTATAAAAAAAAAAAAATATGTCCCCGGATTTCATTTAAAAAATCTGGTCACCTTAGGCTAAGGGACATTCGTTCCTTTATGAACAGTCTGTACTCCAAAAATATATAACCATTTTATTCCATCCCTTGCGAGTGCATCACCATTTTATCCGAGCAGCTGTGTGGTTGGGGGATTAGATGAATTTTCTCTCCTATACAGGCCGCAGGCTGAACAAGAGAAAACCGAGCTGCGTATGGCCAAACTGCACTCATCCTGAGAGCTCCCTCTAGTGGCCGTTCTACAAAGCGTTTCATTTGATACAAATCCATAAAAATGGAAGAGCCAGTAAGTAAAAACGGTAAAGTCATATTAAAAATTACTTTACGATGAATACTGCAATAATGATGTGCTTACTGAAAATACATTATACTTTACCTAGTAAACCTGACATTATTATTATTTTAATTATACAGGATTTATATAGAACCAACAGTTTGTGCGCAGCACTTTACAACATGGGGGCAGACAGTACAGCTACAATACAATTCAATACAAGAGGAATCAGAGGGCCCTGCTCATTAGAGCTTGCAATCTAAAAGAGAGGGTAAAGTGATACAAAAAGGTAATAACTGTGGGGGAATGAGCTGATGTAAAAAAATAAAAGTACAATTGTTAGGCAAGGACAAGATAGGCAACATAGGTGCTACCATTTCTGAACCTCTTTAGTTGCCTGGCGGTTATGCTGGTTTCAAAATTTTGTGAGCCAAGGCAAGCATACAGATCAGAAAAGACATAAAATAGAAGTAAAGTGAGTAAAATTGAAAAAAAAAAAATTGCTGAATTTTTAGTAAAATTTGGGAGATTTTTCCAAAATGTGATTTTGGCAAATAGGTGGGTTTTGGAGATTTTTAAGTGAGCAATAGGATTTAAATTACTCATAACAGCTACAGAAACTAATTTCCCTTTTTCCAGACCTGTTCTTCACAGAGAAAAAAATATGTTAAAAAAAAAAAAAAAAAAGTGTCAGGCTGGGTTCACACTATTGCGAATTGGATGTGGGTTCGCTGCATCCAAGTCGCAATAGCAGGAGATTTTGACCGGCTCTCTATGGAGCCGGATCACATATCTCCGGTGCGACTCCGGTGTGAATTTGCACAGGAGCCCTGTGCGTCTTTTGGGCCGTTTCAGGTCCGAATTCAGCCAAAAAGTCAGGCTGAAATCAGACCTGAAACAGTGAACAGTGGACGCACCGGACGCCTGCTGGGAGCCGCATGTGGCGATGGTGTGAGCCCAGCCTTAAGCAATAATACAAAAAGAATGATCAAATATGTAAAAATGGGAAACACACAAAGAACACTGGGTAGCGCAATGGCTTAGTGGTTAGCACCTCTGCCTTGTAGCCAGGGCGGGACAAGGGGTGCGCAGAAGGGGGTATCTGCCCTGGGCACTATGGTATCATGTGAGGTGGGTTGTGTTGGAAGGGGGAATTTGGGGGGCAACAGGAGTAGGTATTGTCCTAGGAGGGAAAATTCGGGGTGTGCTAAGAGTGCCGATTTGCGGGGGGGGGGGGGGCTTTTGTTACATTGCTAGAAGGGGTGATTTTTTTTTTGGGGGGGGGGCAAAGATTTGTGCATATTAGTGCTAATTTTTTTTTGTGGGGAGATTTTTGCTGACATATCATGCATCTTAAGGGGGGAGGCCCTTTGGCATGTTCGCCCCAGGCTCTAATTTACCTTGTCCCGGCACTGCTCGCAGCACTAGGGCCCTGGCAAGGACACTACTTGCATATGGTTTGAATGGTATCCCTGTGCTTGGATGGGTTTCCTCAGAGTACTCCTGTTTCCTCCCACACTCCAAAGATATGCTGGTAGGATAATTGGCTCCTGTCTAAATTGGTTCTAGTATGTGTATGTATGTGAGATAGGGCTCCTTGAGGGTGGGGATTGATCTGAATGTAAAGCGCTGTGTAAATTGCCATCACTATATAAATACTTGTAATAGACACCACAGAAATGTACAAAAATACACAAAAAATTACACTACAACCCTTAAAGTGGAGATCCACCCATTTAAAAGTCAACAGCTACAAAAAGTGTAGCTGCTGACTTTTAATATTCAGACACTCACCTGTCCCACGGTCCAGCGATGCGGGCGCACGGAGCCCCGCTCCTCTCCCCCTCCTCTCCGCAGCACCGGCATTCTTACTCTGGACGACCGGCTGTGACTTCACAGCCAGGCGCGCACTGCGCATGCATGAGCCAGGCAATCTTCTGGGACCTGTGATGTGTCCCAGAAGATTGCAGGGCGGGAGGGGGGAGAGGTGATCTTTCTTCCGGCGCTGCAGCGCCAGGAACGAAGTGGGAGCTGGGTGCCCTTAAAAACAGGGTACCCACTCCTACCCCAAAATAATTAAATGCCAAGTGTGGCATGTCAGGGGGTCACCTACACTTAAAGCGGAAGTTCCATTTTTGGGTAGAACTCCGCTTTAAATAGAAAAACATTTTACCTAAGCAGCTCAATTGTTTTCACTTTAGCCAAATTTTGCTGCAGGTAAAATGAACTTTGCCGAAGTCACTGGGCTCATCCCTAGTTGGAAGTTTTTCTCTGCATTCTTGTTCTGGATCACTGCCTCAAAGTATTGAATCAACAGTGACAGCATGAAGGCCAGACAGCTGGTATTTTCAGAAACAAGAGGTCATCAATGAAAACCTCGATGTCTCTATCAGTTTCCTTTGTCACTTGTTTAGTGAATACACACACAAACCAAATGTGAGCTTTGCGTTTGCTCCGAGCTCTCCTACAAGGATATCCAACTACGATGGACATGAGGAGAGCTGATTCTTCTATACGTTTCCAACATACATCAAACAATCACCACGGCAGCTTCTGCAAGCAGAATTCAAAGCGGCCGACCCAGCCGGAGCAGATCAATGTTCAATAGCTTCTCCCTGTCCGGCTCTGCTAACAAGCTCAATGATTTGGCAGGAGGCAGCTATAATTGGGGAAGCCTAGCAGGGGAACCGGCACTGTCGAATAAATTTCATAAACTGCAGGATAGGAAGAAAAAAAAATGGGATGCAGTGACTTTATAAAGAGATGTCGGGCTGTCTTTGTAAAGAAAAGCAAGTTGAAAATGCATAATTATAACATTTCAAAAGCAGACGCGGCAGAACGATAAAGATCTTCCAATATCATCATGCTGACCCTAACAAGCTGCATACATGTAAACAAAGACGTGAAAGATAGCAAAAAGATCCGTTTCATCATGTGTATTCACCACGCGATAACGAGGAGCTAAAGTCAGAAACAGCTAAATGCTTCCTTTAAGGCTCCGCCCACGAGGGACCGATAGAGACCTGAAAGCAATTTAGCTTAGAGTCTTTTGATCTAATGTGTACAGTTTTTTTTTCCAGGCACAATAACTACATGTGTAATACACGATTAAAGTAGAACTATGGCCTCCTATTAAAAAATATGTTCTGCAACACTTAAAGGAGAAGTATAGGCTTTTAAAAAGCAACCATCCATACTTACCTCCATGCTGCAGCTATCCCACATCGGCTGTAGGACTAAGAACTGAGCAGTCACTAATCGCTTAGTCCTCAGTCTGCTCCGAGCAGAGAGTGATGACTGTCAGTCCCTGCTCTCTGCTCTGACCATCCAGTGCTCACTGGAGCACTGGGCATGGGAGGGGGGGGGGCATGGCTGGCTTCGGCTTTCGGGTATCAAGCAGGCAGTTGGGTGGATCCTGACAAGTTCATAGCGGGCAATAACCTGCTATCAGCTGACTCTGGGTCACAGGAGGACGAAAGCTTTGTTCATACCTCTCTTTTAATTACGGATGTCTCTACTGTTATAGTTTTCTCTTAGCTCCCCTCTAAAGTCCCACAATTACCTGTTGAGCCTGCCAGCTAATGCAGTTTCTTGTGATGGGGTGGCAACCATACTGGACTGCTCCGGAATACAGATAGGATAAGAATACATTATAAGGAGTGTGGCCATCAACTTTGTCTCTTCTGATTCACAAGCCTCTAGCTTGTCAATCAGCACCCAACCCCACCTAATACCACCCACTGTTTTCTGGATTGACAGCACTGCCTCTAATGCCGATACCTATCCACTGTGAGCTGCAGTGTCTGGGAGGGGGAGCGGGTGAGATATAAGTTAAGGAAGAATGGGTTCAGTCAAGAAAGGTAAAGGAAGCTTTTGTTTACTTTATGAGACTTCATGAATACTGTGTGTGCATCACATAGTAACTGGATTTTGGACTTTTCTAAACTGTCACACCAGGAGCCTTTAGCTGTACTTTCCTCATATCTTGATGGTAAAAAACTTACTTCTTGGCTTCCTCTGATATCTGGATCATCCAACAGAGGCCACCTGGGCAAACAAGACAGGACAATAAAGCCTATCTGTATGCACACTGACTTTCAGCTGTTTTACATATTTTGGAACACTTTCATCTGTGCTTATGCAAAGCGGGAGCGACATCACCAATTCACTAAATACTAATTATATGTTTTGTCAGATGTGACATCATAGTTGCCAACTGTCCCAGATTGGCCGGGACATTCCCAGGATTCACACCCTTTTCCCGGATTTATTTTGTCCCGGGAAATGTCCCGGCAAATTCGTTTTTTCCCGGTTTTCGTGATTTTTCTCCCACGCGGGCCACCGCCGCTAGAGGTCCACGGCCGGCGGAGACAATTTCCGCCATTTTTAAGAAGACCAAAACACAGATGTAGTACAATAGAAAATAAAGCTGCTGCGGCGCCGCCCACCCCCCGCCCCGCTGCAGGTCCATCTGTTATGGAAAGGGGCGGCGCCGCAGCAGCTTTATTTTCTATTGCACTACATCCTTGTTTTGGCTGCTATATAATTAAGCATTTGTTAGATCCTCAGAGAGTTCTTTGCCATGAGGTGCCATGTTAAACTTCCAGTGACCAGTATGACAGAGTGAGAGGAATAACACCAGATTTAACACACCTGCTCCCCATTCACACCTGAGACCTTGTAACACTAACGAGTCACATGACACCGGGGAGGAAAAATTACTAATTGGGCCCAATGTGGACATTTCCACTTAGGAGTGTAATCACTTTTGTTGCCAGTGGTTTAGACATTAATGTGTTGAGTTATTTTTTTTTATGGGGACAGCAAATTTACTCTGTTATACAAGCTGTACACGCACTACTTTACATTGTAGCAAAGTGTAATTTCTTCAGTGATGTCACATGAAAAGATATAATAAAAATTACAAAAATGTGAGGGGTGTACTCACTTTTGTAAGATACTGTATACATAGTATATAAGTTTGTTTGAAATTTCATTACAAAACCAATAATATGGAGTTGGTCCTCCTTGGTGACAATATCAGCCTCCAATCTTCTGGGAAGGCTTTCTACAAGAGTATGATCCATGGTTTATCCTATGCTGTCAATATGAAGTAAGAGGGCAACCTTCTTCCCCAGAACAGTATGGGGAACCTATACCGTTTTGGGAAGGTGTGCCCTCTTACATCATACTAACAGTATAGGACAAGCCATGAGCTATGGTGGCTTTAAGCCATGAGAATGTATATAGCATGGTGAAACAATGACCTTTCCAGAATTCTCTGAGGTACGTTATTGATGTGTATACAGTATGTAAACCCTATCTATAATCATACCCTTAACAATCATTGAAATTGGATTTCAATGACCATATAGCTGTCCTTGTCATCCATTGAGGCTTTTTCTTGGCTGATTCTGGGCGATTTGGGTGCACATATTTTTGGGCCAACATTGTTGTGCAGAGTTTCGATATAGTGCACTGGAAGCTTCTTGGATGCAGAGAATACTTTACTTTCATGGAGGGGATTAGATGATGTCTTACAGCATGTATTTATCAGGGAACAGGAACAAGGAGGATACAAGTACACAGAGAGGAAAGCAAACACTTCCTCTTATTACATTACCATAGAATACACATTATATCCACCTGCTGGACAGAAAGGTATAATGCATATATATAGTTCACAATCAGGGATGAGCCGAACACCCCCCTGTTCGGTTCGCACCAGAACCTGCGAACAGACAAAATGTTCGTGTAAACTTTAGAACCCTATTAAATACAATGGACTCGAACGTTCGAAATCTAAAGTGTTAATTATAAAGGCTAATATGCAAGTTATTGTCCTAAAAAGTGTTTGGGGACCCGGGTCCTGCCCCAGGGGACATGTATCAATGCAAAAAGAAGTTTTAAAAACGGCCGTTTTTTTGGGAGCAGTGATTTTAATAATGCTTAAAATGAAAAAATAAAAGTGAAATATTCCTTTAAATTTCGTACCTGGGGGGTGTGTATGATATGCATGTGAAGTGGCGCATGTTTCCCGTGCTTAGAACTGTCCCTGCAAAAAATGTCATTTTTGAAAGAAAAAAATGCATTTAAAACTGACTCGCGGCTATTAATGAATTGTCGGCTCCCGGCAATACATACAAAAGTCATTGATAAAAAAAAAAAAAAAAAGCGTGGGTGTTCCCCAGAATTCAATTACCAGGCCCTTCAGGTCTGGAATGGATATTAAGGGGAACCCTGCCGCAAATTAAAACAAAAAATTGACGTGGGGTTCCCCCAAATATCCATTCCAGGCCCTTCAGATCTGGCATGGATTTTAAGGGGAACTCCACCCCAAATTTTTTAAAAAAATGGCGTGGAGTCCCCCTAAAAATTCATACCAGACCCCTTATCCGAGCACGCAACCTGGCCGGCCGCAGGGGAAAAGGGGGGGACGAGAGAGCGGCCCCCCCCTCCCTCCTGAACTGTACCAGGCCACATGCCCTCAACATAGGGAGGATGTCCCCATGTTGATGGGGACAAGGGCCTCATCCCCACAACCCTTGCCCGGTGGTTGTGGGGGTCTGCGGGCGGGGGGCTTATCGGAATCTGGAAGACCCCTTTAACAAAGGGGACCCCCAGATCCCGCCCCCCCCTATGTGAATTGGTAAGGGGTACATTGTACCCCTACCATTTCACGAAGAAAGCGTAAAAAAATGTTAAAAAAAACACACAAACACCTTGAAAAAGTCCTTTATTTAAAAAAAACAAAAAAACATTCCAGCGGTGAAATCCAGTGTCCCGCGGCGATCCCGATGTCCAGCGCTGTCCTTCATTGGTTGTGCCTGAGCGGACCTGATGGGGAACTCCCTCTCAGTATTTTAAATGTATAGACCCGCCCCTTCTAAAGTTCCCCATCAGGTCCGCTCAGCGGACCAGATGCGGAACATGAGAAGGGGCGGGTCTATACATGTATTACCAAAGTGAGAGCAGTTCCCCATCAGGTCCGCCCCCTCGGTATGTCGGACCCGCCTACGTCATTGGCTTGAGCGGGGAACTTCCTTCACTATGTAAATTTAAATTACACAGTGAAGGAAGTTCCCTGCTCAAGCCAATGACGTAGGCGGATCCGACATACCGAGGGAGCGGACCTGATGGGGAACTTTAGAAGGGGCGGGTCTATACATTTAAAATACTGAGAGGGAGTTCCCCATCAGGTCCGCTCAGGCACAACCAATGAAGGACAGCGCTGGACATCGGGATCGCCGCGGGACACTGGATTTCACTGCTGGAATGTTTTTTTTTTTTTTTAATAAAGGACTTTTTCAAGGTGTTTGTGTGTTTTTTTAAACATTTTTTTACGCTTTCTTCGTGAAATGGTAGGGGTACAACGTACCCCTTACCAATTCACATAGGGGGGGCGGGATCTGGGGGTCCCCTTTGTTAAAGGGGTCTTCCAGATTCCGATAAGCCCCCCGCCCGCAGACCCCCACAACCACCGGGCAAGGGTTGTGGGGATGAGGCCCTTGTCCCCATCAACATGGGGACATCCTCCCCATGTTGAGGGCATGTGGCTTGCTACGGTTCAGGAGGGAGGGGGGGCCACTCTCTCGTCCCCCCTTTTCCCCTGCGGCCGGCCAGGTTGCATGCTCGGATAAGGGGTCTGGTATGGATTTTTAGGGGGACTCCACGCCATTTTTTTTTTAAATTTGGGGTGGAGTTCCCCTTAAAATCCATGCCAGATCTGAAGGGCCTGGAATGGATATTTGGGGGAACCCCACGTCAATTTTTTTTTAATTTGCGGCGGGGTTCCCCTTAATATCCATTCCAGACCTGAAGGGCCTGGTAATTGAATTCTGGGGAACCCCCACGCTTTTTTTTTTTTTTATCAATGACTTTTGTATGTATTGCCGGGAGCCGACAATTCATTAATAGCCGCGAGTCAGTTTTAAAAGACTTTTTTTCTTTCAAAAATGACATTTTTTGCAGGGACAGTTCTAAGCACGGGAAACATGCGCCACTTCACATGCATATCATACACACCCCCCAGGTACGAAATTTAAAGGAATATTTCACTTTTATTTTTTCATTTTAAGCATTATTAAAATCACTGCTCCCGAAAAAACGGCCGTTTTTAAAACTTCTTTTTGCATTGATACATGTCCCCTGGGGCAGGACCCCGGTCCCCAAACACTTTTTAGGACAATAACTTGCATATTAGCCTTTATAATTAACACTTTAGATTTCTCCCATAGATTTTTCGAATTTGCCGCGAACACCCCAATTTGTTCGCTGTTCGGCGAACGGGCGAACAGGCAATGTTCGAGTCGAACATGAGTTCGACTCGAACTCCAAGCTCATCCCTATTCACAATGTAAAAAGCTACTTGCTGTTGCTTTTCCAACAAACATCACGCATATATTTTTAACCTTGATGTATATTTCAAATTGGATATACCCCGTCAATCTCCTGAGAAAGTGGCATAGGTAATCCATGAAATGTGTTGAGAAGGAATCTTTTTCCCCTCACTGCTAATATGGGAAATGTAGGGATAATCTTGCAAAAGTTTGAAATATCTGTTATAATGCTGGAGGTCTAATAGAGAGAGGAGATACAATAAACCCAGGTTCCGTGATTCACATACTTGTGCCAGTTTTAATATTTCAATAGCAAACAATGTTTTATGGAGTAATAATAAAGTTATGAATTTAACCACTTGCTTACTGGGCACATAACCCCCTTCCTACCCAGGCGAAATTTCAGCTTTCGGCACTGCGTCGCTTTGAATGACAATTGCGCGGTCGTGCGACGTGGCTCCCAAACAAAATTGATGTCCTTTTTTCCCCACAAATAGAGCTTTCTTTTGGTGGTATTTGATCACCTCTGCGGTTTTTATTTTTTGCGCTATAAACAAAAAAAGAGCGACGATTTTGAAAAAAAAACACAATATTTATTACTTTTTGCTATAATAAATATCCCAATTTTTTTTAAAAAAAGTTTTTTTCTCTCAGTTTAGGCCGATACGTATTCTTCTACATATTTTTGGTCAAAAAAAAATCGCAATAAGCGTTTATTGATTGGTTTGCGCAAAAGTTATAGCGTCTACAAAATAGGGGATAGTTTTATAGCATTTTTATTAATATTTTTTTTTTTTACTAGTAATGGCGGCGATCAGCAATTTTTATCGTGACTGTGACATTATGGCGGACACATCAGACACTTTTGACACCATTTTGGGACCATTGTCATTTATACAGCGAACAGTGCTATAAAAATGCACTGATTACTGTATAAATGTGACTGGCAGGGAAGGGGTTAACACTAGGGGGCGGGGAAGGGGTTAACTATGTTCCCTATTTGTGATTCTTACTGTGGGGGGAGGGGGACTGACTGGGAGAGGAGACCGATCTGTGTCCCTATGTACAAGGGACACAGCATTGGTCTCCTCTCTCCCTGACAGGACATGGATCTCTGTGTTTACACACAGAGATCCACGTCCTGCTTCTGTAACTGCCGATCGAATGTACCTGGCGGACATCGCGGCCGCCAGGCACGCTCCTCGGCATCACGTGATGCGCGCCGCACAGCTGTTCCCCGCCGCGCGCCCTCGGCGGTGCGCGGCAGGATGTAAACAGAGAAGGACGTCCTGGGGACGTCCTCTCAGCACTTGAGAGCCGCGCTGCAGCCGTCTTTCGGCTATAGCGCGGGTCTCAAGTGGTTAAATATTAGTGGTGTGTACTGCTACCTAAAAAGTTCCATTCTACTATATTGTTGCTTTTGCAATCTAAGTAGGAATGTTGGTACCTTTCCTATAATGGTGTGATACCCTCCTTATGTTTTATTCTTACTACGGAAGTACATCATTCCTGATGTCTTTGTATGCTGTAGCATTTGGAGGGTTGTCCACATACATTTGACCATATAGTGTATATAATCTACCATAGAGAAGTGAAATCAGAGTTCTTCAAATATGGCATTATCTTTCTCCAGATATAAGTTACCGGTATATTCTAAGGGGGTAACATACAGTGTACAAGATATACATAGGTATATGATTTTCTGTTCCGTGTGAGTGGTACCACCACTCTCCCCATATAAATTCTGTGCTATAGTACCAGTATCACTGCCTCTGTTTTAATATATATGGCAGCCTTTTCCATTTGATGTCCAAAGTTTCTCTTTCCTATCGTCATGATCGGCAGCCATAACTTGCCGGTACGCCTCCCCCCCGATCACAGACACTTCTCTATTTATAAGATGCAGCGGTGGGTGAAATTTAAGGGCTGGATATAGTGGAATGAAAAGAAAATAACAACATGCGTGTGGGTAGAGCTGTTTACTGGTGCAAGCATCAGTAATTTTTAATTTCCTCTTTACCTGGATATTTATTTATTTACCTTTATTTTTATACCCAACGTTGGTCCTGCATTGTCCTTGATTCTCATTTTAGCAAAAAATAAAATAAAAATTCAGGATGGGGTCCAATATGAATTTTTTATTTTTTTTTGGCTTGGTAGAACTTGTGCACAGAGGCAAATACAAGACAACAGAAACACACTGAACCTTAGAGCAGAATACTGCATATCACAGGGATGAGTTCTCTGGCTGCTCTGAAGTCATTGCATTCCAACTTTCGTAAACCTGTTTGAAGTGAAGCTTTCAGCAATTTTACAGTCACAGCACCCTTTAAAAGTATGCAAAATCTTGATGCACCCCAGTCTAAAATATAAAAAACAGAAACATAAAAAGGTGGTCTCCCCAAAATCCGTACCAACCCCTATCCTTGAAGAGGGTCTGTGTTTTAAGGGGGACCCCTTAACACCCATACTAAACCTTTAACTGAGCATGCAGCATGGATGGCAAGGAATGGGGGGTAGTGACCATGCCCCCCCCCACCCGAACCATACTAGACCACATGTACTTAACATTGGAAGAGGTCTTGCCAGGGCTGCCTTCTCCTCTACATAAGTAAGGGGTAAAAAGTACTTCTGGCTACCCATTCATAAAAAATAAATAAATAAAAAAACCCTACAAATTAAATACACACCCAACAAAGTCCAACACAAAACATGACATCCCACCCAGGCGATCTACCCTAAATGTGCTCTCCCTGCAAATGACATTCCCCGGGCCAGCAGCGGTATGTGTACCGATCGACTTCTGTACCACCAGACTGTTTTTTTTTTTTCTGATCAATCATTGCCACAGGCTATAATAGGCTGTGGTACTGATCAGTGTATTCTGACAGCGGAGAAGTCTCCCCACTCTCAGAATACAAAAACACACCAAGAGGATTCCCCCATCATCCTCAAATGTGTGTATTGATAATTATTTTTTTCCCTCAACCCGGTTGAACAAAAAAAATGAGTGATGCCATAATCAGTCAAAGTTTGAGCTATGGGTGACTGTGCCTACACCACCCAGCTCAAGAAATTTAAATTTTTCACTCAACTTTTGTCAAGGAGGATGGGTGGTAAATTGTCAGCCAAACAGTGACTGCATCTAATCAGATGCAGTCACTTCATGGTTATTTAGCAGCCAGTGGAGCAATAGCTGGCACTGGCAGTAAAGATTCTGTAGGGTATGGCATCTGTGTAGTTCCCCTGGATGACCACAAGTCCCCATTGCAAAGCGTAAACCTCGGCTTCTAGAGCTGTCTGGGTGACATGGTAACCCTGTCTCTGCCAGTAGAGTGGCAGCTTGTGATGGTGTAGGTTACAAATCCGGAGGAGGGAGGCTTCCTAGGTTAGGTGTTTCTAAAGGAGACAGTGTAAGGTCTCTGTGTAAGGTCAGTATATGGAGCATCATGTAGGCAGTGAGCCATTATTGTATAGCTTCCCCAATGGCTCACACTAGCCGACTCCAAAGTTGCATGATTTTCATGCAATTTTAGAATCTGACCTTGATACGACTTTACAGTGACTTTGATAAGACTTTTACACTCTCTAGCATTGAAGCCGGGTCAAAGTCAGATCAAAGTAGTGCAGGAACCTTTTCTGAAGACGCAGTGACTTCAGTGGTGTCAACTGGAACGGCTCTCCTAAAGATACGAGACATTTCACATGTCCTGCGACTTTGGGTCTCACAAGTCGGATCCTAAGTCGCAGGAGTGTGAACCGAGCCTTAAGCCTTGTACACACGGCCGGTTTTCTCGTCAAGAAACGACAAGAAAACTGCCGGGAGAGCTTTCTTGCCGAGAAAACCGGCCGTGTGTACGAAGCTTTCAGGTTTCTCATCAAGAAAACTGGCCAGAATCTCGGCGAGAAAAATAGAGAACCTGCTCTCTATTTTCTCGTCGAGATTCTCGTCAGCCTGTTTCCCGACGAGAAACCCGAGAGTGTGTATGCTTTCCTGCCGCCGTGGAAACCTGTGCAGCTCGAAATGACTTTGACGCATGCGCGGTAGCTTCCTAGGCATAGGTAGGGTGTAGCAAGATGGCGGCGGCGGCATCGAATGTGACGAGCGCACGCTCGTCGTAGTCGATGATGTCACCACGTTCGTTCTATTCAAAAGAACAACGGTTCTTTTGAATCGAGCGTGTGTACACTCGGCCGGGACAAGATTCTTGTCAAGAATCTCGTCAGGAAAAATGACGTGTTTTTTCCTGACGATATTCTCGCCGTGTGTACGAGGCTTGAGGGTACACACGATCACTTTTCTCCTCGGGAAAAATTTAATTTTTTCTCTTGGACGAGAAAAACGTCCGTGTGTAGGCTTTCCAGCATTTTTCCTGACGAGAAAAACGCCAAGAATCACGACGAGAAAAATTAGAACATGCTCTAATTTTTCTCATCGCGAATCGCGGCATTTTTTTCCGCGGCAGTTTTCCCATAGGGAAACACTGCTAGGGAACCTACACACGACCGGTTTTCTCGACCAAGAGAAAACCTGTCATGAAAACCGGCCGTGTGTTGGGGACCAAGCCGGTCCTCGTTTTTCCCGTCGGGTTTCACGGCGGTGTTTTCACCGCCGTGAAACTCGATCGTGTGTACACGACATCACAATTGGCATTGTTTGCATTTCCCCTGTTGAGGGATATTGGGACTTTAGGACACTCCTCTCTTTATGGGTAACGGGCCTCTCTCTCTCTACACTATACATTTTCTGTAAACTATTTTCCACTAATTAAGCCATGTGCTGCAGACCTCATGGGTGGTTGAATTGTATATCTAAACTGTTGATTAAATAAACTTGCAGAAAAGACTATCCTTGTCCGATTCTACTAGAAGGGAACTTCTCTTGGAAATGACCCTGTGCAGTAGGGTCACAGTAGGGGTCCATTCTTAGCAAGGTAGTAGTGGGCTGGAACCTGTCCTTACAGGTGGGAACCCAAGGGAGCTCAATTCCCAGGGGAGCCCCATTCTAGGAGGACTTGAGTTGGCCAGATGTGTCACCCGAGCCAGACAACAGTGGGATTAAACAGCAGGCATGCCCCCCCCACCCCCCATTCCTTCATCCATTTTGTTTGGCATGGATGGGGGGAATTGAATGATTTCTCTAAAGGTGTATGGTTAGCTTAAAACTTCGCCTGACTGCCCATATACCAGTGTTTCTCAACTCCAGTCCTCAAGGCGCCCCAACAGGTCATGTTTTCAGGCTCTCCATTGTTTTGCACAGGTTATTTAATCAGTTTAACTGCTTTAGTAATTCCCACAGCTGTTTCATCTGAGGGAAATCCTGAAAACATGACCTGTTGGGGCGCTTTGAGGACTGGAGTTGAGAAACACTGCCAAATACAACACAAGCTTTGCCAAACCTTTTCGAAAATTTGGTATCACTCAAAGATACCAATAATAATACCTTTGGTTTTACAAACAGCGTGAACTGACAACGACAGAACAAAGCTACAAAAGTCGTTTCGATCCACCTCTTTTTATTTATGTCACGAAACATTAGTAAAATGTTGGCTGGTTCTTTTGAAATAAGATCTTTATTCTGCATAAGAGTCCTTTGAAGATTTTTTATTATCCATATTTGCCACACTTGGCCCCAGATGGTAGAACATTAGATGTCAGTGAGAAGAAGGATGTGGCGTTCACCTCTGGCGATACAGGTGTCACTCCGCAAAGACAGTTCAGTAAATGCGGCATCCGCCTCGCTTCAGCAGGCTGGGCCCAGCGGGGGGCGAGGGAGCCAGAAGAGGAAGGGGGGTTGGCAGTGCCACTGGGGAACCGAGGCTCAGAAACAAGAGGACAGTACAAGGTTAGACACTGACAGGAAGCTCAGAATGCCCCGTAAAACACATCCCAGGGGTACACTGCCTTCACCACCGCCTGCCTCTCACACTGTGTCTTCTGTATGGTGCCGACCTCTCAGTATCACATCGCAGTGTGCATCCTCTGTGTACCAGCATAGCAAAACAGGAGAGAGATAGCAGTGCCTGAGCAGTGTCCCTAATCAGCAGTTTCAATCAGCACATATTAGCTCTATAATAAATTGCTAAGGATATTAATGTAGATCTAAACTGTAGCTGGATGACATTTGGATTGCTAAAGTGCTGTGTATCATAAATAATCACCATGGCTTTTTTCTTCATAAAATGCTGTTTTTGGCTTTTTTTATCTTTATTTCTCCACCTCGGTGCTGCTGATCTCCTCCAGCCTTTTCAAGCCACTTCCTGTCCACTCTGGACCATCTTCCTTATAGTGACAATATTGGAACACGCCTGTGCAATGTGTGTTGGCATGGGTGCTTGTTATCTCCACCAGGGGTGCATGTGACAGGTTGACAACCAGTGTCGGCCCGTCCATACGGGGTTCAGGGGCGGCGCCCCCTAATCCATGCGCCCAGGCCCCTAATCTACATGCAGGGCACCAGACTCATGGATTCCAATGTGTTTTTTTTTTAGAAGCACATGATTAGAGCCTGCGGCTTTAATTGGCTCCAAAAACGGGTGGGCTCGGGGCGCAGTGTTCCCAGTTGTGGGACAATAGTGAATAAATATTCGCTATTGTTTTCCTGATTCTCCTCCTGGCCAATCATGAAAATCAGGAAGCGGGTTTTGAGACGATTGGCCAAGAGGAGAAGCTTGTATTGGAGGAGAAGAGGTAGAGGAAGAGGAGACGCAGGGGAAGCCACCTGCGAAGCCAAGGAGGTGGAGACGCTGCCCACCACCCGGAGGAATTGCTAGCCGCGACCTAGATCGGGTAAGTGCGGGGCTGGAGACCGTCTGACAAAGGGGGGGGGTGCGGGTGATCCATCCGACCCACCGAAAGGGGAGGTGCGTCTGATCCGACTTACTAGCGCTGGGGGTGGTGGGTGAATTGTTTGCCGCCTCCCCCCCCAAAAAAAAAATATAGCACCAGCCGCCACTGGTGACGACACAGAAACACATCTTAAAACAGGAAGTGGAAATATTTTAGGAAAAAAAATGCTGACTATGACCCCAAGAACACCATCCCTACAGTCAAGCACAGAGGTGAAAACATTATGCTTTGGGGCTGTTTCTCTGCTAAAGGTACAGGCCGACTTTGCCGCACTGAGAGGGCCAATGGACTTGGCCATGTATTGTAAAATCTTGGATGAGAACCTTCTTCCCAGAATACTGAAGATGGGTCATGGATGGGTCTTCCAGCATGACAATGACCCAAAAGATACCTCAAAGGCAGCAAAGCAGTGGAGGTGGTTAAGCAATTTTCGCCTAAGTAACTTAATGAGTGAAAATGAATTTCTATATTAGAAGTGTAGCGGGGTGTTCCCCTTTAATGCAGAGAGACAAGAAGTTCCAGGTGAGAGGTGAGTCGGGAGGAAGTAAAGAGACATTATGGAAGTGAAAGCAGAGGAGAGAGAGACTACATCTCCCAGTACATCTTGCAGCACCCAGGGTGCATTGCTCCAGAACAGAGACTGCTGGGGCAGACTTTATAAAGGGGAGGCGGAGTTTTGGTCGGCCTCTTTGGACACCCCTCTCCTAGCAAGAGGATCTCTGTGCTGAACTGCTGTGTGCACAAGGCCTGAAGCCTGGGCCGTGTGCTCCTTTCCAAAGAGCCCTCTGCCAGCCTAGCAGAGCCTTAGAGACATCTAATCCTCCTTGCTGCAGTACACCAGAAGGATTGAAGACTTGGATGTCGGTGGATTCCTGTTCCCAGACGAATCGATGGAGGAAACGGATTTGGACTTGTCCGGGTGGTGAGAGCTGTTTAAAGACAGATCCTTTATCTTTACTATTCGTTGGGATTACAAAGTTGTTCTTCAAGTGCACCACCGAAAAGATTGCTAGCGAATATTGTTTCACTGAACTTCCATTTAGATCAGTCAGGCCTGACTGCATAGGTAGACATTGCTGGGTGTTAGTCTACCCATGAGGGGAAGTAGCTGTAAAAGGGCAGCGCTAGAGTTGCATAGCAATACTTTATTATTCTGATTACTCTGTTTATCTTTATTACTGTTTATTGCAGGGATCTGCAACTTGTTATACTGTTGTTTATTACTTGCCCATTAGCCTCAGTAAAATATCTGGGTAAAGTACATTTGGTGTCAGTTCCGCTTACTTTAATAGGAGTTTTAAAGTATATTCTGTGTATGTTTGTTATAGGACTGCGTCACCAACAGTTGCGATCACGCGGTCCTATCTCTCTATCACCAGCTGTGCCACGGGAGGTTAGAGCCGATTGCCGGGGGTTGACAGCGGTGCACTGCAGGGCCCAAATCAATATCAGCGGCTCTCTTAACTGGGGGTAGCGCTACACGTGGGGGCTCGAGTCCGGGATTCTTGTACGTTGCACGCTGCAATCAAGCCGGTCAGAAGTACCAGCATGGACCCGCTGGCAATGTCACAGTGGTGCGCAGCGATTGGCGCCGATCCAACCGCGGCGGTAGTCATTGTACTCCCGGGGGAAAGATGGAAGGAAGAGGAGATAAAACAGCTCGTATTGTTACTGTCTCCGAGCCACAAAGCATGGGTGATGGATTTTAGGCCAGATCCAGTGATCTCGTTTACATACGCACTGGTAGAATGGAAAAACGAAATCCCAGAGCATTTTAAAAGTCAGAGTATACAAGCCATAGATAATCAGATCTATCACTTGATACATACGCTGCCAGTGAAGGAAGAATGGTTTCAGACACCAAAGCCATCACTCCCACAATTATCTCCCCACTATCCCCTAAAGCAGAAAAGCTTAAGGAACTATTAAGCCCGGGATCACCGCTGGCCGCTATAGGGCCTGAATTGTTGAATGCTCTAGGAGACCTTGTAATTAAGTGCCAGAAAAGCAGTACGGTGCATGTGGAGGCCGGTTACCGGAAGCTTAGCACCTTCTCAGGGAAGCTCCCCGTCCCTGCGGGGGAGGAAGATTTTGACACTTGGGTGGAACAGGCATTGCAGGCAGTAGAAGCATGGGAGGTGCCTGAGGCACAGAAGAGACAGCGAGTCTTAGAAAGTCTGAAAGGTGCCGCGGCAGAAGCGGTGAAGAGCTTCCGGTTTGGAAATGAAAACTGTACAGCTCAAGATTGCCTGGCCATGCTGCAGGAAGAGTTTGGTCAGCTGGAGAAGGTGTCAGAGATGATTTATCAAATTGAACACACTCTCCAGCAGCCGAATGAGAAACTGTCAGAATATGTTAGAAGGCTGAACAGGCAGTTATGCAAGATTGTACTGAAGAAGGGAATGCTGCCCAAAGATGCAGATGAAGCACGCATGAAGCAGATCATGAGGGGAGCGCGGCGCTCAGACCCGGTCTGGCTGCACCTGAAAACCTCAGGAGGAGGAATGTCACTAACCTACTCTGATCTAATAAAAATTATTAGGGACGAAGAGGCGCTGCAGGAAGATCAGCAGGTGGCCAAGGCGAATGTCACACCTGTACCAGTGTTGGTCCATTCGGTCAAGAGCCCAGAAAGAGATGCGGAGGTTGACACTCTGAAATCGCAAATGGCCCAAGTGTTGGAGATGCTGACCTCTTTGATGGAGAAAGATCAGAGAAGACGAGAGAAACCAAGCCCAAGAAAGGAGTTGTTCCCGAACACCTCAGCACCGGCCTCCCTACAGGACCGAGAAGAGGTGATTTGCTATAACTGCGGAGGGAGTGGCCACTTTGCTAACGTATGCTCCAGCCCAAAGAAGAAGAGAACAGATAATTGCAAGCCGGCGGGAAACTCCAAAGGGCCCCGGTGAAGGAGTCAACCGGGTGCCCATCATCTTCAGTGCGCTCCAAACTAAAAAAAAAGGCCAAGAATGGAGGAGACAAAACTCCTAGGAGGAGGTATAGTACACCCCCACCAAGATGTACCCCAGAGGGAGGGGGCAAGACCCCTCAGTGGAAGTACAGCACCCCAAAGAAGGAACATCCACCTAAAAGGAACAATAACATCCCTCAGCGGGTTTGTGCCCCCATTGAGAGGGAGAAAGTCAATGCATGCCAGGCTCAGGAAAAATTAAAGTCCAAAAGGAGCAGGGCAAGGGTCGAAAGCCAAAAAAAAGAGGTGACCCCAGTCCAGCCATACCCAAAGGAACTGGTGGGCCCGTCTCCTACTGTGCCCATTCAAGTGGAAGGAGTCTATACTAAAGCTCTTTTGGACACCGGAGCACAGGTGACTTTACTATACCGGGACTTCTATGATAGGCACTTGAGTCATCTGCCTATCCAGAAGATAGAAGAGCTGGAGATATGGGGACTTGGAACCCAGAGTTTCCCTTATGATGGGTACCTGCCCATAAAGATGACTTTCGACCCATCCGTGGCTGGGAAGGCTGAAGTGTTTGACACCCTGGCAGTTGTGTGTCCCCGGCCGCCTGGAGCCAGCAAGATTTCCCTGATCATTGGGACAAACACGGATCTAGTCAGGAGACTCCTGACCCCTCTAGTGAAAGAGAGAAACCATTCAGCCACCAAAATCCATCCCATGCTAAAGACGGCCTACCAACGACTGGTCTTAGAGCAGAAGACCCCGGGAGAGGGGATAGGGAAGGTGTGGAGACTTGGCAGAGAAGGAGTAGTGCTACAGCCCGGAGAAGTAACCTGTCTTAGGGCCACTGTGAAGCTTTCGTGGGAACAACCTGGCCCCTTTGTCATGCTGGAATCAGACCCAAGGGAAGAGTCCTCAGGCCTGGAAGTGATACCAGAAGTGATTCCGTTCAAGGCCCTGAAGAAGGCCCATGGCAGAGTTCCGGTGAGTGTTAGGAACACTACGGGAGGACCCATGGAGATCCCTGCCAGAGTGTTGCTTGGTCAGGTGAGCCCTGCTGCCCCGGTCACTTGGTCCGAAGTCAAGGGGACGGGTGACGGAGGAGATGTTTGGGAGAAACTGTCCGTGGAAAACCCGAACCTACCCAGGGCTTGGAAAGAAAGAGCCAAGGCCCAGCTGACCAGGTGGGAGAAGATCTTTTCCGAAGATGAATTCGATGTGGGGTGTGCAAGAAGTGCCACCCATCGGATCCGCCTCCAAGAAGATAAGCCCTTCCGAGAGAGGGTCAGGCGGGTCCCCCTGGCAGATCTGGAGGATCTGAGGGAACAACTTGTAGAACTAAAGAAGACTGGTGTGATCCGGGAGTCTAGAAGTCCCTATGCCTCCCCAATCGTGGTGGTCAGAAAGAAGAATGGGTCGTTGAGGCTTTGTATCGATTACAGGACTCTCAACAGGAGAACCATCCCTGACCAATACACCACGCCAAGGATAGAAGATGCCCTACAAAGTTTGTCTGGAGCCAAATGGTTCAGTGTGATGGACCTCAAGAGTGGGTACTATCAAATCCCTATGCATCCAGAAGACAGGGAGAAGACAGCCTTCATAACCCCGGTGGGATTCTTCGAATTCAATAGGATGCCTCAGGGTCTGTCTGGAGCTCCTGCTACCTTTCAACGCCTTATGGAGAAGACTGTTGGAGACATGAATCTTATAGAAGTCCTTGTGTACTTGGACGATGTCATTGTCTTTGGAAGAACCTTGGAAGAACATGAAGCCAGGTTGGAGAAAGTATTGAGAAGACTCAGCGAAGAGGGACTTAAGCTTTCCCCCGAGAAGTGTCGGTTCTACCAGTCTTCTGTGAACTATCTGGGGCACATAGTGTCTGAAGAAGGGGTGGCCACAGATCCTGAGAAGTTGGAAGCAGTCACTTCCTGGCCACGACCCACCACAGTAACAGAGCTCAGATCCTTCCTGGGGTTCTGCTCCTATTATAGGAGGTTTGTGGAGGGGTTTGCTCGGATTGCCCGCCCGTTGAATGAATTGCTAAAGGCAGAAGGGGAAGAGGATGACTCAGGGCCCAGGAGGCCTGGTGAGTCAGTTCAAGATCAGTGGAACCCAAGGTGTGAAGAGGCCTTTCATGCTCTGAAGAGGAGCTTAACCACTGCCCCAGTCCTGGCCTACGCCGACCCTACCAGACCTTATGAATTACATGTGGATGCCAGCCATGAGGGTCTAGGTGGTGTACTTTACCAAGAACATGAAGGACAACTGCGACCAGTGGCCTATGTGAGCAGGAGCCTGACCCCCTCAGAAAAGAATTACCCCACTCATAAGCTGGAATTCCTGGCCCTCAAATGGGCGGTAGTAGACAAGCTAAAAGACTACTTGTATGGGGCAGAGTTTACTGTGAAGACAGACAACAACCCCCTGACCTACCTCTTCACCACCGCGAAACTAGATGCCACCGGACACAGGTGGTTGGCCGCATTGTCTGGATTCAACTTCAGTCTGAAGTACAGACCAGGAGCCGGAAATAGGGATGCAGATGCCCTGTCCCGGAGGTCTCATGCCACGACAAATGACTGGGAAGATTGGACCCAAGTGGCACCGGACGGGGTGCGGGCCCTTTGTCAAGGGGCTGAATTCCAAGCCAGAGGAGGCTCCAGAGCAGAAGAAATAGGGGTTACCATGGTAGGAGTCCCCAAACACTATTGTGGGGTAACTCAACTGGAGGAAGACAACCTACCGAGACTGTCCAAGAAGGAGTTGAGGTGTGACCAATTGGAAGACCCCATGGGGAGATTGGTCCTCGAAGCCCTGGAGAATCAGGATCCCAACAAATTCCTACATCACCCCTCAAAGGAGGCTCGCCTGTTGAGGAAGGAATTGGACAGGCTACAGGTACATCAGGGAGTGGTCTACCGAAGGGGCCCCTCTGATGACTCAGAAGATAAGTGGCAGTTATTTCTTCCAGAGAAGCACCGAGAGACTGTACTAATTGCCCTGCATGACCATCATGGTCACCTAGGGGCAGAAAGGACCTTCCAGCTTGTCAGAAATCGGTTCTATTGGCCCTGCATGAGGGCAGAAGTAGAGGAGTATTGCCATTCCTGTGCACGATGCATTCAGAGAAAGACCCTACCCCATCAAGCTGCCCCAATGGGCCACTTACAGAGTCAAGGCCCAATGGATCTGGTATGCATTGACTTTCTCTGCCTCGAACCCGACCTGAGTGGATTGGGGAATGTTCTGGTAATAACCGACCATTTCACCCGCTATGCTCAAGCTTTCCCAACCAAAGACCAGAAGGCATCCACCGTGGCCAAGATACTTATGGAAAAGTATTTTGTCCATTACGGACTACCACAGAGACTCCACTCAGATCAAGGAAGGGACTTTGAGAGTCGGTTGATCCGAAGACTTTTGGATTCATTAGGAATAAAGAAGACCAGAACCACGCCTTACCACCCACAAGGAGATGCTCAGCCGGAGAGATTTAACCGGACCCTGCTCAACATGTTGGGAACCTTAGAAACAGAGAAGAAGCAACACTGGAGTCAGCACATATCAGCCCTAGTACATGCCTATAACTGTACCACAAGTGACGCCACTGGCTACTCCCCTTATCGACTTATGTTTGGGAGAGAAGCAAGGCTACCTGTGGACCTGGCCTTTGGCACTTCTATAGACAATACCTCAGCTACATCCCACAAGAGATACGTGGACAGACTTAGACGTAGCTTGCAGGTGGCCTATGAACAAGCCCAGGCGGCTTCGGATCAAAGGGGGGCCCGCAACAAGAGAAATTTTGATCTGAAGGTTCGAGTGCAAGATCTGCAGCCCGGGGACCGAGTACTGCTACGCAATCTGGGGGTCCCTGGAAAACACAAGCTTGCCGACAGGTGGAGATCTGAGCCCTATGTTGTCTGTAGGAAGTTGCCCGGTTTGCCTGTCTACAAACTAAAGCCAGAAGGAAAGGTGGGTCCACTGAAGACGTGGCATCGGAACCACCTGCTCCCACTTGCTGAGGCAGTCAGAATACCTCCCGTGAGAGACTCCCCTGAACCGGCCTCTATCCTGGATATTCCTAGGCCGAACACTCGGTCCCAGACCTCTCGAGCCAAAGATGGGGAGGCCTCCCAATTGAGTACAGAAGAAGGTGGAGAACTGGACTGGCTGTGGCCTCCCTCGACTCTGGGAACGTCCGCCATAGATCTCCCAAATGGAGGGGATACCCCAGATGCAACGCTGAATCCGGAGGCTACTGAATTCATACCCTTCAGTCCCTCAGCTGATTACTGGGAAGATGTTCCTGACACTTGCGCAGAGGAGGACTCTAGAGATTCCATACGTCAGTCGACTTCTGAATCAGAGGTTCCAGAACCAGCAATGTTACCTGAACTTACTCCTGAAGAAGAGCCTGTGGTGCCAGAGTCAGAAGCACCAAGAGAGCAGAGGGCTCGCAGAGTCATCAGGCCTCCCAAGAAACTAACTTACCCCCAAATGGGGACGAGCTCAGAGGACTCTGTTGTAACGGCTAGGAGAAGTGTTGAACAACCTGATCCTTCCACCGTCCATTTGGTGGAGGGCAACCCCAGCTCACTCTCTGGCACAGTTAGGCAGGCCACTAATGGTAGTGTGACCTGTGGGCAAGAGAGTTCCATCCCAAAGTTTTGGTGGGAATTCCCTATGCCAACATCATGCTCGACATTGTCCAAAATGGTAAACAGTATTTGTTGAAGTTTATCTTTGGGGACCAAAGAGTTCAAGTGGGGGGAGTGTGTAGCGGGGTGTTCCCCTTTAATGCAGAGAGACAAGAAGTTCCAGGTGAGAGGTGAGTCTGGAGGAAGTAAAGAGACATTATGGAAGTGAAAGCAGAGGAGAGAGAGACTACATCTCCCAGTACATCTTGCAGCACCCAGGGTGCATTGCTCCAGAACAGAGACTGCTGGGGCAGACTTTATAAAGGGGAGGCGGAGTTTTGGTCAGCCTCTTTGGACACCCCTCTCCTAGCAAGAGGATCTCTGTGCTGAACTGCTGTGTGCACAAGGCCTGAAGCCTGGGCCGTGTGCTCCTTTCCAAAGAGCCCTCTGCCAGCCTAGCAGAGCCTTAGAGACATCTAATCCTCCTTGCTGCAGTACACCAGAAGGATTGAAGACTTGGATGTCGGTGGATTCCTGTTCCCAGACGAATCGATGGAGGAAACGGATTTGGACTTGTCCGGGTGGTGAGAGCTGTTTAAAGACAGATCCTTTATCTTTACTATTCGTTGGGATTACAAAGTTGTTCTTCAAGTGCACCACCGAAAAGATTGCTAGCGAATATTGTTTCACTGAACTTCCATTTAGATCAGTCAGGCCTGACTGCATAGGTAGACATTGCTGGGTGTTAGTCTACCCATGAGGGGAAGTAGCTGTAAAAGGGCAGCGCTAGAGTTGCATAGCAATACTTTATTATTCGGATTACTCTGTTTATCTTTATTACTGTTTATTGCAGGGATCTGCAACTTGTTATACTGTTGTTTATTACTTGCCCATTAGCCTCAGTAAAATATCTGGGTAAAGTACATTTGGTGTCAGTTCCGCTTACTTTAATAGGAGTTTTAAAGTATATTCTGTGTATGTTTGTTATAGGACTGCGTCACCAACAGTTGCGATCACGCGGTCCTATCTCTCTATCACCAGCTGTGCCACGGGAGGTTAGAGCCGATTGCCGGGGGTTGACAGCGGTGCACTGCAGGGCCCAAATCAATATCAGCGGCTCTCTTAACTGGGGGTAGCGCTACAGAAGCAATAATTTTGAAGCTAAATCAATGTAGTCAAAATTCCCTTTATAAATATACAGAATAAGGGCGTTTGGCTGGTCACATTAAATTTTTTTCATTATCAACTGATCTTTTTAAATGCCCATTCCTGGCATGAAAAATATGACTGCAATTTAATAAATATACCCCCCCCCCCCCCCGACAATACGCACAAATATTCAGATTGTGGTGGTTGTACAAATAAACTGGCTTGAGTTGAAAACTTTCAATATTGTATACAGCTCCTATTGAAAGTATTCACCCCTTTATTATAAGATTATGTTTAATTATATTTAATTATGATACAAGTTATGTTTTATTCTCATACAACATTGACTAACGGAGGATTTAATTGAATTCATTTAAATAACCCTGCAGAGGTCTTTTTTTACTTTGACATAAGAAAGTACATTACTGATAATCAGTGTAAAGAAAAAAACACACAATTAAATTGGACCAATTAACAATATATACAAGTCTATATGAATACATTTCTGACATGTCACAAAAACGTTATTTTTCAAAAAGCTTTAACCGGTTTCCGCCCAGCCTATTGGGGAATGACGCCGGTGGGAACCTCTCGTCAATCCGGATGGACGTTATATGATGTCCTCCCAGATCGCACCGGTGTGCGACCGCGGCGCTATACAGCGGTGCAACCATTAACCGGTTACGTCCCCCTGGCACAGGCGATGACTGATCACTGGCCCACTGCCGGTACCATTTGACCGCTGTAACTAATCACACAAGGTCTCATGACAGTTGTATACAATGGATGGCTTCCTTTCAATCCATCTATTGTATACAATTGTGTTGCTAGCTGTGATTAGTCAGTGTGATCACATGGTACAGACTGGGCCAATCACAGTCCATCTGTACCATGTGATTAGCTGTGACCAATCACAGCTAATCACAACAAAAGAAACTGAATACATTGATTTCATTCAGTAAAATGCTTGCATAATGTGTAAACAAAAAAAGAAAATACTGATCACTTCCCCAGAGTAGTACATATGGTAACATTGTATTGCTCTGGTCAAAGTGTGTTAAAAAAAATCTTTAGAAAAAAAATATAAAAAAAGTTTGAAAAAAAAGTATTTTGCCCGCCTTAAACCCCCTTCCTAACCAGGCCAATTTTCAGCTTTCAGTGCTCTCACATTTTGAATGACAATTACTCAGTCATGCAACACTGTACCCATATAATTTTTTTGTCCTTTTTTCCACACAAATAGAGCTTTCTTTTGGTGGTATTTGATCACCACTGGGTTTTTTATTTTTTGCGCTATAAATTAAAAAAGATCAAAAATTTTGTAAAACAAAAATGCATTTTCTTCATTTCTGTTATAAAATTTAGCAAATTAGTAATTTTTCTTCATAAATTTTGGCCAAAATTTACACTGCTACATATGTTTAGTAAAAATAACTCAAATAAGTGCATATTATTTGGTCTTTGTGAAAGTTATAGAGTCTACAAGCTATGGTGCCAATCATTGAAAATTGATCACACCTGATCTCACCTGATGTACTGACGGCCTCTCATTTCTTGAGACCCTGAGGCCTGGTTCACACTGGGGCGACAAACGCTCGGACATTGGGAGCTCATGTCGCATGACGTGTGAAAATCAATGTTTCCCTATGGGAGCCGTCTTAACTGGTCCGACACATGTCGGTCCGACTTTGAGAATGCTCCCTGTACTACTTTGGTCCGACTTTGATCCGACTTCAGCCCATTGACTATCATTGAAGTCGGATCAAAGTCGGACCGCAGTCTTGCATGATCCGACTTTGGCATGCGACTTGTGCTCTGCTGCTCTTGAGGGGGAACTCCAGGCCAAATTTTAAATAAAAAACCGGCATGGGTTCCCCCTCCAGGAGCATACCAGGCCCTTGGGTCTGGTCTGGATTTGAAGGGGCGCCCCTACGCCGAAAAAACGGCGTGGGGGTCCCCCCAAAATCCAAACCAGACCCTTATCCGAGCACACAACCTGGCCGGCCGCAGGGGAAGAGGGGGGGACGAGAGAGCGGCCCCCCTCCCTCCTGAACCGTACCAGGCCGCATGCCCTCAACATGGGGGGTTTGGTGCTCTGGGGCAGGGGGGCGACCTGCGGCCCCCCCACCCCAGAGCACCCTGCCCCCATGTTGATGAGGACAGGGCCTCTTCCCGACAACCCTGGCCGTTGGTTGTCGGGGTCTGCGGGCGGGGGGCTTATCGGAATCCGGGAGCCCCCTTTAATAAAGGGGCCCCCGGATCCCGGCCCCCCCACCCTATGTGAATGAGTATGGGGTACATCGTACCCCTACCCATTCACCTGGTGGAAAAAAATTGCAGCAAAAAAAAACACACAGCTTTTTAAAGTATTTTATTGCACAGCTCCGGGGGTCTTCTTCCGACTTCGGGGGTCTCCGGTGTCCTCGCCGCGCTCTCCGGTTCTTTCTTCCGCCGGGCCTCCGCTAACTTCTTTTTAGCTCTTTTGCTAACGGAGGCCCGGTCTTCTCCGTCGTCTCGTCCGGCTCTCCGTCGTCCTTCTGCCGGCCCCTCCACTAACTTCTTTAGCTCTTTTGCTAGTGGAGGAGCCGGTCTTCCCGTCGTCGCCGTCGGCATCTTCTTCCCTCTTCTCCTCGATGTTGACGCGTCGCTTCCTCCCGCTGTAATACTGGCTGTCCGCTCCGCTCCGCATTAATATAGGCTTCTCATGACGTCACAGTCACATGTTCCCATGACGTCACAGTCACATGCTCCGGAGCCATGTGCCCCGGAACATGTGACTGTGACGTCATGAGAAGCCTATATTAATGCGGAGCGGAGAGCCAGTATTACAGCGGGAGGAAGCGACGCGTCAACATCGAGAAGGAGAAGAGGGAAGAAGACGCCGATGGCGACGACGGGAAGACCGGCCCTTCCACTAGCAAAAGAGCTAAAGAAGTTAGTGGAGGGGCCGGCAGAAGGACAACGGAGAGCCGGACGAGACGACGGAGAAGACCGGGCCTCCGTTAGCAAAAGAGCTAAAAAGAAGTTAGCGGAGGCCCGGCGGAAGAAAGAACCGGAGAGCGCGGCGACGACACCGGAGACCCCCGAAGTCGGAAGAAGACCCCCGGAGCTGTGCAATAAAATACTTTAAAAAGCTGTGTGTTTTTTTTATTGCAATTTTTTCCACCAGGTGAATGGGTAGGGGTACGATGTACCCCATACTCATTCACATAGGGTGGGGGGGCCGGGATCCAGGGGCCCCTTTATTAAAGGGGGCTCCCGGATTCCGATAAGCCCCCCACCCGCAGACCCCGACAACCAACGGCCAGGGTTGTCGGGAAGAGGCCCTGTCCTCATCAACATGGGGGCAGGGTGCTCTGGGGTGGGGGGGCCACAGGTCGCCCCCCTGCCCCAGAGCACCAAACCCCCCATGTTGAGGGCATGCGGCCTGGTACGGTTCAGGAGGGAGGGGGGGCCGCTCTCTCGTCCCCCCCTCTTCCCCTGCGGCCGGCCAGGTTGTGTGCTCGGATAAGGGTCTGGTTTGGATTTTGGGGGGGACCCCCACGCCGTTTTTTCGGGATGGGGCGCCCCTTCAAATCCAGACCAGACCCAAGGGCCTGGTATGCCTCTGGAGGGGGAACCCATGCCGGTTTTTTATTTAAAATTTGGCCTGGAGTTCCCCCTCAAGATTTATACCAAACACCGTGCCTGATATTGGCGGGGATCCAAGTCGGATCCCCGTTCATTGAAAGTCGGACATATGTCGGCTTCATGTCGCAGGGCAAAGTCGGATCCAAAGTAGGACAGATGTCGTGTCGCACTAGTGTGAACCCAGCCTGAGTGCCGGTTCACACAGGGGAAACACGATTTCCAGCGTGACTTTGCGAGGCGACTTGGAGACTACTTCAACGCGACTTACAACGCGACTTCAAGTCCCCTCTAGGACAGGCGACTTTGCCAGTGGCCGATCAAAGAATAATCAGCTCTGTGGGAGGGAGGGGTTTGCCTGAGAAAACTATTTTCTCTTCCTGTAAAGTTGCTTCAGTTAAGACAGTGATCCGACTTTGGAGGCGACTTCCATTGAAATCAATGGTTACAAGTCGCCTAGAAGTCGCCTTAAAGTAGTACAGGAACCTTTTGTGAAGTCAGAGCGACTTCTGTAGTGTGCATTAAGACGGCTCTCATTCACTTCAATGTAATTTCTCATGTCGCGCGACTTGGGTCGACATAAGTCAGATCCCAAGTCGCGGTAGTGTGAACGAGCACTAACAAGCCAGGACAGTACAAATACCCCCCAAACGACACCTTTTTAGAAAGTAGACAGTCCAGGGTATTTAGTAAGAGGCATGGTGAGTTTTTTGAAGTTGTAATTTTTTCCCACAATTCTTCACAAAATTTTCATAATAACAATTTATTTCTCACACACAGCATATGCATACCGCAAATTTCACCCCAAAATACATTCTGCTACTCCTCCTGAGTACGGCGATACCACATGTGTGAGACTTTTACACAGCCTGGCCACAAACAGAGGACCAACATGCAGGGAGCACCATCAGGCATTCTAGGGACATAAATTACACATATAATTTCTAGACTTCCTCTTAGGGCCCTTTCACACGGGCTTTCCGATCAGGTCCGCCTGTCAGTTTTTCAGGGGGACCTGATCAGATGCTCCATTCAGCCCTATAGAGGGGCGGATGTCAGCGGTGAAATGTCCGCTGACATCCGCCGATATCCCATCTGATCCTGTTTGTGAAATCAGACGGATGGAAACACTATTTCTTATCCATCTGGAGAATCGGATCGGATAGGATTAGATGAAAATGGACAGACGGTCCGTTTTTATCCGATCTCCATAGAGGACAGCGGGGCTTTGACAGGTCCATCTCAGCACGGTGAGCGGAGACAGACCTGTCATCCGCCTGCTCAGTGGGGATCAGCGGATCGATCCCTGCTGAGCAAAGCAGAGTCCGTACACGAACAAGCCTGTGTGAAAGAACCCTAACACTTTTGAAGGCCCTGGAGCACCAGGACAATTGAAATGTCCACAAAATGAACCCATTTTGGAAAGTAAACACCCCAATGTATAATCTATGAGGCATAATGAGCCTTTTGAACATGTAATTTTTTTCCACAAGTTTTTGGAAAATGCATTTTTTTTTACACAAAGTAGTCCATTTATAAGATATTTCTAACACATAGCATGTACATAGCAAAAATTACACCACAAAATATATTCTGCTACTCGACTTGAGTATGGCGATGGGTGAGCAGGAATGTGAATGGATGAGCCAGGGATGGATGGATGAGCCAGGGATAGAGCATGAATGAGGATGGATGAGCCAGGGATGGAGCATGGCTGAGCATGAATGTGGATGGGTGAGCCAGGGATAGATTGGTGGATGAGCCAGGGATGGGCACAGATCAGCGATGTGGGCACTTCAGATCCAGCCCACAGCACTGCTGCACCGACTTCTTCCTCTCTTCACACGCTGTACACGCTCATCAGCGTGATGAGAGGGGAGGAGCCGAACCGGACATGCTCCATTTTGTTCACAAGTGATCACTCCATCATTGGACGGAGTGATCACATGGTAAAGGGCCGCTGTCATTGGCCCTTTACCCCGATCTGTGACACGCCAGATCGGGGAGACCCGACGGTCATGGACATTCCCAGGTGCGATTCTGGAAGGACGTTATAGTACGCCCGGTCAGCAAGTGGTTATTAACAACTTCAAAAAACTCACCATGCCTCTTACTAAATACCTTGGACTGTCTACTTTCCAAAAAGTGGTAATTTGGGGGACATCTGTACTGTCCTGATGTATTTGGGTCTCAGGAAATGAGATAGGCTGTCAGTACATCAAGACTGATCAATTTTTAGATATATATTCCATAGTTTGTGGACTCTATAACTTTCCTACAGACTAAATAATAAACACTGATTTGGGTTATTTTCACCAAAGAAATGTAGCAGGATACATTTTGGCCTAAATTCATGAAGAAACATTATTTTTTTTTTTGCAAGATTTTATAACAGAAACAAAGAAAACCATGTTTTTTGTTTTTTAAATTTATTTAGCAAAAAATAAAAAACCCAGTGGTGATTAAATACCACAAAAAGAAAGCTCTATTTGTGTGAACAAAATTATAAAAATGTAGTTTGGGTACAGTGTTGCATGACCGCGCAATTGTCATTCAAAGTGTGACAGCGCTGAAAGCTAAAAATTGGCCTTGGCAGGAAGGGGGTAAACGTGCCCTGTATTGAAGTGGTTAAAAAACACTCATTGTGCTGTAGTCAGTGGCTTTACCTAGGCAGAGATGATGCCATCAGTCTGCTGCAAGCAGGAGGAATCATTTGCTTAAGCTTGGTTTACTGCATGGTGCCGCAGCACGTTAGCAGATGCGTGGGGGTGCCATAAACAATGTATGACATTGCCGCCCGTCTGCCAAAGGGCAATGTGTGTTAGGAAAGCGTGAGACTTTGTGTTTGTCACAGTAGTGTGACCCTCTTCTTGCCAAGTGACCATACTTTGTAGCTACAGTTGTGCTCAAAAGTTTACATACCCTGGCAGAATTTATGATTTCTTGGCCATTTTTCAGAGAATATGAATGACAACACAAAAACTTTTCTTTCACTCATGATTAGTGTTTGGCTGAAGCCATTTATTATCAATAAACTGCTTTTTTTTAATCCCAATGTCAACAGAAACTACACAAATGACCCTGATCAAAAGTTTACATACCCTGGTGATTTTGGCCTGATAACATGCACACAAGTTGACACAAAGGGGTTTGAATAGCTATTAAAGGTAACCATCCTCACCTGTGATCTGTTTGCTTGTAATTAGTGTGTGTGTAGAAAAGGTCAGTGAGTTTCTGGACTTCTGACAGACCCTTGCATCTTTCATCCAGTGCTGCACTGACGTTTCTGGATTCTGAGTCATGGGGAAAGCAAAAGAATTGTCAAAGGATCTGCGGGAAAAGGTAGTTGAACTGTATAAAACAGAAAAGGGATATAAAAGATATCCAAGGAATTGAGAATGCCAATCAGCAGTGTTCAAACTCTAGTCAAGAAGAGGAAAATGAGGGGTTCTGTTGAAACCAAACCACGGTCAGGTAGACCAACTAAGATTTCAGCCACAACTGCCAGGAAAATTGTTGATATAAATCCATGTTAAAAAAAAACACTGTTCAAGCAAGCAGGGAACACAATGTTAACGCGTTTCACATGAAATGCATTAGGCTGTTTGAGCTGTGATGTTATTTATCATGGATTTATACCAATAAACTTATTTTTGATTTCTAGCAAATTGGAGCGTGGTCAACCTCTTTGTATATTTGTGGTGTACTTGGCTGGCCTGCACAGTCATAGCCTCAACCCGATAGAACACCTTTGGGATGAATTAGAGCGGAGACTGCGAGCCAGGCCTTCTCGTCCAACATCAGTGCCTGACCTCACAAATGTGTTTCTATAGGAATGGTCAAACATTCCCATAGACACTCCTAAACCTTGTGGACGGCCTTCCCAGAAGAGTTGAAGCAGTTATAGCTGCAAAGGGTGGACAAACGCAATATTGAACCCTACAGACTAAAGCCGTGTACACACGATCGGTTTTACCGATAAAAAGCAAACAAATCAGACAAACTGATCGTGTATGGGCCCCATCGGTCTATTTTTCATCGGTGTGAAAAAATAGAACCTGTTTTAAATTTATCCGATGGAAAAAAAAAACGATGGCAAATTCTGATCGTCTGTGTGGAACTCCATCGGAGAAAAAACCCACGCATGCTCAGACTGAATTAGGAGACGGAAGCGCTCCTTCTGGTAAAACTATCGTTCGTAATGGAGATAGCACATTCGTCATGCTGTAACGGACTGAAAAGCACGGAGACTGAAACGCGCGAATCGGCTCTCACCAAACTTTTACTAACACGCGGTAACACAAAATCAGCAAAAGCAGCCCAAAGGGAGGCGCCATTGGATTTAAACTTCCCATTTATAGTGCCGTCGTACGTCACGGCGTTTTGGACGGTCGGATTTTTGACTGATGGTGTGTAGGCAAGACTGATGGAAGTCAGCTTCATCGGAATTCCGATGGAAGAATCCATAGGAAAACCGATCGTGTGTACAGGGCTTAAGACTGAGGTGCCATTAAAGTTCATGTGCGTCCCAATAATTTTGGTAATATAATGTATATGGTACAGCATGCACTATTTGGGAAAATGAAGTGTTATGCCGCATACACACGATCGGATTTCCGATGGAATAAAATCCGATGGATTTTTCCATCGGAAATCCGATGAAGCTGACGTCCATCAGTCTTGCCTACACACCATCAGTCAAAAATCAGACCGTTCCAAACGCCATGACGTAAAACACTCAGAAGAGCCGAGAAAAAGGAAGTTCAATGCTTCTGAGCATGCGTCGACTTGATTCTGAGCATGCGTGGGTTTTTTCTCCGCAGACGATCGGAATTTGCTATCGTTTTTTTTTCCATCGGTAAAATTTAAAACATGTTGTATTATTTTATACCGATGGAAAAAAGACCGATGGGTCCCACACGTGATCGGTTTGTCCGATGAAAAAAGTCCATCGGTCTTTTTTCATCAGAAAAACCGATCGTGTGTACGCGGCATAAGGGTAACAAACACTTTACCACGTATGCCTTTATGAATATGAAATAAATCCAAAAATAAAAAGACCTCTATATATACTATACTAAAAATCAAGGCTAGAGTAAGATAGTTTGGTCTACAGTATATTATATGCCACATCACTGAACACTTACTGAAAGGTGGAGTGATGCTTTAAGATGATAATTGTCCCTTCTGAACTGGTTGCTGGTCCAGAAGGTCAATCCACTTTTGATGCATTTCCTGCCGGAAGCAGTTCTGATCACAGTGTCCATTCACCGAGCAGCAAGCCTCCGTTCTCCGGAAAGCTCAAATTAATACAAAGTGTTTTTGCGCTATTCTAAAAAGCAGGGAGAAATCACATGAAACATAAAAAGCCTCAAAGCCTTGGAAAGTCAGCACAGCACAAAGAAACGTGGAATTATGACTCTTTAGAAATGCTCGGCCATCCACATGACTGCGTTTTTCCAAAGAATCCATCGCACTTTTCGCACCCTCCGCATTTTATTTTTGCTAGTCACAGCGTGTGACGCGGCCGAAGCTGAAACCGGCAACTGCCACTTACTCAGCTGTGATAATGGAAAAAGTCAAGAGGTTTTCAAAAGAGGCGTAGTAGAGTAAAATTGGAAGTAGAGCTAAAGCCAAAACTTTTTTTTTAGTTTTGGATAGAGCAGGAAAGGGTTAAAACTCTTGTCAAGATTTTTTTTTGTTTTTGTTTCAGATACACAACAGGAGGTGAGACACACCGTAGAAGAGTGACGGCGGAAAAAGACCACACGGCCCCTTTTTTTTTTTTCTAAAGGCTCAGTACTTTCATGCATTCTATGCATGAAGGTAAAAAACCTTCTATGTGAAGCAGCCCCCCCCCCCCCCCCATTACTTACCTGACCCCCATCTCGATCCAGTGATGTGCACGAGAGCCAGTTTATTCTGATGGCAGGGAAACTTCTCTAATGTCAGAATACAATAGCTCCTCTATACAATAATTCCTCTATCCACCTTGAATGTGTGGATTTGGGAATTGGGTCATTTATTTTCATTCATTCTGGTTGAATTAAAAAAAATGGAGCCATCTATGGGTTGCCTAAAGATTAGGGCTGTGGAAATTAACTATTAATTCCTCGATTAATCGATTAATTTTATTGATCGATCAAAATTATTTTGATCGGTACTCACCTCTCCGCCGGCTTCCGGGTCTTCAGGGAGTTCCGTCTGAGATCCGGTGACGTCACGGACACCGGCGGGGCTTGCCGTGTCCATCTGAAGGGCTCCTTTGCTGTGCCTTCATATCTGCATGCCGGCGGGACCTTACTATATGCCACACGCAAGGGCTGTTACACTTCCCTCTATCACTTCCCTCTATCAACCTGGGATTCTACAGCCATCCACTGGGAGTTGTGATAGTTCCCTTCACGGGACATCTACATGCCGACAGACTGATGTTACCCCTCCTCATCTGGAGTCAGCAGTGGTATCGTTGTACACATTTTTATACTAGTATCATACTTAGCTACATGTTTTTATGACTGCTTTTGCTACCATTCGGTATTACTCGCAGAATTTTTACAGTTTATGTAGCTACATCGATTTTATCTCCAGTGCAATATTTATTTTGTTACCTACTTGAAGACTATAAAAGTTTTAATGCTATTCCCATCGAGCGCTGCCTTTGTGTGTTTTTTTGTGTGTTTTTGTATCCTGCTATCCATTTTTCCAGTGGTTGGGAGCTGCACTGGGAATCGGCCTGCAAGGAGATCAGCTAAAAGTAGTTGGATCTGTATGTGCGTTATAATTAATCGAAATTAGTCGATTAATCGAACGTGAAAATTTTAATCGGTAACAGCCCTACTAAAGATGTATATAGAAAAATCAGGACCTCCTTCTGCTTGCTGGTGAACCCACTAGTGATATTTAAAGATCTATATCAAGAAACCAGGACATCCTCTTCCTGCTGGTGATCCCTCTAGTGGTAACTAAAGGTCTATACAGAGGAATCAGGACTTCATTTCTCCAGGTGGTGATCCCTCTAGTGATAACTAAGAGCCCTTTCACACTGAGCCGCCCCGGGCGTCGGCGGTAAAACGCTGCTATTTTTCGCAGCGTTTTACCGTCGTTTTTGCAACGCTTTTCGGCCATTAGCGGTGCGCTTTTAAACCCCGCTAGCGGCCGAAAAAGGGTTAAAACCGCCGGCAAAACGCAGCTAGAGCGGCGTTTTGCCAGCGGTGCTCCCCATTGATTTCAATGGGCAGGGGCGCTTTAGGAGTGGTGAATTCACCGCTCCTAATGCACTCCAAAGAAGCTGCTGGCAGGACTTTTTCTGATGCCCTGCCAGCGCACCGCTCCCAGTGTGAATGGAGCCGCTGTTTCAGGGTGCTTTGCAGGTCGCTATTTTTGACGCTATAGCGCCTGCAAAACGCCCCCAGTGTGAAAGGGGTCTCTAAGTCTGTATAGAGGAATCAGGACCTTCTGATGGTGATCCCTCTTATGCCGCGTACACACGACCATTTTTAATGTCATTGAAAAAAACTGCATTTTTCTCGACGTGATTCTTCTCAAGCCTGCCTTGCCTACACACTATCGTGGAAAAAAATGCTCGAGTAAAGCGCGGTGATGTACAACACGTACGACGGCACTATAAAGGGGAAGTTCCATTTGGATGGCGCCACCCTTTGGGCTGCTTTTGCTGATCCTCGTGTTAGTAAAGTTTGTTGAGAGACGATTCACGCTTTTCAGCCTCGTGCTCTTCAGTCCGTTACAGCGTGACGAATGTGCTATCTCCATTACGAACGCTAGTTTTACCAGAACGAGCGCTCCCGTCTCATACTTGATTCTGAGCTTGCGCATTTTTTTTCACGTCGTTAAAGCCTTCATGATGAGAAAAACGACAATGTAAAAAATGACGTGAAAAATTAGAGCATGTTCCAAATTTTTCATGGCTGTTTTCCACGTTGTGAAAAATGCTCTGAAGCCCACACACAATCATTTTTAATGACCATTTTAAAAAATGTCATTTTTCTCGTCATTAAAAACGGTCGTGTGTACGCGGCATAAGGATAACTAAAGATTTATATAGAAGAATCAGGACTTCCTTCTTTTTGCTGGTGATCTCTCTAGAGATAACTAAGGGCTCTTTCACACGGGCGGATCCCATGATGATCCGCCCCGTGAACATCCACTTGCTCAGCGAGGATCGCTCCGGCGGATGACTTGTCCGTCTCTGCACATTGTGCAGAAACGGACCAGTCAGATCGCCGCTTTTCTCTATGGGGGGAATCGGATGAAAACGGACCGTCTGTCCGTTTTCATTCGATCTGCAGACGGATGGAAAAATGGGATTTTCCTCCATCATGCTAAACGGACCATAGCGGAGACTGATGTCATTGGATGTCAGCGGATGTTTAACCGCTGACATCCGCTATCCCATAGGGATACACGTATGTCCGTTTTTCATCCGAAAATGGATGGATGAAAAACGGACGCCCGTGTGAAAGAGGCCTAAAGGTCTATATAGAGAAATCAGGGCCTTATTATTCTTGCTGGTCACTCCACTAGTGATAACTGAAAATCTATATGGGAAAATCAGGACCTCCTTCCTCCTGCTGGTGACCCCTCTAGTGATGCACCCCAAAATTCTATCTGCTTTCCCCACTGCCAGGACATGCTGCTTGCTCATTTTGCAATCATCTAAAATAAGCACCACAAAAATGTCTTCCTCTGTAGGTTTACATTGTATCAGCTCCTAGATACACTGCCTTGAAAAAGTATTCACACCCCTTGAAATTTTCCAGATTTTTCATGTTACAACCAAACAGAAATTTATTTTATTGGGATTTTATGTGATAGACCAACACAAAGTGGCACATAATTGTGAAGTGGAAGGAAAATGATAAATGGTTTTCAAACTTTTTTACAAATAAATATCTGAAAAGTGTGGCGTGCATTTGTATTCAGCCCCCTTTACTCTGATACCCCTAACTAAAATCTAGTGGAACCAATTGCCTTCAGAAGTCACCTAATTAGAATATAGAGTCCACCTGTGTCTAATTAAATCTCAGTATAAATACAGCTGTTCTGTGAAGCCCCCAGAGGTTTTTTAGAGAACCTTAGTGAAAAAACAGCATCATGAAGGCCAAGGAACACACCAGACAGGTCAGGGATAAAGTTGTGGAGAAGTGGTTAGCTTATGAAAAAATATCTCAAGCTTTGATCATCTCACGGAGCTCTGTTCAATCCACCATGCGAAAATGGAAAGAGTATGGCACAACTGCAAACCTACCAAGACATGGCCGTCCACCTAAACTGACAGGATGGCCAAGGAGAGCATTAATCTGAGAAGCAGCCAAGAGTCCCATGGTAACTCTGGAGGAGCTGCAGAGATCCACAGCTCAGATGGGAGAATCTGTCCACAGGACAACTATTAACCGTGCACTCCACAAATCTGGTCTTTATGGAAGAGAAGAGAAGAAAGCCATTAATGAAAGAAAGTCACAAGAAGTCCCGTCTGCAGTTTGCGAGAAGCCATGTGGGGGACACAGCAAACATGTGGTAGAAGGTGCTCTGGTCAGACAAGACCATAATTGAACTTTTTGGCCTAAAAGCAAAACGCTATGTGTGGTGGAAAACTAACACTGCACATGACTCTGAACACACCATCCCCACCGTGAAACATGGTGGTGGCAGCATCATGTTGTGGGGATGCTTTTCTTCAGCAGGGACAGGGAAGCTGGTCAGAGTTTATGGGAAGATGGATGGAGCCAAATACAGGGCAATCTTAGAAGAAAGCCTGTTAGAGTCTGCAAAAGACTTGAGACTGGGGCGGAGGTTCACCTTCCAGCAGGACAACGACCCTAAACATACAGCCAGAGCTACAATGGAATGGTTTAGGTCAAAGCATATTCATGTGTTAGAATGGCCCAGTCAAAGTCCAGACCTAATTCCAATTGAGAATCTGTGGCAAGACTTGAAAATTGCTGTTCACAGACGCTCTCCATCCAATCTGACAGAGCTTGAGCTATTTTGCAAAGAAGAATGGGCAAAAATGTCCCTCTTTAGATGTGAAAAGCTGGTAGAGACAAAAAGACTTGCAACTGTAATTGCAGAGAAAGGAGGTTCTACAAAGTATTGATCAGGGGGGCTGAATACAAATTCCCCCAACACTTTTTGTAAAAAAAAAAAATGAAAACCATTTATCATTTTCCTTCCACTTCACAATTATGTGCCACTTTGTGTTACATTTACGTTTTTGGTTGTAACATGACAAAATGTGGAAAATTTCAAGGGGTATGAATACTTTTTCAAGGCACTGTAGTTGTTGCCGGAACAGGTGTCCCCATTGAAAGATCCCTCTTCTCCTCTTGAAAAATGTCCAAGAGGGAACTTCCCATCCTGTTGTGTCTCTGGGACAGGAAATAAAGAGGAATCTCCCCAATGAGACACAGGCAGCAGAAAAAACTCATGGGGTTTAAACCTTCACATTCCGATCTAAATATAAAATTAAAAACTTTTGAATAAAGATACACTTTAAAGAATGAATCTAACTTTAAATCTGCACCAAGGGTTTTGATACAGAAACAGGTGAGTTTAGGTTGGTAGTTAGGGGCAAAGAGAGGGGCGGGCTGCGCTCAGCAGGTCTTGCATTGTATGCAATTGCTAATTTGTGGCCAAACAAAATCATCAGCTTGTCGGAGACTGAATTAAATCAAAATATCAAGCTGTGTTTTAGGTTTCTTTCTTCTTTAATATTTGCCAGCCAACATCCGATTAGGAAATCAGCGATCCACCTTTTCTCCATAATCTTTTCTTTTCTCTGCTGTGAATTAAGTTCCTCTGTAAATGTAATTTTGGAAGAGACAAAACAATTCAATTCCCTTTTTTTTTCTCTTATAATTGTTACTGGTTAAGTTTAAAAAGGTTAATTAAATGCACCAAATATCGCTTTGTAAGAGGATTTTTTTCCCCATTGTGTTGAAATCATTTCTGTCTGCGACTCTGCCGCCTTTTGTTGAAATTTCCGCTTTTGCGATTTTCTTCTGTACCCCCGTCTCCTTTCTTCCCCCCCCCCCTTTTCATTTCTGCTGTCTCGTTCTCACGCTCCCCTTTCAATAACTCTTCACCTTATCTATATCTCTTTCTATCTCTCACATCCCCCTTTCTTTCTTCCCCCTCATCTATCTTCCCCCTTCTTACTCCTCCTTCTCTCTCTTTCTATCCCCACTGCTCTCTCCCCCTCCTTTCTTTCTTTTTCCCATTCCACCGTTCCCGTTCTCTCTCACCCACTGTTTCCCCTCATCTTGTTTTCTCTCTCTGCCCCACATTTTTTTTTCTTTCTTTCTTTCTTTCCTTTTTTCTTTCTTTCTTTCTCTTTTTCCTTCTTCCACCCCCTTCCCCGTCATCTGCTGTCTTCCACTCTCTCCCCTATCTCTTTCTTTTTCCATTCTCTCTTTCTCCCCCCACCCCCTCCTTTTGCTCTTTTGCTTTCCCTCTCTCTCTTTCTTCTCACTCTCTCCTCCCTTCTCCTGTCCCCTCTGCTCATTATTCTCTTCCCTCTCTCTCTCCCTGTCCTCCACTGTATCTCCTTCTCTATCCCCCTCCTCTCCCTCCCCTACTGTACCCTTTTCTACCCCCCCCACCCGTATCTCTCTTTCCCCCTCCTTTATTCCTCTGTGCTGTCTCGCTCTCATCCACTGTCTCTTTCTCTCTCCCCCCTCTATCTCCCTCCACTGTCTTTCTGTCCCCCACTGTATTTTTTTCTCTCCCCGCCATATCACTTTCTCTCTCTAGTGCTTTTTATCTTTCTCTCTCTCCAAATGTGTTACTCTCCGCCACTGTCCCTCTATCTTCCTCCTCTATACCCCCTTGCTGTCTGTCTCACTCTCCCCCCTCTGTGCCTGTTTCCCCCTCCTCTATCTTCACTGCTGTCTCTATTTCACCCTCCTCTATCCCTCTCTGCTGTCTCACTTTCCCCCACTGTCTCTCTCTCCCCTCCCTTATCTCCCACCTCCTCTATCTCCCCTGCTGTCTCTAGCCCCCCCCATCCCCCTTGCTGGCCTACTCCGCCCCCCACTGTGTCTCTCTCCCCCTCCTCTATCCCTCTCTGCTGTCTCACTTTCCCCCACTGTCTCTTTCTCCCCTCCCTTATCTCCCACCTCCTCTATCTCCCCTGCTGTCTCTTACCCCCCATCCCCCTTGCTGTCCTACTCCCCCCCCCACTGTATCTCTCTCCCCCTCCTCTATCCCTCCCTGCTGTCTCACCTCCCCCCACTTTCCCTCTCTCTCCCCTCCCTTATCTCCCTGACTCTCCCACCTCCTCTATCTCCCCTGCTGTCTCTCGCCCCCCATCCCCCTTGCTGTCCTACTCCCCCCCCCCACTGTATCTCTCTCCCGCTCCTCTATCCCTCCCTGCTGTCTCACTTTCTCTCTCTCTCCCTTCCCTTATCTCCCTGACTCTCCCACCTCCTCTATCTCCCCTGCTGTCTCTCGCCCCCCATCCCCCTTGCTGTCTTACTGTCCCCCACCCCACCTCCCCACTGTGTCTCTCTCCCCATCTATCCCTCCCTGCTGTCTCACTTTCCTCAACTATCCCCCCTCTATCTCTCTGTTCCCCAATGTATATTTTTCTTTCTTCTGCTGCCATCTTTCTCTCTCCCTCTCTTTTCCTCTCCTCCACTGTATCTCCCTCCTCCTCTATTCTAGGGTGACCAGACATCCCCAGTTTCCGGGGACAGCCCCCGGATTGAGGACATTGTCCCCGGACCAAGTCTGTCCCCGGTTTTGTCCCGTGATTGGATTTGAACAGGGGCTGAGGCAATTTCAAAGACAGTCAGTGCAGAATTAAAAAAACGAATAAAATCGTGTATTTTTTCCACTATCTGTGCCCCTTTCTGATGATCATGTGCTGGTCGGAGCGGAGGGAATATTTCTTCAGTTTCGGGCGCCCATTCAGCTCCGCTCGCATGTTCTTCTGCCTTGGCTCAAGTCCCGGCCAGCCGCCTGCCTGCTTATCTCCTTGCCTTCCCTGGCGGAGTGATCTTCCTCCGCTCCCCACCCAGTAGTAGCCGGGGCCCGGAGAGTAAGACTTGACAGGCTGTGAGGCGGGCAGCGGCGGCGACGGGCAGAGTTGCTGAATGTCGCTATTACTAGTAAAAAAAATAAAATATGTCCCCGGATTTCATTTTAAAAATCTGGTCACCTTACTCTATTCCCCCCCACTGCTGTCTCTCTCCCACCTCCTTTCTCTTTTTGTCCAACTCCTCTTCCTGTCCAGGTAAGAATCCCACTACCAATCTGACGCCATTCTCAGTCATTTGATTATTTGTGCACTGCCACTTTAAGAGCTTGCTTACACCATAGCCGTCACATTTAGTGTGTGGTTCCTTATGTTTACATGTGCTTATGATGCATTTCCACGACATTTTTGGGCATTTTGTTATTGCCAAGTTGCATTTACATGGGTTTACTGTTCATTCTGGTGTGAAAAAATTCAGCATGCTGTACTTGTTTTTAAATACACTTGAAAGCATCACAGTGTGCACTGAAATACATTCATTTTTCTTGCATATGCTTTTGCACTTTGTTTTAAAAGTGTGTTAAATTGCATCTGGTGCAAGCAAGCGCTAACGTTTTTGTATTACGTGCTTGCTTCTGCAGCACATATATTTAAAAAACGTTTTTGTATTGCTTTTTTTTTTGCTTTTATTTTTGGTTGTTTTTTTTTTGTTTTTGTTTTTATGATAAAGGCTTCATTCACACTTGTACGACTCCAAATTTGTAGTGCAACTTTGGTGCAACTTTTATGCAACTTTGGATGGGTGCAACTTGGATACAACTTTGGCTTTGACTAGTGATAATGGACAACTGTTGCACACAAGTTGCAATGTATAACATTCAGGTACGACTTTCATGCAACTTCTGAGGGTTAACATTGAAGTCTATGGCCCTCAAGTTACATTAAAGTTGGACCAAAGTAGTGCATGAACTGCTTTGAAGTTGCTGCAACTTTAATGCCGCGTACACACGATCGATTTTTCGACGGTGAAAACACCGTCGAGAAAATCAACGTGAAAAACGAGGAACAGCTTGTTCCCCCCACACACGGCCGTTTTAAATGACATTTTATTTTTGGTTGAAAAAAAAACGACCGTGTGTGGGCTTCCCGGCAGTGTTTCCCTATGGGAAAACTGCCACGGCAAAAAACAACGGGAATCACGACGAGAAAAATTAGAGTATGTTCTAATTTTTCTCGTTGTGATTAATGCCGTTTTTCCCGTCGAGAAAAACGACAAAAAGCCCACAGACGGTCGTTTTTCTCGTCCAAAGGAAAAAATTTCAATTTTCTTGACGGGAAAAATGATCGTGTGAACGCGGCTTAAGTCACGCATATATGAATGGTTATCATTGGAAAACATGGGGAACGACTTGTCATGCCCCAAAGTTGCATGACAAGTGCCACAAGTGTGAATTGAGCCAAAAAATGGGGCAGTTCTTTGGCACAAGACCAAGTCCAGGTTAGGTGAAAGGAGCTTCTGTATATTTAAATCCCAAAACCCACATTTATTTCACCTTGCCTATTGACTCCATTGCATTTTACCTAAATGGTGAAATTTCACCCAAATCTTTCACATGTTGCTGATATTTCAGAGAAATTACCCCTAATTCATTCTTCCCCCACAATCACAGAGAGGACCAATACAGCCTCACTGAGCACGGATATCTCTGGCGGGTTTATACTTCGGACTTTTCTTCTCTCTGTGAGTTGATGATCTGAACTTACTTTCCTTCTGTTGTTCTGTGCGGTTAATGATGTCAGTATAATTAGTTTGCAAAGATAATAGAAAAAGCAATAATTACCACGTGAATTAGCATAAAACAGGAGAAAATAGAAAGACATTTTTACTGAACTTTACTGAAGTTTCCCTTGAGGCGTTTTTGCTATGTGACATCCCCGGAGAGAGGAAAACCTTTCCAGAATTAAAATGAAATGATAAAAAACAGGCATGGGGGGTGGGAATATATATAGAGAGTCTGTACAGGTCTTTAAATATATTTTACAGAGTATACTCATATATTCATTTCCACCATATTCTAGTAAAGTGGCTCTGAATGTCAACTCTACCCATAACTGAGCTGATCATACAATCTCTTTTAGGCTACTTTCACACTGAGGCGGTGGGGGCGTCGGCGGTAAAGCGCCGCTATTTTTAGCGGCGCTTTATCGCAGTTTTTGCGGTGCTATTCGGCCGCTAGCGGGGCACTTTTAACCCCCGCTAGTGGACGAAAAAGGGTTAAAACCGCCCACACAGCACCGCTGCAGCGGCGCTTTGCCGGCGGTTCGGCGGCGCTGCCCATCGATTTCAATGGGCAGGGGCGCTTTATGAGCGGTGTATACACCGCCCCTACAGTGCCTCAAAGATGCGGCTGGCAGGACTTTTTTGAGCGTCCAGTGGAGGAGCCCTCAGGCTTTCACACTTTAATTACTGTGAATATGTGGGTTTTTAGGTTGGACACTCTGGTAAGTAGGTGCGATCTCTGGTAAGTGGGTGTGGATCTGATGCAAATTGTGGGTGGGGTTACTGTGTCCATGAGACTGAAATGTTGGTTGGAACTGGTGGTATCTCGTCTTTACAGAAGAGGAGTGATGTAAGAAAATCATGTGTCATTCAACAAAAGTTTGAAATACAAAATTCTTGGATCCAAAATAAGAGTCTTGGTAAAGCCAAAACATCGGCGCAGGTGAAATCACTGTTTTAGCATTGAAATCAAGTTCAAGAAAATTTCATGTGCATCCTTTGTTTTAAAGCAATGCATTGGGGGAGATTTACTAATACTGGTGCACACCGAATCTGGTGCAGTTGTGCACAGTAACCAATCAGCTTGCTGTTTAAGGCTGGCCATCCAAAATAATTTTCTTTATAAAATCATGACTAAGAATTTTCGTTCAAATTTCGCAGCGTTAGTGGGCTGCAGCAATGGCCAATTTTCGTGCAGTCATCGAATTTGAGTGATCGGACATGTTGGAAATTTTTTGAAACATGAACGAATTTCTAATCTAATGAGAAATATAATCGAAAAATAAATGTGCATGAGCTGTGACCTAGCAGGAAAGGAATTATTTTCTGTAGCAACATGAGGTAAAATTGAAGGCTTGGCCACAAATGGTATTATACGCCTGACAGACTGACCCACTTCTTCCCATCCCACTCCTTGAAATTCTGGAGAAATTGCGATGCAATAGGGGACATCTTTCATATTTGGTGGGGCTGCCCTGTCATTGCTCCCTTCTGGGGAAAATGTATCTACGCTTATTGCTGAAATTACTCTTGTTTCACAGGTGTTGACTCTGCAAATGGCTCTCTTTGGTCTAGACCAGGGGTCTCCAAACTTTCCAAACAAAGGGCCGGTTTGCTGTCCTTCAGGCTTTTAGGGGGGCTGGACTGTGGCCAGTGGGAGTAGAAAATGTCATGTGGGAGGGATAGTGCCTCAATGTTGGTGTCAGTGGGAGGAATAGTGACCCATCATTGGTGTCAGTGAGAGGAATGGTGCCCCAATGTTGGTGTCAGTTGGAGATATAATGTCCCATCATTGCTGTCAGTGGAAGGAATAGTGCCCCATCATTGGTGTCAGTGGGAGGAATAGCGCCCCATTATTGGTGTCAGTGGGAGGAATGGTGCCCCAATGTTGGTGTCAGTTGGAGATATAATGTCCCATCATTGCGGTCAGTGGAAGGAATAGTGCCCCATCATTGGTGTCAGTGGGAGGAATAATGGCTCATTGTTGGTGTCAGTGGTAGAAATTATGCCCCACTGCTGGTGTCAGTTGAGAGTATAATGCCATTTATCAGAGGGAAGACTAGTGCCCAAGGGCCGGATAAAAACAAGCAAAGGGCCACATCCGGCCCCTGGGCCGCAGTTTGGAGACCACTGGTCTAGACCCTCCTATCTGGCCTTCTACATTTCTTCCCATTGTAACTCACATCTTAATAGCAGCACGTGTAACCCTAGCACGGGCTTGGGAGGACCCACTCCCACTCCCACTATGCTCTCTCACCTCAACTATCAACGATCACTGTTGCATGGAATTTCTATTCCCCAAAACAAACATGACTGGAGATAAATTCCACAAGTACTGGTCTCCATGGCTAGCACACCTCAGGAGCATCACCCTTTGTGATTTGAAGTGATTTATTCCCTGACAGCCCCCACATGGGAGGGCTCACACCTTCCTGGGTCTCGGACCAAACAGAGCCATAAGCAAATATCTCCCCCCTATTATACCTCTAGGTATCAACAATCCCTTCATAAGTCTACTTTAGAACTTTCTTCTATCACTTTTACTCACTCTGCTTTGTTTGCCTCTTCTTCCCACTCCAGACTCAACATTTTTCTTATCCAAGGACTGGTGTTGTAGTCCTCTCCCTGCTTTAGAGTATGCACTTCACCGTATATCGATTTATGCTTCTTCACATTCATAAGACATTGTTGTAACACTGTACGTTTGTATACACCCATGTTTTACCCTTCCAGTGCTCCTTGCTGTGAAGACCAGTCATAGGTAGGGGCAGTGACATTTGTTTTTTGTATTGATACCCCTACCTCCACTCTAATTGTGTAACCTATGTAGTCTTATCTCAATAAAAAAGAAAAAAAAAAATTAAGGGGCTTGGTTGGTCGAATTTCAAAATCAGTGGTGGCATCATCGGATCACAAAACGCACAAAATGTCTTATTTTCTAAAGAAAATTAGTTCAGGATTCGGCTCATGTATGGCCTGCATCGTTGTCAAAGCCTAATTGAACAAGCTGAAGTTAAAGTGATTGTAAAGCCTCCTTGTTTTTTTTTACATAACAAACATGTCATACTTACCTCCACTGTGCAGCTCGTTTTGCACAAAGTGGCCCCGAACCTCGACTTCTGGGGTCCCTCTGCGGCTCTCGCAGCTCCTCCCCGCATCAGATAACCCCCCCTAGGAGAAGCGCTCTCCCGGGGGGGACTACCTTGCGGGGGTGCTCCTGAGTCTAGCACGCCGAATGTAGGACTCGGCCCCACCCCCCGGCGCCCGCGTCATTGGATTTGATTGACAGCAGCGGGAGCCAATGGCTTCGCTGCTATCAATCTTTCCAATCAACAGCTGGGACCCCGTGCAGAGAGAGAGACAGCGCGTCTCCGCCAATGGAGATACAGGGCTCAGTTAAGTAAAACGGGGGGGGGGGGGGCTGGGGGGCCAGTGACTGACAAAAGTTTTTTCACCTTACTGCATAGGATGCATTAAGGTGACAAAAACATGAGGGTTTACAACCCCTTTAAGTTGGCCAAACACTAGCCGAAATATCGTTGGAAAATCTGTCATTTGGACCGTTCATTCGTGTTTCGTGCAGATAATGGGCACAAATAGAAAACCAGTTTTAACTTTTCACAGCCGAAAAACTGAAGCAAAATTCTGCCGAACGAACAATAAATTAAAAGGTTTATGTGTTTCTCACCTGAACTGTTTGCGCTAGGCATATGTGACAAAACAAACAAAAAACTGATTTGTTTATGTTCATTGAACGATTTATCGATCAATATTCGGTCATTACATGATGGCAAAATCACTTGCTCTCACGGCCGGGTGTTCGCTATCCAAATTCCGTTTGAACGATTTTTCATATAGTGCATGACCAACATTAGAAGATAGGTTACTATGCCCAGCTGCACCAGATTCTGTGTGCACCAGTTTTAGTAAATCTCCTCTATTGTTTTTCAAAGAGAATCCTTTAAGAATCAAAATGTAACAAATTAACAAAAAAAAAGAAAAGGAATTTATTGCAGACAACTTCATCTTGATGTTAAGTGCCGTGCCTAGCTGGCGGTGTTGGGGACATCGCTCACGCCACTACTGGAGTCCAATGAGCTGTACTAGACAGTCACAGACGAATGTCCTTGTCTTATCAATCACTGCTCTTCCCAGTCTCTCCGTGAAATATGACGACGCGGGCCCGGCGACAATAAAGAAAAAACATTTTGACAAGCCCGCAGATTGCGCCTCTGCTGTCAAGGCTGCAGCCTGTCAGGAGGGGAGTCCGACTCTTCCTCTTATGTTCTTCGCTAACGGTAATAGAATTTAATGGCTCGGCAAAACCGATGAGTGACAACTGGGAGAGAAGACTGGCGGGACGACGGACTAGGGAGTGATCAGGTAACGGTAAGAGAGGGCCGGTGTCCTTGACTGTGCCTGGACTGAGCATCATAGGGTTAGTGTGACCACCTTGGGACTGTTTCATTTTGTACTTGGAGAGATCCCATTTAGGAGATATTCGTTTAACCTACAGGTAAGCCTCATTATAAGCTTGCCTGTAGGTAAAAATAAAAATAGAGTTTACTACAACTTTAAATGCGATCCGAGTTCCAAGAATGTGTGAATGGGCCCTAAGGCCCTTATTTAGACTTGTGATTGGAGGGCGGAAAAATGTGGTTGAGTTGCATTTTGCTGCCTGCCAGCGCCCCCCCCCCCCCCCCCAAGCTGCAATAGGCAGCCGACAGGGGTGTTTACAATGTTGCGGTTGCAATGCTTTGCTTCGCACCCGTGGCAAAGTTGACCCAACTTATAGCAATCGGGGGGTGGCAAGCCCAGCAAAGGCTACAAATTCAATAGGAAGCGCTGCAAATGCCCCTCAACTGAATGCGATTGCGGTGCGTTTGTTTGGCAAAAATGAGGATAAAACAGACGGTGAGGAGTTCCTCACCACCTGATAATAGTCATTGGAGCGTAATCCAAGCGCAGATCAGGCTTCAAAGGCAAGGGAGACGCAGGTCGGCTCTTCTGCGCAAACCGCCGTAGGTGCACGCCGGTCTGTGCAAGGAGGATAGGGGACACGCACCCGCCGGGGAAGCGTGCCCGCGAGTCCCACGGGCTCTGTGTCCGCCGGCGACCCGTGATCGCTGTGTACATGTTGTGTGTGAGCAGGAATAGCAAGGATGTATTTCTGCACAGCCGCACTCTTGAAAAATTATAGCCTTTATTAAAATAAGAACAGCCATGAGCTATGACTAAACACTAGATAGAGTGTGAAACGCGTCAGCTGTCCGAGGTTTTTGCTTGCTGTGACTTTTAGTGCTGTTCTTATTTTAATAAAGGCTATAATTTTTCAAGACTGCGGCTGTCCAGAAATACATCCTTGCTATTCCTGCTCTGCTGATTGCATTGTCTGCACCTGAGATCTCTGTGGGTGGATTACTTCCAAGATTCCCATCTGGAGCGGCCATCTTCCTTTCTCCTACATGTTGTGTATGTTAACAAGGCGATTCCCCATTCTGCCTAACAACATGTCAGACATCTTCTGTTCCCAGTGATCGCGAACAGCGATCTCTGTCATTTTCCAGTAAGCCCCCCCCTACGGTTAGAACACACCCAGGGAACACACTTAACCCCTTGATCGCCCCCTAGTGTTAACCCCTTCCCTGCCAGTGTCATTTTTACATTGATCAGTGCATTTTTATAGTCACTGGTCCCCAAAAAGTGTCATTTGGGGTCAGATTTGTCCGCCGCAATGTCGCAGTCCTGCTAAAAATCCCAGATCGCTGCCATTACCAGTAAAAACAATAAAAAAAATGAAAAGACCCTAAATCTATCCCGTAGTTTGTAGACGCGATAACTTTTGCGCAAACCAATCAATATACACTTATTGCGATTTTTTTTTACTTAAAATATGTAGAAGAATATATATTGGCTTAAACTGATGAATACATTTGTTTTTTTATATTTTTTTTGTATATGAATTATAGCAGAAAGTAAAAAAAATTGCTTTTTTTCGAAAATTGTCGGCCTTTTTTTGTTTATAGCGCAACAAATAAAAACCGCAGAGGTGATCATATACTACCAAAAGAAAGCTCTATTTGTTGGTAAAAAAGGACGTCAATTTTGTTTGGGTACAGCGTCGCACCACCGCGCAATTGTCCGGTAAATCGACGCAGTGCCGTATCGCAAAAAATGGCCTGGTCATTAGGGGGGAAATCCTTCCGGCGCTGAAGTGGTTAATGCAAGCAGTGTAAGTGCGTAACTATAAAAAAAAAGAAGCAAAACAGATAGCGTTGCTAATACAATAAAAAAAATTGAATTTCTAAAAAAATGACTTGATTGAGGCACAAAACCCAGAGGAGCCTCTCCCAAAGGAGACCGACTGGGTCACATCTGCATTCGCTGGACTCGCTCTTGCTTGCAAAAGGCCAGATGAAAGCAGAGATGGCAACCTCTGGAGCGGAGTCTGAGCCAAACCATGGAGGAGGACACTATAGACTGTATAGGTGCATCTCCACTTACATGTTTCGGGTGTCCTGCCTATTCATCAGGGCCACCCTGAAGCCACAATTGCAGATGTGACCTGGCTGGGCAGACCAATGTAAGTCCATCAATTTACAGGCTGGGCTGTTTTATTTTTATCTAGCAACAAAGGTTTGCTTTATAGTTGAACTCAGGGATATGTAAATATTGTCTAAAGCCCTGTACACACGATCGGATTTCCGATGGATTCTAATCCGATGGATTTTTCCATCGGAAATCCGATGAAGCGGACTTCCATCAGTCTTGCCTACACACCATCAGTCAAAAATCCGACCGTTCCAAACGCGGTGACGTAAAACACTCAGACGAGCCGAGAAAAATTAAGTTCAATGCTTCTGAGCATGCGTCGACTTGATTCTGAGCATGCGTGGGTTTTTTCTCCGATGGAGTTCCACACAGACGATCGGAATTTGCTATCGTTTTTTTTTCCATCGGTATAATTTAAAACATGTTCTATTTTTTTATACCGATGGAAAAAAGACCGATGGGGCCCATACACGATCGGTTGGTCTGATGAAAAAAGTCCATCTGTCTTTTTTCAGCAGAAAAAACGATCGTGTGTACGCGGCATAAGAGGCACGTGTATTATTACTTCCTGTAATAAAGACCGCCCAATGCTGCTCTCTCTCCTTGTGCAGGGTGCCTGGTCTGGTCTCCACCCCCATCCCGTCGTTTTCTGCAGGAAACCTGCAGTGGGTGGAGCCTGCTGGGCCCCTCCCACAGCTCTGATCTCTGCACAGGCTATATACCACACAGTCATGATGTCCCTGCTACTTTTACAAGGTAGTATCTGGGTTTGCAAAGGCATTTTGTGCACATAAAGTGGATTTATATCCGTTGGGACTATTGGGGATTATATTCAAAGGAAAGTTTTTGTGGAGTTCAACCTCAACCCTTTTACTGTAAGAGCCATTTTAGCTTTCTTTGCACACATGTTTAAATTATAATGCCTGAAGATTAGATAAAATCCTTAAACATTATATATTTTCTGAAAGCAGAGACCCTGGAAAATAAAACAAACAATGGTAATTCCAAAATTTTATGTTGCATGATATTAAGGCAATGGTGTAATAAGTGCAAATTTTCAGTAAAAAAAAATACATTTAAAGGGTAACTCCACTTTTGTGGGAAAAAAATAGAAAATAAAAAATAAATAATAATAATATAGCATATACAATTGTGACTCAAGTCATATTGTAATTGAATGTCGTTAAACATTACCTTTACCTGGGTTTTTGTACACGGGCACCCCGGATGCGTGTTTGTGCAAGTATTTGGGGGGGAAGCTCCACATTTTTTTGGGGGGTTTTGGTGCTTGAGTGTAACTTTTTTTTTTTTACTTAAAGGAGAACTATGCCCAAAGCTTTTTTGGCCCTACTTCTCCTATGGATCACAGGAGTGCAGTTCATTCTGTACTCCTGTGATCTGATTTCAGCCGACAGCGGGCTGACATTACTCAGCCGGTCCAGGCTCAGAAAAGATCGGGATCTGCCCAGAAGCCTGGACCAGCACCTGACTCAGCCTCTCAGTGACCCGCTGGGAGACTGAGCCAGCCACTCCCGTCCCCTCCACAGTCCAGTGCTCCAGTGAGCACTGGAGGGGCAGAACAGAGAGCTGGTGACAGTCCCAGCTCTCTGCTCAGAGTGGAGGTGAGAACTGAGCGATCAGCGGTGTCTGATTACTCAGTTCTCAGGGCACTGGTGCGGGGGAGGGGGGAGAGAAAGAGAACAGATGCAGCATCAGATTGATGCTGCAACCACCTAAGTGAGTATAATTTCTTTCTTTTTTTGGAAACCCATACTTCTCTTTTAACAAAAGTCTCCTATGTGATAGAATTTTGTTTAGACAGCTTCTATTGAGTCATCAGGGGGTCTGTCATTTTCTATCATAATCACCATGGTTGAGTAGTTTAGCAAAAGACAATAGGCAGAGCTGACACCACTACTTCTAGAAATTCATTGTGTTGCCAGCCCACCACAGGCTTAAAGTGGTTGTATACCCAAATTTTGTACAAGCACCTACAGGTAAGCCTACATTAAGGCTTACCTGTAGGTGCTTGTAATATCTCTGAGACCTACACAGTCTCGGAGATATTTGCAAAAAAGACTGTACCGCTATCTACGGCGCATGCGCGCCGTAGATAACGGCGCAGGCGCACTGAGCGCGGCGGCTCTTGAATGGGAGCCTGCCGGACACTGCCGGAAATTCGCGCATGCACGGGGATCGTGCCGTTCCTCGCGCATGTGCGGGAGTGACGTCATCGCCGCTCCGGCCAATCACAGCGCCGGAGCGGCGATACCCGGAAGTCACTCCGGGTATCATGGATTCGACAGAGGACGCGTCCAAGGACCGCTGCGGGGGCTTCGATCTAAGGTAAGTGATTAATAATGAGCTAGTATGCTAGTCATACTAGCTCATTATACCTTTGCCTTGCAGGTTGACCAAAAAAAAAAAAAAAGTTTTGCGGTATACAACCGCTTTAAGAGCTAAGAGCATTTTTGGCAGATCAACAGGTATATTCTTGTATTTAATCAGAAATGGCAACAGCCCCAATTTATAATTAGCTTTATGATCAAAGTGCATAGTGCACAGCGAATAAAATAAAATTTATTTTGCAGCACACCTTCCTGCCTTCTAGCAAAAAAAATAACAATTTGCATTAAAAACAGAGGTTTTAGTTGCACAAAGTTTTCAAAGCCGCACTGCCTTTATATTGTAGAAATCTGAGAAAGGGAGTAGTTGAGTAGTTTAGAAAAGACACTGGGCAGGGCTGACACCACTTAGCCCACAGAAATTGTGTTGTCAACCCACAACAAGCATAAGGGAATTTCTGGAAGATCAACTGGTATTTTCTGTACTTGCAGGGTAATTATTCACTTGACTTATGGAAGATTTACCCCCCTTCCTAACCAGGCCATTTTTTTTTCGAGACGGCGCCTGTGTTACATTAACTGACAATTGCGCAGTCGTGCAACGTTGTACCCAAATAAAATTGATGTCCTTTTTTTCCCTTAGAGCTTTCTTTTGGTGGTATTTGATCACCTCTGCGTTTTTTATTTTTTTTGCACTATAAACAAAAAAAGACTGACAATTTAAAAAACAAAAAACAAAAAAAACTTTTTTTTTTTTTACTTTCTGCTATGAAACATATCCAATACAAAAAATTTAAAATCAAATTTCTTCATAAATATAGGCCAATATGTATTCTCCTTCAGGTTTTTGGTAAAAAAAAATCCCAATAAGCGTATATTGTTTGGTTTGCGCAAAAGTTATAGCGTCTACAATCTATGGGATATATTTATGGAATTTGTATTTATTTATTTTTACTAGTAATGGCGGCAATCAGCGACTTTTAGCGGGACTGCAATTTATGTATTTTTGTTTTTCCCCACACATAGAGCTTTCTTTTGGTGGTATTTGATCACCTCTGCGTTTTTAATTTTTTGCGCTATAAACCAAAAAAGACTGACAATTTAAAAAAAAAAAAAAGTTTTTTTTTTTACTTTCTGCTATATAACATATCCAATAAAAAAAATTAAAATCACATTTCTTCATAAATTTAGGCCAATATGTAATCAGACACAGGTTTTTGGTAAAAAAAAAAATCCCAATAAGCATATATTGATTGGTTTGCCCAAAGGTTATAGCGTCTACAATCTATGGGATATATTTATGGAATTTGTATTTATTTATTTATTTTTACTAATGGCGGCGATTAGCGACTTTTAGCAGGACTGCAATTTATGTCTTTTTTTTCCCGCCACACATAGAGCTTTCTTTTGGTGATATTTGATCACCTCTGCATTTCTATTTTTTTGCGCTATAAACAAAAAAAGAGCGACAATTTTGAAGAAAAAAAAAAACATTTTTTTTTCTTTCTGCTATGAAAAATATCCAATAAAAAAAAAAAATTCAAAATCGAATTTCTTCATAAATTTAGGCCAATATGTAATCAGACACAGGTGTTTGGTAAAAAAAAAAAAATTCCAATAAGCATATATCGGTTGGTTTGCGCAAAAATTTTAGCGTCTACAATCTATGGGATGTACTTATGGAATTTGTATTTATTTATTTATTGTTACTAGTAATGGCGGCGATCAGCGACTTTTAGCGGGACAGCAATATTGCGGCGGTAAAGGTAAAAAAAAAACATTTAAATTAAGTAAATAAGAGATATATTCCTATCTATTTAGTAATGTTAGTAGCACAAGGATTAAAAAAGGTAATGTTGATTGAGAAAGTGAAGTTCCACTTCAAATAAGTAAAACAGGGAAATGTGCATGTAATGCAGTTTTTAATTTTGCCTTGACATACACTTTACATGGAGGATTGATTGCAAACACACTGAAAGTTATAAGTAGTGTTTGCACACATTTTAATGTTGGCCTGCTCATTCTTGGCATGCAGTGTTTGCAGAACTACAAACCCCAGGAAGCACCGGGGCCATGCAAGCGGATGAGAAAGTCAGGAAACTCTTTCTGTGTGCCAGTTCTGCCAGCAGACTCTGCCAGGCTGGGCACGGAGCCAGCGCAGGGCTGCCAGCACATGCAGACATAATGTACACGCTGAGATCTCTGGGGTGCCATCAGTGGGGGTGCAGCTGCCGTCTAAGCCTGAGCTACTGTCACATCCCGTGGGGGTCCCCAACCCCATCTCACTCGCACTTGCCTTTGATTTCCAGCATTTGGCACAACGCGACAGATGGAGCGGAGTCAGACGCCATTTGGTCCGTTCATTAATATCGGTGCTCGTGTTCGTGATTCCCCAGCTCACCTGTTCTAACGAGCTCCTCTATGACCTTTCTGTTGATAGCAGGGCTGTGTGCGATGCCGTGTGCGCTTCTACATGCAGCTAGACATGTTGGGGGATTAAATGCTCAGCCCTTCATCCTTGTCACAAATCACTGGGGGGTCATTTACCACCCAGAGACAAAAATAAGGGCCCGCGTACAACATACCAAACCGTAACAATAATCAATGCGCAAAATTTACATCACATAGCTCCCAACTGTTCGTTGTTTTAGGGGAATTATACCCTTCTCATTTTTTTTTCTAGATGTGAACAGAATGAGATTAAAGTATATTGTGGCCCAATCTCCTTGTATAATTTATATATATATATATATATATATATATATATATATATACATACACACAGTGCCTTGAAAAAGTATTCACACCCCTTGAAATTTTCCACATTTTGTCATGTTACAACCTAAAAAGGTAAATGTATTTTATTGGGATTTTATGTGATAAACCAACACAAAGTGGCACATAAGGCCCCTTTTACACTGGGGCGGTGGGTGCGTCGGCAGTAAAGTGGCGCTATTTTTAGTGGCGATTTACCGCCAATTTCGAGGCGCTATTTGGCTGCTAGCGGGGTGCTTTTACCCCCCGCCAGTGGCCGAAAATGGGTTAAAAACCACCGCAAAGCACCTCTGTAGAGGCGCATTGCCAGCGGTATAGCTGCAGTATCCCATTGATTTCAATGGGCAGGAGCGGTGGAGGAGCAGTATACACACCGCTCTTTCACCGCTCCAAAGATGAAGCTAGCAGGACTTTTTTTACCGTCCTGTTAGCGCACCGCTCCAGTGTGAAAGCCCTCGGGCTTTCACACTGGAGACACAGCAGCAGCTGTTTAGGGTCTATTTTTAGCGCAACAGCGCCTGCAAACCGCTCCAGTGTGAAAGGGGTGTAAAGCCGCGTACACACGATCGGTTTTACTGATGAAAACAGTCCGATGGATTTTTTTCATCAGACAAACTGATCGTGTATGGGCCCCATCGGTCTTTTTTCCATCGGTGTCAATAAATAGAAACATGTTTTAAATTTTTTCGATGGATAAAAAACCGATAGCAAATTAATATCATCTGTGGGGAACTCCATCGGATAAAAAACCCACGCATGCTCAGAATCAAGTCGACGCATGCTCAGAAGAATTGAACTTCATTTTTGTCGGCTCATCGGAGTGTTTTACGTCACCACGTTTCAAACAGTCAGTTTTTGGACTGATGGTGTGTGGGCAAGACTGATGGAAGACAGTTTCATGGAAAAAACCATCGGATTAGAATCCATAGGATATCAGATCGTGTTTACAGGGCTTAACTGTGAAGTGGAAAGAAAATGATAAATGGTTGTCAACATTTTTTACAATTAAATATGTGAAAAGTGTGGTGTGCGTTTGTATTCAGCCTCCCTGAGTCAATACTTTGTAGAACCGCCTTTCTCTGCATTTACAGCTGCAAGTCTTTTTGGGGATGTCTCTACCAGCTTTGCACATCTAGAGAGGGACAATTTTGCCCATTCTTCTTTGCAAAATAGCTCAAGCTCTGTCAGATTGGATGGAGAACGTCTGTGAACAGCAATTTTCAAGTCTTGCCACAGATTCTCAATTGGATTTAGGTCTGAACTTTGACTGGGCCATTCTAACACATGAATATGCTTTGATTTAAACCATTCCATTGTAGCTCTGGCTGTTTAGGGTCGTTGTCCTAGGCAAATGCCTATGACAAGAAGCATGTTTATTCAAACACAGGCACAAAGAGATATACACTCAGGGAACAATCCCCCCTTCTTTGCATAATGACACAGGGTGGGGTAAACTACATTCAGTAACAAGAGACAAACAGGTGTATTCAAACGTCCCATCAGTAGACCGTCTTATGAGCAGGGAGGGCTGTTGGAGTAATTCCCCCCTCCCTCCACCTTGCCCCCGGTCTACATGCTAAAGACACATATACATTCCATAATCGGTTGCTCCCAAGGCAAACAGAAACAATAGAACAATGGGTACAGCCACACTTCAAACTATTTAGTAAAATGTCAGTTTGAGACCAAGCTCATACAATATTCCAGCAGTTGGAAAGGTGGAATTCATTTATCTTCATATATTTCTTGGGGGAGATTGTTCAGAAATATTACTGCCCCTAGTGAAAGAACCCCTTCATTATTTCACCACAAACCACATATATAGAACCCAGGATAACAGGAGTAACACGAAATACTGAGTCCGGTGTGGTTGTACAGTGATTCTGGTTAGTACAGACCCGATTGGGGTTCTCGGTCACCCTGTACTCTTAATAGACACAGGGTAACTTACACATAGGAGGAGCCGGAGGAGCAGGACAAGGAGTTTCCAGAGCTCTCTAAGGTAAGCTGGGTTCCACAAGCCCCCAGCCCAAAATGACTCCTGTCACAGGAGGATTTACTAAAACCGGAGAGTCCAAAATCTGCTTCCAGATTTTTTGTCAAATTAAACAAACCTGAAGTTAGAAGCTAATTGGCTCCCATGCACAGTTGCACCAGATTCTCAGTGCTCCAGTTTTAGTAAATCTCTCCCTTTGTAGATTGCTATATAAAAAATGTGTTTCTGCATATACATTAGTTTGTAATAGTAGCTGTGTGTTAATGTGGGCAAACATATTTTATTCATACATATGGAGGCTTTTCCTTTTAATTGGTAGGGCTGCACAATGGTTTTGCCTTGCTGGTGTACTCTTCTCCTTACAAGTCTATCAATCGACTCTCTGTAGTCAAAGAGTTCTTGTTACATGATACTAATGTATGAACAACAGATATTCTGGGCAGAAAGTTCCTGCATGAAAACGCGAGGATGGGCTGTATAGTACATGCGCATACACGTACACATGCGTAAAAATTCTTCTAGTTTTTTTTTTAATCAAGGTGCTTTAGTGTTAGAGTATATATGCATGTATTTGCATTTAAAATACTAACTGGCAATGCAGATTTTTGAACTTTTTTTTACTAATCTATATGCAATGCTATTTTAAGTGTATAAGTGCATTGAAAACAATGGGCAGCATTTAGATAAGAAAAAAAAATGCCTGAATGCTTAAATTTGTGACGCATTTAGGCGTTCGTGTGCAAGAGCCCTTAAAGGCTAATTCCACCTTTCGGGACCATGTTTCATGTTACACTGCACAGCCCAAACCTCCACCCAACCCCCTAAAAATCCTTTCTTCCCATTTACCTGAATTTTGGGGTGCTTCTCCCCGCAGTCTTCTGTTTCATTTAGAATTCGACACAGCTGTGTCATCCATTCACAGGAGAGCTCTCAATGGAACACAAACAAATGTGGTTACATCACCACATTTGTAGTCCATTGATTAAAGTGTTTTTAAACCCAGGAGCCTGCATTCACTATATCTGGTCTCCCACAGTACACAGAACATGGAAATGCAATTATTTTAGTAAATATAAACTGATAAATACCTTTTCTCATCAGCAGTATATAGAAGTCTTGTGACTTCTACCAGTTCATGGTTAAAGCTTGTAGGAGGAGTTTTCATACTGAGCTGTAGTATCAGGGGATGCAGGACCCCTGACCCTCTGTCTGGACTCTGGACAATGCTGATTGGCCCTCTGCTGATCACATGCACTCTACCAAGAAAAGAAAAAAAACTTTCTAGCAATATACACCCAACTGAGCATGTGCAGTCTGACTCTAAAGGCTCTGTCTTATCCGGACCTGTTCTGGAGTCAGTGGAAGAAGAGGAGGATCTGCTCATACAGGATTAAGCAGCCTTTTTACACAATGCACAGGATTAACCCCTTAGGTTCCACAGTGAGTATAACAATCATGCTTTACTGCATATACAGACTGATTTTACTGTTGTGGGTTTAGTAACACTTTAATTCCTCCAAGGCCATAACTGGGGTTCTTCAGGAAACTGTCCATTGCACCTGCTATCCATTTATGGCAGGTTCTGCATTCTCCAAAGCATACATTTAATAAATGCACATTGTTTTTAATTATTGTGGGTGCACTTATTAAATCTTTGCGAAATGGTGGGATCCTTCAAATGAAAGGAAACTACCCAACAGAGGCTGTGTGAACTATGCAGCCTAGGCTTTAGGAAAAGGCTAGAGAACAACAGTTTGCACATGGCAAGTACATAATACTTCTAGAACAACATAATTACGTGATGGGTTAATGCTAACATATGCTCTGTTGATTCAGAGGAAGTGTGAATTTTAATGACAGGTCCACTTCAAATCCCTCTGTCACTTTTCTCACCACAACTGTCCTTCCTTTAAGCTTCATGTAAAGATTTATATAAATAAATGTCCCGTTTAACTGCCAAATGTATATTTTGCACATTTATCAAGGCAGGGGAGATTTCCTTCCCCTGTGACTTACGATCCAATTTGCAGGAAAATTATACACTAGGTATAAAAAAAAGGTAAAAACATGGAAAAGTGAAGTGCGGGTGCCTGGTAAATACAGTATAACAGATGAGAATAAAATATGCTCTTTGGTGCAGCCGTTATGCTCCAGACTGTTCAGTAAAGGGGTTAGATAATAACATAAAGTGTGTTCTTACAATGAATGGGTTAATCAGCAGTGGTAATAAGGGGCAGTGTGTTCTACCAGACATAAATAGATACTATATGGACAGTAATTATTTCACGAATGGTAGAATGGGTTAATGAAAAGAGTGAAAATACTTTAAATAGGGCACCATTGCACAAAAATATTTGGGTACCACGCAAGTATAGAACATTAGATTTGGAAGTACACAAATTAACTGAAAATGTATTTCAAATTTGGAACGTAATTTATTGACAAAAAAAATTGGATATACAAATCACCATTAATTGCACTTACGGGAACAAATTTCTTTGGCCCAGGGAAGGGGACACTTTTCGGTACTAGAATGGGGGGATGTACAAATAAGAGATATTATGGTACACGGGAAAATAAGAACACTTCAAGACCTAAAGGAAGTAAAAAGGTGGAAGATAAGTGAATGGGAATATTTTCAATTAAAACATTTGGTAAGTACACTACCTCAACCAATTAGAGACGGAAAAAATCTGAACCCAGTGGCATACAAACCCCATTGAAACATGGGATATCAAAAGTACATGGAATTTGGACAGATTTAGAAGGACAAGAAGTGCCCCCCTATATAGGAAAATGGGAAAAATAAATAAGTATGAAACTAGAGGAACAACAAGTTGAGAAAATGATAAGTGCTGTATAAAATTATTCAAAGGATATAAATACAATAGAAATGAACTACAAATTCCTGGTAAGATGGTACCCGACACCGGACAAAATCCATAAATATCAAGTGGACTTGAGCCCTCACAGTGTTGGAGGGAGTGTGGACAAAGGAGCAAAGTGACAAATATCTGGTGGGAATGCCCAAAAATCAAGGAATATTGGCAAGAAATCCTGGAATATATAGAAGAGATAACTGGAGGAAAGATAACCAATAGTCTGCAGACGTGTTTATTTCACGAATCAAAAGTCTCAAATAAACAATACAAGAAAACACTAAAGCCCTGTACACACAATCTGATTTCCTATGGATTCTAATCTGATGGATTTTTCCATCGGAAATCCGATGAAGCTGTCTTGCCTATACACCATCAGTCAAAAATCCGACCGTCCCAAACGCCGTGACGTAAAACACTCCGACAAGCCGACAAAAATGAAGTTCAATGCTTCTGAGCATGCGTCGACTTGATTCTGAGCATGCGTGGGTTTTTTGTCCGATGGAGTTCCACACAGACGATCGGAATTTGCTATTGTTTTTTTCCCCAGGGGATAAATTTAAAACATGTTCTATTTTTTCTCACCGGTGGAAAAAAGACCGATGGGGCCCATACACGATCGGTTTGTCCGATGAGAAAAGTCCATCGGACTGTTTTTATTGGTAAAACCGATCGTGTGTACACGGCATAATCCCAATATTGTTGAATGGCGCAAATGGTTTAATCCCGAAAAAGTGGTTAAATACAGAAAAACTAGATACAAAAGAATGGTTTGAGCGAATAGAATATTACAGTGGAATGGAAAACCTATGCAGCAGAGAAAAGGGGCAACTTGGAAAATATAACAATATCTGGGGAAGATGGAAAGAATTTAAAACATCGGGGAAATATCTGGAAAAGATGATGGAGGGTGCCGGACTCAAGTAGAACCGTAAAAAAGAAAGAGGGCAGAGAACAAAAAATTTGGAGTGGAGGAGGGGGAGAAAGGGGGGGACTAGGGGGGAGGTGGGAGGGGAAAAAAACATTTAACCTTTGAAAGTAAAAATGCAGTGGGTAACATTTAATTACATTTTAATACTATTTTTTTTTTTTTAAAGAAGAAACGGAATAAGAAATAAAGTATTGGAAAAACACCACGATGACGTAAAACTGAGATGGAGACAGTAAATGAGCGAAAAGTTGAATAAGTCTCTCGATATTGTTTGCTGAAGTGGTTCAAATAAAAGAAAGAAAAAAAAAAAGGCAGTGTGTTCTAACGATGAGGGGGTTAAACCATACCAAAACAAGGGACAAATGAGGAGGACAGAGAGACTTCCTCAAAGTCAGGGACATTTGGGAGCTATGGTTAAACAGCAGTGGTAAAATTGTGTTGATAGGAGGAAGGGACTAAATGGCAGTGGTAATAATGGGGAGAGAGTTCTTACAATGAAGGGGTTAAACAGTACTGATAATAAGGGTCAATGTTCCTACAATGAATGGGTTACACAGCAGTGGTAATAAGGGCCAGTATGTTCTTAGGAGGAATGGATTAAATTGCAGTGGTAATAATAAAACGTGTGTTCTGATGATGAAAGGGTTAAACAGCAGTGGTAAAATTGTGTTGATAGGAGGAAGGGACTAAATGGCAGTGGTAATAATGGGGAGAGTGTTGTTACAATGAAGGGGTTAAACAGTAGTGGTAATAAATGTGTTGTTACAATTAATGGGTTAAACAGCAGTGATAATGAGGGTCAGTGTTCTTATGAAGAATGGGTTAAATAGCAGTGGTATTGTGTTCTTAGTAGGAATGGATTAAATGGCAGTGGTTTTAATGGAAAGTGTGCTCCTATGATGAAGGGGCTCAATAGCAGTGGTAATATTGTGTTGATAGGGGGAACGGAGTAAATGGCAGTGCTAATAATGGTCAGTGTGTTCTTACAATGAAGGGGTTTATCAAAAATGGTAATAATAGGGACCATGTTCTTACGATGAAGGGGTATATGAAATTGGTAATAACAGTGAGTGTGCTCTTATGATAAAGGGGTAAATGGGAGTAGCACTAATGGGGAACACATTCTTATGATGAAAGGGTAAATGGAAATAGTAATAATGGGAAGCTTCCCCTTTCGACATTATATGGTGCCCTTTTGGGCACTGATTCCCCAAAGGTGGACAGGTTATGGGAGGTGTGGCACAGTTATATACCGTCCCTGGACAAGGAGGATTGGGCAGAGTGCCTAATGCCTTGAACATGGTCTCAAGCTAGTCATCTCCCCCAGGGATAAGCTCATCCAGGTGAAATTCTTACATAGAATATATTACTCACCCCAGAAATTACATTGTATCTTTTCAGACAAAGACCCTATCTGCCCCAAATGCAGAACGCATGTAGGAACATTTTTCCATATGTTTTGGGATTGTCCAGCTATTTCATCCTATTGGTCAGCGGTGTTCAATGAAATCAATCTTAGGTTGCAATTGTCCATCCTAGTATTGCCAGAGTTGGCCTTGCTGGGGGTTCATGAGGATGCCCAGTGCTCTCAACATTCTAAAATGATTGATTATTGATCTCCTATTCTTCACCAAAACTGAGATTTTCCTGAAATTGATTTTGTCCTCTCCTCCGGCCCTTTCCTCCTGGGAAGCACTGATAGACGCAGCCCTGCCCATGTATAGGATCACATACATAAATAGAGGTTGTAAGTGGAAATATGATAAAGTATGGGCTCCTTTGACCAACACCTGAGGCTCTCAATTTACTATGGATATCTCTGGAATTACGCTTTCTGATTGTTTTGTCCTTCTTTTTATTTTATAGCCACCTCTCAATTGTACATTATGAGTCACTATGTATACTGCTTGTCATGCTATATTTACTTGTTTCTTTACCTATTGTCAAAGCATTCTGCTTTGTTTATGTCAATCTGCATACTGTTACTACCCTGTATAATACCAATAAAGCACCTTTGATTGTTAAAAAAATATATACTTTTGAGGAAGGGGTTATAATGGGGAGTATATTCTTATAATGAAGGGGTAAATGGTATTGGTAACGATGGGGAGCGTGGTCTTATGATGAAGGGGGTTAAAGGGCAGTGGTAAATAATGAGTTATGTGTTCTTAAAATGAAATGGTGGAATGATACTGATAATAATAGGGGAGTGTATTTTAATGAAGAAGGGGTTAAATGTCGGTGGTAATAATGGGGGCTGTGTGTTTTTTATGGTGAAAGGTTAATGACAGGGGTAAACAATAAGGTGTGTGCTTACAATAACTTGTACTAGCGATAATGGAAAGTGTATTCTTATGATGAAATGGTTAAACTACATTGGTAAGAATGAGCAGTGTGACTCTCTTACGAAAGGGTTAAATGACACTGTAAAGTATGGATCTTGCCTTCTTCCAATGAAGGGGTTAAGCATCAGTGGCAAAGTGGGTAGTATGTTCTAACAGTTAAATGGTACCGTTAGGCTCCCTTCACACTGGCGGCCAGGGAATGTAAAAGCAGACAGTTGATCCGCGTTTTTACCGACCCCCCCAAACACCCACCTACAAGAGGACATGATTGGGTTAGTAGAAATTGCCTTGGCATTCTGGTGAGGCAATTTTAACGTGACATATCAAGTTTGACAGGTGGCACCACCTGTCAAATTCTTATATGTAACTGAATAGGACTGTGCAGCAACAATGGGCCAAATGCTTTGTTTCTTAGTTCCGCCGCAGTCCCACAATGCAAAATCACCTTTGGGCAGTAAAAAAACGAAGAGAAAAAAAAAAAGCAACATTTTAGTGACATTTTTAATTTAACACATTGAGCCCAATAAAATAAACATTCCCATGTCTACATGCCCTACAGTGATAACAGGCTACATGTGTTTTTTCATAGGACATATTACCTGAAGCTGGCCATACACTGACCCTTATCTCTCCCTATACAGTGTGTCAGCTTTCCCTACAACAGCTTCTGATCCAAAAGCCCCTCTTGTGACCCGGCTGGCCATAAAATACAATATGGTTTAAAAAAAGTTCTCCTATAGGAATCTGCACAAAAATTTGTCACTACCGGGATTTGAATCTGTGTTCAAACCTGAACCTCATCCCTGGTTCTTACAATGAAGGGGGTAGAAGGTACTGGTAATAATGGGGGGGTATGTTCCTAGGATGAAAGGGTTAACCATGGTGGCCCTCTATTTTCTCTGTCTATGATCTGGTAGAAATCAAATCCATGGTATTCTATTCTATATATTTTCTCTTTTCCTTTTCTCCTTTATAAAGGCTCTGGCTTTTTCTGTTTGGAAGCAGAGAAGGTTCTTGCACGCGTACAACTGTCAAGGTCTGCGGATCCAAAGGAACGGAGATTTACATGTTTTGGACATTTTGATAGAATCCTGCCTTCAAGGAGCGAGACGTCATTGACACACACCAGGCAGTTTATATTATAAAAGATTCAGCCTACTGTGTGCACAATAAACAGGAAAAGTGACTGCTGACTGAGCAAGGAGTCCGCCGCAGGAAGAATGAGACTCCCAACTGTAGTGGTTCGAGTGAGAGTGCTGGATGTTGAATCACACCTCTAAAGAAGATATGACTGTTATGGAATAAAAATATTTTCCTCTTCTTAAAGCGGAGTTCCACCCTAAAAATGAACTTTCTATTAACAGCTTGCCTTTAATGTAAAAAAATTAAATAAAATAAATATATATTTTTTACTCACTTCTATCTGGCTATTACTAGCAGATTTCGTAATCTGCCTAGTTCCTGGTCCTAGGTTGTTCAACTTCCTGTCCTAAGACCCCATTGCCTCCTGGGAAATGATGACACTCATTTCCCAGGAGTCTCTGGGCATTACTGTGCCTAAAATTCACCCAGCATGCACCTCTCCCTGAAAACCAGGAAGAAAAAGGAACTGGGCTTCACATGCCCACACATATGATGGATACGGCCACAACATGAGCTGGAGGATATAAGGCAAGTGTTTGCAATGATTTCTGGAATGATTGGGGAGCTATTAATATGTTTTAGGGACTATTTCATGTGATTAGTTTTAGCTTGCAAAAAATAAAATTAAAATAAAAATGCCCGGAACCCCGCTTTAAGCAGGTAAGGGTTAGGAAGGGCTACTTTACTGTAAGAAGGGTATTTGTGTGCAAAATAAGAATTATTGGAAATGGGGAAAAGTTGAGGAGTGAAAAGGGAATCTTTACTGCAAAAGGGATTACCGTAGTTTGTAAAATAGGAAGGGATGCCGCACTGGAAGCAAAAAAAAGTTCTATATTAATAAAATAGTCCAATGTTGACATGGAGAAATGGTGTTTAAGCTTAGGAATAGGAAAGGGTTTCTTTACTGTTACAGAAAAGATCTCCTTCCTATTTCACATCCTTGCTTGGGAATAGGAAAGGTTTTCTTTACTGTTACAGGAAGCATCTTCCTATTTCACATCCTTGTTTGGGAATAAGACTTTTTTTTACTGTTACATGAAAGATCTATTCCTAAATCACATCCTTGTTTGGGAATAAAGCCTCGTACACACGACCGGTTTTCTCGGCAAGAAAACTGCTGGTAGAGCTTTTTGCAGAGAAAACCGTTTGTGTGTATGGTTTCTCGTTGGGAAAACTGCCGGGAATCTCGACGTGAAAAATAGAGAACCTGCTTTCTATTTTTCTTGTCAGGATTCTCGGCAGGGTTTTCCTGCCGAGAAAACCGGTCGTCTGTATGCTTACCTGTCCGAGGTAAACCCGCGCATGCTCGAAAAGACTTTGACGCATGCGCGGTAGCATACAAGGTTAGTGTGTAGCAAGATGGCAGGGACGGCATCGAATGTGACGAGCGCTGGCTCGTCGTAGTCGATGAAGTCACAGCGTTCTTGCCATTCAAAAGAATGGCGGTTCTTTTGAATGGCCGTCAGTACACAGGGCTTGGCAAGACAAGCTTGCCAGGAATCCCGTCGAGAAAACTGACGTTTTTTTTTTCCCGACGGGATTCCCGCCCGTGTGTACGGGGCTTTAGACTTTTTTTTTGTTACTGTTACACGAAAGATCTATTCCTAAATCACATCCTTGCTTGGGAATAGGAAAGGTTTTTTACTGTTACAGAAAAGATCTCCTTCCTATTTCCCACCCTTGTTTGGGAAAAAGATCTTCCTTCTATTTCATGTCCTTGTTTGGGAATAGGAAGGCTGGTAGGGTCTACTTACGATTTCAGGAAATATCTCCTTCCTTTTTAACACCCTTGCTTGTGAATAAGAATGTTTTTTTTTTCTACTGATACAGGAAAGATCTGCTTCCTATTTCTTATCCTTTCTTAGGAATAGGAAGGGTTTCTTTACTGTTACAGGAAAGATCTCCTTCCTATTTTACACCCTTGCTTGGGAATAGGATTTTTTTTTTTACTGTTACATGAAATATCTATTTACTATTTTACATCCTTTCTTGGGAATAGAAAGTGTTTCTTTACAGTTACTGGAAAAATCTCCTTCCTATTTCACACCTTTGCTTGGGAATAAGAAGGGTTTCTTTATTCATACAGGAAAGATCCCTTTCCTTTTTAACATGCTTGCTTGGGAAAAATAATGGTTTCTTTACTGATACAGGAAACACCTGCTTCCTATTTCACACCCTTGCTTGGGAATAGGAAGGGACTATTTTCTGTTACATGAAAGATCTCATTCCTACTTCATATTCTTGCTTGGGACTAGGAAGGGTTTCTTTATAGTTACAGGTAAGATCTTCCTATTTCACACCTTTGCTTGGGAAAAAGAAGATCCCTTTCCTTTTTAACATGCTGCTTGGGAAAAATAATGTTTTTTTACTGATACAGGAAAGATCTGCTTCCTATTGCACACCCTTGCTTGGGACAAGAAGGGTTTCTTTACTGTTACAGGAAAGATCTCCTTCCTATTTCACACCATTGCACGGGAAGAGGAAGGATTTTTTTACTCATGCAGGAAAGAAATTCCTCCAATCTCACGTTCCTTTTTTGGGAATAGGAAGGGCATCTTTACAATTTCAGGAAAGATCTCCTTCCTTTTTAACATCCTTGCTTGGGAATAAGAATGGTTTCTTTAGTGATATAGGAAAGATCTGCTTCCTATTTCATATCCTTGTTGGGGAATAGGAAGGGGTTCTCTACTGTTACAGGAAGGATCTAGTTCCTATTCCACATCCTTGCTTGGGAATAGGAAGGGTTTATTTAATGTTACAGGAACGATCTCCTTCCCATTTTACCTCCTTGCTAGAGAGGTTAAGATATGGAATAATTGGCTATTTACTGTACAAGTCATTAAAGCCCAACTGAACTGTCAGTTTACTTTAGCTAAATACATTTAAGGTGACTCAAAAGAAAAGGTTTGCAAATTCTTACAGTTCATATTCTTGAAAAAGCAGCCACCTCCTGAGTAGAAAAGCCTATTTTTTTTTTGCCTCAACACACTATGGTGCTTGATGCCTTGGGTTGCCATTTATTTTAAACATCAGCATATTATATTAATTTAGCAATTGATATATTTTAGAAACTACGTTGCATAAAATATGTATAATTGCCTCTTGCCAGATATGACCCTCCCCCAGTCTCTAGCGTAGATTCCCCACCCCAGGGGACTCTGCTGTGCACACATGGATGTAGGGAGGGACTCTGATGTGCACACATGGATGTACGGAAGGACTCTGATGTGCACACAGGGATGTAGGGAGGGACTCTGCTGGGCACACATGGATGTAGGGAGGGACTCTGCTGGGCACACATGGATGTAGGGAGGGACTCTGCTGTGCACACATGGATGTAGGGAGGGACTCTGCTGTGCACACATGGATGTAGGGATGGACTCTGCTGGGCACACATGGATGTAGGGAGGGACTCTGCTGGGCACACATGGATGTAGGGAGGGACTCTGCTGGGCACACATGGATGTAGAGAGGGACTCTGCTGGGCACACATGGATGTAGAGAGGGACTCTGCTGGGCACTCGTGGATGTAGGGAGGGAGTCTCTGCTGTGCACTCATGGATGTAGGGGGGACTCTGCTGTGCACTTTTGGATGTAGGGAGGGACCCTGCTGTGCACACAGGGATGTAGGGTAGGGTGACCAGACATCCCCGGTTTCAGGGGACAGTCCCCGGATTGAGGACACTGTCCCCGGACCAAGTCTGTCCCCGGTTTTGTCCCCAGATTGGATTTGAACAGGGGCTGGGGCAATTTCAAAGACAGTCAGTGCAGAATTAAAAATAAAAAAGAAATCAGAATTACACCCCCCCCCCCGACTCCACCGCTCCTACTAGCTTAGGGGGTGTATTTTTTCCATTATCTGTGCCCCTTTCTGATGATCATGTGCTGGTCGGAGGGAATATTTCTTCAGTTTCATGTGCCCATTCAGCTCCGCTCGCATGTTCTTCTGCCTTGGCTCGAGTCCCGGCCAGCCGCCTGCCTGCTTATCTCCTTTCCTTCCCTGGTGGAGTGATCTTCCTCCGCTCCCCACCCAGTAGTAGCCGGGGCCCGGAGAGTAAGACTTGAGAGGCTGTGAGGCGGGCGGCGACGGGCAGAGAGTCCCTGATTGTCGCCATTACTAGTAAAAAATAAATAAATATGTCCCCGGATTTCATTTTAAAAATCTGGTCACCTTAATGTAGGGGGGACTCTGCTGTGCACTTTTGGATGTAGGGAGGGACTCTTCTGTGCACACATGGATGTAGAGAGGGACTCTGCTGGGCACACCTGGATGTAGGGAGGGACTCTGCTGTGCACACATTGATGTAGAGGGGGGACTCTGCTGTGCACACATGGATGTAGGGAGGGACTCTGCTGGGCACACAGGGATGTAGGGAGGGACTCTGCTGGGCACACATGGATGTAGGGAGGGACTCTGCTGTGCACACATGGATGTAGGGAGGGATTCTGCTGTGCACAAATGGATGTAGAGAGGGACTCTGATGTGCACACATGGATGTAGGGAGGGACTCTGCTGGGCACACATGGATGTAGGGAGGGACTCTGCTGGGCACACATGGATGTAGGGAGGGACTCTGCTGTGCACACATGGATGTAGGGAGGGACTCTGCTGTGCACACATGGATGTAGGGAGGGACTCTGCTGGGCACACATGGATGTAGGGAGGGACTCTGCTGTACACACATGGATGTAGGGAGGGACTCTGCTGTGCACACATGGATGTAGGGAGGGACCCTGCTGGGCACACATGGATGTAGAGAGGGACTTTGCTGGGCACACATGGATGTAGAGAGGGACTCTGCTAGGCACACATGGATGTAGAGAGGGACTCTGCTGGGCACACGTGGATGTAGGGAGGGACTCTGCTGGGCACACATGGATGTAGGGAGGGACTCTGCTGTGCACACATGGATGTAGGGAGGGATTCTGCTGTGCACAAATGGATGTAGGGAGGGACTCTGCTGGGCACACATGGATGTAGGGGGGACTCTGCTGGGCACACATGGATGTAGGGAGGGACTCTGCTGGGCACACATGGATGTAGAGAGGGACTCTGCTGGGCACACATGGATGTAGAGAGGGACTCTGCTGGGCACTCGTGGATGTAGGGAGGGAGTCTCTGCTGTGCACACATGGATGTAGGGGGGACTCTGCTGTGCACTTTTGGATGTAGGGAGGGACCCTGCTGTGCACACATGGATGTAGGGGGGACTCTGCTATGCACTTTTGGATGTAGGGAGGGACTCTTCTGTGCACACATGGATGTAGAGAGGGACTCTGCTGGGCACACCTGGATGTAGGGAGGGACTCTGCTGTGCACACATTGATGTAGAGGGGGGACTCTGCTGTGCACACATGGATGTAGGGAGGGACTCTTCTGTGTACACATGGATGTAGGGAGGGACTCTTCTGTGTACACATGGATGTAGGGAGGGACTCTGCTGGGCACACATGGATGTAGGGAGGGACTCTGCTGTGCACACATAGATGTGGGGGGGACTCTGCTGTGCACACATGGATGTAGGGGGGACTCTGCTAGGCACACATGGATGTAGGAAGGGACTCTGCTAGGCACACATGGATGTAGGAAGGGACTCTGCTAGGCACACATGGATGTAGGAAGGGACTCTGCTGGGCACACATGGATGTAGGGAGGGACTCTGCTGGGCACACATGGATGTAGAAAGGGACTCTGCTGTGCACACATGGATGTAGAGAGGGACTCTGATGTGCACACATGGATGTAGGGAGGGACTCTGCTGGGCACACATGGATGTAGGGAGGGACTCTGCTGGGCACACATGGATGTAGGGAGGGACTCTGCTGTGCACACATGGATGTAGGGAGGGACTCTGCTGTGCACACATGGATGTAGGGAGGGACTCTGCTGGGCACACATGGATGTAGGGAGGGACTCTGCTGTACACACATGGATGTAGGGAGGGACTCTGCTGTGCACACATGGATGTAGGGAGGGACCCTGCGGGGCACACATGGATGTAGAGAGGGACTTTGCTGGGCACACATGGATGTAGAGAGGGACTCTGCTAGGCACACATGGATGTAGAGAGGGACTCTGCTGGGCACACGTGGATGTAGGGAGGGAGTCTCTGCTGTGCACACATGGATGTAGGGGGGACTCTGCTGTGCACTTTTGGATGTAGGGAGGGACCCTGCTGTGCACACATGGATGTAGGGGGGACTCTGCTGTGCACTTTTGGATGTAGGGAGGGACTCTTCTGTGCACACATGGATGTAGAAAAGGACTCTGCTGGGCACGCCTGGATGTAGGGAGGGACTCTGCTGTGCACACATTGATGTAGAGGGGGGACTCTGCTGTGCACACATGGATTTAGGGAGAGACTCTTCTGTGTACACATGGATGTAGGGAGGGACTCTGCTGGGCACACATGGATGTAGGGAGGGACTCTGCTGGGCACACATGGATGTAGGGAGGGACTCTGCTGGGCACACATGGATGTGGGGGGGACTCTGCTGTGCACACATGGATGTAGGAAGGGACTTTGCTAGGCACACATGGATGTAGGAAGGGACTCTGCTAGGCACTCATGGATGTAGGAAGGGACTCTGCTAGGCACACATGGATGTAGGAATGGACTCTGCTGGGCACACATGGATGTAGGGAGGGACTCTGCTGGGCACACATGGATGTAGGGAGGGACTCTGCTGGCCACACATGGATGTAGGAAGGGACTCTGCTGGCCACACATGGATGTAGGGAGGGACTCTGCTGGCCACACATGGATGTAGGGAGGGACTCTGCTGGCCACACATGGATGTAGGGAGGGACCCTGCTGGCCACACATGGATGTAGGGAGGGACTCTGCTGGCCACACATGGATGTAAAGGGTGACTCTGCTGGGCAGGGCAGCCAATAAGGGGGTACCACTACCACCTGTCCCCCTTTACGAAGCCCGAGCACACAGCGGGGCCTGGGAAGCAGGGGGAATTAGATGTGGGCAAGATTTGGAGGATGATTGGTACCGTGGCAATTACAGGAACAATGCCTCTGCAGCAGCTGAAAGCTGGTTTCTCTCCTTCTCCCTAACGCTGGCTTTCAGCTGCTGGAGGGAGAGACACGCAGGGCATCATTGATGTAGTTGTCCCCACATCTGTTTGTTTATTTATTTCTGTTTGTTTATTTCACCCAAAAAATAATTTAAAACATTTAAAAAATAATAACAAATTGTAAAAAATAATTACAAATATTGTAAAAGTCAATTTAAGAAATGGTAAAGAAATAATTAGAATAAATGAAGGGCTAATTCACACAGGTTCTCTGGAGCCACCTGTCACTCTGAGGATGAATGAACACAACCGCAGGTCCTAATTCGATAGGTGTGGGTGAGTGGCCCTGAGTGAGTGGCCCTTGTCTGTGTTTGGGGCCGTAGACTTGCACCCACACGCCTGTCAAAATAGGATCTGTGGATGTGTTCATACAGCTGCTGTATCCTCATAGCGTAACATAGCCTGCCTACACACAGCAATAGCCACATTTAAAAAACACAGATTCACCCCGTACAGATCACAGCACCCATGTGAATGAGCCCCAAGACCTCATTTACACATGGAACGTTATTTATTAACTCAATACAGTTTTATCTTTTAGATTTAGCAGGAATTTTGTAGGTTGTGTTATGTTTATGTCAGCTATTGCTAATAATAATTTTATGGTATTTTTTGTGAAAATTTAGATTTTCGGGGAGGGGAGGGGGGTTCTTTCAGGTAGGCTGTACGAGGCCCAATGATTTCTAACAGCAGCCAAGCTCTGATGGGCATGCATGGATGTAGGAGGGACTCTGCTTGGCACACATGTATGTAACGGGGGGACTCTGATAGGCACATATGGATGTAGGAGGGACTCTGCTTGGCACACATGTATGTAACGGGGGGGACTCTGATAGGCACATATGGATGTAAGGAGGGACTTTGCTGGGCACACATGGATGTCAGGGGGGACTTTGCTGGGAAAACATGGATCTAAAGCCTCGTACACACGGCCGAGAATCTCGTCAGGAAAAAACACGTCGTTTTTCCTGACGAGATTCTTGACAAGAATCTTGTGGCGGCCGAGTGTACACACGCTCGATTCAAAAGAACCGCCGTTCTTTTGAATGGAACGAATGCGGTGACGTCATCGACTACGACGAGCGAGCATCTTGCTACACCCTACCTATGCCTAGGAAGCTATCGCGCATGCGTCAAAGTCATTTCGAGCATGCGTGGGTTTCCACAGCGACAGGTAAGCGTACACACTCTCGGGTTTCTCGTCGGGAAACAGGCCGACGAGAATCTCAACGAGAAAATAGAGAGCAGGTTCTCTATTTTTCTCCTCGAGATTCTGGCCAGTTTTCTTGACGAGAAACCTGAAAGCCTCGTATACACGACCGGTTTTCTCAGCAAGAAAGCTCTCCCGGCAGTGTACTTGTCGTTTCTTGACGAGAAAACCGGCCATGTGTACGAGGCTTAAGGCTGGACTCTGATGGGTACACGTAGATGCAAGGAGAGACTTTACTGGGCACACATGGTTGCAAAGGGGGACTCTGATGGGCACATATGGATACAATGGGGGACTCTGCTGGGCACATATGGATGCAAAGGTGGACTTTGCTTGGCACATATGGATGCAAAGGTGGACTTTGCTGGGCACATATGGATGCAAGGGTGACTCTTCTGGGCACACATGGATGTAAGTGTGGACTCTGATGGACACTTATGGATGTAAGGAGTGACTTTACTGGGCACATATGGAGCTAAGGGGGCTCTGCTGGACACACATGGATCTAAGGAGGAACTTTTCTGGGCATACATGGATGAAGGGAGGGACTCTGATGGGCACACATGGATGAATGAGAGACTCTGATGGGCACACATGGATGAAGGAGAGACTCTGCTTGGCACACATGGATGTAACAGGAGACTTTGATAGGAACATATGGATGGGAGGCAGGACTTTGCTGGGCACACATGGACCTACTGTGGGCTCTGATGGGCACACGTGGATCTAAGGGGGGATTTTTGGTTACATATGGATCTAAGGGGGGAGTTTGCTGGGCAGAAATGGAGCTAAAGCACGCATGGATATTTGGGGGACTCTGATGGTCTCAGATGGATGTATCGGGGACTCTGATGGGCACACATTGATATAAGGTGGGTTTGTTTTGATCCGCAAAAATTTGTAAAATATAAAATGTGAAACTGATATTGAAAAGTTTGGAGACTCCTGCCCTGAGGCAACACACCTCATTTTGGGAGATGTTGGAAGCCCATTTATTTTCAACGGGGTGCCTAATAAAACACAAATGAATGCGCAACATAAGGTACATTTGCACACGTGCATTAACGCACCACACAAATGTAAATGGACCCTTAATCAATACCTTAGGCTGGGTTAACACTATTACGAATTCAATGCGGTTTCCCCGCATCTAATGCGCAATAGCAGGAGATTGTGACTGGCTCTCTATGGTGCCGGTTCACATATCTCCGTGTGTGTCTTTTGGTCCGTTTCAGGTCCGAATTCAGACAAAAATTCGGGCTGAAATCCAACCTAAAGCGGCGAACCAGGACACACCAAACTCCTGCTGTGAGCCGCTGCATGCTCATATGTGAACCCAGCCTGAAAAATTTGAGTTTGTCCCCCCCCCCCCCCAGCCTCTCCTGGCTGGCTCTATATAGATAACGAGCAGTGCAATGAATTTCCAGAATTCAGGTGAAGCTCCGGCTCTGTCTGTATACATATTGAAATTGCAGTCTGATGAAATTTGGCCTCTCCCATACACAGCTGGTCCTGCAGATAATTGAGAGCAGAACGCCTTTTGTCTATTATAGCAATGCATGAAAGCAGGAATTTACTCTCTGGGATGAAGAAAAAAAAAAAAAAGCGTAAGCGCTTCGCAGCATATTCAGTCGTTGGACAAATTGCGTCAAGGTGGCGGTTTTGCGTTGTATAAGGGTTAATGTCAGGCTTTTTATTTTTATGCAAAAATGTCTGAAAAGAGAAAATAAAGAGGAGAAAAAAAAAGTGCCTTCTCTGTCTTTTTCTGAAAAAAAAAAGGGTTTTGAAAAATCAGTTTCCATAGAAACCACATCAAACATCCAATCTGATATGTGGCAGGTAGCGCTGGCGTGTGTGGGCACTAGATGGCGCTGCTGCCCCCACAGAGAGGCGGAATGGCAAAGAAGAGAGGAATTATATTTTTTTAGGTATATAAAGCCTTTTAAATGCACAGGGGCTGGGGGGTTGAACTACAAGATAAAATCATTGTGGTTGTGATGTAACATACCTGTTAATAATGTATCTTTTACAATCCCATGCATTGCACTGGGAAAAAAATGTTCATTTTCATTTAATGAATATCATAATTCAGAGGAATGCCAGAACAGCATTAGAGCATTCTGGAGAATGGCTGCAAAAAGAAGAGAAATAGAAGAAATAGTGTAAAAATAAGTGGTGGCAAAATGGCACAGCTGCCCGGGAGGATAAAGGTGAATATAAAAAGGTTTTTTATCATAATTAGGAAGTTTTGATTTGGCGCACATATATCGCTATATGCTTGCTGTTTCATATTGCCATTATGTGCATGTACAGATTTGTAGAGGCTCCTAGTGTACATGTTCCATGTGTTCCATGGCTCCATGTGTCAAACACAAGGTCTGTGGGCCGAATGCGGCCCGCCATGTCATTACATGTGGCCCTCGCACCTTTCCTGCAGCTACTGCCCCCCCCCCCTCATCTCCACCCCCTTCCCGTTTCAGCAGAGAGGTGGTCATAACTCCTCCAAGAGATCTTGCGCCTCCCTGTGCAGACACAGCATCCCCTAGTCTCCGCCTCCCCTGGTCTCAGCATTCAGCAGACTCTGGTAGCTGACTCCAGCCCTCCTCTGGTCCTCCTCCAGACCCTGCATTTTCTGATTCCCAGCTCTGACACCCCCCCCCCCCCCAGCTTCTTCCCAGACGCAGCACAAGGTAAGGGGGGTGCACTGTGATATAAGAGAGGTTGGGAGACTCTTAATTTCTGATGGGGGGGGGGCTCTGGACATCTGATGTAAGGAGGGAGGGGGGTGCTCTGGACATCTATTCTTACAGATAAGAGGGCAACTATAATGCTGATGTGGCACGCAATGAAATTGAGTTCGACACCCCTGTGTCCTTTGTCTACATACTTTGTATCAGTCTTTCTCATCAAAGAAAATGGAGAGGTATGCATTTATTGATAAAAAATATAAGTGATATTAAAGTGATATGCCGCGTACACACGACCGTTTTTATTGACGAGAAAAATGAAATTTTTTAAAATGGTCATTAAAAATGATCGTGTGTGGGCTCCAGAGCATTGAAAAATGGGCATGAAAAAATTGGAACATGCTCTAATTTTTCTCGTCGTTGAAAAAAAATGCGCATGCTCAGAATCAAGTATGAGACGGGAGCGCTCGTTCTGGTAAAACTAGCATTCGTAATGGAGATAGCACATTCGTCACGCTGTAACGGACTGAAAAGCACAAGGCTGAAAAGCGTGAATCGTCTCTCAACAAACTTTACTAACACGAGGATCAGCAAAAGCAGCCCAAAGGGTGGCGCCATCCAAATGGAACTTCCCCTTTATAGTGCCGTCGTACATGTTGTACGTCACCGCGCTTTACTCGAGCATTTTTTTCAACGATAGTGTGTAGGCAAGGCAGGCTTGAGAAGAATCACGTAGAGAAAAACGCATTTTTTTTCAATGACATTAAAAACGGTTGTGTGTACGCAGCATTATACTTACCTGCTCTGTGCAGTGGTTTTGCACAAAGCAGCCCCGAGCCTCTTCTTTTCAGCTCCCCTGCTGGCGCTCCTGGCTCCTCCCCCTCGAGCAGTGCCCCCAGAGAAAGCTGCTTACCCTGGGGGGGGGGGCACTGCTGTGTGCTCGCTCCCAAGCCATTGCTCTATCTATGCATCCATAAGACACATAAAGCCGTGCCTCGGCCCTGCCCCCCCCCCCCTGTTCTCTCCTCATTGGCTGTGGTCTGTAGTCAATGGACTCTCACTGCTGTCTCAGCCAATGAGGAGGTAGAGTCCCCATACAGCCTAGGCTGTTGTAAACATTTCTGGAGGGGGCTCGGGTAAGGATTTGGGAGGCTGGGGGGGTTGTTGCACAAAGAATGTTTTTTACCTTCGTGCATAGACTGCATGAAGGTAAAAAACCTTCAGTCTTTAGAACCACTTTAAGCATGGTAAAGGTACAGTCCACCTTTTAAAAATGTGCAATAAGTGCACCAACAATGATAAAAAAAAAAAGGGTGACCACATGTCCTGGATTGCCCGGGACAGTCCCGCATTTTGCAGGTCTGTCCCGGGCAGGGTTGCCAACTTTCAGTAAATTTACGAACAATTTGTAAAATCTGTACTTTTTGCATCTGTCCTTGAATGTCCATTACAGACATGTAGGCTGCGAGTCCTTAACTGACATTCATGGACAGGTGCAACAATTATGGATTTTACAAACTGTTTGTAAATTTACTGAAAGTTGGCAACCCTGGTCCCGGGCACATTCATTCCAGGACAATACAGTGTCCCGGAATGAAACTGACACAGCCACCCCCCAGGCCAATCTGATGCCCCCAAAAAAGGCTGCCATATCACAGCTTTACTCACTGACAGTACTTGTCCTGGCCAGGAATGCCTGGAGGAGCACAATACCCGCCCCCTGCTTGTGATTGGAGAAATCATAAATTCCGCCTCTTGTGTCCAATCACTTTGCTGTGATTCGTTACAGCAAAAGCTGATTTTTGGGAAGGGAGGATGTCCCTGAATGGTAGTTTGGAAATGTGGTCACCCTAATCATGGGTGCAATGTAGAGGTTCTAGCACTGTTTAACCCCCAGCCTAGACCTTTCTATTGTGCGGCAGGAGGAAGTTTGGACGGACTATAATTGTGATGGCTTCACCATCCTGCTGCCAGTGTGCCCTGCTGCTTATACTCGAGTATATACGGTACTTCAAAAATCATTGCGACATTTTTTAATTGTTGTTTCTCTGTTTCTCAGTTGTATGGGTGATGTTGGATGGGGTGATTTTTGGTGAAAGCCATAGTGGTAGAACACAGTGGTACTAGTCTCAGTAGATCATTGTTAGGGTGATGCAGGAAAGCAACCCCATGTTAGAGAAATAGTTTCCTTGATATGATGCTGAAGGCACAATCTCCTTGAATACACGAAGGCTAAATGTTGGTTGACACCAGGGCCGTTTGAAGGAATTTGGGGGCCCCAAGCAAAATGGACCTGGAGGACCCCCATCCCCCCCCCCCCGCACTCACGCAACGCCTACAGGAACCACAGCATAGCGATACAGTTTAAGCTCACCCACACTTTATATAAATAAAAAAGGTTTACAGTGCAAATACTGCTGTTGCATATAATCCAGCATACGTAAAACACATACACACTCACATTAACATTAAGATGCTGTTTAGAACTGTTTATGGACAGTGGGATGGACAGTGGGACAATGGGATGGACAGGGGGACCGTGGGATGGACAGGGGAACCGTGGGATGGACAGGGGGACCGTGGGATGGACAGGGGGACCGTGGGATGGACAGGAGGACCGTGGGATGGACAGGAGGACCGTGGGATGGACAGGAGGACTCCGCACTGTAATATCCACATCATCTTCCCCACTGTAATATCCACATCTCCCCCACATCCCCCCCCTGTAATGTCCACATCTCCCCCCTGTAATGTCCACATCTCCCCCCTGTAATGTTCACATCTCCCCCACACCCCCCCCTGTAATATCCACATCCCCCCCCCCTGTAATTTCCACATCTCCCCCACTGTAATATCCACATCTCCCCCACTGTAATATCCACATCTCCCCCACTGTAATATCCACATCTCCCCCACACCCCCCCCCCTGTAATGTCCACATCCCCCCCCCTGTAATATCCACATCTCCCCCACATCCCCCCCTGTAATGTCCACATCTCCCCCCTGTAATGTCCACATCTCCCCCACTGTAATATCCACATCTCCCCCACTGTAATATCCACATCTCCCCCACATCCCCCCCTGTAATGTCCACATCTCCCCCCTGTAATATCCAAATCTCCCCCACACCCCCCCCCCCCGTAATGTCCACATCTCCCCCCTGTAATGTCCACATCTCCCCCACTGTAATATCCACATCTCCCCCACTGTAATATCCACATCTCCCCCACATCCCCCCCTCCTGTAATGTCCACATCTCCCCCCTGTAATGTCCACATCTCCCCCACTGTAATATCCACATCTCCCCCACTGTAATATCCACATCTCCCCCACATCCCCCCCTGTAATGTCCACAGCTCCCCCCTGTAATGTCCACATCTCCCCCCTGTAATGTCCACATCTCCCCACATCTCACCTCGGCCGCTGCCGCCGGGTGTACCAAGATGGCCGCCGCTCCAGAGCTAGGCCAAAGCCGCGGCCTTTCCTATGGCCGCGGCCTTTCCTATGGCCGCAATCCGCAGTTTGGCTCAGGGCGGAAATCCAGGACAGTGACAGGCAGCAGGCAGGCACCCTAGGCTGGGGCCCTAGGCCAGCTCGGGGCCCCAAGCAATTGCTTGCTTTGCCTGTCCTGTTCTGACGGCCCTGGTTGACACCCCTCCAAATGATTGAGTTCAGGTGTATCAAGTGAAGGGTAATGTTAATACTATGTCATACGAAAACATTTTAGACAATTGTGCTCTTCCAACATTGTGGCAACAATTTAAGGAAGATCTTTTCTGTTCCAGCATGGCTGTGCACAAAGCCAGCTCCATAAATACATGGTTTAACCAGTTTGGTGTGGAGGAACTTGAATAGCCTCCACATAACCCTGACCTGAACCCTACTGAGCACCTTTTGGATGAATCAGAACACCAATTATGAGCCAGGTCTTCTTCAAAATGAATACCTGACTTGAAATGTGCAGAATGGGCACAAATTCACAGACACTCCAAAAACTTGTAGAAAGCCTTTACAGAAGAGTGGAAGGATTTGTTAGCTGCAAAGGGAGGCCAGCTGCATACTAATGACCATGGTTTTGGAATGGGATGTCCAAGAAGCTCATATATGGTCAGGAGCCCACTAATCTTTACCATGTTGGTCATCATCGTCGCTGTCCCCTCCCAGAGTGTTGGTGTTATAAATGGCACCTTCTGCAAAACATGGGGGGCTCCGTAGTCAGAGATCAGAAGATATACCCACTTGCTAGGAAGAACTTAGCCTAGGAGATAAGGCCTAGAGTAGGGTGATGACCAGTCATCCTTGGTTTCCGGGGACAGTCCCTGGATTGGGGACACTGTCCCCGGACCAAGTCTGTCCCCAGTTTTGTCCCCGGATTGGATTTTAACAGGGGCTCGGGCAATTTCAAAGACAGTCAGTGCAGAATAAATAAAAAAAATCTGAATTATACATCCCCGCTCAGCCGCTCCTACTAGCTTAGGGGGGTGTATTTTTTTCCATTATCTGTGTTTTCTGATGATCATGTTCTGGTCGGAGCGGAGGGAATATTTCTTCAGTTTCGGGTGCATGCCCATTCAGCTCCGCTTGCTGTTCTTCTGCCTTGGCTCAAGTCCCGGCCAGCCGCCTGCCTGCTTATCTTCTTGCCTTCCCTGGCGGAGTGATCTTCCTCCGCTCCCCACCCAGTAGTAGCCGGGGCCCGGAGTGTAAGACTTGACAGGCTGTGAGGAGGGCGGCGGCGGCGAGGGGCAGAGAGTCGCTGATTGCTGCCATTACTTGTAAAAAAAAAGAAATGTCCCCGGATTTCATTTTAAAAGTCTGGTCACCTTAGCCTAGAGAAGTTCCTGGCAAGGACTGATCACCACTAGGAAGGACAGTGGTGGGAGGAAAAGGCCACAAACCACTTAGCCACTTCATAGATTTTCTGGAGGATACTTTACACAGTAGGGGAGCTTGGGACAATGCTTTTGGTCATCATTGTCACTGTCCCCGCAGTTTGTTGGCAGAATAGTTCTAGGTGTGCTTACAGTTCCTCTACTATGAGTTCTCACCTCGAACACAACTATTGGTAGAACAAGATTGCAGTTTGCCTCGCTCTCAAATCTACTGGTTCTATATGTGCTGTACTGTGGTCATGCTATCTTTTTTTTTTTTGCCTCTCCATGTTGTTCATTCTCAGCTCTTGTGTAGAGTAGATCTGACTTTTGATGTTTGTAGTGTTTCTATGGCTAACCAGATGACTGCAGTAGAAAGGGTTGGCACAAGACAGTTGGCTGGCATGAGCAGGAAGTATAAGGAGGTGCTGTGTGATCTTGTAGAGATGCAGGGCCAGAGTTCTGCTTTAAGAGGCACTAGTCCCGTGTTCTTTTTCTGGGGGATAATGCTGTAATAGGATGAGCTACAGGGGCAATAATGGGATTTAGCTGCTGATGAGTTTGAAATCTTCATTAACTACTAAATCCCATTATTAAGCAGTGAAATCTGTGCATTTGAGTACAGTCTGGCGGCACAAAAAATTACATCAGGCAATCAGCCTTTCTCCTCCGCCTGGGAAGCCCCCCCGTAGGAGGGAAGCTGCTCAAAAGCTCAGTCTGTGCATAGCTAAACATCGGGCGCAGCTTCCATTCTAGTGATGGTGCAAAGGGAATTTATACATGCCCTATGTAGCACTTACCCCCATTTAAGGGACCGGCTGGTTTTGTTGGGTCTGCAAACAAACCTCCAAGGCTTCCGTTGTCAGGGTGTGAGAAAAGTCTTTAGAAAGGCCGATGTCCACACAACGTAAAACCCAAACAGTCAGGCTTTATTTTACTTTGCTGAAGTAGAAAACTTTAGAGGAAAGTAGGAAACGAGAGAAACACAGGGGAAGGTTCAGGCACGCAACACTAAAGTCCCAATCGTCGCCACTCAAGCCTGAGTGGGTATTGCTCACCCGGATAGTCCAGTTTTAGTGGTCCTAGCAGCCGGGATGAAGCACGAACCAATCTTTCTAGGGATACGATCAGGAATCCTCTGCCACAGGATTGTTAAAAGTCCCGAACCTCCCAGCCAAGCAATATTGAAGAACCTTTAAGCCGGATTGGCGTATTGCAGGGCTTGTAATAATGGATCCCTCCTTAGGTGAGCTCCAGGCCTCCTCCCGAGACAGCAGTACCGTCGCTAGTCTCCTCTCCTAAGCGTGGCTTCCCTCAAGTGGGTAGCTGAGGATCCTTTTTAATAAGTATAGGCCTCAGCCAGCAGAGCTGGGCCTATTATGCAGCGATGTAGCCTCGGGCTAAAGGTGCCCGGGGCCAGAACACACACACGCACCCTGTGCCATGAGGGCCACGAGGTGCACACCGACGGATGGGCTCCCAGGGCGAAACCCCAGAACAGGACCCCAATTAATGGTGTCTGCCCCTTATGTACCCTCTCCCAGCATGCATAGCGGGTAGACCACGCCCACTGTACGGCTGCCGAGAAAGGACACCCAAGGTGTTGTGATACCCCCTGTGGTTCAACCTATGCCAGTGATGACAGTGCCACCTACAGGCAGACAGGGAACACTACTGCCAGGCAGTATCACACCCAGAGCAGAAGCAAATCCAGAACAATCAATTGGTCTGAGCCCAATTACTGGCTCAGACTACCCTTAAATTTACACATAGCGCTCCCAAATATTGGGGGGGGGCGCTACACCTATATATGTCAGGTCAGATAGTGAAGTCATATCTACCCACCTTCTAAGATGAGACACCTTTTAAAACCATCTCTAAGCCATCCCTCCTTCCCTAGCCTGTACCTTGCATTCCCCACACTGCAGGTGCACCGGACCGACCCAGCAGATGTTATATATAGCTTTCCTGGATCTAAAATGGCTGCCCAAATCTCAGAAAAGCTCAGTGTCCAGACACTGGCTTTACCAAAATGGCCACCTGAATCCCTGTACAGAGGGCAAGCCAGTCCTCTGTAAAGTTCCTCTTTGCGCCAGAGGTAAGCAACAGTCACCTGATCGCTGTGTTTACTATTGGCCCTAATGAGGAAGTGAGTAGATGATCTGCCACTTCACTTCCAATGTTGCCACATGCCCTGCGGTATTACTGCTCAGCTTGACAGTGACAGCTACCACAACAGCAGCACCTTCCTCCAGGAATGCTGCTCAATAGGATTGTTAAATCACAGGGGATGGTACTTAAAACCCAACTCTTGCTTGCAAAATAAAAAACTTTTTTTGAGTTACCCAACACTTGTTAAAAATTTAGCTCTGGCTGCAATACAAACCTTCTCCCCAGAGTTGTCACCCAGACTTAAGCTTGCTGTACACATCCCCCCACAGGCTGAGCAAAAGAAATCACTCCATTCCTCCATCCATGTTAAACAGTGTGTATCAGGGAATCTGCAGTGCAAGCTACTTATTCTGACAATCGGCACTTGTGACTCCCAAAATATCCAAACCTTGACTGCATCCGATTGGATGTAGGTGCTGTTTGGCACCTTTCACATAAAAAAATCAACTTTTGTTGAGCCAGGTGGTGCCAACAGGGCTACCCAAGGTATGAATTTCAGCCAATTCGCCAAAACTCAACTTGTGTATGACCAATCCTGAAGTCGGGGTGAAGGCAGTCATGACCCCACCCCCTTCACCAGCCAGTCTGCTGGCGCTGGTGCCACTCTGCCCACAGGACACCACTGGATTAAGAACCAGACGAAGGTTGGATCACATGCTTTGCTTGGAACATGAGATTCAGGTAGGTATGTTCAAGGAAGGTGGGAGGAAAGGGTTTGGACACATTGCTTTAGGTGGAATTAGGCTTTAGGTGGGCTTACCGATATCATAAAGCTCAGGGTGGGCTCACAAGTGTGGTACTGTTCAGCAGCAGTCCAGCAGAGGTAAGGCGGAAAGGCAGTGAAGCTTGGTCTCTGAGGAGCTGCAGACTCTTAAAAGGGTTGTCTCTCTTTTTATACAGCCACACAGCATTGTAGGGCGTGGGAGAATCACAACACTTTACAAATCTAACAGGTCCTTTAAATGTGTTTTATTTCTATGTTTGGATGGAGATGCCATCCCATAGTGCAAGCAGTTCCTATTTCAGAACATCTTTCACTGAGTGCCAATATTTTCCAATGTGCTAATAAATCTGCCCACCAATTGTCACCATTTCTCTATAGAACACTATATAAAATTTGACACATCTATGGTGAAATAAAGAAATGTGATGCTTATTCAACCTGATGACCCATGATTTGTTTCTAGACACGCCACACCATACATTCCTATGGACACCTCTGTCTTTCAATCTCTTAACAGGTTTTCGTTCCTTCTCAATTAGTCCAATTCCAACCCCCCCCCCCCCATTGGCCCCTTCAAGGACCTGGGACCAGGACCCCCGAGATCATTGAGAGTGACCAGCCCTATCCTGCGTGGAGACAGGAATATTCTCCACCCGTGTGTTTTACCCACCAGGGCCATCAGGGTCACTGCAACCTCACCAAATGTAAGTTACAGTTTTGAATATTTCTAAATGTATTTATTATTACAGGTACAGTAAAACCTTGGATTGCGTTCATAATTTGTTCCGGAAGAATGCTTGTAATCCAAAGCACTTGTATATCAAAGCGAATTTCCCCATAAGATATAATGGAAACTCAGGTGATTCGTTCCACAACTATTTATTCATAAGTCCTTCAGTTTATAGTCCATATAAAAAGATTATAGCAATGTGATAGATTGTGTAACCATAAAATGTCCATCCACAAATGGAAGCCTCCCCAAGGGGATTAGAAGCAAAATCCAGCAGGAGCTACAGAGTATAAAAGAGAAGAGAGGCGCCTCTAAGTGTAGCAATATGGTTACATTTAATGAAGGTGCAACATTTAGCAACTCACATGGTTGATGATTAAAAGAGGCACATCGAAGTATACAGGCATCCGGGGTAAAGCTGTCCACATAGATCGTCCTCCGCACTGTCAGTTCTCACCGCTGTCAGTCTGCAATCGTGGCCGGGAAGACTACCCTGCAGTAGAGCGATCTGAAAGCGAGGCTTGAAGCGCTCGTGGAAGGGACGACATCACTGGTTGTGCGGAGGATGGTCTTTGTGGACAGCTTTACCTTGGATGCCTGCATACTTAGATGTGCCTGTTTTAATCATCAACTGTGTGAGTTTCTAAATGTTGTACCTTCATTAAATGTAACCACATTGCTATACTTAGAGGCGCCTCTCTTTTATTTAATACTCAGTTGTGACATGACACTACTCTTATATCAAGACATCGCTTGTATATCAAGTCAAAATGTATTAAAAAATGTAGCTTGTCTTGCAAAACGCTCTCAAACCAAGGTTTTACTGTACTTATATAGCACCGTCAGTTTACGTAGCACTTAATATATATACTGTATATTGTACATTGACATTCACATCTGTCCCTGCCCTCAAGGAGCTTACAATCTAAGGTCCCTAACTCACATTCATACATACACATACAAGGGCCAATTTATACAGAAACTGGTTAACCTACCAACATGTCTTTGAAGCGTGGGAGGAAATGGGAAACCTTTTCAGAAGAAGAAGGCTTATGCCGCGTACACACGACCGTTTTTAATGACGAGAAAAATGAAATTTTTTAAAATGGTCATTAAAAATGATCGTGTGTGGGCTTCAGAGCATTTTTTTCACGACGTGAAAAACGGTCATGAAAAAATTGGAACATGCTCTAATTTTTCACGTAGTTTTTTACATCGTCGTTTTTCTCGTCATGAAAAACGGCCGTGTGTGGGCTTTAACGACGTGAAAAAAATGCGCATGCTCAGAATCAAGTATGAGAAGAGAGCGCTCGTTCTGGTAAAACTAGCGTTCGTAATGGAGATAGCACATTCGTCACGCTGTAATGGACTGAAAAGCACGAGGCTGAAAAGCGCGAATCGTCCCTCAACAAACTTTACTAACATGAAGGGTGGCGCCATCCGAATGGAACTTCCCCTTTATAGTGCCGTCGTACGCGTTGTACGTCACTGCGCTTTGCTCAAGCATTTTTTTTCACGATAGTGTGTAGGCAAGGCAGGCTTGAGAAGAGTCACGTCAAGAAAAACTACGTTTTTTTCAATGACATTAAAAATGGTCGTGTGTACGCGGCATTAGAATGCACTACTCCTCAGACAACACGGTCATGTGGCTGTGCTGACCAATGAGATCTTGCCACTGCGAGCATTATGATGGACACTCCCTCAAGGGCAGTGAACTGCAGCGTACAGTCCACTACACCCACAGAACGGGGCATCACAGGTGCTATGTGCAGCGAGGGGGAGTGGCCAGGATATCTGGAGTTAGTTCACCTTTTCATTTAAAGATGAACTTACCCTTTAAGTAAAATAATAAACCAACTGTATAGTAAACTAGGTCACCATCTGCAGGTAAGACGTTTGCCTCGAGCTGCAGTGGAACGGGAAAAGCACCTTTCCTTGACACAATGGCTTCTGAAAAGGGATTCCCTCCTGAGAGTGTGGACTCTTTCCAATAACCACTATTATTGTAACTATTAGCTCTACATACTTATGTAGCGCCCCTTTACTTTTCAGGGGTGCTATGTACTTAAATTTAGGGGTTGGTCTGAGCTAGTAGCCAGGCTCAGACCACTTTGATTTGTTAGTACCCGCTTCTGCCTATGTGATGTAGCCTGACGCACAGTTCCCTGTGGCCTGTAGGTGGCACTGCTATATCAGGTCAGGGTTGAACCGTGGGTGACATTGCTATGCCTTAGGGTGTCCTCTCTAGGCAGCGGTACGATGGGCGTGGTTGGCCTGCTGTGCATGCTGGGAGAGGATACATAAGGGGCAGACGCCATTCTTTTGGGGCGAAAGTCAGGAGTCTGGAGTGTGAGCGGTTCGCGCCACCCGGCCCTCCAGGCCAGGGGTGCGCACGTGCATGGGTCTCAGGCACCTTTAGCCTGGGGCTGCAAAACCACTAATAGGCCCAGCACCTTTAGCCTGGGCCTATCTCTAAAAGAAGAATCCCAGGGTGTCTGGGAGAGGGTGGACCCGCTCTAAGAAGAGGAGACTGGGGGAGGACCTTTCTGATGGACCGGTGAGAGTTCACGGTGAAAGAGAGGCCTAGTTACCTTCTGGAGGGATTCAAAGATCCATCACAGGCTTTGCAACGTGCTGTCGCTGGCACCTGTCCTTGTGTTGCAATAGCTGAGAAGTTTGGGACTTAAAGATTCTGTGGCAGAGGATCTCCCGATCGTATCTCTAGGAAAACCTAAAGTGAATGTTCGAGCATCACTCCGGCTGCTAGGATCCGCTCTTACAGGGGACTATCCTGGTGAGCTAAACCTACTCGGGATCGAGTGGTGACTATCATACCAGTTTGTGCCTGGACCTATCTCCCAAACCTTACTGTCCTTTCTCTCATCCACCTTTCCTGTCTGCTGAACTTGAACTTTGCTTATAAAATAAACTCAGCGTTGGAGTTAAAGTGGTGTTGACATTGGCCTTCCTGGGGGAAAATAGAGACTTGTCCCTATACTCTAGGGCAGGGATATGCAATTAGCGGACCTCCAGCTGTTGCAAAACTACAAGTCCCATCATGCTTCTGCCTCTTGGTGTTATGCTTGTGGCTGTCAGAGTCTTGCTATGCCTCATGGGATTTGTAGTTCCGCAACATCTGGAGGTCCGCTAATTGCATATCCCTGCTCTAGGGGATGAGAACCAGTCTAATGGGATAACTTGCTGCAGGACCCAAAATTGTTAACACCGCTCAACCTCCCCAAACAGGAGGGTACGGGCATATAGTGCGGTGTGCCTTGACCTGCAAGTGAGCCGAAGGCAGGAAAAGGTCCATGTGCTACACTTACTACATTATAATGGCTCTGCCGCCTCTCCTCTTATTTTTCTGTTGGATTCCCCAGGTTGTCCGCTGTGCCATTATCCTACTCCCTCAGATTTACCACACTTGAACCATACCTCCCAACTTTTTGAGATGGGAATGAGGGACACCTATCAGCAAAAGTATGCAGGCATAGGACACACCCCCTGCCACACCCCCTTAAAGGAGAATTGTACAAAAAAAAAACAAGATTGTATAAACCCACAAGTCCTTTTTTTTCCCACTACTATTACTTTATATTGGCTTTTGAAATTGACAAATGCAGCAATTTAAAAATTAGATGAAAGGTTTAGCACTGGGAAACACTTTTTGAAAGATAAAAAGTGAATTTTACATACATCCATATAGATCAGACCAAAATGAGGGACAAATGAGGAGGAATGAGGGACAGAGGGACATTGCTCAAAATCAGGGACAGTCCCTCAAAATCAGGGACAGTTTGGAGCTATGCTTGAACCCTGAGGACCACCACCACACGACCACTATTCTGCAGAGATAGTCCACTGTTGTCACCATCAGGGAACCCACCCTGAGAAATACCATGCAGCCATCACTGGAGTGCATCTAGACAAGAAGTGGCTAGATGCACTCCAGTGATGGCTGCATGGTATTTATGATATATAAATATACATATATATATATATATATATATATATATATATATATATAGATCTATATATATATATATATATATATATATATAGATCTATATATATAGATCTACATATATATATATATATATATATATGAAGAGTCTTTTGCAAATTAAATGAAGTTTATTAAGGTTTACATCTATTTTTATCTGTCTTACTGGCTCAATAACTTCTGGAGCTGTCCCCAGTTAGAAAAATCTGGAGAACATGACCTGCTGGGAGTACATGAGGAGAGTAATTGAGATATCGGGCAGTAGGGGACTCAGAGGTTGAAATTTGAACATGTGCGCCTGACTGTTAGACCCATGAAGGTGTCTTAAACTGCATTGTTAATATTCATGGCACAATGTTAATCTGCCATCTTAGATACAATTAGCACTTTGTGGAGTTCTTCTTTAACCCGGAGTGATCGGATCAGGGCCAGCATATGGAGCAGATGGTCGTCCAGGCTGCAGCAGGCACCTGTCATGTCAGTTAATGCACTACTAATTGCAGACACCCAAAACTGAAGTGTAGAAGACAGGCTGATTGCCGGCTACATGGTGTAACGGTGCAGGTTACATGCCACGCGGCTTGTATGAGTTGCATATCGTTTGCACAAGTGAGAACAAATAGCCATGTTGAGCTGTCAGTCAGAGCCCCAATAAAGACATATGTTAGTGCAATCTGGCCTTTCTTCTCCCTGGCAAGGCACTGGATTCTGAGAAGGAGCTCTTCATCCTCATTCTGTAGGGGGGGGGGGGGGGGGGGTTCTCGTAACTGTCCCAAGAAAGGCAAGAGGATACACTTTGCCCACAACCAGTTGGTACATGTAGAGTGTAACATCGGTGTGAACTGTGTATCATAACCAAATACCTTTTTATTATCTTTTTTTTAACCACAAAATACTTTTTTAAGCTTTTGTTTATTAATTTTTGCACCTCTGTGTTGCTGATCCCCTTCAGCCTCTTTCATCCACTTCCTGTCTACATGCATTCGCTCCAGCGTCAGCTGCACATCATTGCTCTGAGCCAGCTTCCTTATAGAGACAATGGTGGACCCCCTCTGAGCCATGTGTTTCACAGAATAAGTTTATTGGAGTGCTGGACCCAACAATAGGTAATGTTTATTTTGATATTTAGCTCCATGAGTCGGCTCTCTGTCATACGGAATATCCCTAGGGATTCTTGGAGTATTTTGAACGGAGTAAAGCACTGTAAGCTAGTAACAAGTCCAGTAAAAAAGTTTATTAACCTCCATAAAAGGTCAGAAGATAAATCCAATGCATTTCAGGGGCTCAAACCCCCTTCATCAGGGCCAGGAAACAACATAATATAAAATGACATGAATAGGGAGATCTAAAAAAACTGCAAACACATTGTATATTATAGAAGTATGGTACTAAGATACTTTAAAACCAAGTTATACTTAATACATTTTATAAATATTTTTTAGATTGTTCCATATATGAATTTTATAGTATACCAGATCACATGTTTGTTTAAAGCCTCGTACACACGGTCGGACTTCCATCGGACTTTTCCGTGTTTTTTTTGTCCGAACAGAGTTGGTCGGGAACACCCATAGCATACACAACACAGGACTTTTCTGCAAACTTTCCCAAAACTTTTTCCAACATCACGTGGCTTTTCTGCTCTTTTCTGCTCTTTACCGCCATCCTTTGGTCAACTTCTGCTATTGTTGGTTGATTCTAACATTATTTGTTTTGTCCATCGGACAAAAGTCTGATGGTTTTCTGTACACACGGTCGGACTTTACTCAATCTGACTTTTGTTGGCCAAAAGTTTGTCCGTTTGCAGACCGAACTTTTGCCCAATGAAAACAAAAAAAAAAGCAAAAAAGTTTGTCCGATGGAGCGTACACGCGGTCGGATTGTTGGTCCAACTTGCTCAAAATGAAGTTTGTTGGCCAAAAGTCCGACCGTGTGTACGGGGCTTAACGTACCAGGTGGTGGAGCCTGAAGCGTTGAGGCCTCTCTTACAGCCCTGGTTTTGGAGTCTCTGGCAGGGTGACCAAGAACGCTGGAGCTCAGGGTAGCAGGAGTGCCTGTAAAGTCTCTCGCTGGCAAGTTCTGACGGGCATCTGGAATGCAGGAATCACAGGACTGGACACGCTGGCGGAGGAGCAGGTGCCAGCAAAAGATGCAGATAGGTTGGTGTGGATGCAGGATAGACACAAGGCAGAGTCGGACAGTCCAGGTCAGTATTAGCTGAGTATTGAAATCATTATGCGCTGGAAGCTTGTTGTATGCAACAGAACACCTTTACTTTCATGGAGAAATACATTACATGCCTTTTGTCATAGAACAGGAAGAGAACATAAACCAAGTGCATTTTAACACAATAAGAATGGTACTTCCTCTGATCACCTTACCATAAATAACACACTATTATATTACAGCGCCACCTGATGGACAGATAGGTATAATGCATATACACAGTCACAGCATGTAAGCAGATTGCTGTTGTTTTTCCAACACCCCTTCTCAACAGCAATTGCTTTGTCAAATTATTTTCAGCTTCATCTGGATATAGCTATGACATTCCTTCAACAAAGGCTTGGTGAATGCATAAGCAGTCATCTCCTCTGATGGGCAGTATTGAATGTCAATAACACCTTGCTCTTGATTGTCCCCCAGTAGGTGATACTTGACATCAATGTGTTTGGTCCTAGGATTGACCCTTTTTGATTGCGTAAGCTTTATACATCCCTGGTTGTCCTTCAAAAGGGGGAATTGGTTTTGACATGTCTATAACAAAGTCTACAAAAAGTTGACGAATCCATATTGCTTCTTGACATGCGTGTGCTGCTGCAATGTACTCTGCTTCAGTTGAAGATAGAGTGACAGTTGTTTGCTTTCGACTAGACCAACTTATGGTTTCTTCCCCATACTGGAAGATGATTCTACTTGTGGATTTGCGGCCTGTGCAGTCCTCAGCCCAATCAGCATCCACATTTTCGACTCATTTTGGATTGGATGTTGCTGGTAACCGTAACTTCATCTGAATTGTTCCATTGAGGTATTGTATCACTCTCCTCACTGCGTTCCAGTCACGCTGACAAGGAGCGGAGACTTTCCTGCATAGTATGCCCACTGCTGCGGCTATGTCTAGTCTTGTCACACTGGCAAAATATAGCAGCTTACCGATTGCTCTGCGATACGTGTCATTGAAATTAAATTTCTTCATCAATTTAGGCCAAAATGTATTCTGCTACATAATTTTGGTAGTTATGGCGTTCAGCGACTTATAGCGGGACTGCGATATTGCGGCAGACATTCTAACACTGACACTTTTTGTGGAAAATTGACACTAATACAGGGATCAGTGCTAAAAATATGCACTGCCACTGTACTAATGACACTGGCTGGGAAGGGCTTAACATCTAGGGGCGATCAAAGGGTTAACTGTGTGCCTAACCAGTGTTTTATTATACTGTGTGAGGTGCTTTTACTAGAGTAAGAGATGGAACTTATTCCCTGCTTTGCAGCGACACAATTTCCATCCCTTCCCCCCTGTCAGAACAGTGATCTGCCTTGTTTACGTAGGCAGATCACAGTTCTGTCTCTCTGCCTAACGATTAGCAGGTGCCGGAGGATATCGGGTACCATGCACCCATCGATCGGCTTCCGCTGTGTGTACTCACAGCAGAAGCGAGCCGCCACCGGGGCGCATGGGTGCCCCCCTACCCGGAAGTGTCAGATCCCATAAGTGACCTGACGCACAGGTGCCGCCATGTAGCAGTAAAGCTGCTATAGGACAGACCTGAAGCAGGTAAAGTGCACGCTACCCAAATGACCTAGTAACACACAGCTTGACTTTAAACACTACATATCCCAGCATGCCTTCCCAGCCTCCATCTCTCCCCTTCGATCGTAATTGTATGTCTCTTATTCATTCAACACAAAAAGCAATTAATTCAACATAAAGATATTTATATGAATCTGGCATATTAGTTTGCTTAATGATTGGTTATTATCTGTGGAGTCATATGCCCGATGGGGAGAATACGAAAAAAAAAAGTACAAAACACTGAGATGGAATTCCTCAGAAAGTAAAGATTTCCAGTGGGAATTCCCAGACATATGTGTGGATAATCAGGCATACGTTCGCAGGCTGCTGCAATGGAGCGGTGATTAATTCACACAATTCTTCCGGCGGAAAAAGGCCACATTGTTTTTAGCTGCCTTTTAGCATGAAGTAGAGTTTGATCAAGTCCAACTTTAAAGTCCTGACTTTAAACTCAATCAGCAGACCCGGCGCACTTGCTCAATGGCGTCAAAACTGAATCTTGCCGTTCGCCTGCACCTGGCTGCCCCTTTAGCTAATCCCCTATCCTTCCTGGTGTCTTTAAGTCTGAGCCTGAGCAAGGTTTCTTTAATGTGCTCTGTAGTTCTCATGGAGGCTTGCACGGAATCACAGATATTCTTCCTGCCTGCAGCAGACTGATGAAAGCACCTCAGCCTTTGCAAATTAAAATGTTACTAAACCCATGACATGTGTAGGACAGATAACCTCCAGCCTTGGCCAAACTTGCTAGACCATACCCTCCAACCCCCCAACTTAAAGTGATACTGAAAGGTATTTTTTTTTTTTTTAAATAACAAACATGTCATACTTACCTCCACTGTGCAGCTTGTTTTGCACAGAGTGGCCCCGAACATCCTCTCGCGCCCCCCCCAGCAATAGCTAACCCCCTCTGGGAAGCTCTCTCCCGAGGGGGTTACCTTGCGGGCGCGCTCCCGTGTCATACACTCTGCGTATATAGCCGCCGAGTGTATGACTCGGTCCCGCCCTAGGGTTGCCACCTCATCCCTTTAAACCCGAACACATATTAATTACACAGGTTCTCTGGCTGATTAGGGTGGTAATTAAATTCAGCTAGTGCCTTATCTGCAGTAAGTCAGTCTCAGAACCTGTGTAATTAATATGTGTTCGGGTTTAAAGGGATGAGGTGGCAACCCTATCCCGCCCCCCAGCGCCCGCGTCATTGGATTTGATTGACAGCAGTGGGAGCCAATGGCTGCGCTGCTATCAATCTATCCAATGAAGAGCCAAGAAGCCCGGGCAAAGATCGAGCGCATTCGCGACGCCAGACTTTCCAGGGCTCAGGTAAGTAAAACGGGGGGGCTAGGGGGCCGGCAATCATCAGATGTTTTTTCACCTTAAAGTGGTTGTAAACCCACTTACACAACATGCACCTACAGGTAAGCCTAGATTAAGGCTTACCTGTAGGTGCAAGAAACTATCTCCCTAACCTACACGGTTAAGGAGATATTTGCTTTTAAAACCGGCGCCGCTGACGTCACGTGCATGCGCACTAGCGGGCCGGCATAGTAGCCGGATTTCTGAATGGATTTAGCCGGCCCGAGCGCGCATACGTGTGATGTCATCGCCGCTCCAGGGCCAATCACAGCGCCGGAGCGGCGATACACGGAAGGGACATCGAGGCAAGATGGCGGTGGCGGCGGAGGTGTCCGAGCACCGCTGCGGGGTCTTCGATCTAAGGTAAGTAATTCATAATGAGCTAGTATGCTAGTCATACTAGCTCATTATGCCTTTGTCTTGCAGGTATTTATTTTTATTTATTTTTCATTTTGGAGTTTACAACCACTGTAATGCATAGGATGCATTAAAGTGAAAAAACATGGAACTTTAAAACCCCTTTAAGGATAAAAGACGTGACAATGTTTTTGGGGTAAAATGGCCATCACAGCCTTTTATTTAACAAAATACATATGGAATGGATTCATTCGGACTTGTAAATTTTACTTTAGGTTTATGCCCAGCTTTACACACCGCAGGCCGTATTTCAGCAATATTCCCAATTTCCACTTATATTGTTCCAACAGCACGGCCACAAATCTTTCTATAACATAATTGTCATATCCGCATGTTATAAAAGATGAATTCCTTGTTAGGTTCTAGACGGATCAGGATTTCTGTACACATAGGACTGTGCGCAGCAGACCTGTGAACGAGCTCATGAAAAAAATTCAATGAGGAATAATGACTTTTCTGTGCTAAAAGAAATGTATAAAGCCCAAATCCAGGAATTTAAAAGATGCATCTGTAGCGCTACTCCCGTAGGAGCCACAGGATTGCTTTCCAGGTCTTCTCACAGGCTTTATGCCAAAAGAAGATGGGAATAGAAAAGTGCCTCTACGTAGAGCCTCTGGGATAGTGTGTCTGAAAAAATATATTAACCACTTCAGCCCCGGAAGAATTGACTGCTCAATGACGAGGCCATTTTTTGCGATTCGGCACTGCGTTGCTTTAACTGGCAATTGCGCAGTTGTGCGTACCCAAACAAAATTGACATCCTTTTGGTGGTATTTGATCATCTCTGCGATTTTTATTTTTTGCGCTATAAACAAAAAAAGAGCGTCAATTTTGAAAAAAAACACAATATTTTGTACTTTTTGCTATAATAAATATCCCCAATTTTTTTTTTTATGTAGCGGCCTCCTCACTCCCCTCTTTCTTGTCACCGGCAATATGCTGCACCGGGTCTTCAAGTGAGGAGCTCCCCCCCCCCGTCCATTGCGCCTTCCGGATTCGGGAACCCACTCCCGGGGTTCCCTAGGATCTCCTTCCCTCGCGGAACTCAGTGTTGGGCACTGAGCTCCGGACCTCCATCCGAGTACCTCACCCCAGGCTAAAGGTGCCTGGGATGGAACACGACCTCCGGTTGTCCTCTAGGCCTAAGCCACCCAGAGGAGCGACACGAACCACCGTCCACAAGCTGAAGGTGCCTGGGATGGAACACGACCTCCGGACGTCCTCTAGGCCTAAGCCACCCAGAGGACCGTCACGAACCACCGTCCACAAGCTGAAGGTGCCTGGGACTTCGACCCCGTGACAAAGATGGCCGGCCCCTTTATACCCTCTCCCAGCAAGCACGGCGGGTTCCCCGCCCCACCATACCGCTGCCGAGGGAGGACAAAAAGGAGGCACAGCACACAGCAATGATTCAACCCCAGCCCAGGGCGACAGCGCCACCCGCTGGGCTGCAGGGAATTACACATCACTGATGTCTCTGCCAAGTTCAAATTTACACCCGGGAAAGTACATACCCGCTACATTTAAAAAGCTATTTTTTTCTCAGTTTAGGCCAATATGTATTCTTCTACATATTTTTGGGAATAAAAATCGCAATAAGCGTATATTGATTGGTTTGCGCAAAAGTTATAGCGTCTACAAAATAGGGGATAGATTTATAGCATTTTTATTATTATTATTATTTTTTTACTAGTAATGGCGGCGATCTGCGATTTTTATCGGGACTGCCACATTATGGTGGACACATCGGACACTTTTGACATATTTTTGGGACCATTGTCATTTATACAGTGATCAGTGCTATAAAAATGCACTGATTACTGTAAAAATTTCACTAGCAGGGAAGGGATTAACACTAGGGGGCGATCAAGGGGTTAATTGTGTTCCCTAATGTGTTTCTAACTGTAGGGGGGAGGGGTCTGACCTAGAGGAAATGACAGATCGTGGTTCCTAGCTATTAGGAACTCACGATCTGTCTCTCCTCACAGAACAGGGATTTGTGTGTTTACACACACACGTCCCTGTTCTGCCTCTCGTGCCTGCGATCGCTCTCGGCCGGCAGTCATGAGCATCGGCACCCCCGCGATGCAGCGGTGTACAGAGACAGAACGGGGAACTGCCTATGTAGCGAAATTGGGGAAATTTGGGACTTTACATGAAGCATATAGTAAGTAAGCTTTCATCCCGGGTTTGAGTAAAAAATAAATGAAAGGAAATTTGGGACTTTATATGAAGCAGGAGACTGAGGGGGGTTGTATAGAAGATAAAAGGGTATTTATTGTGTGAGAGCATAATATTATGTATCAATTATATACAGGAAGCATGTGCAGGTCGCACATGAACATAACAAACATTAAAGCAAGTACACAACGTAATATTGGCAATACATCACAATAGTATGGAATGTTAAATACATCACAATAGTGTGGAATGATCAAAACAATGTAAATAGATTGGTCTGGGCAACACATAACAGTAAGTAAAAATATATAAAAATGATAATGGTCATCAACTTGGTGTATCTAATTAGAATCCTAAAGAGTCATCTAGCTGCATCCTTGGTGTCTGACGCGTTTCGTGTCACAAGACCCTTCCTCAGGGGCGGTTGCTAGACATCTGAAATGACAGGGTGTAATTTAGTCAAGGGATTGACTAGATATAGCCAGAAAAGACAATTGTATGTCGGTTCCTGGATACTTACATGATATCACAGACCATGGTGTGTAAGGGAGCTGGGCCAGGTGACTGACCGTCCCGGGAGCAGAGGTATTTAGGAATTCTGGTACAGAGCAAGGGCGCACATGCATGAACCCCCGAACACAGGTTGCCATCTCCATGGTGTAGCAAAGTGGTTTGATCAAAATAAGGTGGACATCTATAATGGATAAAGTTGAATCCATTTAGATAGGATAAAGGTGTAAAAAGGAAAAGAAAAAAAGAGATGAAGGCTAAAAAGAGTGCCCCAGTGACTACGTGAATGAAATAAAAAAGATATAAGTGTGATGGTAGTGAAGGAACTGCCTATGTAAGCAAGGCGATTCCCCGTTCTTCATTTTTTGGAATATTTATTCAAGCAGAAAGTAAAAAAAAATTTATTTATTTTTCAAAATTGGGTATTTTTTTGTTTATAGCACAAAAAATAAAAACCGCAGAGGTGAGCAAATACCACCAAAATAAATGTCTATTTGTGGGGAAAAAAGGACGCCAAATTTTGTTTGGGTACAGCGTCACACGACTGCGCAATTATTAGTTAAAGCGACGCAGTGCCGTATGACAAAAAATGGCCTTGTCATTAAGGGGGCTAATCCTTCCAGGGCTGAAGTGGTTAAATAGACCTACAGCTGCCTATGAAGTACCAGAGGGGTAGTTAAAGCACAAAGGTCCCTAAGATCTCCCAGTGTCTGTACTCACAAGGCCCAAGGGCAGCTGGTAGCCTGCCTCCATCCAACTTCCAAGCAAAACCTTCCCTTTATACCAGACAGATCTTCAGCAGACAGCTCCCTTCAGTCTCCTCCCTTTTATCTCCTGGGTTTTAGCATCCAAGCCTCTCAGTTCACCTATCACTGACAGCAGCTTCTGCCTGAGAGGGCAGCGTGTCCCCCAGGCTGGACTAATCAACTCTGGGAAAAGACCCCGAGCTGAGTATGCTCACAGAATATATACAGTTACCCAGCATGCCATCAGAGCCTGCCCTTAGGGATAGGCTAGGGTTGTATCAATATTCATGCTGTCATCTGCATAGCTTCACACCTATTATCCAGAAACTTCTCAAGTTTCCTGGATACAGAGGAAGCTATAGGCCAGACTGGCAGCAGCTGAACACACTGAGCAGACCTTACTAGCAGATGAAAGCTTTATTGGATACAGTGAGCAGAATATGCTTTTGCTTACTAAAAAAATGCATATAGTGTGGCAACTAAATGCACCTATCAAAAATACAACTAATACTAATTTATCTAATCCTAGCACCTACCTAAGAGGGTGCTACACATCCTTGTATTGCTCGTTATCTTTAGGGGTGCACAGTACAGGCTTTGTCATTTACCTTATTCTCTGTTCTAGCTTGGCTCCAGGTGCTCTCCTCCTCTGCCCAAAGTTCTGGTCTGTAGGTGGAACTTCTGCATCATCAAGTACAACACAGGGCTATGTATGTATTGTATATATATCCAGTTAGTCCTATCCAGCTCTCGTCTAATTCTATGGTCCAGTACTCTGAGCACCATGTCTCATATGCTTGAAAGCCTTTTTCCATAAAATTTTCAAGGCAACTTTTTTTAGTAGGCAAGATGCCAGGTCTTTCCCAACCCTCCCTAATGGCTTGGGGTAGGAATGCATAATGTGATAATACAGGTGCATTTGTACACACATACTATGGTCAATTTAGATAGGAGCCAGCATGTCTTTGAAGCGTCAGAGGAAACCCATGCATGCACAGAGAACATTTTGACTCCATGCAGATAGTGTCCTAGCAGAGATTCAAACCAAGTCCCCCAGTGCTGCAAGGCATTAGCACTTACCACCCAGCCAGTCTTTCCCAACCTTTTCACCTCAAAGGAAACCTTAAAAAAATTATTAGTCCTCAGAAATCCCCTACTAAACTTAAGTAGTTAGGGGGTCACTCGTAAAAAAGTCGTAGTGGTCAGACAGTTAAAAAGATCATTGTTGTCATACTGCTGGCCCTACCAAGTTCCAGCCACCATCAGATGAAAGGTCAATTAGCAACAACTCAAGGAACCCTTAGAAACCTTTTGAAGAACCTTAGGGTTCCATGACACCCTCATTGAGAATGGCTGCACTTTAAGCCATTGTGCCACCCTTGCAATAGAGCTAGGACATTAACCACTTGTCCACCGCCCACTGTCAATTGACGGCGGGCGGAGGATACTCTCGTTCTGGGAGGACGTCATATGACGTCCTCCCTTTAAAACGAGCTAGGAGGCGCGCGCGCGCCGCCGGCGGGGCGCGCGCGCCCGCCGCGTTCACAAGGCCCCGGTGCGCGTGCCCGGCGGCCGCGATTGCCGCCGGGCACCCGCGATTGCCCGGGAAACGAGCAGGAAAGTGGATCTCTGTGTGTAAACACAGAGATCCACGTCCTGTGAGGGAGAGGGGACCGATGGTGTGTCCCTTGTACATGGGGACAACCATCGGTCACCTCCCCCAGTCAGTCCCCTCCCCCCACAGTAAGAACACATAGAGGGAACATATTTAACCCCTTCCCGCCCCCTAGTGGTTAACCCCTTCCCTGCCAATCACATTTATACAGTAATCAGTGCATTTTTATAGCAGGGATAATAGCTGTATAAATGTGAATGGTCCCAAAAATGTGTCAAAAGTGTCCGATGTGTCCGCCGCAATATCGCAGTCACAATAAAAAAATCGCAGATCGCCGCCATTACTAATAAAAAAATAAAAAAATTAAAATGCTATAAATCTATCCCCTATTTTGTAGACGCTATAACTTTTGCGCAAACCAATCAATAAAAAAAAAGGACGCAAATTTCGTTTGGGAGCCACGTCGCACGACCGCGCAATTGTCATTCAAAGTGTGACAGCGCTGAAAGCTGAAAAATGGCTTGGGCAGGAAGGGGGTTTTCGTGCACAGTAGGGAGGTGGTTAAATAAAGGGATCCAGATACAAGAAATACATATATCATACTTTTTTTTATTATCCACTTCTCTACTGTGCACGAAAACCCCCTTCCTGCCCAAGCCATTTTTCAGCTTTCAGCGCTGTCACACTTTGAATGACAATTGCGCGGTCGTGCGACGTGGCTCCCAAACGAAATTTGCGTCCTTTTTTTCCCACAAATAGAGCTTTCTTTTGGTGGTATTTGATCACCTCTGCGGTTTTTATTTTTTGCGCTATAAACAAAAGAAGAGCGTCCAGTTTGGAAAAAAAACACTATTTTTTACTTTTTGCTATAATAAATACCCATTTTTTTTTTTTTTTTTTAAATAAAATTTTCCTCAGTTTAGGCCGATACGTATTCTTCTACATATTTTTGGTAAAAAAAAAATCGCAATAAGCGCGTATTGATTGGTTTGCGCAAAAGTTATAGCGTGTACAAAATAGGGGATAGATTTATAGCATTTTTATTTTTTTATTTTTTTATTAGTAATGGCGGCGATCTGCGATTTTTTATTGTGACTGCGATATTGCGGCGGACACATCGGACACTTTTGACACATTTTTGGGACCATTCACGTTTATACAGCGATCCCTGCTATAAAAATGCATTGATTACTGTATAAATGTGATTGGCAGGGAAGGGGTTAACCACTAGGGGCGGGAAGGGGTTAAATATGTTCCCTCAATGTGTTCTTACTGTGGGGGGAGGGGACTGACTGGGGGAGGTGACCGATGGTTGTCCCTATGTACAAGGGACACACCATCGGTCCCCTCTCCCTCACAGGACGTGGATCTCTGTGTTTACACACAGAGATCCACTTTCCTGCTCGTTTCCCGGGCAATCGCGGGTGCCCGGCGGCAATCGCAGCCGCCGGGCACGCGCACCGGGGCCTTGTGAACGCGGCGGGCGCGCGCGCCGCTGGCGGCAAGCGCGCGCCTCCTAGCTCGTTTTAAAGGGAGGACGTCATATGACGTCCTCCCAGAACGAGAGTATCCTCCGCCCGCCGTCAATTGACAGTGGGCGGGGGACAAGTGGTTAATATCTGGAGATGGTTAAGTAGACATTTGCCCCAATTCAATCTATTTTTTAATCCTATTTGAGAATTTTGTATTTTGATGGCACCTCCCTTTTGCTATTGTGCTTGATTTTTTGTTTTGTAATATATTATCTAATGTTGTAAAAGACCATCTTGTTGATCAAGCAAGCTTTGGTGAGGCTGCTTGTATGTACCAGAACACCCCCAAGGAAAGGAGGGACTTGGAAAAAGCCCAGCCATATTAAAAGCAGTAAAGGTGCCACACCAATGGTCAAATTAATCTTTATCAGATAATTAGTAGAAAAGAGCCAACGTGTTTCGGGGGTTCAGATATTCCCCATCAGGGTTTAAGTATATGTAACCTTAGATAGGACTGGCTTCAATTGGATTGCAATGATGTTGTATGTATAAAGGGAAGTCTTGCCAACAGCTCCATGCTGCACAAGCTGCTGGAGGCAAGGCTTCACTTTATATAAACTTTATATCCATACAACTATCCCTGAGTCCAGTCACGTCTGAAGTTACGTAATACTTAAGCTTTGATGAAGGGGGAGTGTATGAACCCCCGAATTGTGTTGGCCTTCTTGTTCTATTGATTAATTAACAAAACATCATTCTGAACTCTTTGACCATTGATGTGGCATCCATACTTCTTCCTGTATAGTTAGGTTTTTAATGCTGTCTGGGTCCCTGAATAGGTAAATTCCCTTGCTCTTTTGTCTTGGTGATCACTGGCATTTGGGACACAAAGGGATCAGGTGATAACTGTTAAAAGGCTCATTCCCATGTGCGGCAGCTCCCTGTGAATCACATTTCAGAGGGCATTTGACAGGTACTATCAAGTACCTAGTACTGGAGGCCAATGGAGAGAGAGGGCTTCCCTTGCGGCTAAGTTCCAGACCCCCCTGAGGGTGAAAACAGGAAAGGTCAGGACCAAAGAAGCAGGAGTACAGCTGGTGTGCTGGCGTAGAATCAGCAGACAGGTGACACCCGTGAGGTGTTGCAGGATTCAGATAATGTTGCGACTGGAGCGTGGTCAGAAGGAAGCCTAGGTCGTGAGCCGGGTTGGGATCAGAGTAGACGTGGTCAGGTGGATAGCTGGAGTTGAACATAGGAAGCAAACAGGAGACAGGTCAAGGACAAGCCGGATCGGTACAGGAGACACAGGAACAGGAATATCACGAAGATAACACACTGGAGGAGCCGAAGATCAACCAGCAAATGCAGACACTAGCAGACTTCCTTATATAGGCCCATGTGACCTGCTGGTAGAGATACTGGGTCCTAAAGTCCTTCTGCCAGAGATGCTGGGTCCTAAAGTCCTTCTCCTGCCATAAGTGTTGGTAGAGATGCTGGGTCCTAAAGCCCTTCTCCTGCTGTTGGTTCCCTGACAGGTACAGAGGAGGTGATATGTAATCTCTTCACTATCACATTTCAACCTGCAAATGCTGCACCCCACGCCACTATTGCATGTATTACATGCCGTTATGGGGTGTTTGCAGCATGTTCCTATATTTGGTAATGCCTAATGAATGCAAAATGCTGCATAGCGGCACTGCATAGCGGCAGAAGCATGAGTACAGCATTGAGCAGCTGCATGCTCTGGGTCATGCAGGCGCTTGACGGATGGTAAAGTCATGGCTCTTGCACCTGGTTTTAGCGCCCCCTTGTTGCACGTGCATACAAACCCTAATAGAGGATTTCTTCCCACTTCCTGTCCATTCTCAGCTCCAATTACTAAAGTGGAGAACAGATAGAGCCTAAAGAAAAAAGGTTTAGGCTTTAGATATACTTCCAACTGAAAATCACAATCTCATAACTGTGGATAGCCAACAAAAGAAATATGATAATATAATTGTCAAGTGAGGTCCGGAGTGAGAGGAGAGAAGAGGAGCTAGCAGAGGGCCGTGGTTCTGACGAAAAGTGCTCGGCTATCGAATAGTGCCCGGGTGTTACTGCGCATGCGCCACACGGAGCCGCAGAACAGCTGAGTTGACGATCAGCTGTTGTCTCGCGTGGCCGAGGCACGTTCATGTAGGTGAGGGGTGGATATTTACATGAAGGGGGCGGATTTTTCAATAATGGGCAGTGCTGGGTGCGGAATTTTTATTGATGGCCAAACAAATCTGTAAATTAAATCTTTATCTGCTATTAATTTTGAACGATTGCGGGGCATGTTCAGTCAAATGAAGGATGGCTTTTTCTATATTAGATAAAGATTTCTTTAGCAGATTTGTTCCGCTACCCAGCACTGCCCATCATTGAAATATCCGCCCCCTTCATGTAAATATCTGCCCCTCTCCTACATGAACGTGCCTCGGCCACGCTAGACAACAGCTGATCATAAACTCCGCTGTGATGAGGCTCCATTCTGCGCATGCGCAGTTGCGGCCGGGCATTTTTCGATAGGGGGCTTTTCTCGACAGGACACCGGCATGACAGTAGTGATAAGGGTAACAGCAATGGGTTAAGGAGAATAGGGAATAAGTGTAGGGTGAATTGGGATTTGAGAAAAAAGGACAGAGAGGAGGGGTTTAGTTAATTTAAGGGGATGTGGGGTTCCTTGGGCAGCATTGCAGGGGAGCTGTGGACTGGAGCAGTTTCCCACCCACCCTCCCTGTTTTTGTGTGTTCAGTTTTCTTTATTTTCAGGTGCAGTGCAAGGAGGACATGTCATGGCAGCAGAGGATTGGCGGTGGTGGTCTTTGATGGTGGCAAGAAAACCTTAGAGATGGAAGTGTGGGGGACTCATCGGTGGTATGTGCCCCTCTGGTGTATTGCAGTTAACATGGTTTAGCTGGAAGATGGTAATGGTTGCACTGCGGGTAATGGGTTGTCTCCGAGCTGGTGTGCCACGGCTGGAGGCCTAGTACGTAAAATGGCCCCCAGTGTAAAAATGGAACATAACTAAGTTGGGAAGTGCCGTCAAAGACCACCAGGTGGATATTTGGGGTTTTGTTATATGTTAAAGAATGTTGTATATTTAATATTTGTTAATAAAAAGGCTGCTATGGCCATTTAGACTCCAACTCAAGTGTGGTCTCTTTAATAGGTAACGTTAAGTAGGTTAGGGCTGGAGTATGTCAATGGCTTTGGCGGTCATAGGAAGATTGGGACATCTTAGCTACACTGGTCATGAGAAAAACATGGGGGCTGCCATTCATGTCTTCATACTGAAAATACTGGTTGCCATGCTGATCCCCTGGATTTAATACATTTAATCACTATTCTAGAACAGGTAGATAGATAGTGGTCTCTCTAAGTCGCTAAGTCAGAGCTGGAGCTCCCCAATCATCAGGAAGCATGAGCTTTGATGATTGGAGAGCTTAGCAAGTGGCGTGTCAGACCTCTGTAGAGAGACCATTGCTTCCACACAGAAAGCAAGGTTTCTTCTCTGCAGCATGCTGGCAAGGGATAGACTTTTCTACTCAAGCTGTGGCTGCTTTCTACGGAAAACAAGCTACAACACCCTTTACTTTTGATGCACCTGGAATGTATTGAGGGGATTTAAAGAAAAAGTTATTTTCATGAATGTCTTTCGCAACTTTTTTGCGACTCCAGATACGTACGCACCCGCATGCGCTCAGTCACTGTCAATCATGTTACTGAATCACAGAACCGAGCATATCTCCTCAGCACCGTGCTCCTGTAAACAGGAAACGCTGAACCGTTTAATAGGATATAGATTTTCCTGATCAAAACAAACACATCGCTTACACTTCAGTTCATCGCTCTCTCTCGCTCTCACACACGCGCAAACGCCTCATTTAACACGAAACGTACATATAGTATTCTAATGGTGGAGCATATGACTCTGGGAATAGCTAGTCTTTACCTTTTATCCCATAGAACATTGCCGCCGTGTCATTACAGCTTCAGATGATGATTTGTCTAAATAAACGCACACCAGGCTAAACAATAATACATTCTGTATATAGCTAAACAATAACACATCTATTACTGATGCCGTAGTAAATACTGGCATTAGCCGATGCATTTTCTGCTCCGGTACTCAGCAAGCAGTCATAGAAGTCGCAATTGCTCTGTGTGATGGGGGGCTCCACAGTAGAATCATTACAGTGCCCTCCAAGTTCAAACCTCAGAGGAACAATATTTTATTATCAGGGGTGCACATGTTGCATTACGTACTTAGACGCCGTTAGAGGGTGCACGTTTAGTATCTCTTCGTTTTCTTTCATTTTGCTTCTTCACACTTCTTTCTTCTCCTTTCTATATTTTGGCCTAACTCTTATACCATTGTTGGTTCTGTCAGACTTCTCTTCTATGTGTGCCTCAGATTCGTCGGCAGAAGCCCACAGAATCGTATGGGTTGTAGTAAACGAAATGGTACAAAGTAACCGTTTCAGCCCCAGAAGATTTTACCCCCTTCCTGACCAGAGCACTTTTTACAATTTGGCACTGTGTCGCTTTAACTGACAATTGTCGTTCGACGCTGTACACAAATAGAGCTTTGTTTTGGAGGTATTTGATCACCTCTGCGGTTTTTATTTTTTGCGCTATAAACAAAAAAAAGAGCGACAATTTTGAAAAAAAAAAAAACAATAGTTTTTACTTTTTGCTATAATAAATATCCCCAAAAGTTTTTAAAAAAAAAAAATTTCTTCATCAGTTTAGGCCAATATGTATTCTTCGACATATTTTTGGTAAAAAAAAACGCAATAAGCGTATATTGATTGGTTTGTGCAAAAGTTATAGCGTCTGCAAACTATGGGAAAGATTTATGACATTTTTATGGCATTTTTATTATTATTATTATTATTTTACTAGTAATGGCTGTGATTTTTAGCGGTACTGCGACAATGTGACGGACAGATTAGAGACTTTTGACACTTTTTTGGGACTATTGGCATTTATACAGCGATCAGTGCTATAAAAATGCACTGATTACTGTGTAAATGTCACTGGCAGGGTAGGGGTTAACACTAGGGGGCGATCAAGGGGTCAAATGTGTGTTCCCTCAGCATGTTCTAACTGTGTGGGGATAATTATGAGTTACTAGGAGAGAAGCCATATTGTTTTTTCTACTTGGTAGGAAGAAACGATATGACTCCTCTCCTCTGACAGCACAGGGATTTGTGTGTTTACACACACAAATCCCTGTGCTGGTGCTCGTGCACGCGGCCGGCGGCGATCGTGCCCGCCGGCCACGTGCATTGGGTCCCCTGCCGTGCAGCGGGCGTGCGCCCTCTGGTTGCCGAAAACGGGTAGGACGTACCCGTATGGGATTTCGCTCAGGAGAGCCATTGTACCGCAGTATATCTGGAAATGACGCGATTCAAGGCGGATCTATCTAGGTTGTCATAACAACGGGGCGGGACCTTCCTCCGTCGCCGCCCGTTGGTATGGCATCTTGCTAAACAATCGGCACTACGGCCACCGGCGCATTGCGCATGCGCAAGTTCGAGAGGTGCGTGCTGGTTACCCAGCATGCACCTCTCCATCGCTAATCCAGGAAGAGGATGCGATTGGGCTTCACATGCCCACAATCATCATGGCAACGGCCAGAAGAGGATTTTATAAATCGTAAGTAGAAAAAAAGGATAGAAGTCTTAGCCACTAGCAAACATATACATATATACACTTTATTTTTGTTATTAATGCATTATGATGGGATGCCTGTTAAAAGAAAAAAAAAACCGAACTCCGCTTTAAGGTGAAAAACCTTCTGTGTTGCAAAATCCCCCCCCAGCCCCCCCTTACCTGAGCCCGATCTGATCCAGCGATGTGCACAAGAGCAGCGGCTCTTGATGCATTCTCCCTGATCCCTGGGCAGATTTGGAAGAAGTTTTGGCTGGACTATGATTGTTGTGCTGTTACCGTCCTGCTGATGGCCTCTCTGCTAAGCCCCTCTGCCGCGGTGGCAGATGGGATCTGTAGTATTTTTATTGAGCAATCGCAGTGATCAGTGGTGGAGCCATTCAGAACTGCTCTAAATTGGAAAAAATAACTATACACAGGACCAAGGTTTTTATATCCCACTGACATTCCTATTTACTTTCAGATGATCATATTCAGTTGATATATTCAGCAAGCAGCTTATTTGAATGTAGTGTCCAGGGGCTGCTTTCACAGGAAATATGAAATTATTCCTTGTGAAACAGACGTGTAATATGTTATTCTGATCACAATACATATCCAGAGTTTTGCTATGGTAACTTGACTGCAGCGGTGCGTGTCGCTCAGGGGGGGGGGTGGGGGGTTAGTGTTCACACCTGATAAAACAGGTGATGTGATCATAAACAATAGTTAATTAGCACTTCTTCCAAAGCTCGCCTGAGAGATCTTAACCAGAAAAGCGTCTTACTTATGCACAAAGGGTGTTGTGGAAATCAAGCGTGAAGTGAGCGTTGTGTGCACATTGGCCCGACGGCGCAAGAGTCAGTTAACCATTTTTCCTTGTTTTGATGCTCTCTTGTCTAAACTGTGAGGCAGAGATGTGCGATGGAGACAGTTTTTGGCTGTGTTTACAAATGTCTGACACAGATCAGCTCCAGCTACAAAGGTACAATGTTGCAATCTGATCAGTGATGGAGAGGGGACTGAGGAAATAAATCATCCTAACTTCAGCAGACTGAGGACATCATCTCTGCCTAGGCAAAGTTACAACCTAATTTTGAATTCCATTCACATACAGTATACAGAAAAAAATTATTTAAAGTAAACCTTTCAGTAACTTTACAAAGCTGCATGAATTAATTTCCGACAATATAATTGTTCAGAGCACCTCCAACTTTTTTCTATTAGAAAGCCATCCTCGAGCTCCAGTCCATTAATGTCATCAGTCTGCTGCAGGTAGGAGGAAGCATTTCTTTTGTCTCCTGTTCCTCAGTGATCTGTACCTGTGACTCTGTTATAGCCCCCACTATCAGGTGACATAGGCTCATTTGAAGCACAAAATCTAAGTGGCAGCTGGTCCTTACCAGAGCTCCTGAGGTTAGAGATAGGTTGAAAGCCCTATCGGTTCAGGTTTTCTTCACTGCAAGCTCTCAGCAGGTCACGGCCCTCAGGATTGTCCCACCAAGAGGTACTTGGAACAGAACAGCTTCAGTGTGGAGACAGTACATGAAGCGCTAGGCAAAAGAGTAGTCAGGTCCTTTTAGAGGTCAGGACAGGCAAGAGAGAAGTTAGATCCAGACAAAGGGTATCAGCAGCTGGCAGGTAAGAGAGTAGTCTGGTCCAAGCAGAGGTTGTGCACAGGTCCACCTGGCAGGCAAGAGAATAGTCAGGTCAACGCAGAGGCTGTGGACTGGTGGCAGGTGAAAGAGTAGTCAGATCTAGGCCGAGATCGTGGACAGGCATTAGGCAAGAGAACAATCTGGTCCAGCAGAGGTCATGGATTGGTGGAAGAGAGAGAATAATCATGTTTCAGCAGAAGTTGGGGGCAGGCAGCAGGTAAGAGAGTAGTTAGGTCCAAGCAGAGGTCATGGGCAGGTGACAGGTGAGGGAATAATACGGTCCAGGCAGAGGTTGGTGGCAGGAAGCAGACGAAAGAGCAGTCATTACCAGGTAGAGATCATGGACATGCAACAGGCAAGAGAACAGTCAGATCCAGGCAGAGATCATGGGCAGGTGGAAGGGGAAAGAATAATTAGGTTTAGGCAGAGGTTATGGGCAGGCAGCAGGCAAAAGAGTAGTCAGGTCCAGGTAGAGGTCGTGGGCAAGCAGCAAAGGAGAGAGTTGTCAGGTCTGGGCAGGGGTCATGGGCAGGCAGCAGGCAAAAGAGTAGTCAGGTCTAGGCTGAGATTGAGGGCAGGTAATAGGAGTGGTCAGTTCCAAGCAGAGGTTGTAGACAGATGGCAGGCAAGAGAATAAATAGATGCAGGCAGAGGTCGTCGACAGGCAAGAGAATATTCAGGTCCAGGCAGAGGTTGTCAACAGGCAAGAGAGTAGTCAGGTCCAAGCAGAGGTCATCAGCAGGCAAGAGAGTAGTTAGGTTCAGGCAGAGGAAGTAGGAAACAGAGTAGTCGGGGCCAGGCAGGGGTCATGGGCAGGCAGCAGGTGAGAGAGTAGTCAAGTCCAGACAGGGGTCTTGGACAGGCAAAAGAGTAGTCAAGTAAAGCTGGGTCAGCGACAAGTAAGATATCGGGAAGTAAAATAGCTCTATTGCACAAAGGATAGCTGGCAGTAAGACACAGCACTTACTACGTCAAAGGCTGAAGCTGAAATACCCCTTTGGTAAGACATGCCCGGCATTGTTACAGAGAACTCTTGGAAGTCCTTACAAGGATTCTGTAAGTACTGTGACAGTAACTTTGTAGCAAGTCACAAGGTGAGGGGCTGATCTGCATCACACATTTGTGCACAGAGACCAAGATTTACATGATTGCGTCATCTCTCTCAGCCCATGAAGTAGATGCTGACCTGGGGTGATACCTGGACAAAAATGACTTGGTCCCTCTGGAGAGGAAAGCAGAAGAAGCCACTGTCAGGGGGAGTACTGTAATCACTGTGAGAAGTAATACCAGTAAATACCTGGAAGTGTTCCACTGACACATTATTTAGCACATGTGCACTTAAATACCTGATGACAGGTCCACTTTAATAAAAAAGACTTAAGTTTCCTCTAATCAGCCTTTTTTTTTTTTTCGCTGTCAAATAAAGCTCAGGATCCAGCAGCTCTGTCCTAATTTATGAAACCCGTTTAAAGGGCTTTTTCTTAAATGAGCTGCTGCTTCTGCTTCGCCGAAATAAGATAATGACGGCATTGGCACCAGCAGAGAACATATGCTAAGTACATTACTGTGTCCCATTAGCGACAAAACTTCTGGAATGTCAGAAGTTTTGCTGGCAAGGAGAATTAGCGATTCCGCGCGGTTTCCTCCAGCAGGGGAGAGGTTAAGGGTGACGCTGACAAGCTCTCCGCGTTCCGATAGCGCCGTGCTGATCCAGATGAGAACTGTTCCAGGCAATTAGTGTAACAAGGGAAAGTTTGGCAGTCTTCCTCCGACGGCGACAGCAAAAGGGGCTTATTTGTAACAGGTTGTCGTTGCTGGAGCCTCACACGGGTCCCCTCCTCTGGGGAGCCCCCCAGATAATGCCTGTGGCCAGAAGAGAGAGATTTCAGCTGGTTAAGTGGATCCCCAGAGAGCCGTTTTCGGAATGTCGCATCACCTCGCCACCGCTCAAACGTCTTACAGGAAATGTATTCGCGGCTTCTGCCAGCGCGCGGGGATAATGGGGCTCCCAGGGTGAATATATTTTTAAAATGTATTTTAGATTATAAAAATGTAGATTGTTAAATGCATATAAGCTTAGGTAATAAGGACGAATGGGCCCCGCAGTTACCTCACCAATCTCAAAGCACCCATTTAGGGACGGAATCGTAAAGGATTGTGTTTTTTTGTTTTAAAGTTGAAATTCTAGCCGCTAAATAGACCGCTGAAGTGTATATATGTGCATTGTTTTACCTGTCAAAGGATTTGGGATTCTGTTCAGCTAGTCGTTATCTCCCCTGCTACCTGTCCACTTTGAGCTCAGCAAATCTTGTCTAAATACATTCATTATGTGTATTCTTCCTTGAATCTTGGATGTGCTTTGTGTATTTCTTCCAGATCTGTGCAGTAATTCAGTGTAAAACTTTTCCTCTGTGCAGGAGCTTCCTGCTGCTTTCCCTCCTTGTGCAGGGTGACTGGTTTTGTCTCCGCCCCCTCCTGTAGTTTTCTGCAGGCAGCCTGTAGTGGGTTGAGTCTGTTGGGTTCTTCCCATAGCTCTTCTATATCTCTCCTTCATTCTGCAATAGGTGTGTCCTGGGATATCTCTCCTGCATGCTCAATAGATGTGTCTGCGGATATCTGTCATGCATCCTGTAGTAGGTGTTTCTTAGGATATTTCTGCATTCTGCTTTGAATGTGTCTGGGGATTTTTCTCCTGCATTGTGTAGTGGTTGTGTCCAGAACACCTCTCCTGTATCATGTAGTGGGTGTGTCCGGGGGTTCCTCTCCTGCATCCCGAAATGGGTGTGTCTGAGGGCAACTGTCCTGCATCCTACACTAGGCATGTCTGGGGATATCTCCCCTGCATCCTGTATCATGCAATGGGTGTGTCTGGGGATTATTCTCCTGTATTCTGCAGTGGGTGTGTTCGGAGATATCTCACTTGCATCCTTCAGTGTGTAAGTCTGGGATACCTCTCCTGCATCCTGCAGTGGGTGTGTCTGAGGGTAACTGTCCTGCATCCTACACTAGGCATGTCTGGGGATATCTTACCTGCATCCTGTATCAGGCAGTGGGTGTGTCTGGGGATAATTCTCCTGTATTCTGCAGTGGGTGTATCTAGAGATATCTCTCCTGCAGTGGGTGTGTCCAGAGATATCTCTCCTGCATCCTGCAGTGGGTGTGTCCAGAATACCTCTCCTGCATCCTGCAGTGGGTGTGTCCAGAATACCTCTCCTGCATCCTGCAGCAGGCAGGTGTGTTCGGTCATACTTTTCCTGCAGTAGGTGTGTCCTAGGATACTTCTCCTGCATTCTGCAGTGGGTGTGTCCGTGGATATCTCTCATGTATCCTCCAGTGGGTGTGCCTGGGATGCCGCTCCTGTATCCTGCAGTGGGTGTGTCTGGAATACCTTCCTGCATCCTGTAGCAGGTGTGTCCTAGAATACTTCTCCTGCATTCTGCAGTGGGTGTGTCTATAGATATCTCTCTTGCATCCTCCAGTGGGTGTGCCTGGGATACCTCCCCTGCATCCTGTAGTGGGTGTGTCTTGAATACCTCTCCTGTATCTTGCAGTGGGTATGTCTGGGGGTATTTATCCTGCAGTTGGTGTGTCTGGGGATATCTCTCCTGCATCCTACAGTATGTGTGTCTGGGAATATCACTCCTGCATCCTGCAGTGGGTGTGTCTGGGGATATCTCTCCTGCAACCTGTAGTGGATGTGTCAAGAATACCTATCCTGCAGTGAATGTCTGGAGCTATCTTTCTTGCACCCTGCAGTGGGTGTGTCCAGGATACCTCTCCTGCATCCTGTAGTGGGTGTGTCCAGGATACCTCTCCTGCATTCTACAGTGGGTGTGTCCGAGATACCTCTCCTGCATCCTGCAGTGGGTGTGTCTGGGGATATCTCTTCTGCAACCTGTAGTGGATGTGTCTAGAATACCTATTCTGCAGTGAGTGTCTGGAGCTATCTTTCTTGCATCCTACAGTGGGTGTGTCTGAGATACCTCTCCTGCATCCTGCAGTGGGTGTGTCTGGGGATACCTCTCCTGCATCCTGCAGTGGGTGCGTCCAGGATACCTCTCCTGCATCCTGCAGTGGGTGTGTCTGGGGATACCTCTCCTGCAGTGGGTGTGTCTGGGGATACCTCTCCTGCAGTGGGTATGTCTGGGGATACCTCTCCTGCATCCTGCAGTGAGTGTGTCCGGTAGATATCCCCTGTATCCTGCAGTAGGTTTGTCCAGGAATATCTCTCCTGCATCCCACAGTGAATGTGTCTGGGGAAACCTCTCCTTCCAGATTACCAAGAAATGGGAGTGGGATGCCCCTAGGTTACTATAGCAATGTCTGGATTTAAAAAGAAATTCTTGAGCAGGTGGACTCTCTCTCCCTCTATGCATTTTTCATTTTGACTTTGTGATTGCACTGCATTCGGCATCCTAGAAAAAGTATATGGCTTTAAAAAGAAGAAAAGAGGAAAAAAGAAGAATCACCATCCTGTCTGCATTCTGAACATGACCTTAGACTGTCACATTGCTTTCTCTGAAATAAGCGCTCTTCCTGTGCTTTCCTAAATCCCTTGACATATTTTAAAATGGTAAAATGTCTTAGAATTGGACTTTCTTTGACAGCTCTGAATTTGTACTTTGATGAATCGTGAAGGATTTTTGAGTCTGGCTTGACAGTGAAGGTTAATAGAGAGGTCCGCTGCTCGTCTGCGCAATAAACCACACTGACACTCGGCCGTCGCCGTGATCAGACAGCTTCAATCACTATGATGCACGGCGCTTTGTATGAAGATAGTGCGGGTGGTTTTGCATCTCCCTAATGCTATAATCCGTGAGGGAACATACAAGAGTCTGGGGGTACGTTGGACTCCATGTTTTTTTTTTTCTGCAGTGAGAGTTGACAGTCTGGGCCTGACCAAATTTACGCCAAGAGTATGAATTTCCCCGCTTAACTGCAGTCGTGTAGTAATATTTAGGAAGGATTTATAATTTGATGTCTAATGAAAGCCCAGTACCCAACACTCTTATGCCGCGTACACACGATCAGAATTTCCGACAACAAATGTTCGATGTGAGCTTTTGATTGGATATTCCGACTGTGTGTAGGCTTCATCGGACATTTGCTGTCGGAATTTCCGACAACAAATGTTTGAGAGCTGGTTCTCAATTCTTCCGACAACAAAAATTCTTGTAGGAAATTCTGATCGTGTGTATCCAATTCCAATGCACAAAAATCCTACGCATGCTTGGAATCAATTCAACGCATGCTCGGAATCATTGTACTTCATTTTTCTCGGCTCGTCGTAGTGTTGTACGTCTCTGCGTTCTTGACGTTCGGAATTTTCGAGCAACATTTGTGCAACCCTGTGTATGCAAGACAAGTTTGAGCCAACATCCGTCGGAAAAAAAAACACGGTCTTGTTGTCGGAAATTCCGATCGTGTGTCCGCGGCATTACACTACATCATGATGACAAATCAGCTTACATTGAACAAAGCATTTTTGAAATTTAGTTTTGGATAGAGTGGAAACGTTACAATTTCTGTGCAGTCTCACGGGTTCAAGCTGAAATCTCTGCTGCAGAGAAAGCTGCTGGGACAGAGCAAGCTGTTCCAGGAAGGGCAGGGATGACCTCATGGTGTTGTTGCAGGTTACTGGCTTGAGAGGGGGAGGGTCCCAGGTATGGGGTGGAACTCTTCGATTGGCCTACGAGGGACTGAACAGAACTGACTTTTTTGATGAGCGGCCCCTTGCCCGTTCAATTCTTAAAATTTAATTAAATTGAGAGCTTCACTGAAAGGTCCCAACGCCGGCAGTACTACCTAGTGCTACTGTAGCAGTGGTAGTTCACCTGGATTAGGAGGGATTGAGCAGAACAGACTTATTTGATGGGACGCCTCTTGACTGTTCAAGTCTTGTTATAATAAATATAAAATTATATAAATTAATTGAGAGCTTCACTGAAAGGCCCTAATGCCGGAAAACAGGGCCGCTGATAGAAATCATGGGGCCCCGTATGGCCTACCTGACGGGGCCCCCTTCAGCCCCATCCCTGGCCCCGCCCCTATACAGAGAGGCTAGGGTATACAGACAGGCTAGAGCATACTTATAAAGGCTAATTTGTGAGCGTGGCTAATTTAAAAATGTGTACCACACAGAGCTGAAAAACAGACGTGGTTTAAATTACACTTAATTATTGGGCATGGCTTAAAAGGGTGTGGTTAATTAGAGTCTAGATCAGGGGTCTCCAAACATTCTAAACAAAGGGCCGGGTTATTGTCCTTCGGACACTTGGAGGGCCGGCCTTTGGCCAGCGGGAGTGGAAATTTTCCTGGCATCAGTGGCAGTAAACATCTGGTATTAGGGGGAGGAATAGTGCCCCGTTGCTGGTATCATAGGGAGGAATAGTGCCCCATTCCTGGTATCATAGGGGAAGAATAGTGCCCCATTAGTGCTGTCAAATGGCAGAATATGGTCTCGTATCAGTGGTAGAGATAGTGCCCCAAGGGCCGGATAAAGGCACGCAAAGGGCCGCATCTGGCCCTCGGGCCGCAGTTTGGAGACCACTGGTCTAGATGACACTGTGCTGTGTTCAAAGCTGCACTGTCCAATTTCTCACAGTCAAACAGTGCTACATGAAAAAGGAGATGCTATTTATGTCAGCTAAGCCCACTTTAAAATAAAAAATAAAACATTTCTAAACTTTTAATGAGAAGTAATATTATGTTATGTCCGTTTTTCATCCATCCGTTTTCGGATGAAAATCGGACATACATGTATCCCTATGGGATAGCGGATGTCAGCGGATGAACATCCGCTGACATCAGTCTCCGCTATGGTCCGTTTAGCATGACGGAGGACAATCCTATTTTTCCATCCGTCTGCGGATCAGATCGGATGAAAACTGACAGACGGTCCGTTTTCATCCGATCCCCCCCATAGAGGAAAGCGGCGATCCGACTGGTCAGTTTTTGCACAGTGTGCAGAGACGGACAAGTAATCCGCCGGCTCAGCGGGGATCAACGGAGCGATCCCCGCTGAGCAAGCGGATGTTCACGGGGCAGATCATCACAGGATCCGCCCGTGTGAAAGAGCCCTTAGGGACGGTTCACACCATGCCTGCATCTGAATTGTGAAGGAATGTGCTGCGGATTCCTGTACAATTCAACCTGCATGCAAAACGCACTGCTTTTGCGATTTGCAGCAGGTGTCAATAAAAAGTTAATGACACCTCAAATGCAGGTCGCAGGTTGTAGTGCGTTTTGCCCTGCACCTGCCAGCCCTGGATCACCGTGAGATCTGGTTGCAGTGCATACACTACTTTTGGTGCATTGCGATTTTAGCCTATTCAAAATGAATGAGCTTGAAATTGCACTGCACAGACCCGCATGTGAATTACACAGGAACGCACAGTGTGTTCCTGTGTAATTCAGCTCCAGGCATGGTGTGAACCAGACTGATCTAAAAATTTAGACAGAATTAATAAAAAGTGGGGTTTGCTGACATGGATGGCATTTCCTTTTTCATGTAGCACCTTCTGTGAGAAATTGGGCAGTGCAGTTTAAACCCCAATTTCTCACAGGACAGCTGTGCTACATGAAAAAGAAGACATTAGACTTTACATTGCAGTTAATGTGACTGGGCTAACCTGCAGTCCCCCGAGAATCCTGGTGCATTGCCACCATAACGCAGCCCATGTGTGCACACCAGAAGAAGCCAGGAACGATCATCCTCGAAGCTGGCCACACCCCCTCCCGCCCACTCAAACTACAGCATCTCACAGTCAGGCTCCGACTCTGAGATGTTTAGCCCGAGTGAGTGCTCATTGAGAGCAGCTGAAAAGCTGCTGAGAAAGGAGGGGGGAGGATCGGGGAGGAGCGGAGGAGTTGGAGAAAGACTCAGATTGTCCGGGCCCCCCTGGTGGCCAGGCCCGGTACCACAGGGCCAGTTGTACTGGCTTATCAGCGGCCCTGCCGGCAAAACTGCATTCCCACTACCTAGTCCTACTGTAGTAATGGTAGTTAGGGCCTTTGCATTTGAGGTAGACCTCACAGATGCTTTAACTGTCTGTGTTCAGCTGGTACATAGTGGAATTTTTATTTCTGTATTTTTTTTCTGCCTTACCGATTTCCTTTTTCAGGGCTTTTGCTGTTAATAAAGCCTATCTAAACAGTTTTGAGGTGTGTCAGTGTCAGGGAGCAGGGCAGGAGGACCCAAACAATCTAGCAGGGCTTCCGGTGTAGCGCTTTATATGTTTCCTGGCGAGAAAGCAGCTTTGCGCTACAGTCGGCTCTCGTAACAAACCCTTTGCACACTTGGTCAATCAGTTGGTGCTGGTTACCACCAAAATGTGGACCTAAGGGTGGAGGCTTCATCCAACCCAAAACTCTACAAAGTCTCCAGGCTCCAGACCCCAGACAAGGACTTGCCAAGGCCCCAGACAAGGACTTGCCAAGGCCTCAGACAAGGACTTGCCAAGGCCCTGAAAAGACCACCAATTCTCTTTTCTCCCTACCAGACATATATCCCAGAGCCTGTATGTGCATAACACCCATACCATTGCTAAATCTGCAGTTCCTCACCTGCAATGTCATAACATGCCACTGGCCTGTCACTATATTACTGGTCTGCCTGGTAAAGAAATAGAACTTCTTGTCAGAGTTATTGATAATAAATGCATTATAAACCTGGTATTTTTCCACCAAAAGGGTAGCAATCTTCAATAGGCCTGTAGTGCAAGTGCCCACCATTGCAGTATTACCTCTTTTAGTAGGCCGTAGTTCCTCCATTTTGTTGACCTCTCAAAGTCTACCTCTTTATTTCATAACCTCTGTCATTTTTTTACCTTGTAAATTCTCACGGGCCTCAATCTTATTTAACTCATATTAGTTGTTCCTCTTTTTTTTTTTTACCTCACAAAACTCTCCTAGGCCTCAATGATATCTGAGTGAAATTACTCTGTCGCCTGTCTCATTTTGAGCTTGCAAAGCTCTTGCAGGCCTCAATCATGTCTTGCTCCAGTGAACCAATGCTTTCCATTAACATATAATTTCTTTTTTAGCTTCACAACCCTACTATCTGACTTAATTGTGTCCCCTTCTCAGCCGGCTATGAATAAAGAACGCGCTTCGGGACCAGTTTAAGAAAGACAGAGGTGGCCTCGCGGTCTATCGTTCTACATTTTTTTGTGTTCCTACGAGCCAGCCTTGCAGATGGAAGCGGAGGATTTGAGTGCAGACTTAGTCTCTTGCTCATGCAGATCTATACATAGATCTCCAATGCATGCTGTGCTGCGAGAACGTTATCTGAATAGCGCTCTGCTGTGGTGTCAAGGCTAATCCTACCTCTCTCGCTCAGAGAGGATTGAAGTAAGGGACACGGTGGCTTATTCGAATGGTAATATCTTCTATTGATCTTGCCATATGACATGTAGAAAAGAAAAAAAAAAGCCATGATTCTGTCACCGGGGGATAACAGATTTGCATCTGAAAACGCAGGAGTTTTGGCTTGCTTTGCACACGGTGGAAAAAAAAAAAAATGGACATGTATTTTTATAAAAGGAAAAAGAAGATGAAAAGCTGAACTCGATTTTGGCTTTCATATAAATATGACTTGTTTATCCCCTGCTAGGCCTCAGACCTGTACAGCGGTCATATATCATGAAGCCAATTTCTTGGCTTTGAGAGCATAAACTATGCTCAGGTTGCTTAAACAAGGGGAATTAGGTAAATCAAAAACTTTGCTAATAGCCTGACAATATAGTAAAGATACATTTAAAGAAATGCTATATACTGTGTATATATATATTGTGAGGGGGTTAACTCGGTAGCGGGTGTGTGTGACCCCCTGGTTGGGCTCCCCACACAAAAACAGGGCCAGCAGACGGAGGTTGTGGTTTTCAAAATCAAAAGGTGCGGTTTATTTCTCTATGTACAGTGACAAAAACACAGCAAAGCCAAAAAGAAACAAACAAAATAAATCCTGGTCAGTTTGACCTCTGACTAAACATGCAGGTTTCCTAAACTAACAACTGGGATCAGCCTGGTGCTGTCCTAGTCCCTAAGTCCCTGGTTTAGTAAAAGTCCAAACAAATAGCCACACAGGCTTTGCCTCACCGCACAGGGGTTCACTCTCCCTAGACAGTCCACACAGGTCTGGTTCCAGGCATGAGCTAACATCTAATGAAGCTGGGAGTTCTTATAGAGGCCTAAATGAGCTGACAAGCTTCAGCTGGTCTCATCAACTCCCTGTCTCACGACGCCCAGCACTCTCCCTAGAGGTATGAGTCATTCATGAGCCCACTAGCCTCAGCTGGGCTTCATCAACTCCCTAGTTGTATAAGTCGGCATAAAGCCTGAATCTGGGAGAAATATATCTACCCCCCTGGATGCAACCAGGTGACTTTACCTTCCTGCTGTCACATACCCCCCCCTCTTGTTTTAACCTCGGGGTTGGAACACCAGCAATCAGGCATTCATGTACTCGAGACAAAGCATCCACATTCCCCATTTGAACGCCAGGGCGATGCTTTACTGTGAAGTTGAATTCCTGTAGGGCCAGGAACCACCTATTCACTCTTCTATTTGTCTCCTTGTTTTGAGCCATCCACTTTAACGGAGCGTGATCCGTAACCATGTCAAAGTGCCTACCTAGCAGATAGTACCGAAGGGAATCTAGAGCCCACTTCACCGCTAAACACTCCTTTTCAACCGTGGCGTAATTTACCTCATGGGACTTCAACTTCCTGCTGAGGTAAATGACTGGGTGCTCTTCCCCGTTCCAGACCTGGGACAATACTGCTCCTAACCCCACATCTGACGCATCACTTTGTACGACAAAGTCTTTAGAGAAGTCGGGTGAGTACAACACTGGCTGGCTACATAAGGCTTGTTTCAAGAATTGGAATGCTGCCTCAGCCTCGGGGGTCCATTTAATCATGACCGACCCTTTCCCTTTCGTCAGGTTGGTTAGGGGCACAGCCTTAGAAGCAAAGTGGGGAATGAAGCGCCGATAATAACCCGCGATTCCCAGAAAGGCTCGTACCTGCTTCTTGCTGTTGGGACGTGGCCAACTCTGGATGGCCTCGACTTTGTTGAGTTGGGGTTTTATTACTCCCCTGCCAATGGTGTACCCAAGATATTTGGCCTCCTCCTGCCCAATGGTACACTTCTTGGGGTTAGCCGTAAACCCCGCTTCCCGGATAGAGTCTAGGACTGCTTGCACTTTTGGCAGATGTGAGGCCCAATCTGTGCTATGGACAATTACGTCATCCAGGTAAGCCGCAGCATACTTCCGATGGGGCCTCAGTATCTGGTCCATTTTCCGCTGGAATGTGGCCGGCGCATTCTGTAACCCGAACGGCATTCTCTTATATTGGAACGCCCCGTCTGGGGTTACAAATGCGGTTTTCTCTTTGGCCGACTTGGCCAGGGGAATTTGCCAATACCCTTTTGTGAGGTCAAGAGTCGTCATGTATCGGGCTGTTCCCAGCCGGTCGATCAACTCATCTATACGTGGCATGGGGTAGGTGTCAAATTTTGTAACTTTGTTCAACTGACGAAAATCGTTACAAAATCGCCAGCTCCCATCCGGTTTAGGCACCAACACAATGGGACTAGACCAATCACTTTGGGACTCCTCTATCACCCCTAAGTTCAGCATTTTCTGTACTTCCTCCCGTATTGCCTCCCGTCGGGCCTCTGGGATCCGATAGGGTTTTAACTTCACCCTTTCACCGGGCGGGGTAATAATATCATGCTCTACCCCAGATGTTTGTCCCGGCAGCTCAGAGAACACCTCCTTGTTGCGAAGCACAAACTCCTTAACCTCCTGTTGGGGTTGTGACAAGGTGGCTGCTATTCCAACCTCCGGAATCACGCAACCAGTTTGAGCTGGTGACCAAGTTTCTGCGACTAGGGACTCTCTATCCCTCCAGGCTTTCAACAGATTAACGTGATATATCTGTTCGGGCTTTCGCCTTCCTGGTTGTCTGACCTTGTAATTCACTTCGCTCACTTTTTCCATTATCTCGTAGGGGCCTTGCCATTTGGCAAGGAATTTACTTTCAACCGTAGGGACAAGTACCAATATCCTATCCCCCGGGGAAAAGGTACGGGTCTTTGCTCCACGGTTGTACACTCTCTGCTGTGCCAACTGCGCTTGGGCCAAATGTTCCTTCACAATGGGCATTACCTGTGCAATTCGATCTTGCATCAGGGCGACATGCTCAATCACACTCCTGTGGGGAGAACTCTCACTTTCCCAAGTTTCCTTGGCAATATCCAACAGCCCTCTTGGGTGTCTCCCATACAGTAACTCAAAGGGGGAGAATCCCGTAGAGGATTGGGGCACCTCCCTAATAGCAAACATCAAATAAGGAAGTAGACAGTCCCAATCCTTTCCATCTCTATCCACCACTTTCTTCAACATTTGTTTTAGGGTTTTGTTGAATCTTTCAACCAGCCCATCGGTTTGGGGGTGATACACAGATGTACGCAATTGCGTCACTTTGAGCAATTTACACAGCTCTTTCATAACCCGGGACATAAAGGGTGTACCTTGGTCCGTAAGCAGTTCTTTACAAATACCCACCCGGCTAAAAACAAGAGATAGCTCTTTGGCTATGGTTTTGGCCGAGGTATTTCTGAGAGGGATCGCTTCTGGATAACGGGTGGCATAGTCCATTATAACCAATATGTACTGGTGCCCCCTAGCGGACTTGATTATAGGACCTACCAAATCCATTGCGATTCTCTCAAACGGGACCTCAATGATGGGTAGAGGGACCAGCGGGCTACGGAAATGTGGCATCGGGGCCGACCTCTGACACACAGGGCAGGAGGAACAATAATTTTCTATGTCCTTCATCACCCCAGGCCAATAGAATCTCTGTAATACCCTCTCTCGGGTTTTCTCTGTCCCCAGATGACCTCCAAGAATGTGCCCATGGGCCAACTCCAACACCAACTTCCTGTAAGGTTTGGGCACCACCAGCTGCTCAACGGTTTCTTCTGCCCTTTTTGCCACCCGATACAGTAGGTCCTTCTCTACGCTGAAGTATGGGTAAGTGCAGGTATTATCTGGGTTCACTAACTCGCCATCTATTTCCACTACGTTTTCCCGTGCCTTTATTAGGGCGGGGTCTTTTAACTGTTCTGTGGCAAAATTTTCCCTGTGAACCTCCAGATCAGAAAACTCCACAGACGGTAGGTTTTCGTCTGAGGAGGTGGGCTCCTCTCCAGTTTCTTGAGTCTCCCCTGCAAATACTGACAAGGGAAATTCTGGAGAGTCCTCACCACTCTCAGAGGAGTTCTGGCTATCACATTCCTGGTACATAGGGGCACCAGTGGGGGGCTCAGGATCATCCCACAGTTCCCAGAACTTCGGAAAATCCCTTCCCACAATGGCGTCATGCGGTAACTGAGATACTAAGCCCACTGGATGAGAGAGGGTACCTTTGGGGGTCTCGAAACACACTGTAGTCACTGGATACTCTCGGGTGTCCCCATGCACACAAATAACAGCTACCTTGCTATTCCCAGAGACCTCTGTTTTAACTAATTCAGCCTTTATCAGGGTCACAAGGCTACCTGAATCCAGTAATACCACAACATTTCTACCATTAATACACATTTTGCATAAATGTTTCTCAGTTCCTCGAATGGCAGTGCATGCGACTGTCGCACACAGCGACTGACGTCTGCCCGTCAGAAAGTCACACTGCATGGGTTCCTCCACAACCGGGCAATTGGCTGCAATATGTCCCGCTTGCCGGCAGCGGTAGCAAACGATCCTTCTTGCGGCCTCTTGAGCCGCTGATTTCCCAGGCTGTTCTCGCCAAACTTGGGGTAGAGCTCCCACCCTCTCACTCTCTCCACCCTCACCCCTTGGAATCCTCTTATCCGCCCCTGGGGATGGTCTGGTCTTAGGGTGGAAAGTCCGAGTGTCTCTGGAAGAGGCCGTCAGGTTCTCTGTAGCCAAGTATTTCTCTACACGATCCACAAGACCACCGGCCGTCTCTGGGTCTCCATGGCTTACCCACTTTTGGATGGCAGTAGGAAGAGCTCTCAAAAACCGATCCATTACAACACGTTCCACAATCTCTGGTGCGGACAAAGTCTCTGGCTGTAGCCACTTCCTGCTCAGGTGAATGAGATCATACATTTGAGACCTGGGGGGTTTTCCAAGCTGGAAAGTCCAGTTATGCACACGCTGAGCCCGGACAGCCAGGGTGACACCCAGCCTTGCCAATATTTCAGCTTTTAGCATCACATAGTCTTTTGCTTGGTCAGGCTCTAGGTCATAGTAAGCCTTCTGCGATTCACCAGTTAACAGAGGAGCCACCAGTCCAGCCCACTGCTCCTCAGGCCACTTTTCTCTTTCAGCAGTCCTTTCAAATGTGGTCAAAAATACCTCTGGATCATCCTCTCCAGTCATTTTTGTCAATAAACGACTCACCCCAAAGGACGCGGTATTAGTGGGACGGCTTTCCTCACTGGTCTGCGGACGTTGCTGCATTACTGCTTCCATTTGTTGTAGTCTCTGCTCTTGCTTCTGTAACAGGTCTATGAAGCCGGCCTCAGATTGCTGCTGGGCTTGTTGATGAGCTTGCTGCTGGGCTGCAAGGCTCCTTTGCAAACCTGCATTTGTCTGCTGTTGATTGGCATTTGCTAGAGCCAGCTGTTTCAGTATCTCCTCCATGCTGGCTTAAAAAAAACTGCCACTGGTTCTCCACCAACTGTGAGGGGGTTAACTCGGTAGCGGGTGTGTGTGACCCCCTGGTTGGGCTCCCCACACAAAAACAGGGCCAGCAGACGGAGGTTGTGGTTTTCAAAATCAAAAGGTGCGGTTTATTTCTCTATGTACAGTGACAAAAACACAGCAAAGCCAAAAAGAAACAAACAAAATAAATCCTGGTCAGTTTGACCTCTGACTAAACATGCAGGTTTCCTAAACTAACAACTGGGATCAGCCTGGTGCTGTCCTAGTCCCTAAGTCCCTGGTTTAGTAAAAGTCCAAACAAATAGCCACACAGGCTTTGCCTCACCGCACAGGGGTTCACTCTCCCTAGACAGTCCACACAGGTCTGGTTCCAGGCATGAGCTAACATCTAATGAAGCTGGGAGTTCTTATAGAGGCCTAAATGAGCTGACAAGCTTCAGCTGGTCTCATCAACTCCCTGTCTCACGACGCCCAGCACTCTCCCTAGAGGTATGAGTCATTCATGAGCCCACTAGCCTCAGCTGGGCTTCATCAACTCCCTAGTTGTATAAGTCGGCATAAAGCCTGAATCTGGGAGAAATATATCTACCCCCCTGGATGCAACCAGGTGACTTTACCTTCCTGCTGTCACAATATATATATATATATATATATATATATATATAGCAAGGTCTCCGACCTCTTTCAGTCTAATGAGAACCTCCAGGGCCAGAGATAGCTGGCATCCTTCTGTATATGGTGGGTTGTGAGGCATAGTGGGAGCAAGGTGAATAAAGTTATTGGGCCCCAGACACTTCTTGAATGCAAAAGAGATGTTTATTTCTCTTACAAACTTTTTGGGGGGGAATAAGGGTTAGGGCCAGGACACCCTTAAGTAGTTGCAAGTTCAATTAGCAGACTTCGAGACTTTAATAGGAAGATAGCCATGCAGGGAAAGGCCTCCAGCAAGACGCCACATCTGCACGTGCAGGGATGCTGTCTCCTATGGCAACAGTCCTTAACAGTTCCTAACACAAAGCGTAACAGTTCTTTCACCTTCTCTACAACTTCTCCTTGTAGTTCTTCAGCCCACTGAGCTCCCGGTCTCTCACTAGACCCTCTGATTCACTGACTCTGAATCCTTTGAGCTCCCGATACTTCTCAAGCTTCACCCCACTGGCCTGCTCGGTCCCTGGCTTGGCACACAAGGCTGCTCTGCAAGGGTCACCTCCACTGGCTGGGTCCCTGACTTGATCACCGCCTGAAGTTTCCTGAATCTCCACTGTGCCCATTTGGTGAGAATACTGCTCCGGTACTTGCTCCAGTCACTCACTGTGGTCCCTGGAAATAAGGAGGATGGTCCTTTAGTGGCGACAGCTTCCCCTCTACCCCGACCACTGACAGGTTCTCTGGCCGGCAGAACCGTCACTTCTGGTTAGATTGCAAGCCACAATCCCAACCCTGCACTGCTCTCCTGCTTCTGGTATAGGCCCTCAGACAGCCTAACAACCAGATGCCCCCGTGATAGGCCCAATCTCCAGCCTAGCAGCCTGAGGCAATACGACACACATCCACCCAGACAGCCGTCCAGGTGGCACAGAACACTAGATCACCTGACTCCACCCAAATATATAGGCGCTCCCAGTAGGCCATGGGATTTCAAAGAAACCCTTGCCCATTGGCTGAGATACACACATACCCATAACTTGACCTTGCGTTGCCCTTCTCACATTTAGCACCACCGGGTACCCGGTCACCTAGTGGCAGTAGAGACAAGTGCAACCAGGCCAAACTTAGGGAGGAATCAATAGATCTCTAACAATCAACCAGGATAACTACTCCTGGCAAGTAAATTTGTGAGGAGCATCCCTGCCTAAACTCCAGGGTGCTACATATATATATATATATCAAATAATGGGGTGAGTTACTTCCCTCTTATGCCTGTGTTTCCCTGGATCGGTGTCACGATGGGCTTCCAATGATCCACAAATATTCAATAGAAAAAGACGATGGTACACGATCTCCAATGCAAAAGTTTTGGATACACCTGAGTAGTCACACCTTGTGGTGTTGGTATATAGGTACGATGTTTGTTTAGTTTGTTGCACAAACCTGATGAAGAGCATATTATGCTCGTAACTGTACAGTAGCTGCCACATTTTATATATGTCTTGAAGATTTTTTAGTAAAACTTTTGCATTGGAGATCATGTCCCACCGTCTTTTTCTATATATATATATATATATATATATATATATATATATATATATGTAGCGGGGTATTGCCCTTTAAACCTCAAGAGACTACAGTACCCAGTACACCTTGAAGCACCCAGGGTGCATTGCCCCGTGCAAAGACTGCTGGGGTGGACTTTATAAGAGGGAGACGGGCCCCAGTTTCTTTCTCTTTGGACACCGCCCTCCCAGGAAGAGGATCCCTGTGCTGATCTGCAGTGTGTACAAGGCCTGAAGCCTGGGCCTTGTGCTTTTCCAAAGAGCCTTCCGCTCCACCAAGGAACCTGCGGATCGTCTGATCCTGTTGCTGAATGCTGTTACCAGGAGAACCGAAGACCCGGGTGTCGTGGACACTGTGAATCAAGTCACAGCAACGGAAGTAACGGACAAGGACTAGTCCGGTTGGGTGAGAGAGCACCTGCTCAGAACTACATCACAGTGTCTTTAGGCCCACTGACTGTATTCAGGCCCACCACAGTGATTGCAGTTACACTTTGAGGAGACTATCTGCAGAACTGAGTTATTAGTCTCTCTGGCATTGTAAAGTCACCGATCATCGTTACTTTGTTGGATTACAATTGTTCTTAAAGTGCACCACCGTGTTTGCTAGCGAAGATTTTTTCCACAGAACTATACCCAAATCATAGTCAGGCCTGACTAGGTAGTGTAGAACATTGCTGGGCGCCATTTTGTCCACGAGGGAGGATAGCTGCAGCGGGGTCTGTTAAACTGTCTGTCATATTGCTGAACGTTTGATGTTTTAATAAGTGTACTCATATTGCAGGACTCTGCATTTGTTATCGCATACTGTTTATCTATCTAACCTTTATCAACAGTAAAATATTAGAGTTAAGTATATCGGTTGTCAGTGTCATTTACTGTGCTATACCATTACTGTGTGCCTTACTGTGGGATTGTGTCATAGAGAATCATAGAGTGATTGCAATTTTATCATCCCCTTTACTAACTGTGCCACGAGAGGTTAGAGCAGATTGCCGGGGGTTGGCAGTGCTGTGTACAGGGCCCGAAATATTACCAGTGGCTCTCTTAAGTTGGGAGTATCGCTCTATATATATATATATATATATAATATATATATACACACACACACACACACACGAGGGTCATCCCAATAGTTCATGGCCCAACATGGAAGGAGTGACCACACAGACTTAAAACGTAATCACCACGCCATGCCACTCTTCCAGATGTTCGCTGTAGAAAATTGTGCATGTGAACTATACAATTTCCATGCTCTCTTTACAAACAATCTGCACCACTGTAGTCAAGTTGAAAAAGAAGGCTCGGAGTGTTTCATCAGCGGGCAAAGTGATGGCGATTGTCTTCTTGGATTCCAAGGATGGGACACATCACAATCCCAGAAGATTGCTGCCATCACTTTGCCTGCTGATGGAATACTTTGAACCTTCTTTCCCTGATGACATGAATGTGGCTTTCATGATAGGCTATGAGCGTATGACAATATAGTTTGAACCTTTCGGATTGAGTCCTGTTGGTGACCCCATACAGTTGATGACCACTGCTAGTTAATATATGTCAATAAGAGAACATTCATGTTTATATATATGATGTTCTGAGGAATGAGATCTACAATTGGTGCTTGAAGAATGTAAATGTAGCGGGGTGTTCCCCTTTAATCAGAGACAGGAAATTCCGGAGAGAGGGAAGTCGGGGGGAAGGAATATAAGGAGGGGGCGAGGCCTAGCTCTTTCTCTTTTGGACACGGGGAGGCAGAGAGAGATACACCTGTGCGGATCTGTGCTGTTCCAGGCCTGAAGCCTGGGGCCTGTGGAGCGAACCAAAGAGCCTTCCACCCCCTTTGCGAGCCTGGGTGGCATCCAGACTCATCTCTTCTAAAGTTATCTGGATCGGGGATCCGATCGCAGAAGCCGCCGTGGACGAGGACCGACACAGCCGGTGGAAGTTCCGGACTGAGGGAAGTGTTCCGGAGTGGTGAGCGAGTGAAAGCTCATCTTTAAACTGTTACTTTTATACTTTGTGCCTACTAGACTTCCGAGGCCTAACACCTCCGGTGAGGGAGAATTACCCCCCACTATTGGATTACAAATACATGGTTTTAAATACTTCAAGTGCACCACCTTTACAGATCCTGTGCCGGTGAAGATTTGTGTTTCTTCTAAGACTGAGTTTCATGGTTAGGGATCAGGCCTGATCCGTTAGATAGTTATAAGTTAGTTATCACACCACAGGGTGTTTAGGTAACGGTCGCCCCACGTGGCGTTCCGTCCCCTTTCCATTGCTGGTACACACACACACAGTATTGTGATTTATAACTGCTGGGACCTGCTTATGTGTTGTGAACCAAATATTACATGCATGTTATCCCCTTTTATCTTACCACTAACAGTAAAGTCAGTTATTATTTACAACATTGTCTATGAGTCTGAGTTATCAATCCACACACCCACATTTAAAGCATAAGTGATTGTTTATGTGAAATGGCTGTGGGTTAACTGTGCCAGAGCGGGTAGAGCAGATTGCCGGGGGGTTGGGGAAGCTGTACTCAGGGCCCAAATCAAAACTTGCGGCTCTCTTAAGTTGAGGGTATCGCTACACGTGGGGGCTCGTACATCCGGGATTACTGAGACAGCGGTGAGAGCCCGCCAAGACTTACCGGCATGGACCCCACCAAAGTAGTCCAATGGTGCGAAGCAGAAGGGACACGCTCAGAAGCGAGCGTGGCCATTGAACTTCCAGGGAGTGACTGGAGAGAGAAACAAATTAAAGAAGTGGTACAAATATTGTCCCCGGATAGAAAGGCTTACGTGGTCGCAATGAGACCAGACTCAAGGACCAACTGCACCTATGCACTGATAGAGTGGGGACAGGATGTCCCTGAAAACTTCCACGGTGCCAGTATAAAATTGTCCGAAAAGACTGAGTTCCACCTGACACATCCCAGTCAGAAGCAGTTAGAACCCTTGGACAGGAAAGCAGGGGCTGCTGTTAAATCGCAGGCAGAGCAACAGCTGAGTGATCTGAAACGACAGTACCGTGACATACAAGAGAGGTTTCAGGAGACTTCCAGTATGATAGCTGAACGCATTAAGGAGTTACGTGTCGCTCCTGAGGATCAGAAAGATGGTCAGATAAAGCCCAAACCTGGGAAGGTACCGAAGAAACGAGCTCAGGGTCGCCTGCAGGAAGTAACCATCCGGAAGGATTTCCGCATTGATGGCCAGATAGGAGAAAGAGGGCAGAAGGACAAACTGTCCTACACCAACCTCCTACACCAAATAGAGTTGGGGTTACAGAAAGGATATCAGGAATCTGAAATTAGAGAGGCTGTAATCCATGCCATCAGCCCAGGTTCAAGTGTCAGGGACATGTTAGAGAGGAAGGGTGGATTGACCCTGAACCAGCTAAAGAGGATACTGAAAAGCTATTATGAGGAGGAAGATGCCGCTGAGTTATTTCATCGACTGATAAATATGACCCAGGAGAGTGGAGAGACTCCTCAGAACTTCCTATTCCGGGCCATTGAGCTCAAGGACCGCCTGTTGTCCACATCCAAGGATGAAGGAAATGGGGAGCATTTTGGAGTCGAGCTAGTCCAAAAGAAATTTCGGAGATCTGTGACTACGGGATTGAGGAGTGACTACATCAAGCTACAGCTAAAGCAGCATTTGGAAGATCCCTCAACTCCGGATGAGGTCCTCATTGAGAAAATGAATGAAGCAGATAAGATGGAGATTGAGAAGGACCAAAAACAGAGGAAACTTCAATCTCCTAGCACCACAAGTGCCAAAGTACAACAGATAGATGTCCCTTCAGACACTCGGGAGCTTAGTGTACTGACAGCAAGCACTGAACAGGGATCATGGTCTTCACCTATTCACCATTTCCCCACAAGTCAGACTGGACTGGAGGAGCTGTTACAGACCCAGAAAGAAATACTAGAGATGATGACGATGTTGATGACTCGTCTGGTGAAACCCCAGACAGAAGAGGTCTCACCACTCATGGCACCAAAGACCCCTACCACTAACCGCTCTATGAAACCAATACAGAGAGCCTGCTTCAAATGTGGGGGAAAAGGACATCTCAGGCGAGTATGCCCAAGCCTGGTAGTTGAGGAAAAGTCCAAACAGCTGGCGGGAAACTTCAGCGGGCCCCGGTGAAGGAGCCGACCGGGTGCCCATCATTTTCAGTGAGTTCCAAACTGAATGAGAAGCTAAGGAAGAGAAAAGACAAAACTCCTCAGAGGAACTATAGTATCCCTCAGCAGGGGTACACCCCAAAGAGAGAGAGCCAGACCCCTCAGAAGAGGCACAGCATTCCCCAAAGGGAATGCACACCTAAGAAAAACTATAATATCCCTCAGCAGGTCTGTGCGCCCATTAAAAGGAGGGAAATCGATACATACCAGGCCCAAGAAAGACTAAAGTCAAAAGGGAGATGGACGAGAGAGAGTCCGAAGGGAAAGGACCAGAAGAAGGCGACTCCTGCCAGGCCATATCCGGAGAAACTGGTAGGCCCATCTCCTGTAGTGTCCATTCAAGTGGAGGGAGTCTACACCAGAGCCATCTTGGATACTGGGGCACAAGTGACCCTACTATACCGGGATTTCTACGATAAGCACTTGAGTCATCTGCCCATCCAGAACATAGAGGAGCTGGAAATATGGGGAATTGGAACCCAGAGTTTCCCCTATGATGGCTATCTGCCCATCCGGATGACCTTTGACCCATCTGTGGCTGGAAAGGCCGAAGTGTTTGACACCCTGGCAGTTGTGTGCCCTCGGCCGCCAGGGGCCAACAAGAGCTCCCTTATAATAGGGACGAACACGGACCTGGTCCGAAGACTCCTGACCCCTTTAGTGGAAGAGAAGGGGCAAGCAGCCACCAAGATCCATCCCAGGCTTACCAAAGGCTGGTCCTAGAGCAGAAGACCCCGGTGGAGGGGATAGGGAAGGTGTGGAGACTTGGAAGAGGAAGGGTAGTGTTGCAGCCTGGCGAAGTAACCTGTCTCAGAGCCACTGTGAAGCTTACTTGGGAGCAGCCTGGACCCTTTGTCGTGCTGGAATCCGACCCAAAAGGAGAGTCCTCAGGTCTGGAAGTGATACCAGAAGTGATTCCGCTGAAGGTTCTGAAGAAGGCCCATTGTAGAGTTCCAGTGAGTGTTAGAAACACTACCAGAGGCCCCATGGAAATCCCTGCCAGAATGCTGCTGGGCCAGGTGAGCCCTGCTGCCCCGGTTACCCTGTCAGAAGTAAAGGGGACGGGTGAAAGAGGAGATCTTTGGGAGAAGCTGTCCATGGAGAACTTGAATCTATCCAGGGTTTGGAAAGAGAGAGACAAGACCCAGTTGACTAGATGGGAGAAGATATTCTCCAGAGATGAGTTTGATGTGGGGTGTGCAAGGAGTGCCACCCATCGGATCCGCCTCCAGGAAGACAAGCCCTTCCGAGAGAGAGTCAGGCGGGTCCCCCTAGCAGATCTGGAGGATCTAAGGGAACAACTTGCAGAACTCAAGAGGACTGGTGTGATACGGGAGTCCAGGAGCCCCTATGCCTCTCCCATAGTGGTGGTCAGAAAGAAGAATGGGTCATTGAGGCTCTGTATAGACTACAGGACTCTCAACAGGAAAACCATCCCCGACCAATACACCACTCCGAGGATAGAGGATGCCCTACAGAGCCTCTCTGGAGCCAAATGGTTCAGCGTTATGGACCTCAAGAGCGGGTACTATCAGATCCCTATGCATCCAGAAGACAAGGAGAAGACAGCTTTCATAACCCCAGTGGGGTTCTTTGAATTCAATCGGATGCCCCAAGGTCTGTCTGGAGCCCCAGCTACTTTCCAACGTCTTATGGAGAAGACTGTAGGAGACATGAACCTTATTGAAGTCCTTGTATACCTGGACAATGTCATTGTCTTTGGGAGAACCTTGGAAGAACACGAAGAGAGGCTGGAAAAAGTGTTGAGAAGACTAAGTGAGGAAGGACTCAAGCTTTCGCCTAAGAAGTGTCGGTTCTACCAGTCTTCGGTGAACTATCTGGGACACATAGTGTCTGAAAAGGGGGTGGCTACTGATCCTGAGAAGTTGGAGGCAGTTACCTCCTGGCCAAGACCCACAACAGTCACCGAACTTAGATCTTTCCTGGGCTTCTGCTCCTACTATAGGAGGTTTGTGGATGGGTTTGCCCGTATTGCCAAGCCCCTAAATGAACTGCTCAAGACTGAAGGGGAAGAGGATGGCTTGGGACCCAGAAGACCCGGGGAGTCGGTTCAAGATCAGTGGACCCCCAGGTGTGAAGAGGCCTTCAGAACCCTGAAGAGGAGCCTCACCACAGCCCCAGTATTGGCCTATGCTGATCCCACCAGACCATACGAGTTACATGTTGATGCTAGTCATGAAGGCCTAGGTGGAGTGCTCTACCAAGAGTATGAAGAGCAACTGCGACCAGTGGCCTATGTGAGTCGGAGTCTGACCCCCTCGGAGAAGAACTACCCCACTAATAAGTTGGAGTTCTTGGCCCTCAAATGGGCAGTGGTGGACAAACTAAGAGACTACCTCTATGGGGCAGAGTTTACAGTAAAAACAGATAACAACCCTCTGACTTACCTATTCACCACTGCCAAGCTGGATGCCACAGGACACAGGTGGCTGGCTGCATTATCTGGGTTCAACTTCAGTCTTAAATACAGACCAGGGACTGGAAATAGGGATGCAGATGCCCTGTCCCGAAGATCTCATACCATGGCTGATGACTGGGAGGACTGGACTCAGGTAGCACCGGAGGGAGTGCGAGCCCTTTGTCGGGGGGCTGAATTTCAAGCCAGAGGGGGCTCCAGAGCCGAGGAGATAGGAGTTACCACAGTGGGAGTCCCAAGACACTACTGTGGGGTGACTCAACTTGAAGAGGAATGCTTGCCGAAGCTGTCTAAGAAGGAGCTGAGGTGCGACCAATTGGAAGACCCCATGGGGAGATTGGTCTTTGAAGCATTGGAAAACGAGAGTCCAGAGAAACTTCGACATCACCCCTCCAAGGAGGCTCGTCTGCTATGGAGGGAGCTAGACAAGCTACAGGTCCATCAGGGAGTGGTCTACCGAAGGGGCCCCTCTGATGACTCCGAGGATAAATGGCAGTTGTTTCTCCCAGAGAAGCACCGAGAGACTGTGCTGGTTGCCTTACATGACCAGCATGGTCACCTGGGAGCTGAAAGAACCTTCCAACTTGTCAGAAGCCGGTTCTATTGGCCCTGTATGAGGGCTGAAGTGGAGGAGTATTGCCACTCCTGTGCACGATGCATCCAGAGGAAGACTCTACCCCATCAAGCTGCCCCAATGGGCCACCTACAGAGTCAAGGCCCAATGGATCTGGTATGCATTGACTTTCTCTGCCTCAAACCCGATTTGAGTGGATTGGGAAATGTTCTGGTGGTAACCGATCATTTCACCCGTTATGCACAGGCGTTCCCCACCAGAGACCAGAAGGCTTCCACTGTAGCCAAGGTGCTTGTAGAAAAATACTTTGTCCACTATGGATTACCACAGAGAATCCACTCCGACCAAGGAAGGGACTTTGAGAGTCGCCTGATCCGGAACCTACTGGACTCCCTGGGAGTGGAAAAGACCAGGACTACCCCTTATCATCCACAAGGAGATGCCCAGCCTGAGAGATTTAACCGGACTTTGCTAAACATGCTTGGGACTCTGGAGACAGAGAAGAAGCAGCATTGGAGTCAACACATATCCACTTTGGTGCATGCCTACAATTGCACCACCAGTGATGTGACGGGTTACTCTCCCTACCGCCTCATGTTTGGGAGAGAAGCAAGATTGCCAGTGGATCTGGCCTTTGGCATTTCTCTAGACTATACCTCTGCTACCTCCCACAAAGGATATGTAGACAGACTTAGGTATAATTTGAAAGCGGCCTATGAACAAGCCCAAGCGGCCTCAGACCAGAGAGGGGCCCGAAATAAAAGGAACTATGATTTGAAGGTTCGAGTGCAAGACCTGCAGCCTGGAGACCGTGTTCTGCTACGCAACCTAGGGATCCCAGGGAAGCACAAACTTGCTGATAGGTGGAGGTCTGAGCCTTACGTTATTTGTAGGAAACTCCCTGGACTACCGGTGTACAAGTTAAAGCCAGAGGGGAGAGTGGGACCCTTGAAGACCTGGCACAGAAACCACTTACTCCCGCTTAAAGAAGCAGTCAGGATACCTCCAGTGAGGAACCTACCGGAATCTGTTTCCATCTTGGATACTCCCAGACCCAACACTCGGTCTCAGACCTCTCGATATAAAATAGGAAAAATACTGCGCCAACCTTCAAATTTCTAGCAGCCTACACAACAACTGACAATAGTGTAAAGGAAAAATAATAAATAAAGTGTGGCGCTATGTGCAAACAGAAAAATATATATATATATAATGTCTGGTTGGTAATTGGTCTATATAAAGACCCGTATATCGTGTTGAACCTGATAGTGGTTCTGTACACTTATGTAAAAAGGTGCATATACCCTGCAAAAATTCAATATGTGCAATGGCGTGAAATATATAAATAAATTTAAATAGGTAAATTAACCTAACACTGAAAAAATATAAAATGACATGAATATCATATGTGAAAGTGATCCACAATATATATTAGTGTCCAATTTTCTGTGAGAAAAAAAAAAAGGAAGAAAGTCTCTCGGTGAATGTGTGATCTGATACCAACATCAACACTGCATCAACACCACGTCAGGTGTATAATGAATGGTAGGTACAGTCCAGACCAGTTCCTTGGATTTATGCGTTTTCTATGTTGCAACACTTAAAGGTGATATATGCCAATGGAAAGTGAGTAAAGGGTGTATACTCTTACCGGATGTTGTAGATCCAACTCGCCGTACGGCGGTGGATCAATCGAGCTTGTGTCCACGCCCGGGACTGATAGATGTATATCCTGGGGACAGTCTTTCCTCAGCGTCCTTACGACGTTCCAGAGAGTATATCCCGAGGCTTTCCAACGTAACTCTCACTTTCCATGCGATAAGTCAAAGTATGACACCAGAATTTCACCATATGCGTAGAGTCACCATGCAACAAATGAGAAAAGAATTCTTAATTCGGCGCCCCTGTGTGCGAATGTGCCTCTCACTTCCGGGATCAGAGCGTCTCCGTGTCACATGACCGATCTAGAGGTGGACAGGCTTCTCAACCAAGTGAAGATGGGAGAGGAGAACTGGAGTGGCTATGGCCTTCCCCAACCCCGGAAAATCCCACCATAGACTTTCCACCCACTGAGGATATGCAGGATGGGACCCTGAACCCAGAAGCTACAGAGTTCATTCCATCCAGTGGCGTGCCTGAATGCTGGGAAGATATTCCGGGCCTGTACTCAGATGAAGAAGAGACAGAGGCCCCAGAACCAGTGACGATGTCAGAGAGTGTTCCTGAAACAGAGCCTGTGGCACCAGAGCCTGAAGTCCCAAGGGAGCAGAGAGCTCGCAGAGTCGTGAGGCCTCCCATGAAGTTAACCTACCCTCAATTGGGAAAGAGCTCAGAGGACTCTGTTACCACCGCTAGAAGAAGTACCGAGTGCTCCAATCCTTCCACTGTTCATTTGGTGGAGGGCAACCCCAGCTCACTCTCTGGCACAGTTAGACAGGTCGCCCCCACTGAAGCGACCTGTAGACAGGACAGCTCCCCATCTTATGATGATTGGTGGGAGGCTCCTCTGTCAATCCTATGCAACCGCATTGAAGCTAAAATGTTTTGCAGATCTAAAAAATGTTAGATGTCTTTGGGGACCAAAGAGTTCAAGTGGGGGGAGTGTGTAGCGGGGTGTTCCCCTTTAATCAGAGACAGGAAATTCCGGAGAGAGGGAAGTCGGGGGGAAGGAATATAAGGAGGGGGCGAGGCCTAGCTCTTTCTCTTTTGGACACGGGGAGGCAGAGAGAGATACACCTGTGCGGATCTGTGCTGTTCCAGGCCTGAAGCCTGGGGCCTGTGGAGCGAACCAAAGAGCTTTCCACCCCCTTTGCGAGCCTGGGTGGCATCCAGACTCATCTCTTCTAAAGTTATCTGGATCGGGGATCCGATCGCAGAAGCCGCCGTGGACGAGGACCGACACAGCCGGTGGAAGTTCCGGACTGAGGGAAGTGTTCCGGAGTGGTGAGCGAGCGAAAGCTCATCTTTAAACTGTTACTTTTATACTTTGTGCCTACTAGACTTCCGAGGCCTAACACCTCCGGTGAGGGAGAATTACCCCCCACTATTGGATTACAAATACATGGTTTTAAATACTTCAAGTGCACCACCTTTACAGATCCTGTGCCGGTGAAGATTTGTGTTTCTTCTAAGACTGAGTTTCATGGTTAGGGATCAGGCCTGATCCGTTAGATAGTTATAAGTTAGTTATCACACCACAGGGTGTTTAGGTAACGGTCGCCCCACGTGGCGTTCCGTCCCCTTTCCATTGCTGGTACACACACACACAGTATTGTGATTTATAACTGCAGGGACCTGCTTATGTGTTGTGAACCAAATATTACATGCATGTTATCCCCTTTTATCTTACCACTAACAGTAAAGTCAGTTATTATTTACAACATTGTCTATGAGTCTGAGTTATCAATCCACACACCCACATTTAAAGCATAAGTGATTGTTTATGTGAAATGGCTGTGGGTTAACTGTGCCAGAGCGGGTAGAGCAGATTGCCGGGGGGGTTGGGGAAGCTGTACTCAGGGCCCAAATCAAAACTTGCGGCTCTCTTAAGTTGAGGGTATCGCTACATAAAATTTAAGATATAGAATATACAATTAAGGTGTGGATCCTGAAGAAGTGAAATCTTTGAGAAACACTTTGACCCTGTCCCCGTACACTTTAATACTGCAAGACAAACTGTATACACAAATGTATTGCTTTTAATTGTGTTTTCTACTTTACTGCTTTTTATCTTTATGAAATTAATATTGATTTTTTTTTTTATGATCTCTTGGTGGCACACACAAAGTCCCATCCATGGTCTCCCTACCTCGGAAATTGGTAGCAACCAACCAGACTCTACTTGTCACTTTTCTAATGCAAGCTAAAAAAAGCCATCTTATTGGCTGCCTATAGGCGGTGCAGGCTCTTATACCTCTTCCTTTTTCATAGAATAAAACTAAAAGCCTCATGTTAACTAGCAGACTGGGGCATTAAGAAATGCTTGAATTATATAGCAAATGCTCATTTGCAAAAGTCATTATCTAAACCTATGCATTCAAGAAGTAATGAGATTTCTCTTCCTTGATTATTCTTGTGAAGTCTGCGCCATAATTATGCAAGCAAGATCTTCATCGCTTTTATTTTTTTCCTCAAGGAGGCTAATGGTATAGTATGCAGAAATGTTGCATTAAAGGGAACGTATGCTTTTGAGAGATGCCAAGGCTGCTGTTGTTGATTTCCTTCCAGAAATCTCAGCTGCTTGGCCATCTTTGGCTTTGGTACGTTATGAAGAACTGACCTGAGACACCAGTACATGGCTGGGGAAGTCTGACCTTACTTACTACATGCTTGGTCTGAGACTCAAAGTACTGAAGTCATAGGATAGCCATGACAGCCAAGCAACTAGTGTATTACAGAAGTTCAGCAATGGCAGCCAAAAGCTATTCTGTTGATATATGTATATCCTTGGCAGCTAATGCAATCCATTACACTTCACTTAAAATTAAACTTTCAGTTCTTGGCAGAGTAGAAGCAGAACTCCAACCAAATGTAGCAATATAAAAATGAACAGCTCATCAAAGGATAAAATAAAAAAAAAACAGCTTTTGCTGCAATATTCACCTTCAATCCAAAGATTTCGCCTGCAGCACTTTTTTCTGGAACTAGATGTCCTTAGTCTGGTGGTCAGCATGATTTAATGTACTTTGTCTGACCCAGGTCGTCCTGGACCAACCCCCAGCCTTTGACTGTACTGTCAAAATGGAAGGACCATAATGATAAGCTCATCACTATGCTGACGTCACTAGTTGACACTCAGGCAGGGACTACATTTGAAATCATTGGTTGCGCTGTAGTCCATAGATGGCATGTGAACTGGAAGTGCACTTGGAGTCACAGGGTACACTGAGTGTACAGTAGCCACTAGATGACATGTGGCCTGGGAGCGAACTTGGAGACACTGGGTGCACTGGAGTCACTAGATGACATGTGGACTGAGAGCACACTTGGAGTCATTGGGTGCACTGAAGTCACTAGATGACATGTGGACTGAGAGCACGCTTGGAGTTACTAGGTACATTGAAGTCACTAGATAATCCATGGACTGGGAGCACACTTGGAGCAACTGGGTGCACTAGAGTCACTAGATGACACAAGAACTGGGAGCTTATATGGAGCCACCACTGGGTGCATTGGAATCATTAGATGACATGTGGACTGGGAGCACACTTGGAGTCACTGGGTGTACTGGAGTCACTAGATGACATGTGGACTAGCGCACCTGGAATCATTGGGCATACTTAGTGCACTGGGGTTATTAGATGATATGTGGACTGGGAGCACACTTGGAGTCACTGTGCAAACTTGCAGTGCACTTGTAGTGCAAAGTGGATTTGCCTTTCGTAAATAACCCCCTATGTGTGGCAGAAAACTAACACTGCACATCACCCTGAACACACCATCCCCACCATGAAACATAGTGGTGGCAGCATCATGTTGTGGGGATGCTTTTCTTCAGTAGAGATAGGGAATCTGGTCAGAGTTGATGGTAAGATGGATGGAGCCAAATACAGGACAATCTTAGAAGAAAACCTGTTAGAGTCTGCAAAAGACTTGAGACTGGGGAGGACGTTCCCCTTCCAGCAGGACAACGACCCTAAACATACAGCCAGAGCTACAATGGAATGGTTTAGATCAAAGCATATTCATGTGTTATGCCGCGTACACCCGACCGTTTTTCATGATGAGAAAACTGCCATTTTTTAGATTGATTGTGAAAACCGGTCGTGTGTATGCTCCATAGCAGTTTTCTCGACGAGAAAACTGCCCGCAAAAAAATTAGAACCTGCTCTATTTTTTCTCATTGTTTTTCCCGTTGTTCTTTTTCTCTTCTCGAAAAACGCTTGTGTGTATGCTTTTCCGAGGGGAAAAAAAAACGCTCATGCTCAGAATCAAGTATGAGACGTGAGCGCTCCTTCTGGTAAAACTAGTGTTTGTAATGGAGATAGCACATTCGTCACGCTGTAATGGACTGAAAAGCACGAGGCTGAAAAGCGTGAATCGTCTCTCAGCAAACTTTACTTACACGAGATCAGAAAAAGCAGCCCAAAGGTTGGCACCATTCGAATGGAACTTCCCCTTTATAGTGCTGTCGTACGTGTTGTACGTCACCGCGCTTTGCTCGAGCGTTTTTTTTTCCTGAACGTGTGTATGCAAGGCAGGCTTGAGAGGAATCACGTCGAGAAAAACTTTGTTTTTTTGCATGACAGGAAAAACGGTCGTGTGTACACGGCATTAGAATGGCCCAGTCAATGTCCAGACCTAAATCCAATTGAGAATCTGGGACAAGACTTGAAAATTGCTGTTCACAGACGCTCTCCATCCAATCTGACAGAGCTTGAGCCAGGGGCGGGCTTGGCCAGGAGGCAAGGTGGCAATTTCCCCCCAGGCCGTCCCAACTTATATGCAAAACGGCCGGCGATCGGCCATTTTTTATAAAAAAATTCTGTGAGGAATTGAGCCAGGGGCATGGCGCGGCGTCCGGCCGCATGCTGTGGCTTCTGGGAATTGTAGTCTACGCAAGCGCCCTGTGATTGGCCGACAAGGTTAAATTTATGGCCACACGCTGTGGCATTCTGGGATTTGGAGTTCACACGAGCGGTGCGCCCTGTGATTGGCCAATCAGGTTCAATTTTCGGCCACACGCTGTGGCATTCTGGGATTTGGAGTTCAGGCGAGCGGCACGCCCTGCGATTGGCTCGGCGGAGCTGGTCATGTGTGGAATGCGGCCAGACACAGAAGGTAAGGGACAGTCTAAATGGAGAAGAGATAGACACGGGAGGATACAGAAAATCTGAAAGGAGAAGGAAATTACATAGGAGGTGATGGGCAATCTGAACAGAGAGAAGATAGACAAAAGAGATGATGGAAAATATGAAAGGAGAATGGATAGTGTAACGGCACCCCAAATATGAAAGGGGTTAACGCTGTTTAAGATATTCCCTCTCCTGGACACACATTCGCTACCGATCCTCCACAGTCAGGTGACCACTTCGCATAGGATTAATCCTTCCAAAAGAACGAGACAACGCTCTGTATCTTTCCAGAATAGAATGACACTTTATTGCAAAAGTACTACAAATCTTATACACACAGAGAGAAGCTTCTGACCCTCCTCCCATCATACACCTCTGACCAGACCCAATTTACATTTCAGTTTAAATGGTTATGCATGACCTTTTGTGTTTAGCTTTTGTCTCCCAATCCACATTATCAAAAGACTTCACACAATGAAAAGATCTGTAGCAGATTTGAGGTTCATTACCATTACACAAGCAGACAGATGACACATCAGCATCTCTTCAATTAACCTGTCTGTCTGCTAGTTCCACAACCTATAATTACATGCTTAATTCCCACCAGCCACAATAGACAATAGAATGTAATCACACACCATCACAGCAAGTATTACATAAACAGCCCACACACAGTATATCCAATATGTGCCATGTACATACAGTATTGGATATGGCTATCACAGATCATGGTGGGGTTTTCATTCACCCTGTACCCCTAATTGGGGCACAGGGTGGTTTACACATAAGAGGCATTGGGGAAGCTGAAGCAAGGGTATCTCATACTTTCTAGGAGATTCTGTGTTCCCCGGGCCCTCCCGTTACATCTCTCCCCTTTCGGCAGGAGACTAACACAGGAGGAGACCCCAGACGGGTTGACTCCGAAGGTAGTCCATAGTTCCATTCCCCTAATGCCGGTATCCACACAGTACTCCAAATAAATTGCTCCAAACAGAGCATTACTTCCCCGGCCACCCTCTGCCTCTCTCAGAGAACATACCCGCCGCTGGGGAGAGGCCTGGACTGGCCCTTCTCCTTGGGGTCCTTTCAGCTGCGGGAGAGAAGACAGGGTGACTGGGCTCAGTCCGTCATGCGGTTGGGGATCTGGGCCAACTGCCCAGCATCCCTGGAGTATACAAGTGGAAACTGAAGTCCCATCCACTTGTGGTAGGTGAAACTCCCCCAAAGCAAAGCAAGGCTGACATCCTCCTGTCTCAGTGTCACACCATTTTCTGGGGTTGTGTCAGTGAGGACCGAAGTCCCATCCAGTACCACCGATATCCGCTCAAGTTGCAGTTGTGTGCAGAGGCCAGTAGCATTCTGCCCTGCTGCCAGTGATTCAGCTGGGGGTAAAAGCTTTACCACCTCAGCTTGTTGCTGGAGAGAGGGGCCAACTGCCCCGGCTCCCTGAAACTCCACAGTTGTTTCCTGCGCTGGGCAGAGGTTGGTAGCACTCTGCCCTGTTGCCAGCACTTCTGCTGGGGACTCCACATCATCCGCTTTGGCTTTAGGGATAGAAATCTCCAGATTTTCCACTGCCGATTCTCTGGCATGCTGCTGGACAGGTACATTCCTCCATCCAAGATCATCCCAAGCAGAAACAGGATCATCAAGGTCAGTCAGCACTTCAGCTTTGGGGATGGCAATCTCCAGATTTTCCACTGCCTATTCTTCAGCCAGGATTTCATAGTTGTCAACTGGTATTTCCTGATAGTCCCAGGCAAAGGTAGCCCCACCCTGCTGCTGAGCAGATTCTAGCAGCTGTCTGTAGGCGATCTCCGATTGCCATATTTCCGCCGTTCTCCGCTCATGTTGCCGCTCTAGTTCTCTCTTTTGTCGCTCTAGTTCTCTCTTTTGTCGCTCTCGTTCTCTCTCTTGTCGCTCTCGTTCTCTCTCTTGTCGCTCTCGTTCTCTCTCTTGTCGCTCTAGTTTTTTCTCTTGTCGCTCATCCTGCAGCTGGATGTCTTTAATGGCTTTCTGTATGGCCGTCTCTGATGGGTTAGCACCATATAATGCCAACCCTGTCACACTCGTTGCTGAAACCAGTCTTCAACTGACCGGGGTCCTGCATCACCATCCCTCTGGTCCATCTCGGCTAGCTCCCTGATCAAGGTGGCCTGGTTCTTTGTCCCACTGGTCCCTTCACGGCTCTCAAATAGGTCTTTCAGCGTGGCTTTCCTGCAGGCTGCATAGCTGGTCATTCACTGTGGTGGTTTGGAGTGTTCCAGTAACTGGAGGGAAAATCCCACTGCTGCCACCAATGTAACGGCACCCCAAATATGAAAGGGGTTAAAGCCGTTTAAGATATTCCCTCTCCTGGACACACATTCGCTACCGATCCTCCACAGTCAGGCGACCACTTCCCATAGGATTAATCCTTCCAAAAGAACGAGACAACGCTTTGTATCTTTCCAGAATAGAATGACACTTTATTGCAAAAGTACTACAACTCTTATACACACAGAGAGAAGCTTCTGACCCTCCTCCCATCATACACCTCTGACCAGACCCAATTTACATTTCAGTTTAAATGGTTATGCATGACCTTTTGTGTTTAGCTTTTGTCTCCCAATCCACATTATCAAAAGACTTCACACAATAAAAGGATCTGTAGCATATTTGAGGTTCATTACCATTACACAAGCAGACAGATGACACATCAGCATCTCTTCAATTAACCTGTCTGTCTGCTAGTTCCACAACCTATAATTACAGGCTTAATAACCCACCAGCCACAATAGACAATAGAATGTAATCACACACCATCACAGCAAGTATTACATAAACAGCCCACACACAGTATATCCAATATGTGCCGTGTATATACAGTATTGGATATGGCTATCACAGATCATGATGGGGTTTTCATTCACCCTGTGCCCCTAATAGGGACACAGGGTGGTTTACACATAAGAGGCATTGGGGAAGCTGAAGCAAGGGTATCTCATACTTTCTAGGAGATTCTGGGTTCCCCGGGCCCTCCCGTTACAGATAGATACACACCTGTCCCTCTGTCCACCCATCCCTCTGTCAGCCCATCCCTCTCTGGCCGCCTGTCCCTCTGTCAGCCCATCCCTCTCTGTCCACCTGTTCCTCTGTCAGCCCATCCCTCTCTGTCTGCCTGTCAGCCCATCCCTCTCTGTCCGCCTGTCCCTCTGTCAGCCCATCCCCCTCTGTCCGCCTGTCAGCCCATCCCTCTCTGTCCACCTGTCCCTCTGTCAGCCCATCCCTCTCTGTCCACCTGTCCCTCTGTCAGCCCATCCCTCTCTGGCCGCCTGTCCCTCTGTCAGCCCATCCCTCTCTGGCCGCCTGTCCCTCTGTCAGCCCATCCCTCTGTGTCCACCTGTCCCTCTGTCAGCCCATCCCTCTCTGTCCACCTGTCCCTCTGTCAGCCCATCCCTCTCTGTCCGCCTGTCAGCCCATCCCTTTCTGTCCACCTGTCCCTCTGTCAACCCATCCCTCTCTGTCCACCTGTCCCTCTGTCAGCCCATCCCTCTCTGTCCGCCTGTCCCTCTGTCAGCCCATCCCTCTCTGTCCACCTGTCCCTCTGTCAGCCCATCCCTCTCTGTCCGCCTGTTAGCCCATCCCTCTCTGTCCGCCTGTCAGCCCATTCCTCTCTGTCATCCTGTCCCTCTGTCAGCCCATCCCTCTCTGTCCACCTGTCCCTCTGTCAGCCCATCCCTCTCTGGCCGCCTGTCCCTCTGTCAGCCCATCCCTCTCTGGCCGCCTGTCCCTCTGTCAGCCCATCCCTCTCTGTCCGCCTGTCCCTCTGTCAGCCCATCCCTCTCTGTCCGCCTGTCCCTCTGTCAGCCCATCCCTCTCTGTCCGCCTGTCAGCCCATTCCTCTCTGTCCACCTGTCCCTCTGTCAGCCCATCCCTCTCTGTCCACCTGTCCCTCTGTCAGCCCATCCCTCTCTGGCCGCCTGTCAGCCCATCCCTCTCTGTCCGCCTGTCAGCCCATCCCTCTCTGTCCGCCTGTCCCTCTGTCAGCCCATTCCTCTCTGTCCGCCTGTCCCTTTGTCAACCCATCCCTCTCTGGACGCCTGTCCCTCTGTCCACCTATCCCTCTCTGTCCGCCTGTCCCTCTGTCAGCCCATCCCTCTCTGTCCGCCTGTTAGCCCATTCCTCTCTGTCCGCCGATCCATCTGTCAGCCCATCCCTCTCTGTCCGCCTGTCTCTCTGTCAGCCCATCCCTCTCTGTCTGCCTGTCCCTCTGTCCACCCATCCCTCTCTGTCCACCTGTCAGGGTGTGGGTCCTGCTGGGAGCTGGCCACGGACCTGTGGGTCCTGCTGGCCACTGACCTGTGGGTCCTGCTGGCCACTGACCTGTGGGTCCTGCTGGCCACTAGCCTAAGGTGACCAGACGTCACCGGTTTTTCTGGGGACAGTCCCCGGACTGAGGACTCTGTCCCTAGACCAAGTCTGTCCCCGGTTTTGTCCCTGCTTTGCAGGGCCAAGTGGAAGGGCTCCCAGGGCCGGCCCTACAATGGGTCCCGCTGTGCCCATTGGGCTGCCTCAGAGGGGAAGTGCCGCCAGTTTACACAGAGCGTGGATCTCTCACTTACCTGGCAGCCAAAGTCCCGCCACCTGGACTGGCTCCTATGATAGACAGCACACTGATGACATCCATCATAGGAGCTGGTCCTGGAGGCGGAACTTCGTATCACATCGGCCACGCTGGGTAATTGGGAGATCTCCGCTCTGTGTAATCCTGCTGCTCTCCTCTCTAATCTCCATGCACTGGTGAGGCTGCGCTGATGGGCACTAGTGAGGCTGCGCTGATGGGCACTAGTGAGGCTGCGCTGATGGGCACTGGTGAGGTTGCGCTTATTCGGTGGTTCAATGGGCCACTTGACTGGACTTGCCCCCCAGGCCTAAGGCTGCCTGCCCTCCCCTGGCTTGAGCTATTTTACAAAGAAGAATGGGCAAAAATGTCACTCTCTAGATGTGCAAAGCTGGTAGAGACATCCCAAAAAAAAACTTTCAGCTGTAATTGCAGAGAAAGGAGGTTCTACAAAGTATTGACTCGGGGGGGCGCCATACAATTGTACCCCACACTTTTCACATATTTATTTGTAAAAACAAAAAACAAAAAAACAACATTTATCATTTTCCTTCCACTTCACAATTATGTGCCACTTTGTGTTCGTCTATCACATAAAAAAATTGGAAAATTTGAAGGGGTATGAATACTTTTTCAAGGCACTGTAGGTAAGTACTGCAGCAGGGGAGCACAGCTAAAGCATAGCGACACATTGGGGTTGATTTACTAAAATGGAGAGTGCAAAATCTGGTGTAGTTGTGCATGGAAACCAATCAGCTTCTAAAGTCATGTTGTTCAGTTAGTGCCGGTTTACACAGGGGCAACCCGACTTACAGCGCGACTTTGCAAGGCGATTTGGAGGCGACTTCAGCGTGACTTTGAGCAACTTACAATGCGACTTAAAGTTGCCTCCAGGACAGTCGACTTTGGCTGTGGCCAATCAGAATAATCAGCTCTGTGGTAGGGAGGGGTTTGTCTGGGTAAACTATTTTCTTTTTCCTGTAAGGTCGCTTCAATATAGATGGAGATCCGACTTGGGGGCAACTTCCATTGGAATCTATGGCTAGAAGTCACCATGAAGTAGTACAGGAACCTTTTCTGAAGTCGGAGCAACTTCAGTAGTGTACATTAAGACGACTCTCATTCACTTCAATGGAATTTCTTATAGACATGTGCACTGCCAAAAAATTTGTTAGTTTTCGTTTTCGTTTCATTCGTTTTTTTTTTGTTTTGTTTTTCGGGTCATTCGTTATGATCGCAATTCGTAAATTCGTACATTCGTAAATTCGTAAATTCGTAAATTTATACATTCGTAAATTCGTACATATATATACATTCGTAAATTCGTACATTCGTAAATTTGTAAATTCGTACATTCGGAAATTTGGGAATTCGGAAATTCGGAAATTTGGAAATTCGAAAATCCGAAAACTCGAAAATTCGAAAATCTGAAAAAATAACTATTAAATTATAGGTATTGTAATTTCCTTTCAAATTTGGCTGTTAGCGAACGTAACGAATACAAATTTATCCGAAGTTACGCATAACCTGAAATAACAAATGCCACATCTAAACAAATGGAATGGAACAAATTAATAAAAAATATTAATAATAATATAAAGTTTTTATTATTATTATTGTTATTTATTATTACTATTAAGTCATTACGTTCCATTAGTTTAGATACGGCATTCATTATTTCGGAAAACAATTCGTAACTTCGTTAAGTTAACTAACAGCCGAATTTGAAAGGAAATTCCAATACCTATAATTTAATAGTTAGTAATAGTTAAGTTATTATTAGTTAATTATTATTTCAGATTTCCGAATTTACGAATTTACAAATTTACGAATGTACGAATTTAAGCACTTATGAATGTACGAATGTGCGAATGTACAAATTTACGAATGTACGAAACTACGAATTTTCGAATATTCAAATTTACGAATATTCGTTAAACGAGTTTTCGTTAATTAGAATATTTCCGAATTAACGAATTTGTCGAAATTCGTTAAAAAATGAATTCGGAACTAAACGAATTGCCCATGTCTAATTTCTTATGTCAAGTGACTTGGGGCAACTTGAGGTCTGACAAGTCGGATCTCAAGTCGCTGTAGTGTGAACCAGCACTAAGGCTGCTTTCACACTGAGGCGCTTTTCAGGGGCTACTGCGCTAAAAATAGCGCCTGCAAAGCGCCCTGAAATAGCCGCTCCTTTATCTCCAGTGTGAAAGCCTGAGGGCTTTCATACTGGAGCGGTGAGCTGGCAGGACGGTAAAAAAAATCCTGCCAGCCGCATCTTTGAGGCGATGTAGGAGTGGTGAATATAACGCTCCTAAAGCGCCCCTGCCCATTGAAATCAATGGGCAGCGCCTCCGAACTGCCCGCAAAGCGCCGCTGCAGTGGGCTTTTTTGCGGGCGGTTTTAACCCTTTTTCGGCCGCTAGTGGGGGTTAAAAGAGCCCCGTTAGCGGCCACAAATCGCGGCAAAAACTACGGTAAAGGCACTTTACCGCCAACGCCCGCGACGCCCCAGTGTGAAAGTACCCTTAGTGCCGGTTCACACTGGGGCAGCACGACTTGTCGCGCGACTCGGCAAGGCGGTCTGCACATGACTTCAGAGGCGACTTGCAAAATGACTTCTGTATTGAAGTCAATGGAAGTCGCCCTGAAGTCGTCCCAAAGTCGTACAAGAACCTTTTTCTAAGTCGGAGCGAGTTGAGTCGCTCCTATTAGAACAGTTCCACAGTTCCATTGTACAGAACGGAGCGCGACTTGTCGGGTGACTAAGTTGCCTGACGAGTCTCCCCTGTGTGAACCGGCACTTAGGCTTTGACAATAACTTGGAAGCTGATTGGCTATCATGCACAGTTTCACCAGATTTTGCACACTCCAGCTTTACTAAATCAACCCCATTGCTTGAATGCCAAATGATCTGTTGCTTTTGTAGCGGGCGGGGTATTGCCTTTTAAAACCCCAGAGACTACAGTACCCATTGCGCAACGGGACACCCAGGGTGCATTGCCCCACGCAGAGACTGCTGGGACGGGTTATTTAACCGGAGGGTGGGGCTGAATTCGGTCTCTTTGGACACCGCCCGCCCAGCAAGTGGAACTCCTTTCCGAGCCTGCTGAGATACAAGGCCTGAAGCCAGGGCCTTTCTCCAAAGAGCCTTCCTCTCTCACCGGGGAACCTGAGGGACGTCTCTCCATTCTGTTGCTGCATCGTTGCCAGGAGAACCGAAGACTTGGATGTCGTGAGACCTGTGTACCAAGACACAGCAGCGGAAGATACGGACATGGACTGGTCCGGTTGGGTGAGAGAGCACCTGCTCAGAGAACTATATAGGATCTCTAGGCCCAATAACTGTTATCCGGAGTTATCACTAGTGTTGTGCTGCGCACCGGAGAGACAGTGCATCGGAGCAACTTTAGAGATTGCCTTTAATTCACCAAGTTATTCAAACCCCTTTTACCCTGTGGATTACAGTTGTTTTCTTCTAAAGTGCACCACCATTTTGCTAGCGAAGATTTTCCCCAACAGAACTTCTACACAGTAAAGTCAGGCCTGACTTAGCGTAGACTTTGCTGGGCGCCATTTTTTGCCCACGAGGAAGAATAGCTGCAGCGGGGACCGTTAGCATTATGCACAGTACTGTATATCTATCTGTTTATTGAGATAATCTTTTATTGCAGGGCTCTGCACATATATGTACACTGTTTATTACCTGCTCACTTAACAAATCTAAGTAAAAGTGCCAATGTTTAGTATATTGGTGTTTGTGTCATTTACTTTGCAGAAGAGACGGGTAAAAATAGCTGTGCCTATTGCTGTGTGTGTGTGTGCTATTATAGGATTGTGTCCCAGGGAGTTACAGGCCACGCAATCCTACTCTCCCCTACTAACTGTGCCAAATTGCCTGGGGTTGACAGCAGTGCACTACAGAGCCCAAAAATGATATCCGCGGCCCTCTTAGCTGGGGGTATCGCTACACTTTAAAATGTTAGGTGGCGCTAATCAAGAGCTTTCTCCTAACTAGTCCTGCTCCCTGGAGAGAAGTCCCAGTGCTGAATCCCAGGAGAAGAAAGCCTACAATCATTACACTTCACTGCATTTAGGGAACAATAAAACAAATGCATTATGTGTGTTTTCATACATATGACTGTACTATAATAAAACATCATTTTTGATTACATTTTTTTCATGTGCAGTTATACACAGGAATTTCTGTGCTTTTTCGGTTCATTTTGATGTTAGATGTGTCCGACCCTTTTCTGTGTGCTCAGCATATATGTCTGCATTTAATACAATTCAGTGGAAACATGCATTTTAAACACAAGCAAGACATGTCAGTGTGATTGTGATGCGTTTGACATCTGCATTAGCGTCAATTCAGAAGGCCACATGAGTCACTTTACATGCATTTGTTATTTTATCTTTTATCAACCTATACACAAAAATAAATATCAGTCTGGTGAACAATCGTTCTTTTTCTGCATGAGATCAGATACTGAACACCTCGATTACTCCAGTATTTTAGCTCACAAGTCAGTATTTTATCTCCACCTGGATTGGAACAGCTCATTTTTCTGCTCTCTTCAATACTTAACCTCATAGAAGGTGATTCATTGTTAACACTAGACAAAAAGACAACAATGTTAAATAAAATACAAAAAACAATATCATATGAGTGCGGGAATTTCAGTAGATCTGTGCAGTTAAAGTGGTTGTAAACCTTTAGGCTGCATTCACACCTGAGCGTAGCGAATCGGGCGTTTTTACCGTCGTTTTTACCATTGTTTTGTCGCGCGAATTTGCGCCCGTCGGAACGCTCGTTGTCGCGCTAGACGCTTGAATCGGGCGTTTCCATTACATTATATGAATCCTAAAACGCCCAATCTGCCCGATTCGCGCGACAAAAAAGGGTCCGGAACTTGTTTGAGCTTCAGGCGTTCGGCTTCAGGCGACATGGAGTGGAGATGTGAACCATCTCCATAGAGAATAATGGATTTTTTCCCCTCTAGCGTTTTGTAGCTTCAGGCTTCAGGCTACAAAACGCTCAGGTGTGAATGCAGCCTTACAAAGAACTTCTCTTAGGCCGCGTACACACGACCGGTTTTCTCGGCAAAGAACGACAAGAAAACTACCGGGAGAGTTTTCTTGCCGAGAAAACCGGCTGTGTGTACGCGGGTTTCATTTTTCTCAAGACCTGCGGTCTTTTTTCTCGTCGAGAATCTCGTCGGCCTGTTTCTTGACGAGAAATCCGAGCGTGTGTACACTTACCTGTAGCCGTGGAAACCCGCGCATGCTCGAAATGACTTTGCATGCGCGGTAGCTTCCTAGGCATAGGGTGTAGCAAGATGGCGGCGACGGCATCGAATGTGACGAGCGAACGCTCGTCGTAGTCGATGATGTCACCGCGTGCGTGCCATTCAAAAGAATGGCGGTTCTTTTGAATCGTATGTGTGTACACTCGGCCGGGACAAGTTTCTTGTCAAGATTCTCGTCAGGAAAAACAAAGTTTTTTTCCTGACGAGAATCTCGGCCGTGTGTACAGGGCTTGAGTTGCTTTCCTTTTGGTCTGTTAAATATATAATTGAAAGCATTTTGTTATATATAAGTCTTTGGTAAGTGCCTGTTGATCCTGACAGAAATCTTGTGAGCTGATAACTTCTTGTGTTCTCTGCCTGTGCTGATTAACATTACTCCCAGCTTGTGTCTATGGACTACAAAACTTACCCTTGTTTTGGTGAAAAGTATAGAAAGAGGTGTTCTGTAGTCCTTTCCTTGAGTGACAACACCGCTCCTTCATACAGTATATACAGAAGAGGGGAAAGGGACAGATGCTCTGGTGTAGTATGTCAATGTAAGCCTTTATTAAAACAATGTAAAAATATCCTACTCACAAAGGTAGATGCATCAGGAGCAATTAAAGTGAAATTAAAGGTTCAATTATTTATTTATTTAAATAACAAACATATCATACTGTACTAATCTCCACTGTGCAGTAATGCCCTGTACACACGATCGGTTTTATTGATGAAAACAGTCCGATGGACTTTTTTCATCGGACAAACCGATCGTGTATGGGACCCATCGGTCTTTTTTCCATCGGTGAGAAAAAATAGAACATGTTTTAAATTTATCGGATGGAAAAACAAACAAAAGCAAATTCCGATCGTCTGTGTGGAACTCCATCAGAGAAAAAACCCACGCATGTTCAGAATCAAGTCGACGCATGCTCAGAAGCATTGAACCTTCATTTTTCTCGGCTCGTCTGAGTGTTTTACGTCACGGCGTTTGGGACGGTCGGATTTTTGACTGATCGTGTGTAGGCAAGACCGATGGAAGTCAGCTTCATCGGAATTCCGATGGAAAAATCCATCGGATTTGAATCCATAGGAAATCCGATCGTGTGTACAGGGCTTCAGTTTTGCACAGAGTGGCCCTGATCCTCCTGTTCTGGGGTCCATCGGCAGCTCTCGCAGCTCTTCCCCGCAATAGATATCCCCTCTGGGAAGCTCTCTCCCGAGGGGGTTACCTTGCGGGCGCGATCCTGTGTCATACAATCGGCGTCCATAGACGTCGTGTGTATGACTTAGCCCCGCCCCTGGCGACCGCGTCATTGGATTTGATTGACAGCAGCAGGAGCCAATGACTGCGCTGCTATCAATCAAACCAACAAAGAGCCGAGAAGCCGTGGAGAGAGCTACGCTGGATCGCACCCATGGAAATTCGGAGCTCAGGTAAGTAAAACGGGGGGGGGGGGGCCGGACACTGCAAGGTGTTTTTTCACCTTAATGCATAGGATGCATTAAGGTGAAAAAACACGAGAGTCTACAACCCCTTTAAGGGCAAAACTGTGCGCCACTGTAAGGCTTTATGTACACTTGGCCCTCATTTACCGCGGCTGGCGGTCAAAACGTTCCTACCCTGAACGCAATTCTTCCGCAGCAGCACCTAAACACTGCTAAAAGCCAATGTGGTTGATTTAGTAAAGGCAAATAGACTGTGCACTTTGCAACGGGCAGTTGCTCCAGAGCTTATTAAATGAGCAGAAGCTCTGCTGACTTTCACCATCCAATCATGTGCAAGCAAAAATGCTGTGTAGCGGCCTCACCCCATCTCCTTTGTCTAGGGGTATGTCACACGACAGGGTGAGATGCGCCACGGCCCATGTCCTCCCCATAGCTGTGGGTGAGGTGAAGGCCAGTACCAGATATTTCCTCGGGCCTATATGCTTTTGTCTAGAATCAAGTCCCGCTGTGTCAACACTTCCCTCTGCTCCCATTAACCAGAGTTCCACACACCGATCACAGTCCAACTCTTGTTTTATTGTACATCTCACAATAAACAGTGCTTCAGTAGCCATCTGGTTGCGACTTGATAACATTTTGATACGGGGAATGAGCAGGTCGAGGCACTATCCTGGTTATCAGCTAAACCACTGCGATCTCGCCAGCGGTTACTATAGCATTAGCTAGAAAGGACTTAGAATTTGAGAGTCTCTACCAGCGACTCAAGAGAACATAGATAGGGGCCACAGCGCAGCGAAGGTACTCCTATCAGGGGAAGATGTCCCTCCAAGGGAGTTAACAAAGGAGAAAGGAGGGCGCACCAACCTAGTGCATTACCACTTAAACGTTTTATTTAAATTATAAAAAGTAGTAATCCTACTCACAATCAAAGCTTAAATGAAAGCTTATCGGAAAAATCAGCTGGAATTTTTCGGCACCTGCCGACTGGACTCAATGACAGAGAGGGTCTGACAATACCTCAAACCTTTGGATAGCTGACGCGTTTCTGGGGCGCACCCCTTTCCTCAGAGCCTAGATGGTCCATAATAGCTCTCCCCCACAAAGACCTCCATTATATGTGTGTGTGCACCTCCAAGGGAGTTACCAGAGGCCCATCCGTCACTGGGTTGATGCTGCTCCAGACTCTCCAAATGGGTAACCTCCCCGGCCTCCACACCTCAGACATGGGCCCCATCCACCTCAGGGACCCTCGGACGTCTCCACCCTCGCGGGATCCAGTCAAAGTCACTGTACCCCAGGCCTCCTAGTATAGTACCTCACCCCAGGCTGAAGGTGCCTGGGATGGACTCCAACTCCATCCCGGTCAGGCCTAGGGCGCCTGGGCCGGAATCCAGAACCGCCCGCACCCAGGCCTAAGGTGCCTGGGCACGTGAAGGAAATCCTCCGGAAAGACCTCGTGGTTAGGGCGTCTCCCCCTTTTATCTCCTCCCATCGACACCCCGGCAGGTTCCCCGCCCTCGCCGTACCATCTCCGGAAAGGGACAAAAAGGGTAGCACTGTAATGGCAAATCTACCTTGAGCCTCCAGGTACCCCGCCACCTAGAGGCCAAGGAGATTATTACACCATCCAATCCTCCACAAACACAAGTGGTCCACTATTCCCATACTTACATACCCGAGTGTCCCACCTAAATTTAGAGACCCCGCTACATACTCCCCCCTGTGATTTGACGCTGGTCCCCAGCGTCTGGTGCAAACCCATGTCTCCCATGGAGTGATGACACAAGCCTAGCCCCAGAGGCTATCCCTAAATTTTTGAACCTCAACAATACCAAGACCTGCTCAAAGGGGAAAGGGAATATAAAACAATAAAACTTTTCCCTAAAAACATCTATCATGTACACATATACATTCCCTCCCTTCACTGTCTAAGAACCACCCCATACTCAGCAGTCTTGACAGACAAATCTCCTGCAGAAGGGGAAAAAAAATAACACACAAGAAAAGCCACATCCTGACATTTTTGTGTTAATTTGGAATGAATGGGTCCATCAACCAATAGACCCATTCGCTCCAATGAGTAAAGTGATGCGCGTGTAAAAAAAAAAAAAACAGCCGTTGCACAACACTGCCACCTGGTGACAGTGCCGCGGTAATGACACTTGGTGCAATCTTCATTCTTCCTGCGTCCCTACACTAATTCTACCCCAAAGTCTGTCTTTGAGCCGTGAAGAAGAGAGAACAAACAAAAAACTTCTCTCATTCCTCCAAAGAGTAGAAAATAAAAGCCCAAATAAAAAAAAAACTAGGGCACAGTTCGAATGCTCCGGCAAGAACACTTCTAGAAGATTGTAGGAAAGGAAACAACAAGTGAGTCTCTTCTCACAAATAGAACCTCCGGTCAGGCAAGAACAAAGGCTTCATTTGTTTTAAAAACCTCAATTGAATAGTCAGCATCCTCTCCATCTTTCCTGCAGATGCGCACCTTGTCTGCGTGGATATGGTGGCCCCACATCCAGTCTGCTCTGCAGTCCCGAAACTTTTTCGACACGGGTGGCGAACAGGAGAAATATCTTCGTGCATGGGGTACTTTGAGCTTTTCCCAAACAAATTTGTCATACCATCTCTGGCGTATGACCTCAACTTCAAAAAGTAAGTCCCGAGGCAAGTAGGGATATTCCCACCCATACTCACGGGCGACTCTCTGTGAGAAAAGTCATTGCAACCTGGCCAAAGGAGGCATGGCTTCCCACTCACCTTCTCCGGGTTGAACGATGGCCTCCGGGTGCCGAGGTACTTTCACTACCTCTGATGGCTTTTCTCTCGGTGCTCGTAGTGAAGCTCGCTGCATCCCCGCCACCAAGACGGGCGATGTTGTAGATTGTGGGAGGGCACTTTGAGGACTAGACTTCCTCGTAGACTCCGGGGCTTGTACCCGGGGCATGCTGTCTCCTATTGACATAGGGGAATCCTGCGGTACACGTAACACAGGCAATGGGCGTTTGTCCCAGCCCTTCCGATGAAACAGTTCATCAATCTCCCCGTCATCTCCACAATCTGACAGTGACTCTAGGTCGGAAGTGTCATACATCTCGGCGGGAAGGTAGTCTCTGGTAGACGTGGTACTACCCTCCCTTGCGGGCTCCACCGACTGTGGACCCCCGACACCTCCAACCACCACCACAGTCCCAGCCCCTGGCTCACCTTGATCTTTTGTAGAACTGGGATGTCCAGGACTCTTCCAACCGGATCCATCCAGGCCAGGCAAGCGACGGGGTGAAGCTCGACCACGACCACAGGAGGCCTGCACTAGGCCAACTTTCCTCTTCAGAGGTGGGAGCAGAGAATCTGTGGTGACCGAAGCAGCATCCTCGGATTTTTCTCTCTCAGTCTCTGATTGGGCAGTCACATCGCCCTGGTCAGTGCGTACGGGAACCTCCGCAAAGGCCTGGATCTCCCCTTCCGGAGTAGCGGTACCTGTGAGGCTGTTGAGGCGAAGGGCCCGGGGCCTTACTGTGGATGGCTCCACCTTAAACAAGAACTCTTTGCATGCTTCGCAACGCCCGAATGGCTTCAGGTGGACCACCAGTCCCGAGCATCCGGGACAGATCACGCCGAGGGCCTCCGTGTCTCTGCATGAGTACAAAGCCAACTGTCCTCGGGGCCTGAGTCTTATCCCCGTGTCTGTAAGGGGAGCAGCGAACGTAGTCATCTTCGTGGGGTAGGGAACCGGAATCCACGGGGAGCTTGAGGCCATCCCGACTGTCTGCTGCTCCATCACGCACTGACCACGCGCCAAAGTCTCCACGTGAGTTCCTCCACATGGCCAGACTCCTCCCATGACTTGCACGTTTTCGCGGGCTTCCATCAAGCTCCGCCCACTAACTGTGTAGTCACGGGGTGCCTCGTGGCTCAGTGCAATAAAAGCTCCCACATGTAGTACTTCACACGGCTGGACTCCTCCCTCTTCTCGCTTCTCTGCATGGGCCTTTCCCATCCTAGGGTCATTTCCACGACTTTGAGCAGGGATGCACTTTGGCCAATCACATGGCCGACCTGCTCGGAACTCCTCCGGGCAGCAAAGTCCAGACACAGCCATTCTTTTTTCCAAAGTTAAAACACATATCATCCCGGACTCACGAGCCCCCACGTGTAGCGGCCTCACCCCATCTCCTTTGTCTAGGGGTATGTCACACGACAGGGTGAGATGTGCCACGGCCTATGTCCTCCCCATAGCTGTGGGTGAGGTGAAGGCCAGTACCAGATATTTCCTCGGGCCTATGTGCTTTTGTCTAGAATCAAGTCCCGCTGTGTCAACACTTCCCTCTGCTCCCATTAACCAGAGTTCCACACACCGATCACAGTCCAACTCTTGTTTTATTGTACATATCACAATAAGCAGTGCTTCAGTAGCCATCTGGTTGCGACTTGATAACATTTTGATACGGGGAATGAGCAGGTCGAGGCACTATCCTGGTTATCAGCTAAACCACTGCGCTCTCAACCAGCGGTTACTATAGCATTAGCTAGAAAGGACTTAGAATTTGAGACACTAGCGTTGCTAGCCAGGTGCGGGGGGGGCGGGCCGCACCCGGGTGACACCCACCAGAGGGGTGACACCCGTGGGTAGCGCATCGGCACCACACTGACATCGCCCGCCCGCTGCCCTGTGCCTTAGGCTCACGCTGCGGCTGTGTCCCTCAGTAGAGCGGAAGGAAGCCGCCGCCCCCTCTGCCTCCTCTCTGTTTACATACACAGAGGAGGAGGAGGAGGAGGAGCCCGCGCTCGAGGGACACACCGCTGTGTGTATCTGCCGCTCTGTTCTGAGGTCTGTAAGGTAAGGGGGGCATCTTTACTGATGGGGGAGGGGGTGTCTGTACTGCTGGGGTCTGCACAAGGGGGAGTTTGCACCAGGGGGGGCTGTAACTGAGGGGGTGTCTGTACTGAGGGGGGTGTGGTACTGAGGGGGGTGTCTGGTACTGAGGGGGGTGTCTGGTACTGAGGAGGGGGTCTGGTACTGAGGAGGGGGTCTGGTACTGAGGAGGGTGTCTGTTACTGAGGGAGGTGTCTGTTACTGAGGGGGGTGTCTGTTACTGAGGGGGGTGTCTGTACGAGGGGGGTGTCTGTACGAGGGGGGTGTCTGTACGAGGGGGTGTCTGTAACTGAGGGGGTCTGCACTGAGGTGGGGGTGTCTGTACTGAGGGGGAGGTTCATACTGAGGAAGGCGGGTCTATATTGATGGCAGGGAGTCTGTACTTAGTGGAGCGGGTTTGTACTGAGGGAGGGGATCTATACTGTTGGAGGGGGGTCTGTACTGAGGGGGGACTATAGTTGTTGGGGGGTGACACCATTTTTTTTCGCACCAGGTGACACCAACCCTAGTGACGCCACTGATTTGAGAGTCTCTACCAGCGACTCAAGAGAACATAGATAGGAGTACCTTCGCTGCGCTGCGGCCCCTATCAGGGGAAGATGTCCCTCCAAGGGAGTTACCAGAGGCCCATCCGTCACTGGGTTGATGCTGCTCCAGACTCTCCGAATGGGTAACCTCCCCAGCCTCCTCACCTCAGACATGGGCCCCATCCACCTCAGGGACCCTCGGAACGTCTCTACCCTCGCAGAATCCAGTCGAAGTCACTGGACCCCAGGCCTCCTAGTATAGTACCTCACCCCAGGCTGAAGGTGCCTGGGATGGACTCCAACTCCATCCCGGTCAGGCCTAGGGCGCCTGGGCCGGAATCCAGAACCGCCCGCACCCAGGCCTAAGGTGCCTGGGCGCATGAAGGAAATCCTCCGGAAAGACCTCGTGGTTAGGGCGTCTCCCCCTTTTATCTCCTCCCATCGACACCTCGGCAGGTTCCCCGCCCTCGCCGTACCATCTCCGGAAAGGGACAAAAAGGGTAGCACTGTAATGGCAAATCTACCTTGAGCCTCCAGGTACCCCACCACCTAGAGGCCAAGGAGATTATTACACCATCCAATCCTCCACGAACACAAGTGGTCCACTATTCCCATACTTACACACCCGAGTGTCCCACCTAAATTTAGAGACCCCGCTACAGCTGTTTTTTTTTTTCCTTCCATGTGATTGGGTATTCTTTGCAAAGTGAAGCTTCACTTCATTTCTAAGCTCTGGAGCAACTGCACTTGAAAGAGTGCATAGCCAATATTGGTCATTAGGAAATCAACCCCACAGGCTTTTATGGAGTTGAGTTTAGGAGCTTTGGGGAAAAAAAAGGCCAAAGCTCCTAAACTCAGGTTTAGGAGCTGCTAGTGTATATGAAGCCTAAGTGCACTGTCCCGAGCTGCACAGGGGATCAGTCCATAACTCAGCATTTGGATTGCTGAGAGTGTGGCGGATCTTCCTAGTGGCTGAGCCGCCGCCTGATGTCCCAGTGCCAAAAAAGGTCCACCACACCAATGACATCACCGGAGGATCCAGGTCGCAACAGGACGCGTTTCAAGGAAATCTTCCTCTTCTTCAGCTCATATATACAGTACAGTGAGTGTTGTCGCCTTAGGACAGGAAGTTTGTTACAGGTGAAAATAAAGGAAAATAACCTAACAAAAAAAATAATTAATGCAGCCATGGTATTTAAAGCGAAGCTCCACCCAAAAGGGGAAGCTCGGCTTGTCTGCCTCCCCCCCTCCCCCACTGCAACATTTGCCACCTTTTGGGGCCTTCTGCAGCCTTCTGATACACTTCACAGGTCCCATTCACAAAGTGCAGCGCTTCACACATGCGCAATAGGAAACCAGCTGTGAAGCCGCAATGCTTCACTGCCGGTTTCCCCTAGTCAAGATGGCGCCGCGAATACCCAATAGCCGATTGAAGAATCGGCTCGGAGTGGGGGGTGACTTCTTTCCGGCAAGGTCCGGCAGCATCCGCTGGACCTTCAGAGCGCATGCGCCGCTGATGTCAGTGGCTGCATGCAAGATGAATATCTCCTAAACCATACAGGTTTAGAAGATATTAATTTTACCTACAGGTGAGCCTTATTATAGGTAAAAATAGGGTATACAACCACTTTAAGGGCTGGAAGCTGCAATATATTACATTTTTGTTTTGAGGGTCCATTCACACTAATGCGTCTACTACATTGGCTCCATGTGGTGCCAGTCATTCTGTATGGTACCATAACCTAACGTAATTTGCAGAAACAGAAGCGTGCGAGTACTCCTGGGAGAGAGGGGGTTAATCTTCCAAGGCCAGGAGGATGGGAAGTGTCCACTATCTGTGCAAAGGACAGTATGGGGCAGGCTGTACAGCTGGCAAAGCCCAGTATCCTGCATGTCTTTGGGCCGGAATCCAGCTGCATGCGACGGCCACATGTGTGAGCAAGCCGGTCCCGCCTACATGTGGGTAGTGATGTAACAATCTCCACCTCATCCAATTAAAGAACACCTTGCATTCATTGAGAACAATGCAAATCGTTCTGCAAATGGTGCCAAACAGGCAACCTCCTGTGCTAGCTATGCAGACAGGCATGGTACCTGGTAGCTAGCAGTGATCATTGAATTATAACGACAAATTATTATCATGGTGACCCCAATCTCTTAAGAGACATTAGAGTATTCCTGGAAATATAACATTTGGCGCCATATGTCTGGAATAACAGAGAACACAGTTTGGCATTTAGCATGCAATTTAATTTCTCATAATGCTTTTGTCAAATGCAACCCATTAACGTGCATTTGTCGTGTGTTTCCATAGAGCTCAATTACGCTTAGATAGGGTCTAGAATAGTGTGAATGGGACCCTAAGGCCAATGGGCCCCAGCTGAAGGCCTGATGTAGAAGAAAGAGCTTACTCTGCAACAGGTAGCCTCTCCCATGTCAGAAGCATATGGCAGCCACACTGCCTCTGTCTATGTTTGTATAGCAAACAAGTATGATTTACTGCATGTGTGTCACAGCATCTGCGACGGGATGAGGGGGGGAATGCCATCGCCATAATGGCAGAATAATGATCTGCTAATGAAGTTCTTATCGAATTCAAATGTCCCATCCTTATGAAAACCAAACAAATTCATCATGATTAATACTGCTGGTCCTGGCACTGCCTAATTAATTGATAATGAGGACGCAGTTATTTATAGGTGGGAACAAGTCCTTATAGGGATTAACCCTCTCCATACTGCCAGCTGGGAATGTGGCAATATGTTACTGGGATGACAATCTAGTAATGTGCATTTGTGAGTGATCATTTCAGAAGGTTAGATAAGAACAAAAGATGTTTAAAATGAAGATGTCACAGTGTGGCGATAGCCTAATGAAACGCACAGCTGACTTCAATTGCAATCCTCAGAAAAAAAAAAATAACTGTTATTTTGGTCTTCTTGATTAAGCCAGAGACGCTTTTGTGTTTTTTGTACACGTCAAGAAAAAAAAAAAATTTTAGGCATGAAGATTACTTAAAACCCCCAAACATACCCCCATTTTACTTCCCTTTACCATGTGATCTGTGATGTTGCTTGCAAGACACAGTAATTTCATCTACTGCACCAGCAGTTTCTTAATATAAAAGTCTTCTTGTGTGAGTAAACTCCATTGGTTGACATTTACCTATAGGTAAGCCTTTAATAAGGCCTAAGTAAGCCTATGATATAGGTACAGTAAATATCTCCTAAACTTACTTGTGAATGGGCCAGTGACGTCACCTGCGCATGCGCTCTAAAAGAACGGCCACCTGTTGTAATTGGGCCCCAAGAGTGACATCATCGTGGCGTGGCCAATCAGACGGCCGGAGGACACAAAAATAGAAGGAAGACCGGATGAAGATGGAAGCCCTGTTGGCGCTGACAGTGCGTCGCTGGAGGACTTTGTTTTAGGATAAGTTTCACATAATGTGCTAGTATGCGATGCATACTAGCATATTATAATTTTACCTTGCAGGTTTTCTTAAAAAAAAGCATGGCGGCTTACTACCGCTTTAAGAAAAGTAATTAGTTCCAGTCTCCTTGTTTTTAAAAAAAAAAAAAGCACCCCATGATGTGGCTTATAACTCCTCATTTACCCACAGCGTCCCTGGTATACAGACAATGGCCATTCTTACTGAGGGGGTCTTCTGAAGCCCGCTCATAATTCTTTCAGGGATTTGGTGCAGCTAGCTGCCCAGCATGCACCTTCCGATCTCGCGCCTGAACAGTCCAGACACAGAGAGGCGTAATGTGTTGATTGCAAGTTGCCATAGCAATTGCCTGTCAGCGGAAGTTCCCGCCCCGTTGTTTTATGGCAACCTGTCAAAACACAGCCTGGAAGGAAGGCAAGTGCGGTCGGGGAAAGCAACAAGCCCTGCAGCAATAAGAAAAAAAATTAAAAATACTTATCAGCAAATGTTTTGAAGATTTAGGTGGGCAATGTGAAAGATTAAATTTTTTAGATTACTCTTTTTAGGGATACCTTCTCCGCTAACGCTCGGTACGGCAAATATATGGAAAATCTTTTGCCATATATAAAATGACAAAAGAGAGTCCACAGTTCAAAAATGGTGCCTAACTCCACCTGGCATTGCATCATTTTTCCGGTTTTAAAATAATGCAATGCCAGAAGCAGAGAATGCCCATTGGGGTGGAAAGGACGTGGGCCTGAAGTGGAGGGATATTTGAACAAAATACGTTTTTAAACAAAACCAATAAAAAAAATATATTCAAAGATTAATGGCACAGGGATCAGCTGCCAATGGGGCTGTGGTTGCTAAAGAGGGTGGAACTCCGATTTAATATAAATTTGGAAATTTGATTATTCGATCTTGGTTTCTATTTTTAAAGTAAAAGTGACCAGGTGCTTTCTGTTTCTCTTTCCCATTTGGGTCTACTCCTCTTTTTCTTTTCTCTGTCTACAATTTGGTAATTGCAGAGTGTTTCGATTTGCTAGATTCAATGTTGAGTTGGAGCAATGTACATACCGTGTGCTGTATTAAGCGATTGTACTGTGTTATCTCAAATTTTTTATTGTTCTCCTTTGTACTTGACGAAATGTCTGTATTGATGACCTACTGTACTGTACTTAACCTCCAATAAAGCACTCCTGTTTGTAAAAAGTGACCAGGTGCGCTTCTCAATTAGTTACCAATATTAACAGTTAAGTGTCTGAAATCTTGAAAACACATAAAAATTTGAACTTAAGTCCATCAAAATGAAACATAAACTCAAAAAAGTGAAAGTAAATAAACATCCATATAAACAATAAATTTCCCGGTGACTGAGTCTGCAGAGACGACAAAACATACAGTGGGCAAGGTGCTCTCATAAATCCTTTCCCACGGTAAATCACGCCTCTTACCAGAGTCTGTGGATCTCAAATTATAGAGATCAAAATCACTTTGTTCTCCACTCACTTCTGTGTTATTCAGAGAGGATAGACCAGCCATTCTCAACCAGGGTTCAGTGGAACCCTGGGGTTCCTCCAGAGGTTGTTAGGGGTTCCTTGAGCTGTGGCTGATGAACCACCTATTTGATGATTTCTACAGAGTTCAAGGTTCAGCTGTCTTTAAGGGTGGCATTCTGAACACCACTTTAAGGGGGACCTTCTTCATATTGATCACCAATATAAGGAGCATTGTTCCTATTGAGCCCTGCTGATTTGGTTTTAGTAAGGGTTCCTCGAGACATGAAAATTATTTTTGGGGTTCCTCTAGGGTTAAAAGGTTGAGAAAGCCTAGGATAGACTGTCATCCCCAGGGAAGGTTCAGCGTTGTTAAGCAAACGCTTTTTCCATTGGAAATCTCAGCATGTATGGAACAATGATCCTCAACATTTATCATGTGAAGGAACAGGTAGATAATTCATAGTGTAGTATATAAAACAATCTGATTTATTAAAAGATAGTTGCACTTACAATCAGGATGATAAAAACCAGAGGTTGGTATAACCAACACAGCCACAGACCACGCCTGCCAGCTCGTGTGCACAGACGTCTCAGATGTGGCTCCACCCAACGCGTTTCCCCATAATAGGTCGTCAACTGGGAAAAGAGGCTCGTCTGTGACATCTCTACCTTTGTCTTTTATTAGGCAGGAGCGGCACTGGAAGTCCCTTACAGGCATATATCCTATATCGCGTCACCACTAAGACTATACTCCTATAGTGTTTTTTTTTTTTAAAGAAACATTTCACTGTAGGTAAAGTATATTAGAAAGAGTCCTCTTCTCCCTCCAAGATTACTCTTACTGCCTAAAAAGTAAATTTAATTCGGGTTATTTAAAAAAAAATGATTTGTATACAAAAAAATGGTTTACTTCATATTCAAACTGTGTGATTGAAGATATAGTAGATTTGTTAAATTCCCAGGTATATGACTGCACCTAAACTTCCATGCCAACAATGTAAATTATTAACCCCAAGTTTATCATAAAGGTCTTCTTATACATAATCAGCATTTAGGCAAAAAAAATGTATTATACATATTAGCATACAAGTATAAATATTAAACACGTTAAAAACTAAAATACATCAAAATACAAATACAGGTACTAATACATTCTGGGTGTCCCTATAGTCTGCCTCATCCCTGCTTACATGGCCTCTAAAGTGGTCCATACCTCTACCTGGTTTCTATTTTTGTATCTTAAAATCAATTAAATTAATAATCCACTATTTTCAGTCGATTATGGGCAATTGAGTAGAAAAATCCCTGATGAAATGCAGTGGAAAAACTGATGTCTGTCAGATTACTTGATGGGTTCCTTTTTTGAATGATTTCTTTTTGATTGCAAATCTTTTGCTAATATGATAAATCCTTTTTAATCTATACAATCAATCATATTGGGGGATAGTTGGGTGTCTTTGTTCCATCAAGAACATATGAACATAATACTGATCATAGTATGGTGGAAAATGATGGCAACATAGCACTCCTTCTGTCAACAAAGTGCTTCCATTGATAATATAGCAGTTTCTCCAATGTCTGTCCATCCATCCTTTTCTTTGGTAACATAGCTGTCTCTCCAAAGCCTGTTCTTTGATAACTTAGTCTCTCCAATGCCTGTCCTTTCTTTGATAACATAGCAGTTTTTCCAATGTCTGTTCTTTTCTTTGATAATATAGCAGTCTCTCCAAAGTCTGTTCTTTGATAACAGGGTAGTCTCTCCAATGTCTAATCCATTCTTCTTTTGATAACTTGGCAGTCTCTCCAATGCCTGTCCTTTCTTTGATAACATAGCAGCCTTTCCATTGTTCAGACACTGTCCTTTCTTTGATCATATAGTCTCTCCAATATCGGTCTTTCCTTCTTTTTTTTTTTTTTTAGATAACATAGCAGTCTCTCCAATGTCCATCCTTTCTTTGATAACATAGCAGTCTCTCCAATGTCCATCCTTTCTTTGATAACATAGCAGTCTCTCCAATATACATTTTTTCTTTCTTTGATAACACAACAGTCTCCAACTTCTGTCTTTTTTTTTTGTAACATAGCAGTCTCTCCAATATCCATCTTTCCTTTCTTTGATAACATAGCAGTCTCTTATGTGTCCATCCATCCTTTCTTTCTTTGATAACATAGCAGTCTCTTTGTTGTCCATCCATCCTTTGTTTGATAACATACTGTAGCAGTCTCTCCAGTGGCTATCCTTCCTTTGATAACATAGCAGTCTGTCCAATGTCCAGACTAGTGATGAGCCGAACACCCCCGGGTTCGGTTCGCACCAGAACCCGCGAACGGACCGAAAGTTCGTACGAACATTAGAACCCTATTAAATACAATGGATGCGAACGTTCGAATTCTAAAGTGCTAATTATAACGACTATTATGCATGTTATTGTCCTAAAAAGGGTTTGGGAACCCGGGTTCTGCACCAGGGGACATGTATCAATGCAAAAATAAGTTTTAAAAACGGTCGTTTTTCGGGAGCAGTCATTTTAATGATGCATAAAGTGAAAAAAAAAGTCAAATATTCCTTTAAATATCGTACCTGGGGGGTGTCTAAAGTATGCCTGTGAAGTGCCACGTGTTTCCCGTGTTTAGAACTGTCCCTGCACAAAATGACACTTCTAAAGGAAAAAAAAGCCATTTAAAACTGCTTGCGGCTTTAATGTAATGTCTGGTCCCGGTAATATGGATGAAAATCTTTAAGAAAAATGGCATAGCTACCCCATGACCCCCCCCCCCTACCCCAGCCCATTACCAGCCCCTTTGGGTCTTGTATGGATATTAAGGGGAACCCCGCACATAAAATAAAAAAGGCCCTATATACTCTGAACAGCCGTATACAGGCGGTGCATACAAGACAGGGACTGTAGGTTTGTTCTTATGTAGAATCTGTTTGTAATTTTGAACAGGTACATTGTTGAAGTGTAGCTCCAGCCCAAAAATCTATTTTTAAACTTTTTGGAAAACATAGGTAAGGGTTATCACCCCTGTAACATTTGTTTTGCTGTCTGTGCCCCTGTTCAGAACATTTCACCTCACTTTCCGTCCCAATGACAACTGTTTTTGAAATGTGGTGTTTTTCTTGAAACAAGGATTGCTGATAAAGCATCAGTACAGAGGAGACACCTTTCTCCCATATTTATTCTTACAGGAGAGAATTTTCCTTCCTAGTGGTAGATTTCCTCTCACTTCCTGTTGTCTTCTTGCGTTTGCAAGTAGGAGTCGTTTGTAAGTTGGATGTTTGAAAGTAGGGACCTGCCGTATATACTCTGCAGAAATAGGCCCCTTAGTTGTTGGTGTTGGCACAACACTGTAAGCACTCACAGTTACTCTTGGTTGGTGCTGGAACGCCCTGCTGTCAACTATTATATCAGGAATTTTAATTACATATAATTGTTGAACAGTGGTAGTAAAAATTGGGCCTTTGATGGTGGTGCTGGTGCCACAAAACTGTAAGCCCTGACAGTTACTCTTGGTGGGTGCAGCAATGGGCCCTGCTGTGAATTATTAGATCAAGAATTGTAATTGCATGCCCCTGTTGAACAGGGGCTGAAAAATTGGGCCTTTCGTGGTGGTGGTGGTGGTGGTGGTGGTGTTGCCACAACACTGTAAGCCCTCAGAGTTACTCTTGGTGGGTGCAGGAATGGGCCCTGCTGTGAATTATTAGATCAAGAATTGTAATTACATGCCCCTTTTGAACAGGGGCTGAAAAATTGGGCCTTTCGTGGTGGTGGTGGTGGTGGTGGCGTTGCCACAACACTGTAAGCCCTCAGAGTTACTCTTGGTGGGTGCAGCAATGGGCCCTGCTGTGAATTATTAGATCAAGAATTGTAATTGCATGCCCCTGTTGAACAGGGGCTGAAAAATTGGGCCTTAGGCACTGGTGGCACAACACTACAACCCCTCACAGATACGTTACTTGGAGCACAGCAATGAGCCCTGTTGCAAAGTATTGCTTCAAAAATTGTAATGACACGCCCCTGTTAAACAGGGGCTGAAAAATTGGGCCTTAGGCACTGGTGCCACAACACTCCAACCCCTCACAGATACTGTACTTGGAGCACAGCAATGAGCCCTATGGCAAATTATTGCTAAAAAAATTGTAATTACACGCCCCTGTAAAACAGGGGCTGAAAAATTGGGCCTTAGCCACTGGTGGCGGCACCCATAAACAAAAATGATCTTCCAAGCTATCATCATCAATCGTATCATTGAGGACTCGGAGGAGGAGGATAGCCAGTCAACATAACAGCACAGGCACTCAGCATCAGCATCAGTCTTGAAGGGATGTGACATGTTAAAATCAATTAGTCTGTTATATCAGCATCAGGTGTGTGGTAGCTGGTGGTGATCCAAGACTGGTTCATCTTGATGAAAGTCAGTCGATCAACCGAGTCGGTGGACAGGCGCACCCTGTGATCCGTGACAAATCCTCCAGCAGCACTGAATGTGCGTTCCGAAAGAACGCTGGATGCAGGACAGGCCAGTAGCTCAATTGCATACTGTGCAAGCTCTGGCCAGTGATCCATCCTCAAGACCCAGTAAGCCAGAGGATTTTCGGTGGGGAAGGTGTCCAAGTCTGACCTTGCCCCTAGATATTCCTGCACCATGTTTATCAGACGCTGGCAATGGTTGCTGGAACCGATCATACTTTGGGGCTGCGGACTAAAGAATTGTCTGAACGCATCGGTCAGACGGCCACCTTCCCCACCGCTCCTTCTTTGACTGGCCGAAGCCTCAGCAACTCGTTGTCCAGGACCAGGAGTTTGTAACCTCCCAGTCTCTGGGAACGCGTTGCACAGACCTTTCTGCAAGGCCTCCCGGAGTTGTCTCATCCTCTGCTCCCTCTGCGAAGGTAACATAAGGTCCGCAACCTTACCCTTGTACCGTGGATCAAGGAGAGTGGCCAGCCAGTAATGGTCCCTCTCCTTGATCCGAAGAATACGAGGATCCTTCCGCAGACTTTGCAGGATCAGGGAGGCCATGCAGCGTAGGTTTGCTGAGGCATTCGCTCCGGAGTCCTCTGGGTCACTAAGGACGACATGATCCGCAGCCACCTCCTCCCAGCCACGTACAAGTCCACTGGTTTCTTGGGACTGTAAATCATCCCTAAAAGACTGCTGCTGATGATGCTGAGTGCCAGCCTCCACCTCCATGCTGACACAATCCTCCTCCTCCTCCTCCTCCTCCTCCTCTTCCTCTTCCTGTGCGATGGGTGGGACAGAAGGAACACTGTCTGGGTAAAGGGGGCCTTGAGAGGCAAGGAAGTCCTCCTCTTCCTGCCTCTGTTCTGCCTCAAGTGCCCTGTCCATTATTCCACGCAGCGTGTGCTCCAACAGGTGGACAAGAGGTACAGTGTCACTGATGCATGCACTGTCACTGCTCACCATCCTCGTGGCCTCCTCAAATGGTGCCAGGACAGTGCATGCATCCCTGATCATGCCCCACTGGCGTGGAGAAAAAAAAACAAGCTCCCCTGACCCTGTCCTGGTGCCGTAGTCGCACAGGTACTCATTGATGGCCCTCTGCTGCGTGTGCAGCCGCTGCAGCATGGCCAACGTTGAGTTCCACCTGGTGGGCATGTCACATATAAGGCGGTTCTTGGGCAGGTTCAACTCCTTTTGCAGCTCAGCCAGGCGAGCACTGGCATTATAAGATCTGCGGAAATGCACACAGACTTTCCTGGCCTGCCTCAGGACATCCTGTAAGCCCGGGTACCTGCCCAAGAAACGCTGCACCACCAGGTTAAGGACGTGAGCCACACAGGGCACATGGGTCAGTTGTCCCTGTCGAAGGGCGGAGAGGAGGTTGGTGCCATTGTCGCAAACCACCATTCCTGGCTTAAGCTGGCGTGGCGTCAACCACCTCTCGGCCTGGCCCTGCAGAGCAGACAGGACCTCTGCCCCAGTGTGGCTTCTGTCCCCCAAACACACCAGCGCAAGCACGGCATGGCATCTTTTTGCCTGCGTACTTGCGTAGCCCCGTGAACGGCTACGGAGCACCGCTGGTTCATAGGACAAACCACAGGAAGAGGCCATGGAGGAAGAAGAAGAGGAGGGGGTGGAGGAGAGAGGTGTGTCACAACCAGTAGTAGCATTTTGGAGGCGTGGCAGTGGGACAACCTCCAACACTACTGCACCTTGTCCTGCATCCTTCCCAGCTGCCAAAAGAGTGACCCAATGGGCCGTGAAAGAAAGGTAACGTCCCTGTCCATGCCTGCTGGACCATGAGTCAGCGGTAATATGCACCTTACCGCTGACCGCCCTGTCCAGCGAGGCCAAGACATTGCCTTCCACATGCCGGTAGAGAGCCGGAATAGCCTTCCGTGAGAAAAAGTGGCGTTTGGGAACCTGCCACTGAGGAACCGCACATTGCACAAACTCACGGAAGGGGGCCGAGTCTACCAACTGAAAAGGCAGCAGTTGAAGCGCTAGCAATTTAGCCAAGCTAGCATTCAACCGCTGGGCATGTGGATGGCTGGGAGTGAACTTCTTTCGACGGTCCAGCAGCTGGGGCAGGGAAATTTGCCTGCTAGAATCGGACGTCGGTGTACTGCTAGCAGAGTGGCCGCAAGTACTTGGCTGTGACACACCTAATTCTACACCTTCATTCCTCTCAGTGCATGTTTCAGAGAGGACTGAAGTTATAGTGGGGTTGGAGATCCCAGCTGATGCGGTGCAAGGAGAGGTCCGCTTTGTTCTTTGGTGTGGGTCTTTGAGGTAGGCTTGCCAACGAGCTGCATGGCAGGTCAACATATGTCTGGTCAGGCATGTGGTACCCAAGCGGCTGATGTTTTGGCCACGCGATATACGCTTGAGACATATGTTGCAAACAGCAGCTGTGCGATCTGATGCACTAGCCTCAAAAAAGGCCCACACCAAGGAACTTTTTGAATGACGGGCAGAGGCAGCGCCCTGCACAGGCGGAGCTCTGCGGTGTGATTCCGTCGGTGTACTGCCCTTACGCTGGCCACCAAAGGGCATCCTGCCTCGTTGGAGATGTGCCTCCTCCTCATCCTCCTCCTCCTCTCTCCTATTAGGCACCCACGTGGAGTCAGTGACCTCATCATCCCCTCCCTCCTCATAACTGGAGCCAATCTGGCAGTATGCTGCAGCTGCTGGAACATGACTGCCAGATTGGTGTCCTTCTTGAGCATCCCCTCTGTCTGCTCTCACCCTACTGCCTTCCTGTAGCTGGGTTTCATCATCAGACCCTTCGAAACGCTGGGCATCCTCCTGGAGCATGTACCCAACACTGTGCTCAAACAGTTCGGGGGACTCCTCAGGAGGAGGACATGGTGGGTCTAGGGAAGGAGTGACTGATGATGAGTCTGACATTGATAACAGGGAAGAGGACGCTTTGGCAGCTGCTTTGCCAGTACCCTGAGCCTGGGTGAGAGAGGATGAGGAGGAGGAGGAGGGCTTGGTCATCCACTCTACCAAGTCTTTGGCATGATGTGGCTCAACATGTCCAGCTGCCGAAAAGAAGGACAAGCGTGTCCCATGGCCATGTGCTGATGACAATGCACCGCGTCCACGACCAGCACTGTTGCCCCCAGACACAGAGCCTGCTTGCCCTCTTTTATTGCCTCCTGACTGTCTGCCTCTCCTTGTTTGCCTTCCAGACATTCTAATAGATGGCCTGCAGGGAGATGGGAAAAAAGCAATAAGGGCTACCTTCAGGTGTCCTTCTCTGTCCCTTTACTTAAGGATTTCTAAATATGGTTGAGGATGATTGCTTTTGCACAGAATAGCACAACGACAATTTCCCTGACTGTCCAAAAATCAAGGATTTCAAAGATGGTTGATGAGGAATGCTTTAGCACACTATAGCACAAGGAGAATTCCCCTCACTTTCCTTCTTTGTCCCTAGAAACAAGGACTCGCACAGTGAAAGAAACTGACACTCTCCCTACCTAGAGTTTTCTGTCCCTAGAAAAAATGTTTTTTTTAAGCACACTAGAGCACAAGGAGAATTCACTCACTGTCCTTCCCTGTCCCTGGAAACAAGGACTTGCACAGTGAAAGAAACTGACACTCTCCCTACCTAGAGTTTTCTGTCCCTAGAAAAAAAGTTTTTTTTAAGCACACTATAGCACAAGGAGAATTCACTCACTGTCCTTCCCTGTCCCTGGAAACAAGGACTTGCACAGTGAAAGAAACTGACACTCTCCCTACCTAGAGTTTTCTGTCCCTAGAAAAAATGTTTTTTTTAAGCACACTAGAGCACAAGGAGAATTCACTCACTGTCCTTCCCTGTCCCTGGAAACAAGGACTTGCACAGTGAAAGAAACTGACACTCTCCCTACCTAGAGTTTTCTGTCCCTAGAAAAAATGTTTTTTTTAAGCACACTATAGCACAAGGAGAATTCACTCACTGTCCTTCCCTGTCCCTGGAAACAAGGACTTGCACAGTGAAAGAAACTGACACTCTCCCTACCTAGAGTTTTCTGTCCCTAGAAAAAATGTTTTTTTTAAGCACACTAGAGCACAAGGAGAATTCACTCACTGTCCTTCCCTGTCCCTGGAAACAAGGACTTGCACAGTGAAAGAAACTGACACTCTCCCTACCTAGAGTTTTCTGTCCCTAGAAAAAATGTTTTTTTAAGCACACTATAGCACAAGGAGAATTCACTCACTGTCCTTCCCTGTCCCTGGAAACAAGGACTTGCACAGTGAAAGAAACTGACACTCTCCCTACCTAGAGTTTTCTGTCCCTAGAAAAAATGTTTTTTTTAAGCACACTAGAGCACAAGGAGAATTCACTCACTGTCCTTCCCTGTCCCTGGAAACAAGGACTTGCACAGTGAAAGAAACTGACACTCTCCCTACCTAGAGTTTTCTGTCCCTAGAAAAAATGTTTTTTTTAAGCACACTATAGCACAAGGAGAATTCACTCACTGTCCTTCCCTGTCCCTGGAAACAAGGACTTGCACAGTGAAAGAAACTGACACTCTCCCTACCTAGAGTTTTCTGTCCCTAGAAAAAATGTTTTTTTTAAGCACACTATAGCACAAGGAGAATTCACTCACTGTCCTTCCCTGTCCCTGGAAACAAGGACTTGCACAGTGAAAGAAACTGACACTCTCCCTACCTAGAGTTTTCTGTCCCTAGAAAAAATGTTTTTTTTAAGCACACTAGAGCACAAGGAGAATTCACTCACTGTCCTTCCCTGTCCCTGGAAACAAGGACTTGCACAGTGAAAGAAACTGACACTCTCCCTACCTAGAGTTTTCTGTCCCTAGAAAAAATGTTTTTTTTAAGCACACTATAGCACAAGGAGAATTCACTCACTGTCCTTCCCTGTCCCTGGAAACAAGGACTTGCACAGTGAAAGAAACTGACACTCTCCCTACCTAGAGTTTTCTGTCCCTTGAAAAATTTTTTTTTTTAAGCACACTAGAGCACAAGGAGAATTCACTCACTGTCCTTCCCTGTCCCTGGAAACAAGGACTTGCACAGTGAAAGAAACTGACACTCTCCCTACCTAGAGTTTTCTGTCCCTAGAAAAAATGTTTTTTTTAAGCACACTATAGCACAAGGAGAATTCACTCACTGTCCTTCCCTGTCCCTGGAAACAAGGACTTGCACAGTGAAAGAAACTGACACTCTCCCTACCTAGAGTTTTCTGTCCCTAGAAAAAATGTTTTTTTTAAGCACACTAGAGCACAAGGAGAATTCACTCACTGTCCTTCCCTGTCCCTGGAAACAAGGACTTGCACAGTGAAAGAAACTGACACTCTCCCTACCTAGAGTTTTCTGTCCCTAGAAAAAATGTTTTTTTTAAGCACACTATAGCACAAGGAGAATTCACTCACTGTCCTTCCCTGTCCCTGGAAACAAGGACTTGCCCAGTGAAAGAAACTGACACTCTCCCTACCTAGAGTTTTCTGTCCCTATAAAAAATGTTTTTTTTAAGCACACTATAGCACAAGGAGAATTCACTCACTGTCCTTCCCTGTCCCTGGAAACAAGGACTTGCACAGTGAAAGAAACTGACACTCTCCCTACCTAGAGTTTTCTGTCCCTAGAAAAAATGTTTTTTTTAAGCACACTATAGCACAAGGAGAATTCACTCACTGTCCTTCCCTGTCCCTGGAAACAAGGACTTGCACAGTGAAAGAAACTGACACTCTCCCTACCTAGAGTTTTCTGTCCCTAGAAAAAATGTTTTTTTTAAGCACACTAGAGCACAAGGAGAATTCACTCACTGTCCTTCCCTGTCCCTGGAAACAAGGACTTGCACAGTGAAAGAAACTGACACTCTCCCTACCTAGAGTTTTCTGTCCCTAGAAAAAATGTTTTTTTTAAGCACACTAGAGCACAAGGAGAATTCACTCACTGTCCTTCCCTGTCCCTGGAAACAAGGACTTGCACAGTGAAAGAAACTGACACTCTCCCTACCTAGAGTTTTCTGTCCCTAGAAAAAATGTTTTTTTTAAGCACACTAGAGCACAAGGAGAATTCACTCACTGTCCTTCCCTGTCCCTGGAAACAAGGACTTGCACAGTGAAAGAAACTGACACTCTCCCTACCTAGAGTTTTCTGTCCCTAGAAAAAATGTTTTTTTTAAGCACACTAGAGCACAAGGAGAATTCACTCACTGTCCTTCCCTGTCCCTGGAAACAAGGACTTGCACAGTGAAAGAAACTGACACTCTCCCTACCTAGAGTTTTCTGTCCCTAGAAAAAATGTTTTTTTTAAGCACACTAGAGCACAAGGAGAATTCACTCACTGTCCTTCCCTGTCCCTGGAAACAAGGACTTGCACAGTGAAAGAAACTGACACTCTCCCTACCTAGAGTTTTCTGTCCCTAGAAAAAATGTTTTTTTTAAGCACACTAGAGCACAAGGAGAATTCACTCACTGTCCTTCCCTGTCCCTGGAAACAAGGACTTGCACAGTGAAAGAAACTGACACTCTCCCTACCTAGAGTTTTCTGTCCCTAGAAAAAATGTTTTTTTTAAGCACACTAGAGCACAAGGAGAATTCACTCACTGTCCTTCCCTGTCCCTGGAAACAAGGACTTGCACAGTGAAAGAAACTGACACTCTCCCTACCTAGAGTTTTCTGTCCCTAGAAAAAATGTTTTTTTTAAGCACACTAGAGCACAAGGAGAATTCACTCACTGTCCTTCCCTGTCCCTGGAAACAAGGACTTGCACAGTGAAAGAAACTGACACTCTCCCTACCTAGAGTTTTCTGTCCCTAGAAAAAATGTTTTTTTTAAGCACACTAGAGCACAAGGAGAATTCACTCACTGTCCTTCCCTGTCCCTGGAAACAAGGACTTGCACAGTGAAAGAAACTGACACTCTCCCTACCTAGAGTTTTCTGTCCCTAGAAAAAATGTTTTTTTTAAGCACACTATAGCACAAGGAGAATTCACTCACTGTCCTTCCCTGTCCCTGGAAACAAGGACTTGCACAGTGAAAGAAACTGACACTCTCCCTACCTAGAGTTTTCTGTCCCTAGAAAAAATGTTTTTTTTAAGCACACTATAGCACAAGGAGAATTCACTCACTGTCCTTCCCTGTCCCTGGAAACAAGGACTTGCACAGTGAAAGAAACTGACACTCTCCCTACCTAGAGTTTTCTGTCCCTAGAAAAAATGTTTTTTTTAAGCACACTAGAGCACAAGGAGAATTCACTCACTGTCCTTCCCTGTCCCTGGAAACAAGGACTTGCACAGTGAAAGAAACTGACACTCTCCCTACCTAGAGTTTTCTGTCCCTAGAAAAAATGTTTTTTTTAAGCACACTATAGCACAAGGAGAATTCACTCACTGTCCTTCCCTGTCCCTGGAAACAAGGACTTGCACAGTGAAAGAAACTGACACTCTCCCTACCTAGAGTTTTCTGTCCCTAGAAAAAATGTTTTTTTTAAGCACACTAGAGCACAAGGAGAATTCACTCACTGTCCTTCCCTGTCCCTGGAAACAAGGACTTGCACAGTGAAAGAAACTGACACTCTCCCTACCTAGAGTTTTCTGTCCCTAGAAAAAATGTTTTTTTTAAGCACACTATAGCACAAGGAGAATTCACTCACTGTCCTTCCCTGTCCCTGGAAACAAGGACTTGCACAGTGAAAGAAACTGACACTCTCCCTACCTAGAGTTTTCTGTCCCTAGAAAAAATGTTTTTTTTAAGCACACTAGAGCACAAGGAGAATTCACTCACTGTCCTTCCCTGTCCCTGGAAACAAGGACTTGCACAGTGAAAGAAACTGACACTCTCCCTACCTAGAGTTTTCTGTCCCTAGAAAAAATGTTTTTTTTAAGCACACTATAGCACAAGGAGAATTCACTCACTGTCCTTCCCTGTCCCTGGAAACAAGGACTTGCACAGTGAAAGAAACTGACACTCTCCCTACCTAGAGTTTTCTGTCCCTAGAAAAAATGTTTTTTTTAAGCACACTATAGCACAAGGAGAATTCACTCACTGTCCTTCCCTGTCCCTGGAAACAAGGACTTGCACAGTGAAAGAAACTGACACTCTCCCTACCTAGAGTTTTCTGTCCCTAGAAAAAATGTTTTTTTTAAGCACACTAGAGCACAAGGAGAATTCACTCACTGTCCTTCCCTGTCCCTGGAAACAAGGACTTGCACAGTGAAAGAAACTGACACTCTCCCTACCTAGAGTTTTCTGTCCCTAGAAAAAATGTTTTTTTTAAGCACACTATAGCACAAGGAGAATTCACTCACTGTCCTTCCCTGTCCCTGGAAACAAGGACTTGCACAGTGAAAGAAACTGACACTCTCCCTACCTAGAGTTTTCTGTCCCTAGAAAAAATGTTTTTTTTAAGCACACTAGAGCACAAGGAGAATTCACTCACTGTCCTTCCCTGTCCCTGGAAACAAGGACTTGCACAGTGAAAGAAACTGACACTCTCCCTACCTAGAGTTTTCTGTCCCTAGAAAAAATGTTTTTTTTAAGCACACTATAGCACAAGGAGAATTCACTCACTGTCCTTCCCTGTCCCTGGAAACAAGGACTTGCACAGTGAAAGAAACTGACACTCTCCCTACCTAGAGTTTTCTGTCCCTAGAAAAAATGTTTTTTTAAGCACACTAGAGCACAAGGAGAATTCACTCACTGTCCTTCCCTGTCCCTGGAAACAAGGACTTGCACAGTGAAAGAAACTGACACTCTCCCTACCTAGAGTTTTCTGTCCCTAGAAAAAATGTTTTTTTTAAGCACACTATAGCACAAGGAGAATTCACTCACTGTCCTTCCCTGTCCCTGGAAACAAGGACTTGCACAGTAAAAGAAACTGACACTCTCCCTACCTAGAGTTTTCTGTCCCTAGAAAAAATGTTTTTTTTTAAGCACACTATAGCACAAGGAGAATTCACTCACTGTCCTTCCCTGTCCCTGGAAACAAGGACTTGCACAGTGAAAGAAACTGACACTCTCCCTACCTAGAGTTTTCTGTCCCTAGAAAAAATGTTTTTTTTAAGCACACTATAGCACAAGGAGAATTCACTCACTGTCCTTCCCTGTCCCTGGAAACAAGGACTTGCACAGTGAAAGAAACTGACACTCTCCCTACCTAGAGTTTTCTGTCCCTAGAAAAAATGTTTTTTTTAAGCACACTATAGCACAAGGAGAATTCACTCACTGTCCTTCCCTGTCCCTGGAAACAAGGACTTGCACAGTGAAAGAAACTGACACTCTCCCTACCTAGAGTTTTCTGTCCCTAGAAAAAATGTTTTTTTTAAGCACACTATAGCACAAGGAGAATTCACTCACTGCCCTTCCCTGTCCCTGGAAACAAGGACTTGCACAGTGAAAGAAACTGACACTCTCCCTACCTAGAGTTTTCTGTCCCTAGAAAAAATGTTTTTTTTAAGCACACTAGAGCACAAGGAGAATTCACTCACTGTCCTTCCCTGTCCCTGGAAACAAGGACTTGCACAGTGAAAGAAACTGACACTCTCCCTACCTAGAGTTTTCTGTCCCTAGAAAAAATGTTTTTTTAAGCACACTAGAGCACAAGGAGAATTCACTCACTGTCCTTCCCTGTCCCTGGAAACAAGGACTTGCACAGTGAAAGAAACTGACACTCTCCCTACCTAGAGTTTTCTGTCCCTAGAAAAAATGTTTTTTTTAAGCACACTAGAGCACAAGGAGAATTCACTCACTGTCCTTCCCTGTCCCTGGAAACAAGGACTTGCACAGTGAAAGAAACTGACACTCTCCCTACCTAGAGTTTTCTGTCCCTAGAAAAAATGTTTTTTTTAAGCACACTAGAGCACAAGGAGAATTCACTCACTGTCCTTCCCTGTCCCTGGAAACAAGGACTTGCACAGTGAAAGAAACTGACACTCTCCCTACCTAGAGTTTTCTGTCCCTAGAAAAAATGTTTTTTTTAAGCACACTATAGCACAAGGAGAATTCACTCACTGTCCTTCCCTGTCCCTGGAAACAAGGACTTGCACAGTGAAAGAAACTGACACTCTCCCTACCTAGAGTTTTCTGTCCCTAGAAAAAATGTTTTTTTTAAGCACACTAGAGCACAAGGAGAATTCACTCACTGTCCTTCCCTGTCCCTGGAAACAAGGACTTGCACAGTGAAAGAAACTGACACTCTCCCTACCTAGAGTTTTCTGTCCCTAGAAAAAATGTTTTTTTTAAGCACACTATAGCACAAGGAGAATTCACTCACTGTCCTTCCCTGTCCCTGGAAACAAGGACTTGCACAGTGAAAGAAACTGACACTCTCCCTACCTAGAGTTTTCTGTCCCTAGAAAAAATGTTTTTTTTAAGCACACTAGAGCACAAGGAGAATTCACTCACTGTCCTTCCCTGTCCCTGGAAACAAGGACTTGCACAGTGAAAGAAACTGACACTCTCCCTACCTAGAGTTTTCTGTCCCTAGAAAAAATGTTTTTTTTAAGCACACTATAGCACAAGGAGAATTCACTCACTGTCCTTCCCTGTCCCTGGAAACAAGGACTTGCACAGTGAAAGAAACTGACACTCTCCCTACCTAGAGTTTTCTGTCCCTAGAAAAAATGTTTTTTTTAAGCACACTATAGCACAAGGAGAATTCACTCACTGTCCTTCCCTGTCCCTGGAAACAAGGACTTGCACAGTGAAAGAAACTGACACTCTCCCTACCTAGAGTTTTCTGTCCCTAGAAAAAATGTTTTTTTTAAGCACACTAGAGCACAAGGAGAATTCACTCACTGTCCTTCCCTGTCCCTGGAAACAAGGACTTGCACAGTGAAAGAAACTGACACTCTCCCTACCTAGAGTTTTCTGTCCCTAGAAAAAATGTTTTTTTTAAGCACACTAGAGCACAAGGAGAATTCACTCACTGTCCTTCCCTGTCCCTGGAAACAAGGACTTGCACAGTGAAAGAAACTGACACTCTCCCTACCTAGAGTTTTCTGTCCCTAGAAAAAATGTTTTTTTTAAGCACACTAGAGCACAAGGAGAATTCACTCACTGTCCTTCCCTGTCCCTGGAAACAAGGACTTGCACAGTGAAAGAAACTGACACTCTCCCTACCTAGAGTTTTCTGTCCCTAGAAAAAATGTTTTTTTTAAGCACACTATAGCACAAGGAGAATTCACTCACTGTCCTTCCCTGTCCCTGGAAACAAGGACTTGCACAGTGAAAGAAACTGACACTCTCCCTACCTAGAGTTTTCTGTCCCTAGAAAAAATGTTTTTTTTAAGCACACTATAGCACAAGGAGAATTCACTCACTGCCCTTCCCTGTCCCTGGAAACAAGGACTTGCACAGTGAAAGAAACTGACACTCTCCCTACCTAGAGTTTTCTGTCCCTAGAAAAAATGTTTTTTTTAAGCACACTAGAGCACAAGGAGAATTCACTCACTGTCCTTCCCTGTCCCTGGAAACAAGGACTTGCACAGTGAAAGAAACTGACACTCTCCCTACCTAGAGTTTTCTGTCCCTAGAAAAAATGTTTTTTTAAGCACACTAGAGCACAAGGAGAATTCACTCACTGTCCTTCCCTGTCCCTGGAAACAAGGACTTGCACAGTGAAAGAAACTGACACTCTCCCTACCTAGAGTTTTCTGTCCCTAGAAAAAATGTTTTTTTTAAGCACACTAGAGCACAAGGAGAATTCACTCACTGTCCTTCCCTGTCCCTGGAAACAAGGACTTGCACAGTGAAAGAAACTGACACTCTCCCTACCTAGAGTTTTCTGTCCCTAGAAAAAATGTTTTTTTTAAGCACACTAGAGCACAAGGAGAATTCACTCACTGTCCTTCCCTGTCCCTGGAAACAAGGACTTGCACAGTGAAAGAAACTGACACTCTCCCTACCTAGAGTTTTCTGTCCCTAGAAAAAATGTTTTTTTTAAGCACACTATAGCACAAGGAGAATTCACTCACTGTCCTTCCCTGTCCCTGGAAACAAGGACTTGCACAGTGAAAGAAACTGACACTCTCCCTACCTAGAGTTTTCTGTCCCTAGAAAAAATGTTTTTTTTAAGCACACTAGAGCACAAGGAGAATTCACTCACTGTCCTTCCCTGTCCCTGGAAACAAGGACTTGCACAGTGAAAGAAACTGACACTCTCCCTACCTAGAGTTTTCTGTCCCTAGAAAAAATGTTTTTTTTAAGCACACTATAGCACAAGGAGAATTCACTCACTGTCCTTCCCTGTCCCTGGAAACAAGGACTTGCACAGTGAAAGAAACTGACACTCTCCCTACCTAGAGTTTTCTGTCCCTAGAAAAAATGTTTTTTTTAAGCACACTAGAGCACAAGGAGAATTCACTCACTGTCCTTCCCTGTCCCTGGAAACAAGGACTTGCACAGTGAAAGAAACTGACACTCTCCCTACCTAGAGTTTTCTGTCCCTAGAAAAAATGTTTTTTTTAAGCACACTATAGCACAAGGAGAATTCACTCACTGTCCTTCCCTGTCCCTGGAAACAAGGACTTGCACAGTGAAAGAAACTGACACTCTCCCTACCTAGAGTTTTCTGTCCCTAGAAAAAATGTTTTTTTTAAGCACACTATAGCACAAGGAGAATTCACTCACTGTCCTTCCCTGTCCCTGGAAACAAGGACTTGCACAGTGAAAGAAACTGACACTCTCCCTACCTAGAGTTTTCTGTCCCTAGAAAAAATGTTTTTTTTAAGCACACTAGAGCACAAGGAGAATTCACTCACTGTCCTTCCCTGTCCCTGGAAACAAGGACTTGCACAGTGAAAGAAACTGACACTCTCCCTACCTAGAGTTTTCTGTCCCTAGAAAAAATGTTTTTTTTAAGCACACTAGAGCACAAGGAGAATTCACTCACTGTCCTTCCCTGTCCCTGGAAACAAGGACTTGCACAGTGAAAGAAACTGACACTCTCCCTACCTAGAGTTTTCTGTCCCTAGAAAAAATGTTTTTTTTAAGCACACTAGAGCACAAGGAGAATTCACTCACTGTCCTTCCCTGTCCCTGGAAACAAGGACTTGCACAGTGAAAGAAACTGACAATCTCCCTACCTAGAGTTTTCTGTCCCTAGAAAAAATGTTTTTTTAAAGCACACTATAGCACAAGCACAAAACACACTGACACTCTCCCTACCTATCCTTCTCTTTCCCTAAACTAAAGGAATCCAGGTTAAGCAAGAAAGAAATAAAAGTCACTGTCCCTGCCTATGCTGCTCTTTCCCTGCTCCGGAACACACTACACTAGGCGCCGTGCTGGCGGCCTTTTATAGTGTGGGGCGTGTACTAAACACCCTCAGCAATAATTGGCCACAGGCATCCTGCCTGTGGCCAATCATTGCTCTCCTCGCTGCCGGCGCTGTGATTGGCCAAGCATGCAGGGTCACAGTGCATGCTTGGCCAATCACAGCGCCTGGATGACACTGCGATGGCGTAGTGCATTGTGGGCCGTTCGCGTCACTCGAATTTGGCGCGAACGGCCCAAATCGTCCAGACCTTTGTTTAATAACATAGCAGTCTTTCAATTGTTTATCCATCCTTTCTGTGATAACATAGCAGTCTTTCCATTGTTCACTTATCCATTCTTTCATAACATAGCAGTTTCTCCATCATTAATTCATTCTTTCTTTGATAACATGGCAGTTTCTCCATTGTCTATCCTTTCTTTGATAACAAATCAATCTCTATAATATACGTCTGTCCTTTCTTTGATAAAAATAGCAGTCTCTCTAATACCTATCCTTACTTTCTTTGATAACATAGCAGTCTCTCCAATGTCCGTCCATTATTATTTTGATAACATAGCAGTCTCTCCAATATCCATCTTTCCTTTCTTTGAAAACACAGCAGTCTCTCCAATGTCCATCTTTTTTTTCTTTGATAACATAGTAGTAGTCAATTCAATGTCTACCTATCCTTTCTTTGATCACATACCAGTCTTTCTAATGTCTATCTGTTTAGCTATCTGTCCATCCATCCATAAGTCCATCCATCGTGTCTCAGTTCTGAAATACTGGAACACTAAACAATATGTATTCTGTACATGTGAAAACAGTTAGCCTTTTATCCTCCCTATTTCTTCCATTCCCGCCTTTATTTTCTGATTCTAATTTTGGAAAATAAAATTATTGAAACAAAAAAAAAGCATTTCTGCTGACAAGTGTAGAAATGTCCTAAAATAGCCTGCAGAAATTCCCCTCTCCTGACTGCAATAAATATAAATTTAATAGTTTTTTTCTTGTGCGCCTGTTGCAAGTGCTGTTCTGCTGCGCTCTGGCGAATGGTACAAACACATAATATTTTACTGGCCTTGGATTAGACGAAAATGTGGCAACATATGGGCACGCTAATTCTAAAGAATCAAAAACCTTTTTAACAGCTTCAGCTGGGAGGAAAGTAATAGGAAATCTATGTAGCAAAGGCTGGAAAATACAGCAGAGGAATACAGGAATTGATCTCGCTCTTTCCATGTGAAATCCTTAGTTTTGCGAAACGCTACTTCAGCGACTCGAACAGAATGAGGACAAGACTGACACAATGCATGGCGTCTCAGGAAAGGAACCAGCTCAATACACTTTGAAAAGCAGCAATGTTTTTTTTTTCTTCATTTTCCGTTCTCGTTATTTTCTTTTGTCTGCTGTCTCTTTTCTCTTTTTTTAACAGCTCTGATTCAGCCTTAGAAAGCCTGGTGGAGCAAACTTGATACCTTTTGGTTTAAAATTGGTGTCGTTTATGGTGCAGGAGTTTTAAAAAATCTACATTTTTTTTCACTAAAATCGGTCGCATGTATATTTCAGTAGTATGTATCTAGCCGTTAACGCTGCATAATAATGTTTAGTATGGTAATTTTTACCCCCCAGAATCACAACACTTAGCCTACCCTAACCCCAAGCATTACTATTACACTAAAACACAAGCCAGTCCTTAAGGTGACTCTGTTGCCTTCACAAAAAAAATTCAATAAAAATGGTTACAGCAATAGAAGATTCTAAATACTCTCTGGTGGGCGGCAAGTCCAACCTCGGCTGTCTACAAATTCTAGTAGAATCTTTGGCATTTATCACTTTTGGGAATGTTCAATGCCTTTGTGCCATGCCACACACTGTGGTTCTATCTGTTGGGCCTAGGTCATTACAGGACACAGAAGTGATATATCGACTGGCTGGAGAAACCACTGAGTGCAGTAGGGACCATACATCCAACACACCCTATCACTTATTGTTTACATGCAGACTTGTATGTTTTAGGGACACTTTGTTGGAGTCCTTTCTACCTATAAGTTCATACCTCAGCTCCCGGGACAGGCAAATCACAGCGGCCCTTGTCTTGCAGTTTGCATGGCTTTGACTTTAGCCCTAAGTAAGTAATGAGGATTGGACATTCCTTTCCTCCTTTATGCAATCCTTCTCTGATCTTTGAGTTTAATGTCAGACTACATGTATATAATTTCTTCTCAGACATGTTGACGCATCCGCTTCTGAGGAAGTGGCTTTTGCCACGAAACACGTTGAGCATTACAGGATGTAGCCATGTTTTGACATACTACTTGTTTACGTAACTTTCACCTCATATCCCTGGCTGTTCTTAACACCTTCAGAATATGGAGTACATAAATCTCCTTACATATGTGTAGCACTACCCCCGTAAGAGCTGCTGGTTTAAAGTTTTGGGCCTACCGTTACCTTTTCTGTTGTCAGTGATCCCTCGTGTCAGTGATCCCTCTTGAAGAGCCTTTATGAATGTTCACACCAACACTTGGTTACCTTTTCTTCAAGAGCTTTATTTTACCAGTTGCAACAGAGGGGTAGAGGGGTAGGGGAGTTTCAGGTACCTTGCTTTGCGGATCATGGGCACAATCTCAGATCCAGAGGACAAATCAGTTCCACGCTGGATTCAGCAACCACCGGATAGGCCTACTCTCACCGGCCTAGCAACCAGTGCGAAGCTTGTTCAAAGTCTCTGCCACAGACCTGATGAGTGCCGTCACGTTGTTCCACGACCTTCCGCCACAAGATCATGTAACCGCACTGACACTTTGCAAAAAAAGTTCCTTCAAAGGTACACAGCTCACGGTGCCAGAATCTTTCAGCCGCCCGGCAGCACCATGAGACAAACTGGCCAGGATGCGTCCTTCAATTGAGTCCCCGATTGTTCCGCTTCTTCCCGCAGGCAAGACCACGTAGGACCATCCCTGGACTAGTAGGCCCCAGCCACTCCTGGGCCTACTTCTCAGTTACAGAGCCTCGGGCCAGCAGGAGCAGGGCGCTACATATGGTTAATTAGATTGGACTGCTAGATCATCTCTGTTTAATACATGAATTGCAATTTATTTATGTTTTGTATACATTATGCCTTGTCTATATATGAACTAACTGGAAATGTGCTGCTATACCATCTTTATACAAAGTGTAATATGTTTATGCCATGTATACATATGGAATTGTCACATGCATTTTCTGCAATGTGCTTAGTTTATACAGTTTTTATGATAATAAACACGTTATTACTCTTTTGATACTGTCAAATGCCTCATTCAAAGTCCCCAACTCCCCCCCCCCCGCTTCCTATTTTTACACCAGTAAGTGTGTTGGATTTAAAGATCCTAAAAGGGGCTCCAGAGATAAGTGACATGAAAACCATTTAAGTATCCTAAAATATCAACACATCTAAAAACAGGTGAGCATTTGAGCTTAGTCTCCCAGTGCAGTGAAGATTGAGGATTTCACATTTCTATTGGCAGTCACGCTTTATGGGTGGACAGGTCATGTAGATCTCTGCTTTAAGCCAGGTTAAGGCATTCATGAACCACATTACTTGTAGGTGAATTTCCTGTCTTTTTAAAGCAGTAGTAAAGTTCTAAAAAATAAATTGGTTTAAGTCATAATGTGCTAGTATGAACTGCAAATTTCTTTCCTGCATCCACCAGGGAATTAGCAATTGTCTTCTCCTGGCGGGGGAAGCTGTCCCCACCGGGAGAAGACAGTGATTATCGCTAGCGGCTATAGCAGCCACTAGCGATAATCATAAAGAGAAAGCAGTAGTACAACAGCTACAACTCCATTTGGACACTTACAAACTCTTGGATCCACTACAATCAGGCCTCCGCCCAGGCCATGGCACAGAAACAACACTTCTTAAAATATGGGAAGACGCCCTCGAAGCAGCAGATGGCGGAGAATCATGTCTCCTGGTGCTGCTGGACCTCAGTGCAGCGTTCGATGCAGTAGACCACAAAAAACTCTACTCATTCGCCTTAAAGAAGTAACAGGAGTCGCAGACCCTGACCTACCCTGGTTTGCATCCTTTCTAGATAATCGTTCCCAGACAGTGAAACTAGGAGCCTACACCTCTGAAACTCGCGCAATTTCTTGCGTAGTCCCTCAAGGATCACCCCTGTCACCCGTGCTCTTTAACATCTACCTCCGCCCACTCCTCAAAATCATCAGCAAACAGGACCTGTGCTACCACTCATACGCTGACGACACCCAACTCTACTTTCGTATCACCGGAAAAAAAGACCAATATCAAGGATTGGAAAATTGCCTCACATTGATCGATGATTGGATGACTGAGAGTTCCCTCAAACTCAACGGATCCAAAACAGAACTCCTTCTCCCCAACGCACTGCCCACCATTCTTGGACAGACCATTACCCCGAGCACCAAAGTCTCGGAGTCATCTTTGACATGGGAGACGGGATGTCGATGGATGCACAAATTGGATCAGTAGTCAGCGGATCTCACCATCTCCTCCGTCTGCTGCATAGACTCATCCCCTTCATCCCAGAAGAGGACACAGCAGTAGTAGTTGGAACAATTATCAACTCCCGACTCGACTACGCAAACGCCCTCTACCTCGGACTACCCAAATACCAGATTTTGCGCCTACAAGTCGTCCAGAACACGGCAGCCAGGCTGGTAATGGGAAAAAAACCTTGGGAATCCATCACCCCATCACTGAGGACCCTTCATTGGCTAACCGTAAAGGATCAGGTCACATTCAAGACCCTCTGTCTCACCCACAAGTGCACACAAGGAAACGCTCCTCAATATTTATGCAAGAAGATAAAACACTACACCCCCAATCGCATTCTCCGATCAACCAACCAAAACCTCCTTCACATCCCCAAGTCCAGCTACAAATCAAAGGGAGAACGAAGATTAGCAGTCCAAGGACCACGGCTATGGAACGCTCTACCCACGAATATCCGCATGGAAGAAAACCATCGGGCCTTCAGGAAAAAACTTAAGACCCACCTCTTCTGATGGATCAGGACGTCACTGGATGCAAAGCGCCTTGAGGAAATTTAGTTCGCATTTGTAGCGCTATACAAGTTATTCACTCACTCACTCACTCACTCACTCACTCACACTCACTCGCAAGAGAATCCAGCAGGCTGGTTGTACCCAAGTTGATCGATCAATCAACTTGGTACATTCAGCCAGCCCATTAACAGTTTGAATCTGGAACTGTGTATGGCTGGCCTAAGAGGACTTGATGAGCACTTTTCAAGACCAGTTTAGTCAGAAGGACAAATGGAAGGATGATATGCAAATTAGCTTTTCTTCCCTAAGAAGAGTTCTAGAACGGAAATTGACTCTATTTTAGCATTAAAAAAAATCTTTTGAACACTATATTTAAGAAAGAATCAAACCTATGAGGTTGAGAATTCAGATCTTTCTTAATTTACTTACAGTGTCTGAGGATCTGAAAAAGAGATGGGAGGAGGCCCTCACCGATATTATTAAGAAGACGATAGGTTTATTGTCTGTTAAATACCAGAAACAACTTGAAATTGTTTATTGCAGAGATTCAAAATCTTCCTGTTTAGGTATTTCTATTCAATTCTCTACCTAGTTTTTCCAAACAGGATAGAAAAACTTAAGGAAGGGTTGGATCTATACAATAAACCAATTTTTAGGAAAATAAATATATGAAGGATAAGAAGGCTTTTCCTGAAAGCATAATGAATAAATTAATGGTGCGCTTATTCTCCAACCTGTGTGAATCGATCAAACGATTGTAATAAACCAAAAATAAATTATTAAATTCTAAAATCCTAAGCATCCATATATTAGTGCTTGAATTTAGTGTAGCAAAATGACACACAGCAAATTCATCTATAGATCAAATATCAAAAAATATGTAGATAGTATATTACATAAAAAAATAAAATATGCAAAAGTCCTAAAATTAGAGTAGGTCGTCCGATAGCACAAATAAAGTCCCTGCTCCAGTGCATGCTCACAATGTGCTAATTTCTGTGAAAAACAGAAACCTCCACCAGCCACCTTGTGTGAATTGGCCATTCACCTTCAGGGTATGACCAATATACTGTAGGTCAAACAGAGCCTTTTGTTGGCAAAATGATCTTCAGATTCTATAGGTGTCGACCTGATGTGATCCAGAACATCCGTGGTCCCCGTTAAGGGTTAACAGAATCATCTCCTGTTAAATCAGGGTATAAAAGAACATTTCATTGCGCGTATTGCTTAAAATACTTTTTTGTTTAGATATAAAAATCTCGCTCACATTTAGAATATCGCATTTGACAAATTTAGATGAAGTTTTCCCGTCGTTAATCCTGGTCTACGAGACCCTGGAAATCACGTCACTAGCTCCACCCGATGCGTTGCATCATTTGTCTTGTGACTTCTTCAAGGGACGACTTAATTTCAGGCCCTGAGGTATTTGGAGGAGGAGGGAGGGTGACACCACAGATACGATTGATCAAATCGATTTGGGGGAATAGTAAAAACCATATAAGAGGGGGGAAAAAGGGGGGGGGAATGGTAGGAAATGGGATGCAGTTTGGGGGAATAGCTGGAGATGAATAAGGGAGAGACATCTTTATCCCATACATTACGCAATACATCACATAAATTCCTGTTTCTTATTACCAATCAGAGTATTTCCACATTTCTTTGAGTGGTAATGAAGGAAATTGAATCCCTCAGAATTTCCAAAAATACACCCAGCAACCTTACTAGGCCTCAATTGACAGCATTGGAGAAGTTGATGAACAACTTAAATATCACAATGAAACCACTCAAAAAAGGGGAAAATACGGTCATTATGGATAATTCACAACATGAACGAATGTGTATGAGGATCTTGACCAACGCGAATTGGTATCATCTCATCCCATTTCTCCTCTGCTTATCAATGGATTTAATACGTATTTTTATGAGTTATTTGATCAGGCTTTTGAGCAGAGAACCGTTTCCAAAACTATTTGGGAATTTGTACATACAGTACTAAATTTCCAAAAATTGGTGCTGTTAAAGTCCCCTTATCTTGTTCTCTTTTCTACCTCTATCAATATTGGAATGTTGGCTAGGGGAAGAACCTCTGGGGGAATCTAGGATGGAAAAGGACTTGGGGGTCCTTGTAGATGACAGACTCAGTAGTGGCATGCAATACCAAGCTGCTGCAAGCAAAGCCAACAGGATCTTGGCATGTATTAAAAAGGGTAATTCACTCCAGAGACAAAACGATAATTCCCCCACTCTACAAGACTCTGGTCCGGCCGCATCTTGAATATGCTGTCCTGTTCTGGTCACTAGTCCTCAGGAAGGATGTGCTGGAACTGGAGAGAGTCCAGAGAAGGGCAACTAAGGTAATTAAGGGAATGGAGGACCTCAGCTATTGGGAAAGACTACAAGCATTGAACATATTGTCCTTGGAAAGGAGACGCTTGAGAAGGGATAGGATATCAATGTACAAATACCGTAACGTATCAAACAAACTAGTGAAAGGGGATTTAAAAAGACACGCGGCCATTTACTAAAGTTGGAAGAGAAGCGGTTTAACCTTAACCACTTCCCTACCGGGCACGAACCCCCTTCCTGCCCAAGCCATTTTTCAGCTTTCAGCGCTGTCACACTTTGAATAACAATTGCACGGTCGTGCGACGTGGCTCCCAAACAAAATTTGTGTCCTTTTTTTCCCACAAATAGAGCTTTCTTTTGGTGGTATTTGATCACCTCTGCAGTTTTTATTTTTTGCGCTATAAAGAAAAGAATAGCGTCCAGTTTGAAAAAAAACACAATATTTTTTAATTTTTGCTATAATAAATATCCATTTTTTTATTTTTTATAAAAATTTTCCTCAGTTTAGGCCGATACGTATTCTTCTACATATTCTTGGTAAAAAAAAATCGCAATAAGCGTATATTGATTGGTTTGCGCAAAAGTTATAGCGTCTACAAAATAGGGGATAGATTTATAGCATTCTCTTTTTTTTTACTAGTAATGGCGGTGATCTGCGATTTTTATTTTGATTGCGATATTGCGGCGGACAGATCAGACACTTTTGACACATTTTTGGGACAATTCAAATTTATACAGTGATCCCTGCTATAAAAATGCATTGATTACTGTATAAATGTGACTGGCAGGGAAGGGGTTCACACTAGGGGGCGAGGAAGGGGTTAAATGTGTTCTAACTGTAGGGGGAGGGGACTGACTGGGGAGGGTGACCGATGGTTGTCCCTATGTACAAGGGACACACCATCGGTCCCCTCACCCTGACAGGACGTAGATCTGTGTGTTTACACACACAGATCCACTTTCCTGCTCGGTTACTGGGCAATCGCGGGTGCCCGACGGCCATCGCGGCCGCCGGGCATGCGCATCGGGTCCCCAGCAACGCGGCGGGTGCGCGCGCGCCGCCGGCATTGCGCGCGCGCCCCCTAGCTCCTTTTAAAGGCAGGACATCATATGATGTCCTGTCAGAACGAGAGAGTGTTCCGCCCGCCGTCATTTGACGGTGGGCGGTAGACAACAGGTTAAACTATGTAAAGGGTTCTTTACTGTCAGAGCAGTAAGGATGTGGAATTATCTTCCACAAGCAGTGGTATCAGCAGGGAGCATCGATAGTTTAAAAAAGCTATTAGATGGGTACCTCAATGACCACAACATACAGGGGGTATACGATGTACTATTGACATAAACACATATACACACACACACATCATAGGTTGAACTGGATGGACTGGTGTCCTTTTTTAATCTCACCAACTATGTAACTATATGGTTGATTTACTAAACGTTGAGAGCGCAAAATCTGGTGCAGCTGTGCATGGTGGCCAATAAGCTTCTAATTTCCACTTGTTCAATTAAGCTTTGAGAAAAAAACCTGGAACCTGATTGGTTTCTATGCACAACTGCACCAGATTTTGCACTCAACTTTTAGTAAATCCAACCACTACGTATAGTCTCAAGTCACACTGTTGAATTTGTACTTGCATTGTTGAATGTCTCTGTCTCCTTCTGCACAATGTGGTTCCATCCGTTGGCCCCTCTACCATACTTTGTTCTGTAGTGTTTAACAAAATTGATTTGGAATGGAACTTCTAAGGCACAGATATCAGTACACAGATTATAAAAATCATACAAATTTTATTCAACAAATCTCAATAAAATCACATAAAAATAAGAGAACATGCATAATATTGATCATGATGCAATTTGAGTTCAAGTTTCTCATGTTCCAACGCATTTCTGAGAAAAATACATGCAAACCAAATATATCAGATATTATGTAACTGTTGCAGAGACATCACACTGGGGAAAGTCTGAACATATCCCTTTTGGGAGTCTGTGACATTCCCCTGTTTGGATTAAAATTGGGCCCTACATTATTTTTTGAGAACACAATGTCTCTTTTCCTTTGAAACCACTCCTTTAAGAAGTGCGTTTGCGGATTCGCTCAGGTTGAGATGGATCTGCCCTAGTTCCTGTAAATTCTTGGGCTGTCTTGCATGAACTGCATGTTTGAGATCTCCCCAGAGTGGACCAATTATTTTGAGGTCAGGAGGCTGAGATGGCCACTCCAGAACCTTCACTTTATTGTACTGTAGCCAACGACAGGTCGACTTGGCCTTGTGTTTTGGATCATTGTCATGTTGGAATGTCCAAGTACGTCCCATGTGCAGCTTCCTGGCTGATGAATGCAAATGTTCCTCCAGTATTTTTTGATAACATTCTGCATTCATCTTGCCATCAATTTTGACCAAATTTCCTGTGCCTTTGTAGCTCACACATCCCCAAAACATCAGCGATCCACCTCCGTGTTTCACAGTAGGAATAGTGTACCTTTCATCATAGGCCTTGTTGACTCCTCTCCAAATGAAGCGTTTATGGTTGTGGCCAAAAAGCTAAATTTTGGTCTCATTACTCCAAATGACTTTGAGCCAGAAGGTTTGTCTTTGTGCTGTTTGGCGTATTGTAAGTGGGATACCTTGTGGCATTTGCATAGAAATGGCTTTCTTTTGGCGACTCGACCATGCAGCCCATCTTTCTTCAAGTGCCCCCTTATTGTGCATCTTGAAACAGCCACACCACATGTTTTAAGAGTCCTGTATTTCACCTTAAGTTATTTGTGGGTTTTTCTTTGCATTCTGAACAATTTTCCTGGCAGTTGTGGCTGAAATTTTAGTTGGTCTACCTGACCGTGGTTTGATTTCAACAGAACCCCTCATTTTCCACGTCTTGATTAAAGTTTGAACACTGCTGATTGGCATTCTCAATTCCTTGGATATCTATTTTTATCCCTTTTCTGTTTTATACAGTTCAACTACCTTTTCCCACAGATCCTTTGACAATTCTTTTGATTTCCCCATGACTCAGAATCCAGAAACATCAGTGCAGCACTGGATGAAAGATGCAAGGGTCTGTCAGAAGTCCAGAAACTCACTGACCTTTTCTACACACACACTAATTACAAGCAAACAGATCACAGGTGAGGATGGTTACCTTGTGTGCATATTATCAGGCCAAAATCACCACCAACTTTTGATCAGGGTTTTTTGGGTAGTTTCTGTATTGATTATGATTTAAAAAGAGTAAACACTGTTGATTGATAATAAATGGCTTCAGCCAAACACTAACCATGAGTGAAAGAAAAGTTTTTGTGTTATCATTGACATTCTCAGAAAAATGGCCAAGAAATCATAAATTCTGCCAGGGTATGTAAACTTATGAGCACAACTGTACCTCGAAACCCATTGGAACATGGGAAACTTGCACCCAAATTTCATCATGATTACTATTATAACTGTTCTCTTGATTTATATGTGATTTTAATGAGGTTTGTTGAATACAATTTGTATGATTTTGATAATCTGTGTACTGATATCTGTCCCACTCTATATCAGTTTAGTTAAATGCTACCAATTGGGGACATGGCATGGTTTTTCTTGGGGTTCAAAATACTCAATGCTATTGCATTTTGTTCTGTAGTGACGCACGGAATCAAAGGCATCCAACGCTCCTGAAATTGTGTTTAATGTGAATATTTTACTGGCAGCTTTGCTATGAGGAATGGTGGTGGGTCCGAATTTTGCAGGGATTACATTTTTTATTTTTCAAACCAGATTTATTTTCACGGAGATTTACTTTTTTTTCCTCTTTTCATTTATGACACATTAAGTAATACTACAGAGGCAATTCCACAGCACCCACTCATGTGCACCCCAGCCATTTAAATGCAGGGCCCTGGCCAAGTCTAAATTTCCGTTGGCATGAAAAGATTTAGCATCCACGTACCTAGTGTTTTGTTTCGTCAATCCCTTCCTTGGCAGAATGGTTTTGCGGGGTGATAACAGCACAATAGAAGCACAGGGAAGAGAGGGCAAGGGGAAAGCTTCATTTACTTGTTCTTTTGTCTGACGCTCGTTACAATGCCGTGTTTTTGTTTTCTGCCATACAAGTGCGAGTCGGATAAAGAGCAGAATTATAGCGGATTAAACCTGCCTATTATTTTTCTCTACACCGCTCGGGAAAATCTTGTTTAGGTTTCTTAAGGTTTGTTAGCTATTGTGGCATTAACCCTCCTAAAACCACAGGTTGGAAAAGATAAAGGCACACTAAAAAAAAGAATTAAGAAAAATTGCACATTTGATGGAGAACTTTTGGGAAAAAAAAAACACCAAGGATGTGGAACTCCCTTCCACAATCGGTAGTGTCAGCAGGAAGTGTCAATAATTAAAAAAAAACTCTTAGATGGGCATCTTAACAAACGCAATACACAGGGATATGGGAAATGGTTTTGACATAAACACCACACTGGTTGAACTGGTTGGACTGGTGTCTTTATTCAACCTTACCAAATATGCAACTAAGTAATGAGTAAATAGGCAGCAAATTGGTACTTTAAATGAAGCATGTTCAATGTGGCCAGAAAATTTGTCAATAATAAAACTATATACAGTGGGGAGAACAAGTATTTGATACACTGCCAATTTTGCAGGTTTTCCTACTTACAAAGCATGTAGAGGTCTGTATTTTTTATCATAGGTACTCTTCAACTGTGAGAGATGGAATCTAACACAAAAATCCAGAAAATCACATTGTATGATTTTTAAATAATTAATTTGCATTTTATTGCATGACATAAGTATCCGATCACCTACCAACCAGTAAGAATTCCGGCTCTCACAGACCTGTTATTTTTTCTTTAAGAAGCCCTCCTGTTCTCCACTCATTACCTGTATTAACTGCACCTGTTTGAACTCGTTACCTGTATAAAAGACACCTGTCCACATACTCAATCAAACAGACTCCAACCTCTCCACAATGGCCAAGACCAGAGAGCTGTGTAAGGACATCAGAGATAAAATTGTAGACCTGCACAAGGCTGGGATGGGCTACAGGACAATAGGCAAGCAGCTTGGTGAGAAGGCAACAACTGTTGGCGCAATTATTAGAAAATTAAAAAAAAGGTTAAAGATGACGGTCAATCTCCCTCGGTCTGGGGCTCCATGCAAAGTCTCACCTCGTGGGGCATCAATGATCATGAGGAAGATGAGGGATCAGCCCAGAACTACACGGCAGGCCCTGGTCAATGACCTGAAAAGAGCTGGGACCACAGTTTTAAAGAAAACCATTAGTAACACACTACGCCGCTATGGATTAAAATTCTGCAGCGCACGAAAGGTCCCCCTGCTCAAGCCAGCGCATGTCCAGGCCCGTCTGAAGTTTGCCAATGACCATCTAGATGATCCATAGGAGGAATGGGAGAAGGTCATGTGGTCTGATGAGACAAAAATAGAGCTTTTTGGTCTAAACTCCACTCGCCGTGTTTGGAGGAGGAAGAAGGATGAGTACAACCACAAGAACACCATCCCAACCGTGAAGCATGGAGGTGGAAACATCATTCTTTGGGAATGCTTTTTTGCAAAGGGGACAGGATGACTGCACCGTATTGAAAGGAGGATGGATGGGGCCATGTATTGCGAGATCTTGGCCAACAACCTCCTTCCCTCAGTAAGAACATTGAAGATGGGTCGTGGCTGGGTCTTCCAGCATGACAACGACCGGAAACACACAGCAAGGGCAAATAAGGAGTGGCTCCGTAAGAAGCATCTCAAGGTCCTGGAGTGGCCTAGCCAGTCTCCAGACCTGAACCCAATAGAAAATCTTTGGAGGGAGCTGAAAGTCCGTATTGCCCAGCGACAGCCCCGAAACTTGAAGGATCTGGAGAAACTCTGTATGGAGGAGTGGGCCAAAATCCCTGCTGCAGTGTCTGCAAACCTGGTCAAGAACTACAGGAAACGTATGATCTCTGTAATTGCAAACAAATATTAAGTTCTGCTTTTCTGATGTATCAAATACTTATGTCATGCAATAAAATGCAAATTAATTACTTAAAAATCATACAATGTGATTTTCTGGATTTTTGTTTTAGATTCCGTCTCTCACAGTTGAAGAGTACATATGACAGACCTCTACATGCTTTGTAAGTAGGAAAACCTGCAAAATTAGCAGTGTATCAAATACTTGTTCTCTCCAATGTATGTATTTATTATCTGGACAGTGAAAAACTGTCTCATATTGAATACAGCAATTGATAAACATACAAAAAATATTTTCATTAAAGACCATTGTCCTAGATATAGATCATAGCATAAAAGTACACTATACAATGTGGCACAAAATATCGTCCTCCATGTTTATGTGACTTTCAAACACAGTGGTATAATAATAATAAATCCAACTGAGCTAATATCAAATAGACCATCTATATAAGACATAAGATGCATCCAGATATGCCCTACATGTTTCGTGGCTAAAAAACACTTCCTCGGGGGCGGGTGCATCTAAATAAATGGAGAAATATAAATAAGCCAGTATAAGGGAAAATTAATAAAATAATAAAGTAAGAGACAGTAATAAACTATCCCCACATATATTCACATAAGCCTGGAACCCGCGGAACCCAATCCTGGAGGCTGCCTAATTACCAAGTCAAAAACTAGCTAGATGCCAGCTTTTAAGTTTTGTCCTCTGATGGCAGAGAAGCTAGCAATCCATATCAGATTCAGCACATTAGAATTTGGCTTAACATAACTTAAAGCTGAAGTTTATTCTGGCTATATTTTGCCTTCCTTGGTTCTTTCTTTTCCCTCTCATCAGCATGCTAATTAATTATTTTCAATCTTTTTATTATACTTGTATACCTTTATTTAAACCTAGTAATAATTACTGTATCTCTGTACTTCTCTATGCAGAGCAAGCAAAACATTTCTGGTGGGAGCAGCTGGCAGGGTACACATAGCTTCCTTAACACATCACAGCACCCTGCTTCAATATTCCTCTCAAGAGTCCTTAGGCTTGATGCAAGAAGTGGACTGGCTCTTTATAGGAGTTATGCAAACATCAAAATGCCTTCATGGGTGGATGCGTGAGCATTCCTAAGCAGGCTGTATTTGCGTTCAAACCACCCTAGGTAACGCCGACATGTGATGCTGAGCCTCCGTGATTTAAAGTACTGAAATCCAATGAAAGAAAAAGCCAGGCCAGGTACAATTAGGCTGGGAAGGAAAAAGCTAGATAATGTTGAATATCCTCAAGCCATGAAATGGGGCAGACTTTAACTGACTTCCTGCAGCTTCTAATGCACATTGTGAGAAGCTCACAGTGTGCAGTGAAATCAGAGAAAAGTAATTTCAGTACAAGAGAGGACCATGAACAACTGTGCAAGACTTAAAGGAAGATGGGGGTTTCGCATTAAAAGATTTGCTTTTACGAAGTAGCGGTTTATGCTCAATCCAAGGTTAGCGCTACATGATTAAACGTTAAAAAATCACGATCTCGATTCAACCCCCCTCACGATCTTAACCCAGCATTTCCACGATTCATCCAGTGCAGAGCCGTTCTCTGCTCACTCACAGCTGTCCAAAAAAAAAAAAAAACCCGGCAAATGTTTATCAACATTGGTCAGCGCTGGGAGATAACTATAACTTTTAACAAGTATCATTTGGTTCTTTTAGATCAAAGGGATGAACTTCGGTCTGTAAATGAGGTCAGTTTAACCACTTAAAGACTAAACCTTTTTCTGACACTTGTTGCTTACAAGTTAAAAGCAGTGTTTTTTGCTCAAAAATTACTTAGAACCTCCAAACATTATATATATATTTTTTTTTAACAGAGACCCTAGAGAATAAAATGGTGGCTGTTGCGATATTTTAGGTCACACTGTATTTGCGCAGCAGTCTTTCAAACGCAATTTTTGGGGAAAAAATACACTTCAATTAAATAAAAATAAAATAAACAGTAAAGTTAGCCCAATTTTTTGTATAATGTGAAAGATGATGTTATGCTGTGAGAATCGTGAGAGAATCGTGATCTCTATTCTTAAAAGAAAATTGTGATTCTCATTTTAGCCAGAATCGTGCAACTCTATCAAGGTTAGCCATAGTATTGGCATTTGTCATCTCAAGAAAAATGAAGTAATGATGGATTTTCTGACTGTCTTGTCTTTTTCCCACAGTCAAGCTTTTGGTGTAGGTGCTTGAACAGCAAGGCGATAAATGCAATAGCTGGGAATGGGGGGTGGAGGGGGTATTTAGCTCTGTGCAATCTCCAACCCAGTATACAGTTAGAATTTTGGCATAGTTCTAGCAGGTGATCCAGATGGCGAGGAGTATGACATGACCATGGGGTCAATTCACAAAGCTTTACCGCATGCAATAAGGGTATCGTATTACTCATTTGCATACATTATCGCATGCGGTAAAGCAAGTCCAATTCACACAAAAAAATTAAAAGTTCATGCAGTATTTACTGAAAAAAAAAAAAAATATGCTGGTAAATACCGTATAAAAAGCTCTTAAGTCCAATTCACAAACGGACCAGAGTGTTAAAAAGCATGTGATAATTACAACCAGGATTTAGCTGGTGGTATCACATGCAATATTTGTCAAAAAGCAGCTTGGGGTTCGGGGGACCCCCAGGCTGTTTCTTGACAAATAGCTGGTTGCTAAGGAACGGGCCGGGAAGCCGTCCGCCGCATCCTTAACAACCGATGACTCATCAGCTGTCAGCGGGCTTCCTCACTCACAGCTGATTGTAAGAAAAAAGACAATTAAAATGTATAAAAAGAAATACCAGTCCATACCAGGCCCTTCAGGTCTGCTATGGATTTTAAGGGGGACACCATGCCAATTTTTTTTTTTAAATGGCATGGGGTCCCCCTCAAAATTCATACCAGACTCTTATCTAAGAATGCAGCCCAGCAGGTCAGGAAAGGCAGGGGGGGAACGAGGATGAGTGAGCAGGCCGGGAAGCCGGCCGCTGCGTCCTTAACAACCGATGAATTATCAGCTGTCAGTGGGCTTCCCTGCTCACAGCTGATTGTAAAAAAAAAAAAAAAGCAGCCAATTAAAAAAAAAAAAAAAAAAACAGCGTGGGGTCCCCCCAAAATTCATAAGAGACCCTTATCCGAGCATGCAGTCTGGCAGGTCAGGAAAAGGGGGGACGGGCGAGCACCCCCCTGAACCATACCAGGCCACACTCCCTCAACATGGAGACAAGGGCCTCCTCCCGACAACCCTGGGCTGTGGTTGTCGGGGTCTGCGATCCCCCAGGTCCCGATCCCCTACCATGAGAATGGGTATGGGGTACATTGTACCCCTTCCCATTCACCAAAAAAAGTGTAGTGTTACAAAACATGGTTTTTGACAAGTCCTTTTTTAAAAATCGTGTCCTCTTCCTCCGGTGTTTCTTCTCCATCCAGTGTGTCTTCTTTCTCCGGTGTGTCTTCCCCCTCCGGTGGTATCTTCTTCCTCCACTGTCTTCTCCCTCTAGTGTTTCTTCTACCTCTTCTCTTTCCGGTGATGTCTTCTTTGTCCCCACCGCCGCTGCCCTCTAAACGGTCTTCTTCCAACGCTGGCTGTCTCCGTTGAGTTGGCTCCCGCCTTCTGCCGTTTCTTAAATAGCCATGGGGCGTGGCCATCCCGTCCCTTGTGACATCACAATGTAGACATAATAAAGGAGTTGTCAAAAACCATTTCTTGTGGGTTTTTTTTGTTGGTGAATGGGTAGAGGTACAATGTATGGGGGGGCAAGATCTGGGGGTCCCCTTGTTAAAGGGGGCTTCCAGATTCTGATAAGACCCCCGCCCGCAGACCCCGACAACTACAGCCCTTGGTTGTCTGGCAGAGCCCCCCCCGCCCCAAAGCATCCACCCCCCCCATGTTGAGGACATGTGGCCTGGTATGGTTCAGGAGGGGGCACTTGCTTTCCCCCCTTTCCTGACCTACCAGGCTGCATGCTCGGATAAGGGTCTGGTATGAATTTTGGGGGGGACCTCCGCAGTTTCTTTTAAAATAACTGTAATTGTTGGCTTTTTTTTTTTACGATCAGCTGTCAGCGGAGAAGCCCGCTGACAGCTGATAAGTCATCAGTTGTTAAGGACGCAGCGGACAAGTTCCCGGCCTGCTGCTTAGCAACCAGCTCAATGAGGTAAATTACTGCATTGACTAATGCGGTAATCACCGCTAAATCGAACACATACCACATGCGGAATTTAACTACAAATTCTTGATGACATGAACATTTGTACAATTTGTACCGCATGCAGTTTTTTACCCCATAGGATTAGGGGTTATTTAACTCTTAGTGAATCGACCCCCGTGTCTGCTATCTTGGTATGGGAAAAGCACAGGTGCAGACCAAATATTTTAGTGTGAGGTCTGCTCTAAGGCTGATTTCACACTGAAAGCGCCAGGGCGTCGGTGCTAAAACGCCGCTATTTTTAGTGGCGCTTTACCGTAGTTTTTGCAGTGCTTTTCGGCCGCTAGCTGTAGCGGCGCTTTGCCGGCGGTTCGGCAGCGCTGACCATTGATTTCAGTGGGCAGGGGCACTTTAGGAGCGGTGTATACACCGCTCCTAAAGCGCTGCAAAGAAGCCGCTTGCAGGACTTTTCCTGACGCCCTGTCAGCGCAGCACCCCAGTGTGAAAGCACTCAGGCTTTCACACTGGGATTGCAGCTGAGGCTAAAGGGAAGGAGAGGTTTTCAAAGCTAAACACACCCTCCTGCTTGCACGCCAGAGCTAAGGGCAGATGGATTCCAGGAAGTAAATGAACTAGTAAATGCTACATGAATCATCTGCCCTTACTCAAGATGGCCATGGTCGGAATTCTAGAGAGTGTTTTTCCAAGTAACTCAGCAGAACAAATCATGGAGACATGAATGGATGGAGGAGTTTGCTTTAAATATAAAAAATTAATCAAATAGTATTTTTGGTTTGTGGTGCTCAGATACAGTGTAGTTCCACTTTAAACTGTTCTTTTCCTGTACAGTTATAATAAAATATATTTAAAAGACTTTAAGGATTAGTTCAGTAACATACATCCAGTAAGTAGAACTTGTCTCAAAATGTAATTGTTCATAACGATGTACTAAATACCGACATTTAATGAGCCATTTATCCTGAAACTTGAGCTGAGCTCTTTCTTATGCTATACATTTTTCAAGCTATGCTCCATATCTTCTGTAGGTATTTATGAAACCCAGGAGAACTAAAAAAGCAAAAACCAGAGGGAATGAAAGAAATTACCTTATAAATTAGAAAATCGGTAAGGAGGAAGAAGACAAAAGTGTAAAAAGATACAGAGAGAAGCAAGGAATATATGTCCCGACATGTCTACTCTCTCTAGGCATGATATGATAATCATTCCAAGGCTCACAGATTTCTTTACATGTATCAAGACAGTTCTCGGTGTCAGTAATGATGTGCTCTATATGGCAAAACCTGTGACACCCCTCTCCAAATGATTGAGTTCAAGTGTTTCCAGTGAACATTTTTTAGACTTTCTCAACCAGGGTTCCATGGAGCCCTAGGGGTTCCTCCAGAGGTTGCTAGGGTTTTCTTTGAGCAAGGAGCAATTTCTGCCTCTCAGGTAAGTTCCCACTGGCACCAATGAACATTTTAGGTATCTGTAAGAGGGGAATTTAGTGGAAGAAATGCCAGAGTCCCAAAGGTTGCATTTGCGACCGGGCTCTGGTGTTCCGCCACCACAGAGGCCCTAAGACGGCAGAAACAGTTGTAGATGGAGAACATGGCCACGAGATGGAGGGGCAGTGGGTAACACTTCTTGAAGCAGACACTGTTTGCTACATTGAGTGGGTCCCCGTATAGCAAGCATCGGGATCACCAGTTGCTTCTGCTTCATACAGCCCTGCCTGCCTGTGTGCACATCTCGGTCCCTTCCATCCATGCTAATATAGACCTGCGTAAATCTGAGTGTACCATTAAATACTATTACTTTTAAATTAGTTTTTAATGGGATTCTGCTCTCCTTTTTGTTTTTACTGTAATAAAGGGCCTCGCGGCGGGAGTAAATGGCCCTCAATGAGAAGGGTCCCGGGCCCGATGGAAAGGGGTCGGGGGGGTTCAGGGGGTCTTTCATGGCTTCTTGCACTGGTGCCCTAAAGGTTCTAGTTAAGAATCTGGGGGTATTCTTCCAAAACGTACCTCAAAACTCAAATGTAAGGAACATTCTTCCCATTGACTATCCCACTAATTTACAGTGAGCTGTAGGTATTCACTATTGACAGGGGCTCCCTGAGACTGGAACGTTATTTCAAGGGTTCCTCTGTATCAAAAGATTGAGAAAGACTGTTTTCAAAAATTGTGATCCTCCAACTTTGTGGTAACAGTTTAGTAAAGACCCTTTTCTGTTCCAGCTTGACTGTTTGTCCATTTACAAAGCTATCTCTATAAAGACATGGTTTGACTAGCTTAGTGTGGAGTGGCCTGCGCAGGGCCCTGACATCAACTCTACTGAATACATTTGAGATGAATTGGAATGACAAATGTAAGCCAGGTCTTCTCATCCAACATCAGTACTTGACATTACAAATACTTTTTTGTCTCAAAGAGCATACATTCTCATAGACACCCTGCAAAATCTCTTCTCAAAAGAGTGAATTTTGTTATAGGCGCAATTCTGTATGAATGGCCGTGGCTTTGGAATGGGAAGTCCAATAAGCTTATATAGATTTGATGGTCAGATGGCCAAATAGGGGTTAATTTGCTAAAACTGGAGAGTGTAAAATATGGTGCAGCTGTGTATGGTAGCCAATCAGCTTCTATCTTCAGCTTGTCCAAGTAAGCTTTGACAAAAAAAATTGATTTTGCACTCTCCAGTTTTAGTTAATCAGCCCCATAGTGTATATTTTTTGCTCATTAGTGATTAATAACCTCTTCCCGACCACACTAGAGCCAAAAGACAGCTACAGCGTGGTCAATCATCCAGTTCTGGGAGGTCATCAATTATTGTCCTTCCAGAACCACACCCCCTGGAGACACAGCTGATCACAGATTGTGGTAAAGGAACAATCACAGTGGCCCTTTACCATGTGATCAGATGTGTCCAATCATAGCTGATTACTTGTAAACAAGCTTTCTAGTGTTCAGCATACCTTTCCTTATGTGCTGTCACAGTGTGAGGAGAGGAGAGCCGGTAACCGCAATTCTGACATTTACACTGATATCCGGGCACTGATCATCAGTGCCCTGATGATCAGTGCTGCCTATTAGTGCTGCCTATCAGTGCCTCCTCATCAGTGCCGCCTCATCAGTGCCCATCGGTGCAGCCTATTTAACGCACATCAGTGAAGGAGAAAAATTACTTATTTGCAAACTTTTATAACAAAAACTAAGAAAAACTTTTTTTTTTTTGTTTGTTTAGCAAAAAATAGGAAAACCCAGGGGTAATAAATACCACCAAAAGAAAGCTCTATCTGTCTAAAAAAAAAACGATAAAGATATCATTGGGGTACAGTGTTGCATGACCGCGCAATTGTCATTCAAAGTGCGACAGCGTTAAAAGCTGAAAATTGGCCTGAGCAGGAAGGGGGTGAAAGTGCAATGTATTGAAGTGGTTAAAGTCCATAATGTGTACTTCATCATGTCTGTGAAAATTTGAATCAGCGCCTAATGGGTTAAAACAGCATTTTCTACACTGCATAAAAAAGTTATATTTTCCCTTGATTTTTAATTTTTTTTTTTTATGCATTTTAAACTGTGTCTCATCTTTGTCCATTACAGTGGTGTATTTTTCTGCTACGCGTTTTATAGAAGATAAACACCACTTACACATATTTTCAGAATCAATAAAAGTATTTTAAATGACCGTTCCAACTTGTAAGAAGACTTATTATCTGCTCTGTTCGCCAGTAACCACAATCCAGGTCAAACACCCTTAGCATTCGCGAAGCGATTCCTCTTTCTTTGAATGATACCGTTGATATTATGATTCTCAGAATGATTTGTTTGTGCGCATTAGCGGCTCCCCCGAAACGCTTGCATTATAATAAGATGGCACGCAGTTTGTGAATGGCATGGAAGAAATTACCCCAACCAGTTCACAAAGAATAAAAAGGAAAAAAAAAAAAACTAATAAGAAAAAAAAAAACAATTTCCCTCTCGGGCTTTAATGTGTACTTGACCTCTTCTGCAAAGTGTCGGAATATAGGCATTAGTAATGACGGGATTTAGAATGACCAGCTAATGACTGCTTCGGAATGGTCCTCCCGGCGGCATTGACAGCAAATTCTTGCTCCTCGCTGAATTGTATCTACATGTACTTAATGCTTTGTTCTGCCATTCGCTCCCGATATTTTCACCATTACTATTATTTTGCCCTAATTGACGTGGCGTGGTCTCAGAAATTGCGGATTCAAATTATCTTCTCGAAAATGTGTTTTTAAAAATCTTTTTTTTTTTTCCGGAGTCATTAAGTGAAGTGGATGAGAGGCTTCGTGTGACTGGAGTGTGTCTATTTTTTTTTCCTTTTTTTTTCTTTCCCCTCTCCTAGATAGTTATCTATGGCTATCCACTTATACATGCTGTGTTGCTGTTATCCTACGGATGCTAATTGTCCAGAGAGTGGGCGTTAGGAATCTAGGGAGGGAAAAAAAAAACCCAGTAAAACAGATAAGACTATTTTGCGAAGCAAGATGATTATTTAGGCCAAAGCGATCTTTTTTTTTTTTTCCAGAGGTCAGGCACTAAAATAATTTGTCACCTCTCCAACTGTCATTTGCAGCAAGGTTGATTTACATAAAAACCATGGAAAAAAATTTGCTGTAAATGACTTTGGTTCGCACAAAAGATGTCAGTTCCCCAGTTCCATTCTCCCTGCCCGTGGCCCTTGTGCGACTGTCACTCAACAAAAGAGCAGCTAAAGAGGAGGAGAGCTGGAGTTGAAAAGGGGGCGACAAACTATCCCCAGGGCACTGATTAATTTTGTGTTCGTCGCACTATACAATGTCTTGCTCATCACTTATTTGCATGTAATGTGAATGAGGAGACAATGGCCTACCTTGCCTATCTGACAGTCTATGGGGATGGTGACAAGTGTTATGAGACAACGCAATATTTGCCCTCATTGTAAATGTGTCAATTAACATCTTAACATCTCCGCTATCAAGACATCTGACTTATTCTGTGTCAGCAACTCAATTAAAGGGGATATATATAGAATGGATGAATAACAACTATGACGTTAAATATTAATAGAATTGGAGGTATTTTTATGGATTTTAGAAGCACAGATCTGGAGAGCTCCCAGAGCTGCTTTAGAGAAAGATCCATTCTATCTGTGGTAAAGCAGTGGTCTTTCTGCAGAGGTCCAAAGAAGCTGCTAAGCCAGAGTTCTCCAATTATCAGGAAGCTTGAGATTTGATGATAGCAGAGCTATTGGTCTTAATCCGCAGGGGGTGTATTGGACCACTGCTTCCACAAAGGTCCTTCTTCATGCTGGTAGAGCACAGGCTTTTCTACTCTAAAGCCCTGTACACACGATCGGATTTCCTATGGATTCTAATCCGATGGATTTTTCCATCGGAAATCCGATGAAGATGACTTCCATCAGTCTTGCCTACACACCATCAGTCAAAAATCCGACCGTCCAAAACGCTCTGACATAAAACACTCCGACAAGCCGAGAAAAATGAAGTTCAATGATTCTGAGCATGCGTCGACTTGATTCTGAGCATGCGTGGGTTTCTTGTCCGATGGAGTTCCACACAGACGATCGGAATTTGCTATTGTTTTTTTTTCCATCGGATAAATTTAAAACATGTTCTATTTTTTCTCACCAATGGAAAAAAGACCGATGGGGCCCATACACGATCGGTTTGTCCGATGAGAAAAGTCCATCGGACTGTTTTCATCGGTAAAACCGATCGTGTGTACATGGCCTAAATATTACATAAAAAAGAGTTGCGCTTATATAATGATGACAAGAAATATGAACCATATGTAGACCAAACAGAAAAAAATGGTTTCCTGTGAAAAAATACAAAAGAAAAAAGTCAAATGTGCAAAAGAAAAGTCCTCCTTTTATGTGTTCAAATGTTCTTAAATATGTGAAAAGCCTCCATTGCCAATAAGAATTGTGAAGCCACCACCTTTATGGAGAGAGTGCATGCTTACCGGCTAGAGTCTGATCCCCTAATTAAAGAGAAGTCAACTGAGCTTTCAATCGGGCACCCAGCCGTGGATCATTATAAGGCAATTCCTCCGGCTCCCCCCGCTGGCCGATGATAGTGACTGGTTTTCATTTGGGCATCGCCCCATAAACATATCTCGTGAGAATATAAAAAAAAGAGATGCTCCGATAGTGTAAAACCTTATGGGCACGTTTATTAATTGATTACAACCAGTGCCCCGGACGACGTCACGTGTGATGAAACGCGTAGGGATGAGCTACGTGCTGATGTCATTGCAAGTTCCCGGCAGTGTGGGTGCTGTTTATTTGGCCAGCAAGGATTTTTTTTTTAAAGCGCTTTGAATTTAATCAAATGTAAGTGTAATTGTAATCAATTAATAAATGTGCCAATAAGGTGGAGTTGCTGCTCTAATTCGATTTGATTATTGTACAAATTTCGTTTTTATTGCTGTCTGTGACCCCCCTGGGGAGATCACCCCTTTATTTGTCCTGGTGACCCTTGTTAAAGTGGTTGTAAACCACGTAGACAAATTTTATTTTTTTTACTTACTTGCAAGACAAAACTATAATGAGCTAGTATGACTAGCATACTAGCTCATTATGTACCACTTACCTTTGATCGGGGCCCCCGAAGTCGTCCGTGTCCCTCCTCTAGCCGCATTCATCGCTGCGGCGATAGCCGGAATGTTACTTCCGGGTATCGCCGCTGCAGCCAATCACAGCGCCGCTCCGGCGCTGTGATTGGCCGGAGCCGCGAAGACGTGACTCCGCGCATGCGCGCGTGAGCTGTCGAATTCGGCTACGTCGTCGAATGTTGCGACCTAGCCGAATTTGTGAATGGGGTGACGTCAGCGTCGCCGCATTTACATACAAATATCTCCTTAACCGTGTAGGTTAAGGAGATATTTCATGCACCTACAGGTAAGCCTTAATCTAGGCTTACCTGTAGGTCTTTGTTTAAAAAGTGGGTTTACAACCACTTTAAGTAAAGGTAAATTCAATGTTTTAGTTGCTGTGAGAACAAGAAAAATCTTCCATTGGGATCAAATGTTCTGGTGACAACCATCCAAGATTGGATTTCCTCCCACTTTGGGGAGATTTCCTCTCACGTCCTGTTGTCTCCTTAGAACAGGAAGTGAAGGGAAGTCCCCCAGCAGGATACAGACACTAGACCTTATCTACCCAAAATGGAAAAAAAAAAACATTTTGGCTGTACATACACTTTAATTCTCCTTGGGAGGACATTGTAGTGGGAGAAATTAAAGGTCATCAAGTCATTAACAGGCAACCTGTCCTTCCAGGCCCACCGCAGCTTTACCTACACCTATTTTATCAGACAAGGCCGCCCATGCACATGCAATGCAAAGAACAGAAGTAGCAGCCTGCTACAAAAAGCCAAATGATGACCCTTTAAAGATTCACCAGTGCCAGCCCTCCCATGGACACCACCCCTCATTTTGGCATTCTGAGATGTTTCAATATTTATTTATTACAAATCTTTGATGAAAAAGACTAGGAAAAAGATAAAAACATTTACAAAGGTGAATGTGATTTAAAATGGGGGGTAGATTGTGGCACCATTCAGAAAAGCCCGGAGCAAAAAGACAGAATGCCATAGGCGGAGGGCTGGGCATGACTGAGTGAACAGAGTATGTAATAAGAGAAGATTAACTATTGGCTAATGGAAATATAGAGGGGAGGGGTGAAGGCTAGATAAAAGGAAGACCCCGCCCCTCTGAGTTAACACAGTGCAGGGGAAAGTTTCCAGCAGCATGTCAGCTAGCAGCAGCATGTCTTCTATAGACAAACTTCTGGCCCAGCTTCAGGCAGAGGCTGCGACACGGGGCGAGGATTGGCTCCAGGAGACCCTGGGGTCGATGCTTTCAAGTCCGGCCGGGTCACAAGGTACCGCGGGGAGAGAGGCTGGGCGAGCTCGGAGGTCTAGACCCCCGGATCGCTACTTACCGGGCCCCTCCCCGAGAGCTCAGCGGCAGATTGGGAGTCCCCCTAGGGCCCCTTCGGGCCCCCCCGGCTAAGTGCGCCGCATTGCCCAAGGCGGGGGGTACCGGAAGGAATCCCCCTCAAGTGCGGAGCTCAGCGGGGGGCCGCACCGAGAGTTCCAGTGTGGCCGATAGGCCTGCGTGGCGCGTGGAGTCGGATCAGGCGGGCCCGGCCCCTCGGGGGTCCCCGGCGGGTTTGGGGCTCCTGCGGGGGTCATCAGTGGCCGCGGCGTCCGGGCACCCCCCCCACTCGGCCGGACATCGGGTGCAGGAGGCTGCGGGAGGTGGTGTGCCAGTGAGTGATGACGGCGGTGCGGGTGAGCAGAGACAGCGTGGAGGCAAGGCGGTTAAGAAATCGGCGGGCGGGTCAGGTGCGCGGAGGTGGGACCCATCGGGTCCTGACCCCTCGGCTTCCAGGGACAGGTCACCTGGTGAGCTATCATCCGGTGGTGAGGAGCTGGCTGGTGTGCTGTCAGAGGGTGAAGTGTGCAGCTCGGAGGAGGATCGGAGACCCGGACGGTCGGAGGCAGCGGTGGATTCGAGTGGATCGGCTGGTGTGAGTTCTTCCAGGCAGCCCGGTAAGTCCCTTTCAATTGTTTCTGCTGGGGGCCAGGAGGGGAATGGTGCCCAGGTGGGTATGTCGGCTGCGGGTGTGGGTTTTGCGGTGCAAGTTCGGGGTCAAGATGATGGACAGGCAGGGGGGGGTGCGTTCCAGGATGGGGGAGGTGCACGGCCGGACGGGCTGCAGGGGTTTCTTGCGGGCATCAAATCCTTAGTCAGCCAATTTGAACAGGGGGATGGCGGGCGAGTCAGTCCGGCGGCGGCGTGGGTCCCGCCAACAGGGACGGCTGGGCCCGCTGCCGTGGTGGGGTCACCGGTTACACCTGCGGGGAATATTGGGGTGGGGGACGCTGTAGGGTTGGGTTCTGCAGCTGTGGCCACAAAAGAGGGTGGTGCGGTGGAACATGCGGCAAGGCAGGATGTCATTAGGTTGGATGATGCTGCTAAATGTGAGATGTATGTGTGTTATGAGGCATTGCTGGGATCTCACCTGAAACCCGAAGTGAAGGAAAAGATTTGGAAGGGTGAGTATGTGGAGATGTTCTCACTTCTGCCATTAGAGAAGTTTCATCTGGACAGGGTAAAACCTGATGATTAAAAAAAAAAGAGGATGAGGAGAAGAGGAGATATAGGCTGATCCCACGGACGTTTACAAACTGGTTGCAAGCGTTCTCCATCATGGCTAGTGTTATAGGGCAGAAGAACCCGGAACATTGTTCGGCACTATTTGGTTATCAGGACTCTATAGGGGAAGCATACAGAGTGTACGGGGGCACGGGGTGGCTCAGATATGATGAAGAATTCAGGCAGAGGAGAGCGGTGAGGCCTGGTCTGCGGTGGGATAATAAGGACATAAGCTTATGGATGCGGTTGATGACGGCGCAGAGGGCTTCTAGTCAGTTTTTTCAGGGGGGGGGGGGGGCGGTGGAACCTCTTCCCCAGGACAATCGGCCGGGAAACAAAAGGGGGTGTGCTGGCAATATAATGAGGGCTCCTGCAAGTTTGGGGGGTCCTGTCGTTTCAAGCATGAGTGCTCCGGTTGCGGAGGCTCCCATACACAGGCTAGATGCTTTAAGCGAGGTAAGGGGCGGGCCGGGGACTCTGGGCAGAAAAGGGAGGACTCCGGTGATGGTGGAAAGGATGCGGCTGTTCCTCGGTAGGTATCCGGACAGGGGGCGGCAAGGTTGTTGGAGCAAGGGTTTTCAGAGGGGTTTCGCATTCCATGTTCTTTGCAGGTTATTCCCCCGATCGCACGCAATCTGCGATCGGCCTTGCAGCAACCTGCAGTGGTCACGGAAAAGCTGCGCAAGGAGGTTGCTTTGGGCCGGATGGGGGGTCCTTTCCAGTCCCCTCCCCTGGTGAACTTGGTGGTCTCCCCGCTCGGGGTGGTACCTAAGAAGGAGCCCAACAAGTTCCGCCTCATTCACCACCTGTCTTTCCCGAAGGGCAGGTCGGTCAATGACGCTATTGATCCGGAAGCATGTACGGTCAGTTACACTTCCTTTGATGCTGCGGTGGGGTGGGTTCGCCGGTATGGCCAGGGGGCGCTGATGGCAAAAACAGACATAGAGGCGGCGTTTAGATTGTTGCCTGTTCACCCGGATAGTGTTCACCTCCTGGGTTGTAAGTGGGACAATGAGTTCTATGTGGATAAGTGCTTGCCTATGGGATGCTCTATATCGTGCGCACTGTTCGAACAGTTCAGTTCGTTTGTGGAATGGGTGGTCAGGGATGTGTCGGGGGTGAATTCAATCATTCACTACTTGGACGATTTCCTTTGCGTGGGTCCGGCCTCATCCAGAATCTGCGCTGTGCTCCTGGCCACATTGGAGCACGTTGCAGAGCGGTTTGGGATACCATTGGCACCTGACAAAACGGAGGGACCTCGCACGGTTATCACGTTTTTGGGTATTGTCCTGGATTCGGAGGCCATGGAGTGCCGCCTACCATTGGACAAATTGGAGTCGCTCAAGACTGAGCTGAAGGTCATGATGGGGGTAAAGAAAGTGCAGCTTAGGGTTTTACAGTCGCTACTGGGAAAGCTCAATTTTGCGTGCCGCATTCTGCCAATGGGCAGGGTGTTTTGCAGACGGCTGTCGGCTAGCACGGCCGGGGTACGGTCCCCCACGCACTTTGTGAGTTTGGGCAGAGAACACAAGGCGGACTTGCGGGTTTGGCATTCATTCCTGGAGTCTTTCAATGGGAGAGCGTTATGGATGTCGGGCCCTATTAGCAATTTTGATTTAGAACTATACACAGATGCGGCTGGGGGGGGCAGGTTTTGGGGCTTACTTTCAGGGCAGGTGGAGTGCGGGCCCATGGCCGCAGTCCTGGATGGACGCTGGTTTCACCAAGAATTTGGTTCTGTTGGAACTGTTCCCGGTGGTGCTGGCGGTGGAGTTGTGGGGGGCGTGTTTCAGGGATCTGAAAGTGCGTTTTCATGGGGACAACCTGGGGGTAGTACAAGTCATCAACAAAGTGTCGGCATCTTCCCCCCCGGTGGTGCGTCTTCTGCGTCATCTGGTGTTGAGATGTTTGCAGCTCAATGTGTGTGTGTATGCGGTGCACCTTCCGGGGGTGGACAATGTCATAGCTGATGCGCTGTCTCGCTTTCAGTGGGGCAGGTTCCGAGAGTTGGCACCGGGGGCGGAGCAACGTGGGGTCCCTTGTCCAGGCTGGCTGTGGAAGATTCCGTTGGAATAGTGTCAGGTTGGATCAAAAAATCGGTGAGTACGGGCACATGGGGGGCGTATGAGAAGGTGTGGTTGGAATGGAAAGAGATGGTTCGGGAAGCAGGAGCGGATCCTGTGGGTCCCAATGTCAGGTTATTGGTGCTGTATTTCCTGGCTAGAAACATGGAGGCCCGTGTGTCCAGGTCCAGTTTGGGTAAGAAGATGGCAGGTTTGGCCTTTTTGTTCAAATGGCAAGGTTGCCCCGATTTTACAAAAGATTTTTGGGTGCGGCAGGCACTTAAGGGTTATGGGCGGGGGGGGGGGGCAGAAGCCGGATGGCAGGCGACCAGTTTCGTTTGCTCTCTTGGTCAAGATCATGGGGCAGTTACAGGACTTATGTTCATCCCCATACGAAGTTTTGTTGTTCACGGTGGCATTCTCACTGGCATTCTTTGGAGCATTCAGAATAGGTGAGTTGGTCAGCCCGTCAAAAGCAGTACACGGGGGGTTGCTTGATAGCGAGGTGGGCTGGACGGAGCAAGGGGTGTCGCTGGTGCTGAGGAGGTCTAAGACGGACCAGATGGGCAGAGGTAAGTTGGTCCAGGTTTTTCCGGTCCCAGGTTCCCTGTTGTGCCCGGTAAGGGCTGTAAAAGGGTACTTGGAGGTGCGACCGTCTGGGGTGGGTTCCTTTTTGGTACACGAGGACGGAATACCACTTTCAAGGTATCAGTTCATTGCGGTGTTCAGGAAGTCCCTTCGGGCTTTGGGACTCAAGGAAAATGAATTTTCCTCGCACTCTTTTAGGATCGGGGCAGCTACGGAGGCAGCCAGATGTGGGATGGATGAGGAGGCGGTTAAGAAGATAGGCCGCTGGGAATCCAGGAGGTTCCGGTTATACGTACGCCCACAGCTACTGGTGGGACTGGAATAATGTGGGGGTACAAGTCATGGGGCGTTGTTTATGTTTTGGTTTGGGTTTCTGTTCGGATTGCTGGGAATATATAAGGGTGATGGGAGATTCTCATGGGGAATGTCTTCTTGCAATTACAGGTCAAATGCAGGCGTTGGTCTGGATACTGGGCCATTCGTTTGTTTTCTGGGGGGCTAAGAGAGCCGATGTTCGTCATGAGGGTCGGCAGCTGGGGTTCCCAAGACCGGAGGCGTGTGTCCGCTGGCTGGGAATTCCAGGAATGTTGTGGAGTAAGATGGTTCCGGAGGTGCACCGTTTTGCGCGTTTGGACAGGCCACCTGACGTTCTGGTACTGCACGTAGGTGGCAACGACTTGGGTTTCAGGTCCATGCTAGAAGTGACTCGGGATATGAAGTCTGATTTCCTGAGGCTAAGGATGTCATTCCCGGACATGATTATCGTCTGGTCAGACATGGTGGCACGGGTAGAGTGGAGGGGGGCTAGGTCCGTGGCTGGAATCAACAGGGCCCGGAGGAAAATTAACCGAGACATGGGCAAGTTTGTGGTACGGAATGGTGGGTTGGTGGTCCGACATTTCGAATTGGAGGTGGATACATGGCGGTATCTACGTAGGGATGGGGTCCATCTGAACGATGTGGGGACTGATTTATGGTCTTTGGGTTTGTAGGATGGGATTCAACGAGCCCTTAAGGTTTGGAGGGGCACCAAAGGGTAAAGGTGTTTTCCCTTCGGTGCGGTGGCGGGTGTTTGGTCTTTGCGGGAGAAGGAAGTACCTCGAATAAGCAAGTGGTCAGGAACCATCGGTGGTATGGGTTCTGAGGATGGTTTCCAGCTAACAGGAGTTTAGCTGGATGAGTTGGATAATGGGGGCACTGCGGTCAGTGGTCGTCTCTGAGTAGCTGATCGGCTTGAGGCCTATGACCATTGGTAAGTGTCCCGGGATAATAAGAATTTAATATGATGAGGAATATCGGGTTAATATGATTATGGCGAATTTGAGGTTCCTGCAAAGACCAACACTAGGGGGCAATATTTCTGTTATGTTTCTGGGTTTATGTGTTTTGATGGTTAAAGTTTTTGATAACTGATGGAACAGGTAAAAAAAATAAAGGAGGCTGCTACGGCCATGTTTTACTCCAAAACAGCAATGTGTGGTCTCTTTGATTAAGATAAGTAAGGTATGGGGTATAATGTGGTGGGCAGTACTGGAATACATCGGTTTTACAATAGTCAAGAAAAGCCCGGAGCAAAAAGACAGAATGCCATAGGCGGAGGGCTGGGCATGACTGAGTGAACAGAGTATGTAATAAGAGAAGATTAACTATTGGCTAATGGAAATATAGAGGGGAGGGGTGAAGGCTAGATAAAAGGAAGACCCCGCCCCTCTGAGTTAACACAGTGCAGGGGAAAGTTTCCCACCCACCCTCCCTTATAAGCAATGTAGGAAGGAGGAATTTTAATGTGGTCACAGTATGGTTTTCTGTTGTCAATTTTTCTTTTCAGGTGGACGGATTGTCGTAGCAGTGGCGGGTGTTTGGTCTTTGCGGGAGAAGGAAGTACCTCGAATAAGCAAGTGGTCAGGAACCATCGGTGGTATGGGTTCTGAGGATGGTTTCCAGCTAACAGGAGTTTAGCTGGATGAGTTGGATAATGGGGGCACTGCGGTCAGTAGTCGTCTCTGAGTAGCTGATCGGCTTGAGGCCTATGACCATTGGTAAGGTACCGCAGTGTCCCGGGATAATAAGAATTTAATATGATGAGGAATATCGGGTTAATATGATTATGGCGAATTTGAGGTTCCTGCAAAGACCAACACTAGGGGGCAATATTTCTGTTATGTTTCTGGGTTTATGTGTTTTGATGGTTAAAGTTTTTGATAACTGATGGAACAGTTAAAAAAAATAAAGGAGGCTGCTACGGCCATGTTTTACTCCAAAACAGCAATGTGTGGTCTCTTTGATTAAGATAAGTAAGGTATGGGGTATAATGTGGTGGGCAGTACTGGAATACATCGGTTTTACAATAGTCAAGGCAGGATCTGGTTACTCCCTGGGACTCGGTTGTCTAGGACATGTGTCATGGGTTATATGTACTGGTAAGTGGGTTCTTTCTTGGGGAACATATGTGCTTGTTGACTATGAGCCTTGCATTGTATGGTGCTAGCTATTTATTTATAATATCCTCAGAGCCTTGAATGCTGCTGATCTAGTATTCAGCTTCCTAAAAATGTTCCTATGTCTACGCCCACCAAAACCTCTCCTGGTTTTGCAGATTCCAAGTGCCCATTGAGTCCTAGGTGAGTTCCATTCCAGGACCTAAACTGTTCATACTGTATAGAGTATCCCTCTGTTTCAGCACACACTTAATAACTATATAGCTACCTTGAATTTAAAAACACCTACGTTTGTTGCAGCATTTACATACTGTATATACATACGTCTAGTGAGCTATCTCCTAGAGAAAAAACTCCTGAAAGCGTCTACCCACCTCAACTACAATCTGAAAAGGGCACTACTTGCCCCACATTATATGCCTAATATATATATTATAGTTGTGCTCATAAGTTTACCTTGATCAGGGTCATTTGGGTAGTTTCTGTTGTGATTATGTTTTAAAAAGAATAAACACAGTTGATTGATAATAAATGGCTTCAGCCAAACACTAACCATGAGTGAAAGAAAAGTTTGTGTTATCATTAATTTTCTCTGAAAAATGGCCAAGAAATCATAAATTCTGCCAGGGTATGTAAACTTATGAGCACAACTGTATGTATATATATATATATATATATATATATATATATATATATTTTTTTTTAGGTGGGTACTTTCATGGTAAATATATGATTTTTGTTTGCTTATATATTGGAGTGCATCTTACCTAGTTTCATTCTCTATTACCCACTAGAGCTTGATGAGTTTTCCCATGTATCACACCCTCATAGTTGCCTCATATGATCTGGCGCCCCCCTGTGGAGATCCTGATTTACCTGTCTGCCTCATCTCAGTGACAAACTGTAACCTATACTTTGTGCTTTTTACAGATATATATGTAGCAAATCACTGTATGAATATGGGTTTGATGTCATCATATGTCCTATGTCTCTATGTTCATGTTTCTGTCTCTGGTTATATATAAAAAATTATCAATGTTTATTAAAAGCACAGACTTATTTTGCCTTTTCTGTACTTTATTAGATACATGTAGCTCCAGAAGAAGCGCGTTTAGAGCGCGAAACTAGTCGAGCAATTCTTGAATGTATCTTCTGAGTATTTAAGTAGAAGTGATTTACTTTGGTTTGACTTCATTAACCCCTTCATATGTGATCGCTGTATGATAAATGATCAGGTCATCTTATATGTATATGTAGCGCACCCACCTTTCCCTCAGTCTGCATTTAACTCGCTCCTCGCAGGAGGAAGGAAAGGCTAGGGGTGCAACGGATCAAAAAACTCATGGATCGGATCGGATCAATTTTCGAATCAGCAAAAAAAAAAACACAAAATCTTGTTCCACCCACCAGAGTTTTAGATTTCAGTTATCTTCAACACAAAACTGAGCTTATATGCTTAAATACAGTATTTGGAAATCCGATGGACTGTTTACATGTTAAATTTTAAAAGCAGCAGCAAACCTGCTGACTTTACATGGTTGCTAATGTGACAGAACACCTCTGATTTTCACATTTAACTAAAAGTTAAATGTGAAAATCAGGTGGTCCGTCACATTAGCAAGCTTGTAAGGTTTGCTGCTGCTTTTAAATTTAACATGCAATCAGTCCGTTGGATTTCCAAATGTTTTTAAGCATAAGCTCCGTTTTGTGTTGAAATAAACTAAAATCTAAAACTCCGTTGGGTGGAACAAGATGTCCGCTTGGCCCCTTCTCACTATCATTACGGTGCAGGAGTGTGGGGTGGAGCAAGATGGCGGCGAAACGTCACTACAGCGGCCGCCGCCAAGATGGCCGCCGCTCCGGAGCTAGGCCGAAGCCGCGGCCTTTCCTACGGCCGAGGCTCCGGAGCGCTCCGCGGATCACGTGGTGTTCCGATCCGAACAGGGTGACCCGTTCAGATCAAGGATCACCACCAATCTGTTGCACGCTACACCGCACCACAAGCCCGTACCCTCCTGTGTAAAGAGGTTGAGCGGTGTTATTGTTGGATCGTGTCTGCAGCCAGAGCCAAAATCCTCCTGAGAATGATTCTCTCCTCTACTGCGGGTAGATGCAAGTCCTTGACTTCCCAGTAATGTGAATGTCCACACCAGCTGAAACTCCAACTCGAAATTTATTCTCACTTTGTAATAAACAGTCTCTTGGATAGGAAAGGGTTGGAGCAAAGAAACAGAACAGCATAAGGTGTGGAGGAGGTCCAGGCACAAACGTAGCTCAAACTCTTCGTTGTTCAGATTCTCAAACAGTTTTAGGCGCACAGTCTCTGCCACAGACCGTGAAGTTGGTCTCTGCCACAGACCTGGTGAATAAGGTCTCTGCCACAGACCTGATGAACTTGAACTCCCTTCCTAGAACATGGCCACTATCAAGGAGAAGATGTACCCCCAGAGAGTCAACAGACCCTTCCTTCACCGTGACTCCCGCATCGGTTCCTCAGAATGATTCTCCCTTCTCTTAGGGTGTGGGTCCCCTCGCAAGGTGGTACCCTGGACTCCTCAATCCCTGGCGAACCCCAGCCGAAGGCACTGCAGCTCCCGGATTTCCATACCCAGGAGGACAGGAACGGTGAGGTAGTACCTCACCCCAGGCTAAAGGTGCCTGAGGTGAAACCGGAACACCACCTCTGGGCCTAGGGCACCCGGAGATGATCCCACACACCCAGGCTGAAGGTGCCTGGGCATGGACGAACCAATACGGACGAACCCCGATCAGAAGATGGCCGCCTTTTTTATAACCTCTCCCGGCATGCACAGCAGGTTCCCGGCCCCACTGTACGGCTGCCGAGAGGGGTCCCAAAAGGCACAGCACTGTTTTGGTGGTTCAACCCCGGCCCAATATGGCAGCGCCACCCATAGGCCACAGGGAACTCCACACCAATGCTATCCCCTGAGGACAAAAATGGTCCATAACTCCTAACAATTCAAGGTGTCTGAGCCTAATTACTACTCAGACACCTCCCTTAAATTGACCACCCCGCTACACATACATGGGTGTTACCTTCTAGGAATTTGTTTGTCAAGCCGTAGAAATTGTTCACAATCTACCAACCTGGTCCAATGAGGTTCAGGTTGAACTCTGGACTGTATGGTTGGTCACTGAGACATGTTTTAAATCACATTCACCTTTGTAAATGTTTTTATCTTTGTCCTAGTCTTTTTTATCAATGATTTGTAATAAATAAATAGTGATATATTTTTTAACAAACAAAAAAATGTGCCTGAAAAGTCCACTTTTTCCATTCCTTATATTTACATAACCATTCTAGGACATGGCATATTGTACTATTAATTGTGCTGTCCACAGTGCCACTCTGTGGTGACAACACCAACATACTTACCGTATTTTTCGGACCATAAGGCGCACTTAAAATCCTTTTACTTTCTCAAAAATCGCCAGTGCGCCTTATACTGCGGTGCGCCTAATGTATGGATGGATTCGTAGTCGGGAGGTACGGCCATTGTAGTCGGGAGGTACGGCCATCGTAGTCAGGAGGTACGGCCATCGTAGTCAGGAGGTGTGTGTAGAGGTGTGCACATTCATTCGTTCATTTTCTATACCCGCTGCCCCAAAAATGGCTCCTGGTAAGAGACATGCTTACGAAGCGGATTTCAAACTCAACGCTGTCAGTCACGCAGTACAACATGGAAATAGAGCAGCTGCGAGAGAATTCAACATTAATGAATCTATGGTACGGAAGTGGAGGAAGCAAGAAGACGCCCTGCGCCAGGTAAAGAAGACCAAACTGAGTTTCCGAGGGCACAAAGCGAGGTGGCCACAGTTGGAGGACAAAATCGAACAGTGGGTTATTGAACAGAGAACCGCAGGTAGAAGCGTCTCTACTGTCTCTATTCGACTCAAAGCAACAGCGATAGCACGTGACATGGAGATCAACGACTTTCGAGGAGGTCCTTCTTGGTGCTTCCGTTTTATGAAAAGGCGTAATCTCTCCATCCGCACAAGAACTACTGTCTCGCAGCAACTGCCAAAGGATTAAAAAGAAAAGCTGGCCATTTTCCGCACGAACAAGATCAACGAAAAGAAGATTCGGCCAGAACACATCACCAACATGGACGAGGTCCCCCTCACGTTTGATATCCCTGTAAACCGTACTGTTGAGAAAACAGGGACCAGTACAGTATCTATTCGCACTACAGGAAACGAGAAGTCGTCCTTCACCGTCGTTCTCGGTTGCCAGGCTAATGGCCAGAAACTGCCACCCATGGTCATTTTCAAGAGAAAGACTTTGCCAAAAGAAAAGTTTCCGGTTGGCGTCATCATTAAGGCTAACCCAAAGGGCTGGATGGACGAGGAGAAGATGAGTGAGTGGCTTAGAGAGGTTTACGTCAAGCGACCGAATGGCTTTTTCCACCAATCTCCGTCCCTATTGATCTACGACTCCATGCGCGCCCATCTGACCGATTCTGTCAAAGCCCAAGTGAAGAAAACAAATTCGTTGCTTGCCATCATTCCGGGTGGATTAACCAAAGAACTCCAGCCGCTAGATATTGGTGTCAACAGGTCGTTTAAAGTTAAATTGCGAGCTGCGTGGGAGCATTGGATGACAGAAGGCGAACACACATTCACCAAGACAGGAAGGCAACGCCGGGCGAGTTACGCCACTATCTGCCAGTGGATCGTGGATGCCTGGGCGAAGGTATCAGTCTCCAGTGTCATCCGAGCTTTCAGGAAGGCCGGAATCATCACCGAACAGCTAGGTAACAGCAACGAGACTGACTCGGATAATGATAACGATGATAACGACGAGAGGGATCCGGGCATGCTTGATGCTGGAAATCGCCCAACTGTTAAACTCAGACACCGAAGATGAAGAATTTGATGGATTTGAGGTAGAGGAATAAACTGAAAAAGTGAGTGTATTGTTTTGTATTTTATATAACTGAACAATGTTGAGAGTTATTGTTATTGTGAAAGAGTTGAATAAAGTTTGACTTATCAGACTTATCAGAGTTTTGCTTCATTTAATGCGCCTTATAACCCGGTGCGTCTTATGTACGAACATAAACCCGTTACCAGTCGATCATTGTTGTTGCGCCTTATAACCCGGTGCGCCTTATGGTCCAAAAAATACGGTATATGATTTTGAGATGTTTATTGGCCATCATCGAAGAACAATCACACAAGGCATTGCTGGTTAATTCCATTATGCTAAATTAGGGTTCTCCAGTCAGCAGAAGCCTGAGTTTTTCTGATGTCAGAGCTACAGTATTGGTCGAAGTCTACATGGGGTGTATTGGAACACTGCAGATAGACCACTGCTTCCACATAGAGAACAAGGGCTCTTCTTCATGCTGGCAAAAAGTCAATGATGCCCCTTTAAAGATTCACCAGTGGCAGTCCTCCCATGCCCACCACACTCCGTTCTTGCATTCGGGGAAGTTTCTTGGCCAACAATGAACAATGAAGTTGACCATCTCTGGGGTTACTTCCCTTGTGCTGTGCTGGGTTCCTAGCAGGGCACATATTTATCACAGTTCTATAAATAATAATTTAAAGAACAACTAAATTATTGTAGACGATACCAGAAGGTCATCTCCTATTGTGACTGTTCCAGACTGGTGCGCAAAAATAAAACAAACAGTGAATTTGTCATGGTTGATGACCGACCTTCAACGCGGTAATCCTCTGTTTGGAGAGAAGGCCTCGGCTCTCCCTGAGGGGGGCCCAAGTATGTTTATGGTCTTTGTGAGAGTTTTTATGTTTCAGAACAAGATAGGAACAGCAGCCTGACCCCCCACATACTTCACATGAGCAGAATATTATTATCTGTGTGCTGCAATGAAGCATCTGTCTGTGGCTTTTCCTGTCTCCCATAGTCCTTAGAAAAATATGACATCTTTGTTTTGTTGTGTTTTTTCTTCATGACTGTTTATAATCACTAGGACATGAGCTGTTACTGCCAGAAAATCAGTCCAGTACTTGGAGTGGAACTGTCACAATTTGCACGTCATATGAATCAGTAGGGCATGTCGGTCTGACCAAATAACATTTTTTTTTTTTTAAAAACACCCTTTCTTGACCTTAATCATTTGGCAGGATAGATCACATGGTCTCTAACTACTCTGGCTCACGCACATGAGTGCATATTATTCTGCATTCAGACCAGCAATTTTTGATTTACTGATCTGAATATGATATGGTATGGGCCCATACACACAGCTGTGCACAGCCCCTTTATACAAAGCATTGTTCAGCTTCGTAATCAAAAAAATCTGCATGCATGGTCCTGCGTATGTACCATATTTAATGTTGTGCTCGTATAAACGTTTGTGCCAACATTTACATGCATACAGTATTTAGCATAAATGTACGCTATTGGCCCTGAAGGCCACCTGCATCCCAGCAACCTAGGACATTGGGCGGCAGGAGCCACCTGCGTCCTAGCAACCAAGGACTTCCTGTGACGCCCTGCATCCTAGTGACCTAGGAAACTAGGCAGCAGGAGCCCCCTGTGTCCTAGCAACCAGGGACGGTAAGTGGCAGGAGCTGCCTGCATCCTAGTGACCTAGAAACTAGGCAGCAGTAGCCACCTGTGTTCTAGCAACCAAAGATGCTAGGCAGCCACCTGCATCCTAGTAACCTAGGATGATAGGTGGTAGGAGCCAACTGTGTCCTATCAAACCAGGCGCATACTGTACACGGTATGCATGCAGCGTTAACACAATTGTTATGTGCGTACAATGCATGGACAAAATTTTATGCCGGATCTTGCTGCCAGCAAGATCCTATGTATAACCTTACACCCATGTGCATTACCCTGACTCAAACCTCCAGTAAGTGGATCAGCAAGGCACAACAAGTGTATCACACTGCCAAACAGAAAGTATAATGTATGTATACCTTCTAAAAGAGATGGGAAAAAGGGACACCTTTGAGCACATTGTATGTAGACACAGGGCACACGCCTCTCACAACTCAAGTTACATGGACTATGAAGAATTAATATGCAAAAAATTATTGCTTGAACCCACAAATGCTTTTCTTCAACAAAACTTTTTCCCTATACTGGCTTTTTAAAATAACCAATGCAATAATTTTAGAGGTTGCATAAAAGGCTTATTGTAGTATAACAGTTACATACCGTATTTATCGGCGTATAACACGCACCGGCGTATAACACGCACCCCAAGTTTAGGAGGGAATTTAAAGGAAAAAAACTTTTAGCAGGGAAATTCAAGGAAAAAAAAAAAAAAAAAACTTACATTTAAATGCAGCATGCAGCCTTGCCCAGTGTCCATCTGCAGCCTTGCCCAGTGTCCATCTGTCCATCTGCAGCCGTGCCCAGTGTCCATCTGTCCATCTGCAGCCGTGCCCAGTGTCCATCTGTCCATCTGCAGCCGTGCCCAGGGTCCATCTGTCCATCTGCAGCCTTGCCCAGTGTCCATCTGTCCATCTGCAGCCGTGCCCAGTGTCCATCTGTAGCCTTGCCCAGTGTCCATCTGTCCATCTGCAGCCGTGCCCAGTGTTCATCTGTCCATCTGCAGCCGTGCCCAGTGCCTTTGCGATCGTGTCAGTCGCGGCGGTTTTTAAAATTTGGCGCCGATTTCTGTGGAGAGGAGCGAGCGGGGCCGAGTGTACTTCGGCTGGACTCGGCTCCTCGCAGTTCCGCCCATCTCCACTGACTGCGCCGCTGACGGAGAAAGCCGAGTGTACTTCGCCTAGACTCGTGTCTGCTCACAGTCACAGGCAGGACTGCGAGAGGAGCCGAGACTAGGCGAAGTACACTCGGCTTTCTCCGTCAGCGGCGCAGTCAGAGATGGGCGGGACTGCGAGAGGAGCCGAGTAAAGCCGATTGTACTTCGGCTTCGGCTCCGCTCGCTCCTCTCGCTCATTTTCAGCAGGGGAATTCGGAGTATCGGCGTATAACACGCACCCACGATTTTCCCCTGATTTTAAGGGGAAAAAAGTGCGTGTTATACGCCGATAAATACGGTAATTAATCTTGTTGAAAAAAGACACAAGTCCATCCAGTTCAACCAAAAACAACCCCTCCATATACACCATCCTATACCCACAGTTGATCCAGAGGAAGGCAAAGAAAAAAAAAAACCAATAAAGCATGGTCCAATTTGCTCCAGAGGGGTAAACAAATTCCTTCCTGATCCTCCAAAAGGCAATATTAATATCCAGTTATATTATGTGCATTTAGGAAAGAATCCAGGCCTTTTTTTAAAGCAATCTAATGAGCTGGACAGAACCAGCTCTTGAGGGAGCTCTTACTGTGAAAAAGCCTTTCCGTATATGGAGATTAAATCTCTTGTCCTCTGTGATGACTTTAAAGAGGAAGTAAACCCACGGAAAAAACAAAAAACATCCTGCAAGACGAAGGCATAATGAGCTAGTATGCTTACCTGAGATCGAAGCCCCCGCAGCGGTCCTCGTTCCTCTCCTCCATCGTCACCATCTCTCCCGGAGTGACTTCCTTGTATCGTGGCTCCAGGCGCTGTGACTGACCGAGGCCGCAATGACGTCACTCCCGCAGGAGCCGTCAGGGACGGCACGATCCCATGCAGATCCCATTCGTTGTCTATGGCGCGCATGCGCCGTAGCCATTGGTGCCGTCTTTCTTGCAAATATCTCCTTAAACGTGTAGGTTAAGGAGATATTTCTTGCACCTACAGGTAAGCCTTAATCTAGGCTTACCTGTAGGTCAAAGTGGTCTGTAAGGGTTTACAACCACTTTAAGATCCATAACTTAACTATATGGACCACCTATGTCTTTATACAATATATATATAATACTTTTTGTAGTCAATTTGTCAGGTCACCTGAGTCCAGGTAACAGATGCACACCCTTCAGGAGTGCACTCCTAAGGTAGTGGACCCTACGACTGACTGCTGCGGATGGAACTCTGGGAGGTTCAGGAAGGCAGGTCCACTGGAGAAACAACACGAATCCCACTGGGAGCTAGAGCAGTGTTTCTCAACTCCAGTCCTCAAGGCGCCCCAAGAGGTCATGTTTTCAGGATTTCCCCCAGAAAAAAAGGCTGTGGTAATTACTAAGGCAGTGAAACTGATCAAATCACCTGTGCAAAATAATGGAAAGCCTGAAAACATGACCTGTTGGTGCGCCTCGAGGACTGGAGTTGAGAAACCCTGAGCTAGAGCATAGATTCCCCAGGGTGCGGAGTCTAAGAGCCAGCAGGTGTTCACCAGAGCCTCTGGTGGTGAGGATGGACTGCGCTGCAACTGGCTCCAGGTCGCGGCCCCCAGGGTCTCCCAGCTCACGCTCACGGTAGGCTACAGGAGAGAGAGAAAAGAAGCAGCAGCCTGGAAACAACAAGGATAGTCAGGAGATAGCCGAAAGGTCAGGCCAACAAGCAGAAAGGGATAGTCAAAGAACAAGCCAAAGGTCGGGATATGAAGCAGACGAGGACAGTCAAGAACAAGCCAAAGTCGGTAAACAGGATCAGACGTAGGACACATAGCAATGAGCACACGGAAGCCAAAACACACAATATTGATTAGCACGGCTGGCTTGCAGTGCACAGGTTAATATACAGTTCCCTGATAGGACCTGGGGTGGAGCCATGCTTTGAGGAGAGATTACTTAAGCAGCCAGGTGAGAGTGGCTGGCCTCTTAATCTGAACACATGGAGAGGTAAGCTAACAGACCAACATTACTGCATAACCATGACACAATTAGTGCATTTTCATAGACATCTAACAAAGGAGGGACAACTAAGGAAGAAAGAGGGACAGGGAGATTTGGTTCCAAAAGAGAGACAGTCCCATCACATAATGGACAGTTGGGAACTACTTTATAAGGCTCTTATCCTACATTCTTTTTCACAGAATAAACCTGAATGGTCCCTCTGTGGAGGCAGACGTGGTTGTCCACCAGGCTGGAGTTCAACAGGTCTTCTATCTCCATTACATGTCAGATGGGGGATTAGTAGTATACAGAAGGAAGATGTTACGATACTCCCAGAATGCTTGCCAGGATGTCCAGAACTACTCTCAGAATACCTGCCAGGACTTCAAATGGTACTTGCAGAATCCCTTCCAGGACCAATGGTATGTCCCGAGTTCCCAGAAACAACACTGGGCGTGTCTTCTGACCAGAAAGTTACATAAGCGCTGGTCTTTGAAGTGGCTGGTGCTGTATCTTATTGCCATATACCTTAAAGCTAAAAAGATACCTGCTTGTGGCCGACCCTGACTGCTCTCTTGCCTGCTGCCTGTCCAGACATTTGCTTGGACTATGTTCTTGCTTGCTTCCTGCCTTGACCCCTGCCTGGATCTGACTACTCTCTCATCTGCAGCCACGTGAAAAGTACCATAGCCCTATGAATAGCACCATAACCTCTCCTTTCCAGTCATCCCCTTGGTGGGGCTTGGTGTCAGTTTCCAGCAAAGTAAACAGGGACCACTTCGGTCTCTGGGTCATCTCCACCATAAAAAGCTCTGGTGAAGACCAGCTGCCATTTACGCACCTCAGTTGGGCCGCCATCACTTGTCAAACGGCTCCATATCAGTTGATAACTTTGCTTTCAGTGCATTGAGTTTAGCTCACAGGTAGTGACAACAACACTTCATGTCAGGCAAGATTTACTGATAATGTTCTTAGCCTAAAAAATAAATTTAAATGAAACCACCACATCTAAGGACTGGTGACCTGCAAAATATCACAATTTTGTTCTTGGATTTAGATATTCGTTCAGCTTCCTATGCGCATGAGCTCACTTTGAAGGCAAACTGAATAAACTTTTGACTTTAGCCCAGTTGCTCGTTTACCAAGATAGCATTAGTAATTCACCAATCGATTTTACTCGCGGCTCTTTAATTTGATGCACCGAACAGTTGTGACCTGATGATAGGTAGGCTTTAACATTCACCATAAATATTTTGTGCTTTAATCAAAGATTCAGTAATTAACGCCACATTTCTCCCTCCAGATTCTCTACGGCAGTATCTCTTCCTTCTACTCCTTGTGCCCGTTCGGTCTTCTCTCTAGAAGGATGCGTCCTCCCCATGCGTCTGGGAGGCGAGCGCTGAACGATGCTGTCTCTCCAAACATTATATCATCCCGTTACCCTGCTGCGTAGGAAATACTGGAGTTTTTTCTTTAATAATTTTGGGCATTTACAACCCATCATAAGTAATTCAAAGGAAAATTACCTTGTGCAGTAAATGTCAGAATGGCAGCCAAGAGCTGTAAAACTAGTTAAATGCAACGGAAATTGAGATAGGACCGCAGTCTAACAGCCTGGCCTAGACACCGCACCACAGATACACCGCTATGTCGCAACGCATACAGAGGAGTGACATCACAGCACAGCACACAGAAAAGGTGGTTTGCAAAGCTTCAGTTGTAATTTTAAAGTGGACCTGTACTGAAATGTGAACTTAAAGCAGATGTAGTATAGGATGAGGCTGGGGTGGACTATGTTGGCACCTTATGCTAACTGATAACCAGTTGAAAGTAAGTAGTAAAAAAAGGGTTTTTTATTACAAATATATATATATAGAAACAATTATTTTGACATTTCATAGAAATAATAGTAATTCCGTGACATTTCCATGTATCATACCATTACAATCAATGGACAAGAATACAACTGTACATACATAATATGCTATGCTCTACATGTTTCACGTTGTGATTCAAAAACAGAATCCACTTCTTCAGGAGCTATATATATATTGTGAGGGGGTTAGCTCGGCAGCGGGTGTGTGTGACCCCCGGGATGGGCTCCCCACACAAAACAGGCCCAGCAAACGGAGGTTGTGGTTTTCAAAATCAAAAAGGTGCGGTTTATTTTCTATTTACAGTGACAAAACACAGCAAAGCAAAAGAAACATAAACAAAATAAATCCTGGTCAACTTGACCTCTGACTAAACATACAGGTTTCCTAACTAACAACTGGGATCAGCCTAGTGCTGTCCTAGTCCCTAAGTCCCTGGTTTTAAATGTCCAAGCAAATAGCCACACAGGCTTTGTCTCACCGCACAGGGGTTCACTCTCCCTAGACAGTCCACACAGGTCTGGTTCCAGGCATGAGCTAACATCTAATGAAGCTGGGAGTTCTTATAGAGGCCTAAATGAGCTGACAAGGTTCAGCTGGTCTCCTCATCTCTGTCTGCACGACGCCCCACACTCTCCCTAGAGGTATGAGTCATCCATGAGCCCACTAGCCTTATACAACTCTCCACCTAGTTGTATAAGTCGGCGTAAAGCCTGAATCTGGGCGAAATATATCTACCCCCCTGGATGCAACCAGGTGACTTTACCTTCCTGCTGTCACATACCCCCCCTCTTGTTTTAACCTCGGGGTTGGAACACCAGCAATCAGGCATTCATGTACTCGAGACAAAGCATCCACATTCCCCATTTGAACGCCAGGGCGATGCTTTACTGTGAAGTTGAATTCCTGGAGGGCCAGGAACCACCTATTCACTCTTCTATTTGTTTCCTTGTTTTGAGCCATCCACTTTAACGGAGCGTGATCCGTAACCATGTCAAAGTGCCTACCTAGCAGGTAGTACCGAAGGGAATCTAGAGCCCACTTCACCGCTAAACACTCCTTTTCAACGGTGGCGTAATTTACCTCATGGGACTTCAACTTCCTGCTGAGGTAAATGACTGGGTGCTCTTCCCCGTTCCAGACCTGGGACAATACTGCTCCTAACCCCACATCTGACGCATCACTTTGTACGACAAAGTCTTTAGAGAAGTCGGGTGAGTACAACACTGGCTGGCTACATAAGGCTTGTTTCAAGAATTGGAATGCTGCCTCAGCCTCGGGGGTCCATTTAATCATGACCGACCCTTTCCCCTTCGTCAGGTTGGTTAGGGGCACAGCCTTAGAAGCAAAGTGGGGAATGAATCGCCGATAATACCCAGCGATTCCCAGAAAGGCTCGTACCTGCTTCTTGCTGTTGGGACGTGGCCAACTCTGGATGGCCTCGACTTTGTTGAGTTGGGGTTTTATTACTCCCCTCCCAATGGTGTACCCAAGATATTTGGCCTCCTCCTGCCCAATGGTACACTTCTTGGGGTTAGCCGCTTCCCGAACAGAGTCCAGGACTGCTTGCACTTTTGGCAGATGTGAGGCCCAATCTGTGCTATGGACAATTATGTCATCCAGGTAAGCCGCAGCATACTTCCGATGGGGCCTCAGCATCTGGTCCATTTTCCGCTGGAATGTGGCCGGCGCATTCTGTAACCCGAACGGCATTCTTTTATATTGGAACGCCCCGTCTGGGGTTACAAATGCGGTTTTCTCTTTGGCCGACTTGGCCAGGGGGATTTGCCAATACCCTTTTGTGAGGTCAAGAGTCGTCATGTATCGGGCTGTTCCCAGCCGGTCGATCAACTCATCTATACGTGGCATGGGGTAGGTGTCAAATTTTGTAACTTTGTTCAACTGACGAAAATCGTTACAAAATCGCCAGCTCCCATCCGGTTTAGGCACCAACACAATGGGACTAGACCAATCACTTTGGGACTCCTCTATCACCCCTAAGTTCAGCATTTTCTGTACTTCCTCCCGTATTGCCTCCCGTCGGGCCTCTGGGATCCGATAGGGTTTTAACTTCACCCTTTCACCGGGCGGGGTAATGATGTCATGCTCTACCCCAGATGTTTGTCCCGGCAGCTCAGAGAATACCTCCTTGTTGCGAAGCACAAACTCCTTAACCTCCTGTTGTTGGGGTTGTGACAAGGGGGCTGCTATTCCAACCTCAGGAATCACGCAACCAGTTTGAGCTGGTGACCAAGTGTCTGCGACTAGGGACTCTCTATCCCTCCAGGCTTTCAACAGATTAACGTGATAGATCTGTTCGGGCTTTCGCCTTCCTGGTTGTCTGACCTTGTAATTCACTTTGCTCACTTTTTCCATTATCTCGTAGGGGCCTTGCCATTTGGCAAGGAATTTACTTTCAACCGTAGGGACAAGTACCAGTATCCTATCCCCCGGGGAAAAGGTACGGGTCTTGGCTCCACGGTTGTACACTCTCTGCTGTGCTAACTGCGCTTGGGCCAAATGTTCCTTCACGATGGGCATTACCTGTGCAATTCGGTCTTGCATCAGGGCGACATGCTCAATCACACTCCTGTGGGGAGAACTCTCACTTTCCCAAGTTTCCTTGGCAATATCCAACAGCCCTCTTGGGTGTCTCCCATACAGTAACTCAAAGGGGGAGAATCCCGTAGAGGATTGGGGCACCTCCCTAATAGCAAACATCAGATAAGGAAGTAGGCAGTCCCAATCCTTTCCATCTCTATCCACCACTTTCTTCAACATTTGTTTTAGGGTTTTGTTGAATCTTTCAACCAGCCCATCGGTTTGGGGGTGATACACAGATGTACGTAATTGCGTCACTTTGAACAATTTACACAGCTCCTTCATAACCCGGGACATAAAGGGTGTACCTTGGTCCGTAAGCAGTTCTTTACAAATACCCACCCGGCTAAACACAAGAGATAGCTCTTTGGCTATGGTTTTGGCCGAGGTATTTCGGAGAGGGATCGCTTCTGGATAACGGGTGGCATAGTCCATTATAACTAATATGTACTGGTGCCCCCTAGCGGACTTGATTATAGGACCTACCAAATCCATGGCGATCCTCTCAAACGGGACCTCAATGATGGGTAGAGGGACCAGCGGGCTACGGAAATGTGGCATCGGGGCCGACCTCTGACACACAGGGCAGGAGGAACAATAATTTTCTATGTCCTTCATCACCCCCGGCCAATAGAATCTCTGTAATACCCTCTCTCGGGTTTTCTCTGTCCCCAGATGACCTCCAAGAATGTGCCCATGGGCCAACTCCAACACCAACTTCCTGTAAGGTTTGGGCACCACAAGCTGCTCAACGGTTTCTTCTGCCCTTTTTGCCACCCGATACAGTAGGTCCTTCTCTACGCTGAAGTATGGGTAAGTGCAGGTATTATCTGGGTTCACTAACTCGCCATCTATTTTCACTACGTTTTCCCGTGCCTTTATTAGGGCGGGGTCTTTCAACTGTTCTGTGGCAAAGTTTTCCCTGTGAACCTCAAGATCAGAAAACTCCGCAGACGGTAGGTTTTCGTCTGAGGAGGTGGGCTCCTCTCCAGTTTCTTGAGTCTCCCCTGCCAATACTGATAAGGGAAATTCCGGAGAGTCCTCACCACTCTCAGGGGAGTTCTGGCTATCACATTCCTGGTACATAGGGGCACCAGTGGGGGGCTCAGGATCATCCCACAGTTCCCAGAACTTCGGAAAATCCCTTCCCACAATGGCGTCATGCGGTAACTGAGATACTAAGCCCACTGGATGAGAGAGGGTACCTTTGGGGGTCTCGAAACACACTGTAGTCACTGGATACTCTCGGGTGTCCCCATGCACACAAATAACAGCTACCTTGCTATTCCCAGAGACCTCTGTTTTAACTAACTCAGCCTTTATCAGGGTCACAAGGCTACCTGAATCCAGCAATACCACAACATTTCTACCATTAACACACATTTTGCATAAATGTTTCTCAGTTCCTCGAATGGCAGTGCATGCGACTGTCGCACACAGCGACTGACGTCTGCCCGTCAGAAAGTCACACTGCATGGGTTCCTCCACAACCGGGCAATTGGCTGCAATATGTCCCGCTTGCCGGCAGCGGTAGCAAACGATCCTTCTTGCCGCCTCTTGAGCCGCTGATTTCCCAGGCTGTTCTCGCCAAACTTGGGGTAGAGCTCCCACCCTCTCACTCTCTCCACCCTCACCCCTTGGAATCCTCTTATCCGCCCCTGGGGATGGTCTGGTCTTAGGGTGGAAAGTCCGAGTGTCTCTGGAAGAGGCCGTCAGGTTCTCTGTAGCCAAGTATTTCTCCACACAATCCACAAGACCATCGGCCGTCTCTGGGTCTCCATGGCTTACCCACTTTTGGATGGCAGTAGGAAGAGCTCTCAAAAACCGATCCATTACAACACGTTCCACAATCTTTGGTGCGGACAAAGTCTCTGGCTGTAGCCACTTTCTGCTCAGGTGAATGAGATCATACATTTGAGACCTGGGGGGTTTTCCAAGCTGGAAAGTCCAGTTATGCACACGCTGAGCCCGGACAGCCTGGGTGACACCCAGCCTTGCCAATATTTCAGCTTTTAGCATCACATAGTCTTTTGCTTGGTTAGGCTCTAGGTCATAGTAAGCTTTCTGCGATTCACCAGTTAACAGAGGAGCCACCAGTCCAGCCCACTGCTCCTCAGGCCACTTTTCTCTTTCAGCGGTCCTTTCAAATGTGGTCAAAAATACCTCTGGATCATCCTCTCCAGTCATTTTTGTCAATAAACGACTCACCCCAAAGGACGCGGTATTAGTGGGACGGCTTTCCTCACTGGTCTGCGGACGTTGCTGCATTACTGCTTCCATCTGTTGTTGTAGTCTCTGCTCTTGCTTCTGCAACAGGTCTATGAAGCGGGCCTCAGATTGCTGCTGGGCTTGTTGCTGAGCCTCCAGACTCTGTTGCAAAGTTGCGTTTGTCTGCTGCTGGGCTGCAAGGCTCTGTTGATGAGCTTGCTGCTGGGCTGCGAAGTTCTTTTGCAAACCTGCATTTGTCTGCTGTTGATTGGCATTTGCTAGAGCCAGCTGCTTCAGTATCTCCTCCATGCTGGCTTAAAAAAAAAACTGCCCGCATTCTCCACCAACTGTGAGGGGGTTAGCTCGGCAGCGGGTGTGTGTGACCCCCGGGATGGGCTCCCCACACAAAACAGGCCCAGCAAACGGAGGTTGTGGTTTTCAAAATCAAAAAGGTGCGGTTTATTTTCTATTTACAGTGACAAAACACAGCAAAGCAAAAGAAACATAAACAAAATAAATCCTGGTCAACTTGACCTCTGACTAAACATACAGGTTTCCTAACTAACAACTGGGATCAGCCTAGTGCTGTCCTAGTCCCTAAGTCCCTGGTTTTAAATGTCCAAGCAAATAGCCACACAGGCTTTGTCTCACCGCACAGGGGTTCACTCTCCCTAGACAGTCCACACAGGTCTGGTTCCAGGCATGAGCTAACATCTAATGAAGCTGGGAGTTCTTATAGAGGCCTAAATGAGCTGACAAGGTTCAGCTGGTCTCCTCATCTCTGTCTGCACGACGCCCCACACTCTCCCTAGAGGTATGAGTCATCCATGAGCCCACTAGCCTTATACAACTCTCCACCTAGTTGTATAAGTCGGCGTAAAGCCTGAATCTGGGCGAAATATATCTACCCCCCTGGATGCAACCAGGTGACTTTACCTTCCTGCTGTCACAATATGTATAGATTTTCAATGGACATAGAGTGAAAGAATTGAGTTGTCACGTAACTATGAAATAAAAGAAAACATTATAAACAAAATTTTAGTGGATATAAGAAATATATTTCAGTGTAGAACCACCAGGCATAACCCAGACCATAGATACGCGCCATGTCACACAGCCCAACACTGTTTTGTCCACCAATCGCGGGGGGGGGGGGGGGCTTACCTGCTGGTTGCTGTTTCCTCCTCTTCATGCTTCCTGCTGTGCGGGAAAAATGACACTCTCGCGGGACTGCGGGAAGGAGGAGCCTATGCAGGTAAAACACGCAGAATCCGTGCCAGTTGGGAGCTATGCTTATTTTCTAAATAGAGTAGAGATGAATTTGATGGATGACTGATGTTATTATTATATTATTATACAGGTTTTATATAGCGCCAACAGTTTGCGCAGTGCTAAACAAAATAAAGGCAGACATTACAGTTACATTACAATTTGGTACAAGAGGAATCAGAGGGCCCTGCTCAATAGAGCTTACAATCTAAAAAGTAATAATTGCCACCTGTGATCCCTGTAGTGGATGTGGCCTCTCATTGTCTCAGCGACACCCAGAGCATTGTGGTGGGCTATTTGTCTTTTCCCTTTGTAAATTGCATTCCCCCTTTTATTCTAATAGAGAATCAATTGGTTGCTGGCGACAGTGTAAGAGATTTTCTAGTGGATCCTCCACAAGGTTAGGAGCAGAGAAACAGGATGTATAAAGCTAAACTCCATCACTTCAATCTTGCACAGTTGTAAAGACTTCTGTCCTGTCCGGAATTTGCTTATTCTGATTTCACTGAACTCTGTAAGCTTCTGACAGTGTTCATTAAAATGTTGGGAGGTGCAGTGTGGTGCGGCAGCAGTAAACACTCAGAGTCCAGTAATGGGACTTCCGAACTTTATTTTTAATACAAATTCTGTTCCTGCAACTGGACTCCAATTGCAGGAACAAAATTTGTATTAAAGTTAAAGTTCGGAAATTCCCAATAAGCCTGGCTGGAAGGCATCCACCTGGAAACACTTACAGAATGCACAGTGATGTGTGGCAGAACAGGTTCGGGTGTGCCAACAGCGTCTGTCTTGAGGGGCGGAATACGGCCTGGCTGGTCTGTGCCCAAATGGGGAGGTCTCCAGGGAGGATGGTGTGTCCCTATCCTTTCCTTCCTCATATGGAACCTCTCCCTGCTGCTAATCTCTCTCCCTGTCAGACGGTTAACCTGTCCCTACACTACCCACACACAAAAATGCATACTAAGCCTGGGAATCGGGGTCTTAAATAGGCTCTGCCTGACCCAACATGGCTGCCAGAGTCACACAGGGTTACAGCATCCAATCAGATAGCTTCCCCAGTGAACCAGGAAACCATAGATGAACCATTTTCCTCTTGACCTCCCCTCCAACTGCAATGCCGCTGCGGTCGAGCGCCACCTACAGTGGAGAAAGTAGACTGCACCTACCTACAATAAGCTATCCCTTTCCTTCTCAGTCAGGCTGTCCCTGGCCAACTGCTTTCATTTATTGGATTTCAGCATCACATGTGGAACTCTAAAGCCTCGTACACACAACCGGTTTTCTCGGCAAGAAACGACAAGAAAACTGTTGGGAGAGCTTTCTTGCTGAGAAAACCGTGCGTGTGTACGTCAAGAAAACTGCCCAGAATCTCGACGAGAAAAAAAGAAGACCTGCTTTCTTTTTTCTCGTCGGGAGTCTCATTTTTCTCGACTGTATTTGGACGAGAAAACCGGTCGTGTGTATGCTTTTCCAAGTCTTCAAAAACCGCGCATGGTCAGAATCAAGTGTAGCGGGCTCACCCCTCTCACCCCCTTCTTCTTCTCGGCTTGCTGTCTTGTCTAGGGGAACCTGGGAGGAGGGATGAGATCCACCACGGCCCATGTCCTCTTCTGGCTAGAGGTGAAGGCCCAAACGTATTTTACCATCGGGTCGTGTGTATAACCCAGGGTCAAGTCTTTCCTCTAAATGACCCCCCTTTTCTTCCAGTAACCAGAGTTCCACACCACTGAAAAGGTCCAACTCTTATTTATTACTTAGCAGCAATAAATCGTCACTTAGCACAGACAGGTTGTGACCAACGAACAGTTCAGTATAGGTGGGGAGTAGGTCAAGGCACAATCCTTAATCAAACTTAACCATTGAGATATCACCAACGGTTATAACGCACAGTGGCTGTGAATGTACTTCTTTCCTTTTCTGAGTCTCTACCAGCAACTCTGACGAACATGAAATAGGAGTTACCTTCTTTAAGCTGTGGCCCCAGTCAGAGGGAAGACATCCTTCCGAGAGAGTTACCGGAGGCCCCACCGTCACCGGCAAATGCTGCACCTGGCTGTTCGGAAGGGTTACACTCTCCGGCCTCCTCGTCCCAGATTGGGGCGCCCAACACCTTAGGGCCCCTCGGACTCCCCCACCCTTGCGGAACCCAGTCGAAGGTACTGGGTCCCAGGTCTCCTCAATAGTACCTCACCCCAGGGCTAAAGGTGCCTGGGATGGACTCCATCTCCCGCTCCGGCCAGGTCAAGGGCCCCTGTGCCCGGAACTCCGGAATGCCCGCACCCAGGCTGAAGGTGCCTGGGTGCAGCGGTGCCCTCCGACTCTGAACCTCGTGCTTAAGGCGTCCGCCCTCTTTATCTCCTCTCTCCAGCATCACAGCAGGTTCCCCGCCCCGCTGTACAACCGCCGGAAAGGGACAAAAAGAGTACAGTCTTGCAGTGAGGGTTCAACCCCCGGCCCAGGGCAACAGCGCCACCCTCGGACCCCAGGGAACCTCACACCACTAGAGTCCTCCATAAACGATAATCAATGCATCTGGGTTACACTACCACCCATATGCTTCCCTTAAATTTAAATACCCGCTACACAAGTATGAGACGGGAGCGCACCTTCTTGTAAAACTAGCATTCGTAATGGAGATAGCACATTCGTCTTGCTGTAACGAACTGAAAGTACGAAGACTGAAAAGCGCGAATCGTCTCTCCCCAAACTTTACTAACACGCGGTAACACAAGATCAGCAAAAGCAGCCCAAGGGGTGGCGCCATTGGAATAGAACTTCCCCATTATACTGCCGTCGTACGTGTTGTACGTCACCGCGCTTTACAACGACGAGATTTTGGATTGACAGTGTGTATGCAAGGAAAGCTTGACAAGAATCTCGTCAAGCTTGACAAGAAACTCGTCGAGAAAAACAACGTTTTTTTTGTGACGAGATTCTCGGCCGTGTGTACGAGGCTTTAGGTTCCTCAAGAGGTTGTTAGGAGTTCTTCGAGCTGTGATTGAATGACCTTCTGTCCGATGGTGCCTGCATAGTTCCAAGGCCAACACAAATGGTGCCAGCGGCATGACACCAATCATCTTTATAGCTGTCTTTAAGGCTGTCCACTATAAGGGTTGAATTCTTCCCACTGACCTCCAAAGTAAGAGGCATTGTTAGCATTGAGCCCAGATGGATTGGTTTTAGTAAGTCTTCTTCTACATCTGAAATCTTTAGGGGTTCCTCTGAGGTAAAGGTTGAAAAAGACTGCCTTAAACAGATACTTGGATAAAGACTAAGAACTAAGGACTGTGCATTGATATCAGGCATTAATGAACTGTATTATCTGAGTGTGTAAGCCACATGGCCATCAGCACAGCAGCCAGAGCGCAGAGAGATGATTTAGCAGAGTGACGTCACCTGGAATACTACACGCATGGCATGGGAAAGGCGACACGGCCTAGGTGAGGGTCATTGCGTGGGCGATTACAGTATTGTGACTCCAGACTGTGCCGCATAATAGACTTTATTTGGAATTAGTTTGGCTCATCTCTAATTTATCACCAAAGTCACTCCTGTCCAGAGCAGTTAGCGCATCTTTTGCAAAGCCTATTATAGGTTTGATTAAACCCCTCCCCACCCTTTCAATGCACCATTAAGTCTAAACCCGCTCACAGGCGACATTCTTAATGACAGGTGACAGCAAAGGCATGCAGATGAGTCACACCGCCCTGTTATAGAAGTGTTACATATTAGCGACATCTAATATAGCTTCACATGGCATCCATACGATGTTGTAATATATATTATGCACTTACAAAAAAACACTCAGTGGCCAGTTTATTAGGTACACCTGCTGGTTATGGCATATAGCCAGATGATGAGTTGTGATGATGAAGTGCAGTACATAAAGCATGGAGGTCTATTTTACCACCTGGACCACGTGTGATATCTTGAATATGAAAGAAGGCCCGGGTGGAGTGATATCACACACGTGCTGCAGAATTCATATTTCCAGTGTGCCAAAGAGTGCCCTGGGGCTTTTACAATGCCAGCAATGACCCTTTGCATTTCCTGCTATCCTTTCTGCTACACTAAATGGTTTTTGGACACCTGATCATTACACCTAAATGAGCCTGGACATCAACTTCAAAACCGTTGGCGATAATATGGAGTTCCTCTTCTCCTCGTTTTGCAGTTATAATGACCTCCACACCTCTAGAAAGACTTTCCACAAGATTTTGGAGAGATTGCTCATTCATCCAAAAGAACATTTGGGGAGTCAGGTATTGATGTTGGATGGGATGTGTGACAGGGGGGTCACTTTGGACACAGGGTGAGCCAGGAAACCATGGACATTAAGAATATGGCTTGGATTGCTTGAAATTGAAATAGTAATATTAGTCCACAATATGTACTGGTTGTTTTTATTCTGAACTCAACAGGTTAATTGAGAGATGTGTTACCTGCCAGTTGTGATGTAAATGAATCTAGAAGGGCGTCTGAAGACCCTTTTAGCGTGAATAGGGATAATTAACTCTATACTTGTGTGTATTGTACTCAGACAGACAGGCTACAAATCCTTTCATTGTGAGATGTGTATTGAAGGTCGTCATGTTTCTATTGTGTAAAGTCTTTTGAACTGAAAGGGGATTAGAACCTGTTGTATCCTAACAGACGTCAAAATAATTTGTATTGGGTCTTGTTATGTTGTGGGTGGAGCTGGACCATTGTTCATTCAGGTTAATGCAGTATTGGATGTGTATAAAAGTTACAATGCTTTTTTCAATAAAGTGAGTCTTTCCTGGAAATATACAGAGTGCGTCTCGTTCTTTCAGAAGGATTAATTCCTATGGGAAGTGGTCATCTGACTGTGGAGGATCGACAGTGAATTTGTGTCCAGGAGAGGGAAGAGATCTTAAACGGCGTTAACCCCTTTCGTATTTGAGGTGCCAATACATTGGTGGCAGCAGTGGGATTTTCCCTCCAGTTCCTGGGACACTCCAAACCACCACAGTGAATGACCAGCTATGCAGCCTGCAGGAAAGCCACGCTGAAAGACCTACTTGAGAGCCGTGAAGGGACCAGTGGGACAAAGAACAAGGCCACCTTGATCAGGAAGGTAGCCGAGATGGACCAGAGGGTTGGTGATGCAGGACCCCGGTCAGTTGAAGACTTGTTTCAGCAACGAGTTCGACAGCGCTTGGCATTATATGGTGCTAACCCATCAGAGACCGCTATACAGGAAGCCATTAGAGGCATCCAGCTGCAGGATGCGCAACAAAAGAGAGAACGAGAGCGTCAAGAGAGAGAACTAGAGCGACAAGAGAAAGAACTAGAGCGACAAGAGAGAGAACTAGAGCAGCAACATGAGCGGAGAACGCCGGAGATACGGCAATCGGAGATCGCCTACAGACAGCTGCTAGAATCTGCTCAGCAGCAGGGTGGGGCTACCTTTGCCTGGGACTATCAGGAAATACCAGTTGACAACTATGAAATCCTGGCTGAAGAATCGGCAGTGGAAAATCTGAAGATTGCCATCCCTAAAGCCGAAGTGGATGATATGGAGTTCCAGGGAGCTAGCCTGGCTGAAGAATCGGCAGTGGAAAATCTGAAGATTGCCATCCCTAAAGCCGAAGTGGATGATATGGAGTTCCAGGGAGCTAGCCTGGCTGAAGAATCGGCAGTGGAAAATCTGAAGATTGCCATCCCTAAAGCCGAAGTGGATGATATGGAGTTCCAGGGAGCTAGCCTGGCTGAAGAATCGGCAGTGGAAAATCTGAAGATTGCCATCCCTAAAGCCGAAATGGATGATATGGAGTTCCAGGGAGCTAGGGCAGTTGGCTCATCTCCCCAGCCACAGATTACAGAAGGTATGGATTTAAGGGACTGTTCAGAGGATGTTATGGATTATGCATCGCCTGCTCAAGTACTGGCAGCAGGACAAAGTACTGCAGACCCCTGCTCTACACCCGTGGCAGTTTTGGAGGCCCGAGGTGAGAAGGTGATGGTTCCTCTTTCCCAGGGGATTTCAGAGATGCAGGGAGGAGAAGCAGCCCTTTTCCCTCCCCAACAGTTAGCCAGAGCAGATGGTGTGGAGTCCCCAGCAGAAGTGCTGGCAACAGGGCAGAGTGATAGCAACCTCTGCCCAGCACCGGAAACAACTGTGGAGTTTCAGGGAGCTGGGGCAGTTGGCCCCTCTCTCCAGCAACAAGCTGAGGTAGTAAAGCTTTTACCCCCAGCTGACTCACTGGCAGCAGGGCAGAATGCTACTGGCGTCTGCACACAACGGCAACTTGAGCTGATATCGGTGGATGGGACTGCGGTCTCCACTCACAGCAACCCAGCAGAAGAGCTAGCAACAGAGCAGAGTGCCGCGGGCCTCTGCTCTCAACTAACAGAAGAGGGAGTTCCTGTGGTACTGGATGGGACTTCGGTCTTCACTGACCCAACCCCAGAAAATGGTGTGACACTGAGACAGGAGGATGTCAGCCTTGCTTTGCAAGCACTGGGGGATTTTCAGCTACCACAAGTGGATGGGACTTCAGTCTCCACTTGTATACCCCAGGAATGCTGGGCAGTCGGCCCAGATCCCCAACAGCATGACGGACTGAGCCCAGTCACCCTGTCTTCTCCCCAGCGGCGGGTATGTTCTCTGAGAGAGGCAGAGGTTGGCTGGGTAAGTAATGCTCTGTTTGGAGCAATTTATTTGGGGTACTGTGTGGATACCGGCATTAGAAGAATGGACCTATGGACTAACTTCGGAGTCAACCCGTCTGGGGTCACCTCCTGTGTTAGTCTCCTGCCGAAAGGGGAGAGGTGTGACAGGGGGGTCACTTTGGACACAGGGTGAGCCAGGAAACCATGGACATTAAGAATATGGCTTGGATTGCTTGAAATTGAAATAGTAATATTAGTCCACAATATGTACTGGTTGTTTTTATTCTGAACTCAACAGGTTAATTGAGAGATGTGTTACCTGCCAGTTGTGATGTAAATGAATCTAGAAGGGCGTCTGAAGACCCTTTTAGTGTGAATAGGGATAATTAACTCTATACTTGTGTGTATTGTACTCAGACAGACAGGCTACAAATCCTTTCATTGTGAGATGTGTATTGAAGGTCGTCATGTTTCTATTGTGTAAAGTCTTTTGAACTGAAAGGGGATTAGAACCTGTTGTCCCCTAACAGACGTCAAAATAATGTGTATTGGGTCTTGTTATGTTGTGAGTGGAGCTGGACCATTGTTCATTTAGGTTAATGCAGTATTGGATGTGTATAAAAGTTACAATGCTTTTTTCAATAAAGTGAGTCTATCCTGGAAAGATACAGAGTGCGTCTCGTTCTTTCAGAAGGATTAATTCCTATGGGAAGTGGTCGTCTGACTGTGGAGGATCGACAGTGAAATTGTGTCCAGGAGAGGGAAGAGATCTTAAACGGCGTTAACCCCTTTTGTATTTGGGGTGCCGTTACAGGATGGATATTCAAATTCAATCTAAATGTGTTCAGTAGGGTTGAGGTTGTTGAGCTATGGAGGACACTCCAGCGTAACCTGGTCAAACCATGCCATTATGGAGCTGGCTTTATGCACAGGGGTGCGGTCATCTTGGAACGGAAATGGACCTTCCCCAAACAGTTGTCAGAAGGCTAGAAGTGCAAATTGTCTAAGATGTCTTTGTATTAACCATGGGCGTCCGCTCCATAGGGCAAGGGGGGTCAATTGCCCCCCCCTGGAAGTCAGAGTGAAGACACACTTGCCCCCTGTGTTGCAATGGCCTCCACGGAAGCCATGGACTTTTTTTTCTAAGTCTGCAGACTGCTGCTGGCCTAGGGGCTGGGGGTGCTCTCAGTCTTTTACGACTATCCGTCCCTCCCTCCTCATCCCCGGCCCGAGCATTGGATTGGCTCTGCCGCTCGAGCCTCTGCTTAACATCACCATGACCCTAAACCAAGCGGTTCCGTGATTGGCTGCTGCCTCAGACTGCCTGTGTAAATGTGCCTATGCCGATCCGGCCAGCGCGGCGCCGGCTCCTCCCACAGGTGCGTGGCGTGCAGTGGTCAAGACAAGAGACTGAATACACTGCCAGTGCCTGCTCTATCACTTAAAAACTACAGGTAACAGCAGTGCCTGTGCCACGACACCACTGTGTACATCTTTTTGTATTGCAATACATCTGTGGTGTGGGCGGACATATTTTGATCTTGATGAAAACAACCTATACATACAGTATAGGCTGTTTTCATCAAGATCAAAATATGGCCACAACAGATGTATTGCAATACATTGCAATATAGAAAGATGTACATTCTCTAGGCTATATTTATATGGGCATTGAGTGAAGCGGAATTATCCTCAAGAATGATGCCCCCCCCTGAAAAAAGTTCAGCGGACACCCATGGTATTAAACGTAGTGTACCACTCTCCCCCGAAGGGGCTGGTGTGAATCGACCCAGGTCTCCCTTTCTAGAGTACAAAGGCTTCTAGTTCCAGACACAGCTCACCAACAAATATAGGCTCAGTCTAGGGGATGATCTAAAGCCCCATACACACGGTAGGATTTTTTGACCACAAACTTCAAAATGAGCAAGTTTTCAAAAAAATCCTACCGTGTGTACGCTCCATCGGACAAACTTTTTTGGTTTTCATCGGACAAAAGTTCGCTCTGCAAACGGACAAACTTTTCGGCAACAAAAGTCCTACGGTGCAAAGTCCTATCGTGTGTACAGAAATCCATCGGACTTTTGTCTGAAGTACAAATACGCATGCCCAGAACCAATGTTAAAATCAACCAACAATAGCAGAAGTTGACCAAAGGGTGGCGGTAAAGAGCAGAAAAGAGCAGAAAAACCATGTGATGTTGGGAAAGTTTTGGGAAAGTTTGCAGAAAAGTCCTGCCGTGTGTATGTTATGGGTGTGCCCGGCCAACTCCCTTTGGACAAAAATCCACGGAAAAGTTTGTTTGAAGTCCGACCGTGTGTACGAGGCTTTACTCTTTAAAAGTCCCATGGGCAATTCTGTTTTTTTCTTGTGTTCAGTCTAGGGGATGTTGTTTTATGGATTTAATGCAGGAAACAAGAAAGGGGTGCAGGTGCAGGATACTTCAAAACATCAGGAGAAATTAGCAAGAGGACAAACTTTAGCCAAAATCCTCTTGTAATAATCTTTGCTGGGGGTACAAGGGAATGAACGGCTAATCTGGAACTCTACACTATATAAGCAGTCCCAGTACTTACAGCAACCTCTGGCACTTACATCTCCAAGCACATGCATACCTGGAATCCATAATCACAATAAGTCTTACTCACAAAGTCCAAGGACAGCTGCCTGCCGCCCAACCTCCATGCGACATCATCCAGTGAGGAAGAAAAAGGGTCCTTCTCCAGACCAGTATCCACAGTTGCTACCTTAAAACAAATATCTCTCAATTAGATCTCCTTCAGGCCCTCAGAAAAACACATTCTAAGACCCAAACAGCAGCTCCAGTACAAAGCCTGCATCTCAGGGGCACAGCCCTGGGGCAAGAACACTCTAAGCAAGCCTCCCAAACATTTATCTTCTCCTTCAGCTACCTTCTGGGTGCCCCTCCCGGGAGCAGATAAATATTCATAACTTCAGTGACTGACCCTCCTACTCTATTCTCTAGACCAGGGGTGTCAGACTCAATTTCATTGCAGGCCATGTCAGCATTATGATTGTCCTCAAAGGGCAAGTTGTCTCTGCAAGACTAGATATCCAGAGCACCTCACCCCATACATCAGACCCCCCATCCTCCCAGCATAAGTCAAGTGTCCTCCCCTTCCATTACATTACAGTGCACCCCCCTTACCTTGTGCTGCCACTAGGAAGAAGCTGGGGGCAGAGCTGGGAAGCAGAATGTACAGGGTCTGGAGGAGGCCCAGAGGAGGGTGGGATTCAGCTGCTGGATTCTGCTGAATGCTGAGACCAGTGGGGGCAAAGACTAGGAGGTGCTGCAGTTGCACAGAGAAGAGCAGAATCCGTAGGAGGAGTTCTGTCCTCCTCTCTATTGCTGACTGCTAAGATGGGGGAGGGGGGGTACAGAGACAAGCCTCTCCGTGGCTGCACAGAGAAGCACGGGATTGGCAGAAGAGTTCTGTCCTTCTCCCTGTTGCTGACTGCTAAGATGTGGGAGGGGGGTACAGAGACAAGCCTCTCCGTGGCTGCACAGAGAAGCACGGGATTGGCAGAAGAGTTCTGTCCTCCTCCCTGTTGCTGACTGCTAAGATGTGGGAGGGGGTACAGAGACAAGCCTCTCCGTGGCTGCACAGAGAAGCACAGGATTGGCAGAAGAGTTCTGTCCTCCTCTCTGCTAAGGCAAGGTGCTGGGCCAGATTCGGCCCATGGGCCCTGTGTTTGACACTTGTGCTCTAGATGTTACTTCCAAAGACAGCCAGGAGTAATCAACTACTAAGGTTAGGGAAACCTGACCAGACCAAAAAAAAACAGATCAACATTCCACTGAGTACAGCCGAGCCAAAAACTATGGCAGGCTGCTACAGAAGTGTTCATTGGAAACACCTGAACTAAATTTGGAGGGTTGTCCACATAAATTTGGCCATAGCATATTTGAAGTGCTGATTTTTACCCACCAAGAATGAGATAAGCAAGGCAGCAACTTGGATTAAAGTGGATGTAAACCCACTCTCATCCTTTCTAAATGACTGCCATAGTGGTTATCTATAAGGATATAGATGCCTCCTGCATGTATCCTTACCTGTCAAATGTCTCCCCTCTGTCTGTTATGAGACCCGAAAAACTGCAGATTCTGTGGGTGAGTCTGTTGCCTGGAGCTCGGTGGGCGGAGTCGTGATGTCAGTAGACTCCCCGCCCACCTCTACACTCCCCTTGTCAACATGCATTTTCTCCTGTGTATTTCTTACACTGAACTTCTGCTATGATCACTAACATCCAGTCAAAACCCAGAAAAGTCACCACATGACTTCATCATGCCCAATCATGCTGAGGTGTGGAGCAGCCAATCCTGGGAGAGCTGGAAAAGAAAAGAGGAGGGATGTGAAGTACACATAATGCCTCTCTCAGGCTCCTGCATGAAATATGTAAATCACCTGTCACTCACAGCAAGGGGGAAGAAACTGACTTCTATTTCTCTGTGTGTCAGTTTTTAACCTTCTGAAGAAAGATAAGTGAACTTCTTAAAACTGGATTAGCTCTTCGTGGCAAGACTGGGCACAGATGACATGAAATTCTATGCTGTACAAGCAAGCCTTAATTAAAAAATATTTTTGGGGGTTTACATTCACTTTAAGTCTTACAAATACTTTTCTCCTTTTAGCAGTATTTCTCTGTTCCTTTATACTATAGAAGTTTTATCTTCACACAGTGTCAGGTCCAGCTAAATCAGACCTGTTCAATATGGAAAGGACGGCATGTTTCTACACAGCATGTACTCGTACATTTTTCTTCATAAAAAATGTAGCACTTTTCCTTTAAATAGCTGCCAGCCAGGCTGCTGGAGATGCATAGTGCAATACACGTCCTCCACACCTCGCCCCCCTCCCGTCCCTGTCCGTATGAATATGCATCATGCAGCAAAAGCATGTCGGTGATTGTTGCAGGGCTGATATGTGTCACTTCTCCAGCTCTGAAGTGCTCAGATCAAGCGACTGACGCTTGTGAATTTAGGCTGTCACCCAGACATCACCAGTGCTGCCGAGTTTTAGGAGAGGACGAGGGTGTCATTTCAGATTATTCTTTCTTTTAAGGGATAATTTACTGAACCTAAAGTTAGTAGTTAGTTACCAAAGTGTTCCCGATGTCTGAAGGAAGTCTCAGATGTCTGGGAGAAGTCTCAGATTTCTGTACATGATAGACTGAATTCCAATTATCTATTAACCACTTCAGCTCCGGAAGGTTTACCCCCCTTCATGAACAGGCCATTTTTAGCGATACGGCACTGTGTTACTTTAACTGATAATTGCGCGGTCGTGTGACGTTGTACCCAAATAAAATTGATGTCCTTTTTTTCCCACAAATAGAGCTTTCTTTTGGTGGTATTTGATCACCTCTGCTGTTTTTATTTTTTGCAATATACACAAAAAAAGACAGACAATTTTGAAAAAAGAAAAAAACGATATTTCTTACTTTCTGCTATAAAACAAATCCAATAAAAAAAAATGTAAAAATATCAAATTTCTTCATCAGTTTAGGCCAATATGTATTCTGCTCCCAAAAAGCGTATATTGATTGGTTTGCGCAAAAGTTATAGCGTATACAAACTATGGGATAGATTTATGGATTTTTTTTTTTCACTAGTTATTGCAGTGATTAGCGACTTATAGTGGGACTGCAACATTGCGGCTAACAAATCAGACATTAGAGTGTTTATTTACTAAAGCTAGAGAGTGCAAATGTTGTCACATTTCTGCATAGAAACCAATAAGCCTCTAACCTCAGATTGTTTATTAAGAAAGGAAGGGTGACCCCTGGAAGTCGCACATCTATGGTGTCCTGCTGCAATGAATAGAGTGGAAACCTCAGCCTGGACTCTGACCAGGCCACGCCCCCAACGTGTTTTACTCCGCTCACCCGGAGCTTAGGCCGGTTTCACACTGGGGCGGTGGCGGTATAGCGCCGCTATTTTTAGCGGCACTATACCGTCGGGATTGCAGAGGTATTCGGCCGCTAGCGGTGCGGTTTTAACCCCTGCTAGCGGCCGAAAAAGGGTTAATACCACCCGCAAACCGCGGCTGCGGGCGGTATTACCGCGGTATCCCATTCATTTCAATGGGAAGGAGCGGTGTAGGAGCCGTAAACACACCGCTCCTCTCACCGCTCCAAAGATGCGGCTAGCAGGACTTTTTTTTAAGTCCTGTTAGTGCACCGCTCCAGTGTGAAAGCCCTCGGGGCTTTCACATTGGAGAGACAGGATCCGCTGTTTAGGCTCGGTTTGCAGGCGCTATTTTTAGCAAAATAGCGCCTGCAAACCGCCCCAGTGTGAAAGGGGCCTTAGTCATGAGGATGTTCAATTAAGCTTTGGCAATAAAACCCAGAATCTTGCTTTCTATGCAGAAATGTGACTAATTTTGCACTCTCTAGCTTTTGTAAAAAAAAACTCTAAGTGACACTTTTTTTTTTTGGGGAACCAGTGACACTAAGCGTCTTCAAAGCCTCCATACAAGTCTATAGCAAAGCTCACTTGAAGCCCCACCAAAGTCTAATCGAAGCCCGACAAAGTCTCACCGGAGCCTCACCAAAGCCCCACCGAAGCCTCATCGAAGCACCAAGTAAAAGCAGGTGTAAACAGGACTGTAAGATAACCATTTTATTTAGTGACAGGAGCTTTGACTTGCATTCAGAGAGCTTTAACAAAGCGTGTGTGAAGCCATGTTTTGAAGCAAGTGTAAACTAGCCCTAATGCACTGTCACTGTACTGACACTGGCTGGGAAGGGGTTAACATCACAGACGAGCAAATGGATAAATGTGTGCCTAAAATGTGCTTACTCACTTTGTGGGAGGTGCTTGTGCAATGGGAAGGCAGAGATCTGTGTTCCTGCTTTGCAGAAAGACAGGATCCCTACCTTTCCTACTGACAGAACGGCAGTCTGCCTTGTTTACATAGGCAGACCGCCATTCTGCTTCTGTCCCGAACGATCGGTGGATCCCGGCGGACATTGTGTCCAATCACAGTGGGAGCGGGTCACTTGCCACCGTATATGTACAGTATACGGTCGGCAAGCGGTTAAAGGATATTTGTCATTAGAGAAATATGGAGCCTTCATAACTCAGCTTTTTCTGAAAACACTTATTGCTTGATTTTGTTTGGCTTCATTGCTTCTAAATTACAAACCGAGAACAAGCATGCAGCAAGGAAAAGTCAGAAAGTCAGTGACTGAATGCATGATAGCCAAAGTGTCAACATGACAGACAGAGAACTAACATTTTCAGTCGTGGCCCACAATATCTCTTATGATAGGTGTCCTTTAATGATCTGTAACCTTTTAAAGGTCAACCATTAATTAAATTTCAACTTTGTATAGGGTTTAGTTGGGCGGGTCATCTGCTCATCCCTCTTAATCCCTAGGCCTTCAACAGCGAGCTCTCCCCACCGTAATCCCAAACATTGTCCCTGCCTATCTAAGAGTATAAACCATTCTCCTCCAAAGCTTGATGCTTTCACTCCTCCTGCTGCAAATAAATTAAAGGTAACATGAAGGATGGGGCCTTCCAATAGTACCTATGGTAGGTGTTGTGAGGGGGTTAACTCAGTAGCGGGTGTGTGTGACCCCCTGGTTGGGCTCCCCACACAAAAACAGGGCCAGCAGACGGAGGTTGTGGTTTTCAAAATCAAAAGGTGCGGTTTATTTCTCTATGTACAGTGACAAAAACACAGCAAAGCCAAAAAGAAACATAAACAAAATAAATCCTGGTCAGTTTGACCTCTGACTAAACATGCAGGTTTCCTAAACTAACAACTGGGATCAGCCTGGTGCTGTCCTAGTCCCTAAGTCCCTGGTTTAGTAAAAGTCCAAACAAATAGCCACACAGGCTTTGCCTCACCGCACAGGGGTTCACTCTCCCTAGACAGTCCACACAGGTCTGGGTCCAGGCATGAGCTAACACCTAATGAATCTGGGAGTTCTTATAGAGGCCTAAATGAGCTGACAAGCTTCAGCTGGCCTCATCAACTCCCTGTCTGTACGACGCCCCACACTCTCCCTAGAGGTATGAGTCATCCATGAGCCTACTAGCCTCAGCTGGGCTTATACAACTCTCCACCCTAGTTGTATAAGTCAGCATAAAGCCTGAATCTGGGAGAAATATATCTACCCCCCTGGATGCAACCAGGTGACTTTACCTTCCTGCTGTCACATACCCCCCCCTCTTGTTTTAACCTCGGGGTTGGAACACCAGCAATCAGGCATTCATGTACTCGAGACAAAGCATCCACATTCCCCATTTGAACGCCAGGGCGATGCTTTACTGTGAAGTTGAATTCCTGGAGGGCCAGGAACCACCTATTCACTCTTCTATTTGTTTCCTTGTTTTGAGCCATCCACTTTAACGGAGCGTGATCCGTAACCATGTCAAAGTGCCTACCTAGCAGGTAGTACCGAAGGGAATCTAGAGCCCACTTCACCGCTAAACACTCCTTTTCAGCGGTGGCGTAATTTACCTCATGGGACTTCAACTTCCTGCTGAGGTAAATGACTGGGTGCTCTTCCCCGTTCCAGACCTGGGACAATACTGCTCCTAACCCCACATCTGACGCATCACTTTGTACGACAAAGTCTTTAGAGAAGTCGGGTGAGTACAACACTGGCTGGCTACATAAGGCTTGTTTCAAGAATTGGAATGCTGCCTCAGCCTCGGGGGTCCATTTAATCATGACCGACCCTTTCCCTTTCGTCAGGTTGGTTAGGGGCACAGCCTTAGAAGCAAAGTGGGGAATGAAGCGCCGATAATAACCCGCGATTCCCAGAAAGGCCCGTACCTGCTTCTTGCTGTTGGGACGTGGCCAACTCTGGATGGCCTCGACTTTGTTGAGTTGGGGTTTTATCACTCCCCTGCCAATGGTGTACCCAAGATATTTGGCCTCCTCCTGCCCAATGGTACACTTCTTGGGGTTAGCCGTAAACCCCGCTTCCCGGATAGAGTCTAGGACTGCTTGCACTTTTGGCAGATGTGAGGCCCAATCTGTGCTATGGACAATTACGTCATCCAGGTAAGCCGCAGCATACTTCCGATGGGGCCTCAGTATCTGGTCCATTTTCCGCTGGAATGTGGCCGGCGCATTCTGTAACCCGAACGGCATTCTCTTATATTGGAACGCCCCGTCTGGGGTTACAAATGCGGTTTTCTCTTTGGCCGACTTGGCCAGGGGAATTTGCCAATACCCTTTTGTGAGGTCAAGAGTCGTCATGTATCGGGCTGTTCCCAGCCGGTCGATCAACTCATCTATACGTGGCATGGGGTAGGTGTCAAATTTTGTAACTTTGTTCAACTGACGAAAATCGTTACAAAATCGCCAGCTCCCATCCGGTTTAGGCACCAACACAATGGGACTAGACCAATCACTTTGGGACTCCTCTATCACCCCTAAGTTCAGCATTTTCTGTACTTCCTCCCGTATTGCCTCCCGTCGGGCCTCTGGGATCCGATAGGGTTTTAACTTCACCCTTTCACCGGGCGGGGTAATAATATCATGCTCTACCCCAGATGTTTGTCCCGGCAGCTCAGAGAACACCTCCTTGTTGCGAAGCACAAACTCCTTAACCTCCTGTTGTTGGGGTTGTGACAAGGTGGCTGCTATTCCAACCTCCGGAATCACGCAACCAGTTTGAGCTGGTGACCAAGTTTCTGCGACTAGGGACTCTCTATCCCTCCAGGCTTTCAACAGATTAACGTGATATATCTGTTCGGGCTTTCGCCTTCCTGGTTGTCTGACCTTGTAATTCACTTCGCTCACTTTTTCCATTATCTCGTAGGGGCCTTGCCATTTGGCAAGGAATTTACTTTCAACCGTAGGGACAAGTACCAATATCCTATCCCCCGGGGAAAAGGTATGGGTCTTTGCTCCACGGTTGTACACTCTCTGCTGTGCCAACTGCGCTTGGGCCAAATGTTCCTTCACGATGGGCATTACCTGTGCAATTCGATCTTGCATCAGGGCGACATGCTCAATCACACTCCTGTGGGGAGAACTCTCACTTTCCCAAGTTTCCTTGGCAATATCCAACAGCCCTCTTGGGTGTCTCCCATACAGTAACTCAAAGGGGGAGAATCCCGTAGAGGATTGGGGCACCTCCCTAATAGCAAACATCAAATAAGGAAGTAGACAGTCCCAATCCTTTCCATCTCTATCCACCACTTTCTTCAACATTTGTTTTAGGGTTTTGTTGAATCTTTCAACCAGCCCATCGGTTTGGGGGTGATACACAGATGTACGCAATTGCGTCACTTTGAACAATTTACACAGCTCTTTCATAACCCGGGACATAAAGGGTGTACCTTGGTCCGTAAGCAGTTCTTTACAAATACCCACCCGGCTAAAAACAAGAGATAGCTCTTTGGCTATGGTTTTGGCCGAGGTATTTCTGAGAGGGATCGCTTCTGGATAACGGGTGGCATAGTCCATTATAACCAATATGTACTGGTGCCCCCTAGCGGACTTGATTATAGGACCTACCAAATCCATTGCGATTCTCTCAAACGGGACCTCAATGATGGGTAGAGGGACCAGCGGGCTACGGAAATGTGGCATCGGGGCCGACCTCTGACACACAGGGCAGGAGGAACAATAATTTTCTATGTCCTTCATCACCCCAGGCCAATAGAATCTCTGTAATACCCTCTCTCGGGTTTTCTCTGTCCCCAGATGACCTCCAAGAATGTGCCCATGGGCCAACTCCAACACCAACTTCCTGTAAGGTTTGGGCACCACAAGCTGCTCAACGGTTTCTTCTGCCCTTTTTGCCACCCGATACAGTAGGTCCTTCTCTACGCTGAAGTATGGGTAAGTGCAGGTATTATCTGGGTTCACTAACTCGCCATCTATTTCCACTACGTTTTCCCGTGCCTTTATTAGGGCGGGGTCTTTTAACTGTTCTGTGGCAAAATTTTCCCTGTGAACCTCCAGATCAGAAAACTCCACAGATGGTAGGTTTTCGTCTGAGGAGGTGGGCTCCTCTCCAGTTTCTTGAGTCTCCCCTGCCAATACTGACAAGGGAAATTCTGGAGAGTCCTCACCACTCTCAGAGGAGTTCTGGCTATCACATTCCTGGTACATAGGGGCACCAGTGGGGGGCTCAGGATCATCCCACAGTTCCCAGAACTTCGGAAAATCTCTTCCCACAATGGCATCATGCGGTAATTGAGATACTAACCCCACTGGATGAGAGAGGGTACCTTTGGGGGTCTCGAAACACACTGTAGTCACTGGATACTCTCGGGTGTCCCCATGCACACAAATAACAGCTACCTTGCTATTCCCAGAGACCTCTGTTTTAACTAATTCAGCCTTTATCAGGGTCACAAGGCTACCTGAATCCAGTAATACCACAACATTTCTACCATTAATACACATTTTGCATAAATGTTTCTCAGTTCCCCGAATGGCAGTGCATGCGACTGTCGCACACAGCGACTGACGTCTGTCCGTCAGAAAGTCACATTGCATGGGTTCCTCCACAACCGGGCAATTTGCTGCAATATGTCCCGCTTGCCGGCAGCGGTAGCAAACAATCCTTTTGGCTGCCTCTTGAGCCCCTGACTTCCCAGGCTGTTCTCGCCAAACTTTGGGTAGAGCTCCCACCCTCTCACTCTCTCCACCCTCACCCCTTGGAATCCTCTTATCCGCCCCTGGGGATGGTCTGGTCTTAGGGTGGAAAGTCCGAGAGTCTCTGGAAGAGGCCGTCAGGTTCTCTGTAGCCAAGTATTTCTCTACACGATCCACAAGACCACCGGCCGTCTCTGGGTCTCCATGGCTTACCCACTTTTGGATGGCAGTAGGAAGAGCTCTCAAAAACCGATCCATTACAACCCGTTCCACAATCTCTGGTGCGGACAAAGTCTCTGGCTGTAGCCACTTCCTGCTCAGGTGAATGAGATCATACATTTGAGACCTGGGGGGTTTTCCAAGCTGGAAAGTCCAGTTATGCACACGCTGAGCCCGGACAGCCAGGGTGACACCCAGCCTTGCCAATATTTCAGCTTTTAGCATCACATAGTCTTTTGCTTGGTCAGGCTCTAGGTCATAGTAAGCCTTCTGCGATTCACCAGTTAACAGAGGAGCCACCAGTCCAGCCCACTGCTCCTCAGGCCACTTTTCTCTTTCAGCAGTCCTTTCAAATGTGGTCAAAAATACCTCTGGATCATCCTCTCCAGTCATTTTTGTCAATAAACGACTCACCCCAAAGGACGCGGTATTAGTGGGACGGCTTTCCTCACTGGTCTGCGGACGTTGCTGCATTACTGCTTCCATTTGTTGTAGTCTCTGCTCTTGCTTCTGTAACAGGTCTATGAAGCGGGCCTCAGATTGCTGCTGGGCTTGTTGATGAGCTTGCTGCTGGGCTGCAAGGCTCCTTTGCAAACCTGCATTTGTCTGCTGTTGATTGGCATTTGCTAGAGCCAGCTGTTTCAGTATCTCCTCCATGCTGGCTTAAAAAAAACTGCCACTGGTTCTCCACCAACTGTGAGGGGGTTAACTCAGTAGCGGGTGTGTGTGACCCCCTGGTTGGGCTCCCCACACAAAAACAGGGCCAGCAGACGGAGGTTGTGGTTTTCAAAATCAAAAGGTGCGGTTTATTTCTCTATGTACAGTGACAAAAACACAGCAAAGCCAAAAAGAAACATAAACAAAATAAATCCTGGTCAGTTTGACCTCTGACTAAACATGCAGGTTTCCTAAACTAACAACTGGGATCAGCCTGGTGCTGTCCTAGTCCCTAAGTCCCTGGTTTAGTAAAAGTCCAAACAAATAGCCACACAGGCTTTGCCTCACCGCACAGGGGTTCACTCTCCCTAGACAGTCCACACAGGTCTGGGTCCAGGCATGAGCTAACACCTAATGAATCTGGGAGTTCTTATAGAGGCCTAAATGAGCTGACAAGCTTCAGCTGGCCTCATCAACTCCCTGTCTGTACGACGCCCCACACTCTCCCTAGAGGTATGAGTCATCCATGAGCCTACTAGCCTCAGCTGGGCTTATACAACTCTCCACCCTAGTTGTATAAGTCAGCATAAAGCCTGAATCTGGGAGAAATATATCTACCCCCCTGGATGCAACCAGGTGACTTTACCTTCCTGCTGTCACAGTGTACAGACACAATTAATAAGAAAAGTGACCTTAACTGTAGTGTCTACAAGAACTGTAATGCCACGTACACACGATCGTAATTTCCGTCAACAAAACCAGGGTTTTTTTTTCTGACGGATGTTGGCTCAAACTTGCCTTGGATACACACGGCTGCACAAATGTTGCTCGGATATTCCGATGGTCAAGAACGCAGAGACGTACAACACTACGACGAGCCGAGAGAAATTAAGTACAATGATTCCGAGCATGCGCCAAATTGATTCCGAGCATGCGCAGCACTTTTGTGCATCTAAAATGGCTACACATGGTCGTAATTTCCGACAAGAACTTTTCTTGTCGGAAAAATTGAGAACCTGCTCTCAAACATTTGTTGTCGGAAATTCCGACAGCAAATGTCCGATGAAGCCTACACGCGGTCGGAATATCCGACCAAAAGCTCAGATCGAACATTTGTTGTTGGAAATTCCGACCGTGTGTACGCGGCATTAGAAACTGTTAGGAGTGGGAGTAAACTCCCATGTATGATTTTTACGTATAGGTAAGCTTAGAATAAGGCTTACCTATAGGCATACTTCCCAACATTTTGAGATGGGAGTAAGGGACACCTACTAGCAAATGTATATAGGCATTGGACATGCCCCCTGAGTTCAGCGGCACATGCGCTCTGAGTTTCTCGGCTGAAAGGTCCAGGAAACGCCATCATCCATCGGCCGGCACCCACTGATCGGCTTCTGGTATGACTAATTACAACAGAAGCGGCGCGTGCGCCTCCTACCCAGAACAGCAGAATCACGCTGCCCTGTAGCACTACAATAGAGAGGTCGATAACTGGTTAAAGTAAAACTATTGTAAAGGCAAAACTTTTTTTTTTGTAATTTTGGATAGAGTTAGGGAGGATTACAGTTTCTATTTTTTCGCAATCTGTGTCCCATTGTGGAGATTTTGCTTCACTTTCTGTCCCATAGCCAAACAGGAAGTGAGAGGAAATCCCTGCAAATTAAGGGAATTTCTTGTTCCAGAATAGTGTCTGGAACAACAGGTAGTAACACCATGTGTCAGGCCGCTTTTAGGTAGAGCTCTCCCTCAAGTGATTTCTGGGGTGAGTCAGCACCCACATATAAGCTCCACACTCCACCTCTGTGAGAATGCGACCAACACATGTGGTCCCTGGAAAGGGCAGGAGCCCAGATGAAGTAGACCTCTATGTGGGAGATGCCAGCTGTAGACATCCTGTCCCTTAAAGATGTGGGTGCTAGGGTGGATTGCAGAAGGCCTTTCAGGCCAGGCTGGATATCCCTGTATGAGGCTGCTACCCCGGAGGCTTCCCGGGAGAGGTGTACCCAGCTAGGGGGTGTCTACAGAGAACACAGTCCTGTCAGTACGTATGACCCTGGGTAGAGAAAGCGTGAGGCTGTCTCCCGGGGGTTATACCGCACACGTCCACTGGCTATATTCGGATCTCTCTATGTACTATTGTACACAGATTTTTCTTGATCTGTTGCCTGGCAATTTGAAGTGCCTCTACTGATTTTGGTGTGGACACTATATGGTCTTCCCTTCTCCTTCTGGACGTTTTATCCCCGTTACCTACACCTACCTGGACAAATCTGATCCGGTGGTGCAGAGTCTTATATGCCTGCAATAGGGGATACCCCTGACTTCTGACCAAACACCCCTGTATAGGCACTATAATTTATTCCTTACGGAGTTGCAGAGCCCTTACCTGCGTGCATTTCTTTGATTATATTATCTATGGAACTTTCTACTACTATATAAAGTCTCCAACAGGTGGATTGCTGTGAGACAGTGAGATTTGTCCCATTTCTGTACTCTCTTGTTATCTGTCCGTCCTGACGAAGCCTCACGGCGAAACGCGTTGACGTAGACGTACAAGGGACCTACCCATACTGTTTTTCATTCTGTATGGTTTTTTACTCTGAACATTGTAATTTATTTCTATGTTATTAAAGTTTATATTGTTTCTTATTCCATTGTGTGTGTTGCCTTTAAAGTCTGACCTTTCTCCTTGCCTTTTTGAGCAATCCCATTTATGTTCTGGGTAGAGAAGAGACTGTAGGGGGGTGGCTGTGAGGTGCTGAATATGCTTTCACTTGTGACTACTGTGGGCTGTCCTCTTTAGTGATTAACTGTGCATGTAAAGTGAGTCTGGAATGTATTTCCAAGTGATGTGACTGTCTAGAACAGGCCCGTAACTAAAGGGAACCTGGGTGAAGGGCTAGCACGACTGGGGACAGCTGTGGGGAGAGCACAAGGAAGTTTATACAGGAAGGGGTTAGTAAAATGGGAGGGGGAGTAATGGTCATTGGTCACGGGGGGAGTGGCTGAAGTTCATTTTGACTCCGGGCAGAGGGAGGGGTTAACTCACTCGTGGGGCAGCAGAGTAAGGGAGAGGACATAGGTAGGGATTTTTTCCTACCCACCCTCCCTGTTGTTTGGTTGTATGGGATGTAGAGTTGTGTGTATTGGGGTTATGTGGGCATGGGTCTCTGGTTCGTGAAGGTTGGAATGGTGGAAGGTAAACAGGTTATGGTGTGGGGACGGGTTGGACCTATCTCGGTATGGGTACCCTCCCTAGCTGGAAATAATGGGCTACAGGTCATCGGGCTGCAGTGGCAAGAAGGTGGTCACAGTTCGTCCCTGAGCTGGTGGGATCACGGCTAGGGGCCAGGATGGTGAGGTGGTGGTGGTGCAGCCGATGCAGTAGATATTCACGAACCTCAGACAGAGCAGTAGTTTAAAATGTTGGGGTTGTATATGTGTATATGTGGTATATATATATATATATATATATATATATATATATATATATATATATAGTTATATATATAGTTATATATTTAAATGGAGTTTATTTTTATAAAATTTGTTATTTGATAATAAAGGGGCCGGTTGGCCATTTAATCCAGAAGGTGTGGTGTATTATTTTAATAAGTAAGGCAAGTAGTTTGGGAGGTTATGGTTTAGGTGGTGCACACGGGACATCAGCTATACACCAGTCATGACATTCCCTGAACAACATCAATAAAGAGCAGTGAAGCTAACTACCATGTGGACATTCCTTCTTTGGGCTATAACGGTCTATGGCCAGGAATGTCATGAGGAGGCCAAGGAGTAGAGCACAAGATGGCAAAGGGGTTAGCCTCAGCAGGTGCGATTGTGCATGGCCAGAACAGGGGTAGGGCCTTGTGCTTGGGCGCTAAAACTAGCCAACCACAAAGACCCTTTTACAAGAGCAATGTGTGCTGGCACAGCTATTTATAGTTCCTATCAGTATTGCATGAAAGGGGACATGGCGTTCTCACTCCATAAAAGAAAGGGCTTCAAAAGGGACCTCCAATGTAGGATCACTAGATATACAAATATCTACAACTACTTTCGATATGACATGCTGAAGATCATATGGGGTTTTATTGACTGGGCTTTAATGATGGGACAACTGTGGATAAAAGTGAGATGGAAGGATTTAGAAGGATTGGGATAGAGAGTCAGCTGTAATGGAGCCTTGTATCTTAAAGTCATCGATGACGCTTTGTCAACTGTTTTGTGTTTGCATTGAAAGAGAGGAAGATGCAATACATAATTTCCTTCAAAAAGCCCCATGACAGTCAGACATGTGAGGTATATTTATGCTGGTTTACTGATCACAACAATGTGACGGATGATTTAATAATAATTGAATTATGTTCACTAGACAAGACAATCCACAATGAGGTTCTTTACAGAGAGATCTATGCAGTTAATTGCTTCCAGAGCGAGCTCATACTCTATTTGTTTGTTGCACAAATCCTTGGAGAGAAGAGTTTAGAAGACCTTGCTATCAATGTATGCTTCACTGCTTTTTTATGTATGAGGCAGTTGTACGGCCTTCACTGCCTCTGTTACACAAACAGGTTCATTCAATATGGGCGACGTTCAAAGAGCATTAGCCCCCTGGGAACCAATTGGAAGTCATCTTTCATGGTCTGACTTAAGTCAAGTCCTGGGTGGTATAGGTGGCTATAGACTGGCCAGTCTTACATTGATGGGAAATTAAACTGATTTTTATCTTTAATATTTGTCTTTGCAGCCATATTTGGCAAGAGAGGTTATTAACATCGATCACACATACTGTAATGCTGAGCACTGAAACTGCTGGACATTTGGGTAAAATTGACTGCAGTACACACTGTTGTAATGACAGACTGTATTGTTCCGTATTAAAACAGTGGTAGTTTGGATTTTTGAGCACCGTTAGGCTTTTTTTTCACAGTTGTCTACCGATCTTTTGCTTAGTTGAAACTCCATCAGACTGGATGAGAAATAGTACAGTCAATGGACACTAAATGGATACTGGACTTTGAACTTTTTCAGTAAACTCAAGACAAATGCCATTGTGTTTTGGTGCCCTCAAGCAGGCTCATTGAGAGTCTAAGTGGTAGTTGGTCTTCACCAGAGCTCCATATGTTGGGGGTGGGCCGGAAACCTTAGTGGTCCTGGTTTTCTTTATTGCAAACAGGAACAAGGTTGCAGCCCCCAGTTCACCCCACCAGGGTGTAAGCAGGTGTAGTCTATTTTCTCCACTGCAGGTGGCGCCCAGTCGCAGTGACAGTGCAGAAGGAGAGGAAGTCAGGAGGAATATGGTTCCCCTATCATTTCCTGGGTCACTGGGGCAGCAATCTGGTTGAATGCTGACAGCCCATGTGACTATGGTGGCCATCTTGTCGTCAGACAGGGTCTATTTAAGACCCTGGCTCATGGGTTTGGCATGCATTTAGTGTGTGGGTAGTGTAGGGACAGGTTATCTGTTTGTCAGGGACAGTAGTAGCCATAGAGAAAATGTTCCAGATGAGTAGGGAAAGCATAGGGACCAACCCCTCTTTCTGGAACCTTATCCACTTGGGCTCAGCCTGGTCGCATTCCACCCCTCAAGTAAGACACTGTCAGCTCAGCTGAGACCTACTCTGCTACATGCTGCTTTCATCTGCAGGTATTCCTGGTTGGGCTTCCTTCTGCCAGGCTTGTCATGAAACATTTTCCTTTTATCTTCAATTCAAGTTCTTTGAAATTTATCTGGACTGAGTGTGTGTTATTGCTGCCACACCACGCTGCACCCACCCACAAAGGGGGTGACTGGAACTTTCTGTTCTAGGCTATGCTGCTGAGACAGGGTTGCAGACAGGAGAGTGGTCAGGTCAGGCACCAGTTTCACCAGTACACTCAAGTCAGGTCAGGCAGAAATCTGGGCACTGCAGGCAGCAGGTGAAACAGAAGAGGGGTCAAGGCAGGGTTCAAGGCAGATGAGAGGGTAGTCCAGGCCAGGCAGGTAGATGTTGGTTTGATAGGCATCAAGCAAAAGAGTAGTCAGGTAAATCTGGATTGGCAGCAAACAGGCATTGTATTATAGTGATAGCTGGCAAATGGACCCAGGACAAGCCACTTCAAGGTCCTGTCCTTTAAATATGTTTTTGGTCAGAGGACACACCCAATGTTGTTTCTGGGATCTCTTGAAATCCTGGAGCTAGTGAAGGTCCTAGGAATCCTCAAAACTCTGAAAGATCCAGTAGGGATCCTGTGAGTGCTGGAGGTCCTAGGAATCCTGGAAGACTCGGCAGGGATCCTGTGAATACTGTACCACGTTCACTATACAGCAAGATTTAGGTTATCTATTCTTTGTTGTCCTCTATTCATATTCTGTGTATTTTCTTTTTTTTAAAGCTTCAGACCCAGGTTTGGTTTCAATGGGATAAAGTCTTAACATTGGGCTTTACCAAGATCTTATCTATCAGCTATTTTTAAATGTTTTTGTTACTGTGATTTTTTTTTTTTCTTCTTTTGTGTGAGTCAAAAAAGCTATTAGATTCACTATTTCTTTCTATTGCTGTCAGGAAATTGCTTTGCCTACTACGTCAAAAGCTGCATACTTAACCGCTAGGGTGCCCACGTGTCCCGGATTGCCTGGGACTGTCCCGCAATTGACATGTCTATCTTGGGTCCCCGGCACCTTCATTCTGGGACAATACAATGTCCCGGAATGAAACAGAGGACACAGCCACCCCCTACTAACTAATAACTACATTTCCGGAACTGGTTGCTAGGGCCAGCGCTGCCTGGCATCTTGCAACCAGTGACAATTTAATCTCAGACAGTGAGACCGGGAGCGAGGCCTGTGCCTAGTGCAGCACTGCTGTCCACACCCACCTCGGCACCTCCTCCTTCTCCGGCACCCAGCGGCAAGCAGCAGGGACTGGTGTGATCTTCACTCTCCAGATAGTGACGCCACTCCTTTCCTTCTAGGCACGTGGGAGTGACAGCAGCACTGCATCTGGTGGCAGGCTGTGGGTGGCAAGTGGCACATTCACCTGATAAATAACCCACCGCCAAATTCCCCATCAACCCCGAGACTACATTTCCCCCCACCCCCCCTCCTCTTTTTTTGGGTAAGGTGAGAGAGAGGGTGTGTCCCTGAATGGCAGTTTGGAAATGTGGTCACCCTATTAACCGTACTACCCCATGCAGATATTCCTTACTGGTACAGCACTTGGAAAGTTGAACAGAACATGGTCTGCAACCACATACATGATGGAAGCAACATACATTCATCTGGTAAGAAAACCTGTCACCTTGCCTGAAAAGGACAAAGTCATAGGGTTTGTGTAAAGCCCACCCCTTGACCACTTTATACTCACCTCTCTCTAGCGCTCCACTACTACTCCTCCTTCCTTGTCCACTGCTGCAAAATACTTGGTTCCTCCAGGTATGGGCTTGGACCTCCTTCCATAATGCAATGCTGAGGATCTGGCAACCAAATGCCAAGCAGGAACACTGTCACTCAAGGGAGGATAAAATTCTAAAAGTGCTAAGTAACAACGGTCATCTCACTTGGAAGTTTATTATATTATCTAAAGACTACTACTAAGGCTAGAAGGCCAGGGGGATTTGGGTCCAAAACAGACCAGTTCAGAGACCTGTCTGTTATGGCATGCTCCATATCAATAGCAATAATATCCTCTTATGTGTTCACATTGTCCCACCTTTGTTCAGGCTCGCCCCCCCCCCCCTCTCCACATTTCTGCTTTCACAGCAAGCCTGTTTACAGACAACACCTGAGTTGCGATTCCCCGCTGTCATCCACGACTATAACGTGGTTATGCTACATGATTTAACCCTTGCCGCCAACCAGACAGGGGAAATGCGTTTCCATGGGCCCATCTGCTCCTGTGAAATAAAGTGTCTTTTGTAATAAACTGCAACATTTATCAAATTAGCTCCCATGATCACATTTAGATCCTAATGATTTTTTGGTAAATAAGATGAATTTTCGCCTGTCACTGAAAATATTGTTTTATTAAGTCGGGCAGCTCGGAGAGGTGTACGAAATTCCAGCCAAAAAAAAAGAATCGTATTTTGAAATTGTATGTGACGGGTAAATAAACTCAGGCCTTGTGCAGAAATGTGTTTTATAGATCAGAAGATTAGGAGTCGAGGAGAGGAACCCGGGGAGAAAATGTCACTGGACAGGCAGCAGATAGAAGGGGACCTTCTGAAACTCCCTTTGAATGTTTTGAATGTTCAAAAAAATATTAATATTACCAAAATATCAATAATTATTATTAAAGTATCAATTATGACGTTCAAAGTATCTTTAATTATTATCAATTATTATTAATATCATCATTAATATCATCATCAAAGTATATTATTATATTTAAAGTATAAATTATTATCATCATATTAATATTACCAAAATATCAATAATAATTATTATTATCAAAGTATCAATTATGACAATCAAAGTATCTATGAATCATCAAGCATTATTAATATTATCATCATCAAAGTAAATTATTATAATCAAAGTATCAATTGTCAACATTATCATCGTATCAATTATTATTATTACCAAAATGTCAAAAAATTTTATTAAAGTACCAATTATGACAATCAAAGTATCTATGATTATTATCAATTTTTATTATATCATCAAAGTAAATTATTATATTCAAAGTATAAAATATTATCATTATCATCTTATTCATTATTATTATAAATATCATCAAAATATACATTATTATGATGATCAAAGTATCAATTATTATTATCAATATATCAGTTATTTTCTATCACAGTATCAATTATTAATATTATCAATGTATTTTTCAAAGTACATCTAAAGCCAAAACCTTTTCTTAATTAAGGATAGCATAGGAATGGTTAATTTTTATTTATTTTTTGCCATATGTGTCTTTCCTCCATGTCTTGTCCTGCAGATGAAGCAAGATGCTAGAGGAGATCTCCAGAGGGACATGATTACCTAGCTGGCCATACATTATACAATTTTCTTATTCAAATTCCTTAAGGCCCCTTTCACACTGGGGGGGTTTGCAGGTGCTATTGCGCTAAAAATAGCGCCTGCAAACCGACCTAAAACAGCGGCTGCTGTTCCTCCAGTGTGAAATCCCGAGAGCTTTTCACACTGGAGCGGTGCACTAGCAGGACAGTAAAAAAAGTCCTGCTAGCCGCATCTTTGGAGCGGTGTGTTTACCGCTCCTCCACCGCTCCTGCCCATTGAAATGGAACTTCGCAGCTATACCGCCTGCAGAGGCGCTTTGCGGTGGTTTTTAACCCTTTTTCGGCTGCTAGCGGGGGGTAAAACCGCACCGCTAGCGGCCGAATACCGCCGCAAATCCGACGGTAACGCGCCACTAAAAATATCGGTGCTTTACCGCCGACGCAACTCCCACCCCAGTGTGAAAGTGGCCTTAGATTTACCTTCAACTATGTAGTGTAAGGGCCTGCCTGATTGCATACAAATGGAAAGTGTTCTGGTTTAACCTCATATTATAAGGTTTTGGTAAATCTAAAGGAAAAAATAAATTTTGTATAATGTATGGCCAGGCAGACAGTTGTCACCGAAACAGATTTTCACTTTATTTGTGTTCTGGTGACAAATTAAAATTTTGCATTTCTCATCACTTTTGAACCCAGCAATAATGGTCAACAGAACAAAGAGAAAATTAATCTCTCCATTTGGGCCACAAAAAGGTTTAGGTTTTAGAGAACATTTTTAATAATCCCTGGTGATCCGAGATTGACAACGGTCTATCTCTGTTTGCCAATTGTTCTCCTGTGTTGTCATCCTTTCACACAGGCTTCCGATGAAGACTATAAGTGGCTGTATCCACACACACTATGCAGGCATGGACTAATGTTCTCACCATCAGGAAACGAACTGGGCTATAGGTACAGTGGATCATGCCTATCTAATGTGTGTAAAAAACATTTTTTTCCTCTTTGACTGATGTGCGCTGATGATGCTGCACTGATGGGCACTGATGAGGCAGCACTGATGGGCACTGATAGGCAGCACTGATAGGCGACATTGATGGGCAACACTGATAAGTGACACGGATGAGAAGGCACTGATGGGTGCTGACTGGCACCACTGATGGGCACTGATAGGTGGCACTGATGAGCACTGGTTGGCAGCACTGGTGGGTACTGATTGGCAGCACTGGTGGGGACTGTTGGGACTGCACTGATAATCAGTGCCTTGATTATCAGAGCCGATGTCCCTTTAACACAAGCCGTGGCTCTCTTCTTCTCTCTTCACGCTGTCAGTGTGAGGAAAGAAAAGCCGATAACCGGCTTGTGTTTACATCCATGTTCAAGGGGCGTGCCGGCAGTGCGATCATGGGAGGACGTCCAGGTATGCTCTCCCAACAAAGTAAGCCCGCGCTATAGCCGTCTTTCGGCTATATCGTGGGCAGGAAGTGGTTAAAGAATTCCAGGTATGGATATTTTTAGAGCATTCTGCGACCAAATGAGGTAGAGAGGCATGGCAGTGACATCATGCTCTCCATCTTGTCCAATCAGAGACTGCTTTGCATTCATTGAGAAAATGCAAAAGCATTCTCTGAATGGCACCTGTGCCTGGGAGGACAGCCTGGGTATCAAAGCCCCGCATTTACCCCATCTAGGAAGTGGGCAGGCAGTGTGTCCGGAGGCTTTCTTCCTCCTTCTGTGGTGTGGATCACGGCGCCTTCTGCCGTGCATCCCCCTCCTCCTAGGCGTCCAATAGGATTGCCTGACCTTTCTGATTGGTGGAGAGGCGATTCAGTGTTAAAAAAGTGAATATTCGTTTGCTTTTCTAACACACCTGGGTTGTTCTGCGCTGTGAGTCCGCCATATTTTTGAAGCCTATTTTGAAGCCTATTAGAGCCTATGTCTCTAATTAGGTGCTTCAAAAAAACACCCCCGCCGCTGTAATTCAGGCGCCCGGTGTCCTGAAAGGAGCCGGACGCATGAATAGGGGGTGGCTGCATCGGCCGTGGACAGATGCTATGCATGAATCTATCCATTAACCATATGGGGGCAGCGCCCATGCGCCCTTAAAGGACGGGCCGCCCTTGCCCAGCAGCCAACCTCCAGTGTTCACAATGCAGCAGGGCAGCTGCTCAGCACTGGACTCAGAAGCTAGTGGGGATCTCTGTAGTAGCGATGTCCATTACAGTGATTCTAGCATCTAGAGGAATCCAACAGGTATGGTATATACATAATTACATTGGTCCAAGCTGGAACAATGTAGCTAGCTATGCAATAATATCCATACCTGGAATTCTTCACGCTCATGCCGGCAGACATTTTTTACAGTTTGTTACTTTTGATACAAAACGCTCCCTATTAAAGTGAGTAGAATCATGCCAAAAATGCAATGCAACCATGTCTAACGCCCATGATTGTGGCGTGGCAGTATTTCCCCCACCCTATTGGTCTATTTTAGAGGTCTGTTTATTGCACTCAATCCAATAAGTTGCCCCACACCAGCGAAAAATTGATCAAATTAGACTTGTGATTAACGTATCTGCTAAGAGGATGGGCAAGTAGGAGATACTATTTAGGTGGCCCTTTAGGATGGGCATCACAGGCGTCTGCAGAAACAATACAGCAGGGAGTGAGGAATCTCAAGTGTACAATGAATTATATTATAAATCTCTGGCCAGGTAAAACAATTCCTTTAAATGCGCTTCAGCGGTGTATTTAGCTGTCGGCTGGAGTTGTCCTTTACCGAGCCTCGCAAAGTAAACAGAATGAATAAGGCCCCAGCTCCGCGAGGCGGAAAACACAAGTTTATCATAAATAAACCCAGCCGCTGTTTACTGTCTGCAGGCGACAGGACAGACACATTCTCCTCTCTGTCAGTCATTGTAAAACGTGGCCCAGAAAAGGTTTCATTCTCCGCAATCAATAATGGCAGACTTTCCCGAGGATGATTACTGGGGATTAATGGACAGCGGAGGTGAGATTAAGCCGACATCTGCATGATACTCTCGTCCTGTGGCTCTGCCGCTATCGAGCCGACTTCCCAGAATACCTTTCACTGCTTAGAGAGCAAAACCTACCCCATCTTACCATTCAGTTCACACCTCATTACATCCAACGTTAACTTTCATTCGGAATTCTGTAGCAGCGGACAAATAAGTACAAACATTGCGGATGTTTGTAACCAGAATATAATTGGCGTATAAAGGGACACTTCAGTCAAACATGAACATTTAGTGTTTAAAAGAAGTTGGAGACATGGTCTATCTGCTACGCATATGTATTTTCCTGAATGACCCTAAAGTTGTACCTTATACGTGTCTATTTTTAGCTAATATATTTGTGAATCACAATTAGCCATCAGAAACAAGGCAATCTAACATCACTTAGTGACCAGTAACAGTGACGGGTCCTTTTTGTGGTGCGTGAAGTTCTCTACCACGTTGTAAATCAACCCCATCAGGGCCCAGGGTGCACCTAAAACCATCAAAAATAAAACCTGTCCTATGGGGTTCTAAAGACCCTTTCCTAACATAAAAATCAAAAATATACGATGTATAAAGCTAGAGCATAAATTCCATAAAAGGCTTGTTTCATAGGCGTGCACACAGGGTGTACAGGTGTGCCTGGGCACACCCTAATCACCTGTGTGGCACAGATTCCTCCTGTTTTAGACTCCTGATATTTCACCGAAGCCCCCTACTGGGGCTCCTGAACAAATTGTAGAAAAAAAAAAAAAAGTAAAGTAAATTGTAAAAAATAATAAAAATAAAAAACTACTGACACTGTCCACTGCCCTACTGGCACTGTTCATTGCTCCACTGACACTGGCAGTATATATACACAGAGTGTACTCGTATGGAGAACCAACATATGGCAGTCTGTGTAATGAATGTTATGCCGCGTACACACAGCAGTTTTTCTCGTCGAAAAAAACGAAATTGATACGAGAAAAATGATAGTCTGTGGGCTTTCTGTTGTTTTTTTCGATGAGAAAAACGGCATTAAAAACGACGAGAAAAATTAGAACATGTTCTAATTTTTCTCGTCGTTTTTTTTGGACATGTTTTCCGCGGCAGTGTTTCCCATAGGGCACACTAGAACAGCTCTGACTTCATAGATAGATATAGAGAGAAACATATCTGACTGATGACATAATTTCATAGCCATAACACCCAGAAGGAAGAAAGATGAGTAACACAAAAGAAGCAGAGCCACCCATGAGTTGATGAGCCAAGATTATCTAGAGGTGGAAGGCCCTTAAAGGCACACCATTATTTTCTTAATTAATTTATATCAAATGTAATACAAACATAATAGTAAAATATTTACTTATTTTCCATATCAGTCTGTCCTTACATGCAGATTCAAAGATAGGACACAAGGCTTCTTAGTCACCATTTTTAATACCACTGACCTGTTTATTTGAACACAGTCTCACTTCGGTGCTGTAATAAAGAACAAGGATGCCCTAAAGCAGGACTCCATATAAAAATGATTCCAAGGTCTCCATTATATACCCTACATAGATATTTAACCCCACATTTACAGCTGCAGGCATCCTCCATATACACAGTTCATTACCACCACCATTACCTTCTCCAAAAGTAGAAATTTTATTAAAGAAATTTAAGAATGTTCATTAAATTTTTTAATGGTTAGTGGGTTCAAATTGATGTTCATTTTGACCATAGTGATGAGAACATGAAGGAGCAGGATGGAAAATTGTTCTCAAGTAAACTAATTTCTAATAGTGAATGTGGTTTACATTAAGAAAGTCCATTCACTCCAGAATGCTAAAAGAAAGCATTTTTTGACGTACTTTCAAATAAAATTAATCTCTTCATCGAATGTTCTGATGAGAATATTAGTACGAACACTCATTCGAAAATCTGCTAGTGTATGGTCAGCTTTAGTAATGGTAATTAACCTATTTAGAGGATGACACAAGGAAAGGGATGCTAAAGATTTACTTCCTCGACCACCTTCTCCCCTCAAGTGTGTTTATTGTACAACAAAACAGCAGCAATAAAAAAAAATGAAACCCACGGTGGTGCGCAAAAACAAAACACCTAAGTGTACAAAAAAAAAACACACATGTAAGAGTGCACCTAAGTGTGTGTGTCTCTAGTGCACTTCCCGAGAGAAGAAGTAGGATTCTAATTCGGTCAGCCTTGCTAAAAGCCCTGGTTGACCCCTGTCCTCACGGTCAGCCAAAGTCGACCAACCACTACTAGGTGGGGAGCTCTCCAAAAAGAGAGACCCCCGAGGAAGCAACCAAATAGCTACAGATCCCCACCCTAGACTTCTGCCTAGGGTGAAGTCCTCTGTCCAAGTGAAAGCAACAATATATTGATAAGATTACCTGTAATACAAATAATTATAGGTAAGTTACATATAGTTGTTTAAAGGGTCAGCCAACCCCAAAACTGGCATTTCAGCTTTTAGTGACTCCTTGCACCCAGTCTTGGAGTGTCCATAACATAATGTATCATACAACAGATCATGATAGTTGAAGTAAACCTGTGCTCCATGTTTAAAGTCCTACCTAAGAGCCTTTTCTGTAAACACGTTCACAATGTTAGAGAGACAGCATTGTGCAACAAAAAAAAATCAAGACTGGCCTACAGTGCTGACCCTTTCTTTCCAACTTTGGGTGGTGCTGTGCAGGCAAACAGAAAGCTAATTGGTGACAATTTCAAGTACTTATACTAGCGGAGTTTGAAAATGAATCTAATGGTTTTTAATAAATACATAACTGGATGAAAATGTGCTTTTTTAATATTTGACTGAAAATTGTCCTTTGGATTAGATCTGTTATTCATGTCCCAAAGGAGAAGATATTTTCTCCAGCTTCCTACAGAGATTAAGTAGCTGCCACTGAGACCATTGTAGAGTAAAGTGTAATAGGCAATCACTTATACACTATATGAGTTTGGGGACCATCACACCTACAGTATTTGAGCTTGTTGGGGACCATCACACCTATAATAAGGTTGTTGGGGATCATCACACATACTGTATATGAGCTTGTTGGGCATCCCATTCCTAAACCATGGTCATTAATGTGGAATTGAGACCCCTTTGTGGCTAGAACAGCCTCCATTCTTCTGGGAAGACTTTCCAAAAGATTTTGGAGTGCGTCTATGGGAACTTGTGTCCTACAGCCTAAATGGCATTTGTGAGGTCAGGTACTAATGGTGGATAAGATTACCTGGCTGGGGGGGGGCGTGGCTACCGCGCTAGTTGATGGACTCATAGTCAGAGAGCTCCGCTCCAGCGACGGAAACCTAGCAGAACCGAGGCGAATCTGAAGGCCACTGACACTCGCATTCAAGCCCTGAGGATCCCCTTCACCCCCACGGATGGCCAGGAGACGACAAAACCCGAATCAGCCAAAACGGCTGAATGATTTCTTCTCCCCTAAGACCCGCGGCCTGGTCCAAGATGGCGCCGGCGGCAGCTCCCCGGCCTCCTCGCGCGACTCCCAGCTCACACCACCCAGCATGAGTCCGACGGCGAATCCTCCGCAGCGTTCATCTGAGACATCGACCCCCATATCGGGCAGCCCAGCAAAATCGAGGCCCCGGATGTCAGAAGGCCCAAGCGGTCAGAAGGTTAGTGAAGCAGCTACTTACCTAGAGGACACCAGAGACCTAGCTGACACCATTAACTCCTTCCCCACCACCAACCAGCCAGTGTCAGATACAACCTTAAAAGACATGCTTGTCTCCCTACGCAGCTCCATGCATTCTGACATGATGGACTGCATGCGCAACTTTAAGTCTGACATAGGGGAACTGGGGTCCAGAGTAGACCACGTGGAAACGAAAATGGGAGAATACGCAGCCTCCTATAACACGTTAGTGGACTCTCATAATGATCAATCAGACGAGGTCACATGGCTGAAGGCAAAGGTCGCTGACCTTGAAGATAGGTCAAGGAGAAATAATGTGAAACTCAGAGGGTTCCCAGAATCCGTACAACCTGCGCAATTGCAGCAATATGCCCGAGAACTCCTATCAGCATACCTGCCAACACTGACCACAGCGGACCTGGTGATAGACAGAATTCACCGCCTCCCCAAGCCAACTCACCTCCCTGACAACATCCCCAGGGACGTATTAATGAGGGTACACTTCTTCCACGTAAAAGATCAATTCATGTCTGCCTTCAGGAAGTGCGCTCAACCCCCCAACCACTACGCTAATATTCAGGTCTTTGCAGACTTGTCACAATACACTATGCAGAAACGTAAATCCCTCATCACTGTGACTAAAGCTCTGCGCAACCATAATATCGCTTACCGTTGGGGATACCCGACAAAACTCACTGTCACCTATGACGGGAAGACATCAGTGATTACCTCCCTAAATGAAGGCTTAGCATTACTGTGAGAATGGGACATTCTCCCTGAACATACATCTGATGAGCTTCGCTCGTCACCCAAGACGAAAACACTGGAAGAGTGGCAAATTGTATCCCACAAGAGAAAGTCACACAAATCCTCCGCGCCTCGTATATAACTGCCAACCTAAACCGATTAGTTTCTCGTAAGCTGGAGTGGAAAACCCACTTAACCCCCCTATACGAGCTATGTGCAGTACAACTGCCATCAGATTCCGAAAGGAATCTACTTTCTTAATGCAAATATTTTTGCTTTGTTTGAATATTGACACTCTGTTTTTTCATCCTACTCCTTTCCCCTCCTCTTCCCCTCCATCCCACACCCTGATGGATTGCTCACCGTGGAACCAACTGTTCTCATGCATCACCTCTACCACTACACTCCGCTGCATGGACCCGAACTCTCGACATATGGAGCATTCAAGGTACTTTTCTATCTTCTTACTGCACCACATATGGCTATCACAATAACCTCCTTCAATGTTCATGGCTTGAGCCACCCAGCCAAAAGATCATCAGTCTGGAAGGAAGCCCTTAAGCTTCGTGCTGACGTCTTATGCCTGCAGGAATCTCACTGGTCTTCCATGTCTACTCCTTCTTTCCATCATAGAAATTTTCCCCATATCTTCCACGCCTCGTCAACCAAGAAACAAAAAGGTGTGGTAATAGCCATTAGGGACTCTGTGACTTTCTCCCTCCAGGAATCCCTTGCAGACCCTGAAGGTCGATATTTAATTGTGATTGGCACGCCTAACAGCCGCCTCTATACCATAATAAATATATATGCTCCCAACACACACCAAGTACGGTTTTTGAGGAAAATATTCTACAAAATTAACTCTCTTAAAAAAGGAGCGGTTGTGGTGTGTGGAGACTTCAATGCAACGATAAACCACAAACTCGACACTACTTCAAAAGCTAAACGTCCCCCGCCGTCCCTTCAAAATATTCTACACACTGAGGAAATGTTTGACGTCTGGAGATGTCAACACTCCACGGAACGAGATTATACTTTCCACTCCTCCAGACATAATACCTACTCTCGGATAGACTTTATTCTTGTTGACAGGAACCTGTTGCAAAAAATTTCCTCCTCCATCATACATGACATAACATGGTCAGACCATGCACCTGTCTCAATTGTGGTAGAGGAGGGACATTCTCCTTCTCCAGCTTATATCTGGCGTGCTAATGCTTTATTACTACAGCAGCCAGAACAGGCGGCTTTGGTAAAAAATCACCTTAACGAGTATTTTGCTCTTAACAAAAACTCAGTATCGAACCCTTTTTCTTTATGGTGCGCCCATAAGGCATATATTAGAGGCATTTTAATACAAATGGGCTCCAGGGCAAAAAGACAGAGGACGCAAAAGATTGACTCACTTTTATCCCATATCAAACTTCTAGAATCCCAGAACAAAACCACCCCTGACCCTACAGTAGCAAACCAACTAGATGGTCTGCGAGCAGATCTCAGACTCATGATGCTAGAACATCACAACAAACATTTACTTTACCTTAAAACTAATCACTATTCGGCTGGCAATAGGGCAGGGAAGCTCCTAGCCCAAAAACTAAAAGAACAAAAAGCCAAAACTAGAATCCCCTTTCTCACAAATCCCTCAGATGGCAATAAAATTTACAACCCACAAAACATTGCTGATTCCTTTGCTGAGTATTACTCCTCCCTTTACAACTTAGTAAATGACCCAAACACCCCTCAACCATCAGAGGAAACAATAAACGTATTCCTGAAGGACTTATCTCTTCCTTCCTTGATGGAAGCACAACTGGAAACTCTAAACTCCCCTTTCACTGAGTCTGAGATCCGCACAGCCATTCAATCACTCCCCAACGGTAAATCCCCAGGCCCAGATGGATTACCGAATGGTTATTATAAAAAAAATTCAGAAACCCTACTTCTCCCACTTCAAGAAATATATTCAGTAGCGGCGTCCTCTGCCTCTTTCCCGGCCGAAATGTTAAACGCTTATATCGTTACCATTCCGAAGCCCAGCAAATCGCCTGACTCTCCAGCTAACTTCAGACCCATCTCCCTTCTGAATACAGATGTGAAACTGTACGCCAAAATTCTTTCCCACAGACTCCTATCCATACTACCAACGTTGATTGGCCCTGACCAGACCGGATTCACAAAGGGCAGACAGGCTGCAGATGCCACTAGAAGGGTTATCAATATCCTACACCACGCAAATTCCTGTCGGGTGCCCTCCCTCCTGCTGTCCTTGGACGCGGAGAAGGCATTCGACAGGGTCCACTGGGGTTACATGACACAAACTCTGAAAAAATTTGGTTTCGCTGGCCCCATCTTATCGGCTATCTTAGCATTGTACTCCTCCCCTTGTGCACAAGTATACACCTCTAACATGTTATCCCGCCCTTTCCCCATCTCCAATGGGACTAGACAAGGATGCCCCTTGTCCCCCTCAATTTTCAACCTCATTATAGAACCATTAGCTGAAAAAATTAGAGCCCACTCAGAGACACCAGGTTTCAACCTACTAGGGGAATCCCACAACATAAACCTCTTTGCGGACGATATTATCCTACTTTTGACTTCCCCACAGACCTCCCTATCTCAAGCCCATAATATCCTAGTCAACTTTAGTCAGATATCTTACTATAAAGTTAATTTTACAAAATCCCTCATTCTAGGACTTAACCTTTCCACCCCTCTCCAACGACGATTACAGAACGACTTCCCTTACACTTGGAGCTCATCCAGTATACCATATTTAGGACTTCATCTTACAGCAGACCCTAACAAACTAGCTGAAGCCAATTACGGCCCCTTAATAGCCAAACTAGCATCTGAAATACGACGATTAACTAAAATTGACCTAACATGGTCTGGCCGCCTTGCATCTTTCAAGATGCTGCTCCTCCCCCAAATTCTATACGTTTTTCGCACTCTCCCTATCCCACTCAAACCAACCTATCTCAACACACTTAATCTTCAACTCAAACAATATATTTGGGGAACCAAACGACCAAGATGTTCAAAAAACCTGCTTATTAAACACAGACTGGCTGGAGGTATGGGATTAGTGGACCTAAAAGACTACTATAGAGCAGCTCTACTTACCCAACTTAAATGCTGGTTCCCTACACAGGCAACTAACCCCTGGTGCAGACTAGAACAAGCATTATGCCCAACACATAATCTATATCACCTCTTACTTATAGATATTTGGAAACCATTCTCACTCCACACCCTACCACTTACCATTAGGGCCTCACTCATAGTGTGGAGGGATCTTAACAGGCATACTATAACGCCCCCCATAAATACTCACCTCCCGATGCCCCTAGAATTATTGAATAGCGCGATCCTACACGCAAATTACTCTAAATGGGTGACTCAGGGTATTACCTTACTATCTGACCTATATGACAATAACTCACTTAAATCCTTCGATACTTTAGTCACAGTATACTCCATCCCACAGTCTGACCACTACAAATACCTCCAACTCCCTCATTTCCTGAGTTCCTTGAAGAACATCCAGGTCCCTATACAAGACGACTTATGGAAATTCCTTAGTAGCGAATCCAGCTCTTTAAAAGGCATAACGCTTTTTTACAAACACTTCCAAAGTAAATTTTCATTTACCAAACTACCGCCGTTTCACAAATGGGAGCAGGAGATAGGAGAATCCTTCACAACCGCACAATGGAAGATGGCATTCAAATCAATATATAAAGCTTCTAGATGTGTTAATCATTGGGAACTCTCATTAAAAATAGCTCAAAGATGGTACCTCACACCATATAGAATGTCCAAATGCTACCACGACAACTCCCCCTTATGCTGGAGAGGATGTGGAGAAGTTGGGAATATATTACATATATTTTGGAAGTGTAAAAATTTGGTTAGCTTTTGGAAGTCTATTTTTGCATGTATTTCTCATATTACTGGAATTCTCCTGTCTCCTAACCCTGGAATGGCACTACTAAACCTTAATATTGAGAAATTTCCTCCTAACTACCGCACTGTGGTAACACACATATTTCTCGCTGCTAGATCGGTCATAACCAAAAATTGGAAATCGAATGTGTCCCCCAATGTGTCTGAAATTTTAGATATCACACATACTAACTACATCTTTGAATCAATAATAGCAAAAAAGGAAGGCAGAAACCAATTCTTACACAACCACTGGACTATCTGGACTTCCTGGTACAAAAGATAAGTGTACAATTGTACTATGTTATTGTCTGACAATATGTTTATGACCCACCTCTGACGTGATCCATCCCCCCTCCCTATCCTCTCCTTTTCCCCTATCCTCCCCCTCTACTTTCTATCCTACCCACTTACGGTTATAATAGGAACACATGTATCTTTAGGAGGGTCTCTCCACCCACCTCTGATGTATAACTGCTCTATCCTAGCAACGCTATTTGGATTGTAATTCTGATAGTACCTTATCATACTATGTAACCACTACTATATTTCTTCTATGCTTACTGTACAATGTCTGTACTCTGTTTATACAAGAAAATTTTGTTTTCAATAAAAACTAATTATTAAAAAAAAAAAAAAAAAAGATTACCTGGCTGGCACATTCCAAATCAACTTTATGGTGTACAGTAGCATTGAGGTCAGAGCTTTGTGCAGACCACTCCAGCTCCTTCACCCTAAACTAATCAAGCCATTGTCTTTTATGGAGCTGGCTTTGTACACTGGGGCACAGTCATACATAAACAGAAAAGGGTTTCCCCAAATTTTTCTCACAGGGCTGGATGAGCAAAATTAGGTAAAATGTCTTTTTATGCTGTAGTATTAAAATTACCCTCCACTGGAAACATGTGAGCTGAATAATTTTGAGGAGTGCCCTACACATGTCGATCATAGGTAGGTGTGATGGTCAGATGCCCCAACCTTTTTGCCATATAGCATACCTCTAAACTGGAGTAAGTGGACATAATTCTAAATATGCAAAAATAGTACTATAATACTAAAATGGTAGAATGTGTCTTAATATTAACAGTACAGTCAGTAAAAAAGAAAAACAACGCTTACAAGAAAAACAAGTTTGTGTCCTTAAAATCCCATGATCCTCTGTTATAAATTGGCCAACGTTGATTCATGGGAGTTTTTTTGTTCAGGCACAGATGGAGGGCTACGAGTTGTGTTTGGCTTTGTGTCTTTTCAAATTTGTTCAATAATCTCCACCCACTTACATGGCATCATCTTGTTGGGAAAACTTCCCAGGGAAATGTGGAGAGCGGCTAGAAAAATACAATTGCTCAAGATGTGAGCACCACCAAACAACGTATGTTTTATTTTCGGTTATTTCAAGTGCAGTTGATACAAGACATTTTGAAAGTGGAAGGCTGCAAGTGACATCGAAGGTCATTTGCATTGGAGGGCAGGGGGATGTCACAAAAGCAGACCATTTGTTTTCCATGGAAGGTTATTTTTAATGATCAACCTTCCTCCCAACCCCAAACTCTTGGGGGTTTACCAGGACCAATAGAGATGATGAATCTCCCCAGTGGGGACAAAGACCACCAAAAAATGTGACAGAACGTAAACGTAATACCACGCTCCATCCAAAAGTTAAAAAAAAATTGGCGTTCGATACACTTTTGACATTTTCCTGAACTCAGCGGGTTGCACAAGAACAAATATAGAGGCTCACTCGACTTGGAAAGCATCAAAAAGTTATGACCTCCTCATACCCCCAAGTAAAAGTGCCTTGAGTTGACTTTGAAAATTCCTTTCATTACAGCGTGGGTTTATATTATAAAACGACACGAGTTCAGCAGCCCTGGAATAGTCTTAATATGAACATTTTTTAGTTCCGTAACTGAATCTTCTCCAGCCAACTTTATTGCTAAAACAGAATCGGAGAGCAATTCTGTGCAGAGGACATTAAATAATATCTCAGACTTTTATTACATTTCGGGAAAAAAAACACACCTTTTATAAAGAAACAAAAACTTTTAATAAGCTTGAGAGGTGTTTATAACTTGCAGCTACATTAACCCCATGAACATTTTCGGAGAAAGCAAAAAGCTTTTGAGCAGGCTTTAAGGCCAAACAAGGTGCATTAAAAGGAGCGCAGTCAAATGATGATGCTATATCCACAATCACTTAAAAAAAAGTGTATCTACTAATATACCGATTCATCGCTAGAAAAAAAGTCCTGGTTCTCAACCACCGGGCCATGGCCTCCCTCCTCTTGGGCCTCCAACCAGCTGCAGATTTCCTAAGCTACTACAGTGCTTCCAAGCTCCCATAATCCCTCCAAATTTCCACAGGCCTCCTGAGAGTTCCCAGCACCCACAACACTGCTGCTAAATTAATCGTGTGAACTTCCAGAGAAGGCAAAACGCCTTTGAGCAGACGTTAGGACCAAGCAGGTGATCGATGGAGAGTTTAAGGCACAATGAAAGGGGTGTAGCAAGATGAGGATATAGCCGAAATCAGTCAGTAAAAGTGTAGCAATTAACATCTCCATCCTTTACTATAAGAAAAGGTTCTAAAATAAAAGACCCTGAATCAGTTGTCCTCAAACACTGTGGCGTGGCTCACTGCAAGGTGATGGCCTCCCTCCTCTTAGGCCTCCTGCTAGCCACAGAGCCCCTAACTGACCACAATGCTTCCTGGTCTCAATAATGCCCCCAACCTTCCACAGTTCCCACGGGCCTCCCGAGAGTCCTCATTTTCTACACCACAATGCCTGCCAACCTTCTACAGCCACTGTTGCAGAGTCTCCAGCCACTCATAATGCCCTCAACCTCTAACAGTGTCTCCCAGTGCCTCCTAGCCCCCCAAAATCCATAAATGCCCTCCAGTCTCCCACAGTGCCCCTGCAAAGCCCTCAGCCTTCTGGACAGACTCAAACCCTCTCCAAAACAGCATCCATTATAGGGCCACCAAAGGAAGTTGCAAAGTCCCTCCCCTAACCCCCAAAACAGAGACCCAGCCCCATCCAGTACTTTCTAGTCATTTCAATACATATTTTCAGTTCACATACTTTTATAATAGTAGTAGAATATTCTTTTTTTTTTTTTTTTTTACGATAGGGGAACAAAAAATGTTTTAAGAATTTACTGGGCCCTGGTCTCAATAAGGTTGAGAACCACTATCTTAGATTGTGCACAGTTCTAGGTATTTTGCAGATCAATTGCCAATGACTGAAAAAAAAAAAAATCGATGAGCGATCACAAGATAAGCCAGCTGATGCAGTTGGATTAGTTTAGCAAACGATCACATGAGCCACACCAAATTACATTTTCTTTTTCAGGCTTAGAGTTTTGAGCTGCACGCTTGCTGTAGGGCAATGGCTCTCGCATTAAGAAGGCAACAGAAAGACAATGTTTGCTCCAGCTGGTCATACAAGTCAGCAATTCATTCCCCCAGTCAGCACTCTGTTGGAGGTGGTGAAATTGGGAGTTTTCGCTACCAAATTTCAATGAAGCCATGCTGTTTGCATTGCCTCATCAACCAAGGCATGTGAGTAACATGCCAGTGCAGATAATCCACACCCACATGGTGATCACATGGCTCTGTTTATCAACAAGGCCATTGCACACAGTGACAGGGACTCACAGCTAGAAAGGGTGACTTTTTTAAAGCTAAATTTCTCCTTGCAGCGCCACTTGGAATTAGAGAGGCTATTTTCGAAGAAGTGTCAGCAAAGACAAAACCACTGTTTTTCACTTTGATTTTAAGCTTATTCACTTTGATTAACTACTCGTTCCTTGACTACATGCCCCTACTCTCAATATTTATAGTCTGACAGGTTCTCTTTACAACAATTGCAATTTAAGGATATTAGTGGAAACCATGCCTGCAAATTCTCACCTTTCTTTCGACCTACAATTCTGAATTCAGCTCCAATGCATAGAAATTTTTCTCTAAAATTTGCATTGCACCTTACACTTCTGGGAGTGTTAATCTTTGTCCCCCACTTAATTTTTGGCTCTTCCTGCTGACATTCACCCATTACAGGATACATTAGTGACATGGAGGTCAGACGGAGGAATCAGCTAAAGCTGCAGGGGACCCCGGAGATCCTCACCACAAACAGTGCTGGGTTCAATGCAGACTTTGGAGGACGAGTTCTTAGCAACAGAGAGGAGGTGCAGGCACCAGGAAAGGTGAGTATTTACTGATGTATTTTATAGGTATGGCTTATGCTGGCCAGTAGATTTTTCATTAAACATTCCAACAGAAATTCATACAAACATTTTTTCCGGGCACTTTTAACCCCTTGTTCACCCCTTCTTTGTGGTTAAAAGCACCTCGCTCCCGCCCACACAGCCCTGGTAAAGCGCCGCTAAAACTAGTGGCGCTTTACTGCTAATGCTCGGTCGGTCAGATTGTAAAAGTAGCCTTACAGCCGGACTCTTCGGTTACACTCAAATTTGATGTTGGAGGAAATAACCCCATTGTGGAACCGTGACACCACCATTTGGCTTTGTGGCCACAGCAGTTGGATGGAAGTAGGAGTTCTGGTAAAGAACCCACCAACATCGAACTAAACGCAGAGAATCCATTTTAGTAGAATGGTCCTTTAAAATGTTGGCAACTCTGCAAATGTCCCTGAAAACTAAGAACGTATAATGCTGCAGTTTCATAGTTAACCTTCTCTTTCAAGGTTGATGTACTCTTTTCTACCGCTGATAAGCAATTCTCTTTCGCAGAGCGGCACAGAGTTAATCTTGCAGACTAATCAAGGCCATTTTGGGCTTAGAGCTTTTTTTTTTTTTTATGCAAACTTGAGAGAGTAACATGATCTCGGAAATTGAAGGGAGACCAATCTTATCTTTGTCCCCGAAATGAAACTATTTCAGGTATTTGGTTCGTCTGCGGCAAAGGAATGTCAGAAAAGGGATTGTGTGTACAGGATGTACTGTGTGTCGTCTAAACGTTGGCAGAAAGCCATGCCTAATCAAGACCTCGTCTCATTCGGAGATGGATTTACTAATACAAAGAGCAGGGGCGCCAAAATCTTGTTTTATAGGAAGCAGCTACAGGCAATAGTCACTGATCTCTTTGAAGAGGGGTTTAGGCACCTGTCGGAAATGAAGATGCAGAGGATAAGCTCTGAGAAGTAGGCCTCTGCACGCTTCTGTTTCTGTTTTGTTTCAGGAAGACCTCTCGGCAAAATCAAAAACTGGAAGTGGAACTCCAGCCAAAAACCCTTGTTTTGGTTTTGTATAGAACGGGTTCAGATTTTATCCCTGCCTGTGGTCTGTTGGAGAAATCCTACTCATGTCCTGTGGAGTTACCAGAGCATATAGGGAGGGGAGACATCCCCACAGGGGACACAGTTTGCAACACACACCTCTCAAAGTTACAAATCCTAACCACTCCATCAAGTTTGGTTAACGTTGAACTTTTGGCTTGCTTACACTTGCATTGGTCTATCTGCCATTTAGGAAGAAGACATTGCTGTATCCTGAATGCTTATGTAGTGGGCCCCTACCTAGGGGAGTCGCTATGCTTAAATTTAGGGGTGACCTGAGCGGTAGTTGGCTCGGGTCTTTTAATTGTTTGGACTCTGTCTTGCTGCTGTGTCACCTGGCGTGCAGTTCCCCTTTAGGCATATAGGTGGTGTTGTCACTTATACCCGGGGTTGAACCACAGGTGATGGAGTGGCTATTGGATGTCCTCTCCCGGCTGCCATACGGTGGGCGGTTCCGGCCTGCTGTGCAAGCCGGGAGAGGGTATATAAGGGGCAGATGCCATTGTTCAGGAGGAGTAGTATCCGGGGACCTGTACCTCTAACGGGGGGGGGGGGTGACTTTGACTAAGGAGTCTCGGGCACCTTCGGCCCGAGGCTGCGGAGTTCAAGGTAGGCCCAGTACCTTCAACTGGGTCTACAAAACCAGAAAGGAAGCCCAGGGAGCTCAGGTGAGGGCGACCGCTCTGACATAGAGGAAACCGGGGGAGGATCGGTCCAATAGAGGAGACGAGTAATACAAGATTGCTGTCTCGGGAGAGGCCTGGTGTCCTGTCGGAGGGAAGGATTCCTTTCTTCGCAGACTGCCCTTGCGGAGTGTCGTTATTAAAGGAGGGATCTCCTTGACTTTGTCCTTGGAGGGGACTAAGTCACTGTTCGAGCTTCATGCCGGCTGCTAGTGCTGTTGAGTGACTATCCGGGTGAGCTATACCCACTCGGGACCGAGTGGTGACGAAGCCAAGAGTGTGCCTGAATCCATTCTATTCTGCTAACCCCTTTCCTCTCTTCAACTTTCTGGTTACTGAAGCAAAAGAGAAAATAAACTCTTGTTGGAGTTGAAATGTTGTGTGGACATTGACTTCTTTGGGAAAGGTAAAGACTCGCCTCTATAATCTAGAGGGGAGAACCAGTGAAAGGAAGCAACTCGCTGCGGGACCCAAATACATAACACCGCCCGACCTCTAATCCAGAGGATGCGGGCATGTGGCATGGTGTGTCTGATCCCCCTAAAAGGAAGGTAAGAGGGAAAAGGATCTGTGTGCTACACGTGGGGGCTCGAGTCCGGGATTCTGCAGCTGTTTCTGGGAGCTGGACTTTACTTTTCCCGCATGGCTCTTTGGAAGTCGGCCATTTTCAAAAAAATTGGACTGCGCCACAAGTGAGAGAAAGGGAGGTACAGGCCTGGCAGTATTTCCAGCTGCGTAGTTCATGGGTGTGTCTCAAAGTCTGGAAAAGCCCGCGAGTTGCGTGCAGCAGGGAAAAGATGGGAGGAGCCCCCGCCAAGTGTATGTTCCACGTGGTGCGTTTGGCGCCAAAGAGACAGTGCTGATTGAACCATTGACGAGGCAACATGTCTACTGCTCCATGGATGTCTGTTTCACCGGGATCTCGTGTTCTTTTCTCGTGTTCTTTTACCCGGCTCAACCATGGACGTTGCCCGTTATGGCCTCCCTGACGGATACAGGGATTCGGCTGAATCCCCGAGGACGCTTTGCCCTCTATACGTGCAGAGATGCAGAGGCCTTGGGCATGATCTGTTTGAAGTGCCATGGACTGGTCATACAGCTTCGCCCTTTCGGGAGATGTACCCGTTGTGGGGAGTTCCTCTTTGAGGTAGAACAGCCAACGGAGGTGCCAAAAGTCTACCGTGTGAACTGTATCTCAGGTGCTGTTTCTCCTGAGGAGGAAATATGTGCTCCCACAGCCATGCCCACGTGCACTACCGCGGAGATAATGGATGTAAAAACTGAAGTTCCGGCCATTAAGGAGCTTGAGGCCGAAAACCCAGCGGATGCTGCTTCTGCTGCAACGGGATCCTCCCTTCTGCCTGCTAAAAGGAAGGTGGGATACGTAAAGGCTTCTCGCGGCCGCGGTCGAGGCCCACCCCAGCGCCTTCCTGAACCGGATCGTCCAGTCGGAGGGATCTCCAAGCGATCCACGGAGAGGGAAGGTAAGGAGGCTGGGGACACTTCAGTAAAAAGTTTGGGAAAGGAAAGAAACTCAATGTCCTTTCCATATGGGATAATTGGATGCCTGACCCACGGGAACTTTTAAAAGTAAAAGAGTCTGTGTTGACCAGGAACTATCTGCCAGCAGAGGAGTGTGACACCTCAGACATAGACTCTTCTTCTGACATTGGTGATGACTTTGAGATAGATGAAATGTTTGTCAGGAAGGGATGGGACAAAACCCTGTTGTCCGCACCCCGAAGCATAAAAGAGGGATCACCCATGGACTCTGGGGAAACCACACCCCGGGTGGAAGCCCCTGTTCTTCCTGGAGAAGTTGTTCCTGTGCCCGCTTTGCATGCTCCGGTGTCTTCCGTGCCTGCTGTTCCGGAGGCCCGTTCCCCATTGAGGCCGCCTATGCCACAGTTAGAGCCCGTGCGCCCCCGGAGATCTCCAGATGCAGTTGTTTTGCCAGGAACTGGAGATCGGGCGACTATGCCACCTTTGGCCCGACTGCAACGGCTCTTGCATTGGAAGGTTGCTACGGATTATGGTTGGGAGTATCCGTACGTTCCAAAGAACTTGTTATTTGAGATTGAAGCCTCCCGGGAACGTTGGTACAGTGACTTTCTTTGGGACCACTTGGAGGTAAAGAAAGGCCATAGATACTTTAAATGTTCGGCCGTGATGACCGAGAGATATAAAGGATGCCGGAAAGATTGGACTCTCGGTCGGCACATATACGCGGATCGGGTCGTGATCTGTAGCAAAGACAGACTGGTGGGATATAGTTGTGATAGGATGATGGGAGGGATTGTTAAATAATGTGTATTGAATAGTGATGAGCCGAACACCCCCGGGTTCGGTTCGCACCAGAACCCGCGAACTGACCGAAAGTTCGCACGAACTTTAGAGCCCTATTAAATACAATGGATGCGAACGTTCGAAATCTAAAGTGCTAATTATAACGACTATTATGAATGTTATTGTCCTAAAAAGGGTTTGGGAACCCGGGTTCTGCACCAGGGGACATGTATCAATCCAAAAAAAAGTTTTAAAAACGGCAGTTTTTCGGGAGCAGTCATTTTAATGATGCATAAAGTGAAAAAAAAAAAAGTCAAATATTCCTTTAAATATCGTACCTGGGGGGTGTCTAAAGTATGCCTGTGAAGTGCCACGTGTTTCCCGTGTTTAGAACTGTCCCTGCACAAAATTACATTTCTAAAGGAAAAAAAGCCATTTCAAAGTGCTTGCAGCTTTAATGTAATGTCTGGTCCCGGTAATATGGATGAAAATCTTTAAGAAAAATGGCATAGCTACCCCATCACAGCCACCCCCCCCCCCTACCCCAGCCCATTACCAGCCCCTTTGGGTCTTGTATGGATATTAGGGGAACCCCGCACACAAAATAAAAAAGGCCCTATATACTCTGAACAGCCGTATACAGGCGGTGTATACAAGACAGGGACTGTAGGTTTGTTCTTATGTAGAATCTGTTTGTAATTTTGAACAGGTACATTGTTTAAGTGTAGCTCCAGCCAAAAAATCTATTTTTAAGCTTTTTGGAAAACATAAGGAAGGGTTATCACCCCTGTAACATTTGTTTTTCTGTCTGTGCAGTGTGCACCTGTTCAGAACAGTTCACCTCACTTTCCGTCCTAATGACAAATGTTTTTTGAAAATTTTGGGTTTTTATTGAAACAAGAATTGGTGATAAAGCATCAGTGGAGAGGAGACACTTTTTTCCCATATTAACTCTTACAGGAGAGAATTTGCCTTCCTAGGGGTAGATTTCCTCTCACTTCCTGTTGTATCCTTCCGTTTGCAAGGAGGAGTCGTTTGTAAGTTGGATGTTTGAAAGTAGGGGCCTGCCGTATATACTCAGCTGAAATTTGCCCCTTACATGTTGGTGTTGCCACAACAGGGGCTGAAAAATTGGGCCTTTGGTGGTGGTGGTGGTGGTGTTGACACAACACTGTAAGGCTTCACAGTTACTCTTGGTGGGCGCAGGAATGGGCCCTGCTGTGAATTATTAGATCAAGAATTGTAATTACATGCCCCTGTTAAACAGGGGCAGAAAAATTGGGCCTTAGGCACTGGTGCCACAACACTGCAACCCCTCACAGATACTGTACTTGGAGCACAGCAATGAGCCCTGTTGCAAAGTATTGCATCAAAAATTGTAATTACACGCCCCTGTTAAACAGGGGCTGAAAAATTGGGCCTTAGCCACTGGTGCTGGTGCCACGACACTGCAACCTCTCCCAGATACTCTAGTTGGAGTGCAGAAATGAGCCCTGCTGCAAAGCATTGCATAAAAAATTGTAATTACATGCCCCTGTTAAACAGGGGCTGAAAAATTGGACCTTAGCCACTGGTGGCGGCACCCAGAAACAAAAATGTTCTTCCAACCTATCATCATCAATCGGATCATTGAGGAGGAGAAGGATAGTCAGTCAACATAACAGGACAGTCTCTCAGCATCAGCATCAGTCTTGAAGGGATGTGACATTTGAAAATAAATTAGTCTCTTATATCAGCTTCAGGTGTTTGGTAGCTGGTGGTGATCCAAGACTGGTTCATCTTTATGAAGGTCAGTCGATCAACAGAGTCGGTGGACAGGCGCACCCTGTGATCCGTGACAAATCCTCCAGCAGCACTGAATGTGCGTTCTGAAAGAACGCTGGATGTAGGACAGGCCAGTAGCTCAATTGCATACTGTGCAAGCTCTGGCCAGTGATCCATCCTCAAGACCCAGTAAGCCAGAGGATTTTCGGTGGGGAAGGTGTCCAAGTCTGACCTTGTCCCTAGGTATTCCTGCACCATGTATATCAGATGCTGGCGATGGTTGCTGGAACCGATCATACCTTGGGGCTGCGGACTAAAGAATTGTCTGAACGCATCGGTCAGACGGCCACCTTCCCCACCGCTCCTTCTTTGACTGACCGAAGCCTCAGCAGCTCGTTGTCCAGGACCAGGAGTTTGTAACCTCCCAGTCTCTGGGAACGCGTTGCACAGACCTTTCTGCAAGGCCTCCCGGAGTTGTCTCATCCTCTGCTCCCTCTGCGACGGTAAGATAAGGTCCGCAACCTTACCCTTGTACCGTGGATGAAGGAGAGTGGCCAGCCAGTAATGGTCCCTCTCCTTGATCCGAAGAATACGAGGATCCTTCCGCAGACTTTGCAGGATCAGGGAGGCCATGCAGCGTAGGTTAGCTGAGGCATTCGGTCCGGAGCCCTCTGGGTCACTAAGGACGACATGATCCGCAGCCACCTCCTCCCAGCCACGTACAAGTCCACTGGTTTCTTGGGACTGTAAATCATCCCTAAAAGACTGCTGCTGATGATGCTGAGTGCCAGGCTCCACCTCCATGCTGACACAATCCTCCTCCTCCTCCTCTTCTTCCTGTGCGATGGGTGGGACAGAAGCAACACTGTCTGGGTAAAGGGGGCCTTGAGAGGCAAGGAAGTCCTCCTCTTCCTGCCTCTGTTCTGCCTCAAGTGCCCTGTCCATTATTCCACGCAGCGTATGTTCCAACAGGTGGACAAGAGGTACAGTGTCACTGATGCATGCACTGTCACTGCTCACCATCCTCGTGGCCTCCTCAAATGGTGCCAGGACAGTGCATGCATCCCTGATCATGCCCCACTGGCGTGGTGAAAAAAACCCGAGCTCCCCTGACCCTGTCCTGGTGCCGTAGTCACACAGGTACTCATTGATGGCCCTCTGCTGCGTGTGCAGCCGCTGCAGCATGGCCAACGTTGAGTTCCACCTGGTGGGCATGTCACATATAAGGCGGTTCTTGGGCAGGTTCAACTCCTTTTGCAGCTCAGCCAGGCGAGCACTGGCATTATAAGATCTGCGGAAATGCACACAGACTTTCCTGGCCTGCCTCAGGACATCCTGTAAGCCGGGTACCTGCCCAAGAACCGCTGCACCACCAGGTTAAGGATGTGAGCCACACAGGGCACATGGGTCAGTTGTCCCTGTCGGAGAGCGGAGAGGAGGTTGGTGCCATTGTCGCAAACTACCATTCCTGGCTTAAGCTGGCGTGGCATCAACCACCTCTCGGCCTGCCCCTGCAGAGCAGACAGAACCTCTGCCCCAGTGTGGCTCCTGTCCCCCAAACACACCAGCGCAAGCACGGCATGGCATCTTTTTGCCTGCGTACTTGCGTAGCCCCTTGAATGCCTACGGAGCACCGCTGGTTCCGAGGACAAAGCACAGGAAGAGGCCATGGAGGAAGAAGAAGAGGGGGGGGTGGAGGACAGAGGTGTGTCACAACCAGTAGTAGCATTTTGGAGGCGTGGAGGTGGAACAACCTCCAACAGTACTGCACCTTGTCCTGCATCCTTCCCAGCTGCCAAAAGAGTGACCCAATGGGCCGTGAAAGAAAGGTAACGTCCCTGTCCATGCCTGCTGGACCATGAGTCAGCGGTAATATGCACCCTACCACTGACCGCCCTGTCCAGCGAGGCCAAGACATTGCCTTCCACATGCCGGTAGAGAGCCGGAATCGCCTTCCGTGAGAAAAAGTGGCGTTTGGGAACCTGCCACTGAGGAACCGCACATTGCACAAACTCACGGAAGGGGGCCGAGTCTACCAACCGAAAAGGCAGCAGTTGAAGCGCTAGCAATTTAGCCAAGCTAGCATTCAACCGCTGGGCATGTGGATGGCTGGGAGTGAACTTCTTTCGATGGTCCAGCAGCTGGGGCAGGGAAATTTGCCTGCTAGAATCGGACGTCGGTGTACTGCTAGCAGAGTGCCCGCAAGTACTTGGCTGTGACACACCTAATTCTACACCTTCATTCCTCTCAGTGCAGGTTTCAGAGAGGACTGAAGGTATAGTGGGGTTGGAGATCCCAGCTGATGCGGTGCAAGAAGAGGTCCGCTTTGTTCTTTGGTGTGGGTCTTTAAGGTAGGCTTGCCAACGAGCTGCATGGCAGGTCAACATATGTCTGGTCAAGCATGTGGTGCCCAAGCGGGTGATGTTTTGGCCACGCGATATACGCTTGAGACATATGTTGCAAACAGCAGCTGTGCGATCTGATGCACTCGACTCAAAAAAGGCCCACACCAAAGAACTTTTTGAATAACGGGCAGAGGCAGCGCCCTGCACAGGCGGAGCTCTGCGGTGTGATTCCGTCGGTGTGCTGCCCTTACGCTGGCCCCCCGAGGGCATCCTGCCTCGTTGGAGATATGCCTCCTCCTCATCCTCCTCCTCCTCCTCTCTCCTATTAGGCACCCACGTGGAGTCAGTGACCTCATCATCCCCTCCCTCCTCATCACTGGAGCCAATCTGGCAGTATGCTGCAGCTGCTGGAACATGACTGCCAGATTGGTGTCCTTCTTGAGCATCCCCTCTCTCTGCTCTCACGCTACTGCCTTCCTCTAGCTGGGTATCATCATCAGACCCTTCGAAACGCTGGGCATCCTCCTGGAGCATGTACCCAACACTGTGCTCAAACAGTTCGGGGGACTCCTCAGGAGGACATGGTTGGTCTAGGGAAGGAGTGACTGATGATGACATTGATACCAGGGAAGAGGACGCTTTGGCAGCTGCTTTGCCAGTACCCTGAGCCTGGGTGAGAGAGGATGAGGAGGATGAGGAGGGCTTGGTCATCCACTCTACCAAGTCTTCTGCATGATGCGGCTCAACACGTCCAGTTGCCGAAAAGAAGGACAAGCGTGTCCCATGGCTACGTGCTGATGGCGATGCACCGCGTCCACGACCAGCACTGTTGTCTCTAGACACAGAGCCTGCTTGCCCTCTTTTATTGGCTCCTGACTGTCTGCCTCTCCTTGTTTGCCTTCCAGACATTCTAATGGCCTGCAGGGAAATGGGAAAACCAGCAATAAGGCCTAGCTTCAGGAGTATATTTTGCAGGAATCACACTACGCCTGCTGTAGGTGCTGCAAATGCCTGTTGGTGTAACACACCAGGAAAAAGCAGCAATACAGGCTAACTTCAGGTGTAATATGATCAGGAGGCACACTCCGCCCGTTGTAAGTGCCGCAAATGCCTGTTGGTGTAACACACCAGGAAAAAGCAGCAATACAGGCTAACTTCAGGTGTAATATGATCAGGAGGCACACTCCGCCCGCTGTAAGTGTCGCAAATGCCTGTTGGTGTAACACACCAGGAAAAAGCAGCAATACAGGCTAACTTCAGGTGTAATATTCTCAGGAGGCACACTCCGCCCGCTGTAAGTGGCGCAAATGCCTGTTGGTGTAACACACCAGGAAAAAGCAGCAATACAGGCTAACTTCAGGTGTAATATGATCAGGAGGCACACTCCGCCCGCTGTAAGTGCCGCAAATGCCTGTTGGTGTAACACACCAGGAAAAAGCAGCAATACGGGCTAACTTCAGGTGTAATATGATCAGGAGGCACACTCCGCCCGCTGTAAGTGCCGCAAATGCCTGTTGGTGTAACACACCAGGAAAAAGCAGCAATACGGGCTAACTTCAGGTGTATAATGTGCAGGAGGCTTAGCAACCATGACACTGACACTGTCCCCTGCCTATCCTTCTCTCTCCCTGCACACAAGGTTTATCAAAGTATATGACACTGACACTCTCCTTGCCTATCCTTCTCTCTCCCTGCACACAAGGTTTAGCAAAGTATATGACACTGACACTCTCCCTGCCTATCCTTCTCTCTCCCTGCACACAAGGTTTAGCAAAGAATATGACACTGACACTGTCCCCTGCCTATCCTTCTCTCTCCCTGCACACAAGGTTTATCAAAGTATATGACACTGACACTCTCCCTGCCTATCCTTCTCTCTCCCTACACACAAGGTTTAGCAAAGAATATGACACTGACACTCTCCCTGCCTATGCTTCTCTGTCCCTACACACAAGGTTTAGCAAAGAATAGATTTGACACTGTCCCTGCCTATCCTTCACTTTCCCTGCTCCGGAACACACTACACGAGGCCGCCGCGCTGGCGGCCTTTTATAGTGTGGGGCGTGTACTAAACCCCCTCAGCTATAATTGGCCACAGGCATCCTGCCTGTGGCCAATCATTGCTCTCCTCGCTGCCGGCGCTGTGATTGGCCAAGCATGCAGGGTCACAGTGCATGCTTGGCCACTGCGATGGCGCAGTGTATTGTGGGCCGTTCGCGTCACTCGAATTTGGCGCGAACGGCCCAAATCGTTCGTTGTTCACCGAACACGCGAACAGCCGATGTTCGAGTCGAACTTATGTTCGACTCGAACACCGAGCTCATCCCTAGTATTGAAAACAGTTTCTGTCCTTCTTCCCTTTTCTATAATTCCAGGCTTTGATTCAGGCACCAAATTCATTGTATATAGTTCCAGGAATAAATTTGCGCTTGCTCAGGATTGAGTGTGCAGATTTATTTCAGACACTGGGGACAGTGTCTCTTTAGGGGAGGGGTGTATGTAGCGGGCCCCTACCTAGGGGAGTCGCTATGCTTAAATTTAGGGGTGACCTGAGCGGTAGTTGGCTCGGGTCTCCTAATTGTTTGGACTCTGTCTTGCTGCTGTGTCACCTGGCGTGCAGTTCCCCTTTAGGCATATAGGTGGTGTTGTCACTTATACCCGGGGTTGAACCACAGGTGATGGAGTGGCTATTGGATGTCCTCTCTCGGCTGCCGTACGGTGGGCGGTTCCGGCCTGCTATGCATGCCGGGAGAGGGTATATAAGGGGCAGACGCCATTGTTCAGGAGGAGTAGTACCCGGTTACCTGTACCCGGAGGAGTGTGCCCCTCTTAGGGGGGAGTGCGCCCAACTTTGACTAAGGAGTCTCGGGAACCTTCGGCCCGAGGCTGCGGAGTTCCAGGTAGGTCCAGTACCTTCAACTGGGTCTACAAAACCAGAAAGGAAGCCCAGGGAGCCCAGGTGAGGGCGACCGCTCTGACATAGAGGAAACCGGAGGAGGATCGGTCCAATAGAGGAGACGAGTAATACAAGATTTCTATGAAAACAGAATTTAAACCTAAAAACACGCAGGTGAAAATTAGGAGAAAATGTAGCGCTAATAAACGAAAATCACTAAACTAATATAATAACATTCACTAGTGAAACTGTGATAATCAAATTGTACTCCACGTGACATGTGATAAAATTCAAAAACAATAGTCCATAAAGTGAAATAATGTTCCAAAGAAGAAAGAAATATTCCAAAAAGAGATGTGTAGTCTTCTTAATAGAGAATATCTTCCACCCCACCGTGCACGTATCAGCTCCCCTTTGAAAATACACTCACCAGCTGTAAATGCCTCCCACTCTCGTGTTCGGCTCAAAGGCTTGCTAGTTAACCACTAGAAGGTGAACGACCATCAGCTGAAAGCTTGTGTGTCAACACAGGATGTTCCATACATGTAAAAATAAAAAGGTGCTCCAATAGTGTAAAATAGTAACGACCAAATTTATTCAAATACACAACCACACTTCAAATATTACACTCACATGATGTGAAAATAAAACCAGCCTTAAATCAATCACAGCAAGCAGAAAAAAGTGTAAGATGGCACTGCAGTGATTTGCGGTCACGGCGGACCCAAGGTGTACGCTCGGTACAGGTCTCTCACCCCCTCCTGAGCTCCGGGTCACAGCAGCCGTGTAGCGTTCTTAGCCTCAGCGTGTCACGATAATGTCAATAATAATGCAGCCATGCACCCGACGTTTCGTCACTAGGACTTATTCATGGGATTCCCATGAATCCCATGAAACGTCGGGTGCATGGCTGCATTATTATTGACATTATCGTGACACGCTGAGGCTAAGAACGCTACACGGCTGCTGTGACCCGGAGCTCAGGAGGGGGTGAGAGACCTGTACCGAGCGTACACCTTGGGTCCGCCGTGACCGCAAATCACTGCAGTGCCATCTTACACTTTTTTCTGCTTGCTGTGATTGATTTAAGGCTGGTTTTATTTTCACATCATGTGAGTGTAATATTTGAAGTGTGGTTGTGTATTTGAATAAATTTGGTCGTTACTATTTTACACTATTGGAGCACCTTTTTATTTTTACATGTATGGAACATCCTGTGTTGACACACAAGCTTTCAGCTGATGGTCGTTCACCTTCTAGTGGTTAACTAGCAAGCCTTTGAGCCGAACACGAGAGTGGGAGGCATTTACAGCTGGTGAGTGTATTTTCAAAGGGGAGCTGATACGTGCACGGTGGGGTGGAAGATATTCTCTATTAAGAAGACTACACATCTCTTTTTGGAATATTTCTTTCTTCTTTGGAACATTATTTCACTTTATGGACTATTGTTTTTGAATTTTATCACATGTCACGTGGAGTACAATTTGATTATCACAGTTTCACTAGTGAATGTTATTATATTAGTTTAGTGATTTTCGTTTATTAGCGCTACATTTTCTCCTAATTTTCACCTGCGTGTTTTTAGGTTTAAATTCTGTTTTCATATTTATCATTTTAAGTGGCAGCTTTAGTTAAATATATATTTTTTCACATTTTTTTGTATTGGCGCAGTGGTGGTACAAGATATTAGGAGCGGTTGTATTTTGATACCTATTTTTATTGTCAATACAAGATTTCTGTCTCGGGAGGGGCCTGGTGTCCTGTCCAATGGAAGGATTCCTTTCTGCGCAGACTGCCCTTGCGGAGTGTTGTTATTAAAGGAGGGATCTCCTTGACTTTGTCCTTGGAGGGGACTAAGTCACTGTTCCAGCTTCATGCCGGCTGCTAGTGCTATTGAGTGATTATCCGGGTGAGCTGTACCCACTCGGGACCGAGTGGCGACGAAGCCAAGAGTGTGCCTGACCCATTCTATTCTGCTAACCCCTTTCCTCTCTTCAACTTTCTGGTTACTGAAGCAAAAGAGAAAATAAACTCTTGTTGGAGTTGAAGTGTTGTGTGGACATTGACCTTCTTTGGGAAAGGTAAAGACTTGCCTCTATAATCTAGAGGGAAGAACCAGTGAAAGGAAGCAACTCGCTGCGGGACCCAAATACATAACACCGCCCGACCTCTAATCCAGAGGATGCGGGCATGTGGCATGGTGTGTCTGATCCCCCTAAAAGGAAGGCAAGGGGGAAAAGGATCTGTGTGCTACACTTATTTAAAAAAAAATTGGTCGAACTTTAATTTTGAATGGTGTAGCACCCTCCTAGATAGGCTGATAGATAGGCTAGGCTAAGTTCGTTTTTCATTTGGCTCCTCTGTAATCAGCAGAGCGGTTTGTGATTGCTTTGGGTTGTTCTAGGCTTCAATGGCTGTGGGCTCGACTGCTTCCCTCTGCCTTCTAGAGGATTCCAGAATGTAGTGGGCTGGAAAGAGGCAGACCCACAGCCTAAATATTTATGTTGTCCAATGGGGGGGGGTGCCCAGTAAGTGGAGGAGGGGGCCTGAGGCAGTCTTGTTCTTGTTCAGGAGGAGAAGTTCCAAGCCCAAAAGGCCCAATGCCCTTCTTGGCAGCCCAGCTGAAATTCTACGTGTGCTCATTGAGTTCCCAACCGGGGGAGGGGGGGGCAGCTATTTGCTAAAAGTCTCTGGAACTATTAATCAAGGAAATTCACTGAGGATCTGGTCTGGAGAGTTCACCGGGAAAATGTCTGAATGATATTAGAAGGAGGCGTCCAAGTATCCAGGGACATTGTGAGTACAGACTTGAGTGTAGGATCCTGGTGCCTGCTGCTGCTGCTATCCCTTGTGCATCAGTACTAGTGCTTGCCTGGCCTGGGATATTTCTGATGGTGTCTCAGTGCTGTCTATTTCTTGGGGACATTGCTAGAGGAACTGTCCTAAGAACTAGTGACAAAGTGTAGAGTGTCCTCTGATTACTTTAAGCTTTCATGGAGTATTTTACAGCTTCCTATGCCCTATTCAAGTTACTTAACAATACATTTCAAACAAAGGCAACCCCTAGACTGTTCATTGAGCCAGAAGAATGACCATTGCTGTGTGCCTGGCTGTTGGTGCGCTAACCTTGGAAAGAAACCTGTGGCAAACCAGAGACTTTTACGGGGTTGAGAGCTGCAATGGCACAAACCACACCACAAGCAATTGACTTGCAGTTGTGACCCAACCCTATTCACTTGACTGTTTCCAGTGAAGAGTATTGGTAATACCACAGAATACAAATCCAATTTACACAATTGTGCTGTCCCAACCTTGTGGTAAGAGTTTAGTGAGGCTTTTTTCTGTTCCAGCATGACTGTACCCTTGTGTACAAAGCCAACTCCATAAAGACATGGTTTGATGAGTTTGGTGTGGCGGAATTTGAGACACCTGAACAGAGCCCTGACCTCAACCCTACTGAACACTTTGGAATTAATTATAATGCTGATTGTGAGCCAGATCTTCACATCCAGCGCCAATACCTGACCTCACAAATGCTTTTTTGGCTACATGAGCACAAAGTCCCATAGACACACTACAAAATCTTGTGCAAAGTCTTCCCAAAGAGTGGAAGCTGTTATAGCCACAAAGATGGGTTAACTCTATATTAAAAGCCGTGATTTTGGGATGGGATGTCCAGCAAGCTCATTAATGGTAAGGTCTTCACAATCCTGTGGATATATAGCACACACTACATTCAAAGTTGAAAATGAAGCCTGCATACAAACCACACAATCTACCTGTTCAGGGTTTCAGCTTTTCATTTAGGCATCGCTATCACACACACCAATCCATCCCATTCCTCTTTTATGGCAACCTGGCGATCTGGGAACTCCTTCTTGTGATGCTGGAGAGAACTTCTCAAATCACCCACCCATCAGTGTGCTTCTTCTCCAACATCCAATCAGTAGGCTGGAGATAGACCAAGGACCACACTGCTTTGGTTAACTGCAGTACAAAAAAGTCTCAGACCTGTCTGTGCTGTCTGGCAGGGGTGACTGTATCATAAAACAAGCTGAACAGAAATAAATATCCTTTGGCAGCTTAAACAGCTCACTGGTATGTTTCCAGCTTTGTATTTAGCCTTTGCCTGGAATTCAGCATTAAGCTATTTTAACTGTGATGTATATGTTTTGAGCTAGTTGTGAATGTGCGAAAATGCAACATAATTACAGAGTTGAATTCTGGCTATAATTTTTTTTATGCATTACACATGTTGGAAAAAGAGCTTGGCACCTCTAGCCACAAGGTGACCTCTGGCAGCTTGCTCTGCCCAAAATGAAGCTTTTAGAGAAAGACGTCCCCTCCTGTCCTCCCATGTGCATATAATCCGTGTCACTATGGCGTGGACAGGGAATAAAAAAGCAGAGCTTTGTGCATCATCAGTAAGTGACAGCGCACAGACCCCCCGCCATTCACTCCCATTATATGTGCCAGGGAGTTATCTCTGGAGCAAAGTGGCACAAATAACTTGTTTTGCCGAATAAACTGAGCAAACATGACACATGGAAGTCACAAATGCTGAATGCAAAATGTCTGCAGATCTGTAGAGCCAGATGCACAATTTTTTTTTGCGTCTCTTTCGGCAGGCAGAGGGAGATTATGTATCTCGGTTAGGTCTCTAGAAACTGGATATGCTGTTTTACTGGTGGCAGACAGGTGGATGTTCTCTCAGCCCTGCTTTATCTTGCTTACTGTAAAATATGACTTTCTTTTTCGTACATCACGGGACACAGAGCGACTTAGTCATTACTAATGGGTTATATAGTTTACCTTCAGGTGTTGGCACTGGCCAATTCCAAACCGGAAGTACCCTCCCCTATATAAGCCCCTCCCACCCGGGAGCACCTCAGTTTTTTGCCAGTGTCTAAGGTGTTGGCCAAAGAGTAACATGTGTTTTCACTGGGCTTGCGTACAGGTTCTTTTGGGCCTTAGTAAGCTGTTCCGGATCCCACCAAAAAAGCTTCATAGCTAAACGGTCGGTACCCGGGCCTTGCAGCAGAAGAGCAAGGTTTTGCCTGTAATGCTTCTCTTAGGAGGGCTGGACCCTGGGATCCAGAGCTCTGGTCATACCCACGACCAAGACGCTGTCTGTGCAGGGTGCTATACAGGTCCAGGGGAGTGGAATCCTTGGGAACCCGGTCCCTGAAGGTTTAATTACAATGCCTGCCGTGATAGGTGAAGTTTGGACTTTTGTGGACCAAACAAAGTCCTGCGGCGGGGATCAGGTAAGTGGGGGCCCTCAGGAACTTGGTTCTATTGGGGGACCCCCAAGCCTAATTTGTCTTTCTGTCTGTTACCTAACGGTATTCCCGCTAAATATCTGTGTTTGCCTATAACTACTGAAAATGTAAAATTTTAATAGTAGTCAAGAAAAAAAAAAAAAAAACAGGGACCGCGGTACCTGTGTTAAACCACTAGAGGCCGCTGTAGTCCATTTTTCTTGTAAATGTGGATCTTTGGTTTTCTCAACTCAAAAGATCCAGGCAGCTGGTAAGTTTCTCTGAGGGAATCCACTTCCTCTGCCCTGTTGCTGCGTTCATCCACCGCACAGGCCCTCCGGCAAAAAGGGCCCTGGCTCCTAGTCCTCTGTTGGTTTTCGAAAAGGGCGCCATTGGCGCACGGGCGCGCGCACGGGCGCGCGCGCGGGCGCGTGCACGCGCCTCCTATGAAAAAAAAAGGGGCGGGGCGGGTGGATGACGCTCGATGCGCGCCGCGGCGCTTCTGCGCATGTGCGGGCGTCCCAGCATGGTTAAAAGACACAGTACAAGTGTCAGCTGCATGCAAACAGAGCTAGCAACAAACAGTGGCACACAGAGGCGGTTGATGCAGGCATCCCCATAGAAAGGCACTTTAGTGGACACCAGCTGGTATATAGCAGCACCTGTGTTAGACTATTACCAGCAAAAATTGGTGTATGACGACGGGAATACCTCAGCTTTGTGCTTAAAGGATATGTCGTCCAGACGCTCCGGAAATAGATCTTCCAGGAAGCCAAAGGGGTCTCCATCGGGCTCTGAGGATATTGGGCATGCTTGCACTGCACCAATCTCCCCTGAGAATGCAGAGGTCAGTAGCCGTAGAAACCCCGCAGGAATGCCTGGTGCTGCGGCTGTCCCCAGTCCACCTGCTCCTGTATATATAACAGAGGAGGTTTTATCCTCAACTCTGGGAGGATTGGAAGAGAGATTAACAGCATTGATCGCTGCTTCCCTGTCACAGGAAAAGCGCGTCCGATCTCCGTCTCCTCCTTCAGAGTGCCTGTTAGTGGAGGAACAGCCCCACACAGAGATCGACCTACCTGAAGGGGATCAGGATGAGGTTGATTCACTTATAGAGGAATCAACAGTGGAAGAACCTTTCTCAGCTTCTCAGGCTGAAAGATTATGGGTTCAGTCTCTGACTAACATGGTCCGATCAGCATTTAAAATGCCTCTGGCGGAACCACCATCCACTACGGTTTCCTCGCTGGGGTCGCTAAAAGCTCCCCAGGCGGTCTGTTCCTTCCCAATCCACCCTTTATTAGAAGGGCTTATTTACCAGGATTGGGAGCATCCTGATAAAATATTTGCTCCCCCCAAGAGATTTCCGGTGATCTATCCCATGGAGGATAAGTTCATAAGAAAATGGAGGGTCCCTATAGTGGACGCAGCCATCTCTTCTGTTAACAAATCACTGACATGTCCAGTAGATAATGTTCCAATGTTCAAAGACCCAATAGATAAAAAATTGGAGTCTTTACTAAAATCTGCTTTCTCTACAGCAAGTATGGTGACACAACCTGCGGTAGCAGCGATTGGAGTCTGCCAAGCAGTGAAAGATCAGTTGAAACAAGTCTTAAGGGACTTACCAGATCAGCAGGCTCATGCCCTAGCTGACCTGCCTAGAGCCTTGTGTTTTGCGGTGGACGCCATAAAGGATACAATCCAACAGGCCTCCCGCTTTACGCTGTCTATAGTACATATGCGTAGGCTTCTGTGGCTCAAAAACTGGTCTGCTGAAGCTCCCTGTAAAAAACTGCTGGTTAGCTTCCCATTTCATGGAGAACGCTTATTTGGAGAAGATCTGGACAAATATATCCAGAAAATTTCTGCCGGTAAAAGTTCACTCTTACCGGTTAAGAACAAGGGTAGAAGTCCTTCTTTTAAGAGGCCTACCTCTCCAGTCCCGGGCACATCGGCTGTGAAGCAGTTCCGACGGCCTCCGCGGTCAAATTCAGGGGGCAGAAATCAGGGACAATCACAGGGTAACAAGAAGCCCTGGATCAAGAGAGGTACAAAACCTCCCCCTAAGGCATGAAGTATTGCCCCCGCTCAATCGGGTGGGGGGAAGACTTCAGTTGTTCACAGAGACCTGGCGGGACACCATCAGAGACAGATGGGTGCTCTCCGCAGTAAGTCTGGGATACAAGCTGGAGTTAAAAGGCACTCCTCCTGCCCAATTTATGAGGTCAAATGTGCCAAGAGATCCCCAAAAGAGAGGATCCCTCCTTCTGGCACTAGAACAACTATTGCTCCAAGGGGTAATCATGAAGGTTCCCCTGGAAGAAAGCGGATTCGGGTTTTACTCGAACCTTTTCACAGTCCCCAAACCAAATGGGGACGTGAGGCCCATATTAAATCTAAAAGGGCTAAACAAGTTCCTAAATATCAGGACTTTTCGGATGGAGTCGATCCGATCAGTGGCCACCGCCCTACAAGGGCAGGAATGGCTAGCCTCGATCGACATAAGGGATGCTTATCTGCATATTCCCATCTTTCCGGCCCATCAGAAATTTCTACGCTTTGCAGTAGAAGGGCGCCATTTTCAGTTCAGAGCCTTACCTTTCGGTCTGGCCACAGCACCACGAGTGTTCACAAAAATTCTGGCCCCATTATTGGCCAATCTAAGAACACAGGGTGTAACGATAATGGCATATCTAGACGACCTGCTACTAATAGACCACTCAGTGGAAAAGCTGGAAGTAGCTATTCACAAGACAATCGAGTATCTGGAATATCACGGTTGGATTATCAACCGGGACAAGTCAGCTCTAAGACCAGTCAAAAGTCTGGAATACTTAGGGCTAAGGCTGGATTCAAATCAGAGAAAGATTTTCTTACCTCCAGAGAAGGTGTCGTCTTTAAGAAATTTGACCCACTTAGTGGGTACAAAAAGAAAACCATCCATACGTCTCTGCATGAGGCTGCTGGGAAAGATGGTGGCTTCATTCGAAGCGGTACCCTACGGTCAATTCCATTCAAGGAATTTGCAAAGGGCCATACTGTCAGCCTGGAACAAAAAAGTTCAGGCTTTAGACTTACCAATGTCCCTGTCCCCTTCCGTTCGCAAGAGCCTCCATTGGTGGTTGGTGCCCCAGAATCTGGAAAGAGGGAAACCCTTCAGTCCGGTTTCTTGGAAGGTGGTCACTACAGATGCCAGCCTCATCGGCTGGGGGGCAGTGCTGGAGCAATGGTCTCTCCAGGGCAGGTGGTCAGAAGCAGAAAAGGCCCTGCCCATCAATCTCTTAGAGATACGAGCAGCCCGGTATGCCCTAGTAGCATGGACATCCAAACTCCAGGGGTCCCCTGTCAGAATTCAATCAGACAATGCCACGGCAGTGGCATATATCAATCATCAGGGTGGCACCAAAAGTCGTGCAGCCCAGAAGGAAGCAAATTGCATCCTGGAGTGGGCAGAAAGATATGTCCCAGCCATATCCGCGGTTTTCATCCCAGGAGTGGAAAATTGGAGAGCGGACTTTCTAAGTCGCCAACAATTATGCCCGGGGGAATGGTCTCTTCACCCCGAGGTTTTCCAGGCAATATGCCAGCGGTGGGGAACACCGGATGTAGATCTGCTAGCATCCAGATTCAACGCAAAGGTGGACAGGTTTGTGTCTCGCACAAGGGATCCCCTAGCTTGCGGCTCGGATGCCCTAGTGTTCCCTTGGGATCGGTTCAAGCTGATATATGCATTCCCACCGCCACAATTGTTACCGCGATTACTCCGCAGAATCAGGGTAGAAAAGAAACCAGTGATTCTGGTGGCTCCAGCGTGGCCCCGAAGGGCATGGTACGCGGAGATTGTAAAAATGTCAGTGAGGAGTCCTTGGACCCTCCCACTTCGTCCGGACCTGCTGTCGCAAGGACCGATATACCACCCTTCCTTACCAGCCCTAGGTTTGACGGCCTGGCTATTGAAGCCCACATTCTGAAAAAGAGAGGGCTCTCTAATTCTGTGGTATCTACCATGATCAATGCCAGGAAACCGGTATCCAGGCAGATCTATTATAGGATCTGGAAAGCGTACATTACGTGGTGTGAGACCAAGAAATGGCATCCACGTAAGTACATGATAGGGAGGATTCTGGACTTCCTACAGTGGGCTGTAGATAGGAAGCTGGCCTTGAGTACTATCAAGGGTCAGATTTCGGCCTTGTCAATATTTTTTCAAAGGCCCTTGGCTTCGCATTCACTAGTCAAAGCCTTTATACAAGGAGTGATGCGTATTAGCCCTCCGGTTAGTATTCCCATATGTCCTTGGGACTTAAACCTGGTTCTGTCGGTTCTACAGGAACAACCGTTTGAACCATTACAACACATTTCCTTGGTTCTTCTCACCAGGAAATTGGTTTTCTTAGTAGCCATTTGTTCGGCTAAAAGAGTGTCGGAATTAGCAGCTATGTCCTGTAAGGAGCCATATCTGGTTGTCCATAAGGACAGAGTAGTATTACGTCCTCATCCAGCCTTTCTTCCTAAGGTGGTATCGAGGTTTCATTTGAACCAAGATGTGGTTCTTCCTTCTTTTTTCCCCAAACCTAGCTCAGTAGAGGAAAAGTTATTACATTCTTTGGATGTGGTAAGAGCAGTTAAAGCTTATCTAAAAGCCACTGCTCAGATTCGCAGAACGTATTCTTTGTTTGTTCTGCCGGAAGGCCCCAGAAGGGGTCAGGCAGCATCAAAATCTACTTTAGCCAAGTGGATTCGACAGGTCATAATACAAGCCTATGGCTTGAGAAAGAGACCGCCTCCGTTCAAAGTTAGGGCGCACTCCACAAGAGCGGTTGGAACTTCATGGGCAGTGCATCACCAGGCCTCCCTGGCTCAAGTATGTAAGGCCGCAACATGGTCTTCGGTACACACGTTTACTAGATTCTATCAGGTAGACGTTAGAAGTCAGGAGGATGTCGCCTTTGGGCGCAGTGTGTTGCAGGCCGCAAAAGATCCTCATGCCTGATGGCGCCCAGCTTATGTACCCCCCCCTCATTTGGCATTGCTTTGGGACGTCCCATTAGTAATGACTAAGTCGCTCTGTGTCCCGTGATGTACGAAAAAGAAAAAGGGATTTTTATAACAGCTTACCTGTAAAATCCTTTTCTTGGAGTACATCACGGGACACAGAGCTCCCACCCCTCTTTTTGGGACACTTATTGCTTGGCTACAAAACTGAGGTGCTCCCGGGTGGGAGGGGCTTATATAGGGGAGGGTACTTCCGGTTTGGAATTGGCCAGTGCCAACACCTGAAGGTAAACTATATAACCCATTAGTAATGACTAAGTCGCTCTGTGTCCCGTGATGTACTCCAAGAAAAGGATTTTACAGGTAAGCTGTTATAAAAATCCCTTTTTTCTTTTACCAGAGATAAAAAAAAAAAAGTGAAATATGACTAAGAATTTGTAAACTGCAGGATTTAGGGGTTTAAGTGGGACTGTGAGAGTTATGGGTGGTCAGCATGGAGACTAGTACAGAGAAATATTATAGGCATTGTGATCATGGGTAACAATGTACAGTGTTCAGGTGTATGGTATACACACACACACATATATATATATATATAGATTTTTTTTTTTATTATATAAATATACACATACATACACACATAATTAAATATACATACATACACACACTATATTGTCAAAAGTATTGGGACACCTGCCTTTACACGCACATGAACTTTAATGGCATCCCAATCTTAGTCCGTAGGGTTCAATATTGAGTTGGCCCGCCCTTTGCAGCTATAACAGCTTCAACTCTTCTGAGAAGGCTGTCCACAAGGTTTAGGAGTGTGTCTATGGGAATGTTTAGCCATTCTTCCAGAAGCGCATTTGTGAGGTCAAGCACTGATGTTGGACGAGAAGGCCTGGCTCGCAGTCTCCGCTCTAATTAATCAAAAGGTGTTCTATCAGGTTGAGCTCAGGATTCTGTGCAGGCCAGTCAAGTTCCTCCACCCCAAACTCTGCCTGACCTCACAAATGTGCTTCTGGAAGAATGGTCAAACATTCCCATAGACACCCCTAAATCTTGTGGACAGCCTTCCCGCAAGAGTTGAAGCTGGTATAGCTGCAAAGGGTGGGCCAACTCAATATTGAACCCTACGGACTAAGACTGAGATGCCATTAAAGTTCATGTGTGTGTAAAGGCAGACGTCCCAATACTTTTGGTAATATAGTGTGTGTGTGTATATATATATATATATATATATATATAGTGGCAGTGGGACCCCGTGCTATAATAAATATCCCCCAAAAAATATCAAAAAAAAAAAAATTTCCTCAGTTTAGACCGATACGTATTCTTCTACATATTTTTTGTAAAAAAAAATCGCAATACGCGTATAGTGATTGGTTTGCGCAAAAGTTATAGCGTCTACAAAATAGGGGGTAGTTTTATGGCATGTTTATTAATATATTTTTTTTATTACTAATGGCGGCGATCAGCGATTTTTATCGTGACTGCGACATTATGGTGGACACATCGGACACCTTTGACACATTTTTGGGACCATTGTCATTTTTACAGCGATCAGTGCTATACATATGCACTAATTACTGTGAAAATTACACTGGCAGTGAAGGGGTTAACCTCTAGGTGGCGCTGTAGGGGGTTAAGTGTGCCCTAGTGAGTGATTCTTACTATAGGGGCGTGGCTTGGCATGTGACGTCACTGATCGTCATTCTCTATGACAGGGAACAGACGATCACTGACATGCCACTAGGAAGAATGGGGAAAGGTTTGTTTACACTTACCTCTCCCCGTTCTTCAGCTCTGTGACCCAATCGCGGGACACCGGCGGCGATCGCGCGCGTGACCCACGGCTGGGATCTTTAAGGGGACGTACCTGTACGCCCTTGTGCCCAGCCGTGCCATTCTGTCAACGTAAATCGTCGTGCGGCGGTCCTTATGTGGTTAAAGTGGTTATAAACCCACTTTAAAAAAATAAAATAAAAAATAACACCTGCAAGACAAAGGCATAATGAGCTAGTATGCATAGCATACTAGCTCATTATGTAATACTCACCTGGGATCGAAGCCCCCGGTGCGGTGCCAGACACAGCACTGGCCAGCGACATGTCGTCCCGGAGTTACTTCCGGATATCGCGGCTCCGGCGCTGTAACTGGCCGGAGCCGCATGCGCGCGGGAACCGCCAGTCACGGCATGACCTCCTTTAGAAACAGCACAATCGCCGTTTCTAAAGTGCGCCTGCGCCGTTGTCTACGGCGCATGTGCCATAGACATCGGCGCAAGTCTTTATTGTAAATATCTCTTAAACCGTGTAGGTTTAGGAGATTTTTCTAACACCTACAGGTAAGCCTTAATCTAGGCTTACCTGTAGGTAAAAGTGGTTGTACAGGGTGTACAACCACTTTAAGTAATCTTCTCTCAGCATGGCTCCACCGCAGCCTCTAACAGGAAACACTATTTAACCCTGTGCACTGCAAGCCAGCCTTGCCTGAGCAACAGTTGTGTTTAGCCTTCTGTGTGGCGGCCTGCTGTATGTTTATCTCTGGCTTCCCTGTACCAACCTTGGCGTGTCCCACTGACCATTCCTGTCTGCTAGTAACCCCGACTTTAGTGTGCATTCCTGACTATCCCTGTTTGCTAGTAGCCCCGACCTTGGCTTGTTCTCCTGACTATCCTGTGCTTAACCCTGTACTGCTGCTTTCGCTCTGTCCACCAGGGCCAGTCTGTGAGCATGAGCTGAGGGACCCCGGGGGCCACGACCTGGAGTCAGCTGCAGCCATCCTCACCACCAGAGGCTCTGGTGAAAACCTGCTGGCTTTTAGATTCCACGCTCTGGGGAATCTTACGCTCTAGCTTCCTGTTTGGTACGTGTTGGTGTTCAGGTGGAGCTGCTTTCCTGAACCACCCAGAGCTCCATCCGCAGCAGTCAGCCGAAGGGTCCACAACCTAAGCTGTGCGCTCCTAACCCCATCGGTGTGCATCTGTCACCTGGCCTCAGGTGACCTGACAAGGATGCAGGGCAGGAGCAAGATAAGGATCAGGATCTAGGATATAAGATAGGGTGACCAGACATCCCCGGTTTCTGAGGACAGTCCCTGGATTGAGGACACTGTCCCCGGACCAAGTTTGTACACGGTTTTGTCCCCGGATTGGATTTGAACAGGGGCTGGGGAAATTTCAAGTGCAGTCAGTGCAGAATTAATAAAGAAAATTCTGAATTACACCCCCCCGCTCCGCTGCTCCTACTAGCTTAGGGTGGTGTACTTTTTTCCATTATCTGTGCCCCTTTTTGATGATCATGTGCTGGTTGGAGTGGATGGAATATTTCTTCAGTTTCAGGTGCATGCCATCCAGCTCCGCTCGCATGTTCTTCTGCCTTGGCTCAAGTCCCGGGCCAGCCGCCTGCCTGTTTATGTCAGGTCACCTGTGGCCAGATGACAGATGCATACCATTGGGGGTCAGGAGTGCACCACAAGGTAGTGAACCCTATGGCTGACTGCTGTGGATGGGACGCTGGATGGTTGTGGAAAGCGGGACCAGTGGAGCACAATAGGGATCCACAGGGAGCTAGAGCCCAAGATTCCCCAGGGCGCGGAGTCTAAGATCCAGCAGGTTTTCACCAGAGCCTCTAGTGGTGAGGATGTTATGCTTCAGCTGGGTCCAGGTCGCGGCCCCCAGAGTCCGCTAGCTCATGCTCCGTAGGGTAAGGAGTATAGAGGAGGCAGCAGCACAGGATACAAAAATAGTGAGGGGAAAAGCCAAGGCCAGGGCAACAAGCAGACAAGGATAAACGAGAGACAAGCCGAAGGTCAAGGTCAAAAGCAGACAGGGATAGTCGGGAACAAGCCAATATCGAAACACAGAGACAGCCGTAGCACACGGCAGGCAGGAACCCAAACACACAATGCTTAACAAACACGTTGATCAGCAAGGCAGACTTGCAGTGCACAGGTTAATATAGAGTTCAGTGATAGGGCCTGGGGTGGAGCCAGGCTGGGAGGAGAGATTATAAAAGCAGCCAGGTGAGGAGAGTCTGGCCTCTAAGGTGAACACAAGAGGAAGGTAAGATGGCAGACAAACATTACTGCATATCCATGACAGTTTATCTCCTTGCCCTCCCTGGCAGAGCCTGAAGAGTAAGGCTTGACAGGCTGTGAGGCGGGCGGCGGCGAAGGGCAGAGAGTCGCTGCTTGCCGCCATTACTAGTAGTAAAAAAAAATGTCCCCGGATTTCATTTTAAAAATCTGGTCACCTTAATATAAGATCTAGGCTCAGGATAAGGGCAAGCAGTATCTAGCACTAAATCAAAACACTGAAGCGAAGTATAATAGTAGAGGATGGACTAAATACTTTCCCAGCAGTCAGCATCAGGTGGAAACTGATTACTGGAATCTGCTGTCCGCTGGGAAACACCCGCTGATGGACACTGGAACAACAACTTCCTACTCTGGTAAAGCACAGTACCACCAGCAGGTGATCCAGGTCCTGACAACGGCTTTGTTTATAAATCAAGCTATGTCACACTGACCTGGGGAAGAGGGGGGTTGGTCACTGCTAGGAGCATTATGTGCTACTAATGTTCCAGGAAATATATATATTTATATTTATATATATATATTTCAGCAAATTTTACCCTGTAGTGCTGCATAGCAGACATAAAAATACCAATTTTGCTACGCTCTATTTTAAGTCTTCATATTCTGTATTCATTGGAGGCCTCAAATTAGCAGGTCAAGTCCCAAAGGAGGAGAAAAGGACCACCAAAACAAGGAAAAGTTTATTAACTGTAACTTCTACTGACCTTTATTTCTCTGCAGTGGAAAACAGAGGAGTCAAAATATTAATGTCCTCCCGTCTGTTTGGAAATCGGATATATACGGCACCCCGGGGACAGGGCCGAGACCTCTGCTTCTCCAGTTGCCGCTTTAGGCTTCCCTCACAAATCGTGTCAAAGGAAGTGAATGGTCATAAAACAATTTTAAATAACCTGAGGACAGAGAATGACGATCTGCACATTCCTGGGTGACTGGAGAACTCATAAAAAAGAAAGTTACACACATTTCTAGAATTACATTGTGAAATCTGTCCAACGGTTTGGTATTTAGGCATGAGTTATGGCAGGACCTCCTGCGGTTAACCATTCTAAGACAGCCGTTCAGGTACAGTAGCGGTAGCCGATAATGATTTTAGTCTGCTTCTGTGTGGTTCCTTAATGGGGAAACCCTCTATTAAAGTGGACCATTCAGTAATTTACAAGTCTACATGAATAAATTCCTTACGTGTCATAATGTACAGCAACGGTATTAACATTAAACAGCTGTCCTTGGTCACCAGTTAGTGACTGTGCCTAGGCCAAGATGATGTCATCAGTCTCCCTTAGGGCCCTTTCACACAGGCGGATCCCGTGATGACCCGTTCCTTCAACATCCACTTGCTCAGCGGGGATCGCTCCGTTGATCCCCGCTGAGCCGGCGGATGACTAGCACACGCTGTGCAGAGACGGACCAGTCAGATCTCCGCTCTCCTCTATGGGGGGATCGGATGAACATGGACCGTCTGTCCGTGTTCATCCAATCCGATCCGCAGACGGATGGAAAAATAGGATTTTCCTCCGTCTGCAGAAACGGAGCATAGCGGACACGAATGTTCATCCACTGATATCCGCTATTCCATAGGGATACATGTATGTCCGTTTTTCATCCGTAAACAGATAGATGAAAAACGGACATACGGTCCGCACGTGTGAAAGGGGCCTTAGTGATCAGACTGCAACATTGTAACTTTGTAGCGAGTCAAAAGATGAGGGGCTGCAGCAAGATAGAAGTAGACATGTGCGATTTGTTTCTTTCCGAATTTGAAATTCGGACAAAATTTTCATTATTCTGTATCCGAATTTCTGAATCACGATAGTAACAAATTTTAACTAATCCAAAATAAATTATATAAAGAAACAAATTATCCGAATTTGAATATGAATTTGAAATGGAAACATATTGCAACAAATACAGTAAGGTATAAAAGTGAATCATGATTCCTACTTGGGCTGCTTTATAGAATAGAATAAAGCAGAATAGAACAGAGAAAAATAGAATAGAATAGAAATTAATAGAATAAAAAATAATAGAAAAAACAGAATAGAAAATATAGGAATAGAATAGAATAAAACAGAACAAAATAAAATAGAATAAAACAGAACTAAATAGAAAATAAAATAGAATAGAATAAAAAATAAAAGAATAGAATAAAATAAAACAGAATAAAATAGAATAAACTAGAGTATATTTTTCTATTGTGTTCTTCTCTATTATTCTATTCTGTTTTATTCTATTTTATTATTTTATATTATATTCTATAAAGCGGCCTGAGTAGGAAAAATCCTCTAATTTCTTTTTTATACCTTACTGTATTTATTGCATTATGTTTCCATTGCAAATTTGAATTAATTTTCATATTTGATTTGAAAATAACAAATATATGAAACGAATCCGAATATACAAAACAAATTCTGAAAAAGAATCATTCTAGCATAACAAATATGACAAAATACAATTATTAACTTAATAAAGGAGTCTAAAAAAAATAATAATAATTCTGGCGTACACATCACTAGATGGTGTTAAACATTTTAGCATTTTAGATTTAGAACCACTAACAAATTGAAGCCAAACTCCAGCTCACACTTTATAAACAGTTCACAGCAAAGTTTTTTCCCCTTTTGGGATAAAGGTTTTGCATGAATAAATAAATGCTGATCATTGTAAGCACCCCTGTCAGTGTTAAGTGGTTTGTCTCATCCATGGAAACTGATACATAGTGCTGGAGAGTCTGTACAGTGAAAAACAACAGACTTTCTGGCTGGATCGCCAGATGAAAATAGACGAAAAGAAAGCTTAACCACTTGCCGACTGCCTAACGTACATTTACATCGGCAGAATGGCACGGGCAGGCAAAGCAACGTACCTGTACGTTGCTTCGAAACTGCCGCCTAGCGGGCGCACGCGCAAGCTCTGTGACCGCGGGACCCACGGACTCGATGTCTGCCGGTGTCCCGCGATCGTGTCACGGAGCGGCAGAAAGTGGAGATGCCTTTTTAAACAAGGCATTTCCCTGTTCAGCCTAGTGACAGGAAAGTTATCTACCGCTCCCTGTCATCAGGAGCAGTGATCACTGTTGTGTCACTTGTAGCCCATCCCCCCCCCCCACACAGTTAGAATCACTCCCTAGGACACACTAAACCCCTTCCTCGCCCCTTGTGGTTAACCCCTTCCCTGCCAGTGTCATTTACACAGTAATCAGTGCATTTTTATAGCACTGTATAAATGACAATGGTCCCAAAATAGTGTCAAAAGTGTCCGATGTGTCCGCCGCAATATCGCAGTCACGATAAAAATAGCAGATCGCCGCCATCACTAATAAAAAAAAAAAAATGATAAAAAAAATGCCATAAAACTATCCCCTATTTTGTAGACGCTATAACTTTTGCGCAAACCAATCAATATACCGTATTTATCGGCGTATAACACACACTTTTTTCCCCTTAAAATCAGGGGGAAATCGTGGGTGCGCGTTATACGCCGATACTCCGTCGAATTCCCCTGCTGAAAACGAGCGAGAGGAGCGAGCGGAGCCAAAGCCGAAGTACACTCGGCTTTACTCGGCTCCTCTCGCAGTCCCGCCCATCTCTGACTGCGCCGCTGACATAGAGAAAGCCGAGTGTACTTCGGCTAGTCTCGGCTCCTCTCGCAGTCCTGCCCCTGACTGTGAGCAGAGCCGAGTCTAGCCGAAGTACACTCGGCTTTCTCCGTCAGCGGCGCAGTCAGTGGAGATGGGCGGGACTGCGAGAGGAGCCGAGTCTAGCCGAAGTACACTCGGCCCCGCTCGCTCCTCTCCACAGAAATCGGCGCCAAATTTAAAAAAACGCCGAGACAAGATCGCAAAGGCACTGGGCAAGGCTGCAGATGGACAGATGGACACTGGGCACGGCTGCAGATGGACAGATGGACACTGGGCAAGGCTGCAGATGGACACTGGGCAAGGCTGCATGCTGCATTTAAATGTAATTTTTTTTTCCTTGAATTTCCCTCCTAAAAGTTTTTTTCCTTAAAATTCCCTCCTAAACTTGGGGTGCGTGTTATACGCCGGTGCGTGTTATACGCCGATAAATACGGTAGCTTATTGCGATTTTTTTTTTTTTACCAAAAATATGTAGAATACATATCTGCCTAAACTGAGGAAAATTTTTTTTTTTTTTATACATTTTTTTGGGGATTTTTATTATAACAAAAAGTAAAAAATATAGCTTTTTTTTCAAAATTGTCGCATTTTTTTGTTTATAGCACAAAAAATAAAAACGGCAGAGGTGATCAAATACCACCAAAAGAAAGCTCTATTTGTGGGAAAAAAAGGATGTCAATTTTGTTTGGGTGCCACGTCGCACGACCGCGCAATTGTCAGTTAAAGCAACGCAGTGCCGAATCGCAAAAAATGGCCCGGTCATTGGGCAGCCAATTCTTCCGGGGCTGAAGTGGTTAAAAAACGTAAAAAAGGAAACAAATGCAACCATCACATCTAAAAATTGGTAAGCTACAATATAATAAATGTTTGCTTTTGAATTTAATACCGCTTTAATGATAACATTGATGCATAGCAGAATAAAATACAACACATTTCGGGGGGCCATACATACTCCCCCTTAATCACGGCTACAAAACTACAAATACAAAGCTCACAAGTATAAAAGTAAAATGTCATGAATATAAAAATGAATATACAAATAAAAAATAATGAATATAAAAGTCAAAGAGTATCTATTTTTTTTCACTTATATTCATTTTTTGTATATTATTTTTTTATATTCATGAGCTTTTACTTTTATACTTATGACCTTTGTATTTTTACATGTTTTGTAGCCCTGATGAAAGGGGAGTGTGTTTGGCCCCCAAATGCATTGGCTTTATTCTGCTATAAACTAACTCTTGGATGCTTGCTGATCTCATTGGATTAGCTCTAGGATGTTCAGTGATCTCTAGACAAGTGCAATTCATTTCGTCCTGAACTCTTTTTTCAACGAAATTCGACAAATTCGTTAATACGGAAATATTCGTATTAACCAAAACCCGTTTAACAAATTTTTACGAAAATTCAAAAGAACGGAAATCCGAAATTCGAAAATCTGAAAATTCAAAAGAACGAAAATCTGAAACTCGAAAATCCGAAATTTGAACATTTAAAATAACAAAAATCCGAAAATTCGAAAATCCGAAATAATAACTAACTAATAATACCTATTACTAACTATTAAATTATAGGTATTGGAATTTAAAACTTTTTATTATTGTTATTATTATTAATTTGTTACGTTCCATTCGTTTAGATGCGGCATTCGTTATTTCGGACAATTCGTAACTTCGGATAAATTCGTATTCGTTACGCTCACTAACGGCCAAATTTGAAAGGAAATTCCAATACCTATAATTTAATAGTTATTATTAGTTAGTTAGTTCTTAGTTTGAATTTTCGGATTTTTGTTCTTTCAAATTTTCCTTCCTATTTTCGGATTTTTGTTCTTTCGAATTTTCGTTCTTATTTTTGAATTTTGGATTTTCGTGAATTATCAAAATAACTACCGTATATACTCGAGTATAAGCCGAGTTTTTCAGCCCTTTTTTTTAGGGCTGAAAGTATACCCCTCGGCTTATACTCGAGTCAGTACCTGAAAATCGTGAAATTCCGCGGCCGGCGTCCATTGTTTAAATCTAGCGCCTTTCTCCCCGTCCCTTCCGCGATAGGCGTTTCCAGCAAACACTTGTGTTGAGTGTTGCGCCTATCATGGAGGTCCTCTTGTCCGACGTCCGTGATTGGCGGAGCACTGAACACAGTGCCTGCTGGGAAACGGAGTCGGAGAATGAGAGGACCTCCGTGATAGGCGCAACACTCAACACAGTGTTTGCTGGAAACACCTATCACGGAAGGGACAGGGAGAACGGCGCGAGATTTGAACAATGGACGCTGGCCGCGGAATTACAAGATTTTGAGGTACACTGACTCGGGCACAGGGAGGCTGCAATGGACACAGTAAGGGGGCACAGTGAGGTGAAAATGGGCAGTGAGGTGGCACAGTGAGATGGCAATGGGCACAGTAAGGGGGCATAGTGAGGTGACAATGGGCACAGTGAGGTGACAATGGGCAGTGAGGTGGCACAGTGAGATGGCAAGGGGCACAGTAAGGGGGCACAGTGAGGTGGCAATGGGCACATTTCCTCCCCTTGGCTTATACTCGAGTCAATAAGTTTTCCTAGTTTTGTGGTAAAATTAGGTGCCTCGGCTTATATTCGGGTCGGCTTATACTCGAGTATATACGGTACTCAAAATTCATTATTTCGAATAAATTGGTAACCTCTGAAAAATTTGAATTAGTTACGGTCCATTTGTTTAGATTTGAACTAATTAAAATTTTTCCGAGGTTACGAATTTATTCGAAATAACGAATTTCGATCATAAGTTTTTTTGGGCAGTGCGCATGTCTTGTGATCTTATCAGATTGTATGTGTGTGGATTCTCATCTCTGGATCCTTTCCCTGTTCCCCAGTTTTGTGGAGTGCTGCCGAACCGGAACCAGTGTGCCTAGTGACAGTTTGAGTGACCTTTCGAAAATCTGAATCCAGCACTCCATCTGTTATTGTGTTTGCAGGACAGAAGTGACAGTTCAGTAACTTTATCCTCCAGCAGGAAGGTAAGGTGACTGGTTCCTGGACCAAAAAAGTCAAATTTGTGAAGTGGTTCTTCTACGGAACCAGCAAAATATGATGTACCGATGTTCTGTACCCTGACCATACACAACACTAAAAGTGACTTTACCCCTTTTTTATTGTTTAGTTGTCATAACGGAAGTGCCCGTGGGCATTTTCTCCCTTGCTTTCCTTGTCAGCTCTCAGTTGGAATACATCTACCTGATAATTTATGTCATAGAAAAAGTTCACACAGGTGGTTAATAACAGATATTTGACCTTTTTACTGCCCATCTACAATGTGACATGATGGTCGCTCGGGTAGACGGGTGTAGATTGGCCTCCCTGGATAGGTGGCGCTGTCCGGCAGCCACTGTGCAGAGAGTAGAGAAGGGCGAGGGGAACCTGTGTTCCTCTGAGGCCTCTGTAGGTGTCACCAGGGGGGCAGCTGTCTGATTGGACTCTGCCGCCCTGGTTGATAACTTGCATATAAGCCTTTAAAATTAGCACTTTTGATTTTTCACGTTCGTGTCCCATAGACTTTAGCGATGTTCGCACAAATTTTTTGTCTGGTCGCATATTCTGGTGCGACCCGAACAGGGGGGGAGGGGGGGTGTTCGGCTCATCCCTAGTCACAGTATGTAAAAAAAAAATATATATATATATATAGGATGTTTTCTATGAAGGTTCTTATGGCCATGGTATATCTAGTAGTAGTTGGTTACATTCAGGTGGACTTGTTCTGTAATGCTGAAGATGCTTCATAGCTCTTTCAAGACACTTCTGAAGAAATGGCTTGGAGAAACTACGTTGTGTCTTTAAGAAATTGCCAACCGCTGCAAGACGATGTACGGGTGTGCAAATGGGCGTACCTGTACGTCCTTCCGTCATCGCAGGCTAGCGGGAGCACGCGCACGCCGACGTGCCAGCGTGCCCGCGGACTCGTTGTCCGCCAGTGGCCCGGGATTGTGTAAAGGAGAGGCAGAACGGGGAGATGCCTATGTAAACAAGGCATTTCCCTGTTCTGCCTAGTGACATGACAGGGATCTACTGCTCCCTGTAATTGGGAGCAGTGATCTCTGTCATGTCCTAGTAAGCCCCTACCCCCTACAGTTAGAACACACTGAGGGAACACACTTAACCCCTTGATCGCCCCCCTAGTGTTAACCCCTTCCCTGCCAATGACATTTATACAGTAATGAGTGGCTGTTTTTAGCTCTGATCGCTGTATAAGTGTCACTGGTCCCAAAATAGTGTCAAAAGTTTCCGATCTGCCTGCCGCAATGTCGAAGTCCCGATAAAAATCGCTGATCGCCGCCAATACTAATAAAAAAAAAAAAGAATAATAAAAATGCCATAAATATTTGCCCTATTTTGTAGACGCTATAACTTTTGCACAAGCCAATCAATAAACACTTATTGCGATTTTTTTTCCCAAAAATATGTTGAAGAATACATATCGGCCTAAACTGAGGAAGAAATCATTTTTTTTATATTTTTTTGGGGATATTTATTATAGCAAAAAGTAAAAAATATTGCTTTTTTTTCAAAATTGTCGCTCTTTTTTTGTTTACAAGCGCAAAAAATTAAAACCGCAGAGGTGATCAAATACCAACAAAAGAAAGCTCTATTTGTTGGAAAAAAAAGCCCATCAATTTTGTTTGGGTGCAACGTCGCACGACCGCGCAATTGACAGTTAAAGCGACGCAGTGCCGAATCGCAAAAAATGCTCTGGTCATTAGGGGGGTAAATTCTTCCGGGGCTGAAGTTGTTTACATTACAGAATGAGTCTACTTAATTGTGACCAGCTATTTCTAGATCTCGTAGGAGGTTGTTTGTTCTAGTGTTAGGTGAGTCAGTCTAAGGAATCTTTTTGCTATGGATGCACTGGAAACAATCCCATGAGTTTAGGGAGGGCTGGAGGAGACTAAAGGCTAGACTAGAACTCCCTCCATAGGCAAATCCTTATTGACTTCTATTTTTTAAAAATGCTGGCCAGGGTGGTGAAGCTGCCAATCAGGAGTTACTGCCTTTACTATAATAACCTGATCAGTCCCAGAATCGGAAATTGAAATCTGCTCCCGTGCATCAGTTTAGATTGGTGGTGCTCTTTACCAGCATTTCAGAAAGTTTGTCTGTAATATGACCTCAAACTCCAGAGATTTTGTTGCTATTTTTACGAAACGCGTTGGGTCAAGGTGAAATCAAAATGTTTTTTGGTGGATTTTAAAACTGATATCCAGCCTTCTCTTCAGTCTTGCACAGTTGTGCCTCCTGGACTGAAAAACAAAATGATCAGTTTACTGCATACTGTGAGCTTCTCACAATGTAAATTAGAAGATGCAGCAAGTCACATCGATGTCACCTCATTTTCTGCCTGGAGGACATCCATGATGATCAAGTCCTTTCCTCCCTAGCCTAAAGCCTCGTACACACGACTGGTTTTCTCGGCAAGAAACGACAAGAAAACTGTTGGGAGAGCTTTCTTGCCGAGAAAACAATTTTTGTGTATGGTTTCTTGTCGAGAAAACTTCCGGGAATCTCGACGAGAAAAATAGAGAACCTGCTCTCTATTTTCTCGTCAGGATTCTCTTTTTTTCTGGTCGGGATTCTCGTCAGCCTGTTTCCCGACAAGAAAAACGGTCGTGTGTATGCTTTCTTGAGTCTTAAATAACCGCGCATGCTCAGAATCGAGTATGAGACGGGAGCACTCCTTCTGGTAAAACTAGCGTTCGTAATGGAGATAGCACATTCGTCACGCTGTAACGAACTGAAAGCACGAAGACTGAAAAGCGCAAATCGTCTCTCTCCAAACTTTTACTAACACGCGGTAACACGAGATCAGCAAAAGCAGCCCAAGGGGTGGCGCCATTGGAATCGAACTTCCCCTTTATACTGCCGTCGTACGTGTTCTACGTCACCGCGCTTTAGACCGACGAGATTTTGGATTGACAGTGTGTATGCAAGGAAAGCTTGACAAGAATCTCGTCGAGAAAACCGACGTCTTTTTACGACGGGATTCTCGGCCGTGTGTACGAGGCTTTACTTTACCTGGCCTTCTGCTTTATTCATTGGATTTCAGTTTGTTCAATCGTGGAGGCTCAGTATGTAGGCATTACCTAAGGTGGTCTGCAAACAAATTCTGCCTGGAACTACCACTCCAGAATGACAACCACCCATCAGCATTTTCATATTTGCATAACTCCTCCTAAGTAGACATGTGAGGTTCATTTTGTTTCGAATTAAAATTCGGACAAATTTTCGTTTTGGAAATACGGATGTATCCGAATTTCTGTATTAGAATAGTACCAAATTTAAACGAATCCAAAATAATGAAAAAACATTCGGACGAAATTCAAATAGTTTTCGAATACTTTTCGAATACTTTTCGAATTCGAAAAGTTTTCAAATTCGAAAAGTTTTTGAATTCGAATCGTTTTCCAATTTCCAAACAGAATAAAATAGAATAGAATATAAAGGAATAGAATATAATTTTTTTTTCTATTCTATTCCTTTATTTTCTATTCTATTTTATTCTTTTTGGAAATTGAAAAACTATTTGAATTCAAAAACTATTCGAAAATGATTCGAAAACGAATAAAGAAAACAAAATCTGAAAACAAATGAAACAAACTAATTTATGTAAATAACGAATCAAAACTAAACAAAACAAAACTATTTTTTTCGTTCTGCACATGTCTACTCCACTGCTTGCATCAGGACTTTTAAAGTGGTTCAGATTGGGGCTGCTGTGTGCAAAACAGGTAAGTATTAAATGCTTGTTATAAAAAATAAAAAATAAACTGACTTTAAAATTGTTTAGGAGCACTGAGGTAGGGTGCTGTGATTTTTTTTCAGGACATTCTGGACCCTTTCTTGTGCAAGCAAATGCCCCCTCGTTAGTCACATTTTTTTTTTCCTTTTTTCTTTTTTTCAGAAAGAAGAAAGCAAATAGTGAAAGAAAAGAGTAAAGTAAAATTGAAAGTGAATGATGAAATGCACGCAAATAGGAAAAAAGGCAAATACAAAGAACACTAAATAAATGAACTAAATTATTCTAAACTACCTTCTAAAGAAAAAAAATATATATATATAATTTCAGCAAAAAATTTGTTCATCCCGATCTGTAATCCAATTACAGGTAAAGGGGAATGAAGCTTCCCTGTCTCCATATAGAATACTGTTACCATGGTTGCAAGGAAGAGAAATTTAATTATTTTTTGGCAATTACAGAAAATCAGTTGGCTGTCTGCAGATTGAAATTTAATGGTAAATTTTCATAACTCTTAATTATAAAACGACACATGTAGCAATTATACATATACCAATTTTTTTTTCCCCAAAAAAATTAATTTCCTTCAAAGTATAACCAAACTTTTTTTAGTTTTGTAGAGTGGAGAGGAATTGTAACCCTTATCAGGTTTTTATTGCCATCTGTGTCCCCGTTATTAACCCAAATTTGGCGTTGTTAATTTAGCAGGAATAGAGAGGAAATCTTACAATGGGGACACTATTCTCGTAACAATCAGGAATTCCCTCACTTTGGAGAAATCTCCTTGTTCTGTGCCTCTTTCATTTAACTTTTCATGTCTTGTATTGAACTGCATGAGGTTATTTTTTTCCTGTAGTTAGTATATTATACTGACATCTAGTGGTGATTTCTGGCCACTACAATTTGTTTACTAATGTGTTTTTTGTTTCTTCCTCTGTTGTCCCCTCTGGTTTAGTGCTAATTAGTTCAGTCTTAGCTAGACCCTCTCCATTTTTTCCATGTTCCATGAATCAGTATTAGTACTTTTTAGAGACATTGCTTAGCAAAGGCTTTGACTTTTTACATTTCTAAAGACTGAAAAACCATCCTTTGCACTACAATTAGCTAAAGTGAAAATGTGCTGGATTAAGATTAGGCTTCCGATACCTCTGCCTCATCAGATTGTACCTGTTCCCTGTCCCTTGCTGGTGAGTAGGGATGAGCTTCGTGTTCGAGTCGAACATACGTTCGACTCGAACATTGGCTGTTCGATCGTTCGACGAAGATCGAACGATTTGGGCCGTTCGCGCCAAATTCGAGTGACGCGAACGGCCCACAATGCACTACGCCATCGCAGTGTCATCCAGGCGCTGTGATTGGCCAAGCATGCACTGTGACCCCGCATGCTTGGCCAATCACAGCGCCGGCAGCGAGGAGAGCAATGATTGGCCACAGGCAGGATGCCTGTGGCCAATTATTGCTGAGGGTGTTTAGTACACGCCCCACACTATAAAAGGCCGCCAGCACGGCGGCCTAGTGTAGTGTGTTCCGGAGCAGGGATAGAGTAGCATAGGCAGGGACAGTGACTGTTATTTCTTTCTTGCTTAACCTGGATTCCTTTAGTTTAGGGAAAGAGAAGGATAGGTAGGGAGAGTGTCAGTGTGTTTTGTGCTTCTGCTATAGTGTGCTTAAAAAAAAACATTTATTCTAGGGACAGAAAACTCTAGGTAGGGACAGTGTCAGTTTCTTTCACTCTGCAAGTCCTTGTTTCCAGGGACCTGGAAGGACAGTGAGTGAATTGTCCTTTTGCTATATTGTGATTAAAAAAAACATTTATTCTAGGGACAGAAAACTCTAGGTAGGGACAGTGTCAGTTTCTTTCACTCTGCAAGTCCTTGTTTCCAGGGACCTGGGAGGACAGTGAGTGAATTGTCCTTTTGCTATATTGTGATTAAAAAAAACATTTATTCTAGGGACAGAAAACTCTAGGTAGGGACAGTGTCAGTTTCTTTCACTCTGCAAGTCCTTGTTTCCAGGGACCTGGAAGGACAGTGAGTGAATTGTCCTTTTGCTATATTGTGATTAAAAAAAACATTTATTCTAGGGACAGAAAACTCTAGGTAGGGACAGTGTCAGTTTCTTTCACTCTGCAAGTCCTTGTTTCCAGGGACCTGGAAGGACAGTGAGTGAATTGTCCTTTTGCTATATTGTGATTAAAAAAAACATTTTTTTCTAGGGACAGAAAACTGTAGGTAGGGAGAGTATTTTTTTTCTTTCACTCTGCAAGTCCTTGTTTCCAGGGACCTGTAAGGACAGTGAGTTAATTGTCCTTGTGCTATATTGTGCTGAAAAAAACATTTATTCCAGGGACAGAAAACTCTAGGTAGGGACAGTGTCAGTTTCTTTCACTCTGCAAGTCCTTGTTTCCAGGGACCTGGAAGGACAGTGAGTGAATTGTCCTTTTGCTATATTGTGATTAAAAAAAACATTTTTTTCTAGGGACAGAAAACTGTAGGTAGGGAGAGTGTTTTTTTTCTTTCACTCTGCAAGTCCTTGTTTCCAGGGACCTGTAAGGACAGTGAGTTAATTTTCCTTGTGCTATATTGTGATTAAAAAAAACATTTATTCTAGGGACAGAAAACTCTAGGTAGGGACAGTGTCAGTTTCTTTCACTCTGCAAGTCCTTGTTTCCAGGGACCTGGAAGGACAGTGAGTGAATTGTCCTTTTGCTATATTGTGATTAAAAAAAACATTTATTCTAGGGACAGAAAACTCTAGGTAGGGACAGTGTCAGTTTCTTTCACTCTGCAAGTCCTTGTTTCCAGGGACCTGGAAGGACAGTGAGTGAATTGTCCTTTTGCTATATTGTGATTAAAAAAAACATTTATTCTAGGGACAGAAAACTCTAGGTAGGGACAGTGTCAGTTTCTTTCACTCTGCAAGTCCTTGTTTCCAGGGACCTGGAAGGACAGTGAGTGAATTGTCCTTTTGCTATATTGTGATTAAAAAAAACATTTATTCTAGGGACAGAAAACTCTAGGTAGGGACAGTGTCAGTTTCTTTCACTCTGCAAGTCCTTGTTTCCAGGGACCTGGAAGGACAGTGAGTGAATTGTCCTTTTGCTATATTGTGATTAAAAAAAACATTTATTCTAGGGACAGAAAACTCTAGGTAGGGACAGTGTCAGTTTCTTTCACTCTGCAAGTCCTTGTTTCCAGGGACCTGGAAGGACAGTGAGTGAATTGTCCTTTTGCTATATTGTGATTAAAAAAAACATTTTTTTCTAGGGACAGAAAACTGTAGGTAGGGAGAGTATTTTTTTTCTTTCACTCTGCAAGTCCTTGTTTCCAGGGACCTGTAAGGACAGTGAGTTAATTGTCCTTGTGCTATATTGTGCTGAAAAAAACATTTATTCCAGGGACAGAAAACTCTAGGTAGGGACAGTGTCAGTTTCTTTCACTCTGCAAGTCCTTGTTTCCAGGGACCTGGAAGGACAGTGAGTGAATTGTCCTTTTGCTATATTGTGATTAAAAAAAACATTTTTTTCTAGGGACAGAAAACTGTAGGTAGGGAGAGTGTTTTTTTTCTTTCACTCTGCAAGTCCTTGTTTCCAGGGACCTGTAAGGACAGTGAGTTAATTTTCCTTGTGCTATATTGTGATTAAAAAAAACATTTATTCTAGGGACAGAAAACTCTAGGTAGGGACAGTGTCAGTTTCTTTCACTCTGCAAGTCCTTGTTTCCAGGGACCTGGAAGGACAGTGAGTGAATTGTCCTTTTGCTATATTGTGATTAAAAAAAACATTTTTTTCTAGGGACAGAAAACTGTAGGTAGGGAGAGTATTTTTTTTCTTTCACTCTGCAAGTCCTTGTTTCCAGGGACCTGTAAGGACAGTGAGTTAATTGTCCTTGTGCTATATTGTGCTGAAAAAAACATTTATTCCAGGGACAGAAAACTCTAGGTAGGGACAGTGTCAGTTTCTTTCACTCTGCAAGTCCTTGTTTCCAGGGACCTGGAAGGACAGTGAGTGAATTGTCCTTTTGCTATATTGTGATTAAAAAAAACATTTTTTTCTAGGGACAGAAAACTGTAGGTAGGGAGAGTGTTTTTTTTCTTTCACTCTGCAAGTCCTTGTTTCCAGGGACCTGTAAGGACAGTGAGTTAATTTTCCTTGTGCTATATTGTGATTAAAAAAAACATTTTTTCTAGGGACAGAAAACTGTAGGTAGGGAGAGTGTTTTTTTTCTTTCACTCTGCAAGTCCTTGTTTCCAGGGACAGAGAAGGACACCTGAAGGTAGCCCTTATTGCTTTTTTCCCATCTCCCTGCAGGCCATCTATTAGAATGTCTGGAAGGCAAACAAGGAGAGGCAGACAGTCAGGAGGCAATAAAAGAGGGCAAGCAGGCTCTGTGTCTGGGGGCAACAGTGCTGGTCGTGGACGCGGTGCATTGTCATCAGCACATGGCCATGGGACACGCTTGTCCTTCTTTTCGGCAGCTGGACATGTTGAGCCACATCATGCCGAAGACTTGGTAGAGTGGATGACCAAGCCCTCCTCCTCCTCCTCATCCTCTCTCACCCAGGCTCAGGGTACTGGAAAAGCAGCTGCCAAAGCGTCGTCTTCCCTGGTATCAATGTCAGACAAATCATCAGTCACTCCTTCCCTAGACCCACCATGTCCTCCTCCTGAGGAGTCCCCCGAACTGTTTCAGCACAGTGTTGGGTACATGCTCCAGGAGGATGCCCAGCGTTTCGAAGGGTCTGATGATGAAACCCAGCTAGAGGAAGGCAGTAGCGTGAGAGCAGACAGAGGGGATGCTCAAGAAGGACACCAATCTGGCAGTCATGTTCCAGCAGCTGCAGCATACTGCCAGATTGGCTCCAGTGATGAGGAGGGAGGGGATGATGAGGTCAATGACTCCACGTGGGTGCCTAATAGGAGAGAGGAGGAGGAGGAGGATGAGGAGGAGGCACATCTCCAACGAGGCAGGATGCCCTTTGGTGGCCAGCGTAAGGGCAGTACACCGACGGAATCACACCGCAGAGCTCCGCCTGTGCAGGGCGCTGCCTCTGCCCGTCATTCAAAAAGTTCTTTGGTGTGGGCCTTTTTTGAGGCTAGTGCATCAGATCGCACAGCTGCTGTTTGCAACATATGTCTCAAGCGTATATCGCGTGGCCAAAACATCAGCCGCTTGGGTACCACATGCCTGACCAGACATATGTTGACCTGCCATGCAGCTCGTTGGCAAGCCTACCTCAAAGACCCACACCAAAGAACAAAGCGGACCTCTCCTTGCACCGCATCAGCTGGGATCTCCAACCCCACTATAACTTCAGTCCTCTCTGAAACATGCACTGAGAGGAATGAAGGTGTAGAATTAGGTGTGTCACAGCCAAGTACTTGCGCCCACTCTGCTAGCAGTACACCGACGTCCGATTCTAGCAGGCAAATTTCCCTGCCCCAGCTGCTGGACCGTCGAAAGAAGTTCACTCCCAGCCATCCACATGCCCAGCGGTTGAATGCTAGCTTGGCTAAATTGCTAGCGCTTCAACTGCTGCCTTTTCAGTTGGTAGACTCGGCCCCCTTCCGTGAGTTTGTGCAATGTGCGGTTCCTCAGTGGCAGGTTCCCAAACGCCACTTTTTCTCACGGAAGGCTATTCCGGCTCTCTACCGGCATGTGGAAGGCAATGTCTTGGCCTCGCTGGACAGGGCGGTCAGCGGTAAGGTGCATATTACCGCTGACTCATGGTCCAGCAGGCATGGACAGGGACGTTACCTTTCTTTCACGGCCCATTGGGTCACTCTTTTGGCAGCTGGGAAGGATTCAGGACAAGGTGCAGTAGTGTTGGAGGTTGTCCCACCGCCACGCCTCCAAAATGCTACTACTGGTTGTGACACACCTCTCTCCTCCACCCCCTCCTCTTCTTCTTCCTCCATGGCCTCTTCCTGTGGTTTGTCCTATGAACCAGCGGTGCTCCGTAGCCGTTCACGGGGCTACGCAAGTACGCAGGCAAAAAGATGCCATGCCGTGCTTGCGCTGGTGTGTTTGGGGGACAGAAGCCACACTGGGGCAGAGGTCCTGTCTGCTCTGCAGGGCCAGGCCGAGAGGTGGTTGACGCCACGCCAGCTTAAGCCAGGAATGGTGGTTTGCGACAATGGCACCAACCTCCTCTCCGCCCTCCGACAGGGACAACTGACCCATGTGCCCTGTGTGGCTCACGTCCTTAACCTGGTGGTGCAGCGGTTCTTGGGCAGGTACCCGGGCTTACAGGATGTCCTGAGGCAGGCCAGGAAAGTCTGTGTGCATTTCCGCAGATCTTATAATGCCAGTGCTCGCCTGGCTGAGCTGCAAAAGGAGTTGAACCTGCCCAAGAACCGCCTTATATGTGACATGCCCACCAGGTGGAACTCAACGTTGGCCATGCTGCAGCGGCTGCACACGCAGCAGAGGGCCATCAATGAGTACCTGTGCGACTACGGCACCAGGACAGGGTCAGGGGAGCTTGGTTTTTTTTCTCCACGCCAGTGGGGCATGATCAGGGATGCATGCACTGTCCTGGCACCATTTGAGGAGGCCACGAGGATGGTGAGCAGTGACAGTGCATGCATCAGTGACACTGTACCTCTTGTCCACCTGTTGGAGCACACGCTGCGTGGAATAATGGACAGGGCACTTGAGGCAGAACAGAGGCAGGAAGAGGAGGACTTCCTTGCCTCTCAAGGCCCCCTTTACCCAGACAGTGTTCCTTCTGTCCCACCCATCGCACAGGAAGAGGAGGAAGAGGAGGAGGAGGAGGAGGATTGTGTCAGCATGGAGGTGGAGGCTGGCACTCAGCATCATCAGCAGCAGTCTTTTAGGGATGATTTACAGTCCCAAGAAACCAGTGGACTTGTACGTGGCTGGGAGGAGGTGGCTGCGGATCATGTCGTCCTTAGTGACCCAGAGGACTCCGGAGCGAATGCCTCAGCAAACCTACGCTGCATGGCCTCCCTGATCCTGCAAAGTCTGCGGAAGGATCCTCGTATTCTTCGGATCAAGGAGAGGGACCATTACTGGCTGGCCACTCTCCTTGATCCACGGTACAAGGGTAAGGTTGCGGACCTTATGTTACCGTCGCAGAGGGAGCAGAGGATGAGACAACTCCGGGAGGCCTTGCAGAAAGGTCTGTGCAACGCGTTCCCAGAGACTGGGAGGTTGCAAACTCCTGGTCCTGGACAACGAGTTGCTGAGGCTTCGGCCAGTCAAAGAAGGAGCGGTGGGGAAGGTGGCCGTCTGACCGATGCGTTCAGACAATTCTTTAGTCCGCAGCCCCAAAGTATGATTGGTTCCAGCAACCATCGCCAGCGTCTGATAAACATGGTGCAGGAATATCTAGGGGCAAGGTCAGACTTGGACACCTTCCCCACCGAAAATCCTCTGGCTTACTGGGTCTTGAGGATGGATCACTGGCCAGAGCTTGCACAGTATGCAATTGAGCTACTGGCCTGTCCTGCATCCAGCGTTCTTTCGGAACGCACATTCAGTGCTGCTGGAGGATTTGTCACGGATCACAGGGTGCGCCTGTCCACCGACTCGGTTGATCGACTGACTTTCATCAAGATGAACCAGTCTTGGATCACCACCAGCTACCACACACCTGATGCTGATATAACAGACTAATTGATTTTAAAATGTCACATCCCTTCAAGACTGATGCTGATGCTGAGTGCCTGTGCTGTTATGTTGACTGGCTATCCTCCTCCTCCGAGTCCTCAATGATACGATTGATGATGATAGCTTGGAAGATCATTTTTGTTTATGGGTGCCGCCACCAGTGCCTAACGCCCAATTTTTCAGCCCCTGTTTAACAGGGGCGTGTAATTACAATTTTTGAAGCAATACTTTGCAACAGGGCTCATTGCTGTGCTCCAAGTACAGTATCTGTGAGGAGTTGCAGTGTTGTGCCACCAGTGCCTAAGGCCCAATTTTTCAGCCCCTGTTTAACAGGGGCGTGTCATTACAATTTTTGAAGCAATACTTTGCAACAGGGCTCATTGCTGTGCTCCAAGTACAGTATCTGTGAGGGGTTGCAGTGTTGTGCCACCAGTGCCTAAGGCCCAATTTTTCAGCCCCTGTTCAACAGGGGCATGTAATTACAATTCTTGATCTAATAATTCACAGCAGGGCCCATTGCTGCACCCACCAAGAGTAACTGTCAGGGCTTACAGTGTTGTGGCACCAGCACCACCATCAAAGGCCCAATTTTTACTACCACTGTTCAACAATTATATGTAATTAAAATTCCTGATATAATAGTTGACAGCAGGGCGTTCCAGCACCAACCAAGAGTAACTGTGAGTGCTTACAGTGTTGTGCCAACACCAACAACTAAGGGGCCTATTTCTGCAGAGTATATACGGCAGGTCCCTACTTTCAAACATCCAACTTACAAACGACTCCTACTTGCAAACGCAAGAAGACAACAGGAAGTGAGAGGAAATCTACCACTAGGAAGGAAAATTCTCTCCTGTAAGAATAAATATGGGAGAAAGGTGTCTCCTCTGTACTGATGCTTTATCAGCAATCCTTGTTTCAAGAAAAACACCACATTTCAAAAACAGTTGTCATTGGGACGGAAAGTGAGGTGAAATGTTCTGAACAGGGGCACAGACAGCAAAACAAATGTTACAGGGGTGATAACCCTTACCTATGTTTTCCAAAAAGTTTAAAAATAGATTTTTGGGCTGGAGCTACACTTCAACAATGTACCTGTTCAAAATTACAAACAGATTCTACATAAGAACAAACCTACAGTCCCTGTCTTGTATGCACCGCCTGTATACGGCTGTTCAGAGTATATAGGGCCTTTTTTATTTTATGTGCGGGGTTCCCCTTAATATCCATACAAGACCCAAAGGGGCTGGTAATGGGCTGGGGTAGGGGGGGGGGGTCATGGGGTAGCTATGCCATTTTTCTTAAAGAATTTCATCCATATTACCGGGACCAGACATTACATTAAAGCCGCAAGCAGTTTTAAATGGCTTTTTTTTCCTTTAGAAGTGTCATTTTGTGCAGGGACAGTTCTAAACACGGGAAACACGTGGCACTTCACAGGCATACTTTAGACACCCCCCAGGTACGATATTTAAAGGAATATTTGACTTTTTTTTTTTCACTTTATGCATCATTAAAATGACTGCTCCCGAAAAACGACCGTTTTTAAAACTTCTTTTTGCATTGATACATGTCCCCTGGTGCAGAACCCGGGTTCCCAAACCCTTTTTAGGACAATAACATGCATAATAGTTGTTATAATTAGCACTTTAGAATTCGAACGTTCGCATCCATTGTATTTAATAGGGTTCTAATGTTCGTTCGAACTTCCGGTCCGTTCGCGGGTTCTGGTGCGAACCGAACCCGGGGGTGTTCGGCTCATCACTACTGGTGAGCTTTCATCATCAGACCGTTAATCCTCTCGTTTGAGGATTCAGAGCAGGGCAAGGGGACCCACCCCGCTTTCTGCTCTCTTGAGAGGATGCTGCGATTTATAGCAATTAACCTCTCTATTCACCCACCAATGCAAATGCAAAACATCGTTTTAAATGACATTTGCAAGGCTGCAATGTTGGGGGAGGCTGCAATGCCTGACAGGGGCAATAGCTCATCCTGTGCGGCTGCCTCAAGTCTCTCAGGGGAGGCTGGTATCATGCGGGCCCATCTAGAACTCCTAGATCCAGATGGCAACACCTTAGTGGTCCTTTTCCCTGCCCCTGAAGTCCTTTTACGGGGAGACATAGTCCTTAAGTAACAAAGCAGAGGTACTATTAGAAGTGCATTAACTGCTGAGCTAGTCTGGCAAAATACAAGATGCCTGCTAATATGCACAGCCTAATGCTGAGTAGGTGCCTTAGTATGCCTGTATCCACTCCACACTTAGAGGTGCTTACGTGCCCAAAAGCTATCTCTGTGACTTCACCGCTGTTTTACAGGCTCTCAGCATCTGGGGCTTTTTAAATTATGCCGTCGTGCGCCTAGGGGATACGTCAGAAAGCGGGGGAGATGGGGGAGAGAGGACCGACTCGAGGGGACCGCCGTGGGACCCTGGACAGTGCGGGACCCCCCTTTGCAACCATTCGTGGCAGAGCCTGTAGCGGAAGATGTGTGCGGATCCACAGACCTGCTACACTGAGCTTCGTCCCGGAAGGCATGTAAGTATAAAACACCAGGTATGTCAGAATACTCTCTCTAGTGGCAGAAACAGAAAAGACATGCTACTCACAGAAGTGAACCCTGAGATCTTTTTACAGGATTGACTTCACATACCTTATCCTCACCGCTGGAATATTGCTGGAGACCAGACAGATCCAGCCTTCACCCATCACGGCGGGCTTTGTTGTGCCAACTTTCAGGGTTCTGGGCTCCTACTTACAGGAGCCTCTTCCCTGGGCCCATAGAGCACTCTGCCAGAAAACCTTTGGGCATTTTTTAATACGTGCCACAAAGTGCTGGATCCCAGAGTCCAGTCCTCCTAAGAGAGACATTATGGGTAAAACCTCACTCTTCTGTAAAGGTCCGGGTACCATCCATTTTGGTATTGTGTTTGGCCTTATTGGATGGATCCGATTGTGTAGCTCCATAACCCCCGCAGGGACCCTCAGTAGAGCTTCTTCTTAGCACATGTTTAACCGTGACCAACACATTAGACACTGGTAAAAAAACTGAGGAGCTCCCGGTATGGGAGGAGTTATATAGGGAGGAAACTTCCTGTCTAATTGATTACAACCAGTGTCCAGCACCTGATGGTGAGATATAACCCATGAAGTAAAGAATAGAGCTCTGTGTCCCGTGATGTACGATAAAGAAATATGCCTTTTCGAGTGGCCCAGTCAGAGCCCAGACCTGAACCTCCATAGAGATGCTGTAGAATGACCTCAAGAGAGCCGTTCACACCAGACATCCTACAAATCTGTCTGAGCTGAACAGTTTTGTAAAGAGAAATGGTCAAAAATTCCTCTTGAACATTGTGCAGGTCTGATCCAGAGCTTCCAAAAGAGCTTGCATGAAGTCATTGCGGCCAAAGATGGTTCAACCAGCTATTTTTTTTATTTTTATAATTTAACTTTTATTAAGGATTCTTTACATATAACATTCATAACATTTAACATTTAAACATACCATATTACAATCCATATATCCTCTTTACTTATGGGGTGGGTGTCTCTCCCTCTACCGTTTTATCCTCTCCCCTCTTCTCCCAACGCTATAGGCCCCCGAGAAAAAAAAAAAAACTCCCCCACCCCTTAAATATATTGTGATAATATAATGTACTCTGACCTGTCGGTCTATTTGTTATACTCTCCGTGCTTCTTTAAATATGTGTGTTTTTTATCTACTTACTTTGGTGTATATTACAAAGTGACCCTTCCCTCCCCATCCCCTCCTATTCAAAAAAAAAAAGAGGGGGGGTGTGCCCCTCCCCTCCCCCGTTCCTTTGGCTCCTCTGGGGCCAATCAATCTAATTATTGTGCCCTCCGAATCAGTTTTAAATGTGCATATTTATTTATCTTTTACTATATTGTGTATTGTGAAGTAACCCATCCCTTTCTCCTCCCTACCCAGAAAACAAAAAATAAAAATTTTAATTTTTTCCCCCAAATATTCCCTTCTCTTTCCCCCTTGGGGATCCCGCATACGGGGGGACAGGGGGAGGTGCCGGAGGGTGAGACCACCCCCCCCCCACAATCATCACATAGCTTTTACTCAGATACATAGTCTTAATAATGTTGCAGTTTATACTCTCTTTGCTGTATAACCTCATGTTTCCCTTTTGGAAGATTAAGGGGTATTTATCGTATCTACACCTCATGTCTTATTATTTTTTTTTATATATGGGATATACTGCGCTGTGCAATAAGTGAACACAAAAATTAGCTGCCAACACAGCTGAGACAAAGCAAAAACTGGTGAATATGAAAAAGTATAGCGCTTATTTATTTTTTTATTCAGTTACCAACACATATCAAATGTTGCAAACATGCATGTGTAGCGGGGTCCTCAAATTGATGGGATACACCTGGGCAATAGTGTGACCCAGGTGTATAATTGTGTTAGGATTCAGACCCCTTTTTGTTTCGTGGAGGATTGGAGGATGTAATATTCTCCTTTGCCTGTGGGTGGCGAGGTACCCACAGGCTTCAGGTAGAATCATCTTCGCAGTGCTCCCTGTTTTGTCCCTTCCTGGAGATGGTATGGCTGGGGCGGGGAACCCGCCGGGCCGTTGATGGGAGGAGATAAAAGGGGGAGACGCCCTTACCACGAGGTGGTGGTCGTCGTCGTCGTCGGGCGGGGAAGAAGGTCCTCGGAGGAGGAGGGTTGCGGCCCGCACCCAGGGCCCTTAGGCCTGGGTGCGGGAGATCCAGGAGTCTGGTCCAGGTGCCCATGGCCTGGTCCGGAGTCATGTTGACGTCCATCCCAGGCACCTTTAGCCTGGGGTGAGGTACTATCGAGGAGGCCTGGGGCCCAGTACCTTCGACTGGGTCCCGCTAGGGTGGACTGTCCGAGGGTCCCTGAGCGGAGGGACTCGTACCTGAGGTGAGGAGGCCGGGGAGGTTACCCACTGAAGACCCGGGGCAGCACCAACCCGGTGACAGTGGGCCTCTGGGAACTCTCTTGGGAGGACACATCCCCCTGATAGGGGCAACAGCGTATCGAAGAGGGCTCCATTGCTGTTCATAGGGGTTGCTGGAAGAGACCCCATCTTTCCTGTTCTGCATCAGCCGGATTGGCTTAGGCGCCGCTGGTCATAGTATAGTGGCATAGAACTGAAACGTTAGGAAGTGCCTTGATCTGCTCATCCCACCGTTGGCAAGGTTATAGGTCCCAACCAGTCTGCTGCTAAAAGAACTGTTTATCGTGCTTTGCTATTGGAGTGCCAAATTAACAAGTGTTGGACCTTTCTCCGGTGTGTGAACTCCAGTTACTGGAAGCAAAGGGGAGGCTGGTGAGCTTGCAATTACAGACTCAGTGCATTCACAGAACACACCGGCCCGAGGAAACATCAGGAAGTGGCCTTCACCTCCCTACTACAATGGGGAGGACATGGGCCGTGGCGCATCTCACTCTCACAACCCAGGAACCCCTAGACATGAGTTGGTGTGCAAAACCGAGGAAAGAAGGAGAGAGGGTGAGGCCGCTACACGTGGGGGCTCGTGAGTCCGGGATAGAGTGTGTTCTAAAGATGGACTTGAGAATGTCTACATTTGAACTTTGCTGCCCAGAGGAGTTCCGAGCAGATCGGCCATATTACTGGCCAAAGTGCATCCCTGCTCGGAGTTGTGGAAATGACCCTAACACGGGAAAGGCCCATGCGGAGGAGCGGAAAAAGGGAGAGGTCCAGCCGTATGACGTACTGCACGTGGGGACTGTTAACGCACTGCGCCACGAGGCACCCCATGGCGACATCGTTCATGGGCGGAGTCAAGAAGAAGCCCGCGAAAATGTACAGCTCATGGGAGGAGTCTGGCCAAGTGTGGGGATACACGTGGAGACTCTGGCGCGGGGTCAGTGCATGATGGAGCAGCAGATAGTCGGGATGACCTCAAGTGCCCCGTGGATTATGGTTCCTCACCCCACGAGAATGACTTCCTTTGCTGCCCCCATCACAGACACGGGGATAAGACTTAGGCCCCGAGGGCGGTTGGCTCTGTACACTTGCAGAGACACGGAGGCCCTCGGTGTGATCTGTCCCGGCTGCTCGGGACTGGTGGTCACCCTGAAGCCATTTGGGCGATGTGAGGAGTGCAGAGAATTCCTTTTTGAGGTCGAGTCGTCCACAGCAAGGCCCCGGGCCCTTCGCCTCAACCACCTCACGGGTACTGCTACTCCGGAAGGGGAGATCAAGGCCTCTGTCGAGGTTCCCGTGCGCGCTGACCAGGGCGATGGACTGCCCAACAGAGAAAAATCCGAGGATGCTGCCTCGGTCGCCACAAGTTCTCTGCTCCCACCACCGAAGAGGAAAGTTGGCCTAGTACAGGCATCCTATGGACGTGGTCGAGCTTCACCCCGCTGCTTGCCTGGCCTGGATGGCGCCGGTCGAGAAGGAAGTCCCGGACTTCCCAGTCCTCTACAAGGGTCAGGTGAGCCAGGGGCTGGGACTGTGGTGGTGGTTGGAGGTGTCGGGGGCCCATTGGAGGTGGAGCCCCCCAGGGAGGTTGATTCTGTGTCCACCGGAAGATATCTGCCTGCGGAGATGTATGACACCTCCGACCTAGAGTCGCTGTCTGATTGCGGAGATGATGGCGAGATAGACGAACTGTTCAGCCGCAAGGGCTGGGATAGAGTGCCACTTCTTGCTTCCCGTGCGGTACGGGATTCACCTATGTACACAGGAGACAGCACGCCTCGGGTGGAAGACCCGCAGCTTACGAGGGAACCTACCCCTCCACCTGTGTCCTCATCTACTGTTACCTCACCTACTTTGGTTGTGGGGACACCCCGCGCTTCTCTGAGAGCGCCGAAAGTCATTTCCAGGGAGCTGGTAAAGGTACCTCGGCATCCGGAAGCTATTGTGCTGCCTGGAACTGGAGAGAAAGCCACTATGCCACCTTTGGCCCGCTTGCAGAGACTGTTTTGCCATAAAGTAGCTTGGGAATATGGGTGGGAGTACCCGTATCTACCCCGGGAATTGCTGTATGAGGTGGAAGTCTGGAGAACAAGATGGTATGACGAGTTTGTGTGGGACAAGTTGAAGGTGCCCCATGCTCGCAGGTACCTGGAATGTGTGCCGGCAGTGTCTAAGAGGTTTGAGGACTGCAAAGCTGAATGGAAATTGGGGCGCCATATCCATGCTGACAAGATAGTCATTTGCAGAAGAGAAGGAGAAGATGTCGAGTATTCGATAGAGGCATTTGACAAACACCTGAAACCCCTGTACCTGCCGGATCCAAAGTTTTACTTATAGGAGAAAAGAACTCCTGTTTATTTCTTTTGTGCACCTGAACTTTCTGGAAGAGCCATTCCCAGACACCCAGGACTGTGCCCTGCTTTTGTTTTTGTTTGGGTTTTTCTTTTTCTCGTTGGAGACTTGGGGACTGTTGTGTTTTCGTGTTTCCCCTTTTCTTCATGTGCCAAAGGCAAGGACATTTGGGAATAGTGGCAGAGTAGGAAAAAGCTGGAAGAACGAAAGATTCGTTGAGTGTCATGACCGCGGCGTTGTCACCAGGTGGCAGTGTTGCGCAACAAATGTTTGAAAATGTTTCACACACACATCACCTTGCCTGTTGGAGTGAGTGGGTCTCTCGGCTGACGGGCCCACTCATCCCAAATGACACGAAATTATGTTAGGATGTTGTTTTTTTCTTTCCCCTGCAGGAGAATCGTCAATCAAGACCATTGAGAGTGGGTGGCTCTTAGACAGTGTGGGAGAGGGGTTGTGACTATGCAGATGTTTAAAGTGTTTTATGACATAAGTTGTTTTATATGTTCCCCATTCCCTGAGCAGGTCTTGGCACTTGGGAAATTTAGAGGAACTGCCTCAGGGGTTTCACTCCATGTCACCACTTTATGGGAGGCATGGGTGTGCACCTGACGCTGGGGACCAGCGTCCAATTACAGGGGGGAGTGTGTAGCGGGGTCCTCAAATTGATGGGATACACCTGGGCAATAGTGTGACCCAGGTGTATAATTGTGTTAGGATTCAGACCCCTTTTTGTTTCGTGGAGGATTGGAGGATGTAATATTCTCCTTTGCCTGTGGGTGGCGAGGTACCCACAGGCTTCAGGTAGAATCATCTTCGCAGTGCTCCCTGTTTTGTCCCTTCCTGGAGATGGTATGGCTGGGGCGGGGAACCCGCCGGGCCGTTGATGGGAGGAGATAAAAGGGGGAGACGCCCTTACCACGAGGTGGTGGTCGTCGTCGTCGTCGGGCGGGGAAGAAGGTCCTCGGAGGAGGAGGGTTGCGGCCCGCACCCAGGGCCCTTAGGCCTGGGTGCGGGAGATCCAGGAGTCTGGTCCAGGTGCCCATGGCCTGGTCCGGAGTCATGTTGGCGTCCATCCCAGGCACCTTTAGCCTGGGGTGAGGTACTATCGAGGAGGCCTGGGGCCCAGTACCTTCGACTGGGTCCCGCTAGGGTGGACTGTCCGAGGGTCCCTGAGCGGAGGGACTCGTACCTGAGGTGAGGAGGCCGGGGAGGTTACCCACTGAAGACCCGGGGCAGCACCAACCCGGTGACAGTGGGCCTCTGGGAACTCTCTTGGGAGGACACATCCCCCTGATAGGGGCAACAGCGTATCGAAGAGGGCTCCATTGCTGTTCATAGGGGTTGCTGGAAGAGACCCCATCTTTCCTGTTCTGCATCAGCCGGATTGGCTTAGGCGCCGCTGGTCATAGTATAGTGGCATAGAACTGAAACGTTAGGAAGTGCCTTGATCTGCTCATCCCACCGTTGGCAAGGTTATAGGTCCCAACCAGTCTGCTGCTAAAAGAACTGTTTATCGTGCTTTGCTATTGGAGTGCCAAATAAACAAGTGTTGGACCTTTCTCCGGTGTGTGAACTCCAGTTACTGGAAGCAAAGGGGAGGCTGGTGAGCTTGCAATTACAGACTCAGTGCATTCACAGAACACACCGGCCCGAGGAAACATCAGGAAGTGGCCTTCACCTCCCTACTACAATGGGGAGGACATGGGCCGTGGCGCATCTCACTCTCACAACCCAGGAACCCCTAGACATGAGTTGGTGTGCAAAACCGAGGAAAGAAGGAGAGAGGGTGAGGCCGCTACACATATATATGAAATCTTAATTTCAGTGACACCAAGTGACTGAGTGTGATCCGTGGAAAATATATGTGTAACAAATAAATCAGAACGAAGCAGTCCTCTATTGTGACCACACACAAATAACAGTCCCAAAGTTGTAAAAAAAAAAAAACTGCAAGGTTGAAATGAAGAGTCCCACATGGATATGACCCTCTCTGTGAAAGGATAGAGACACCACCACCGATATAAGGAGGAGGCTTACCAGATGGTGTTGACTTGGTAAGGTGTATACCACCCAAGTCAAAACAGGCTTATATAATCAGTCAGCAAGATGTATCCAACTGGTCCTGAATCCACATATCAGTCGGCACCGCAAATTCCCGTAAACACCAGGAAGTGTAAATACATGTAGTCTTGTTGGAGCCAGAGATACGGTAACCACATAACATGCGTAATGGGGAAAAAACTCACATAGTGTGATACCGTACAAGGTAGTATTTATTAAAAAAGATAAAAAACACTCACATTTGGAAGAACATCATAGGCATATCACAAAGTGCAAGAGCGATGTGTGTGAATGGGTCCACCGACGCGTTTCAACTTAACAGTCATCATCTGGGGTCAAATTATTATTTTTTTAACCTCTTTCTATTTCTGGAGCATAATGTCTCCATCCTGTCCATATTTTCCTGAATTTCTCCTGTTGATTTCTTATTTTAAACACCCACCTCTCTGCTTACATTATTACCTCTACTTCCTTCTTCCATTCTATAAGGGTGGGAGATGTTACTTTCTTCCAATGCTTAGGTATTCATTTCTTGGCTGCATTTAGTAAATGTGGTGTTACAATTTTTTTTTATGCTTTTATGGAACCGGTGGTTCCGTGGAACAAGACATGCAAAGGTGTTGAGTCCATGGGTATATTAGATATCTTCTTGATCCACTGGATCACCTCGTCCCAGAATCCTCCTATCTTTGGGCAGGACCACCAAATGTGAAGTAAGGTGCCTCTCTCTTTACATCCCCTCCAGCAGTGACCATCTGCTGTCAGGTATATCTGTGCTAGTCGCATCGGTGTTCGGTACCATCTAGTCATAAACTTACAGTGGGGCAAAAAAGTATTTAGTCAGCCACCAATTGTGCAAGTTCTCCCACTTAAAAAGATGAGAGAGGCCTGTAATTGTCATCATAGGTATACCTCAACTATGAGAGACAAAATGTGGAAAAAAATCCAGACAATCACATTGTCTGATTTGGAAATAATTTTTTTTTGCAAATTATGGTAGAAAATAAGTATTTGGTCACCTACAAACAAGCAAGATTTCTGGCTCTCACAGACCTGTATCTTCTTCTTTAAGAGACTCCTCTGTCCTCCACTCATTACCTATATTAATGGCACCTTTTTGAACTTGTTATCAGTATAAAAGACACCTGTCCACAACCTCAAACAGTCACACTCCAAACTCCACTCTGGTGAAGACCAAAGAGCTGTCGAAGGACACCAGAGACAAAATTGTAGACCTGCACCAGGCTGGGAAGACTGAATCTGCAATAGGCAAGCAGCTTGGTGTGAAGAAATCAACTGTGGGAGCAATAATTAGAAAATGGAAGACATACAAGACCACTGATAATCTCCCTCGGTCTGGGGCTCCAAGCAAGATCTCACCCCATGGGGTCAAAATGATCACAAGAACGGTGAGCAAAAATCCCAGAACCACACGGGGGGACCTAGTGAATGACCTGCAGAGAGCTGGGACCAACGTAACAAAGGCTACCATCAGTAACACACTACGCCGCCAGGGACTCAGATCCTGCAGTGCCAGACGTGTCCCCCTGCTTATGTCAGTACATGACCGGGCCCATCTGAGGTTTGCTAGAGAGCATTTGAAGAGGATTGGGAGAATGTCATATGGTCAGATGAAACCAAAGTAGAACTGTTTGGTAGAAACACAACTCGTCGTGTTTGGAGGAGAGAGAATGCTGAGTTGCAACCAAAGAACACCATACCTACTGTGAAGCATGGGGGTGGCAACATCATGCTTTGGGGCTGTTTCTCTGCAAAGGGAACAGGACGACTGATCCGTGTACATGAAAGAATGAATGGGGCTATGTATGGTGAAATTTTGAGTGCAAACCTCCTCCCATCAGCAAGGGCATCGAAGATGAAACGTGGCTGGGTCTTTCAGCATGACAATGATCCCAAACACACCGCCCGGGCAACGAAGGAGTGGCTTCGTCAGAAGCATTTCAAGGTCCTGGAGTGGCCTAGCCAGTCTCCAAATCTCAACCCCATAGAAAACCTTTGGAGGGAGTTAAAAGTCAGTGTTGCCCAGAGACAGCCCCAAAACATCACTGCTCTAGAGGAGATCTGCATGGAGGAATAGGCCAACATACCAGCAACAGTGTGTGACAACCTTGTGCAGACTTACAGAAAATGTTGGACCTCTGTCATTGCCAACAAAGGATATATAACAAAGTATTGAGATGAACTTTTGATATTGACCAAATACTTATTTCCCACCATAATTTGCAAATAAAAAATATTTCCAAATCAGACAATGTGATTGTCTGGATTTGTTTTCACATTTTGTCTCTTATAGTTGAGGTATACATATGATGACAATTACAGGCCTCTCTCATCTTTTTAAGTGGGAGAACTTGCACAATTAGTGGCTGACTAAATACTTTTTTGCCCCACTGTATATGACATCTCTTGAGTGGATGAGCATATAAAGGATGAGTGTGTTGCTTCTATGAATTCATTTTTTTGTGTGCAGGTGTAAATGTGTATTCCAGTTCTTTTTCCCATTCCTTAATAAAGTATGGGGTTGTGGTTTTCTGTCCACTCAGGACCAATTTATACATTTGAGATAACATATGTTAGGTCAACCACCTGCTATTAACGCTAAGGGTTGACTTACTTTTTCCTCCATCACTGTGAATGTTGAATGGGTGTGTTCAGTAAAGACACAAGAAATTAGAATTGTGTGCTATCAGCTTAAAGCGGAGTTCCGACAATTTTTTTTTTTTTTACAGTCTTAGTCTTAAGATTGTAAAACTGCTGACGTAAGCTGCTGACTTTTAAAAAAAGGACACTTGCCTGTCCAGGGCACCCACGATGTCGGCACCCGAAGCCGATCTATCCCTCGGCTCTCGAGTGCTGCTGCCGCCATCTTCGGTAAGGGAATCAGGAAGTGAAGCCTTGCCTGTGTGTTTCCCAGAAAACAGCGGCGGGGGGGCGGAGAAGGCGTCGGAAGTGGGGTAGATACCCGCGGGTGGCTCAGGTATCTATGCCCGGAAGTGGGAGCAAAATACCTGTATTAGACAGGTATCTGCTCCCCTCCCCCCCCCCGAAAGGTGCCAAATGTTACACCGGAGGGGGGGAGGAATCCAAAAAGCCGAAGTTCCATTTTTGGGTGGAACTCCGCTTTAAGCACACTGTGTTTGTCTATTGTTGTGACTTAGATGAGGATCAGATCACATTTTTGGCAAATTACTACAGAAAAACAGTTTATTCCAAGGGGTTGCCATACTTTTTCTTGCCATCGTATTAAGATATTTAGGTATTTATATGAATAAATACATTGATGCATTATTAGAGCCCAAAAAAAAGATAAATGCAATTTCTCAATTTAGAAAAAAAAAAATGTGTTCTTATTGAGGCAAAGGCAACAAAACAACACAAAAAAAATAATAAAAAATTACAAAAAAAATGTTTGTGCCTTTGCCTCAATAAGAACACATTTAGTTATTTTTTTACATTTCAAACTTTTTATTCAAAGAATGACAAATAACGATGGGGGCGTGGCAATCAGATGATGTCATCTGGAGGCCACGCCCCCTTGTGACGTCACGGACCCATCATGCCCCGGACGCTGATGTCACGAGGGGGCGTTGCTTCTGGGTGACATAATCCGATTGCCACGCCCCCATCGTTATTTAAGAAATGCAGGACATCGGTGCCGTCAGATCAGCGGGACGCAGCATCGAAGGAGGGTCATCGGCAGCAGAGGAAGAAGAACACCGAACAAAGAAGACAGAAGAAGAGCAGAAGAAGAAGCAGGGGGAGAAGGAGAAGACCGGAGGATGCAGATGCGGGAGAAGATGGAGGAAGACGGGAGGAAAAAGCGGAGAAGAAGAAGATTTTTAATAAAAGACTTGTCAAAAACAGTCTACTGCATTTTTTAACACTACACTACTTTTTTTTTAGTGAATGGGTAGGGGTACAATGTAACCCATACTCATTCACATAAGGGGGGCCGGGATCTGGGGGCCCCCTTGTTAAAGGGGGCTTCCAGATTCTGATAAGCCCCCCACCCGCAGACCCCGACAACCAACGGGCAAGGGTTGTCGGGAAGAGGCCCTTGTCCCCATCAACATGGGGGCAAGGTGCTTTGGGGTGGGGGGGCGCAGAGCCCCCCTGCCCCAAAGCACCCATCCTCCCATGTTGTGGGCATGCGGACCTGTATGGTTCAGGAGGGGGGGGCGCTCTCTCGTCCCCTCCCTTTCCTGACCTGCCGGGCTGCATGCTCAGATAAGGGTCTGGTATGGATTTTGGGGGGACCCCCACGCCATTTTTTTAAAAATTTTGGTGTGGGGGGATCCCCTCTGAATCCATACTAGACCCAAGGGCCTGCTATGGACCTGGGGGGACCCCACGCTGTTTGTTTTTTTTTCTCTATTTTTTTTTTTTCAAAACAATTGAATTCTATTGCATGCAAAATGCTGCATTTTGCTGGAAAAAAAGTCCCCTACCTTTTCCAAAAACACAGGCAGAAAAATGCATTTATGTGAACATGTTCCTCAGCCTCGGACGACGTCCTCTTGTCCGAGGCCGAGGACAAGAGGACCTCTGTGATAGGCAGAACACTGAACACAGGCTCTGCTGGGAAACTGAGTGTTCCGCCTATCACGAAGCAGCACGAGGAGGAGGCGCGACTTTTGAACAATGGACGCCTGCAGTCTTACTCTGCATGTCAGGGATAAACTCTGCTGTAACAGCCGACTATCCGCACTGTAATCCTGTGGCTTTTCTCTTCCTCTTGAAGATCCTCTGCACAGGTGAGCAGAGGCTGCAATGGTGGCACAGGTGAGCAGAGGCTGCAAAGGTGGCACAGGTGAGCAGAGGCTGCAAAGGTGGCACAGGTGAGCAGAGGCTGCAATGGTGGCACAGCTAACTTTAACACCTGTTGGAATAGCAATTATTGTGGCGGATGTAAAGTATGCCCATGTGTCTTAGGTCGGTGGTGAATATGTGGTGGAATCCATGTTTTTTTTTAAATGGTGTTGCCTTGGAAGGGGGTAATCTTATACGGTGAGTATAGCCCAAAAGCTGTTTTCACTTGAAAAATAGGGGGTCGTCTTATACGCCCAGTCGCCTTATACGCCGGCAAATACGGTATACACAATCCTATACCCAAGGTTGATCCAGAGGAAGGTGAAAAACCCCAGCAGAGCATGATCCAATATGCTACAGCAGGGTAAAAAAAAAAATTCCTGATCCCCCCAGAGGCAATTGGATATTCCCTGGATCAACTTTAGCTATAAATGTTAGTACCCAGTTATATTATGTACACCTAGGAAAGACTCCAGGCCTTTTAAAGCAATCTACTGAGCTGGACAGAACCACCTCTGGAGGGATTCTATTCCACATTTTCACAGCTCTTACTGTAAAGAAACCTTTCCTTATTTGGAGACAAAATCTCCTTTCCTCTAGACGTAAAGAGTGTCCCATTTTCCTCTGTGATGACCTTATGTATTTGTACATGTTGATCTATCACCCCTTAATCTCCTCTTCTCATAAATTCTGTTCTAATCTTTCCTCATATTTGAGCTCCTCCATGCCTCTTATCAGTTTGGTTGCCTTTCCCTGCACTTTCTTTAGTTCCCCTGATATCCTTTTTGAGAACTGGTACCCAAAACTGAACTGCATATTCCAGATGAGGTCTTACTAATGATTTGTACAGGGACAACAAGAAAAGAGAAAGAGAAAAAGAAGGGGAAAAAAAGGGGGGGGGGATAACCAGTCATTAGTAAGGAAGGTGCTCCTGAAGTCTTGCTCATCTTCTAAGTGGTGCATTTAAGGGTCCCACGTTTTGTTAAACCTGATTTGAGTATTTATGGTTTGTCCTTCAACTGGTGCGTAGGGACAAAAGGACTCAAAATACTTTTACAATCTTTATTCACATAACATTCATAGATAAAACATGTATACACTACTGTGAAGATGAACAATAAAAATCCTTACTCAATATGGCAGACTCCCTGGTACATGAGCTGTAGTCTCCAAATATTTATAGGGGTCCTAATCCGCCTTGTTGCTTCTACGCATTTCGCGGGGTAGGCCCGCTTCTTCAGGAGTCTAGCTACAGCTCATTTACAGGGGAGTCCACGATATGGAACAAGGATTTTTATTGTTCATTTTAACAGTAGTTATTCTTTTTTTTCACAAGAAAAACAGTAGTTATTCTTATTTGAAAAAGATTGTAAAGGTATTTTTTTGTTTGTCTTTATGCACCAGTTAAAGTGGTTGTAAGCAAACAGGAACGAATGAGCTATGAATAAGCACTAGCATAGTGCGAAACATGTTAGCCGGATTTTTTTGACCTGTGTGCCATGATGTATAGCATGTATTTTGGATTCCTTATTTTAAAATAAAGGCTTTTATTTTTTGGAGTGCTGCAGTCCAGAAGACTTGTTCGTTCCTGTTTGCTGTCAATAGCATTGCTTGCACCCTCGGCTGCTGGGAGGAGGTGATTTGAAGGATTTCCACACCTGAGCGGCTCCCTTTCTCCTGTCTCTCATAAATTTCTGGATTTTGCTTTAAAGTGGTTGTAAACCTTGAAAAAACAAACAAACCTGTAAGCTAGCATACTAGCTCATTATGAATTACTTACTTTAGATCAAAGCCCCCGCAGCGGTCCTCATACCCCGCTCCGGCCGGCAACATCGCTCCCGAAGTTACTTCTGGGTATCGCGGGCTCCGGCGCTGTGATTGGCTGGAGCCAAGATGACATCACTCCCACGCATGCGCGCGGGAGTCGCCGGTAACGGCACACTCACTGAAGCAACGGCACATACGTGCCATTGCTTTAGTGAGCAATGGCCAATGACATCGGCACATGCAGATACAGGGATATCTCCTAAACCATGCAGATTTAGGAGATATCCGAGGTAGCTACAGGTAAGCCTTATTATATGCTTACCTTTAGCAAAAAGTGGTTGTAAAGGGTTTACAACCACTTTAAAGTCCACAGTATCCTTTCTACCGTATTTTCCGGCGTATAAGATGACCTTTTTTCCTTAAAAATATGCCTCAAAACTCGGGGGTCGTCTTATACACCAGTACCTGTATGCAGAGTCTCAGTCAAACCGCGACCGTCCATTGTTCAAAAGCCGTGCCTTCTCCTCGTGCTGTTCCGTGATAGGCGGAACACTAATTTTCCCAGCAGAGCCTCTGTTCAGTGTTCCGCCTATCACGGATGTCTTCTCATCCTCGGCCACGGACGAGAGGCCATCGGTGATAGGCGGAACACTGAACAGAGGCTCTTCTGGGAAAATTAGTGTTCCGCCTATCACGGAACAGCACGAGGAGAAGGCGCAGCTTTTGTACAATGGACGCCCGCGGTCTGACTGACTCTGCATACAGGGATAAGGTATGGGATCTTCGAGGTGAGGCATGTAATGGCACAGTGAGGCATACAATGGCACAGTGAGGTATGCAATGACACAGTGAGGCATGTAATGGCACAGTGAGGCATGTAATTGCACAGTGAGGCATGTAAAGGCACAGTGAGGCATGTATTGGCACAGTGAGGCATGTAATGGCACAGTGAGGTGAGGCATAACTAGTCGGAAGGGGGTCGTCTTATACGGCGAGTATATCCCAAAACCAACATTTTAGCTGGAAAATTAGGGGGTCGTCTTATACGCCCAGTCGCTTTATACGCCGGCAAATACGGTACATGTTTTGTTTTTAATGTATTTTTTTTTTTTTTTAAGGAATTTTTTTATTTTCCCTAGTTTTTAGCCCTGATGAAGGGTGTGTGTTGAGTCTCCAAAATGCATTGGCTGTTGCTAAATAAAATCTTTCAAAAGGACTATCCAAGTTGGTGTGGCACTCCCATCCTTTCAAAACTTTAGTAAAAACCAAATCAGTAGTCACAGGATGAGTATTCCCATTAGGCTTACTTTGGTTCGGATTTCTGGTAAGGCGATTGCCTATTGGCCTTTTCCCCTCAAAACAGTCAAAAACCGAACACAAGGAAAGGTATTAAAGCGATATAAATAATAATTATGAAAAAATAAATAAACCGATTCAGAGCCCATATAGGGAAATCAGTCGAAAGGAGAAAGTAAAAATATAGATAAGATGCAGTTGATGAAACAAAGGTCTAATTGTCTCGTTTTTCATGCTGTTGTTCTGGAATGCTTGTTTTTAACTGGAGCGGATAATGTCTCTTCTCAGTCTCATCAGCGGAGATCGGATTCCTATGTGGAACCGAGCCGACTTCTACAAAAGTATCATTTTAAACGAGATGTATGACCTTCTGTAGCTATTCATTATTTCCAGTCAATTTTATGCGTGTTTGTTTTTATGCCTTTCCATGCAGCTCTAATCTAGTACGGTAGTGGATCTGCTGTCTGTACTTAAGCCAAACGTACCCTAAATTGTGCTTGTGAAGAATTGAAAATGAATAAACTGAATAACCAGAGATTACAGCTGGTACCTAGAGGTGCCATAAACTACGTGCCTATATCCAACAGTTAGCCAAAAAAATAGAGCCGCTGTCACAAAAACATACAAGCAGATCAGACCAAGTATCATTTAAATCCCAACTTCAGAAGAAATTTTTTAACTAGTTTGGATAGAGTAGGGTGTAGTTAAAGCCTCTGGTGGGTTTTTATTGCCATCTGAGCATCACAAACGCCTTAGAAGCACAATCCTGGGGGCATAAGGTTGCTCGGACTGCAACTCGAGGAGGGTCTGGCACAGCCATTCCCAACCTTTTCAACACAGAGGAAGCCTTGAAATAACTTTCTGGTCTTGAGCAGGAACGTCTTAAGCCACTGGGCAAAGTAATATACTGGGCCCCCCCCCCCTACCAGCCTGCCCCAATTTACGCAAATACTCTCAAGAATTTAAGTATAAATAGTTGATAGAAATAAACATATGTAGCGGAGCTAATATATTGGGGTACTCTTGGTCAAATCAAAAAGCACCACATCCCATTGTAATTTAATATGAGAAAAAGGGGGGGACAGCGGGTATACTCAGTACCCAGGGATTTTTTGAAAACACGGTGCTTGATAGAGATAAACACAATTGTCAAAATCAATAAAAGATTAAATTTTATTACATGAAGCATAAAACAATACACAAAATTATTAACCATCCTTCAAGATATGTAGGTCAGTTTTCAAAAAGATGCAATTCACTGCTTGATTTCCACTCAACTAGTTTCGCTCCCAGCGGAGCTTCTTCAGGAGTGTAATAGAGTAATAGCAGGTTTAAACTGTGAATACAGGATGTACAACAATTAGCAACATAGAATGGTTAAAAGTATGTAAGACTTTAATGTTGAACATTTCAGAAAAATTGATAAATTGACGTGCCCAAAGCACGCTAATGGTTAAGTAGTTCATAAGGGTAGATCATTAACACAATAGATCCGTTCACACTGAAATGGTGATGGCCCATGCTGAGCATCATACAAACACATATGTATACACTCACCGACTTACATGTGTAGCTACAAACTGGAAGAACAAATGGCATTTCCACTGGTATTAGTTGACCGGTTTGCCCAATCCACTGAAACAACCCATAGGGTTAGCAACCACAAGGGTAAAGAAAATCTATTGAAGACTGGAAATAGAAAGCATACAAAAGGTATATAGTGAATAGATGTTAAATCTAGCAAATTCAACATAATTCATCCTGAAATGGATGGAAAGACAACCTCTTACCTTGAGAGGTTGTTAGTATGGGTCACTAGATCCAAAGTCAGCAGTATGCCAATAGGGAGTTGTAAAAATCCTTATAGAGCACAAAGTGTCTATTTGTGCTAAGAAAGACAAACCCTCGGGCTGAATGATTGGAAACACATAGTGAAAAAATAACTTCACTGGTTACATTGCACTCAAGATGGTTGGGTGGGATGGATGAGCTGGTCACCAGCTGTAAATAAAAAAATATAGCAGACAAAGTGATGAGCAACCTCGGCCACTGCGAGGAGAAAGTTATCCTCTAATCCTTTGGTAATAAAATCTGTTCAACGGGAATACAAACCCAAATCCAATTTATTCCCATTACTACAGGGAAATCCTAATATTTGGGCTTTCACAAAACAGGTGACGTTGGAGATAAACCAGTCAAACTGGAAATCACAGGCCGATTCCAATCTTAGTGATTCTCAACGTGAGGCATTGCGATCTCTACAGCTCAACAAAGAGATTATCATCAAGCCCTCCGACAAGGGGGGCAACTTGGTGGTTATGAACTGTTGTGACTATGAGCAAATGGTCATGAACCTACTGACCAACAAAAGTTGGTACCGGAAAGTATCTAGTGCTCATTTGCATCTGGTTACTGAACGGTACAGACATTTGATCGGCAGTGCATATCATGATGGTTTAATCACCAAAAAAACTTGGGAATTTCTCAGTGTCGCCAATCCTAGAACCCCCACTCTCTATGCATTACCTAAAGTTCACAAGAACTTGTCCTCTCCCCCGGGACGTCCTATTGTCTCGGGCAATGGTTCCCTGACAGAGACGGCTAGTCAACTGATCGATGACTTTCTCAGACCTCATGTTGAAGGGCTGGTATCGTATCTACAGGATACAACTGACCTTTTAAGAACCTTAGATGGCATTTCTGTGCCTGAGGGATCTTGGTTGGTGGCACTTGATGTTGAGGCCCTCTACAACTCCATACCACACCAACTTGGTGTGGAGGTTGTGGAGGGCTTCATCACCGAGGATAGGGGCATCTCTCGGGCCTATATCTCGTTCATTTTGAACCTTCTCGAATTCATTTTATCTAACAATATTTTTTTGTTTGGAGACTCCCACTACCTCCAGATACAGGGGGTGGCAATGGGGACCAAGTGTGCCCCCTCCTACGCGAACCTGTATCTGGGGGGGTGGGAGAGAAACCTCTTTTTTAGAGAGGATTTACAGAGCCATTTGGATTTTATCCCAATATGGCGACGATTCATTGACGATATTTTCTTTATTTGGACCGGCCCCAGAGATGCCCTTACCACTTTCCTTGATTCCTTAAAGATCAACAACTTTAATCTCAAATTCACTTTTGAAATTAGCCAAAGGGAGTTGACCTTTCTGGATCTCAAAATCAACATCAAAACTGATGGTACCATCAGCACCTCCCTTTATCGTAAATCTTCGGCTGGAAACTCCCTGCTGCATGCAGGGAGTGCCCATCCCAAACCTCTGATCTCAAGTGTGCCCTATGGTCAATATTTGAGATTGCGGCGGAACTGTAGCAGTTCAAAGGACTTTGAACATGAGGCTAAACTATTGAGGGCCCGTTTTTTAGAACGAGGTTACAGCAACAAGTGCCTTAAAAAGGCTTATGCTAGAACCAAAAAACAAAATAGAAGTGCTCTTCTGCATGGTCCCAAGAAAACAAAATCTGACCCGGGTGTTAGGTTGATAACTACATTTTCAAACCAACACCAACAGGTGCGCCTCATCCTACAAAAATACTGGTACCTACTAACCAGCGATGATCAAATTTCTAAATTTATCAAACCGTATCCACAGATCACCTACAAGAGAGCGCGATCTCTACGAGACACTCTGGTCCATAGCCACTTTTCTTCATCGCCGTCTAATCCCATCCCGTTTAGGGGCACTAGGCCTTGTCATAAATGTAAATTCTGCAGATATTTACATTCCTCCTCCACGGTTACTCTTCCGGACGGACAAGTACACAGACCTATGTTTTCAGTCACGTGCCAATCCATTGGTATAGTATACTTAATGCAATGCCAATGTGATGCATTCTATGTCGGCAAGACCAAAAGGCCCTTCTTTCACCGTGTCAGAGACCATGTTTCTCTGATAAGGAAAAAGAAAATGGAAACCCCAATTAGCCGGCATGTAGGTCTGTTTCATCAATTTGTCAGTGCAGTAATGCATTTTTCCGCCTTAGAACACATTCCCCCAGGGGAGAGAGGAGGGAATTTTGATAAAATTCTACTGCAGAAAGAGGCCAGATGGATCCATAGGTTATCAGCTCTTAGGCACCCTGGTTTAAACGATGCCTTTAGCTTTAAGCCGTTTTTATAGAGTTCTGCCGTGAATTACTATAGCATTGTTCGTCCAACATTTACTCCATTATCTAATATTCATCAATATATTTTTTTAATTTTTTGCTATATTGTTATAAATTCAAATTGAGTCCAGTTATCATTTTTTCATTTCATATTATTTTATCTTCAATCTTTTTTCATTTCTTTATCTCACTTAGATTCATCCCTTGCAACACTTTGCATTCCTTATATATTAACACATGTTTCCTAAGTTGGAAAGTTTAACTTACAATGTATTTTTCATGATTCATGTAATCCGTCATACTGTATGTTCATGTTCCATCCTGAGCTTCACCAGTTCCGCCCATTTGCTTTACTTCAGACCCTTGCTACAAATTGGGTTTACTCTTAGTGAAAAATTGGCATTCTAGTTATTATCTAATTTCGATTATTTATCTACTTGGGTGACACAATGTGTCCCTGTATAATAAAAAAAAAAACAATTTTTCATACCAAACTAACAACCTCTCAAGGTAAGAGGTTGTCTTTCCATCCATTTCAGGATGAATTATGTTGAATTTGCTAGATTTAACATCTATTCACTATATACCTTTTGTATGCTTTCTATTTCCAGTCTTCAATAGATTTTCTTTACCCTTGTGGTTGCTAACCCTATGGGTTGTTTCAGTGGATTGGGCAAACCGGTCAACTAATACCAGTGGAAATGCCATTTGTTCTTCCAGTTTGTAGCTACACATGTAAGTCGGTGAGTGTATACATATGTGTTTGTATGATGCTCAGCATGGGCCATCACCATTTCAGTGTGAACGGATCTATTGTGTTAATGATCTACCCTTATGAATTACTTAACCATTAGCGTGCTTTGGGCACGTCAATTTATCAATTTTTCTGAAATGTTCAACATTAAAGTCTTACATACTTTTAACCATTCTATGTTGCTAATTGTTGTACATCCTGTATTCACAGTTTAAACCTGCTATTACTCTATTACACTCCTGAAGAAGCTCCGCTGGGAGCGAAACTAGTTGAGTGGAAATCAAGCAGTGAATTGCATCTTTTTGAAAACTGACCTACATATCTTGAAGGATGGTTAATAATTTTGTGTATTGTTTTTATGCTTCATGTAATAAAATTTAATCTTTTATTGATTTTGACAATTGTGTTTATCTCTATCAAGCACCGTGTTTTCAAAAAATCCCTGGGTACTGAGTATACCCGCTGTCCCCCCCTTTTTCTCATATGTAGCGGAGCCTCACTCTCCCTCTCGGGTTTTCTCATTTGATTGGCTTGTGTCTAGGGTACCTGGGAGAGGAGAGTGCAGGAACACTATGCCAAGCTCTCCCCTCGTATGTGTATGAGGGTTAAGCAGAGTTACTTGAATTACCTCCGGGTCTGTTCACTGCATACGAAGCCTCCAGCTGTTCCGTGGAGATGTGTCTGCCAATAACATAGAGCCCCACACCAATCGAAAGTCCAACACTCCTTTATTTCTCTACTTTCAGGGTGAACACAGTCAGTTGAACTTTCAGTAATGAACAGACAGGGGTGTGGATACGAGTAGGCCCAGGCACAACTGAACTCTCATATTCCTTTGCTAGCGAATAGGCCTGGCGCACGGTCTCTGCCACCGACCGTGAGTTTTGGTCGCTGCCACCGACCGGATGAACCGTTGAGGCCCCTGCCACAGGCCTAATAGCAGGTCTCTGCCACTGACCTGAGTTGAATAGTTGGACCGCAGCCACCGGTCATTGAACATGAACCACCTTCCTCTCTGAACTTGGCCCCTGTTCGGGAAAGATATCCCTCCGGGCGGTCTCCAGAGGTTCACCCGGCACTGGCAATCTGCTGCACCAGGCCTTCAGATGAGTCCCTCCTCCGGTCCCTTATGCCTCTGGATTCGGGTGCCCCACTCCCGGTGCCCCCTAGGACAATCCCTCCCTCGCGGGACCCAGCGGAAGGTACTGGGCCCCAGGCCTCCGGCTGAGCACCTCACCCCAGACTGAAGGTGTCTGGGATGGAACACGAACTCCAGGTGTCCAAGCCTAGGCCGCCTGGACACCGACCGCGAACAGCAGCCCTCAGGCTGAAGGTGCCTGGGACTCGAACCACGTGGCGAAGATGTCCGCCCCCTTTATACCCTCTCCCAGCAAGCACGGCGGGTTCCCCGCCCCGCCGTACAACCGCTGCAAGAGGTCACAAAGGGTACGGCACTGCAGCGATGGTTCAACCCCGGCCCAAAGTGACAGCGCCACCTGCTGGGCCACAGGGAACTATGCATCACTGGTGTCTTCACCAGTTTTAAAAGTATATACCCCCTACACATATATTTATTAGTACTTTCAATAAAATCGATCTTTATCACTTCCGGACCGCCTTGTTATATGTCGGTACTTTGACGTTAAATACCGGGGTTATGGCAGCAGATAGCCACCATAACCCCGGTATGTTGTCCATGAAGATGATGTGGTGAAAGCACAAAAAATGGGCATCGCAGATTGCTGTGTATGCGGCTGTGAAGCCCATGGTGACTCGTGTCCACAGCCAAAAGCTTCTACAATGGTCACATAAAAATCAGAACTGGACTACGGAGCAATGAAATAAAAGGTGGCCTGGTCTGATAAATTACGTTTTCTTTTACATCATGGGGATGCGTGGGTGTCACTTACATGGGGAAGAGATGACACCAGGATGCGGTATAAGAAGGCACGCTAGCAGGGGCAGGGTGATGCTTTGGGCAATGTTCTGCTGGGAAACCTTGGGTCCTGCCATTCATGTGGATGTTACTTTGGTGTCCATGCCTCAATGGGTCAGGGCTGTTTTAGCAAAAGGGGGCCATACTCAATATTAGGTGGGTGGTCATAATGTTATGGCTGATTGGTGTATGATGTCATGCAAAACTATCATAGGGCCCCCATGCACCTGGGGTGCCCATGCCCTGGTGTGATGGCCAGTGGGAAGAATGATCCTCTCACTTGGGTTAATTTGGAAAAATGACCCTCTCATAAATAGCTAAAATGATCAATGGTGTCAGTGGAAACTTATCAGGGAGGCAGAAACTTCTCAAAAAAATTGACATTTTGAATAGCATTGTAGATGGGCATGAGAATGGTTGTACATAAAAAAATGGGCAGAACTCCGCTTTAAGGCCTGATTCACACCTATGCATTTTTAGTGCTTTTGCATTTTGCAGATTTGCACTACAGAACGTGTTCCATAGGAAACCATGTTAAATGGACCGTAGTGCAAATCTGCAAAATGCAAAAAGCACTAAAGGGCAAAGGGTTTGAATCAGGCCTAATGCCGCGTACACACGATCATTTTTCCCGTCGTGAAAAATGACATTTTTTCCTTTGGACGAGAAAAACGATCGTCTGTGGGCTTTTTGTCGTTTTTCTCGACAGGAAAAACGGCATTAATCACGATGAGAAAAATTAGAACATGCTCTAATTTTTCTCGTTGTGATTCCCGTCATTTTTTTCCGTGGCAGTTTTCCCATCGGGAAACACTGCCGGGGAGCCCACACACGGTCGTTTTTTTCGACCAAAAAAAAAATGTAATTTAAAACGGCCGTGTGTGGGGGTAACAAGCTGTTCCTCGTTTTTCACGTCGATTTTCACAACGGTGTTTTCACCGTCGAAAAAATAGATCGTGTGTACGTGGCATAAGGGACAGTTCACAACACATGCAGTCAAGTGCACTTCTTTTCTGCATCAAAAATGCATGGAAAGTAGGTTATATTGTTTCCAATGGCATAGTTCACACCAGTGCGGTCAGTTCCAGGGCTTTCCAGTTCCAGAAAAAAAAATAGAACATGCTGCATTTTTTCTGCACTGGAGCACAGTAAAATGCATCAAAAACGCACCGGAATGCACTGGAACGCATCAAAAACACATAACAAAACAGGAATAGAGAAGAAAAAAAAGCATCTGGATTTCATTCAGAAATGCATTAAAAACACACCAAAAACACGCTAAAACCACACATGCAGAAATGCACCAGGAACAGAACTGGAGTGTATTTTTGTGGTGTGGACCCGCCCTTACACTACCCTCCTCCCTAGACTGACAAAGCTGCTCTCTGCTGTGCCCTCTGTGCTTATTCCTCCAGAGTTGAGGCACTCTGGAGGTGTGTTACTGGCCATATCACCACCATTTAACAAAATAAAGACTAATTCAGCCACCGCATCTGATGATTGGTAAACTGCAATATATTACATTAATATATTTCGTTTTGGGTTTAATTCCACTTTAAATTCATCTTCATGTTTAAAAATTGTACTTAAAAAAAAAATAAGTTTCTAGCAGTGAAAGGGTCAAAGTATACAAGGCAGCGGTTCAGCATGGCACCCAGGCGACTGGCATTTTCAGCAGAAGGTCAACACAAGTTTCTTTCAATGGAACTCTCTGCTGCTCACTAGCACAGCTCACATATCAGATCAATACACGGATCAATAATCAACACTTGATTACAGACACATTAAGCTATAACTCATTATAACTCAATAAACAAATAAAAATCAGGATTGTTATCCAATTTTATGAAACAAGCTTACTGCAAATATTAAACCGGCTGTTATTAAAAAGAAGCCCAAAATGGCGAAGTCCTTCCAGTAACAAAATAAATTCGATGATTTCTAACATTATATAATCAGATGATAGAACGGTTCTAGAATCGGGTTCAGGACTGATCCGCGTTTTCTGCGTTCTATTACATTGTAACACTTTGTATCTCTAATGAACTGAAGGAAAGAAATTGTTGACCTTTACATTGATTTTTATACTTGACCCGTGTTTTGCTGGTGTGGTGTAGATTGTGTTTATTTTGTTTGTTTTTACTGCCGGAGACGCTGGAAAATCGCCTTTAGGGCTCTTTCACATTGGCTGCCCTCTGACAAGTGATCTGCGTAGGATCGCTTTTCAAAGGGCAGTATACCAGAGGCTGGAGACAATCCTGCTGCCATTTGTATGTCCTATTTTTTTTTCCCAGTGGGGGGGGGGTTTGTATTAAAATACCATACCGTGACCACAAGCCAGGCGTTTGTTGTTTGCGGTTGTGGCACACTCTCTTTGACTTTAATGGGCATGTCTGACAGGCGTTGTTACTTGTCAAACTCTGCTAGCTGAGTTAGAATTGCTGCAAAGCATTGTAGCCATGGCATGTAGAGTCGTGGCCAAAAGTTTTGAGAAAGATTCAAATATACATTTTCACAAAGTCTGCTGCTTCAGTGTTTTTAGATCTTTTTGTTAGATGTTACTATGGTATACTGAAGTATAATTACAAGCATTTCATAAGAGTCAAAGGCTTATATTGACAATTACATAAAGTTTATGCAAAGAGTCAATATTTGCAGTGTTGATCCTTTTTTTTCAAGAACTCTGCAAGGCGCCCTGGCATGATGTCAATCAACTTCTGGGCCACATCCTGACTGATGGCGGCCCATTCTTACATAATCAATGCTTGGAGTTTGTCGGAATTTGTGGGGGTTTTTTGTTCACCTGCCTCTTGAGGATTGACCACAAGTTCTTAATGGAATTAAGGTCTGGGGAGTTTCCAGGCCATGGACCTAACATGTTGATGTTTTGTTCTCAAAGCCACTTAGTTATCACTTTTTCCTTATAGCAAGGTGCTCCATCATGTTGGAAAAGGCATTGTTCCTCACCAAACTGTTCTTGGGTGGTTGGGAGAAGTTGTTCTCGGAGGATGTTTTTGTACTATTCTTTATTCATGGTTGTGTTCTTAGGCAAAATTGTCAGTGAGCCCCCCACTCCCTTGGCTGAGAAGCAACCCCACACATAAATGGTCTCAGGATGCTTTACTGTTGGCATGACACAGGACTGATGGTAGCGCTCACCTTTTCTTCTCTGGACAAGGTTTTTTCCGAATGCCCCAAACAATGGGAAAGGGGATTCATCTGAGAAAATGACTTTACCAAAGTTCTCAGCAGTCCAATCCCTGTAACTTTTGCAGAATATCAGTCTGTCCCTGATGTTTTTCCTGGAGTGAAGTGGCTTCTTTGCTGCCCTTCTTGACACCAGGACATCCTCCAAAAGTCTTCTCCTCACTGTGCGTGCCGATGTACTCACACCTGCCTGCCGCCATTCCTGAGCAAGCTCTGCACTGGTGGTGCCCCGATCCCGCAGCTGAATCAACTGTAGTAGACGGTCCTGGCACTTGCTGGACTTTCTTGGGTGACCTGAAGCCTTCTTCACAAATGCAGTGGAAATGTTTTTTTATGGGATTAAATTTATTTTCATGGCAAAGAGAGACTTTGCAATTAAATGCAATTCATCTGATCACTTTTTATAACATTCTGGAGTATATGCAAATTGCCATCATAAAAACTGAGGCAGCAGACTTTGTGGAAATTACGGCCAAAACTAAGGGACACTATTCTGTACTCCTACTCCTGGACCTCTCTGCTGCCTTCGATATGGTTGACCACCCCCTCCTCCTCAAAAAACACCACACCTTTGGTCTCCGCGACTCTTCGCTGGTTCTCTACCTACTTATCCAACCGCAGTTTCAGCGTTACTTACAACTTTACTTCCTCCTCTCCTCTTCCATTCTCTGTTGGGGTCCCCCAAGGTTCTGTTCTTGGACCTCTCCTATTTTCAATCTACACCTCCTCCCTGGGTCAGCTGATAGCCTCCCACGGCTTCCAATACCATCTCTACGCTGACGACACTCAAATCTATTTCTCTACACCTCAACTCACTACATCATTCTCCTCACGTATCACTAATTTACTATCAGATATATCAGTTTGGATGTCGCACCACTTCCTCAAACTCAATCTATCCAAAGCTGAACTTATCATTTTTCCTCCCCCATGCGCCTCTTCCCCCGATCTCTCTGTCAAAATCGATGGCACAACTATCAGCCCATCCCCACATGCCAAGGTCCTAGGAGTAGTCCTGGACTCTGAGCTCTCCTTTAAGCCTCACGTCCAATCACTGTCCAAATCTTACCGCCTCAACCTCCGCAACATCTCCAAAATACGCCCCTTTCTAACCAATGACACAACAAAGCTCCCAATTCACTCCCTGGTCATCTCTCGCCTCCATTACTGCAACTCCCTCCTCATTGTCTTACCTCTGTATACACTATCCCCCCTTCAGTCCATGGTGAATGCTGCTGCCAGACTTATCCACCTTACTAACCGCTCTGTCTCTGCTACTCCTCTCTGTCAATCCCTCCACTGGCTTCCGCTCACCCAACAAATTCTATTTAAATACTAACAACTACCTACAAAGCCATCCACAACTCTGCCCCCAGCTACATCACTGACCTAGTCTCTAAATACCAACCTAATCGTTCTCTTCGTTCTTCTCAAGACCTCCTGCTCTCTAGCTCTCTCATCACCTGCTCCCATGCTCGTCTCCAGGACTTTCCAGAACCTCTCCAAGCCTATGGAACTCCTTACCCCAATCTGTCCGTCTATCTCCTTCTCTGTTAGCTTTTAGAGGATCCCTGAAAAACCTCCTCTTCAGAGAAACCTATCCTACCCACACCTAACTGTATTTTCATTTTTGTCTATCTGATCATCCCCCACAGCTACTACCCTTTGTTCCACGTGACCCTCCCTTCTAGACTGTAAGCTCTAACGAGCAGGGCCCTCTGATCTCTCCTGTATTGAATTGTATTGTGACTGTACTGTCTTCCCTGGTGTAAAGCGCTGCGCAAACTGTTGGCGCTATATAAATCCTGTATAATAATAATAATAATTTGTCATTCTCAAAAATTTTGGCCACGGCTGTATACTGGCTGTAATGGTACAATTTAGGTCAGCCCATGTCAAGCAGCCCTTAGCGTGGAGCCACTCACCTGTTTTCACCGACCTATCTATATTGCTAGGTGCTCTATTATATTAACAACAAATTATGTTGTGCTGTGCCTCTAAATCATAATCTACCATAAAATTGTGCAAACACCGCAAATCATGCAAAAATTCAAAAAATCTAAAGTAAGTAAAGTAAAGTCCACCACTGATGCTCATGAACTTTGTCAGCACTATCTACACTCCAACACGTTTCATCATAGGAGACGTTTTCAAAAGGATCAAGACAATTTTATGGTAGATTAGGATTTAGGAGCACAGCACAACATAGTTTGCTATTATATATTTTTTATATCACATTTGTATTTGAATGTGTTTTTAAGTTTCATTTAAAATTTCTTTTATTTGTGTAATATTTGCATCAAGTGCAGTTCTATTATTTTAGGATTGGTGTAACCATGCCCCAAACATAAGTAAAATTGGCTATACCTGCTTCTGCTGACATTTTAAAATTAGGGAAAGGCACACTCCACTCCAGTTCGAGGTGAATACATCTGGTTATATGTTTGCATCTGATTATTCATGGTACTGTACATCTGTCTGGTGGCAATACACACTTCAAAAAATTATCTTTTTTTTTTTTCAGATTGATATCTCCCGATAGGAAAAATCATTCTATAGTTGACAACCCAATTAATCAATATGCCACACACGGGGAAGTGGCTTTTGATCAATAGTTGCGTAACACTACCTCCCACAGAAGATTGATTTCTCTGTTCTTCTGCCTCACCTCTGAGAACAACCTCAGACCCACTAACACACCAGGTTAAGTCATTGGATACTGCACTGCTACTGGAAGCACAAATATAGTGTCACAATCAGGGGTCAGGCTCAGAGACCAGTAGCTTTAGCAGTAGAGAGGCTCCCACTGAGCAGCAGGATAGGTATACAAGCAGGCCATCCTAGTGGATGATGTGGGTTCACCCGAGGTACAGGGTCTAAGCACTAACCAGTATTCACCAGACCTTCTAATGGTGGATATGGGTTTTGCTGCAAGTTTGTACCAGGTCGTGGTCCTCAGCATCGCCCCACTAAGAGGTGAGCAAACCAGGGTCCAGTAGCAGATACAACAGTTAGGAAACAAGCAGAAGTGTAGTCAATGAACAAGCCACAGGTCAGTAACAAGTGGCTACAGGTTTGGATCAAGGGGAAGCATAGTTGAGGTACATGCCAAAGGCCAGTAATGAGTGGTAGTGAAGATGCGGACAGCAGCAGGAGTGACAACAGCTAGATATTGGTTGGACAGAGTGCAATTATCTGGCAAACAGGAAGTGCAAAGGCATGGGAATAGGAAATTCATGGGTGGAGCAAAGGGTGCAAGATTCAGAAAAAACAAGGCAAGGTTGTCTAAAGAATCAGGCAGGGGTGGGTTTTGCTGCATGTTAGTACCAGGTCGGGGTCCTCAGGATCGCCCCACTAAGAGGTGAGCAAACCGGGGCCCATTAGCAGATACAACAGATAGGGAACAAGCAGAAGCGTAGTCATGGAACAAGCTGACTACAGGTTTGGATCAAGCGGAAGCATACTTGAGATACATGCCAAAGGTCAGTATTGAGTGGAAGTGAAGATACGGACATCAGCAGAAATTACAAGAGCGAGATATTGCCTGGAGAGAGCACAATTATCTGACAATCAGGAAGTGTAAAGGCTTGGGAATAGGAAGTTTATGGGAGGAGCAAAGATTGCAAAGTTCAGAAAAAACAAGGGACAAGGCAAGGTTGTCTAAGGAATTAGGCAGGGGGCAACTGAGGTGGCTCAGCAAGAAGAGATACTGCCAGACACAGCAGAGGTTGCAGGTTCCGATCCAGATCCTGACATATAGATAGGATAGGATCCTGACATAAGTTTAGGATTACATTAATCACAGTTTACTGTAAACCTGGTAATCCACAAAATCATAAATAGGTAATGGAATTAATTAGAAAACAGTAACAGCATTGATAATCAATACTGCAATAACTTTGCTGTAAATAGCAGGCTATAGGCTATATCCACTTTAGAGTGCACTCTATATTAATAGCAGCAATGAAATGTAAGAGTCCCCAAATCAGTACCTCTTATTATGGACAATAGACAAAGTTTTTTAAAGCGACTATCTGAGTAAGCAGTCTTTAGCCCTAGTTCTTCAGCCAGCTGGTGTTGGGGCCCAGTCTTTATGGTGGTGCACATGAGTACAGTTTGCATGCAACAAATAATGCTACTAGTTAGATAGCCAGTCCTTATGTGCTCCGTCTCTGCTAGCATCAACAGGTTAAAGGATAAGTTCACCTTTCTAAAAGAAATAAAAAAGACACATATTTGCAGGTAAAAAAATTTGATTTTTTTTTGTAGGTGCCTGTAAAGCATTGCACCCATGATCAGATCACTGGTGCAATCTCAGGCTACTGCAGACTGTCTGTATAGCTGTCTGCCCGAAACTCTTCTGGGCAGGCAGTTACTGAATGACAGGAAGAATCAATGAACTAATAGAGTGTTCACCTGTGCCCTGGTAGTTCAAGGAGAACTACTAGCTGTCAGCCGCAAAGGCTGTTGGTACTTGTAGTTCATTCATTCACAGAACTCTGTGAATGAATAATGTGGCCATGTGGGAGGAGCCCTGCACGGCAGCATTCTTTTCAAGTTGCTGTCACAATTAGAAGGGGGATTGGGGAGAGGCTGCAGGAGCGGGAACATGTTACCTATTGCACCCTAAAAATGGGTGGAAAATGTTCCCAAAGGTGCACTTACCCTTTAATAGCAGCAGTGTCCTCTCACCAGTCCCAGCGATACAGCAACAGGGGTCCCATTGTTCAGATGTCAGCTCATTTCTGGATCTACCTGGAGCAACTCCGGTCCCCAGCACATGGCAGGTAGATGTGCACACCTCGGTCTCCTCACAGCAAAGAGGAAATCCCTTGGTATTCAGCCTATGAAAATACAGCTCACTCTCTCTTTATCCAGCTCACATTGGGAATTGTAGTCCAATATTGCCATTAACTGCCATAATAAAGTTTCTTTCCCAAACTTCATCTCCCATAATTCAATGCTACCAATCATCAAGTCTCTTGAGCTCCTTCTGCTTCTCAGCTCCCCCTGGTAGACAGAGGTGAGGTGGTGTTAACCCATATAGCTAAAGTCCATTGGGAGCACAGAGAGCACTGCAGCACAGTGTCCTAAAACGCTCTCTAGCCAATCACCTGGCTATATTTGGAAGTTATGATCATAAGTTATTATTATATACGTACAGTATATAGTATATATGGCGCCAACAGTTTACGCATCGCTTTACAATATAAAGGGAGACAGTAGAACTACAATACAGTTCAATATAGAAGGAATAGAAGGACCCTGCTCATGGGGCTTACAATCTAAAGTTATCGATCATATCTCTGTTTCCACCATGCAATCTCGAAACCTAAACGATCGGAATATGATTGCATCCTTGACTAAAACATCTCTGTGCTGTGGATTGATGAAAAACAACGATAATCTTCCACCCTGGTACATCGGTCGACTCTGTTTTATCTAAATCGATCAGTCATTTTAAACTGCACATCAATTGGATAATAAAATCAAAGTGTGTATGACCACCATGAGTGTTATGTTAATCAGTTCATGAAGCATGTAAGTAGCTATGTCAGCTGTACTAAAATCTGGCCACTAGTGCTTACTAACATGACAAACTTCCCAGAAATCCAGGTAGAGGCACAGCAGTATTAATTACCAGCTCCACTAATTATGTCACCTGTGATTCTGTGAAAGTGGATCTTTGGGGCCTTCTTAATAAAGCTCCGGTCACACCTTGGCGTTCCAGATCACGGGCGGAATAGCCACAATTCTGCCCGTGATTCCCAAATCGTCGCAAAACGCAGGACATGCCTGCGATCCTTTTACTTTCAATGGCACCCCAAACGCTGCACGATTTTGCCGCAATTGTTGACAGACAAATCGCGCAAACAAAATCGTGGGACGACTGTTGCCAAAAAGAATTTCCAGATGGCCAACGTGTGAACAGAACCTAATGCCGCGTACACACGGTCGGAATTTCCGTCAGAAAAAGTCCGATGGGAGCTTTTGGTCGGATATTCTGACCGTGTGTATGCCCCATCTGACTTTTTCTGTCGGAATTTCCGACAGACTTAGATAGAGAGCAGGTTCTCTATTTTCCGGCGGAAATTCCGACTGAGTTTTTCCCGTTGGCAAGTCCGACCGTGTGAACAAGCCCTAAGCCCAGGTTTACAGCCGTCTCTGAGGATCACTTTTGGAAAATAGCTCAGCAGCAACAGCGGACCTTGTTTACTTGCAATAAATACAGGTGCTAGAAATTGATTTTTAAATGTCAGTACAGACACTTCCAGTGCACATTAAAAAAAAAACACAAGCAGGCTTATTTAATAAAAGTACCCAGATGCAGGAGATGATGAAATCAGCAGGATCGAGCGATGATCCTCATCTTTACTGATGCCAACAGGAGCACTGCAGTGGGGGGGGGGGGGGGGGGGAGAGCAGCAATTGGCCACTAGCGGGATCATGCCCAGGAAGAGAACCTGTATGGAGGAATAAAAGAGGAAGCCTGATACTGCTTTGGGTTCCTGGAAATGGGTCAGGTGTATTTTTGGCAGCGCTGGTGTGCATTGGTAGCCCATTCAAAAATAACAGACTACCTTAAAACAATGCACTTTAATGTGTGATGTAATATGTGTATGTTGATGCACCAGACAAGTGAGGTCCAGGCCTTAAACCTGAGCTATGGTGGGGGAAGCCTTTTACCCTTGCAGTGGGTCCCGCTCTCCCGTGCAAGGGTTAACTGATCATTTTGCCTAGGGGATGATAAATAGGGTGATGTACTTACCTTATTAATCGCTCTTGCAGGCTTCCTTCTGGTCATCCCCAAAGCCTCTTCTCATGGCTGCCTAATCAATCGCAGCTCTATGATGTCATCCCATACAAGGCAGAACCAGCGGTACTGCATTGTACAGGAGGACATTAGGGTTGGACCTCATTCCAGAGGGTGGAATAGCAGAGGAGAGCGCCCTAACACCATATTTATCACTCTCTAGGCAAAACAAGTAGTTAACCCTTGCAGTGGGTCCATCATCCCACTACAAGGGTCCCATTTACACTAACGTGTCATGGTAAAGCATGTGTTATCGCAAACATTAATGCAATGAACGGTAATGCACATAACCTGTGTTACCACCCTCCAGTACCATTCATTCTGAATGCCACTCAAGTGCAATAAAGCAAGGTACTTGCGTTGCAGCTTGCTGCAAATAATGGCAGAACTTTCTGGTGATAGGGAGACTCTGATGTGAAGGGAGGGCTCTGATGTGAAGGGGGGCTTTGATGTGATAGGGGGAACTCTGATGTGAAGGGAGGGCTCTGATGTGAAGGGGGGCTTTGATGTGATAGGGGGAACTCTGATGTGATGTGAGGGCTCTGATGTGATGGGGCGACCTCTGATGTGATAGGAGGACTCTGATGTGAAGGGTGGGCTTTGATGTGATGCAAGAGCTCTGATGTGATGGGGGAACCTCAGATGTTATGGGGAGACCTTTGGTGTGATTAAAGAACCTCTGATGTGATGGGGAACCTCTGAAATCATGGGGGACCTCTGAAGTGATGGGGGACCTCTGAAGTCATGGGGGGACCTCTGATGTGATGGGGGACATCTGAAGTGATGGGGGGACCTCTGATGTGATCGGAGGACCTCTGATGTGATGGGGGACCTCTGATGTGATGGGGGGACCTCTGGTGTGATGGGGGGACCTCTGAAGTGATAGGGGGACCTCTGATGTGATCGGAGGACCTCTGATGTGATTGGAGGACCTCTGATGTGATGGGAGAACTCTGATGGGATGTGAGGACTCTGATGGGATGTGAGGACTCTGATGGGATGTGAGGACTCTGATGTGATGGGAGAAACTCTGATGCGATGGGGGGACCTCTGATGTGATGGGGGGGATCTCTGATGTGATGGGGGATCTCTGATGTGATGGGGGATCTCTGATGTGATAGGAAGACCTCTGATGTGAAGAGAGGTCTCTGAAGTGATAGGAGGACCTCTGGTGTAAAGGGGGGTCTCTGATGTGATGGGGGGATCTCTGATGTGATGTTGGGACTTCTGTAGTCATGGGGGGTCTCTGATGTGATGAGAGGACTATGATGTGAAGGGAGGACCTTTGATGTGAGGAGGAGATGCTGATGGAATGGGGGAACCTCTGATGTATTGGGACGACCTCTGATGTGAGGAGGGGACCTTTGCTGTGATTGAAGAACCTCTGATGTGATGAGAGGACCTCTGATGTGATGACAGGACCTCTAATGTGAGGAGGGGACCTCTGATGTGATGAAAGAACCTCTGATCTGATGGGAGGACCTCTGATGTGATAGGGGGGACCTCTGATGTAATGGAAGAACCTCTGATGTGATGGGGGACCTCTGATGTGATTGAAGAACCTCTGCTGTGATGGGGAACCTCTGATGTGATGGGGAACCTCTGATATGATGGGGAACCTCTGATATGATGGGAGGACATCTGATATGATGGGAGGACCTCTGATATGATGGGAGGACCTCTAATGTGATTAAAGAACCTCTGGTGTGATGGGGAACCTCTGATGTGATGGGGGGACCGCTGATGTAATAGAAGAACCTCTGATGTGATGGGGGACCTCTGATGTGATGGTAGGACCTCTGATATGATGGTAGGACCTCTGATATGATGGGAGGACCTCTAATGTGATTAAAGAAACTCTGGTATGATGGGGATCCTCTGATGTGATGGGGGGACCTCTGATGTGATGGGAGGACCTCTGATATGAGGGGAGGACCTCTGATGTGATAGGAGGACCTCTCATGTGATGGGAGGACCTCTCATGTGATGGGAGGACCTCTGATATGATGGGAGGACCTCTGATATGATGGGAGGACCTCTGATGTGATGGGAGGACCTCTGATATGATGGGAGGACCTCTGATGTAATAGAAGAACCTCTGATGTGATGGGGGACCTCTGATGTGATGGGAGGACCTCTGATGTGATGGGAGGACCTCTGATGTGATGGGAGGACCTCTGATGTGATTGAAGAACCTCTGGTGTGATGGGGAACCTCTGATGTTATGGGGGGACCTCTGATGTGATGGGGGGGGGGGGTAAGAAGCTTCTGATTTGAAGTTAATTTCATTGTATTTCAAGGTGGTTGTGTGCATTGTCCCAGGCTCAGGTTGCCTATTGATATTTATTTGATATTTATGTTTTATAAAATTACAGCAAACTGATTTTTTTTTGTTTTTGCGATAAAAGTTTTACAACAAAAAGGTTATCATTGTAAGCGCCAAAGTCAATAATAAAGAACCCTTTAACTGCTGCTGCATCTGCAGCTTGTTCTTTTGAAAAACAAAGGACTTTCTGTCAGGATCACCAGAAAATTAAGGAAAAAAAAAAACAAGAAAACACATGCAGCCTCACATCTAAGAATTGGTAAGCTGCAATATAATAAATGTTTACTTGTGAGTTTAATACTGCTTCAACCCCTGCAGTGCAAGGGGACTTCACTGCAAGGGTAGATTATTTTTAATTCCCAGAATTTAAGGCAGTCAATTGAAATAAATGTACTGCAAATGGGCACCAACATGCTGAAAATTGGTTGTGACTTAAAGGCAAAGAGTTGTGTACAGCAAACTGTAACAGATAATCCTTCTTCATTCTGAACTCACCTGTCTACAGAAAAATGAGATTTTGGTGGTTGTTGAACTTTGCACATCATCATTATTATTTGCTCTGCTTTAAGCAGGCTGCAAGTGTGCAGTTTCCAATGTTACATAACAATAAGTCGTTTGGAGTTCTACTTTAATTAGAAGCCAACACAAACCTCGGATCAATTAACACTTTTTTTTTTTACTGAGAGTATTGCAAAAGCTCAGAAGTGTCACCCATCATTACAAGCCCATGCCATTTATTAGCTCAGAAATTCAGCACACTAAGCAGTTCCCGGCACAACTGCTTGAGACACTTAATGTTATGTGGTGCACATTAAATTGTGCCCGAGGCTCGCAGCAGCCAAACATATCAGCAATCCAATTCTATGTCTGATAATCATTACAGAGTATGGAGGGGACGTCAGTCTCCGCTCTGTCAGATCATGTGACCTTTTCAAAGGTGACAAGACCTGTACTGATTCTGCCGCCGGGACAGTGAGCCAATAGGCACTAAATTAGGAAACGGCCACCACGCAGCCTCATTTCCTTCCACTCAATACCCCTTCTCAAAAAAACAATTAAAACGTATTCTCAGCCTGATGCCGAAAAATAGTTATTGTCATCATTTTAAATACAAGTGACAGAATTCCTTCAAAGAGGAAAAGAAGAATGGATGGAAGCAGGCAGGTCGCCCATTATAAGCTAAGGAACCAATTTGTGCATGCACAGTGCCAACTGGCTTGGATCGCAGCAAAAAGTTAAATTCTCGCCGAGGTCCCAGCCTTTCAAACAGGACAATCACCATTTGGGGGCTTCTTACGTAAAACGTCTTCCTTTAAAGAATAATAGCCCCTTTAAGACACCTTAGCTCCTATTATGGATCTAGGCAAATCAAGCAAGTTTGAAAATAATTTATTAATTTTTCCTTGCTCTTGATGTCCCCTGAGCGTTGTACTGAGATACTTAAAGGGAATCTATAATTTTTTCCAAGCGGGACAAAGTGATAGGTTTCCTTTAAAGCCCTCCCCGCCCACTAAGACTTATCTAGCCTGCACTCAGGTCCCCGTCCCCCCATGTCTAAACCCTATGAAAGTTCTGTGTCAAACAAGGTCACTGCATATGAGGTTAATGACTTTATGTAGACCTGGCATTCCTGAGGACAGTAACCAGAGAGGAAGGGGCGAGAAGGTCACATACTCCCCCATTTCTGAGTAGCGATGAGCCTGGGTTCAGTCTAAACTGGGTGGGGAGATTTGATGCATAAAGTTATGAGCCTACACTTCCCTTTCTATACATGCAGCTGTGGGTAATAGATACTCGTGACTTCATTAACCTTATATTATGTCGGGACATTGACCTAATAAGCCCGTGCCCATATTAGGTCAATGATGTCATGAGCATCCCCTCCCCTTTCTATGCAAGCAGATGCAGGGCAGAGATACTTGTGACATTATTGACCTAATATGGTCAATGATGTCACAACATTGACCTAATATAGGCCATGTGCCCATATTAGGTCAAATGTCATAAGCATCCCCTCCCCTTGGTATACGTCAGCTTTGGGACATGGAATTTCCCATCCATAGCTCATTGGACCAGCAATGACAGCTAAATTTCAGTATGGGACCACTTTGGGTTTGGACCCATCCCAAGCCCCAAACTCAAGCTCATCACTGTTTTCAAGGGCTCAGATGGTTGGGGAGCATGACTAAGTTGGATATCACTGATCTAATATGGCCAATGATGGCACAACATTGACCTAATATGTCAGTGATGTCACAACATTGACCTGATATTGCCAATGATGTCACAACACTAACCTAATATGGCCATGTGCCCATATTGGGTTGATTATGCCATGGGCATCCTCGTCCTTTTCTACAGAAGCAGATGTAAGGCAGATATGTTCATGACCTCATTGACCTGATATGGTCAATGATGTCACAACATTGACCTAATATAGGCCATGTGCCCATGTTAGGTCAAATGTCATGAGCATCCCCTCCCCTTGGTATACGTCAGCTTTGGGACAGGGAATTGCCCATCCACAGCTCATTGGACCAGTAATAACAGCAAAATTCCAGAATGGGACCACTTTGAGTTTGGACCCAACCCAAGCCCTAAACTCAAGCTCATCACTGTTTTCAAGGACTCTGATGGTTGGGGAGCATGACTAAGTTGGATATCACTGATCTAATATGGCCAATGATGTCACAACATTGTCCTAATATGTCAGTGATGTCACAACATTGACCTAATATGGGCATGTGCCCATATTAGGTCAAATGTCTCCCCTCCCCTTGGTGTACAAGGGCTCTGATGGTTGGGGAGCATAACTAAGTTGGATATCACTGATCTAATATGGCCAATGATGTCACAACATTGGCCTAATATGTCAGTGATGTCACAACATTGACCTAATATGGGCATGTGCCCATATTAGGTCAAATGTCTCCCCTCCCCTTGGTGTACATCAGCTGTGGGTTTGGGTTTGGACCAACCAACCCAAGTCCCAAACTCAATGGGACCACTTTGGGTTTGGACCCAACCCAAGCCCCAAACTCAAGCTCATCACTGTTTCCAAGGGCTCCGATTGTATAGGAGCATGGCAAAGTTGGATATCATTGAGTGGGGGGTTAAAAACACCAGAATGGGCACACTGACAGATTCTCTTAAATAGTTCTACAAATCTGAGTTTCTGACGCCTGGTAAAGCCTTCTACAAATGAGACATCCCCAGCATTCTTTTTGGATGTGAATTCTCCAGACCGACATTGGCCTGGAAGTGTGCACAACCTTTCAAGCTTTCTCTCCAGCCTCTCACCTCAACACTTTTTCATGCTCTCAGACAATTTTTTGATTGAAAAAGACCCGTGCCATATTGAAATGACGATTGGCGGTCCGTAAGCTGCTGGGCATAGTTTTTTAGTTGCAACATAACAATTAATTTTTATGGTAAAGGTGCCTTTATACTTTCAGGAGAATGCATTTCAGGCCAAGAATCATCTGCAGTAATAATATCGGTTTATGTGCATTTGATATTTCTTTTTCAATATGAGTTTTTGTTTTCAAGGTTATTAAAAATTAGTCCCTAGAAGTAACGCTGGCCACGCGGCCAGGAAGGGTTTCAGATTTTTATCAGGCAACATTTTCCAACACAACCTATTCAAATTAAATCCAGACAGGGAGACTGTCGTCACACTACACAGCTGCAGGGACAACTTGGTGGATTAAGTCCAAATCTAAGAGGTGTATTTATAAAAAATAAAAAAAAAGCATGGCAATTCACCCAATGAAAGTGCATGTGCATTCATTCTGTGCGGATCAGGGCAAAAGAATAATGCTATTAGGATGTAGCACTACCCCCGTAGGAGCTGCTGGTTTAATTTTGGGTCTGCCGTTACCTGACTGTTCACCGTATCCGCCATAGGGGTCCCATTGGAGAGTTGTTCACAGATATATATATATTGTTCTACATATTTTTGGTAAACAAAATCGCAAAAAAGCATATATTGATTGGTTTGCGCAAAAGTTATAGCGTCTGCAAACTATGGGAAAGATTTATAGCATATTTATGGCATTTTTATTATTTTATTTTTTTACTAGTCATGGCGGTGATTTACGATTTTTAGCGGTACTGCGACATTGCGACGGACAGATCGGAGACTTTTGACACTTTTTTGGTACCATTGGCAGTTATACAGTGATCAGTGCGATAAAAATGCACTGATTACTGTGCAAATGTCACTGGCAGGGAAGGGGTTAACACTATGGGGTGATCAAGGGGTTAAATGTGTGTTCCCTCAGCATGTTCTAACTGTGTGGGGATGTGAATGACTAGGAGAGAAGCCCTATCGTTTTTCCTACTCAGTAGGAAGAAAGGATATGGCTCCTCTCCTCTGACTGCACAGGGATTTGTGTGTTTACACACACAAATCCCCGTGTTGGCGCTCGTGCACGCGATCGCGCGTGGCCGGCGGCGATCCTGCCCACCGGCCATGCGCATAGGTTCCCCCCCCGCGCAGCGGGCGCGCGCGCCCTCTGGTGGCCATAAACGGGTAGGACGTACCCGTACGGGATTTCGCCCAGGAGAGCCATTGTGCCGCAGTATATCTGCGTGACACAGTCGGGAAGTGGTTAAAAGAGAAGGTAGGGGAACAGAGATAAGGTGTTCTCTGAAGTTTTCTTTGAATTTCTCCTTTCAATGTCCAATCACAGGCTGGGGGAGGGACAAGACTTATAAATGTTACTTTACTGCAGCAGAGAAAATCAGATCTCCTGCCCTGCCAGACAGGGCTGTCTTGTGTGACAGAGCTGTCTGAATGTTAGGATTGGATGAACAACATTACAAGAGAGGGTGGGGGAATAGAGGTAAAAAAGGATGTTGACCGAAGTGCTTATATGCTAACAAGAAGCATGCAGAGCAACAGAGAGTGTGTATATACCAACAAGTATACTGCAGTGTGTATATGCCAACAACTCCTCCCTACTTTTTGAGATGGTAACGAGGGACACCTATTAGCAATAGTATGCAGGCAGAGGACACGCCCGCTGCCACACCCCCTTAAAGAGAATTATACATTTAAAAAAACGTGTTAAACCCACAGGTGCTTTTTTTTAAACCACTACTATTCTTTTATACTGGCTTTTTACATTTGCAAATGCAGCAATTTAGAAATTGAATGAAAAGTTTTAAACTAGGAAACACTTTTTGAAAGATAAAAAGTGCATTTTATATACAACTTTAAAAATCGGAGGGATAGAGGGACTTTGTTCCGAATCAGGGACCATCCTTTGAAACCAGGGACAGTTGGAAGCTATGCAAGTGACATGCCGTTAGGTGGAGAGAGAAGAGTGACAGGGTGCTCATCAGTCTGCTGCTTCTCCTTTCAATGTCCAATCACAGACTAGGGAAGGGACAAGACCTGTAAGTTTTACTTAACTACAGCAGAGGAAAATCAGGTCTCCTGGTCTGCCATGTGTAAATGTCTGGATTGGATAGACAGAAGTACAACGAGAAGGTAAAGGAACAAAGGTAAAGAAGGATGTGAAAGGACATGCTGGTAGGAGAAGCAGGGGCGGATCCAGGGGGGGGGGCAATGGGGCAATTGCCCCCCCCCCCGAGAAAATAGTGAGCGGGCCGGCGTGTGAGAAGGGATAAGACCTGTAAGTCTCACTTAAATGCAGCAGAGAAAAATCAGGTCTCCTGCCTGCTAGATAGGGCTATGCTGTGTGGCGGAACTGTGTAATTCTCAGGACTGGATGAACAGAAATATAAATCCATGGCAGGTAAACCCACTCCTATATGTGTATTTTCATCTGGCAGTGGCTGTGTTTGCTGGCTAGCATTAGCACTTCACTAATTGGTCTGACGTCTCGTCTCGAATTACTTTTTATCAGCGCGATCCTAAAAGAAGAAAGCAGCCAGAGGTGAGCAGACAAACGTTCGTCTGCATTCATATCCGAGTATTCGGCATTGTTTGGAGTTCTCTTTTAAACCCGCACTCCGTCACTTCTTCAAAAGCATGAAAGTAACAAATGAAATAAAGAGATTAGACCTGAATCCAGGCGATGAGAGCCATCGGGAAAGGGGAGAGGTAAAAAAAAAATCCCGAGCTTACGGCAGGAATGCCACAAGAAGAAAAGGTGTCGAAAATTAATTCCAAATTTGATGTTTTAATTTTATTCAAAACAAATATCAAAGCAACGCGGGATAATGAGAACATTTCAAGGTTATGTTGGAAGCCATATATTTACTTGCTGCAATTAGCTGAATTTTAACTTGAAAACATTTGCCTCTGGCCCCATTTTGCTAAATAAACAGAAGCTGAATTACGGCTGACGGTGCAGATTTCCGACTATTACAGTAAGTATAGCCAATTAGATATCGTTAACCTTTTCAGTGCTGTTTAATCTTGGGATGGATGACGATGGTTAAAACTGAAATGCCTTATAATAAATCAGGGCCAAAGCCTCTGCGGAGAACTGTCTGCATTTCCTCGTATCCCACCAATCAGATTTGAGCTGCATTCCGCAGATGCAGATAATTAGGAGTACATTTATAATTAAAGAGAATTATATAGAAATGTATCCAGTGAAAGTACATTTACAATTGTTCTGTGCAAAAGGGGGCAAAAAACAAATGTTTTTAGATCATTTCCTATGTTGGTAGAATGTTTTTCACTGATTTAAAAAGGAAAATACCACATTTGGCCACTAGATGGCGCTAAGTATCATAGGATAATCCTATTTTAAAGAGCACCATCTAGTGGCCAAATTTGGTATTTTCCATGTTAGATTATTAAAGAACATTCAACCAAGCTGGTCACTGACCTTTTCATTGCCGCAAAGCGTGCCATTGCTAGGGCCTAGAGCAGGGGTCTCCAAACTTTCTAAACAGAGGGCCAGCTTACTGTCCTTCAGAGTTTAGGGGGGCCGGACTGTGGCCAGTGAGAGTAGAAAATGCCCCAGCATCAGATGCCCCATCATTGGTTTTAGTGGGAACATTAGTGCTCTATTGTTGGTATCAGTGGAAGAATTAGTGCCATATTGTTGGTATGAGTGGGAGAAATAATGCCATATTGTCAGTATCAGTGGGAGCAATAGTGCCCCATCATTGGTGTCTGTGGGAGGAATTGTGTCCCATCACTGGTGTCTGTGGGAGGAATGGTACCCCATTATTTGTCAGTTGTGGAGGGAAAAGTGCCTCAAGGGCCGGATAGAGGCAAGCAAAGGGCCACATCTGGCCCCAGGGCCACGGTTTGGAGACCACTGGCCTAGAGGAAGCTCCCGGTTGGATTTTCAGAGGTGAAGAGCATTCTGACCACCCTCATGCTTCATGAGAAAATGACCAGTATACTTCATGACTTCCACGCCAAGTTCCTCAAAGTGTGGAAGCCATGGTGGTCCTATGCTCTCCCCACTCTGCCCCCGGCCAGTTTGGGTATTCCAGACCGTTCTGAAACATCATCTAACCCACAGGTTCCGTCTTCTCTTCCTACTTAGTTCTGCACCTCTCTTCTTCCTTTCTTATCCTGGCTCTTTCCCGCCTTTTCTCCCCCCCCCCCATTTCCTCCTCCCACCACTCTACCCCTCGCTACCTCCCCTCCCCTTGCATTTTGTGGTTCCACCCCCTCCCCATTTCTTCTTAATAAAAACTATTGTACCAGAAAAACATTCAACCAGCACAGAAAATAACCCGGGGGAAAGACCTTGTGTGGGTGGGACGAAACGCGTCAGCGCCTAGATGGAGCTAGACTGAGATGCACGTCGGGTTTGTTTGGTGTGCGAGGATTGTGACTTTCCTTTCTTCTGTCTCAGCACAGGAAATAGTCTAATAACATTTGTTTGTTGGCACCGTTCAAACAGAACAAACATACCGTACTTTATATGGATGAATTGCAATGCAATTTTTTTTAGAATACATGTGGAATGTTGTTCATTACAAAATAAAATTTGGCTCCCCACATTTAGAGGTCTATTTATAAAAAAAGTTGCATAGCAATTCGCCTAGTGAACGTGCATGTTATTCATTCTGTCCAAGTGGGGCAAAAAAATTCATGTTTTGAACCATTTTTTTGTGCAGGTTAAATGTTTTTTTCATTGATTTCATTAATTGATTCATTCATTGAATTAAAATGGATAATACAGCATTTGTCCACTACAGTATATAGCTTTGTATTTCCTAGGTTACTTAGCACCATCTAGTGGCCAAATGTGTTATTTTCCCTTTTAGATTATTGAAAAACATTTATCCAGTACAGGAAATAGTCTAATAACATTTGTTTATTGGCACCGTTCACACCGAACAAATGTACATGTACTTTCGGTGGACACATTTCTATGCAATTTTTTTATAGTACATGTGCAATGCTGTTAATTGCAAAATAGGGGTCTGTTTTTTTTAACCACTTGCCGACTGCCGCACGCCGATGTACGTCAGCAGAATGGCACGGGCAGGCACATTGGCGTACAGGTGCGCCCCTTTGAATTTGCCGCCCAGCGGTCGGCAACAGCAGAACAGGGGAATGCCTTTGTAAACAAGGCATTCCCCTATTCTGCCTAGTGACACTGTCACTGATTACCGTTCCCCGTGACCGGGGACGGTCATCAGTGACGTGTCACGTGTAGCCACGCCCCTCTAACAGTAAGAATCACTCCCTAGGAAACACTTAACCCCTGCAGCACCACCTAGTCATTTTTACATTAATCAGTGCATTTTTATAGCACTGATCGCTGTAAAAATGACAATGGTCCCAAAATGGTGTGAAAAGTGTCCGATGTGTCCGCCATAATGTCGCAGTCATGATAAAAATCGCTGATCGCCGCCATAACTAGTTAAAAAGAAAATCAATAATAAAAATGGCATAAAACAGTCCCCTATGTTGTAGATGCTATAACTTTTGCGCAAACCAATCAATAAACGCTTATTGCATTTTTTTTTTTTTCACCAAAAATATGTAGAAGAATACGTATCGGCCTAAACTGTGGAAAAAAAAAATTATATATTTTTGGGGAAATTTATTTTAGCAAAAAGTAAAAAATATAGAATTTTTTCAAAATTGTTGCTCTATTTTTGTTTATAGTGCAAAAAATAAAAACCGCAGAGGTGATCAAATACCACCAAAAGAAAGATCCATTTGTGGGAAAAATCTTTGATCTAAGGTGAGTATTTCATAATGAGCTAGTATGCTATGCATACTAGCTCATTATGCCTTTGTCTTGCAGGTTTTTTTTGTTTTGTTTTTTGTGGGTTTACAACCACAATGATAGAAACAGAATATCAACCAAAAATCCAGAAAAAACACATGATACGAATGTTATAAACTGAGTTGCAGTTCAGTGAGTAAAATAAGTATTTGATCCCCAAGCAAAACTTAGTACTTGGTGGAGAAACTCTTGTTGGGAAGCACAGAGGTCAGACGTTTCTTGTAGTTGGTGATCAGGTTTGCACACATCTCAGGAGGGATTTTTGTCCACTCTTCTTTACAGATCTTCCCTAAACCCTTAAAGTGGTTGTAAACCCACTTTTGCAACTTGCACCTACAGGTAAGTCTAGATTAAGGCTTACCTGAAGGTGCAAGAAATATCTCCTAAACCTACACGGTTTAGGAGATATTTACTAAAAAGACAGGCGCCGCTGTCTACGGCGCATGCGCACCGTGGACAACGGCGCATTCATGGGGTTAATCCCATTCACAAAATCGGCTACTTCCCAGCAATAGCTGGACGTAGCCGATTGTGACGGCTCTCGCGCGCATGCGCAGAGTGACGTCTCCGCCGCTCCGGCCAATCACAGCGCCGGAGCGGCGCTGTGATTGGCTGCAGCGGCGATGGATGCGGCTGAAGAGGGAGACGAGGACGGCTTCGGGGGCCCCGATCTAAGGTAAGTGATGCATAATGAGCTATTATGCTAGTCATACTAGCTCATTATGCCTTTCTCTTACAGGAGGTTGTGTAAAAAAAAAAAAAACATTATTGGGTTTACAACCACTTTAAAGCGGAGTTCCACCCATTTTTGAGAGGTTGTCTTAAACTAAAGACCACCTCTCAAGTTCTTGTTTTTGGATATAATTTTTTTTTTCTTTTTTACCTTTTTGGAAGTACTGAATGTACTTCCGATCCAGCCTGGCGGCGGCCCATGTCGTCACTTCCCCTTCTGCGGCGAGCTCCCCCATTGTCTTCTGGGACCTGTGTGTGTCCCAAAAGACAAGCTGGCCATTCACAAAGCGCCGCGAGACTCGCACATGCGCAGTAGGAAACTGACAGTGAAGCCGCAAGGCTCCACTGCCGGTTTCCCCTAGTTGGAATGGCGGCGCCGGCACCCAATCCGATAGACGGCTCGGCCTGGGGCGGCTGACATCGCGGGCTCCCTGGACAGGTAAGTGTCCTTATTAAAAGTCAGCAGCTACAGTGTTTGTAGCTGCTGACCTTTAAAAAAAAAATTGGCTAGAACACCGCTCTAGGGTTTCTTGACTGTCGCTTGGCAACTTGAAGTTTCAGCTCCCTCTATAAATGTTCTATAGGATTAAGGTCTGGAGACTGGCTAGGCCACTCCAGGACCTTAATGTGCTTCTTCTTGAGCCACTACTTTGTTGCCTTGGTGGTATGTTTTGGGTCATTGTCATCCTGGAAGACCCATCAATGACCCATCTTCAGTGTTCTGAGTGAGGGTAGAAGGTTCTTATCCAAGATTTTACAATACATGGCCCGTTCATTGGCCCCTCAATGCCGCAAAGTGGGCCTGTACCTTTAGCAGAGAAACCGCCCCAAAGCATAATGTTTCCCCCTCTGTGTGACTGTAGGGATGGTGTTCTTAGGGTCATAGTCAGCATTTTTCTTCCTCCAAACACCATACCTCCCAACTTTTAAAAGTCCCCCCGTGGGACATTCAGTGCAACATTTTACCAGGACATTTAAAAAATTATTATCTGGCAGTAAAGTTGTTGAGCGGGGGGGGGGGGGTATGGGGGCTGGACGTTACATTTGAAAAAAAATTCTTCCCGGGGAAAAAAAAAAGTTGTGGAGCGGGGGGGGGGGGGGGTTTCCCGAGACATTGCTTTAGTAGACTATCGTGGGGGTGGGGGGGTCTTACCTGATCCGACTGGCTCGTTCGTTATCCCGCGCGCCACGCATTCCTCCACTTCCTGCTGTGCCTTCCTGCTCTGCGGGGAAAAAATGACGTCTCGCGGGTCTGCGGGAAGGAGGGGGCTTTGCGGGAAAAACCCGCAGGATCCGTGCCAGTTGGGAGGTATGCAAACACGGCAAATCGAGTTAATGCCAAAGAGCTAAATTTTGGTCTCCTCTGACCACAACACTTTCTCCCAATCCATAGGCGTGCCCACGGGGTGTGCCCAGGCACACCCTAATCATCCCTGTGCCTTGTCTGTGTTTCACTAGTTTTGTTAGTGCTAGATGCCTGCAACATCTGTCCTGTCCCTGTATAACTCAGTCACCACCATTGGGGCCGGTAAAAACAGCTGTGCTTCGAGTTGGAGGTGTTTGAGCAAGGAACTATGACCTCAGCCGCGGAGTAAGCCAGCCGCATTTGCCGATGCAGCTTCTATAGTTCCGGCTGCAGGTCCCCACAGGCGCCGGCGGAGTGATCTACATCTGCACCCCGCCCCGCCGGCCTCTCTCTCCCTTGAAATGGAAGCAGCGGACTGGAGCCTGCTTTCTCCCCTGTGAGGTGCCTGCTGTCCAACCTCCTCCCCCTGCCAGTCAGCCAGCCTGTGAATTCTCTATTAGCCTGTCACTGTGCTGTGCCCTCCATAACACCACCCACCCCCGCCTCCATTGCTGACAGCGAAAGTTCAGCAGCGCAGGGGACAGAACTAGGAGAAGAAGCAGCAGTGACAGCCCAGAGCTCCTTCACAGACATCTGAGCTCTACAGGGATTTCTTCCTCCTCCTTATCTGATGCGGTGAGTCACCTCCCTCCCCCTCTGCACTGTGGCCAGTGATCTGCCGAGATCTGCCCCCCCTGCGGATTCTGCCAGCCCTGGACTGCGCAGGCGCAGCGCTCTAGCTCCGAAAATTGCCGAACATTAAGAGCTGTAGACTGCGACTGCGCAATCAACAGGGTATTGTGACAGTCGTTGCCGCACGCTCCCGATGCTCGCTCCACTCTGCAAGGGGGGCGGGTGTATTACTATTGTAATGAGCGGATGCATGTTTAAATAAAGGAATTGATGGACAGAGAGGGCGGGTAGTTCAATGTGGATGGCCGATTTGAATACTTGTCAGAGAATTGTTAAAAAAAAAAAGACATAAGATTTTTTTTAACAATTCTCTGACAAGTATTCAAATCGGCCATCCACATTGAACTACCCGCCCTCTCTGTCCATCAATTCATTTATTTAAACATGTATCCGCCCATTATAATAGTAATACACCCGCCCCCCTTGCTGAGTGGAGCGAGCATCGGGAGCGTGCGGCACAATATTGTGCTCAAAGCGCATGTGCCGAATATGGGTTATAATCCATTCGGCTATTTTCGGAGATCTGCCGTGGATGGACACGCAAGTGTTGCGCATGCGCAGGTCAGAGCGGGCAAAATCCGCTAAAATGTTGCGCATGCGCAGAACAGAGCTGGCAGAATCCGCTGAGGGGCAATTCTCGGCAGGTCACCGGAGCTGCTGTGTGTGTAACTCTATGAATGTCTTCACTACATTGTCATTCACCTTATTAAAAGGGAGGAGGGGGGCAGATGTCTGCATTCTTCCTAGTCAGTGGTCTCTTTCTAGGCGGGGGCTATCAACAAGGTCCCCTCTTATCATCCCTCACCTATTCCTGGATGGGGGTCCCCCTTATCACCCCTTCAATCCTCCTATCTGGGGGTCTTTTTTAACTTGTGGGGGAAGAGGGGGGTCCCATGCTCCTGGATGGGGATCCCCTCTTATCACCCCCCCATAGTCCTCCTAGCTGGAGGTCTTCTTTACTGGAGGAGGGGTCCTATGCTCCTGGATGGGGATCCCCTCCTATAACCTCCCGCAGTCCTCCTAGCTGGAGGTCTTCTTTAACTGGAGGGGTGAGCTAGGGGGATTTCCTGTATTCCTGGATTGAAGTCTCCTCTTATGTGTTAGCATTAGCTAACCTGGGGAGGATAATACTGGGAAACAGACTGACACACACCTACTGTTCATCACGGCACCACATTACTGCTCTTTTGGGGCACCCAAAAGGTGTCCCAATTCTTTTACAATCCTATAGTGCAGTGTTTCTCAACTCCAGTCCTCAAGGCGCCCCCAACAGGTCATGTTTTCAGGATTTCCCTCAGATGAAACTGTTGTGGTAATTACTAAGGCAGTGAAACTGATCAAATCACCTGTGCAAAATAATGAAAAACCTGAAAACATGACCTGTTGGGGCGCCTTGAGGACTGGAGTTGAGAAACACTGCTATAGTGTATACTGCAAAAAAAATAAAAAATTTCTGTGCGCCGCTAAAATGTTCGGGTTTGGCTTAATGAAAAGGTGGCAACCCTAGTCTGTGCTGAAGGGGGGGATGTGCTGAAGGGGGGTCCATCTGTGCTGAAGGGGGGGTCCATCTGTGCTGAAGGGGGGGTCCATCTGTGCTGAAGGGGGGGGGTCCATCTGTGCTGAAGGGGGGGTCCATCTGTGCTGAAGGGGGTCATCTGCGCTGAAGGGGGGTCATCTGTGCTGCAGGGGGTGTCTGTGCTGAAGGAGGGGGTCTGTACTGAATGGGAGGTCTGTGCTGAGGGGGGCTGTATAACTTAAAGGGGTCCAGTGATGCAGGGTGCTGTGTAATGTAAAGGGGTCCAGAGGTTGAGTTTGGTATGTGGCTGGTAGAAGTGCATAGTAGTTTGAAGTACAAAAAACGTATCTATTCCCACAAAGGTTGTCCTGCGAAATATGGTAAAATATGGGATAGGTGGTTACAGGTTCCGGAGACTATAGGCTAATGCCTCCCTTTATGTTTGTGTAAGATAATCTGCAGCCATCCCACTGTCCGTCGTTCTGCGCGGACTGTAGTTTTTGGATGCTCAGTGCCCCTTTCCATCTCATGTCCCACCCAACACTGTGGTTCTTTTTTCTTGCTCTAATAACCGAATTTGCCTTTGCATATTAGATGTCTTTTTACCTGTTCTATACTGTACTGTGAATATTGTCACCTTTATCTGATGTTGCCTGTACCACTGCATTACTTGTAAACTGTATTCCTTTTTGTACCAATAAAAAACCTGTTTGAGTAAAAAAAGGGGTCCAGAGGTGCAGGGTGCTGTGTAATGTAAAGGGGTCCAGTGATGCAGTAGTGACAAAGAGATATTGAAGGATGCAGGGGGCACAGTGGGGTGTTTTTACATTTTAACATAGGGGGGTTGCCAGATATAGGATCCTCCCCGGGTGCCAAATGCTCTAGGTACGCCCCTGGAAACCCCCCCTCTCCTCTGTCAGTGCTTCCAACTAATACCACCTGTCTATGCCAGCCAGTGCCGCCTGTCAGTTTGTCAGTGCCAATTAGTGCTTCCAATCAGTGCCACCTGTCAGTGCCAATGAGTGCCAATCAGTGCCACCTATCAGTACCAATCAGTATCAGTGCCACCTGTATCAGTGCCAATCAGTGCCACCTATAAGTGCCTATCAGTGCCGTCTGTCAGTGCCAATCAGTGCTTCCAATCAGTGCCACCGAGTGCCAGTGCCACCTGTCAGTGCCAATCAGTGCTTCCAATCAGTGCCGCCTGTCAGTGCCAATCAGTGCTTCCAATCAGTGCCACCTGTCAGTGCCAGTCAGTCCCACACCAGTGCAAATGAGTGCCACTTGTCAGTGCCAATCAATGCCACTTATCAGTGCTATTAATCCGTGCCCATCAGTGCACTGAGTGCAGGGATGGGGGTGATGAACTCAGCAGACAGGCACATTGTTCAAGGGGGTGCTGGCCTGGTGGGGCACAACTGAAATCTGTTGTTTATTAATGCCACATGCCGATTATAGTATAATAGGTAATCACCACACTACTATTTACAATAAACTACTGGAGGTTAAAATAAAAAAGTGTAATTGAAAGGCTTGCCACTAAGCACTGTTATGTGTTCCCACACCACAAAAAAAAAAAAAAAAGTGCAGCGCTAACTTACTGATCAATAACTTGACAATAATGGTGGAATCCTCTAATGTATGGAAATCTCAATAAACTTCAATATTACCACAATACCGGTCTCTGTAATATGCAACTTCACATAATAAACATCAAGCTGAAAATAAGACATACTGTATAAAAATAAACTTAGCAGGGATGGTGGAAACCCCTCCTATAGATTTTTGCCATACAGATTAATCTCAAGTGAAACAACCTTTTAGTTGGGAGGTTCCCACCATTATAGCACTTTGGAATTTGTATTTTTTAGACTGTTACACTTAATTTTAGATTTTTTAGTTACTATTATAATGTGAATTTTTGCACTTGAAGGTAATTTTCCATTACCCCTGCTAAATCCATGTCTTTATGGACCTTGCTTTGTGCACTGGTGTGCAGTCATGTTGGAACAGGAAGGGGCCATCCCCAAACTGTTCCCACAAAGTTGGGAGCATGAAATTGTCCAAAATGTCTATGTATGCTGACACCTTAAGAGTTCCCTTCACTGGAACTAAGGGGCCAAGCCCAACTCCTGAAAAACAACCCCACACCATAATCCCTTGTCCACCAAATGATTTGGACCCGTGCACAAAGCAAGGTCCATAAAGACATGGATGAGCGAGTTTGGGGTTGAGGAACTTGACTGGCCTGCACAGAGTCCTGACCTCAACACAATAGAACACCTTTGGGATGAATTAGAGTGGAGACTGCGAGCCAGGCCTTCTCATCCAACATCAGTGCCTGACCTCACAAATGCGCTTCTGGAAGAATGGTCAAACATTCCCATAGACACACTCCTAAACCTCATGGACAGCCTTCCCAGAAGAGTTGAAGCTGTTATAGCTGCAAAGGGTGGGCCAACTCAATATTGAACCCTACGGACTAAGACTGGGATGCCATTAAAGTTCATGTGTGTAAAGGCAGGTGTCCCAATACTTTTGTCTGTTTGAGCTTTGGGGTGCACACCCTAATGCAATAGGCTGCGCACGCCTATGTCCCAATCCTTATTTGAATCATTTAGATGTTCATTGGAAAAATTTCAGACAGGCCTGTACATGTGTCTTCTTGAGGAGGGGGACCTTGGGGGAGCTGCAAGATTTCAATTAATGGCGGTGTATTGTGTTACCAATGGTTTGTTTGGTGACTGACTGTGGTCCCAACTGCCTTAAGATCATTCACAAGCTCCTCCTGTGTGGTTCTTAACTGATCCTTCACTTTTATCATGATCATCCTCACCCCATGAGGCAAAATCTTGCATGGAGTTCCAGACCGAGGGCGATTGATGGTTATTTTGTATTTATTCCATTTGTGAATAATCACTCCAACAGTTGTCTCCTTCTTACCAAGCTGAAAATTAATAGGCTGCCAATCACGAGCAAACGCGGGCCTCGCGGCCTGCACTAGTGTGAATCGAGCCTTAAGGTCAAGAAAAAAGAGGGGGTGGGAGGGGGGGGGGGACGCACCAGAACGCATAAAAAACACATCAAAAACTTGCATGCACCCGGACTGCCTTTCTATGGTGTGAACTGGCCCTCAATAATCTACCAATCCAGGTAGGCAGGCAGCCAGCATGTTCAGATAAAGCATAGCTCCCAACTGTCCCTGATTTCGAGGGACTGTCGCTAATTTGGAACAAAGTCTCTCTTTCCTCCTCATTTGTCCCTAATTTTGGTCTGGTCTATGGTGTTGTTTATCCCTTTCCCACCGAGCGTACGCACATATGCGGCCTCGGCTTTTGGGGGTTTTACCGGAATCATGCCTGCAGCTGCAGGCATGATCCCGGTACCGTTGTTTAGAGCGGGCGATTGGCTATCCAGGTATAACAACCGATGCGGCTAAAAGCCACTCGCATACTTCCCAACTTTTCAAATGTCCACTGCGGGACATTTGTTCTTATTTTTCCCCCTCCAATTAAAGTTGTTAAGCGGGCGGGGGGGGGGGGGGGTGCCGCGGGACGTTTCATTTCTCACTAACTGCAGTTCTGATCTGTTGAGCGGGGGGGGGGGGGGCTCCAGCTACCGCAGGACGGAGGTTTCATTTCTCAGATCTCATAGATCTGATTTTGATTTGTTGAATGTGAATGGGGGGGGGGGGGTCTGGCAAGGAATGGAGTTTTTTGGAAAAGAAGGCTTTATTGCCGAGCGGGGGGGGGGTTCTGCTTCCTTCGGCGGAAGTAAAATCAGGATAGCAGAGCGGGGCTGACTTACCGCTGCTGCCTGCTGCCTGTGTGTCTTCCGAGATCCTCCTTCTCCTCCTCCTTGCGGGAAATTAGATCCTCTCGTGGGTCTGCGGGAACTTAGTGTCCGTGCGGGCAGTTCCCGCAGAATCCGTGCGTGTTGGGAGGTATGCACTCGGTTGTTATATTGTTATATCGGAGGAGCAGGAGGGGACATCCGCTGCCTCCCGTCGCTCTGACCGGGCCTCCCGTCCCACCGGGAGACCCGATCCGCGATCCGTCACTTCCGGCGCCTAGTCACAACGTCACTTCCTGTTTACTCGGCTGCCAATGGCGCCGGATTTTAAAAGTATACAGTATTTAGAATCGCCGTTTTCGGCGATCTGAATACTTTGAAGTGCAAAAAAGGGATTTGGGGTCTTTTAGACCCCCGATCCCTCCATAAAGAGTACCTGTCACCACCTATTACTGTCACAAGGGATGTTTACATTCCTTGTGACAGCAATAAAAGTGATCAAAAAAATTTTTGTTTTAAAAACAGAATTTTATATTATAAAAATAAATAAAATAAGAATTTTTTTTTTAAAGCACCCCCGTCCCCGCGAGCTCGCGCAGCAAAGAAAACGCATACGGAAGTCGTGCCCGCATATGTATACGGTGTTCAAATCACACATGTGAGGTATCGCCGCGATTGTCAGAGCGAGAGCAATAATTCTAGCCCTAGACCTCCTCTGTAACTCTAACCTGGTAACTGTAAAAAAAAAAATTAAAGCGTCACCTATGGAGATTTTTAGGTATCGTAGTTTGTCGCCATTCCACGAGTGCGTGCAATTATAAAGCATGACATGTTTGGTATCTATTTACTAGGCTTAACATCATCTTTCACATTATACAAAAAAATTGTGCTAACTTTACTTTTTAATTTTTTTTAAATTCATGAAAGTTAATTTTTCCCAAAACGTTGTGTTTAAAACACCGCTGCACAAACACTGTGTGACATAAAATATTGCAACAATCGCCATTTTATTCTCTAGATTCTCTGCTAAAAAAATATATATAATGTTTGGGGGTTCTAAGTAATTTTCTAGCAAAAAATACGGATTTTAACTTGTAAACACCAAATGTCAGAAATAGGCTTAGTCATTTACAAAATGCACTATTTGGATTTTAAAAAGTGTTTTCAGGTGCTAAACCTTTCATCCAATTTTCTAAATTGCTGCCTTTGTAAATTTCAAAAGCCAATATAAAGAAATTGTGGTTAAAAAAAAGAAAAAAGAAAAGCACTTGTGAGTTTAACTAATCATTTTTTTTATATAATTCTCATTTAAGTGGGTGTGGCAGGGGGTGTGTCCTTTGCCTACATACTTTTGCTAATAGGTGTCCCTCGTTTTAATTTCAAAAAGTTGGGAGGTATGGATAAAGGGCAGCAATAGAAGCCAAAATATTTTACAACTTTTCTTTCAATGTGCAGAAACATAGCTCCTCGCAGCCAATTTTTGGCAAGTTTTTGATTGGCCAATTCAGCTAACCTTGAGTGGCTAGTTTTGACAGGCCCTGCCGCACGCCGGGTAGGGAAAGTGCTGATTAAAATCTCATTGTTTACAAGACAACTTTCTGTGGTTTCCACATTAGAACTCGCAAGCCCATTAAAAAAAATTACATTTCTAATCATTTCTGTCACCTCTAATGAAACATTTAAAAGAAAAATAATCCCAACTATAATTTGCACCGGCATCAAAGAGCACTTTGTAACATTCGGCAACGTACTTAGGAGAATAGCTGGTCTTTTGACAGACGTCGTTCTGCAGGAGTTTACACCGTTCTCCAAAACCGCGGAGCTGAGCCGCGTCCTTTCCATTAGTGGCGGCTGCGCTAATTCTGGAAAATAGGATTTTTTGAAGTAAGATGTTGTAGGCGCGGCTCTATCTCTCCAGACCCGATCACCGAAATCTCATATTATCGCTAACATGTGAAAGTAGTACTAAAGCCAGAACTGAATTTATTTTCATATTGGATAGAATAAAGTCAGCCATACACTACCGTGTTTCCCCGAAAAAAGGCCGGGTCTTATATTAATTTTGGCAACAAAAGACACAGTAGGGCTTATTTTCGGGGTAGGTCTTACCATGTAATGTGCTGTCTTCTCTCCCCCTCTCCCTCCCTGCCTGTCAGGAATCCCCAGTGTGAACTGAGATAAAATGCTTGTAAAATCCTATAATCCACTCTATTACAGTAGTATATAATGTACAATGTGTGTGTTTCTGTAATATAATTGTGCCAAACACCTTTGTTTATAGCACCGCTCTGCGCTTCTGTGACCCACCGGAGCTCTCTTCCCCACAATTATATTACAGAAACACACACATTGTACATTATATACCACTGTAATAGAGTGGATTATAGGATTTTACAAGCATTTTAAAACTAGGGCTTATTTTCGGGGTAGGGCTTATATTGCAGCCCTCCTGGAAAATAGCGGTAGGTCTTATTTTCCGGGTAGGTCTTATTTTCGGGGAAACACGGTAGATACACGCTCAACCTGGGGCCCTCCAGCTGTTGCAGAACTACAAGTCCCATTTGTGTCTTATATTTTTGTATTGAAATGATCAAAACGTAATAAGAAATTGTCAATTACAAAAAAAATGTAAATACATATTGATTGGACCCTGGGAAAACATTTTCCCGAATCAACTTGTCAACTATTTTCAGGCAGTGTAGGCTCTAGGGGCAGCTGCTCTGGGTCCCAAAACAATATCTGGACCCGGGGCGGCTGTCCCATTTGCCCTGCCCTAAAGACGACCCTGGTTATAAGAATGACTCCCAAAGGCAGAGGCATGATGGGACTTGTAGTTCAGCTGGAGGGCCACAGGTTGACTAGAATGTTTGTGCAAACCTTCATAGTAAAGTTCTCAAAGTGCATTCAATTACATCAGAAATGTAATTCCAAAGCATTTAACCACTTCCGCTTCAGAAGGTTTTACCCCCTTCATGACTAGGCCATGTTTTACTATTCCGCACTGCCCAACAGTGACACCTACCAATTCCCACCAGTGCCACCTATCATTGCCCACCAGTGCCGCCAATCAGTGCCCATCAGTGCCTAATCATCAGTGCCACCTATCAATGCTTCCTATCAGTGCCAGCTACCAATGCCTATCAGTGCCCATCAGTGCTGCCTACCAGTGCGCATCAGTGCCACCTATTAGTGCCGCCTATTAGTGTCGCCTATCAGTGCCCATCAGTGCAGCCTCATCAGTGCCTTCTGATCATTGCCCATGAGTGCTGCCTCATCAACGTATATCAGAGAGGGAGAAAAGTTACCTGTTTGCAAAATTTTATAACAAACTATTTTTTTCAAAAATTTGGGGTCTTTTTTTGTTTGTTTAGCAAAAAAAAAAAAACAGTAGTGATTAAATACCCCCAAAAGAAAGCAAAATTTGTGTGAAAAAATTTAATGGTTAAATAAACGAGAAAAGACCGAATATTTTGAAAAAAAAATACTTTCTTTTTACTTTCTGCTGTAAAACATATCCAATTGAAAATTAAAAAAAAACAATTCTTCATAAATTTTGGCTAAAATGTATTCTGCTACATGTCTTTGGTAAAAATAAAATCCTAATAATTGTATATTGATTGGTTTGCGTGAAAGTTATAACGTCTACAAACTATGATACATACTGTTCATTGGAATTTTTTTTTATTTTTATACTAAAACGACCTATAATGGGATTGTGCGGCGGTTAATCTGACACTAACTGACTCAGAGTGGGAACTGACTAACTGCCACTAACATCACCAGTGAGTGACACTCATACAATGATTAATACAGTGATCAGTGCTAATACTATACACTCTCACTGTACTAATTACACTGTCTGGGAAGGGGTTAACATCTAGGGCAATCAAGGGGTTAAATGTGTACCTAACAATATGTAATGTGTGCTGCTTTTACTAAAGAGCTCTTTGCTTCTCATCCCTGCTTTGCTTTGCAGGGATAAGAAACAGAGAGATTGTTCCCTCTGTACAGAGCCCTGTGTTGATTGACAACACAGGGCCCTGGGCTGTGATTGGACACAGCCGATCAGCAGGTCTTGGCCACAAATCATTGGCTGGGACCGGCTGACACACTCCTGCTGTGTACACCAGTACGTCGCTATGCCTGTACGGGCCACCCGTCCACAGTACATTGCGGGTGGGTGGTCTGCAAAGGGTTAATGAGTAATTCTGCTATTGAAAAAAACACTCCCCTCTGGGGGATCTATGTACATTGCAGGGATTTTAACAAACTGTTACTTTTTGTTATTTTGAAGAAATAGCTGTTTGTCTTTGTTCCTGTGCAAAGTGAATCTGTATATGAGTGATTTTATAATAATCAACCAGCTGCTGCACTTGCAAAGTTCTAATAAGGAAAATGGGCAGGGTCTGCATACCTTTAGATGTGATTTCCCTTTAGGAGTAGAGTATCTCACCAAAAATGAAATTTCTGTTGCAGAGGATGCCTAAAATCGGACTTAGTGCAGACTTCTGGGAAAATCAGTGAGCCAGTCACACAAGCTGGAAATTACATATCTGGGGGGCGTTCCATACATCATCTGTATAGAAAACACCTCCAGGTTGCCATATTGCATCTTACAGGGTAGGAAGGGGGTAAAGTGGTTCTAAATCCAGAAGGCTTTTGACCTTAAAGTGATTGTAAAGTCTTGTTTTTGTTTTCTTAAAAACAACAAACATGTTATACTTGCTTCCTCTGTGTAATGGTTTTGCACAGAACAGCCCGGATCCTCCTCTTCTCGGGTCCCTTTTTGGCTCTCCTGGCCCCTCCCTCCTGTTGAGTGCCCCCACAGCAAGCAGCTTGCAATGGGGGCACCCAAGCCGAGTCACAGCTCCCTGTGTTCATTCAGACACGGATTCCCGGCTAGGCACCATCACCTCTCTCTCCTCATTGGCTCCTTGACTTTGATTGACAGCAGCGGGAGCCAATGGTGCTCCGCTGCTGTCTCAGCCAATGAGGAGGAGAGTCCCGGCCAGCCGAGTTTCTCATGCACATCGCTGGATAGAGATGGGGGCTCAGGTAAGTATTAGGGGGGCTGCTGCACACAGTAGGCTTTTTAATTTTAAAGCGGAGGTCTGCCCACACCACGAAAAATTTAAAGTCAGCAGCTACAAATACTATAGCTGCTGACTTTTAATATATGGACACTTACCTGTCCAGGGAGACCACGATGTCAGTACCCCAGCCGATCTTCAGATCGACTGTCGGATGCAGCCGCCGCCATTGCCGGTAAGAGGACCTGGCAGTGAAGCCTTTTGGCTTCACAGGCTTCACAGCCGGTCCCCTACTGTGCATGCGCGAAGCACGCTGCGCTTTCTAATTGGCCTGGCAGCGGAGGAAGGAGCAGGGGGGCTGAGATTGACCGCGGCGCCGTCTTCGGTCCCCATTCCCCCCTCCCCCCTGAAAGGTGCTAAATGTGGCACCGGGGGGGAGACTAATAAGTGGAAGTTCCTCCGCTTTAATGCATAGAATGCATTAACCACTTACCGCAAAATCACGTAGCTGTACTTCGCTTTCTGGACGATAACAACTGATGCAGCTCGGCCGTTATCATGAGCAGCGGGAGGGGACGCCACCCCCCCTCCCACCACCTTCCACCCCTCTGCCCGGGTCTGCTGTCCCACCGGAAGACCCAAGCGACCAGCTGGAACGTCCGCCGGGTCTCCAATGTAGTAACCCGGAAGCGACATCACAACGTCACTTCCAGTTTACTCGGCTGCCAATGGCACTGATTTGAAAAAATCCACAGTGTTCCAAAATGCAGATTTTGGCGTTTTGAATACTTTTAAGTGCAAAGAAGGACCCCAGATCCCTCCATAAAGAGTACCTGTCACCACCTATTACTGTCACAAGGAATGTTTACATTCCTTGTGACAGCAATAAAAAAGTGATCAGAATTCTTTTTTTAAACAGACAGTGTAAAAAAATAAAATAAATAAGGCCCCCCTGTCCCCGCGTGCTCGCACACCAAAGAAAATGCAAACATTAGTCCCGCCCACAAATGTAAACGGTGTTCAAATCACACATGTGAGGTATCGCTGTGAACATTAGAGCGAGAGCAATAATTCTAGTACTAGACCTCATCTGTAACTCTAAACAGGTAAGAGTTTAACAACAACAAGTTTGTCGCCATTCCATGAGTGTGCACAATTTTAAATTGTAACATGTTAGGTATCTATTTATTCAGCGTAACATCATCTTACACAATATACAAAAAAATTGGGCAAACTTTACTGTTTTGTTTTAGTGTATCTTTCTTTTCGCCAAAAAATTGCGTTTGAAATGCTCAAATACCGTGTGACATAAAATGTTACAACAACCGCCATTTTCTTCTCCAAAGTCTTTGCTAAAAAAAAAAAAAAAGTCAGCTGAAACTTTCTTATCTCAGGAGGATAGCATTGGCAAGAAAAGTTCTGGCAGAAGTCGGACTTTAAAGTCTCTATGTATGTATTGCTATATCTGTCTATCTAACCATCTTTGCTTAATATCTATATATTAGATTGTAAGCTCTTATGATCAGGACCCTACTGAATTGCTACTGTCTCCCTTTCTTTTGTAAAACTCTATCTAGATGTATTTGTTTGTATCGGAAAAAAAAAACATTTAAATAAAGAAAAAAATATATATATATATATATATATATATATATATATATATATATATATATATATATATATATATATATATATATATTGATCTATGTATATCTATTTTATTTATCTATCTACCTCTATCTATTTTCTTTCTATCTCTCTCTCTCTCTCTCTCTCTCTCTCTCTCTCTCTCTCTATCTATCTATCTATCTATCTATCTATCTCTCTCTCTCTCTATCTGTCTCTCTATCTATCTATCTGTCTCTCTATCTATCTCTTCTCACTCCTCTCCGGTCACACAAGGGTTACCAGCAATCCCCTCCTTTCCCTACCATAGCCCCTCCCCGCCCCCTCCATTGGCCCGGTGCGCCCTCTGGCGGCCAAGCGGTGGGAAGGCAGCGCCCTGGGAAGTGAGATCGAGGCTGGAGTTCCAGTGGAGCCCTGCGCTGCATTCCATCCCATCCCATTCATGCTGAGCTGCTACATTGTAACCAGGAGCCGGGAAGTCGGGGATCCGGCGGGGATGGCTGGTTGTCGCAGTAAGTAGCCCTCCCGGTCCGCTCTCCTCCGGAGAACTTTTCCTTCCTTTCCTCTCTCCCCGGATCTGCTGCTTAGAAGGAGCCGGGGTTCCTGCTGCAACGTGCCGGGCGCGATGGGCTGCTGTGCCCGGGCTGCCAGCGCCTCGGGTGTCGGGGGGAGAGATCCTGCTCTATAGATCGGGGCACCGAGCCTTCTACACACTGATAATACTGCCTGGGATCACCGGAATGCCCCCCCCCCCGACATATGGAATTTTTATTTGTATTATCTTTTATTTTTTTTGTGCACAGATCTGACATCTAAGTGTGATTCATTGTTTTATTATTTTTTTTTTTACCTACACAGATCTGACATGCAAGCATGCTCCCAGTGAGCTGCTCTGTTTTGTTTTTTTTTTTTTTTTTTTTTTGTGCACAGATCTGATGTGCAAGCATGCTCCCAGTGAGCAGTGCTCCTTGCAGCCAGCTGCCCCTCACCCCCCAGTCCCCTGGTCCATGCCATGCTGCAGTTTCTGGAGCTGGGAGAGGCTGCACTGCGCTCTCTCCACTTGTGTTGCATTTTGTGTGTCTGGCTGGTGTCAGGGATGTGGTTCTATTGCTGATGTTCCCCGAGACTGCAGGCTGAGGGGGGGAAAGACCGGAATACCAAAGCCGTACACCCCCCCTCTCTCCCGGGCGAGCCCCCCTTGTTATAGAAAGTGCCCATACTTGCCAGCGATCAAAGTTACGGTTTACAATTTTTTTTTTTTTGATCTGTTATGATCTAAACAGCTACTATGTGCATTAATGTTGACTCCTTAGGTAATATTTTTTCCATATAATATATATTTTATACTTTTTTATTTATTTTTTTTTAAATATAAAAAATATATATAGCCAAAAAACAAATTTTTTCGAAAAAAAATTGTGTGTGTGTGTACTACCAATATTTTCTTAAATTTTTATTTATATATATATATATATAAATATATATAATTTTTTTTTTTCATAGGAAAATTATATATATATATATATATATATATATATAAAACCATTTTTTTTAATGGAAAAAATATATATATATATATATATATATATATATATATATATAATAAAAAACATTTTTTATATATAAATTTTTTAATGAAAATATTGGTAGTACATATATTAGAAAACAATTAGATTAGAAAATGTGTGTAATAAATAAATATATATAATTGTTTTCTAATCTATGTACTACCAATATTTTCATAAAATCTATATAATATTTTTGTTTTATGAAAATATCGGTAAACATAAATATATTTTTTTATATATATTTTAATATAATTTTTATTTTTTTAAGACGTGTGTGTGTGTATAATAATATATCTCTTTAAATAAATAATATTATACCAATATTTTTTTTTTTTTTTTTTGGCCTTGCATTCCCAGCATCTGTTTACCTACTACTCCCCCCTACAACTGGTCATGTCATTAGCAGATGGCACTAGTTCTCCGGCTCACGCCGCTAGTTTAAATGGCATTCCTATAGGATCAGGTTATCCGAGTGGCAGGTCTCATGTAGGAAGAGGCTGTATGTATTAGTTGTAAAAGCCTACACTCCCCTCACCAGCCTGATTTTCTTGGCCAAACTGTTGTAATCACCTTGCCCTATAGTCGATCAGTGCGTATTTTTTTATTATTAATTGTTTTTTGGGACTTGGCCCCTTAACGTGTTGGCTGCCGGAGAGCCCCTGCAGTGTACTGCGGCGGCACAGGGGTTAAGTATCCGTGGCTTGAATTGGGAGGATTTTTTCTCTCTCTCTCTCTGTTCAGCTCCTTTACCACTGCAGTGTTGAGAAGTACCGGGAGACAAATGGCTTTGTATTGGACCTAACGAGGGGGCTCTGTGTTTGGGAGAGGGGGGTCAGGTAGCGGCGTGCATTGTCAGTAACGTAACCCTGGAGATTGCGTTGAGATCTGAGGCTGTGAAAATAAAGAAATCAAAGCACAAAAAAAAGAGAGAGAGAGATGAAGGCGATTTGGCTAGGAGTCTGGTCGTGGTGGGCGAAAAAATGATTTCTGTCTCTCGCCTTAAATCCTTTAGCCTGTGACAGTTGGAGATTTGCACGGCGGCTGAATGACTGGTTACCCCGGGGTGTATAGGCACCTGCAGTAGATGGCACCTTCCGCTAACTGCTCAACGCTTTCGAGAAATATTACACCCTTTGCAGAGGTGCAATAGCCAAATCTCATCTCCTTTTCTGGAGGTCTCGCGGACAGAGGTGGATGTTTGGCTGACGGTCCGGAGGTGGATTCCTCCTTTTCTTTGGGATTTACCGGAGAAATAGCGTTTTAACCCTTCTGCCTATGATGCTTCCTTTCGGCTATCGTTGCATCCAGCACTCGTGTTTTCCAGCTTTCCATCAGTAGCGATTGTTATATCCATTCGGGTGAGTTTGAGGTTGCAGGTTTTTTTTTATTTTTTTTATTTCTTTAATGCTACAGAAGAATTACAAGATAACAGCCATTTGTAACTTGGATGTCAGATTTTCGTGCCTGGAAGAGTCTGTATTGGTTTTCAAGACCATAAAACGTTGGGTGTATCTAGAAGAGGGTTTACGATTGTGTGTAGTGATCATGACCTGCACAGTTGAGGTGAGGTGTGGGGGCTTTAAAAATGAAGTTCTGTATTCTGCACCCCAGTGTTATTGGGGAACTTGGGCAGCTTTGTGTTGGGCACCTCAAGATTGTTAGGAAGCCAATGTAGTGGTGTTCTACACCCCAGGGTTATAAGAGAGCCATTGAAGCGTTGTATTATGTACCCTATAGTTTATTAGGGAGCTTGACCATGTTGTATTATGTACTCTAATGTTAGCAGGGAGCTTGTGCAGTTTTTTGTATTATGTACCCTAGAGTTATTAGGGAGCCTATGTTTTATTATGTACCCTATAGTTATTAGGGAGCCTGTACAGTGTTGTATTATGCACCCAAGAGTTAGGAAGCCTTTGCATTTTGGTATTACATATCCCAGAGTTATTGGTGGGCTTTTCTTTTGCAATGTTTTATGCACTTGGTTATGGGGCTTTTGCTGTATTTTATTATGCACCCCATTGTTAGGAAGTCTTTGCAATGTTATGCACCCCAGATTTGCTCAGGGGCCTTTGGAATGTTGTATTGTGCACCCCAGAGTTATCTGGATGCCTTTGCAATGTTGTATTTTCTACCACATAGTTAGGGAGCCATTGCCTTTTTTTTTTTTTTTTATCCACCCCAGGGTTATTGGGGAGCCAGGGGAGTTTTATGTTATGCACCCCAATGTTAGGAAGCCAAGGCAGTTTTGTGTTGTGAACATTGGTGTTAAGTTGTGGTACTTTTGTGTTATACACCCTAGAGAGTTATCAGTGAGTCTATGCAAAGTCGTAATATGCACCTTATTAGGAAGCCTAGGCAATGTTCTATTATGCACCCCTCAGTTGTGTGGCGGCCTCTGCAATGTTTTATGTACCCCAGAATTATTAGGACTCCTTAGCAATGTGTGCCCCCATATTAGTAAGGGAAGTTGTCTTGAACACCCCATTGTTGGAGGAGGCAGGAAAGTATTTTTAGGGTATGCACCCCAGTGTTAGGGAGATGGGTAAGTTTTGGGGTATGCACCCCAGTGTTAGGGAGCGGGGGAAGGATTGTGTTGTGAACTTGATGTTATGAAGTCATGGCAGTTTTACACCCTAGAGTTATCAGGGAGTGTAGTGTTGTTTTGTGCATCGCAGGGTTATTAGGGAGCCTGTGTAATATTGTGTTATGCACCCCAAGGTTATGCAAGGGGTTTATTGTGCACCACAGAATTACTGAGGAACCACTGTGTACGTAAAGCTTCTTGCCTCCACCACTTGTAGGCTTATGGCATTGAGGCAGTGCAATGATTGTTTGAGGTGTATATACCAACCAATCAGAAATCACCAGTAATGATTAGAGAGCGGACTGTAAAGGTGAGTGCCGTGGGTTACATTACCTCATCTATTGCCTTGTTAAGTAAGCCAGTATGTGCATTTGTGTCTTTGCGAATGGAAAGGCTGGCTAAGAATGAGCACACTTGCAAATTTGCAGGTCTGACCTATCGTTGGCAATAATGATTCTGTTCTATCATGACGCGGTACCTCCTCCTTATTTTATGATCCTGCAGAACATGTGGCTGGTGGCAACACCAGAATGCAGACATTGTCAGTGCCAAGGAGTGAGATTATGTTTTTTTTCCCCTAAGTATTGTTTTGCTGCACAAATACTCTTTTGTCTTTGGCAGTGATTCAGTAAAGAAAAGTTGTCAGCCGGTTGGCTTAGTGAAGGTGCCAGGCTGTTTTGGCACTAATAATCTCTCTTATAAATATCCGAGTTCTCTTCCGTAGAAGAGGTATTTAGGAGGATCTGGTTAAAACCTGGTGACCAATGGTAATCTATGTAAAGCTGTTTTGTAGCGCTGGGGTCCTGGGTTCAAAGTGCTTTTATATTGTATGTTCTGGCAGCTTTGCCAGCTTAGGATGTACTAGTTTCCTCTTGCAAAACCGAAAACATAAGTTAACTGGCCTCTACCTAAGATCCAAGGCAGCTGTCATTATAGTTTTGTGGTATAGTAGATTGCATACTTCACTGGCGCCGGGACACAAGTGACTGTAATGATCCCTTTTCTTAAAGGACCAGAATATTTTGGGGTCTATAAAAAAAAAAAGATAAGTAAGAAAAGTGTGTGTGTGTGTGTGCGCACACACACACACACACACACACACACGTGATAAAAAACCTTTTTGCTTTTCAATGATTGTATTGATAATAAAGGATATTAATTACTATTATTACAATAAGTATGGAAATACTAAACTAAGTGTTTAGTTTTTTTGTTTTTTTAAAATTATTATAAAAAAATATTTTTTTTATATTTACGTTTTCTATTTTTATTATTAATGAATCTAGAAAAGTATTATAGAAAAAATAAATGTATAAATAATAATACATTTTTTTTTTATTTTTTTTATAAATTATTCATAATAAAGCCACATTAAAATATTATTATTATAATATAATAAAAATAGTTATGATAAATATAAAAACCCATAATAATTATTTAATAACTCCTCTTATGTAGGTATACGCGTCAACCTTTTGTGTACTGTTATAATATATTTCAGCATTTGTAATAAGTGAACGGAGTCGTTGCAGAAGTAGGCAGGCCACCTCTCCACTTTAAAACAAGTTCCTAGTCCCCCAACCCCCACCCTACACTCCCCCCTGTCAAGACCTTTCCACATGTCCACAGCAAATGGTTCCAGATACCCCGGGCTTAAACAGTCGCAGCTGCTGGCCCTGCAGGAAGGACTTTTTTCTTTATGCCCTTTAACCCCAAGCTGCCAAAAAGGGGGGTGTGCTGTTATAGGGCTGCGAGTAAAGGGGGGGCTGCTCTAGCTTTTGGTGGTTCAAGTGATAATGTTAAGCTTGCTTTTGACTTTTTTTTTTTTTTTTTTTTTTTTATTGCTCTCTGCAATTCATTTTTAGAATGAGGGAAAAAAATAAAATAAATATATATACCATGACTCCCTAGCTGCTGGGAGGCTACAAATTCCAGCACACCCCCACCATCACTGCAAGCTCCAATGGGGGCAGCTATATTTGCCAACTGGTCTCCTAAATAAAAAATAATTCTACTGCCTCACTGTAAGAACTATGATTCAAATGTTTCTTCTCCATCCATTTTCCAGAGCTGTTTGGAGTCTATGGGGCAGTTCTTATTTTAGGCGCAGTAATATTCTTTCTATTAAAGTGGTGTCTAAACCCAAAAATGTAAAATTGCAGCTTGCCAATCCTTAGATGGGGTGGATGTATTGAGTTTCATTTTCTTCCTTTATTTTCATCTGGTGATCCTTCTAGTAACAACACTTCCTGTACGGAGTGACCACGCTTACTCGCTGTACTGTACGGAGCAGCAGAGTTGTCAGTCTAGTACAGGAAGGGTGTGAGGACTGACTAATAAAATGAAGCTTACAATCTAAGGTCCCTGTCTCACCTACTTGGGCCAATTTAGACAGGAGCCAATTATCCTACCAGCATGTCTTTGGAGCGTGGGAGGAAACCAGAGTACCCGGAGGAAACCCACGCAAGCACAGGGAGAATATGCAAACTCCATACAGATAGGGTCCTGACTGGGATTTGAACTGGGAACCTCAGAACTTCAATCCTGCAAGGCAAAACTGCTGACTCCTGGACATTGTGTCCTCTGCCTCACTGGCCCCCTGTCCCTGGGATGGTCTGCTCTCTTCCTGGTTGGGCCCCCCTGTCCCAGGGTCGGTCTGCTCTCTTCCTGGTTGGGGGGGCCCGCTCTCTTCCTGGTTGGGGGGGCCCCCCTGTCCCGGGGTCGGTCTTCTCTCTTCCTGGTTGGGGGGGCTTTCCTGTCCCAGGGGTCGGTCTTCTCTCTTCCTGGTTGGGGGGGCTTTCCTGTCCCAGGGGTCGGTCTTCTCTCTTCCTGGTTGGGGGGGCCTTCCTGTCCCAGGGGTCGGTCTTCTCTCTTCCTGGTTGGGGGGGCCTTCCTGTCCCAGGGGTCGGTCTGCTCTCTTCCTGGTTGGGGGGGCCTTCCTGTCCCAGGGGTCGGTCTGCTCTCTTCCTGGTTGGGGGGGCCTTCCTGTCCCAGGGGTCGGTCTGCTCTCTTCCTGGTTGGGGGGGCCTTCCTGTCCCAGGGGTCGGTCTGCTCTCTTCCTGGTTGGGGGGGCCCCCTTGTCCCAGGGGTCGGTCTGCTCTCTTCCTGGTTGGGGGGGCCCCCTTGTCCCAGGGGTCGGTCTGCTCTCTTCCTGGTTGGATGGCACCCTGCCTCCAGGATGGTCTGCGCCTTGCCTCGCCAGCCCCTGTGGACTCATTTTAGCTTCTGTTTGTGTTCAGCTTGTATTTTTCCTTTCAGGAAACGCAGAAGTGAGTTGATTCCTTGTCCAGAGCGGCTCAGAGTAGAGTAACCTTTACTACAATCATTTCCTGCTGCCGGCCTGGAGACGGGACTTTCGTGATGCCTACTTCATCCTGACTCACACTGGCCAGATGTGACGGCTCATGATTACTGATCTCGCTACAACAGTATCAATTACCTTCCGAAAATTAAAGTTGGCTAATTATGTTTATTTTAATCTTAAACCCGAAGAGCCATTAATCTGTAGGTTGTTTTTTTTTTTTTTTTTTTTTTTTTTTTTTTTTTTTTTTTCTGAAAACGAAGCAAAAAAATTATGTAGGGCTTAAAGGAAGACTCTACAGAATATTGATTTGTAAAAAAAGCAATGTTACATTGAATGAAATGCTTTTATTTACATTTTTTATGTTCAGATTTAAAGAAAAACTTAATTTTAAGTAAGGAGACTGCCATTGCTTTTCTCTCATTCCAAAAATACCAGTTGCCTGGCTGGCTTCAATACTATCTGTCCCTGCCCTAGATTAAGTTTGCCAATAGAAGTATCTAACTTTTCTGTGACTTCCCTGATGTCAGTGCTTTGGTGACTTTGAAAGTGTTCAAGTCACTTGATCGGCTTGATAGCTAGCCAACTAGCATTTTTGAAGGTCAACTTTGGTTCTCTATGTATTCATTTTTGTACAGGTCATCATTAGGGAAGAAGCCTGTTGCCGTGGCGCGCCGCAGCCTGTTGCCGTGGCGCGCCGCAGCCTGTTGCCGTGGCGCGCCGCAGCCTGTTGCCGTGGCGCGCCGCAGCCTGTTGCCGTGGCGCGCCGCAGCCTGTTGCCGTGGCGCGCCGCAGCCTGTTGCCGTGGCGCGCCGCAGCCTGTTGCCGTGGCGCGCCGCAGCCTGTTGCCGTGGCGCGCCGCAGCCTGTTGCCGTAAAAGCATAGTCCACCTTTTGCAAAAAAGTACAGTGTCGGTAAAATCGATGGATTCAAATAGATGCCGTGGCAGTGTTCGGAAAGATTTGGGTAAGTATTGGGGTGGTTTGAGGGTGGGGAGTTGAGGAACGTGGCCATGTTTCACAGTTGGACCTTAGATCGAGGGGACACCTAAATCGTGGTCCCAAATATGGATTGCCTTTACATAAGGTCACTCCATGCATAATGTGAATGGGCCCCCAAACCTACCTGAAGCACTAAAGTGAGAATGGAGTCTAAAGAAAAATTAAAGTTGGCCAACTCTTTCCAAGCAGGATCTCGCCATTGCTCATAAATGGGTTGGTCAATATAAATAGATGCAGTAATTTGAAGGTTCCTGTACCGTTCCTCTGTGCATTTTACCGGTCGTTTAAGCCGATCATGTGACTCGCCTGTCGTCAGGAAGTCATAGTCAAGATTAAAGGGAGTTTTTCACGGGGCATTAATTGGGGGGGGGTTTTCGCAAGGCTCTCTGCAAGGTTGTAGAGCCAGTTGGGCGGCCAGGCGATGGTGAGCTCTATTGTTTTGGATTTGGTTGACCTGGTAGACTTGTTTGGGTAGGTTTTGAATAGAGCCTCTTGTGTCCCCTGGGGGGGGGGGGGAGGAGTGCCGGAGATAAAATCCAGCCATGGATGCTGAGAGAGGCCTTGAAAAGTCAACAAGGCTGAATGACCAGAGACACGCCTGGTGCAAATGAGTCCCAGCGGTGGACGTGATTGGCACCGCTGACAGACGGCACGCACGCAGACGACTGCACGGCAGTCAGGGTCGATGCCGCGAGAAAACGTGCAGGTGTGGGGCAGAGTGTATGGCAATATTAGTAAAGATTTAGTGCTGTGCATTGGGGGAGTAATATTCACACGGGGATTTGTGAATTTGTTTTTGCAAATGGTGAACATATTAGATGGTACTACAGGCCTGATGAGTGCATGGGTGGTCATACTCGGTACACAATCAGATTGTGTACCCATCTCATTTACCAAAACTAAACCTATATAAGCCAAACAAATTTTAATTGCACAAACCCTTTATATTACATAGTTTGGTAAGGAAATTGTACAATGGGGTTGTATAATGCATGGTCAGCTTAACAGGCAGTGAGGGGCACTTTGGATCATCGGTGGTCACGTTTGGAAGTCCCTGTGGTAATTTCGTTGAATGATCGGACAAGTCCAGCAAAGTACCCCAGGAGATTGTAAAGTCAGCGTGGTCACCGCTAAAAAGTCCGTCACCAGATTAAACATTGCAGATAACGGCACAGAAAATAAAGTATCAAATGCTTACCTGTGTTTTTTCCATTCCATGAATTATGTAAGATTCACTTGCAATTGCCCCCTCTTCGGAGTGTCTAATTATGGTCTGTGCTGGCCCAGCTCCTAAGCTCCTCCCTTCACCATTTTACATAATGTTTTTTAGAGCTTCTAAAGGGGAATACTAAAAAGTGTCACTGGTCTGGGGGTGTGAACCTCATATCCAAGATGGCAGCACACAGCAGCAGTTGAAGGGCTTTTGGATGTCTACACAAGGATGGCTTTTAGCCTCGGTTCACACTGCTGCGACCCCAAAGTTGTGCGACTTGCTTGGGACTTCCTTGCCATTTTTTTTTTTTTTTTGTGATTTAAAATTGCACTCTGGCACTCAAGTCGCAGAAAAGTGGTGCAGGAACCTTTTGTATTGTGTGGTGTTTTTTTTTTTTTTGTCTCTGCGATTTGAGTTGATTTGATTAAGATGGCACCAATTCAAATGAATGTGTTTTTGACTTGTCATGCGACTTTGTGTGTTTTTATGAAGGGCTAAAGAAAGCTCCACCACGGTCCCATTGCCATAATTCCCAGCCACAGCGGACACACTGATCGTCTACAGCAGCATTTAGCTCATGTATATGTAGCATCTTGTAGATGTCATCAGTTCGACCAAAATGCATCATATGGTGCTAGGGGATGGGAGGAGCCAGTTGCTATCTGGTTCCGATTGGTGGATATTCATTTAAATACTTTTGTACAATTTTTATTAATCACCCGCTTGACGAAGGGCTCCGAAACGTTGCGCTGCACTGTTTGTGATGTGATCTTCAATAAAGAAACCATTTGGATATAATTAAAGATCCTTGGCGTGCTGGTGAACATTTTACCTGCTTTGTGTGTTGCAAGTCGCATAATAAGTCGCAGCTGTGTGAACTGGGGCCTATAGGGAGATAACATGCCTAACATTCCTTAAATGCACATATGATCTGATAGGAAGACTTTTCTTGAAGTGACTGGTCTGGCAACGGGGTCTCTTCAAAGCAAACCTTATCTGGGAGACACACAGGGGCTGCCATTGTGAATACCTGCCTTATGGTGACCACAGGGGAAGATGGGGTCATGAAAGTCAGGGTATACTTTAAAAACATTTAAAAAGTATGCAAAAGGTGAGCTCCACAGATGTAGTGCAAGTCCAGTCTGTTTTTATTTGGCAGGACAATGGATCACAAGAGAAAGCCAACGCGTTTCTATGTCCAACATTCGCTTCATCAGGGCTTAGATAATAAATATGGAGAACAATAGACACGTAAAATTTCATTTTAAAATCATTTATTTGGGCAGCCTCACTACCATTATGGTAAACAAAGCTCTTGTTATTCATGTTGGACTTTTACTGAGAACCTAAAATGCCCCCCCCCCCCCTTTTTTATTTTTTATTTATTTTTTATGAGCTTGGTTTCACTTGCGTGTTAAGTACCTTATTGATTGACAAGCTGAATCCCCAAGAGGCTCAGCAGCAGCCTTTGTTCCAGTGACCTCTCATCATGCTGCAAATCATTAAAACAATTAGTCTTGAATTGATTGGGTTAATTCATTTAGCTTTTATTACTAGAATATCAGATTGTTCCTTGGTGGATAGGATCAGTGTTTTGTGTGTGTGTGTGTGTGTGTGTGTGTGTGTGTGTGTGTGTGTGTGTTTCCCCCCCCCCCCCCAGTTGCCTGCACTTCATTGTAATCTGACCCCTAGGTGGCAGCAAAATGAGAAGGAATATGCAAGCGGCTTTTGTTGACCTCGCTTTGTGAAAATGCTTCTTTCCTGGCTGTTGTTCTGATTCAGTGGCATCAATACATTTGAGTCCCAATTCCAAAGCAAGTGTGCACTGCAGGAGTTTTGACTTCACTTGCTACATGCATATTTTGGATCCATAAGTGTTGCAATCATGTGATTTATGGGTAAAAAAAAATTCTCGGCACACAGTGCTTTGTCTGGAAGTTATCACATTAGTGTATGTTTCATTAAGTGTTCATCTTCTTCTTTGGTAGTCATTAGACACGCAGAAGCCAATTAACCTACCAGCATGTCTTTGGAGTGTGGGAGAAATCCAGAGTACCTGTAGAAAACCCAGACAAGCACAGGGAGAACATGCACACTCCAAGCAGATAGTGTCCTCACTGGGATTTGAACCATGGACCCCAGTTCTGCAAGGCGGGAGTGCCAACTACCAAGCTCCTTTGCCCAAATCTAATTCATGTGTTAATGTTACAGTGTTATCTTTTTAAATCTGCATCTTTTATTAAAATCTCTAGGGATCCTGCCATGAAGGTCCGTGTTCAGGTACTTCCTGTTATAAGGTGACAACACTCTGTCCCTGTCTTCTAGTTGTGCTCTTGCTTTGTTGCCCTGTCGCATGGACTTGCCATAGAGGCCGCCATTGGCTCTTTTAATAAAGATTACAAAGCCATGGTTTACTGTCACCACCATCAGGAAACCCGCCCTGAGAAGTTCCATGCAGCCCTGCTATGGAGGCAGGACAGGTGGCTGCTAAGAGGCTGCATTAGATCAGCAACACTGAGATGCAACAAAGGAGGAAAAAAGTGAAATGTTTTCTATATTATATATATATATATATATATATATATATATATATATATATATATTAATTTATTGTTTTAAATTGGTTAAAAAATAGAAATATAAAATAGAAATACAAAATGTATAACTATAAAATTATATAAAAATAAATGGCTACATATAATATATAAATTCACTTCTCAAGACCCCCTCCTTGGAGGTTTTTTTTTTTTTTTTTATACAAGGCCGTTGGTGTCTGATAAAGACCTCATAAGCCCTGTAATATTTAACTTATTCATTGCCAGGCCTGGGGTCTAAACAGGGGAATTGGGTGTCTGCGATCACATTAAGCCCTGTTCCAGCGAGCGGATTCTCAGAGTTCGGGCCTGCGGGGGAAAATCTTATTGAATACAGCTATGAATAGTTAATATCATACACACATCATCGCTCTGCTGAGTGCTGGCTGAAAAGGCTGCTTAACATCTCAGACATCTATAGACTTCGATTGTTTTCCAGTCATTATACCGAGATCTTGCTGCCGCAGCAGCCTATGTCGGCCTATACACTATACGTTTTCATGTAGAGCAAGGCCTAAGCAAAAAAAATAAATAAATATATTTATAGTTTTTATCTGAGTACGTTCACACTTGTGAGTTTCATGCGTTTCTTTTGTGCTTTTTTTTTTTTTTTTTTTTTTTTTTTTTTTTTTTCTTAAATATGCATTTTGTGTTTTGTTTTTTTCGTGCGTTTTCATTGAAGTCTGTAGGACCATAAGCTCACTATGGCACACCAAAAGAATTACCTGCACCCTTTTTTGGTGGCACAGAACCCTCACAAATAATAGTTGGATTTCACATTCGTGGTGTTTTTTTCTTCTGGAATCTTGGTGAGCTTTGTCTATTTGTTTCAGATATTTGCAGTAATCCAGTGTGAGGCTTCCTTTAACCAAGACCGCTCACTGCTGCTCCCTCCTGCTCCCTCATCTTGTGCAGGATGACTGGTCTGGTCTCCGCCCCCCCAGTTTTCTGCAGGCAGCCTGTAGTGGGTGGTGCCTGGCGAGCCCCTCCCATAGCTATGATCTCTGCACAGGTTATGTACAGCAAAGTGATGGTGTCACCACAACGTTTGTATGATAAAATCTGGGTTTACAAAGGCATTTGGTGCACATTGAATAGATTTATACCCTGTGTGACTATTGAGGAATTTATTTAAATTAGTTTTTGTTTCTGGTGTTCTTAAATTTATCAAATGGAGTCCCATGCTGAATTGGTGGGATCAATGCACGTATGATGGGCTGTTAGGAGATGCTTCTGTTCTGCATGGAATGGGAACAGCGCTAGACCATACAGAGTGTACATCTTGCTGATTTTGGAGTCTGGCACAACCCAACAGATTCCACCTATAACTGAATTGTCCCTTTTGGGTGGACCTGTGTTTTTTTTTTTTTTACGGGTGGCTCCAGATGGGGGGGTCTCCAAACCATGGGCCACATCTGGCCCGTTACAAGATTTTATTTGGCCCTCAGTTGGGGTCAATATAAAATCCTTATCCTTATCCTCATTAAAGGTAAGCAGTTGTCTCTGCTTATGATGTAAGGGAGGACTTGGATGGGGACACTGATGTCAGGGGGTCTCCTAAGCCAGACTCTGATGTAAAGGGAGCTCTGATGGGAACCCTGTTGTTGTAATAGGGGAACCCCTAAGTCAGACTCGGGTGTAAGGAGGTTTTAATGGAGACTGTTGTAAAGGGGGGACTGGTAAGGTAGAATCTAATGGAAGGGGGTCCCTGGTGGAAGGGGATTCTCTGAAGGGGGTCCCTGGTGGAAGGGGATTCTCTGAAGGGGGTCCCTGGTGGAAGGGGATTCTCTGAAGGGGGTCCCTGGTGGAAGGGGATTCTCTGAAGGGGGTCCCTGGTGGAAGGGGATTCTCTGAAGGGGGTCCCTGGTGGAAGGGGATTCTCTGAAGGGGGTCCCTGGTGGAAGGGGATTCTCTGAAGGGGGTCCCTGGTGGAAGGGGATTCTTGGCCTGTAATTTTGTAAAATATACAATGTGGCCCTGATACTGAATTGTTTGGAAACCCCTACTGTAGACCCAGCAGCAGCTGTCCTGGTAAGTCAGAGCCAAATTTTATTAAAACGCTGCTTATGAAATCATCAGGAGCAATTGCTGAGGTATGAGGTTCTTTTAAGATTTCCACAACAGCCCCCAACACAGGTGAATTGATTAACCTGAATATTGCTACAGCCAGCAAACCAGGCTGTTTCTAGAGTAGCTTGTGACAGGTAATTAATTATTTTTTAATTAATTTATATTTCTATAGCTTATTTCTCCCTGGGGACTCGAAGCGCTTTATCTGCTATTGGGGCAGATGGTGAGGCAGCCATGATGGGAGCGCTCTGTAGAATATCGTACAAGGGCCAATTTGTGGACAAGAACCAATTAACCTACCAGCATGTCTTTGAAGCGTATGAGGACTCCAGATTACCTGTAGGAAGCCCACATAAGCATCAGGAGAACATGAAAACTCCATGCAGATAATGTCCTGACCGGGTTTGGATCTGGGGATCCCAGTGCTGCAGGGCAGAATTTTTAAACTTGGAGCCACTGTGCTGTCCCCAGGTACATTTTAAAGGATTTTTATTCTGTTATATAAATTTTTGAATTGTGATAGGTTTGTTTTTGAGCTATGTCTGACGAATGTCTCCCTCCTGTTTGTTCTTTGTTACCTTTTCACCGCAGGATGCTGGGAATCCTAGCCATTAACTAGTTTCCCAAGTGAAGGGGAGGTTAAAGGTTGCTCAGGCAAAACCATGTGACTGTCTCTGAAAACTCTTCCATGTGTGACCTGAGAGGACGCGGCTCTTTTTGTTGTGTGAATAGAGGGTGGTGACCTCTAGATTTCTGACCTGCTCTCTATTTGCACATTGAGACACCCCCACCTTCATTTCCAATTCTTTAAACCAGTTTTTCTTTTAAGACTCCCCGCTGCTAAATAAGGGCGTCACATGACCTGCGCTATTCTAACCCTATAGAACTGCAAAACCGGTCCTGATTAAAAGCTTTTTAGTCTCGTTTGGCAACAACGTAACAGCCATATCATTGATGTTCCCTCTAATCGGAGGTTTGAAAGGAAAACAAAACATGGTGGGGTTTCTATAACAATAAGTCGATCTGAGATTACCAACAGGGGCTAATGAAGCATTTAAACCCAACAGTCCTCCATATCTGGATCCATGGAAAAACGGGGACAGTTCTTCAAAATTTAGAACCAGATTGTCAAACCCTTCAATTTAAAAAGACAAGCGGAACCCCCTTTGCTATGGCTATGCAGGTAAGAGACGTTGTAGAGTTCCTAATAAGAAACTTGTAGGTCTTAAGGTGTATCTAAAGCCAAGACTTAAATTAGTATTGCCACCAGCCAATGTGTGAAGCTCAACGCCAAAAGAGGTGTGTTTGTCACACGTAGGGCAAGCCGTTCAAGTGAATGCGCTGCCCTATACGTGTCACCGTATAATGTGCATTCATCCAACGCTCAGATGTGAATAGGGCCTAAGGGCCTATTTACGCTATGGCGATGCAGTAACGCGCGGCAAAACGCATTGGAGCAATGCACTGGCATTCATTCTGAATTGCACCTTAACTTAACTTATCTTGATTATGGAGGACGCGCATTGTTTGGCTGTGCACTAATGTGCGTTGGTATTCTGCAGGCGTTATTTTTGGTCCGTTCTGCATTTGGCAGCCCATTCAAATTAGTTCATTAACGCGTATTGTGCGCAGATTAACTTTGTGGTTAACGCACCCAGTAGACCAGGCTGGTGCAAATGCACCCTGAGAGTTTCTCCTCTCAATTGTTCTGGTTACAGTTGTCTTAAGAGGGCATATTCTTTACCTTTTTTGGAGAGGTTTCCTCTGACTTCCTGTTTTGTCTTGGTGTTAATACAAATGAAGAGCGGGGAAAGCGCTTGTCGTCCAAATTAGGAGAGCAACCTAGGGTGACAACACTGCTCCTCCATACAGTACAGTGAGTGGGTGTTGTCACCCCAGGACAGGAAGTATGTTACTGGCAGGATCATCAGATGAAAATTAGGGGGGGGGGGGGAACAAAAAACTGATTAACTATAGATTGCTTTAAAATTTCAGTGGTTCTGCCTCTACCAAGGTGTCAACAATAGCTGTCATTGTGGCGTAGCCCTTAGGATTCATATTGGCTTATTTTCCTAGTGGTAGCTAAGGAGATGGTGTAGGCCTCTTATATTGAATGACAGAGTTGTGACTGTGAATGTTTAGAGAGCTAAAAACAAGTTTGAAGTGAGGAATTTCGGTTTCCTCAGGTTATGGTCTCTGTCATTGTCTCCACACCACTCCCATTGTTCATCAGCCCACGCCATCTCTCTTGAACTCTGCTCAGGTGCTGCATGGCTTCCGTTCCTATACAGCAAATCGCAGGAAACGTTCGCACCCCCACGTGGATGAAGGGGCGGGCCGGCCTCGGCATGCAGGGCAGACATAACACCTGCCTTACCTTTTTGAGGCGGCTCATGTACATACCATGGGAAAATGTGAGAATTTTCCCCCACGCACCACCTGTCTAACCTTTTCAGGGCCTCGAGGGGTTGTCAGCGTAGTGTGCTCAGCCACCTCCAGGTGATGAATGGGTTGTGAATCTCTGCTTTTAAAAACAACATTGTATAAAGTTACTGGGAAAACGAGTAACGACACTCTTCGATTGTTACAGTCCTTGCGCTGGATTTAGGACCTCCGGTCGGAGATATGTTCTAGCTTGCTGAAACAATTCTAACTTTGGTATATAGGTTTTCTTATGGCAAAATTTGCCAAGCAAGAATGCTTAAAATGTGTATATTATTGATTAAAACCTATTACTCCTAGTTCAGATTTTTGTGTTTTCATGGTTCATCTGACCTGTAAGTGTATTTGAGTAGGAATAATTGCTGTACGAGTTTAAAAGTCCCACATTGTGTTATTGCTGAGCAGCTGTCTTGGGGTTGAATTTCCTGAAAGCCGGGAGCCCCAGGCTTTCCATTTATCCTCTCAGGGGTTAAATATTCCAAATAAAACTTTAAACAAACTGTTTAGCTGAGGAGGTCTCTAGACTTCCCCACTTTCCTGACCGAGGATCCAGAGCTGCAGAACGGAACATATTTTCTCAGTGATGTCACCCAAGCAGCTCATGTTTGTTTAGCAGTATTTACGGACCGACAGATGATTCCGATTAGTAAAATAATTGGTTTGTGCCTTTTGACATAATGGAAAGAGCCCACCACGTGTCGATTTAGGAAAGCAATGCAATAATTTGAGGCAGCTGGTGAGGAACTACAATGCCGCGCAGTCGGCTCAAAGATACAGCGAGGATTTGGCTACCTCAGCCTGCTAGCCATATGTCTTAGGTACTCACTACTTGGTATCTACTTGGTGTATCATAAGACCACTTTTTAAAAAATTTGGATAGTGGCGAGGGGTTACTTCTGCCAAGTTTTCATTGTTGGGTATGTAAGAAGGGAAGCGCCCAAAGCATGAAGGATTTTATTCAGGTTTCCATATGGTAAAAAGTCAACATGTTTCAGGGGTTCAAAGGGTTCCCTTCATCAGGGTTTGGTACCTATAAAATCCCAAGCGATACTGCTCCTGACGGCCTCGATACAACAATCGGCTATAGGCGGCAGGCCCCCTGCCCATCTCCTTTCCACAATATTGAACAAACAGAAGTCTAGGCTGTGCCCTGCTATAATAATTACATTTTGTTTTTTAATTTCAATAGCAATCATCTTTGACACCAATTCTGTGGTCCAAAATATTACTACTTTTTGTCTAAGATCAAGTGTAGTATCTGTTCTTATCATTGTCCAGGAAGGATACTTTGCCGATTATTCTGGCCTTTTGACTGGAAAGGCTGGCTTGTATGGTTTTGTTTGTAGCATAATGAGGTTTCAGAGGGTCTTCTTGAGAGCCCTCACCTAATACTTGGTGTTTGGCTTTGGCTAGCCAAGAGGGAAGAGGGGTCTGCCAGGGCTTTTGGCTAGGTGTACAAGAGTGCCTTGCACCCTGGTGGGTCAGGGAATGGTACTTCCTCTTTGGGAGGGGACCAGCAACGCACCTTTTGCACCTTTTTTCTTTTTCTTTTTCTTCTTCTCTGGAGCACCAGCAGCTGAGTCACGTGGTGAGGGAAAAAATAAGTCAAATTTTCATTGTAATGGCATTATTAAAGCTTGTTGAGTGGGTTGGTTAGTTGGGTCCTATATTACCAAGTTAAACATTTTTAGATTGTAAAATCAGATTTGTGACATGTATGGCCATCCTTAAAGGAATTTATGATGTTTTCTCTCACTTCCTGGTGTGTCCACACTACAGAACACAAAGTAAAAGGAAATCTACTCCATAAGACTCAATAGGCAAACAAATCCTTACAGTGGTTTTTAACCGTTTTCCTACTGTTATGGGGGGGGGGGGGGGGAATTACTTTTATATATACTGAAATGAGCATCAACGCACGTTTATTCACATATGTGTGCAAGTGCTATTAAGGGAGGGGTTCATTGGTGAATACTGTATATGGGAGATGCTATACCCTTAAAATTGAATGTCAATGCCCCACATTGCTTGTATACCACATGTTAGCGAGCGTTGTGGTAATGCATGCTCAAATGCTGGCTTGGCGCTCGTCTCGGCAAACCTATGGGTTTAAATACAGCCTTAAAGGGCTAGTTCACCTTTTCAAAAAAACTGCCTATGCAAATAAGGGGTGTCTGTAGTTAACAAAACTGTGCAGCCCTGATTAAAGTTGAATAATGCCCTTACTACAGGTGTAGGCCATTTACATATTTCCCAAAGCCTGACTGGTATACTCAGTATGTTGCTAGGATGTTGCTAAGTGAGGCCTAGTCATTACTGCACACCACCTCCATCACAGGAGCGAGATCTCAAATGCTGAGCTCAGCTACTGCATCAGAGGAGAGAAATGGCATGTGATGGGATTTGAATCCGATAAAACGTTCACGCCTGTGATGGCGAAGGTGAGCATTAACGACTAGTCCTGACCTGCCAACATTTTGGGAGTATTCCAGTCAGGCTTCATGAGGTATGTAAATGGCCTACACATATAACAAGGGCATTATTCGGCTTTAGCGATGCACAGTTTGTTTTTATCTACGAACACCCCCATAGGCTCCTTTTCACATGGGCGATCGAATCGGGTCTGCCTGTCAGTTTTTCAGACGGACCTGATTAGCTCCTCCAGTCTCTTCTATGGAGTGGCGGATGTCAGCGGACACATATCCACTGACACCTGCCGCCATCCTGTCCGCCCAAAACAGATGGATGGTGGTCCTATTTCCTATCCATCTGGTGGATCGAATCTGATGCAAACGGACAGGCGGTCCGTTTACATCCGATTGCCCTATAGAGGAGGACTGTGTCCGCTCTGCATAGCGGATATGGACCTGTCATCCACCTGCTCAGCGGGGATCAGCGGAGACATTCCCTACTGAGCAAGCGGAGAGCGCTTCCCGGAGGCACCTGTGTGAAAGGGGCCTTGCCTGCCTAAGCAGGTTTTTGGTAAAGATGAAATAACCCTTTTAAAGAAATGATTGGCAGGCATGAGAGCCGATGCTGCGGTTAGGCCTTGGGTCAAGCTTGCCCCATGATCTAATGTGATTGCCTCGTAGCCAGTCATGAGGTGAATTTTTTTTCAGGCTATTTGGGAAAAAGTGATATTTGATCATCTTTTCTTTCTGGTACAGAATGATTGTGTTTCCCGACGACTGATTAGGAAGATGCTTCTAGAAGACGGATTAATTATTGATTCTGCTGCCATAAAGGCACTTTCATCTATTCCACTGTTACAGTACATAATATTTTTCTCCAGTCCTACTGTGTTCATTGTTTCCAATTTACGAGCGCCGTGGCGGAGATGGGAGCGATTTCAGTACTCATTTAAAAAAAGAAACAGTTTGTTTTTTTTTCTAATTTATTTCATAGAACTTTAACTCTAGGTATGGTCACTGTTTTCTCGTTTTGCATTAGGCACGTCAGTCTGTGGTAAAATGGTGGTAATACGGGATGAAATCCTCTTGTCCAGGCCTGTAGTAAATGGTGACATGTAAGATTGTGTTACTGACGTTTAACAGTGAAAATTGACATCCTGTCAGAGATCACCTTTTATATAATATGTTGGCCATACCTGTGGCAAAAAACAGTCGGAGCTCCCATTTTGTCGTGGAACCTGTGAGGGTGATGATGCTTGTATTTTGATTACCGCTATATTTGGGCCTAGTCTGGGCCTTGGCTTGTGCATACTATTGTGAAGAGGAATGTGTATAGCCAGTATTTGCAAAGCTTTCAGACGGCTTTAACGTTGCGCTCCTTCTGGGCTTCTCTCCTTTGCGCGACATCTTTCCAGATCTCCCCGCAAGACACTCTTGGGCCTCTTGAATACGGGTGCCAGGGGCCATATGATGGGATATTTGGGTGTAGTTCCCTGCTTGGGAACCACAGCTGCTGCATGCTACTACTGCATTACAGAACACAATCCGAGTGTGGGTGTACACCGGCACTTGGAGAAGCATGCGCACGTGTAGGGGCGTGCGTCCTTGTATATAGGGGCGTACGTCTATACTCTATGCACATGCTTACGCAGGTACTTGCGTACTGTATGCCTGTGCACAGCCACATCCTGTAATTGATTTTTTTTCTGTGGCTGAATGCAGCAGCTGCTGCTCTTGGGTGGGGAAATTTGCCCTAATTTTACATAAGAAGGCTTGGGTGCCTGTGTGCAAGAGACCTCACAATGGACTGGTGTGAACAACCCCCCCCCCCCAAGATTCTACCTACCTGATCTGCATCCCTGAGGAATCCTCCCGGAAAGGCAGTGACGGGGCATGCCCATTGTTGTGCAAGATGGCAGTAAGTTAGGTATATCTTCTAACATTTTTCCAGCCACATACTGATTTTTACAAAAGGGATGGGGAGGACTGGGGAATACGGACATTAAGAGTGGATCTTGCATTGTTTTAGAAGGTCTGCATTAAGCTGAGGTTCACAATATTGTTATATACACTGTGGTGTCATTTCCAACCCACAATGGACCAGCGTTTAAGTGCACCATAACACACACACACAGATGTAAAATTTTGTGTGTTTTTGGTACACTACTAAAAAAAAAAAAAAAAAAAATTGTTTTTGCATATGTAGCGGCCTCACCCCATCTCTTTTGTCTAGGGGTATCACGTGCGACAGGGTGAGATGCGCTACGGCCCATGTCCTCCCCATAGCTGTGGGTGAGGTGAAGGCCAGTACCAGATATTTCCTCGGGCCTGTGTGCTTTAGTCAAAGATCAAGTCCTGCCGTGCCAACACTTCCCTCTGCTCCCATTAACCAGAGTTCCACACACCGATCACAGTCCAACTCTCTTGTTTTATTGCATAGCTCACAATAAACAGTGCTTCAGTAGCCAACTGGTTGAGACCTAATAACAGGTTGATACGGTGGGATGAGCAGGTCGAGGCACTATCCTGATTGTACACTAAACCACTGTGATTTCACCAGCGGTTACTATAGCCTTTGCTAGAGAGAACTTAGAATTTGAGAGTCTCTTCCAGCGACTCAAGAGAACATAGATAGGAGTACCTTTGCTGCGTTGCGGCCCCTGTCAGGGGAAGATGTCCCTCCAAGGGAGTTACCAGAGGCCCATCCGTCACCGGGTTGATGCTGCTCCGGACTCTCCGAATGGGTAACCTCCCCAGCCTCCTCGCCTCAGACATGGACCCCATCCACCTCAGGGACCCTCGGACTTCTCCACCCTCGCGGGACCCAGTCAAAGTCACTGCCTCCGGTTTAGTACTCCGGTTTAGTACCTCACCCCAGGCTGAAGGTGCCTGGGATGGACTCCAACTCCATTTTGGTCAGGCCTAAGGCACCTGAGCCGAAATTCCGAACCGCCCGCACCCAGGCCTAAGGTGCCTGGGCGCGTGATGAAGAAGCTCCAGAAGACCTCGTGGTTAGGGCGTCTCCCCCTTTTATCCCCTCCCTCGACGTCACGGCAGGTTCCCCGTCTTTGCCGTACCATCTCCGGAAAGGGACAAAAAGGACAGCACTGTGGCAGCAATTCTATTTTGGACCTGTGGGCACAGCGCCACCCTCAGGCCAAGTAGAATAATACACCACCCAATCCTCCACGAACACAAAATGGTCCAAAACCTCTCATGATTTACACACCTGGGTCATACTAGTACCCAGTGCATCCCAACTAAATTTAAAGACCCCCGCTACACATATTTAGGTCCCTTGTGGTGTGTCGGCAGACTATTGGTTTTTGTATGTGGTTAAGCACTGCAATAACCAGGCGTTAAAGTGGAGCATCCCTTTCAAGATGGCAGCACCCAGCGTCTTGTTTCATGGCTTTTAGATGTCTTCACATGGGAGGTTTTTACATGTAAATAACAGATAAAACACGTAAAAAGCACTAATAATTTTACAGGAAGATCGTTTTTGAAATGAATGGTCCAATGGCTTCAATACTTTTTGAATTGCTGACCTGAACCAAGCATGTGGCGAAGGAGGATGCCGGATAATCGGACCATACTGCGTTTTCAGGAGGGGGTCATTGGAGGCAGCGTCAGTATTTTTAAGTGCAATTATGGAAATTGGGCCTTTAGCAGTTTGTTTTAATCAAAACCATTTTGTAAGGAAAAGGCCTTTCGTAAACAGAATGTCTCGGATTCCTGCTGTGCTGCAGATCTTAATCTGAGATTTGTGTTCACCCTGAAGTGCCTCTTGCCGCTTCCTCTCTTTTTATATAAAGCATCCCGGCGAATCCTGGAATAGAGTTTGGCCTTGTGAGAACCGTAAAGTTTGTTGCCCGCGTTGGTCATTGCGGATTTTTGTGTCGGTGACAGAGCCTCGGCGCATAAGTCAGAGCTGTAAAGAATGCCGGTTGTAACCGGGGCACCGCATCTGCGTACTCCAGGGGGAAGAGATTTTTGTGAAGTGATGGCTGCGCTTCTGCTGGTAGTATGAAATATTAAGCAACCTCTCTGGTGCTCTCGTGACGTTCTCCTCTTTGTGTCTCTGGCTGACTCTGCTAATCTGAGGTGTGCGCGGCCCTGCGTGCTTGTCATCCGCATCCATTATTAACATGTTTTTTCCATCACTCTATAGCCAGAGCGATAGTTCCGCTGTGAGGAGCCAAACTTCTCACTTTAACTCCATCTACATTTCAGAGGCTTTACTTCACTTAAGCTGTGAGGAGCTATACATTACAAAATGACTGCAGTGTAGCTCGCCTGGGTGATATCACTAGGACGACTTGCCCATAGCAAACGAATATCTGGTTGGTGTGGGTAGTTCGTCCTAGTGGTATCTGGTTGCCATGTGTAACACGTCAGGCTGGCATCTGGTTGGTATGGTTAGCTAGTTTTGGTAATATACGGTAGCTATTTTTAGCTCATCCTGGTAACCTCCGATTTTCCTATGGGTAGCTCATCCTAGTAATATGATTGCTATGGGTAGCTCGTCCTCATGAGATCTGGGTGCTATGGGCACCTTCTCCTCATGAGATCTGGGTGCTATGGGCACCTTCTCCTCATGAGATCTGGGTGCTATGGGCACCTTCTCCTCATGAGATCTGGGTGCTATGGGCACCTTCTCCTCATGAGATCTGGGTGCTATGGGCACCTTCTCCTCATGAGATCTGGGTGCTATGGGCACCTTCTCTTCATGAGATCTGGGTGCTATGGGCACCTTCTCTTCATGAGATCTGGGTGCTATGGGCACCTTCTCTTCATGAGATCTGGGTGCTATGGGCACCTTCTCTTCATGAGATCTGGGTGCTATGGGCACCTTCTCCTCATGAGATCTGGGTGCTATGGGCACCTTCTCCTCATGAGATCTGGGTGCTATGGGCACCTTCTCCTCATGAGATCTGGGTGCTATGGGCACCTTCTCCTCATGAGATCTGGGTGCTATGGGCACCTTCTCCTCATGAGATCTGGGTGCTATGGGCACCTTCTCCTCATGAGATCTGGGTGCTATGGGCACCTTCTCCTCATGAGATCTGGGTGCTATGGGCACCTTCTCCTCATGAGATCTGGGTGCTATGGGCACCTTCTCCTCATGAGATCTGGGTGCTATGGGTGGCTCAACTTGGTGATGTCCGGTTGCTATGGTTAGCTTGCCCTGGTGATATCCGCTTGCTATGGTTAGCTTGCCCTGGTGATATCCGCTTGCTATGGTTAGCTTGCCCTGGTGATATCCGCTTGCTATGGTTAGCTTGCCCTTGTGATATCCACTTGCTATGGTTAGCTTGCCCTTGTGATATCCGCTTGCTATGGTTAGCTTGCCTTGATTCTATCTGGATGCTTTGGGTACTCCATCCTTCTGATTACTGGTTGCTGTAAGTACAACCTCCTGAGGATATCTTGTTGGTATGGGTAGATCAGGTGATGTCTGGTTGCTATCGGTAGCTTGCTGTGGTGGTATGTGTTGCCCATGGGTAGCATGGCCTGTGATGTCAATAGCAACCAGTGATCTTTTATTTACTTACCTGCGCTAAGGGCCCTGATGAACTTATGTGCATGCAACTGTGCGCACTTATACCTTACAGCATGTTCGTATGCAATAATGTGCATTTTGTGGAAGCTTTGATATGTTTTGAACGTTGCAGCATTTTAAATTCTTTTTTTTATTTTTTTTTATGGTGGCTGATGTTGCTGACTTCACCTTGCAAATTCTTGTTTCTTTGCAATCATACTGAGCCTTTTCCTTTTGACCTATGGCTGACCTGGAACTTATATTCAGATTAGGGAATCGGACTTTGTTGATCTGCACACTTGCTGGGGGTCCGTAAGTACTAATGCCAGAGGGTCAGAATAACAGCCAGGCAAATGGGATGTTCTGGAGGAGGTAGCCCCTGTGTTTTCTCTCATGGGAAGTTTTTGCTTTTAAAGTCTTACTCCGGTCACGGCCTTCATTAGTTCACTGACACAGTTACCCAATATATGTAATCCCCTGAGGTGTTTACTGGGTTATATCGATGATGATAGTATATCTAAGAATATGCAAACATTTCTGCGGATAGTATTGTTTTACGCTAAGAAATCGATAACCTTCCACTGGAAGTCTCCATCCTCGCTCACTACCATTAGCCAATCCTATACAAGCTGACATATGAGGCTAGAGGGTGTCCGAAAAAAATCTTGAAGGTTTGGGGCTCCTGGGTTGACTCGGAGCACTGTACCTCCTGCTCCTTAAAATATGACTTATTTTTTCTATGCATATGCCAACTGTTTACCAGCTACCAGATCTTTGCACTGTAATGGATTGGGCGATGTTCGCTCCATGTGTGTTTGTTGTCTATTGTATGTCTTGTTTTGAAAAAAAACTAATAAAAATTTACCTTTTAAAAAAAAGTCTTACTCCAACCAAACTTTTAGCTTTTAGATAAAGCAGAGAAAGGCTAGAGCCACTGTCAGGTTTTTATTTATTTATGTGTTCCTATTTGGGAGATTTCCCCTCACTTCCTGTCTGGACAGGAAGTGACAGGAAAGCTCCCCAACAGGGACACATACAACCACATTTATAGTAGAGGGTAGAAAGATTAGGGTTTATGCACAATTGTGGGTGGTCAAAAGGCATCCTCACTGGTATGCGTGTGCTTGACCAATAAGATGAGTTGTGGCGCGCAGTAACATTCCGTGCAAATGTGTCCTCCTGGTTTCAGTGCACATAAACGCAGAACGTTGGTGGGACACTGAATCTATAGATTATATTCATATACATGGAATGAGAGCTCCTCTCAGCACTGAGCCATTAGCTCACTTTGTTTTGCTGTACTTGCCTTAGGGCAGTGATAACGTATGCCGCCATAATGTGACCTCTCTGGAATCTGAGGGTTAAAGTTACACTAGACGTTACTCTTGAAAATCCTGCAATCCTGCTTTCTCTGTGTTGTAAAGCGAATGTATCAGTTACTTGGCCGTCTATCACTGTCTTGCCGGCTAGATGAGTGTATCAGATTTGCACCCGAGGCCAAATATCTCCTATTGATACCCGATACATGGAGTAGTTGGGGAACGCACTTCTATGGTTACAGCGTATCACTGCTACAAAGCCGGAATTGCAGATGGACTAATCATGGCTGCAGTGCTTATTCAGCACAGGTCATGAGACCATGTTGTGGCCCCTCGGCTGATGAAGGGCACGCATGTGTGGTGAACCAGAAGACACCAATCACTACTTCCTGAAGGTGAATCGGTGAGATAAGATTGATTGTTATGGGCTACTGCATAGGGCTCTTCACCTTTTTTGGAAAAGCCAGATTTAAATTCAATACCAGCCTATAATACCCCTTTTATTACCTGGCCATTTTTAAAATTATCAGGGTTGTAATATTTTGACAATTACTTAGTCATGTAACACTGCTTTTTATTTTTATATCTTTTTTGTTTTGTTTTGTTTTGTTAGGTGGAGCTTTCCTTTGGTGGTATGTAATAACCACTGTTGAGATATTAATGTTGAGACTGTTTATTGCATTTCTTGAGGCCCTAAAGAGCCAGGACCGTTCAGATACCCCCAAAATGGTTTAGTTTAGGATATATAGCGTATACAGTGCAGCAGTCAGAGTTTAGGATCAGGACTGTAATGCACAGAACATCTTGCAGATTTCAGTGGTATGGTGGTGGTCAGGGGTGGGTTCCCCCTGGTATGGTGGTGGTCAGGGGTGGGTTCCCCCTGGTATGGTGGTGGTCAGGGGTGGGTTCCCCCCGGTATGGTGGTGGTGTTTAGGGGTTGGCCCCCCCCTGGTATGGTGGGGGTGGTCAGGGGTCGGTCTCCCTCCCCCCCCGGTATGGTGGTCGGGGGGTTGGTTCCCCCCCCGGTATGGTGGTCGGGGGGTTGGTTCCCCCCCCCTCCCTGGTATGGTGGTTGGGGGTTGGTTCCCCCCCCCCCCCCGGTGCCCCTTTTTTAAATGTTGACGATCAGGGGTGAATGCTTCTGAACTGTTGGTGGTCAGTATTCTCTGTGTACCCCTTTCTGCTCATTGGTGGTCAGTGGGAGCAGTGTCACTTTTACATTAAGAATCAGCAGAAAAATGATTGGCGGCAGAGGGTTCGAGGGATCTCTGCAGAGCAATCCAAAGGACGTGTGAACAAGCCCTAACTTCTATTTTTTTTTTAAAGGCAACTACAAGCCTTGCTGTTGGCTGTCCCTCCCAAGGGGCCCCATTGAACTCAGTGGGTGAGTTTGACATGCAGTACTGTCTGTCGTACTGTGCAGGACTATGGCATGTGTACAGCCCGGCTGTATTGTAACAACTTGGGTGGGTGGCTGGGAGGCAATAAAAGTGCCTCTCAGCCGCCTGTTTTTACCACCCCTTAAGAGCCCTTAAAGCACACTGGAGAATATTTCCAATTCTGCGCTCAATGGGTTTTCCTTTTTATCTAAGAGTGGTGTGGTGGTCACCTATGGCCAGCTTTAGGCCTCTGAATTGGCATTAAAAAAAAAGACGCAAAAACAAATTTGTTAACGCACACACCAAAGAAGGAACATTTATTGTTGCTTACCTAATATAGAAATCCTTCTTCTTCTTCTTCTTCTTTTTTTTTTTATAAGGTCTTGATGTAGGTTAAATTTGCTTCTTTTAAGCGTGCGTACGAGTCGGAATATAATATAACATTTGAAGCATTAAGAGGAGATTTCGGAAAAAGAAAAAAAAAATCTTCAAAGCTGCAGTTGCTCCAGGGAATCCATTTTTATTCGGTAATGGATTCTTGTGTTAGGGGAAGGTCTTGTAAAAGCAGCGAGTAATGGGTCCTTTTTTATACTGATGTTCTGTTATTCGACAAGCTCATCAAAGACAGCCGACTTCTGTGTTTTTTCTTTTTTTCTTAAATCCCTTTCACGTAAAAGGCCAAATTAAATGGATGGCAACACAAACGTGAAGAAATGACTTTTCGCATTCCCGGACCTGTGAAAATGTCCTCGCTCTGTCTTTTTTCCACCGACGATTAACTCTCCGGTATCGGGTGGAAATTGAAAGATGGCTAAGCAAATGACTGCATGGCTTACCCATAATTCACTTCTGCGGCTGGTTGACATTCCTCGTGTGAAGTCATTTGCAGTGTTTGACTTCGCTTAGGACTTTTATTTTTTATTTTTATTTTTTGTTCTGTTTAATCTTTATTTTTGGGTATTTGAAGGAGAAATCTGTAAGGAGAAATCTGTGAGCATAAAGTTCAATTCACAAAGCTAACGTACCTGGATAAGAAACCTTATTTAATTTTTATTTTTTATTTTTTTTTCAGCTGAGATTTAAAAACCAGTCACCACAAGATTGTTCGTGAATAGGGTCTTCCTTTTAAAAATGTTTTTATCTTTTTTTTTTTTTCCAAACAGATTTTAAAAATTGGTCAACCTTCAGAATAAAGATTGTTCATGGGGAAAAAAAACTTTTTTTTTTTTTCATCGTCTTCCTTTTTTTTTTTTTTTTTATTTCTTTATTTATTTATATATTATTTATTTTATTTTTTTTGCAGACTTTTTTTTTTTTTTTTTTTTTGCAGCCTTTTTTTTTTTTTTTTTTTTATTTCTTTATTTATTTATATATTATTTTTTTTTTTTTTTTTTGCAGACTTTTTTTTTTTGGGGGGTTTCTTTCTAAAATAACCATAGTCTTTGATTTTATACCCACAATCCTTTTATCTCTTTGTAGGGTCCTACTATTTCTGCCTACTGCATACATGCATTTATTTATATCTCTCTGCATCAGACGTAATTATAGAGCCATTCCAGGCAACAAGTGAAGGTGGTCCTTGCTTTACAGGTCCTGTCAGGCAAACTCTGCAACTGAGCTTAACTAAAGTGTAACTAAAGTCAAAAAACATAAATTACTTTCGCTGCTCAAACTGTTGGTGCTAAATAAATCCCTTATTATAATATGCTTCTAGTTCTGATTCTCAATCATTCTGTTTCTTTAAAATTCTCTGTACATTTAGTTTGTTATAAATAGCCTTAGAAACACTTTAGATATCCGTATCTGCATTGGTTTCCTTTATGCTGATGTCTGCAATTATTTTGCTCTCTCAGTATCTCTTCTTTGTAGCCACCAATTCAGACGCCTTGTGAGAAGAGAGTGTAAGTTATGACCAAGTGGGAGCCTAAGTGAAAGAACGCATCACTGGCAATCCCTTTAGACAAGCATGTTTCTTCCTGCTGGCCACTGAATGGTGCAGACTTTAGCAGTATGGTATATGGGTCCACATTTTCTGGTAAGCGTACCCATATTATCTGTGGTGGTGGAGATCGTCACGCTGGTGGCTGTCACGGTCTATGGATCAGCGTTTTTAATCACCTATGAGGACTTAATCTATGCATACGTACTCTGCGGGTGGCTCCTTGTGAATATTTATTTCTTTCTCGTACATCACGGGACACAGAGCGACATAGTCATTACTAATGGGTTATATAGTTACCGTCAGGTGCTGGCACTGGCAACTTCCAAAACCGGAAGTACCCTCCCCTATATAAGCCCCTCCCATCCGGGAGCACCTCAGTTTTTTGCCAGTGTCTAAGGTGTTGGCCAAGAAGAAACATGTGTTTTTCACTGAGCTTGCGTACAGGTTCTTTTGGGCCTCAGTAAGCTATTCCGGATCCGACCAAAAAAGCTTCATAGCTAAACGGTCGGTACCCGGGCCTTGCAGAGAAGAGCAAGGTTCTGCCTGTAATGCTTCTCTTAGGAGAGCTGGACCCTGGGATCCAGAGCTCTGGTCATACCCACGACCAAGATGTTTTCTGTGCAGGGTGCTATACAGGTCCAGGGGAGTGGAATCCTTGGGAACCCGGTCCCTGAAGGTTTGATTACAATGCCTGCCGTGATAGGTGAAGTTTGGGCTTTTGTGGACCAAACAAAGTCCTGCGGCGGGGAACAGGTAAGTGGGGGCCCCCAGGAACTTGGTTCTATTGGGGGACCCCCAAGCCTAATTTGTCTTTCTGTCTGTTACCTAACGGTATTCCCGCTAATATCTGTGCATGCCTGTAACTACTAAAAAAAATGTAATAATTTTTAATGGTGGTCAAGAAAAAAAAAAATGTTTTTTTTATATATGTTTAGTATATTAAACTGCGGTACCTGTGTTTGTCCACTAGAGGCCGCTGTGGAATGTTTTTCTTGTCATATGGACTAGTTTCTTCTCAGAGAGCAAAGTCCAGGCAGCTGGTGAGTTCTCCTACAGGAAACTGTTTCCTCTGCCATGTTGCAGTGTTCGTCTATCCCCCGGCCTGCGGCAAAGGGGGCCCTGGCTCCTGTCCCTGGTTTCCATGTTTGAAAATTAGCGCCGAGGCGCACGTGGCCGCGCGCCTCTATATATAGAGGTGGCCGGAAAAAGGGGCGGGGCCTGGGGGATGACGCTCTGTGCGCGCCGCAGCGCTTCTGCGCATGTGCGGGCGTCCCAGCAGGTTTTTAAAAAGCCACATTATTGCAGTAAGCTGGCTATGAAGTACAGAGACAGAGCTGGCAACATTTAAAGGCATACAGCAAGCGGTTGATACAGGCATCCCCTAGAAAGGCACATTAGTAGACACCAACTGTTTATTATAGCAGCATTTATGCTAGACTATTATCAGTAACTGGTGTATTTTCGGCTGGAATACCTCAGCTTTGTGGCTTAGGAATATGCCGTCTAAAAACTCCGGGACTAGAAATTCCAGGAGGAATAGGGGGTCTCCATCGGGCTCTGAGGATCTTGGGCATGCTTTGGCTGCACCAGTCTCCCCTGAAGAATCAGAGGTTAGTGACTGTAGGGCACCCCCAGGAGTACCTGGTACTGTGGCTGTCCCCAGTTCACCTGCTCCTGTGTATGTAACAGAGGAGGTTTTTTCCTCAGCTCTGGGAGGGCTGGAAGAGAGATTGTCAGCACTAATTGCTGCTTCCCTGTCACAGGAGAAAAGCGCTCGATCTCCGTCTCCTCCCTCAGAGTGCCTGTTAACAGAGCAACAGTCCCATACAGAGAACGACCTACCTGAGGGGGATCAGGATGAGGTTGATTCAGTTGTAGAGGAATCAACAGTGGAGGAGCCGTTCTCAGCATCACATGCTGAGAGGTTATGGGTGCAGTCCCTGACTAATATGGTCCGATCAGCATTTAAAATGCCACTTGCGGAGCCATCCTCCTCTTCTGTCTCCTCGTTGGGGTCGCTAAAAGCTCCCCAGACTGTTTGTTCTTTTCCGATCCATCCTTTACTGGAGGGGCTCATTTACCAGGATTGGGAGCATCCTGACAAAATATTTACTCCCCCCAAGAGATTTCCGGTGGTCTATCCTATGGAGGATAAGTTCGTCAGAAAATGGAAGGTCCCTACAGTGGACGCAGCCATCTCTTGTGTGAATAAATCACTGACATGTCCGGTGGAAAATGTCCAAATGTTCAAGGACCCAATAGATAAAAAATTGGAGTCCTTATTGAAATCTGCTTTTTCTACAGCAGGATTGGTGACACAACCAGCAGTGGCAGCTATAGGGGTCTGCCAAGCAGTGAAGGATCAGTTGAAACAGGTCTTAAGGGACGTGCCAGATCAGCAGGCTCTTGCTCTAGCTGATCTACCTAGAGCCTTATGCTTTGCGGTGGACGCTATAAAGGATTCAATCCATCAGGCCTCCCGCCTTACGCTGTCTGTAGTACATATGCGCAGGCTTCTATGGCTCAAAAACTGGTCTGCTGAAGCTCCCTGTAAAAAATTGCTGGTCAGCTTCCCATTTCATGGGGAGCGCTTATTCGGGGAAGACCTGGACAAGTATATCCAGAGAATTTCCAGCGGTAAAAGTACACTCTTGCCGGTCAAAAATAGAGTTAGAGGTCCCTCTTTTAAGAGGCCGGCTTCTCCAGTCCCTAGGACATCGGCTGTGAAACAGTTCCGACGGCCTCCCCGGTCAAATCCCGGAGGTAAAAATCAGGGACAGTTGCAGGGTAACAAGAAGCCCTGGAGCAGGAGAGGTACAAAACCTCCCCCAAAGTCAAATGCATGAAGGGTTGCCCCCACCCAATCGGGTGGGGGGAAGACTTCAGTTGTTCACAGAAACCTGGCGGGACACGATCCGAGACAGATGGGTGCTCTCCGCAGTAAATCTGGGATACAAATTGGAGTTAAAAAACTCCCCTCCTTCCCGCTTTATAAGGTCGAACGTGCCAAGGGATCCCCAGAAGAGAGGATCCCTCCTGTTGGCACTGGAACAATTATTGCTTCAAGCAGTAATTATAGAGGTCCCCCTGGAAGAATGGGGGTTCGGGTTTTACTCAAACCTCTTTACAGTTCCGAAGCCAAACGGGGACGTGAGGCCCATATTAAATCTAAAAGTGCTAAACAAATTCCTACATATCAGGACTTTCCGGATGGAGTCGATCCGATCGGTAGCCACTGCCCTACAAGGGGAGGAATGGTTAGCCTCGATCGACATCAAAGATGCGTATTTGCACATCCCCATCTTTCCAGCCCACCAAAAATTTCTACGCTTTGCGATAGAAGGGCGCCATTTTCAGTTCAGAGCCTTACCCTTCGGTCTGGCCACAGCACCAAGAGTGTTCACAAAAATTCTGGCCCCATTATTGGCCAATCTAAGAACACGAGGTGTAACGATAATGGCATATCTAGACGACTTGTTGCTGATAGACCACTCAGTGGAAAAACTAGAAGTGGTTGTTCACGAGACAATCAAGTATCTGGAATATCACGGTTGGATTATCAACCGAGACAAGTCAGCCCTAAAACCAGTCAAAAGTCTGGAATACTTGGGGCTAAGGCTGGATTCAGACCAGAGAAAAATTTTCTTGCCTCAAGAAAAGGGGTCGTCTTTGAGAGATTTGATCCACTTAGTGGGTTCAAAAAGACAGCCATCCATACGCCTGTGCATGAGGCTGCTGGGAAAAATGGTGGCATCATTCGAAGCAGTACCCTACGGTCAATTCCATTCAAGGAAGTTGCAAAGGGCCATACTGTCAGCCTGGAACAAAAAAGTTCAGGCTCTGGACGTACCAATGTCCTTGTCCCCTTCCGTTCGCAGAAGCCTCCGTTGGTGGTTGGTTCCCCGGAATCTGGAAAGAGGGAAATCCTTCAGTCCGATTTCTTGGAAGGTGGTCACTACAGATGCCAGCCTTTTAGGCTGGGGAGCAGTACTGGAGCAATGGTCTCTCCAGGGCAGATGGTCGGATGCGGAAAAGGCCCTGCCCATCAATCTCTTAGAGATACGAGCAGCCCGGTATGCCCTAGTAGCATGGACATCCAAACTCCAAGGGTCCCCTGTCAGAGTTCAGTCAGACAATGCCACAGCAGTGGCATATATCAATCGTCAGGGGGGCACCAGGAGTCGTGCAGCCCAAAGGGAAGTAAATTACATCCTGAGATGGGCAGAAAGATATGTCCCAGCCATATCTGCGGTATTCATTCCAGGGGTGGAGAATTGGAAGGCGGACTTTCTAAGTCGCCAACAATTATGCCCAGGGGAATGGTCCCTTCATCCCGAGGTTTTCCGGACAATATGTCAGCGGTGGGGAACACCGGATGTAGATCTGCTAGCATCCAGGTTCAACACGAAAGTGGACAGGTTTGTCTCTTGGACAAGGGATCCCCTAGCGTGCGGCTCGGATGCCCTAGTGTTCCCTTGGGATCAGTTCAAGCTGATATATGCATTCCCACCGCCACAATTGTTACCTCGATTACTCCGCAGAATCAGGGTAGAAAAGAAACCAGTGATTCTGGTGGCTCCAGCGTGGCCCCGAAGAGCATGGTACGCGGAGATTGTAAAAATGTCTGTGGGGAGTCCTTGGACCCTCCCACATCGTCCGGACCTGCTTTCGCAGGGACCGATATACCACCCTTCCTTACCAGCCCTAGGTTTGACGGCCTGGCTATTGAAGCCCACATTCTAAAAAGGAGAGGGCTCTCTAATGCTGTGGTGTCTACCATGATCAATGCCAGGAAACCGGTATCCAGGCAGATCTACTATAGAATCTGGAAGGCGTACATCGCCTGGTGTGAGGCCAGGAAATGGCATCCACGTAAATACGTAATAGGTAGAATTCTGGACTTCCTACAATGGGCTGTAGATAGGAAGCTTGCCTTGAGTACTATCAAAGGTCAGATTTCGGCCTTGTCAATATTTTTTCAAAGGCCCTTGGCTTCGCATTCACTAGTCAAAGCCTTTATACAAGGAGTGATGCGTATTAGTCCTCCGGTTAATATTCCCATATGTCCATGGGATCTAAACTTGGTTCTGTCGGTTCTACAGAAACAACCATTTGAACCATTACAGCATATTTCCTTAGTGCTTCTCACCAGGAAATTGATTTTTCTAGTAGCCATTTGTTCGGCTAAAAGAGTATCGGAATTAGCAGCTATGTCCTGTAAGGAGCCATATCTGGTTATCCATAAGGACAGAGTAGTGTTACGTCCTCATCCAGCCTTTCTTCCTAAGGTGGTATCGAGTTTTCATTTGAACCAAGATGTGGTTCTTCCTTCTTTTTTCCCCAAGCCTACTTCGGTAGAGGAAAAGTTATTGCATTCTTTGGATGTAGTAAGAGCAGTTAAAGCTTATCTAAAAGCCACTGCTCAGATTCGCAGAACGGATACTTTGTTTATTCTGCCGGAAGGCCCCAGAAAGGGTCAGGCAGCGTCAAAATCTACTTTAGCCAAGTGGATTCGACAGGTCATAATACAAGCCTATAGCTTGAGAAGTAGACCGCCTCCGTTCAAAGTTAGGGCGCACTCCACGAGAGCAGTTGGAACTTCATGGGCAGTGCATCACCAGGCCTCCCTGGCTCAAGTCTGTAAGGCCGCAACATGGTCTTCAGTACACACGTTTACTAGGTTCTACCAGGTGGACGTTAGAAGTCAGGAGGATGTCGCCTTTGGGCGCAGTGTGTTGCAGGCCGCAAAAGATCCTCATGTCTGATAGCGCTCAGCTTATATATGGTGTATCCCCCCCCTCATTTGGCATTGCTTTAGGACATCCCATTAGTAATGACTATGTCGCTCTGTGTCCCGTGATGTACGAGAAAGAAAATAGGATTTTTATAACAGCTTACCTGTAAAATCCTTTTCTTGGAGTACATCACGGGACACAGAGCTCCCGCCCCTCTTTGGGGACACTTATTGCTTTGCTACAAAACTGAGGTGCTCCCGGATGGGAGGGGCTTATATAGGGGAGGGTACTTCCGGTTTTGGAAGTTGCCAGTGCCAGCACCTGACGGTAACTATATAACCCATTAGTAATGACTATGTCGCTCTGTGTCCCGTGATGTACTCCAAGAAAAGGATTTTACAGGTAAGCTGTTATAAAAATCCTATTTTTTATTTGTATGTTCGGTCTCTGAGACTTAAATTTTATGACTACCTTTTTCTTTTTTGTGCACTTAATGGATTTAAAATCTACTGTATGGACTATTTTAGAGTGGCACTTTTATACCAGACTTTAGCAGTGCTGATCGGTTACTCGTTTGCGGTTCCAGAAGCAGGTCTGAGAATGTAATTTGAGTAACTGATGGACACACTGCATAGCTAAAGTCTACACCAGGGGGTGTAGAAATCCATTTAATTGTGGGCCGCATCAGCATTATGATCGTCCTCAAAGGGCTGATTGTATCAGTAAGGCTAGATGTCCAGAGCATCCCCTCCCCTTATATCAGAATTCAAGAGTCTTCCACCATCTCTTACATCACAGTAGGGATCGACTGATATCGTTTTTTCGGTGCCGATATTTTGTACATTTAAACTTCTCAAAAATTACACCATGTTTGTCAATGGGTGGCTGCTGTTTAGGGTGGCTGGCACCCTGCTGTGGGTGGATGCTGCCGTGGCCATCCGAGTGTCGAGGTGAGGGAAGCCTGTCCATCTTAGATCCCGCGCGCGGAGGCATAATGACATTGTGTGCGTGTCCCTGCAGGCTTCTGGGCCCCAAAAAGATGGCAGCGGAGACCAATGTCGGTAATATCGGTCTAGTTTGTGACCGATACCGATGTTTCAAAATAGGCTGATATAGTCCCGGAATAATCGGCCTTACCGTTAATCGGTCAATCCCTACATCACAGCACTCTCCTTAACTTGTGCTGCTGCTGGGAAGAAGCTGGGGACAGAGATGGGGAACAAAGTGCAGGGTCTGGAGGAGGACCGGGGTCAGCTGCCGCAGTCTGCCGCAGTCTGCCGCAGTCTGCTGAATGCTGAAACCAGGGGAGGGGAAGACGAGAAGGTTCTGCAGCTGCACAGCGAGGTGCAGGAACTGATGAAGGAATTCTGTCCGACTGCTGAGACAAGGTGTGGGCAGAAACGAGGGGGATGCCCCAGCTACAGAAGTGCGAGGACCACATTAAATGGCCTGCTGGGCCAAATTTGGCCCATGGGCCTTGTTTGACATGCAGGCCAAATTTGGCCCATGGACCTCATTTTCCAGGGAGGGAGCAGGCCACTGAATGGTGTAGATCACGTGTGTCACACATGCATGTCTAAAGGGTGCCCAGGGATATCTTTTCACTTTTGCATTCAGCAGGAATTTAATGTATTGCCCTCCCTGCTGGCTGCTAGGAAGGACCAGAAATGCTACAAAGCTGCATTAATGGACTGTGGATATGCACACAAGAAAAAATATTTCAGCAAAACTATAGCATTTTTGAATCGGTGATTAATATAATGTAATTTTAGTACTCGTAAGTTTATTTTATCATTTAAATATGCAACATTGTAATGTTGATGAGAGGCTGCAACAGGGATTAATGTGTCAGACATTTGTGAACACAGCCGAGAACTGCACAGGCACCATGATTGTGCCCATGGATGATGGAAGTAAGGTTGGTGCTATCCTTTTGTAGAAAAAGGTAGATGAAGGCGTTGTCAGTGGGAGTTCTGTGATCTTAGTAATATGTGGAAATGTCACACTGACACATTACTTGGCATGCATGTACTTAACATTCAATAATAGTCATGATTGTAGGTATACTTTAATGTGAGCCACCCACCCAGAGAAGTATGCTGGCAAGGACTTTTTAATGTTGTTCTAAATTTCCTGATGTATACACTTTTGTGTGGAGTCAGTGACTCAGAAGCCAGAAGGCCTCTCTAAACAGTGGAACAGGGGTTGATTGTTTAGGCCTACTCGGTGTCCCATGGGCTTCTGCTGTGATTTACTTTCACCTGTGTTCTAGAGGATGGTGGAACTATAGTGGGAAGAAAAACAGAGTGGGCTGCCTGAATATTTATAGAACTCCAGCCAATCCCTGGGGAGGTGTGCCCAGTAGGTGGTGGGAGAGCCCATAAATAGTCTGATACCTGAAGCAGGGAGTAGAGTGTTCCCGGGACCAGTCCTGCTGGAAGAGACCCCTAAGCAGGGGCTCTGCCCTGGGGCAGGAGTGCTAAAGAAGCCTTTGTGAAGACACCAAGGTCACAGCTAGGCTTAGTTGGGGAGGCCTATTGGCAAGTTTAGTCCTGGAATTGATTGGAGCCAGGAGAGTTTTTTTTTTTTTTTTGGGGGGGGGGGGGGGAAGAGGCAACTAGCATGTTCTGGAGGAGATCGGCAATGGCAGTTTTTATGGTTCTCATAGGAAAGGTCTAAAAACTTTTACTGAAATCAGCAGAGCTGTTGGGCAACTGTATTTGTGGAAAGAGCAAAAAAGTTTTGTTTCTCATACTTATCGACGAAGAATTGTTGTTTCACACCGCGTCTCCTTCATGTAGAGACATTAATTAGGTTTCCAATCAGGATGCGTGTTCTTGGCAGCTAATGAGCCGGGACAGGGCCAGATCAATAGTCCCTTGATAGGGCTGAATAGATGTGTGTTGGGGGGGGGGGGGGTGATCGCGACAGACAAAAGTGGCGACGCGTTAATGATACAGCAGCTCGGTCCATTGTGAAGGAGTCATCGCTTTGCCGTTCTCCAGCTGTGCTTGTTTGGAGACGACTGAACAGCTGGAGTTTTGCATTTTGATCATTTCTGTAGGAAGGCTTCAAATTGCGGGGAGCGGCCCGGCAAGCAATTGGTATCTGCAGAGTGGGATGTAAACAAAAAGCTGCCACTCCACGTCCCTTTTTTTTTTTTTTGCCTTGGCTTCTGTCAACTTAACATCCAGGATATGGAGGAATGTGTGCCAAGCTTGGCTTGTTTACAAACTGTCTCTGTAGCAGAAATGGCCACATTATTATTTACCCTAGTCCAGACATTCTCAGCCAGGGTTCCACTAGTGTAGTGGTTCTCAAATTGGTGGTCGGGACCCCCTCGTGGGTTGAATGACGATTTGCCAGGGGTCACCAAGTCGTTCCTGAGTTGTTCCTGAAGCCCGCACTGCTCTCCCAGCCTTTTCATGGCCACCCAGTAGGGCTGTTCCTGGAGCCTGTTGCCGCCTAGCTGGGCTGTTCCTGGAGCCTGCGGCTGCCCACTCAGCCTCTTTGCAGCCACCCATTCAGTTCAGGGCATGGGTGGGGGGCAAAGACTAGAGGTCAGCTGACTGGTGAGGAATGTGAAGTGGGAGGGGCTGGAGGAGACCCTATCTCCTGATTTCGGCATAGGTGTTACTGCTGCGAGACACCAAAAAGTCAGAGACACAGTGAGTAACACGACCTGTGATTTATAGTTGCCATTAAAAGTCCCCACTACAGTTCTCAGATCAGCAGATGACCTTGATCAAGAGCACCTAAGTTGGCTGATCCCACCTCCCCGCCAGCACTGCCACTCGTCCCACCGCCCCGCCAGCACTGCCACTCGTCCCACCGCCCCGCCAGCACTGCCACTCGTCCCACCGCCCCGCCAGCACTGCCACTCGTCCCACCGCCCCGCCAGCACTGCCACTCGTCCCACCGCCCCGCCAGCACTGCCACTCGTCCCACCGCCCCGCCAGCACTGCCACTCGTCCCACCGCCTCGCCAGCACTGCCACTCGTCCCACCGCCCTGCCAGCACTGCCACTCGTCCCACCGCCCCGCCAGCACTGCCACTCGTCCCATTCCTCCCACCAAGGAGTAAGAAGGAATAAAAATAGAGAATACATTGAAGGGAGGTTAAAAGAGGGGGAGGAACAAAGAAAAAGGGAGAGAAAGAATAAGAGAACAAGAAAGAAGGCTAGAGAGAGGAATGGATTGCTATCGGTAGACTCTTTCCAGGTTTTTACCGCCCCCGTTAGCTTTACACATGTTTACTTTCTCTCGAGGTTTGTAAGATTCGGAAATACAGAACTGGCACACGAGGAAACCCTGGATTACAGAAGCAGTATGGATAAATTTAGACAGTTACTATTCACTGCCACGGGCTGTGTACATTTTAAAAATAGTCATTAAAATACCAGAGCAGCCGTCTAATTATATAACTGCGCTCGGCGTTGGATGTGTGGCCTCAGGAGCTTCTCACAGGGCGTGCCGAGAACGCTGCTCCACTCATCTCTGTTTTTGTCCTATGTGTTCTCTTGCTAACATATTAAACCGGTGCTGCACCAGAGCTTACCAACACTCGTGCAAAAGAGGACATTAGTGAACTGTTTTATTAAGGGACAACTCTGCCTGCTGAGCAGAAGGCTTTTCAGTGGTTCTGAGTAAGATGGCAGCCTCCTGTCTGCATTTTGGATAGGGCAGTCCTCTGCTGTGAGATGCATAGGGGGTGTAACTGGGGGTCAGAGAGGGTCTTTTGGCAGGCTCAGGCTCTAAGCCATTCATAAGATGAAGATACTGTAGTGGTGTCAAACTCTTTCATTGTGGGCCACATCGGCAGTATAGTTGCCCTCAAAGGGCTGGTTCTATCTGGGGTGCGCTACGTGCAGAGTGCAGTTTCAGGGGAGCCCTATGCACAGAGTGCAGGGTTCGGGAGTGTGCGTTGCATGCCGAGTGCAGGGTTCGGGAGTGTGCGTTGCATGCCGAGTGCAGGGTTCGGGAGTGTGCGCTGCATGCAGGGTGCGGGGGTTGTGCGTTGCATGCAGGGTGCATCCAGGGCTCGGGGATGTGATATGCACAGTGTGCAACCCCAATAGAGTTCCCACCACATTCCAGCTGCAAAACTGAGTGCGAGGGCCACACGACCAGGCCGGATTCGGCCCGCAGGCCTTGCTTTTGGCACATGCACATTAAAAAAATACCTGCCATGAAGGTCCCTGCTCATGCATTTTCTGGTAAGAGGTGACAACGCTCCGCTCCTGTCTCCCAGTTGGTCACCTGGGTTGTCACCCTGTTACATGCTCTTCCAGGGAAGACTGCACCAAATGCTCTTTGTACTTGATTGTTGTGCCCATCCTGAGTGATATAGTCAAGTTATGGCAGTGTGCATGTAGACAGGAAGTGCCTCCTAACAGGCCAGAGAAGATTATTGTATTGTTACATACAGCTAGTGTCTACAGCTGTCTTGATATTTGCTCCTGGTAGTCTCCTGCATTCTCAGACTGGGGGAAGATGGGTCAATATTCTGACATTAAGGCTCTATTTCCATTGTGTGCTTCCAGTCAAGCATTGTGAACGTGCTTACAGGAGGGAAGAGCCCTGGTATGACCCTATCATTGTGCTGCTGTTTGTTGCTTGCCCTGGCCGCGGTTGGTCTTGGACCAGGCTGTGTTACAGTGCAGTCTGCTGGGAGGTCACCAGTCCGGATGTCCTCTCTGGCTGGAGGATGTAAATCACAATCCTGGCTGTACAGACCTGAAATCATTTGGCAGATGAGATGTTCCCATATGTATACATTTTAACAGTAATCTGCTGGTTGCCTGGGTGAGCTAGCATTATTGCCATGGAAATGCAACTTATTTTCTTAGATACTAATACTATCAACTATTATTCTCATACAGCATCTGGGAAATGTCTGCATGTGATTATTGGACTTGGACATTTTGGGGTCGCTCCAGTCTTTTTCTAAACACGCTAGCAATTAATCACTAGTGCTAACAAAATTGGACAGTTGCCTTCCTATGATGTAGATCATACTAGGCACCTGTAGTCGTAATTAATCTGCCTTGGTAGCACAATGCTCCATTAAGTGCAGTTGATCGCTCCTACATGCGAATGCATTCTGCTTGTGTAGCTTACGCCATAGGGAGCTAGATGTTCTATGAAAGCATTCTTCACTCTTCACACAAGCCTGGTACACACGATCGGATTTTCTGCGGACAAAAGCGTAGGACTTTTGTCTGAAGGGCATTGGCCATGAACTTGTCTTGCATACAAACGGCAAAGAATTGTCGGCCAACAAACATGAAACTACGTGGTTTTTCAGCTCTTTAGTGCCACCCTTTGGGCAATTTCTGCTAATGTTGTGTTATGGTTAGCATTGCTTCTGAGAATGCGTGTTTGTACTTTGTACAGAAGTCCTTTGTAAAAAAAAAACGATCGGATAATCTGACAACACACATTAAAACAAGAAATTGGTCGCACACTGGAACTCCAACTTATCTTGATGTCATCTTTATTGTCAACAGGGTCAGACAGATACAGGCAATAGTAGATGCGTTTCACAAGCGATAGCTTGCTTGGTTGTGAACAAGCAAGCTTTCGCTTGTGAAATGCGTCTACTATTGCCTGTATCTGTCTGACCCTGTTGACAATAAAGATGACATCAAGATAAGTTGGAGTTCCAGTGTGCGACCAATTTCTTGTTTTATTCGTCTTCCACAGTGGTGAGCCGAGGTCTGCACCTGTGATCTACCTTGCACCTGATTCTGCCTGGAGCGGTGTGCTTCTTCTTTACACACGTTTTTGTTGGCGGAAAATTTTAGAGCATGCTATCCCACATTTGTTGGCAGAAAATTCGACAACAATTGTCCGATGGAGCGTACAAACTGTTGCATTTTCCGACAACAGCCTGTCATCACACAATTCCCATCTGAAAATCCGATTGTGCATACAGGCCTTTAGGCCGGCCATAGATGGAGTGATTTTCTTTCCTGCAACCACAGAAAGTTGCTCTGTTCCTCCAACACAGTCATTGTTTTATGGGGGAATCCCTTCCGTGAAGCCATTGTGTTCTCCTGGCGTGGTGGGGGGCACAGGAAGCCGCCCCCACCAGAGAACACATTTAATCCTAACGGCTACAATAGCCGCTAGCAATAATTGTATGTAAAATCCGACAGGCAGGTTGTACCAACATTTTGATTGCCCAACTTTTGTATTCAGCCTCCCCATACATGGTTAAAATCTCAGGCGATCTTCTCTAGTTACCGTAACAAGTACATTCAATGAACCCTTCCCTTAAGCTGGACATACACTGATCGAATTTCTTCGGTTCTGGGTGAACTGGGCAAAATTTGCTCAGTAGGTGACACTGTCAGCACCCTCCTGACTGACGTTGCAGTTGCTGCTTGGGTATTCTGAAAGCCGCTGGCACCAGCTGTCTGGTATCCCAGGAGGCAGCAGGGGACCAATGCACATGTCATCCTAGTCTAGGCAAGGAATGAGGTGAGAGGGCACTACTGTACGTTGGGGTTGGGAGGCGGAAAACTGTCACTGTTGTGGGAATGGAAAGATGGCATTGGACCACAAGATTATCCTATTGAATATGAACTAGCTAAAATTTGCTGTGGGTGGCTCTGTTGGCGCTTCCTGCCCAGCATTTTTTGAATGACAAATTTAAGCAGCCAGGCAGAAAGTTGTTGGCCAAACAGCAGCTCCATCCAATCAGATTCAGCTGCTGTTATGGTATTCTATCGGCCATTGGCACTGGGTGCCCTGTATCCTTAGAGGTAGCTGTAGGGCAATGCACACAGAAGGCAATAGTATTTATAATTTATTTTGGTAAGTGAAAACGGAAAGATGGCACTGGACCCTCAAGGTTATCTTGTTGGAATTGCTGTCCAGTGGTATTGTAATGTTGTCAGTATAGGTCAGTGGTCTCCAAATTGCGACCTGAGGGCCAGATGCGGCCCTTTACTTTTATCTGGCCCTTGGGGCACTATTTCAGCCACTGATGCCAACAATGGGGCATCATTTTCCCCCCACTGAGACCAGTGAAGGGCACAATTCCTCCTCTGACACCAACGATGAGACACAATGCCTCCCAATGATGCCAACAATTGGGCCCTCTGAAACCAATGAGGCCCAATTCATCCCACTGAAACCAACGATGGGGCACAAATACCTCCAATTGACACCTAAGATGGGGCATTGATTTTTTCCTGTTGATGTTCGGACCTTTTATACTCTCAATGGCCAGAGTCTGGCCCCCCTGTTTAGAAAGTTTGGAGCCCCTTAGTATAGGGCTACACCCCAGAGGATATCCACCTATTGGTTTGTAATAAAGCAAAAATAAGTATTGAAACCTCCTTTATTGCTTAAATTTTTATGCTGTAGTCTGCAATACTCCAGGTACAATTTTATTCTAATAGTGGCAGAGGGAAAAAAGGGGTATCCTATGTGTTTTGGGGAACCAAAAACACCCCCTTCATCAGGGTCATGGGTTCCCTTCCGATTTTTTTTTTTTTTTTTTTATTTCCTCGTTTTCCGTTTTTTGAAGGGCATTTTTTTTTTTTTTGTCTTTTATTGGCCTCTGAAAGGCATTGGCTTCTCTTTTGATTGCCCCCCCCTGGCCCTCACTGGAATAAAATTGTATCTGGACTTATTGAATGGTGGTGGATTTTGGTAAGCAGGAAGAATGACAGGAGACATACCGGTATTTTTATTTTCCTAGAAGGCCTGCTTTCAGTTGACGTCCGCCACCAATGAAAACAAGCCCTATAGCTGGATGACGTTTTATTTTCTCATGAAAAGGCTGAATTTTCCTCTTAAGCTGATATAAGTAGGCCCCAAGGGTATAAGGAAAGTCGGCTATGTTTTGGAGAATTATGAATATTCCCCCGTTTTGTGAACCTTTGGCACATTAGGTAGTATTTGCTTCTTTGCCATTAAAATATTGGGAAATCGTTTAATTTTTGTTTGGAATGGGGCCTCGAAAGCCTGACATGATGGATGTAATTATACCTAATCAAAGCCACCTCTTACCTCATCCTTCACCGCTCCTGTGTGGTCAGTAGCGGAATAAGATTACCTTGAGCCCTGGGCGGTAATCAAGACTGAACGCCAGAGTGAGGCACACATGGGCTCAATAAAACGCGTATAATTATATAAATACATTTTCCTTTGGTTGAAGGAAATGGGGTGATGAAATGCCCTTCCTGGAAAAAAAATTAAAGGGACAGAATCACGAGGGGGAAAAGCAGAATGTTGGCCTTCATCATAGCCGGTGTTTTCCTTGGAGAACTCTTTGTTTTCATGTTTAATTTTTCTTAGTCGGTTTTATTGTAACATTCGGCCATTGCTGGTCAACTCTTCACCAAGCTTAGTTCTGTTTATCTTGGAGATTGTTCTCCTTAAATCAGAGGTTATTAAATGCATAGAACGTCTTTAAAACTGAACTTAAAGCAGATGGCGACATCATGGGTGACACATAAACGTGTGAGCCGGTTTATCTGCCAAAGGATGTGGAGGTGTGTTCAGTTGGACTTGTGGTGTAGGCACCCTGCCAGACAGCACAGTCAGGATCCTTGACTACAACTACAGTGCACTTCTTTTTTTTTTTTTTTACAAGAAAAGGTTGGTCTTTATTGAGAAGATATCAAAGTACAAGAGATACACAGACATGTCCCGTACATAGTACAATTCAGAAGTCCATACATGATAGCAATACATAGATCAGTGTCAATCCAACCCAAAATACATTATCAAAACTAGACATAGGAAAATACAACAATAACCTGAGAAAAACGGCATCTCAAAATCATTGGGTACAAAAAAAAACATACCCGGTCGAATTTCTTGGGACAACCCCTGCTGACATATGTCAACTTATACATCGGTATGACCGCGTTAACAGAGGAGTCCCAAGACTCAATTTTGGGGGGGGGGGGGTGGCAGGGGAGGACCATTGTTTGAGGATTTCTTAACTACAGTGCACTTTAACTATGGTGCCTTAAACTGAAGTTTATGTATTTTTGCATATGTAGCGGGATCCCCAAATTTAACCCCGCTATATCCAAATTTAGGGGAAGGTTTGAGCTGTAGCTGGGCTCAGACCACCTTAATTGTTAGGACATTCTATTTTACACCGCAGGTAGTATACTGGTGTGTGTGGTTCCTTGTGGCCTGTAGGTGGCGCTGCCATAATGGGCCAGGGTTGAACCGCTGGTATAGTGCTGCGCCTTGGGTGTCCTCTCTCGGCAGTTGTGTGGTGGGCGTGGTCGGCCTGCTGTGCACGCCGGGAGAGGATATAAAAGGGGCAGACGCTGCTTTGCAGGGGGTCTTCTTGGTGGTCGGTTCCAGTTCGAGCCCAGGGGGCCATCGTGGAGCGTGGTACCTGGCCCTCCTGGTCAGGGGCCCATGTGCGCATCAGTCCCAGGCACTTTAGCCCTGGGGCTGCGGCAACAGCCTAGCTGGGGCCCGTGTCCTGGAAGGAGAAATCCCAGGGTGCCTCTGGCATGGGGACTCGTTCTGAGATGAGGAGCCCGGGGGAGGACCCTTCTGAAGGACCGGTGAAAAGTTCACAGGGAAAGAACGGCCTGGTAACTCTCTAGAGCAGGGGTCTCAAACTGGTGGCCCTCCAGCTGTTTCAGAACTACAATTCCCATAAGGCATTGCAAGGCTAAACAGTTACAAGCATGACTCCCATAGGCAAAGGCATGATGGGACTTGTAGTTCCGCAACAGCTGGAGGGCCGCAGGTTTGAGACCCCTGCTCTAGAGGGATTAGATCCATCCAACACCAGAGGATTAGGATTAACGATTCTGTGGTAGAGAATCTCCTAGTCGCATCAAAAAAAGGATAACTAAAACGTCCGAGCATCACTTCGGCTGCTAGGATCCGCTTTCATAGGGAACTATCCGGGTGAGCTAAGCCTACTTGAAGAACGAGTAGTGAATTCATAATTTGTCTTGTGCCTGGACTCATATCCAAACTCTTACTGGTCCTGTCTTCTATCCACCCTTTTTTTATTCATTGACTTTGCATATAAAGAAATAAACTCTACGTTGGAGTTTACTACTGGTGTGGACCTTGGAGTTGCTTGGGGATATAAATATAATATAATAAAAATTATATATAAATAGTATTGGGACACCTGCCTTTACACGCACATGAACTTTAATGGCATCCCAGTCTTAGTCTGTAGGGTTCAATATTGAGTAGGCCCACCCAAAAGCTATAATCGCTTCAACTCTTCTAGGAAGGCTGTCCACAAGGCTATGGGAATGTTTGACCATTCTTCCAGAAGCGCATTTGTGAGGTCAGGCACTGATGTTGGACGAGAAGGCCTGGCTCGCAGTCTCCACTCTAATTCAATCCAAAGGTGTTCTATTGGGTTGAGGTCAGGACTCTGTGCAGGCCAGTCAAGTTTCTCCACCCCAAACTCACTCATCCATGTCTTTTATGGAGCTTGCTTTGTGCACTGGTCCATATCATTTGGTGGAGGGGGGATTATGATGTGGAGTTGCTTTTTTAGGGGTTGGGCTTGGCCCCTTAGTTCCAGTGAAGGGAACTCTTAGGGCGTCAGCATACCAAAGATATTTTGGACACTTTCATGCTCCCAACTTTGTGGGAACAGTTTGGGGATGGCTTCTTGCTGTTCCAACATGACTGCGCACCAGTCTACAAAGCAAAGTCCATAAAGACATGGATGAGCGAGTTCCTCCACCCCAAACTTTTACTGGCCTGCACAGAGTCCTGACCTCAACCCGATAGAACACCTTTGGGATGAATCGGAGCGGAGACCGTGAGCCAGGCCTTCTCGGCCAACATCAGTGCCTGACATCATAAATGCGCTTCTGGAAGAATGGTGAAACATTTCCATAGACATTCCTAAACCTTGGGGACAGCCTTCCCAGAAGAGTTGAAGCTGTTATAGCTGCAAAGAGTGGGCCAACTCAATATTGAACCCTACGGGATGTCATTAAATTTCATGTGTGTGTAAAGGCAGGCGTTCCAATACTTTTAGCAATATAGTGTGTATATATACTTTTTTTTTTTTTTTTTTTTTTTTTTTTTAGGAATTCACTGTCCTCCGCTGCCACGGCTGACCTGGCTGCACTACAGCGGTGACTCGGGGAGCGCAGCGAGTCGGTCGATGACCCCTCAGTAATTTTGTGTCTGACTCTGAGCGATCTCTGTGCTGCTGAACCCGGATAAGCAGGAAACGGAGGCTTTTCCGGAGTGTTTCAGCAGGAATTCATGTTCTATTTATTGTAGTCCCTGTTTCCCTTGGCCGGGAGCTGAGCGCTGACCCAAGGACAGTTAAAATCTCTGTGCTATCTCCCTTTTTTTTTTTTGTTTTGTTTTTCTAGGAAAGTTGTCTGCATTTTTCATAATTCAATATCATAAGAACCATCTGCAGCGAGAGCAAAAGTGGGGCAGTTCATTTGGAATCCGGTCTGAAACAAGCTGCTTTATATAAACAAAAACAATAAAGTAAATGCATAAGAAACTTAATCTTGTAACTGGACAAATCCTAAAAGGAAGACAAGTAATGCTTTTTTCTGACATTTTTGGGGAGCTTAAGAATTTGATTGCTAATCTTTGCGATCCGGCCCAGGCTAGAGCGACTAAGCTCCCGAAATCGCCCATTTAGCTTAGGCCTAATGGTCTATAGATTTAAAGTACATTCCCACTTTTGCAGCCTAAGTGGGATATTGGCAACTTTCGATTTTTGTTACATGTGTCCATTAACATAACATAACCTAAAAACTGCTGGTTCCCTTTTCAGGCGCTGTTTACTTGCTCTCCCTGCTTTGTAATGTTAAGGAGGGGGTTGTGGATTAAGGCTGGGTTCACACTAATGCGAATTGGATGCGGGGTCTCCATATCCAGTTTGCATAAGCAGGAGATTGTGAACGGCTCTCTATGGAGCCGGTTGACATATCTCCGCTGCGGCTCCGGTGCGAATTTGCACAGGAGCCCTGTGCGTCTTTTGGTCTTTCAGGTCCGAATCCAGCCAAAAATTCGGCCAAAAAAAAAATCTGACCTAAAACTGAACCAGGATGCACCTGACCCCTGCTGTGAGCCGCATGCGAAGATGGTGTGAACCCAGCCTTAAAGCGGAGTTCCACCCAAAAATTTAACTTCCGCTGTCCGGATTCCTTTTCTCCATGGTATCACTGTATGTAGGAACGTAGCCACGCTCTCTCCTGCTCACTCCTGAGATGGACTATATTTGGAGTGTGCATAGAGCAGTGCATGTGACCACAACCAATGTGCACTGTTCTTTCCAAAGAATGGGAAGTTAGGGGGGAAAAGGAGAAGTTCTGGAGCCAATAGAGGGCATTACAAGGAGCCAGGAAAACCTTAAAACGCTTTCATGAAAAATAGATTACAGGACCATTAAGTAGGGGATGCGTATGGAGAATAAGGATATTGTATAGCATCACTTTAAGAAACATTGAGGAGAGAGAACAGAGGACAGAGGTGAGCTCATCAGTCTGCTGCTTCTCTTTTCACTGTCCAGTCAGATGAGGTTGGGGAGGAGAGCTGTACATGTCACTTCACTGCAGCAGAGAAGAATCCGTTCTATTGTCTGCATGGTGTCCACCTTCTGACATCTTTGTCCACATCTTGGACAATGTTCATCTGCAGGAACGAAGAAGTCCTTAGGTCAGAGCTAGGGGCTCTGCTTCCATCCCCACTTGGCAAGGTTAGTGATTGGCTGCTCAACATCCAGTGCTGCATCATAGGAAGAAGGGTGCATGCTGAAAATGCTAGATGCTTCGGCTGTCCCTGGCTTGAATACTTTTAAGTCTCTGTCCTGGAACAAGCATGCATCAATTAAAGTCGGAACTTGTGGTTTCCCTACTTATTCTGGGTCAGTCTTTGGACAGCCAGGCAGCTAGCATTTTCAAAAAGAGAACAGGCTACCCCTTTTTTCTGTGCTATTACTATATTAAACAGGAAAATCACATTTTGCTGCCTGTCTAAACTATACCCATAGAATTCTGTCCAGGACATGATTGCCGCTAAAGTCGATCTAAATGCCTACCCCAATGCAGGAAGTGGCATGACTGCGAGGGCTCGGTGCCGCCGCGACTCATGCAACCCTTTGTTCCCGACGGCTTCCATTACTTTATTTATTTCTGCAGAGCTGATTGTTTTATAATCACAGTTCCTGCTCGCTATCTTGCAAACAAAATTACATTTAGTAATTAAAATCAAACACAACCAACTGCATTTTTTATTTTTTTGAAGGAATAATATTAGATTTGTCCCGGGGCTAAGCGCCAAAGAGTTTGTGGGTGTTTAATTGGCTGATGGGACTACCAGGAAATCAGTTTAATGGATGCTGCTTATGAAATGTGATTAATTGTTGCATCTGTCATTTTACATTGATGGCAATGGAAGATGCAAAAGACCATTCTGACTAAGAAGTTAAGAGGGCTGGATTTGTGAATAATTCCATCTGACCTTCTGGGTAGGCTGGTTAAGCAGCCAGATTCGCATCCACGTCCTATAAATCATTGGCAAACTTTGGTTGGTGCTCTGGGCAATAGGTTTCAATCCTGCTCTGGGAGGTAGGAGTTATAGGTCTTTGATCCCAACATAAACACTAAATTAAATGCATTTCAACCATTATGTTGAAATGTACTTATGAATGAAGCCTGTTTTTCAGGCTTCATATACACAGAAGCTCCATCCTGTGTAAATGACGAAGGTGGATGATGTCAAAGGAAGTTGTTCTTTCTTTTGACATCTTTGTCCGAATTGTGGAAGGTGTCCACCTTCTAACATCTTTTGTCTGAAAGGTATTCACCCTCTAAAAATCTTTGTCTGAATAGTGGGAAGTGTCCATCTTTTGATATCTTTATGTGAAAGATGGAAGACGTCCATATGCTTGACAACTTTGTCTGCATGCTGGTTGATGTCCACCCTCTGACCTTTTTTGTACTTATGCTGAATGATGTCCACCCTCCAACGTCTTTGTTTGAATAGTGGAAGATGTCCGTCCTCTGACATTTTTGTCCAATGGTTAAAGGCATCTGTCCTTGGACATCTTTGCCTGGACGGTGGGAGATGTCCACCCTCGGACATCCTTTGCCTGGACGGTGGGAGATGTCCACCCTCGGACATCCTTTTGCCTGGACGGTGGGAGATGTCCACCCTCGGACATCCTTTTGCCTGGACGGTGGGAGATGTCCACCCTCGGACATCCTTTTGCCTGGACGGTGGGAGATGTCCACCCTCGGACATCCTTTTGCCTGGACGGTGGGAGATGTCCACCCTCGGACATCCTTTTGCCTGGACGGTGGGAGATGTCCACCCTCGGACATCCTTTTGCCTGGACGGTGGGAGATGTCCACCCTCGGACATCCTTTTGCCTGGACGGTGGGAGATGTCCACCCTCGGACATCCTTTTGCCTGGACGGTGGGAGATGTCCACCCTCGGACATCCTTTTGCCTGGACGGTGGGAGATGTCCACCCTCGGACATCCTTTTGCCTGGACGGTGGGAGATGTCCACCCTCGGACATCCTTTTGCCTGGACGGTGGGAGATGTCCACCCTCGGACATCCTTTTGCCTGGACGGTGGGAGATGTCCACCCTCGGACATCCTTTTGCCTGGACGGTGGGAGATGTCCACCCTCGGACATCCTTTTGCCTGGACGGTGGGAGATGTCCACCCTCGGACATCCTTTTGCCTGGACGGTGGGAGATGTCCACCCTCGGACATCCTTTTGCCTGGACGGTGGGAGATGTCCACCCTCGGACATCCTTTTGCCTGGACGGTGGGAGATGTCCACCCTCGGACATCCTTTTGCCTGGACGGTGGGAGATGTCCACCCTCGGACATCCTTTTGCCTGGACGGTGGGAGATGTCCACCCTCGGACATCCTTTTGCCTGGACGGTGGGAGATGTCCACCCTCGGACATCCTTTTGCCTGGACGGTGGGAGATGTCCACCCTCGGACATCCTTTTGCCTGGACGGTGGGAGATGTCCACCCTCGGACATCCTTTTGCCTGGACGGTGGGAGATGTCCACCCTCGGACATCCTTTTGCCTGGACGGTGGGAGATGTCCACCCTCGGACATCCTTTTGCCTGGACGGTGGGAGATGTCCACCCTCGGACATCCTTTTGCCTGGACGGTGGGAGATGTCCACCCTCGGACATCCTTTTTGCCTGGACGGTTGGAGATGTCCACCCTCGGACATCCTTTTGCCTGGACGGTTGGAGATGTCCACCCTCGGACATCCTTTTGCCTGGACGGTTGGAGATGTCCACCCTCGGACATCCTTTTGCCTGGACGGTGGGAGATGTCCACCCTCGGACATCCTTTTGCCTGGACGGTGGGAGATGTCCACCCTCGGACATCCTTTTGCCTGGACGGTGGGAGATGTCCACCCTCGGACATCCTTTTGCCTGGACGGTGGGAGATGTCCACCCTCGGACATCCTTTTGCCTGGACGGTGGGAGATGTCCACCCTCGGACATCCTTTTGCCTGGACGGTGGGAGATGTCCACCCTCGGACATCTATGCCCTCTTGTGAAGTATACAAGACTGTCACTTGGCAAACTATGACTGCCGGCATCAAGGTGACCTCATGGGATGTAGTGTAATGCTCTCTCAAGGTAAATATTGGTTCCGAACTCTAAGGCCCCATGCACACGAGACGCAGGTGCAAACTCTGCTGAACACACGTTTTTAAACGCTGAAACCGGCGTTTATAAATGCGCGTTACTCTTTCGTCCATGGACCGACACAGCTTCTCTATTGACAAAGTGGGTATTATCCGTTAATTAGGAGTGACTAGGCAGAAAAACTTGTAAAAAGTGTTGCATCACACCTTCTACAGTACCGCCCAGGGGGCGGACCCTCTGGGTATACCCTCTCAGTCTGCACATCGCAGATCAGTTTTTTTCTGTCTAGCAAGGAGTAGGACATGGCTCCCTTCGGGCCCATTGGTCCGGGGAAAAAAGATATATATATATATATATATATATATATATATATATATATATATATATATATATATATATATATATATATATATATAATTTTTTTTATTTTTATTTTTTTTTGCTACATTTGTTGTTTCCTGCGATCTTCGATCAACTGCCGACTGGGTGACAGGCTGGATCCTCGATCCTTGTAGTCTCCCCAGTTTCGGCCATCGAGCGTGTGCCGACCCTAGCTACGCGCTGGGTTTTCCACGACATGCCCGTCGCTCCACGGGTGGCCGGTGAGCCTACGCTCCGGGGCCTGCATCGGACCGCTCAGCTTCGGCTGACCTTACGGCCGAGTCGCAGCAGCCTGGCGGGTGAGCTTACGCTCCAAGGCTTGCATCGGACCGCTCAGCTTCGGCTGACCTTACGGCCGAGTCGCAGCAGCCTGTCCGGTGAGCGTCATGCTCCAGGGCATACATATGATCGTCCCTTCTGGGTCCAATCACAGCATGCCTGGCCAACAGTCACCTTCCGTGCGCGGACGATGATCTGTTTGGAATGTCTTCCAGCAGAATACATGCAGGATAGGTAAGTAAAACTCCCCTGCCTCGGCTGGGTGATTTAGCTGGACATTCCTGGAGAGATCAAGTAAGTGGTTGTGGCCCCTTTCTTCCCTCTCTCCCTGCCTTTCCCTCCTCCCTGGGCTTCTAGCTAAAGGTTGCTGGGTGCTGGGGGTCACCTAGGGGGTCCCACTGGAGCGGGGCTGGCTGTAACTAACATTTAAAAGAAATGTCATTTTTTGCTTACCTGTGTTTCTGTGTCTCCATGCTGTCGGCGGCCATTTTGAGGTGGTCCATGCCAAGTTTGGCCTCTTGTAACTGCCTGGCGGCCATCTTCCTGTGGTTCGGCCACACCCACTGGCCCCTATCAGGTGATCGGCGGCCATGTTTGTCCACCCTGTATGCAGATATTACCGTTCGGCGGCCATCTTTTTGTGGGCTATGGCTGCCTGACCTCTATCTTCTGTCGGCGGCCATTTTCTTAGAGCCCACATTATCTTCCATACAGACGTTTTTGGCAACCATTTTGCGAGAGCCTCCGGCCTCTAGGGTGCATTACACTGGCGCGAAAATTCACACAGGAAGTGCTGATAAAAGAAGCAGACTGACACAGCAGCAAGGGGACAGCATCACAGGCGCAGCATAGCAGTACCTATCCAGGGTGGTGAGTCCTCTGGGTAACCCAGCATCTCTGCAGCACAGGAGGGTGGCCTATTGATATCTTGCCTGGAGCCCTGTGAGTGTCAGCGTGTGGTCAGCATGGCATCTGAGCCAGAGGTCTTCTCCCCTGAAACACCAGATTTAGCAGCTGGTGTCCCTGAGGTGTCTATGGACGCTATGTCGGCAATCCTAGAGGCGTTTGCTGCCAGGGTGGAAGCAGCACACGGGAATACAGGGGGTAATAAACGCCCCCGTCCCCTGCAATCTTCTGGGGATATTTCTGATGCAGAACCAGGTCCAGCTACGGCTCATGGCCCAGATTCTGATGCATCAGAGACTGCAGACCGTGACCGATCGGACAGTGAGGAGGACTCCAAGTCCAGGTCAGTACGCGAGACGGCTTTGGTATCTGACCTTATTACTGCAGTGCGGGATACACTAAAGTTGGAAAGGACTGAAGAAGTAGCAGATACTCCAGTCCCCTTTGGGTTTCGTAAACCTGCCCGCACTGCTAAGGTGTTCCCTTGTGTGTCTTATTTTGACAAACTCTTATACAAGGAATGGGAGAACCCACTGAGGGTCTTTACAGCCCCAAAGAGGTTTGCAGTACGGTACCCCTTTGAGGAGAGTTTTCTGAAGATATGGACCTCTCCCCCTATAGTGGACCCTTCGGTGTCCAGACTTAATAGAGCCACCACTATTCCAGTAGAAGGGGCTCCTGTTTTCAAGGACCCTGTGGATAAGAAGGCTGAAGCACTCGCTCGCTACCTTTACTCAGTGGTAGACTCGGCAGTACGCCCGGCATTGGCGGGGGCCCTAGTGTCTCAGACACTTACTGAATGGGCAAAATTGCTACTCCAGGGGTTAAAGGAGCGAGATGCTCCTCCTAATGAGATAACTTTGGCCGACCAGTTGGTCCAGGGCCTTAAGTTTGTCTGCGAGTCAGACATGGATACTATTCCCCTGCTATCAAGAGCTTCGGTTTATGCAGTAGCAATACGCCGCCTGATCTGGCTAAAGGGCTGGTCTGCGGACCAGACTTCCAAGAAAGCCCTATTGGATCTGCCTTTTAAGGGCGACAGACTTTTTGGGGCTTCTCTGGATGACATCATCAAGGATGCCACAGGAGGTAAAAGCACTTTGCTTCCCCAAACTAGCAAGGGTAAGGGACCATGCCAAGGGCAAGGGCCCTCCTTTACTGCACGTAAGCGGTTTTTTTGCCCCCTTAAGGCGACAGGGAAAAGACCCCAGGCCGATAAAGCGCCTGCCCAAGGACAAAAGCGTCCTTGGTCCCGCAGACCCAACAAGCCTGCGGACAAATCTGCGTCCACATGAAGGTCCGCCCCCACCCAGCTCTCGGGTGGGGGGACGTCTTCGCAAATTCGCGACTCAGTGGACTGCTCTAGTCTCCGACAGGTGGGTTTGCGAAGTAATCTCCTCAGGCTACAAGATAGAATTTCTCTCTTGTCCACCAGACAGATTCATCACCTCCAATCTCCAGCTACTACCGACCCGTCGGGAGGCCCTGTATGGGGCGGTCCAGGGTCTACTGGAACGCGGGGTAGTTATTCCAGTTCCAGAACAGGAACGGGGTCAGGGTTTTTACTCAAATCTGTTCATTGTGCCAAAGAAGGAGGGGGTTCGTCCAATCTTGGATCTCAGAGCCCTCAATTGCTTTGTGAAGGTACAAAGATTTCGGATGGAGTCGGTTCGATCCGTAGTCACGGCTCTCCATCCGGGGGACTTTCTGGCCTCCTTGGACATCAAGGACGCATACCTGCATGTCCCCATATACTCCAGACACCAGAGGTTTCTGCGATTTGCTATCGGGAAGAACCACTACCAGTTTGTGGCCCTCCCGTTTGGCCTTGCCTCAGCACCCAGGACGTTCACCAAGGTGCTCGCTCCGATTCTGGCACTTCTAAGACAGCGGGGTATCGCTATCACAGGTTACTTGGACGACCTTCTGCTGAAGGCCCCTTCAAGCTCAGAATTAGAGGTAAGCGTGTCCATTACCTGTCAGACTCTTCGAGACTGTGGTTGGATACTAAACACGCAAAAGTCAGTATTGGTGCCCACTCAACGCCTAGTGTACCTGGGGTTGATTCTGGATTCCTCAGAGGCAAAGGTATTCCTCCCGGTGGAGAAGTTGCAGACCCTCCGGGCTGCAGTACGGCAGCTGACTTCCAGGAATTGGTCGTCACTCCGTTTTTGCATGCGAGTGTTGGGCCTCATGGTAGCCTCCTTCGAGGAGGTCCCATATGCTCAATACCACACTCGAGTGTTACAGAAGGAAGTTCTGTCCAGATGGAACAGATGCCCTTCATCTCTGGATTATCAAATCCGAGTGAGCCACCTAGTCAGGAGATCCCTGGTATGGTGGCTGACAGCACCGGCTCTAATGGCCGGGAAGTCACGACGGACGCCAGCCTTACAGGTTGGGGGGGAGTCTGGGGTGTCCAGTCGGCGCAAGGTCGCTGGACCCCAGAGGAAGCCCTCCTGCCGATCAATGTCCTGGAGATCTGGGCGATCAAGCTGTGCCTCTTCAAATGGTCTCAGAGACTGCAAGGGCGTCCAGTCAGGATCCAGTCAGACAACGCCACAGCAGTGGCATATGTCAATCATCAAGGAGGAACAAGAAGCTCAGCTGCAGCATCGGAGATCGCTCGCATCCTGAAGTGGGCAGAGAGGAGCGTACCGGCACTGTCGGCCGTGTACATTCCGGGTGTGGAAAACTGGCAGGCGGACTACCTGAGCCGCCAGATGCTGGACCAGGGAGAATGGTCCTTACACCCGGAGGTGTTCCAACTCCTCTGCCAAAGATGGGGCACACCAGACATAGATCTTCTGGCTTCCCGACTCAATCGGAAGGTATTGAGGTTTGTGGCCCGGTCAAGAGACCCATGGGCAGACGCAACGGACGCGTTGGTAGCATCGTGGAGTCAGTATCGGCTAATCTATGCCTTCCCTCCCTTAAGGCTTCTTCCTCTTCTGCTCCGCAGAGTGGAGGCAGAGGGAATTCCAATGATCCTAATCGCTCCAGATTGGCCTCAGCGTCCTTGGTACGCCGATCTAGTACGTCTGGTAGCAGACGTCCCCTGGCGCCTACCACTACGGAAGGACCTGCTATCGCAAGGTCCCATATTCCATCCTGCTTTACAGTCATTGGCTTTAACGGCATGGCTGTTGAGAACCAGGTACTGAGAGATCGGGGCCTGTCAGACTCAGTAATCTCTACTATGAGAAGTGCTCGGAAACCGTCCTCTAGGAAGGTCTATCACCGCACTTGGAGGGCCTACATCTCCATGTGTGAGGAAATGAAATGGCATCCACGTACCTATTTGGTTTCCAGAATCCTGCTGTTTTTACAGCATGGGGTAGACCAAAGGCTTGCCCTAAGTACGATTAAGGGACAGATATCTGCCCTGGCTGTCTTTTTTCAGCGACCCCTGGCGACTCACTCTCTCGTGAGTACATTTGTGCAGGGGGTTCGACATGTGGCCCCTCCGGTCCGGCCCCCGTTACCTCCGTGGGACTTGAACCTGGTCCTCTCGGTGCTTCAGAAGGCACCGTTTGAGAATATTAGAGATATTCCCCTGTTGACACTTTCTCAGAAGGTGGTCTTTTTGGTGGCTGTTACGTCAGTTAGACGAGTCTCTGAGCTGGCAGCCCTGTCCTGCAAGGCTCCCTATTTGATTTTCCACAAGGATAAGGTGGTGCTGCGGCCGCAGCCTTCCTTTCTTCCGAAAGTCGTTTCGGCTTTTCATCTCAACGAAGACATTGTACTTCCATCCTTGTGTCCTCAGCCGTCGAATCCTAAGGAGTCGGCGTTGCATTCCTTGGACGTTGTCCGAGCTTTGAGAGTATACCTATCTGCTACTTCCCTGTTCCGGAAGTCAGACTCACTGTTTGTTTCGGTGGCTGGTCCCAAGAAGGGCCAAGCAGTCTCATCGGCCACCATCTCTAGGTGGATCCGACAGATAGTAATCCAGGCTTACGCCTTAAAGGGTCAGGCGCCCCCCTTTCCTGTCACGGCGCATTCGACCAGGGCAATAGGTGCCTCTTGGGCTTTCCGACATCAAGCGTCTGTTTCCCAACTATGTAAAGCGGCGACTTGGTCGTCCGCTCACACTTTCACAAAATTCTACAAAGTTGATGTAGGTGCATCTTCGGATGCCTCTTTCGGCCGCAAGGTTTTGCAGGCGGCTGTTTAGAGTTGCAACTCCTCCGTTGGAGGAGTGCTGTTTTGTGTTTTGGGGTGAAGTTTGTTTTTATGCTGTTACCACCCCTCGTTTTTTCTCTGACACTGCTTTGGGACGTCCCACTTTGTCAATAGAGAAGCTGTGTCGGTCCATGGACGAAAGAGTAAATAGGATTTTTTACTCACCGTAAAATCCTTTTCTCTGAGTCCATGGACCGACACAGCACCCACCCCTCCTTTTAAGTTTGTACTGCTTTTTGACGAACTGATCTGCGATGTGCAGACTGAGAGGGTATACCCAGAGGGTCCGCCCCCTGGGCGGTACTGTAGAAGGTGTGATGCAACACTTTTTACAAGTTTTTCTGCCTAGTCACTCCTAATTAACGGATAATACCCACTTTGTCAATAGAGAAGCTGTGTCGGTCCATGGACTCAGAGAAAAGGATTTTACGGTGAGTAAAAAATCCTATTTTTGCCGCGTTTGCGGCCGCGTTTAGCGGCGTTTAACCGCGTTTGCGTTTTATAAGCGTTTCATCATAGACCCTCCCTAAGCTCAAAAAAGAGTAAATTTTAACCATTTCAGCCAGTTTGTGAGACCAGAGTGAGTAGCAGCAGCTGAGAGAGCAGCAGTGTACTTGTATCTAGCGTATCACTTGCCACATCATCTGCCACAAGTTGGGGATTGTCCACTTGCCACGTCACCTGCCACGTCACCTGGCCACATCACCTGGCCACGTCACCTGGCCACGTCACCTGCCACAAGTTGTGGATTGTCCACTTGCCACGTCACCTGGCCACATCACGTGCCACGTCACCTGCCACAAGTTGTGGATTGTCCACTTGCCACGTTACCTGGCCACGTCACCTGGCCATGTTACCTGCCACGTCACCTGGCCACGTCACCTGCCACAAGTTGTGGATTGTCCACTTGCCACGTCACCTGGCCACGTCACCTGCCACAAGTTGTGGATTGTCCACTTGCCATGTCACCTGGCCACATCACGTGCCACGTCACCTGGCCACGTCACCTGCCACAAGTTGTGAATTGTCCACTTGCCACGTCACCTGCCACGTCACCTAGCCATGTTACCTGCCCACATTACCTGCCACGTCATCTAGCCACGTCACCTGCCACAAGCTGTGGATTGTCCACTTTCCACGTCACCTGGCCACATCACGTGCCACGTCACCTGCCACAAGTTGTGAATTGTCCACTTGCCACATCACCTGCCACGTCACCTGGCCACGTCACCTGCCACGTCACCTGGCCACGTCACCTGCCACAAGCTGTGGATTGTCCACTTGCCACGTCACCTGGCCACGTCACCTGGCCACATCACCTGACACAAGTTGTTGATTGTCCACTTGCCACGTTACCTGCCACAAGTTGTGGATTGTCCACAATGCAATGCAAGCAATTACAGTTTTCTTTTATATTTTTTAATAGTTTTTCATCATTTGCCATCATTTTTGAGATTTCTAATGTTAAAAAATAGGTCACCTTTAAAAACGCTTATAAACGCAAACGCGGCAAAACGCCGGTACCGCGTTTAGCCGCGTTTAGCAGCGTTTAGCGTCTGAAACGTGGAAAACTTTTGCGTCTGAACCCATTTTTTTGCTTCTGGAAAAACGAGGTTAAACGCAACTGCTTGTAAACGCCAAAAAACGAGAGTGTGTGCATGGACACATAGGATAACATTGAATGGGTTCAGGAGCAGTTGAAAAAAGCGTCCAACTGCCTCTGAACGCGTGTTCAACAGCAAATAACAGCGTCTCGTGTGCATGGGGCCTAAATGGTTCCTCTTCCAGTGGCTGTGGACTGTATCCACGTCTACGTTCATTGTGAATTACCAGCCACCATGTAGACAAAAACTCTGCAGTCCTGCTCCTAGTAATGCAAACAACATAAAGCTCTCGGTTCCCTAATCTCTCTTGTGACAACTCTTTATGCCCTTGTTTTGTTACTTGGTAAAACCTCTCTTGTGACATTCCTTATCAAGGCCGATTAGCGCTGCTTGGAAGGCTTTATAGGGCCTCTGACACCTCAACTTTCTTACTGTTGCAAAATACTTGACGTGAAGTGTTTTAAAGGGACCTTAACCTTGCCAGTTTTTTTTCCCCGTCTGTATTTTAGGACCAATAAACCTATAAAATCTATGAATATCTTTTACAATTTTCAGTAGCTTTGTGGCGTTTTAAGATAAAGAATTTGATTTGTGGAGTGAGATGTTTTCTTCTGGTCGTCTGAATTCTGTCGGCTAAAGGATAGCTCTGCAGACAGCCGTTCTTCAGCCTGACAACATAAAGTCATAAGTTATGTTTCCTAGAAAGACTGTAAAAGATTGGATAATTTAAAGCTGGACCCTCCAACCTTCTCCGTCTTGTACAGTTGGAAAGGCTCCTCTCTCTTGTACTGAAATTGCTTCCTCTGATTTCACTGCACACTGTGAGCTTCTCAAATTTAGAATTGGCAGCAGCAAGTCATTTCAAATTTTATTAGCATGTTGCTAAAGAAGGAAGGGAGGACCCAGGGAAGGCAATAATTTAAGCAAGCAAGAAACCTTAACTTGAGTTTGTAGGTGGATTCTGGTGGATTGATTCACCTATCGGGTTTTTATATGGCCGATTCCAGTGCAATTTGCCGGTTGACTCCATCCGTAGCTTGCAGTCTTTGCCCTCTTGCCCTCGACAGCTGTGAGATTCTTACTTTCTCAGCCACCTTTTCTGTAATATAAAGTACATTTTGCTTGTGCCGATAGAACCAAAAACCAGATAGTAGCTTCCATTCTAGATTCCGAAAGGTAAATGTAGCTGTTAGTGGGCACTCAGTCTGTTAGCATCCACCCAAAACTGAAATCCATTTTTTTATATATTTTTTTGGGTTGGCTTGCTCTTTAAGGCAGTAATAAGGAAGATGTGCCGTGTTCCGAAGTTTGTGGCAGAGCTGATTAGCTGCCAGCAGTCTTTGGCATTCGGCAGTTCCTTATATAATTCCCTGTGTTCCGTCCCCAGTACACAGCCTGCCTATACTTGCCTGCGGGCTGCTCCTCTCCTGCTGGTGGATGACAAGTGACACGGTGTTCTTCTTCTCTCCTCCCAAAATCTGAAGTATGATGACAATGGTGAAGACAGTGATACCGGGTTTTGTATTATTCAGAGTTTTTCTGGACTTTGCTTAGCAGAAAGCTTTTTCAGGTTGGGTTTCTGTATTGAGCTATATTTTAAAGTCTAAAGTCCTACCTGTGAAATAACATCTAAAGTGACCCTTCAGTAATGTTACATGGGAGTTGAAACATTCCTGACGTGTTAAAATGTACAACAGGATAATTTTTCAAAAAAAGTTCCACCTTTTTATCCCTAATTTATTCTTGAGTCCCCCAGCCAAGAGACTTTGCCTAAGCCAAGATGATTTCATCAGTCTGTCGCAGGCAGGAGGAAGCATTTCCTCAGTCTCCTCTCCCCTAGTGATCAGACTGCAATATTGTAGCAAGTCACAATGTGAGAGGCTGCAGACATTTGTGAACACAGCCAGGAGCAGCCCAGGGACCGGAATTCGCATGATTGTGTTCAGCATCTCAGTCCAGGAAGTTCATCCAAACCTGAACAAGGCCGGCGCTGTCTTTTTGAAGAGAAGGCATTGTCCGGGAGAGTACTGTGATCTCTGGAAGCGTTACATATAACTGATGCAAGGGCTACCTTTCGGTCCCCTGGTGTGAAAGGGGTCTAAATCGGGTCCGCCTGTCAGTTTTTCAGGTGGACCAGATGGGACCACCCATTGCCTTCTATGGAGCATCCGTTCAGATCTGATCCGCTAAAAGCAGTCAGATGGGGATACGTTCGCCATCCGGCGGATCAGATTGGATGACAGTCAGATGGAAACGGACAGCGGGCTGTGTCGGTATCCGCTCTGCATAGCGGAGGGAACACAGACCTGTCATCCGCCTGCTCAGTGGGGATCAACAGAGAGACGGATCCGCTGACGGATTCCACTTCATCTGAAAGGGGCCTTAAAGTGATTTAAGGGCTAAAGTTTTTTTTTTTACCCAAATGCATTAAGGGGAAAAAAATATATATATTTTAAAAAAATTTCCAGCTTTAATATTTACCCGGCGGTCCCATTCCACTACAATTGTTTTCCTTAATTCCCTCTCTCCCTCTCCCCCCCCCCCCCTCCCCCATATGATTTAATATTTCAAATATAATTCTGAGAATCTTCAGCTCCTCATAAATTCCAACGCCGATTTCCAAACGTGTCTTTTGTGATTGAGACAATAGTTTTATAATTTCTGGCTTTTATCTGACGTGCGGAATCGATGAGGCACGCTGTAATTCAAGTTCGCGTAAAGACGAGCTATCGTTTTTCTTTAATTAGTAATCAGGCCGAATTTATGGAAGGCCTACGGCCTGTAAACACTGCAAATATGCTGAAGTCCGACAGTTCACTTAGTTTGCCTTAAGCTCTATTCACACTTGTTCGACTTGTCGTTATGCGACTTTAATCACTAAAGTCGCTTGACAAGTCGCACCCCATGTTTTTCATTGACACGTTCAAATATGTAAGACTTTAAAAACGTTCCTGCGCTACTTTTGGTCTGACTTTCTTTAAACGTGAGTGCCCAAAAACGGCAATGCAAATCCTCAAAAGTTGAATGTGATCCATGCGACAATTGTGCAACAGTTGTCCATTATCATTGGTCAAAGTCGTATCCAAGTTGCATCCCAAAGTTGTGCGACTTTGGAGTTGCACAAGTGTGAATTAAGCCTTAATCTCCGTTCTCAGTATCCACTGCAGCCGCATTCTAGAAAGCACATCACAGGGCTGCTGGCAGTGTACTTCCTGAAGCTAGTAGTGCTTTGTAACTTCCTCTCCTTTTGTGGGTGTAAATATGGTCAGTAGCATCCATAATTTTAGTCAATTGTTGATGGTAAGTAATTTTTAGATGCTTATCTGTGTAAGGTATCTCAACATTGTTTTTTGAAAAGCTGGGAGATGTGTGTTTTGAGAAGCCTCAGTTTTGTGCTTTTGAGATCATGGTCATCTGATCCACCACTTGATTGCAGCTGTATTTCCGCCTCAGCTAGTCCTTGAACCCTTTTCCGAAAGTCCTCCTTTCCCAGTCTTTATAAGTCCAGATTAAGGGGGACTTTAGTAACCCCCAAAACATGTTGGTTGTAACATCTTGTGTTATCCTCACAAAGGACTGATGCATTTAGAATTTCTGGACTCTACAATTGGTGTAATGCTCACTTTGTGTTCCCAAACATTTGATCACCTGATCTGAACCCTTTTTGTTTGTAGCAGATGGTTGCATCATGCCCATGGGCAGCTGCTGATGGCAGCCAGTTGACCAATGTCAAAGATTGTTTGTCCAGGTTTAATTACTGTTGTTCCCCTAGCGGAGCCATGTTTAACTAGGGTTCCTCTGGAGTTTCCTGGTGGTTCATTATAGTGGTTCTAATACCTAAACAAGTTTTATCTTTTACCTTTTGGCCCCCCCCCCCTTCCCCCCTATACTTGAGCCCTTTTTTAATTCAGCAGTGTCCATGTCTGTATCTATTTTCCGCCTCACTTCAGGGTTTTACTGGCTTTGCTGGGGTACCGAGAGCCATTGGCTCCCAGTGCTGTCAGTCAAAGCCAATTATGAGGGAGTGGGGTTTGGGGCCGAGTCCTGTTGTCTGTGTCAATGGACGCAGGAGCATGGCTCGGGAGCCCCTTCCCATGGGGGTACTGGACAGGGAGGAGCCAGCAGGTGGGGAACCCGAGAAGAGGAGGTATGGGGCCGCTCTGTGCAATTCTATTGCACAGAGCAGGTTAGTATATAGATATTTTATTTTATTTTATTTTATTTTATTTATTTATTTTTTATAAAAAATCTGATCTGATGGTGCCTTCATAGTTCTGGGTCCAACGCCACTTGACAGCCAGCTGCATGACCCCAGTGATCTTTTTTGGCTGTGTGAAGGGTAGTCTTCCCACTGACCATCTAGGGCATTTTTTCAATGACCTTTTGATAAATTTATTTTAGCAGGGGTTTTCAGAGACCTGGAATTTTTTTTTATTTTTTCAAGCGTTCCTTAGGCGTAAAACATTTGAGAAAGGCTTTCCTCACATACGCATAGGTCACCCAGTCACCTGGGGCTAATCCATACCGATGTCTGATGCCTATGTAGTGTTTTGCATTATTGTTGGCTTCTAGTGTTCTGGAAGGAGTTGGTAGGAAATTCATTGGCCGTTTTAATGATCATTTTATTATTTGGAGTGTATTGAGGAGATAAAAAAAAAAAGAAGCAAATTACACGATGCAATTTTATTTATTTTTTTTCTCCTCTAAGCACAGTACGGATGCTGTGGGTAACGTCCTACTGTTTTTTGAACCTCTGTCTAGATTAGGATGTTTCTTATGGAGCTCTGGTCACCTCTCATCCTTGGCTCCTTCCGCACAGTCCCGTAATTGAAATGTCACAGACACTTTTGACAGGACATCAATAATCCAGGAGTGTGACACTTTTTGTTTGCTTAATTTTTTTCCTCTCTGTGTGGAAATAAGCTTTAGCCTAAACTCATACGCTATTAAACTTCTTCTGGGACTTTGAGGGGTTGGGGAAAGGGCACATTTAAAGGAACAGTCATTTATTTAGGGGCAAGTGTATAAATTTATAGTTTGTAATGATATGAAGTGAGAATTTAGGTTTCTACATTGGTCTCAATTGTAGGTCACACTAGAGTTGCAATTTGCATCCTGATGAGAAGAGGCCAAGGTCCAAAAAGTGAGTGGAGCTTGGCATTCTCTTTTTCAGAACACTTATGACATATCGCCAGTCCATCTAGTTTAACCAAAAATAATTATAATTTTTTTAATATCTATCTAAAAAAAAATTAACACACAGAAAACCTCCTATATGCTCAATCCTATACCCACAGTTGATCCAGAGGAAGGCAAAAACAAATACCCCAATAAAGCATGATCCAGATTGCTGCAGTGTGGGGGAAAACAAAATCCTTCCTGATCCCCCCCCCCCCCATGCCCTGGGTCAACTACCCCTAGTGTTATTACCTATAGTATCCAGTTATATTTTGTGCATTTAGGAATGCATCCAGCTATTTTAAAACAACCTACTGAGCTGGCCAGAACCAGTTCTTGAGGGAGTCTATTCCACTTTTTCACAGCTCTTACTGTGAAGAAGCCTTTCTGTATGTGAAGGTTAAGTCTCCTTTTTTTCCTCTAGACCAGGGATCTCCAAACTACGGCCCTCCAGCTGTTGCAGAACTACACGTCCTATGAGGCATTGTAAAACTGACATTCAGACATGACTAGGCATGATGGGAATTGTAGTTCCTGATCAGCTGGACGGTCATAGTCTGGAGACCCCTGCTCTTGATCAATGGTCTCCAAACTGTGGCCCGTGGGCTGAACGTGGCCCTTTTGCTTCACTTTACCCGGCCTTTGGGGCACTTTTCCTTCCACTGATACAAGGCACTATTCTTCCCACAGACACCAAAACTGAGGCACCATTCCTTTCGCTGACACCTACAGTGATCATTATTCCTCCCATTGACACCAATGATGGGGCATAATTCATCCAACTGACACCAATGATGGGGCACGATTCCTCTCACTGACACCAGCCTTTGGCACTAGTCCTTTCACTGATACCAATGATGGGGAACTATTCCTCCCATTGACACCAATGAGGGCACTATTCTACCAACTAATACCAATAATAGGGCACTATTTCCCATCCTACTGACCACTGGTACTGTGAAATTATTTTTACTTCCAGTGAGCATCAGGCCTGAGACCAAGTTTTTACTTACTGCTTGGGCATTTTCTACTACCAATGGCCACGGCCCGCCACTCCCCCTTAGTTTAAAGGACAGTAAACTGGCTCTTTATTAAGGAAGTTTGGAGACTTCTGGTCTTATACCTCATATCTCAGGGGGCACTCTTTACATCTTTCTCACCAATAGAGACACGTGGCACACATTTGGGTCACTCTTCTTTGCTGTACTTAAACCTCATTATGGCCATAGATGGAATAATCTTGGAAACACTTGTCAAATATTCTTTGAAGGTATATTTAACGACCACAAATAATATTGCAGCATGGAAGGTACAAAAATATTGCTGGTGACTACAATCAGAAACATTGCTTAAAATGGCACCTAAAACTGAATTTCAATACAAATTCTTTGCATGCTGGTTGAAGATCTGGTGAAATAATATATATTTTATGAAATGTAATCGTGTATAATTACAAAAATATTTTTGATGCTAATACTTTTTTTTTTTTGTGTTTGTGCAGGTATATCCCGGCTGACTGTTCAGACCGTGTCCTAAATGAAGCTTTCAGCGCAAGTCCACTTGGAAACCTAACCCCTTATTTTTACCCACTCCCTCCATCCTTTAATTTATTATTTTTATTTTTTTTGTATAATTTTCATTGCTTTAATATTATTTTCAAAGATGATGACCCAAACGTGGAGGTTTCTTCCTTTGCATTTATGGACTGTCTTGTTTTTGGGGGTCTCCTGGATTCTTCCCGGGAATGGTTCTCCCAAGCCATTTAGAACTTTTACGGGCAGTGAATGGAGCTTGACTCATTTGGTGGTGCATAATAAAACCGGGGAGGTATACTTGGGGGCCGTGAACAGGATTTTCAAACTGTCAAGTAACCTGACCCTCTTGCGCACTCATGTTACGGGTCCCATTGAAGACAACGAAAAGTGTTACCCTCCTCCTAGCGTCCAGTCTTGTCAGCATGGACTTGTCACCACTAATAATGTCAACAAGCTGCTGCTAGTGGACTACACTTTGGACCGTTTAATAGCCTGTGGCAGCGCCTCTCAGGGGATCTGTCAGTTCCTACGTCTTGGGGACCTCTTCAAATTGGGAGAACCTCATCATCGTAAGGAGCACTACCTCTCCAGTATTAATGAGTCTGGCACCATGTCTGGAATCATTATTGAGGTTCCTAATGGGCAGAACAAACTTTTTGTCGGGACACCTATAGATGGAAAGTCTGAATATTTTCCCACTCTCTCTAGTCGGAAGCTTCTGCCCAGCGAGGAGAATGCAGAGATGTTTGGCTTTGTCTACCAGGATGAGTTTGTATCTTCACAACTTAAGATTCCCTCGGACACGCTGTCCAAATTTCCAACTTTTGACATATACTATGTGTACAGTTTCAGAAGTGAGCAGTTTGTCTACTACTTGACCCTACAGTTAGATACACAGTTGACTTCTCCCGATTCTACCGGAGAGCAGTTTTTCACATCTAAAATTGTCCGGCTTTGTGTGGAAGACCCCAAGTTCTACTCTTATGTGGAATTCCCCATCGGCTGCATGAAAGATGGTGTGGAATATCGTCTCATACAGGATGCTTACCTGAGCAAGCCTGGGAAACGCCTGGCCAAAGAGTTGGGGATCTCCGAGAGGGAAGACATTCTTTTCACTGTCTTTGCACAGGGTCAGAAAAATAGAGTCAAACCACCAAAGGAGTCTGTTCTTTGCCTTTTCACCTTGAAGAAGATCAAGGATAAAATTAAGGAACGTATTCAGTCCTGCTACCGGGGCGAAGGAAAACTCTCTCTGCCTTGGCTTTTAAACAAAGAGCTGGGTTGCATCAACTCGGTAAGTTAATAACTGTGAAAGAGTAACTCCACTTATTCTGTAAAAAAAAAACAAAAAAAAAAACATTCCCATCTGGGTGATCTATGTACATTGCAGGGATTTTACCAAACTTAGTTGCAGATTCCTACCCTTTGTTATTTTGAAGCAATGGCTGTTTGGTTTTGTGTGTCCATGTACAGAGTGAATCTAATGGGAGTGGTTTTATAGTTTATCCATCAGCTGCTGCACCTGCAGGGTTCTGAGCAAAGTGGCATGGTCTGCATCCCTTTTTAGATGGGATTTTCCTTTTGGGAGTATTATCAAAAATTACATTTGTTGTAGGGGATGCCAAAAATCTGATTTTGTATCTTACTGCAGACTTCTGGGAAAATCAGTGAGCCAATCCTACAAGGTGGAAATTACCTTTTCGGAGGGTGTTCTGTATACAGAAGGCCTCCAGGTAGCCATATTGCATTTTACAGAAAATTGCCTTGCTGCATTGGAAATTAAAAGTAATTTTTAATGACATTTAATTACAATGTGACTTGAGTAGCAATTGTATACTATAATAATAATAATAATTATTATTATTTTTTTCATTCATTAATTATTTTTTTACCCATGAAAGTGAAGGTACCATTTTAAATATACTTTTTTTTTTTTAAAGCTGAGCTTATGCAGGTTTAATTTTTGTAATTTTTTCTTTTTAGACCTTTCAGAAGGTAATGGTGGCCTTACATAGGCTTTCCTTTTAGAAGGATCGCTCTTTTAAAAAATTGCTGATGTGACAACATATGCAGAAAAGAGGATCTCACGCATTAAGGATGTATAATGTATCCATGATGTGGTTGTCCTTCCTTTGTCCCAAGATAGTGTTTGGTTTATGTGATAGTACGATTGCTCTTTTCCAGAACTGTTCATTCGAGGGCAGTTGAGTGGCTGGAAATCTCAGACCCAGCACTTTTATTTTGTGTTTTGCCTTTTCTCTGTGGTTTCCTGCTGGGTTTCTTGATTTAGGTGGAGCGATTTCTTTTGCATGGGGATATTACTATTGGGCTTTCTGTGTAGGATTCTGCTGTGTCTAAATAGTAGGTTTTATGATGTGTTCCAGGACAATGTGAATAAATACTTCTGCTGGAGGACAGAAAGAAGTGCACCAGAAAGCACAGAAGGCCGCTACAAAGAAATAAGCAATCAATTTAGATTCGTAGTCTAGCTCAGGGGTGTTCAAACTTTCTTAACAAAGGGCCAGTTTACTGTTCTTCAGACTTTAGGGGGGCTGGATTGTAGCCAGTGGGAGCAGAAAATGTTCTGGTGTCAGTGCGAGTAAACATGGTCTCTTTTTTGCAATTAGGGGGAGGTATAGTGCTCCATCGTTGGTGCCAGTGGGAGGAATAGTGTCCCATCGTTGGTGCCAGTGGGAGGAATAGTGTCCCATCTCTGGTGCCAGTGGGAGGAATAGTGTCCCATCTCTGGTGCCAGTGGGAGGAATATTGCCCAAAAAGCCAGTGAGTGTCCCTTAGTCTAGTTTTTTTGTTTTGGTTTCATCAGGTGACCATCTCATGTCTATGGCTCCAGCAAATAGTCTTAGCCAGTCTATCTTTTCAGGGAATGGCCTCTCAGATGGGTCTAGAAGTCTTTTCTGATCACTGTTGTCCTTTGGGGAGATTAGTGAGTTTTTTATCCACATATCCTATGTATTCTTTCCATAAGCATAAACTGCATTTGAGCGAATCCTTTGTAAATTTGCAACCAGGAAAACAGTCTTCCCTGAGCGAGGTTGGAATTTGTGTGTCTTGTGGGTTCCTTTACCCTTGGCCTTCCAGAGCATTTAGTGGTAAGGGTGTCAAACTTTCATTTGAGTCGTCCTCCATGACCACTGCGGTAAAGAAACCTAGAAATGTCACTATTGCCCCCTTGGCAGTACTGTTTATCCTGGAGTCTAAAGGACTATGCAACCTGATAATAAAGGATGTTTACCAAAATTAAAAAATTCATGCGCAGACTGAAATCATCCATTTTTGTATTTTTTTTTATTTTCATGGCAAAAATGAAAAATAATAATGGAATAATAATATTTAGTAGTCAGTTGAGATTACAAGGTAGCATGTTTTAGGGGAAGTCTGTACAGAGAATATGTAGGTGGCCATTGCTGAACTCTTCTTCTTGAAATGCTGGTTTGCCTGGCTCGTAGACTGAAACATGTATACAATTCAGGAATGTCGGAATAGAATCCTAACCTCTAAACTGCATTCATTTTCCAGGGCAGTGGTGTCAAAACGGCGGTCCATGGGCCAGATGCGACCCTTTGACTGCCTTTTATCCCGGTCCTGGGGATTCCTTCCACAGATATAAATCGCTATTCCTCCCACTGATATAAATGTTGAAACATTATTTATTTCACTGACAATGATGGGGGGCATCATTATTCCACTTGCCCGAATGATGGGGCAACACATCTTCCACTGATACCAATGGTGGGGCCATATTCCTCCCACTGACATCAACAATGGGGCACTATTCCCTCCATTGACACTGACAATGGGGCAATATTCCTTCCAATGACACCAACCATTTGTGTACCATTCTTTCCATGGACACCAATGATTGGGCACCATTCCTCCCGCGGCGGGGCACCATTTCTCCCACTGATGCCGGCGATGGGGCACCCACTTGGAAAACACTGAAGCCACTGGCTCATCTTGACAGCCAAGAAACTAGCAGTTTTGGGAAGGGAGATCAGCTATGGCAGCATCCATATATCCTGAGTCCAGGTTTCCTTTAGAGATCCAAGAGCCATCCATTGGCAACAGCAGGAAAGGAAACAACTTGGGCTCCAACTGAACTGTAATTTTTTATTTTTTTTGAAAGGATCATTTGCGACCCAGGATTTGTTCAGCTATGTTATTGGCACTTGAACCTGCTTTATACTCGCCGTTTAGGTGTTCAGAAGCTGTAAAGAGTAATGGTAACAATAGTTATCTCTGCTATAATGGTGATCTTCTCTTCAGATTGTTTCTCCATCAGGCCTCATACGTAGAAAGCTTGCTGAGGAATGGAAGAAATTGCCTGAAAATTGCTTCCCTTTCCCATCTTTTTTTTTTTTTTTTTTTAGGCGTAGCGCAGAGATTTTAGACTTATTTGTTTTTCATTGTTTCTTTTTTTCGGTGATTTGCAGCTCAGGTTAATTTGCTGACGGGACTTATCAGGAGCGATAATCTTTTTTGCAGATCAGAGTAATAACATACTTCAGAGAGCTCGCGTTTACAGCCGAAGATTAGAGCGAGAGGACGAATCACTCCGACAATGAGAGAGCAATATTTAGCCGCATTTCTCGCTGTGGCACATGCAATCATCCCGTCATGTAGATCTCGAGCACAGGGCGATCTCTGCAAGGGTCCTTACCTGTCACCTCTGCAATTTGCCCGACGGGGATGGGTGGGGGGGGGGGGGGGTGATTATTTTATTATCCATTAATATGTTTGGTCATGTTAGCCAGTTTTTTTTTTTTATAATGCCCGAGAGGCCTTATCTGGATCATTAACTGTATTCACCTAGGAATAACATTACAGGCTCTTATCGTTAACACGCAACAAAATACATTTGCGTCCTTGTTTTGAACTGTGAAGAATGCTTTGACGTTATCTACAAACATTGGCCTTAATTTTCAAGTTCACCCAAACTGGGCTTCAACTGCCAGCTTACAGCGGCCTTGGGAGAGGAGCAGTGCATGCAGGGAAACCTAAAGACTGCTTGAGCAACCTCAGATTCTGAGCGGATATGGTTTGGTATTATGGGGGTAGTCTATCCATAGGAATAAAGGAGCCAGTGGGGGTCAACCTACAGGCGCCACCTGACATCACCAAAGGGCCACACGTTATTTTTAGTTAAAGCTCAGCTTCACTTTCTCAATCAACATTTAGTGCCGGTTCACATATGAGTTGCGGGAACCAGTGCGATTCCAGTGCAGGTTTCCGCATCACATGTCACCCGCTGGCAGTTCACACTGTCCTCTGCGAACTGCTGCAGGTGTCAATGTAAAGTTAATGACACCCCCCAGATCGGATCGCAGTGCGAACTGCCAAATGGTGCAGGAATCGGATCGCATAGGTGTGAACACCCATGCGATCCGATTCCAGTGCGGCCAAAAAAAGGGTCCTGTGCCGTTTTGGTGCGAATGCGATGCAAATTCAGCCATACAATCTGTATGGCTGAATTTGCATCACACAGACATTGCATGTGATCTGCACAGCAGTGTGGTGCGAATCACATGTGATGTCGAACATCACACAAGTGTGAATCCAGCCTTTTTTTTTTTTTTTATTCCTTATGCTGCTAGCATTAGCAATTAGTACATGGATAGGAAAGTATATCCTATTTACTTTTTACATTTCTTCAGTTACTTCCTGGTTCCTGGCCTAGACCACTTATGTCATAATCCCAGAAGTCTTCAGGAGGGGCTTTCTCAGCTAAGCACACCTTCCTGTCTGAGCTAAAAGCAGATGGATTCCAGGAAGTAAATGCTACATGAATTATCTACCCTTACTCAAAATTGCCACAACCAGAAATGCTAGGGGGGATATTTTTTAAAGGGATTTCTCAGCAAAATAAACATGGAGACATGGCTAGCGGAGTTTGCTTTTGGATATTAAAAATGAATTCTAGAGCGTTTTTTAGAGTCCCACCAGTACAATCGGTGCCTCCTTATCAGTTTGTCCTATTACTGCCACCTACCAGTGCCTCCTCATCAGTGCCCATCAGTGAAATAGAAAAATTACCTGTTTGTAAAAAAAATTAAAACTATGAATTTTTTATTTTTTTTCCACTTTCGCTCTTTATTCGTTTAGCAAAAAAAAAAACCAGTGGTGATTAAATGCCACCAAAAGAAAGCTCTATTTGTGTAAAAATGTCATATGGGTACATTGAATGACAATTGCGCGGTCATGTAACAAAGTGTGACAGCGCTGAAAATTTGGCCTGGGCAGGAAAGGGTATAAAAGTGCCCAGCAGGCAAGTGGTTAATTTTGGTGGCAAATTTTGAACACGTTTTTTATTTATATAATTTTCATTGAGAATAAAATGGTACAAACCAAATAAAATAAAAATCCATCTTCCAGTATTTTTTATTTTCCCCAAGTTTGCTGAATAAAATATAACACTAACACGGCTTTTATGTAAGGTGGCAGAATAACAAAGCTCAAAGGGAACGTGTTGCGTTTTTACTTTGGGAGATCTTTAGTCCCCTTTCGACACTAAGTTATGACGCATGAAGGGAAGAAATTCCTAAAAATTAGATGGTTGACGAAGGCAAATATTAGAATGACGGCGACCTTTTCACTGGTTTGCAATTGATAAAAATTCTAAGACCTTGCGTTCACCTAAATTGAGCATTTCATGCTTGCACGGTCAAGGCAAAGGCCACCCAGATTTTCCAATGTCAGACGTCTCGCTGATTGATTGGTCTGGGAGGGAATACTTTAGTGGTGTGTGTGTGTGTGTGTGTGTGTGTGTGTGTGTGTGTGTGTGTGTGTGTGTGTGTGTGTGTGTGTATATGTTTAATAAAAAAAAAAAAAAAAAAGATAGATTTTATATATATATATATATATATATATATATATATATATATATATATATATATATATAAATAATATAGCGGGTACTTGAATTTGGGGAAGCATCTGGGTGCTAGTGTAACCCAGGTGCCTTGATTGTTAGGAAATTTAAGGTTCCCTCTGTGAGTCTTGGAGGACTCTGGTGTGAAGTTCTTGCCGGCCTAAAGGTGGCGTTGTTGCCTTGGACCGGGGCTGGGCTCGCACCGCAAGACTGTGCCTTTTTGTCCTCCCCTGGAGCTGGTACAGCGAGGCGGGGAACCCGTTGTGGCGCGAAGGGAGAGGTCATAAAAGGGGCGGACGCCCTGACCTTGGGGTTCAGAGTTGGAGGACGTGGCCGCACCCAGGCACCTTCAGCTTGGGTGCTGGCGTTCCGGTGCTCCAGGCCTAGGTGCCCTTGGCCTAGCTGGAGCGGAGATGGAGTCCATCTCAGGCACCTTTAGCCTGGGGTGAGGTTCTATGGCGGATGCCTGGGGCTTAGTACCTTCGACTGAGTTCCGCGAGGGTGGAGGAATCCGAGGGGGCCCTAACTCCTTTGGGTGCCCGTGTCTGAGTTCGTGAGGACTGGTGCGCAGTAACTTCTCCGAGTCCGGCGCTGCATCGCTGGTGACGGAGAGGCCTCCACTTCTCCCTTGGACGGATTTCTTCCTCTGACAGGGGCAAAGTGAGCGAAGGTAATTCACGTTCTATATTATCTAGTCAGTGGCAGTGACTATTTACCACTGGGGAAAGGATTGTGCCTCGATCTGTCCCCATTTTCCAAAGAAAAGAGTTTGTTTTATTCTTCTTGCCAAGCAATAAAACAGAGTTGGACCTATTCACTGTGTGGAACTCGGGTTGCTAAAGCAAAGGAGTCAGGGACGAAGAACTGGACTTGACTCTAGGACACCTACACAAAAGCCCAATCTTCTGGCCTTCACCTCTTAGCTATGGAGGACATGGACTGTGGTGTGTCTCATCTCTCTCTCCCAGGTACCCCTAGACAACAGCCGCATAACCGATAAAGATATATATATATATATATATATATATATATATATATATATATATGATTACACATTTTGTGTGAACATGTATATATGTTGCACGCACGCACGCACGCACAACCACACATTTTCATGCAATGTTTTAAGTCGGTGACAGGGAAATGGTCACAATTCATTTTTTTACAAAGCCATTTGCTTGTGTTGTAAAGATTAGATAACAGGAGCAGAGTGATGCCCCCCCTCAGAGACCGGAGTGGACTAATCTAGTCACAGAAATGATTTTATTGCATTTTCTAATCCCTTATAAAAATGTGTATAAATTTCTGTTTCCTTGTCTTCCCCTGACCCCAATCTGCATCAAAGTACTCTGCTTAAAAAAAACTCGGCTGTTTATGTAATGGAGCAGGAAGATGGAGGAAATGTCAATTGTTTTTTACATTCGGTGGGCAGATTATCTGTTTAACTTGAGGAAACAAGTCGTTGGGGCCATACTGCTTTTTAAGTGGCTGGACCAGTCTTTCTCAACCAGGGTTCCTCCAGAAATTGTTAGGGGTTCCTTTAGTTGTAACTAATTGTCCCCCCTATCTGATGATGACTTCATATTTTTAGGTTCATCACCACTTGATGGAGCCTGTAGCAGGGGACACCAATGATCTTGTTTGTGAACTTAAAAAGGTGACATTCTAACCACCACTGTAGGGGGGCATTTTTTTTATCTGATCACCAATCTAACGAGTATTATTCACACTGAACCAATGATATGATTTTAGCAGGGGTTCCCCAAGACTTGAAAATTTATTTCAATGGTTCCTCCAGGATAAATAGGTTGGGGCTTGGGTGCCAAGTTGGCCACCCATTGCAGCAGAAAGTGATGTGGGTATTTATGACCATTCCTTAGGACTCGCTCTTAGGACCATGTCTGACAGGCAATTTTGGAGCATGAGATGAATCGGGAGCTAGAGCATGCCCAAACAGGGTTCTGCGGAACCCTAGGGTTCTTCCAGAAGTTGCTTCGGATTCCTTAAGCTGTGGCAACTCTACCTCCAATTTGATAGTTCTGGGGTAAAAGCCACTTGGTAGAGCCAGCTGCACGACACCAATCATCTTTTTGGCTGCTTGTAAGGGTGGCATTCTGGCCACCATTATAAGAGGGCGTTTCTTTCCACTGGCCACCAATGTAAGGGGCGTGTTTTCCCTGAGACTTAAAAAGAATTTCAAGGGTTCCTGTAGGGGGGAAAAAGGTTCAGAAAGGCTGATCTTTAATTGCCTGAGTTGCTGGTGATTTGTCGCTGCTACAAGTTAAGAAAAAAAAAGACAAAAACATTGGGTTGGCGTTCTCTGCTAAAAATCGGTCTTTGAGGGCTAGTTCACACCAGGTGCGGTAGGACTGGGTTGGGAGTAGGGATGTCCCGATACCGATACTAGTATCGGTATCGGCACCGATACCGAGCATTTGCCTGAGTACTTGTACTCGGGCAAATGCTCCCGATGCTTCACCCGATACTTGCCATCCCAATCAGTGTCCTCCTCCGTGCCGCCGTCCCAATAGGTGTCCCCCTCCGTGCTGCCATCCCAATCAGTGTCCTCCTCCGTGCCGCCGTCCCAATAGGTGTCCCCCTCCGTGCTGCCATCCCAATCAGTGTCCTCCTCCGTGCCGCCGTCCCCCTCTGTTCTCCTCCTCCACCCCCTCGATCTGTCAGGATGGAGAGCGGAGGTAGGAGCCGGTAACTCTGGCTCCTTACCGTTCGGAATGTACAGAGTCAGTGATCACTGACTCTGTCCATTCACATAACTGAAACATCGTAAACTGTGTTTACAATGTTTTAGTTTATGAATGAAGAGAAGCCGCGGTCTTCTCTCCATTCATTTTCAGCGCAGCAGAGGCTGCTGAGAAAGGGACTGGGGAATCTGTCCCTAGTCCCTTTCTCTGTCTCAAAGGGGAGATGTCAGAGGTCTGTTAAGACCCCTGATATCTCACCAAAGCCCCCCAACAGGGCTGATAAAAAAATAAAAAATTTAATAAAAAAATAAATAATAAAGAAATGAATTGTAAAAAATAAATAAAATAAAATAGAAGAAAAAACACACTGACACTGTCCACCCCTTAAAAAAAGAAAACATTATAAAAAAATCAATCAATAAATAAATAAAAAAAAAAAAATTTTTTTTTTTTTTTAAAAGAGATAAAAAAAAAAGTATCGGTATTCGGTATCGGCGAGTACTTGGAAAAAAGTATCGGTACTTGTACTCGGTCTTAAAAAAGTGGTATCGGGACAACCCTAGTTGGGAGGCTTGTTTTAGCCAATTTCCACAGCAAAGGATTAAGCTTAAGAATAGGCTGCATGCGCTAGTTTTCAGCATAGGGCAGTTCGAAACAATCCACGCACCACGCTTGCGGCAAGTAGAACTTGGCTCAATGGCGCACTCTAAGCCACCAAGAGCTCCTGGTCAAGTGATGATCTGGATATTTTTTGGATCTCATTTCTGTGTGACAGCCTATCAGTGATCACATCACCAGGACTCCTATGATGCGTCTCTGGCGTTGAGATTTCTTAAAGGACCAAAGGGAAGTGGTTAAGGTCGGCACTAAAAGATTGAAGGAAGCGCTGGGAGCAATTACTGCAGAAAAAAAATTATTAAACCATATCTTGCTTGTGGCGCAACATAGAAATTAGACTTTAAACCATAAATTAACATTTTTAATTGACAATTTAGGACATCAGGTTTCTGTCATGTCTGCTCCTCCAACCTGCTGGAGGTCTGACTGTTTGCAGCCTTACTTGTGCTGCGCTTTTCCTTCCTCCATGCAGTGAGACAGGTAACAGCTGTTTGACACGCTGAAGGGGAGTTATTCTCCGCTCGTAGATATGATTTTGTTTTCAAACTAATTCAATATAGTCGACAAATGATGGAATTGTTACATGAGCGCTGGCTGAGCTGAGAGGACATACGGGAAAGGCCTTGGTTCTCCAGTGGCAGCCCTGGCGTGCTGCCGTAGCTCAGTATGACGTTAACCATTAGTGTGCCGGGCTCTACGGTTGTATTTCTTGTGTGTCCAAATTTGAGAAAAGATGAAAGATCTATTGGAATCGAATAAAGAGCAAGGTCATGGTGGCCATATTGTGGCCTGTCCATTTTCCAGGGCATGTTTTACCAGAAGGGCTCAAACATTAGCTACAAAAAATTATAAACTTTCTTGTTGCAGATAGCAACCGCTTGTCTCTCGAGGAGATTTTACCTCCCCTCCGGATTCTTTGACTGGAAGAGAAATAAAGAAATGGTTGTCATTGGGTCAGGAAACCATAAACGCCAATAGTAACCTTAGAGAGGGTCTTACTCTTCCCCGTTCTACTGAAAAAGTGTCTTGTTGCAGTCTGTGTCCCCACTAGAGTGGTTTTCCACCATTTCCTTTTCTAACAGGAACTGAGGGGAAAGCTACCCAATGGGGACCCAGAATGGAAAACAAAACCTGAGAAAGCAAATTATTTTTTTAGGAATTGGGATTAAAAGGGACATTCTTGTAGCTACGGTTTTCAATAACCTCCTGTCATCCGTACACTTTTGCCAAGATACAAATCAACAAGCTTGTGTATCTACAGCATCCTTTTAAGAACTAAACGCCAATTTTTCAAAACTTTTTGTCTAGCGTGGTGGGAATAGTTGTCCCCATTGGAAAAGATCTCTTTCACTACGTGTCTCCATGACACCCTGTGTGTTCTGTGATGACTTTTTATGTTTTTCTTGGAAGTGGACCGTCTCCTGTTTACTGCTGCCTATGACCTAGCTCAGAAGATTACAACAACTTCCTGCCCTGGTGACTTCTTCTGACAGGGTGTCACTTGGACTGCAAGTAAGGGGACACGGACAGTAAAAAATAACCTGGCGTTGGTTCTGATCAATGTTCTATGAGAAAAGTTGTAGCAAGAGCTTTATTTGTGGTCCTGTGACTACAAACCCTCTGTATTGGGTCCCTTCCTTGTAAGTGGTGGGGGAGGACTTTCAGAGGCTCTGACGTAAATGTAGGTAGAACCTGAAGAATCATTGCAATGAATGAGCGAAGTTCCCACAACGCTCAGATGGGCAGAAACCTTAATTATTGCAATAAATGAGGAAAGCAATGACAATGATGGGGTGGGCTCGGACCTAAATTAATACAATAAATGAATACTAAGGTGGTCAGGGACTTGAATCATCACACTAAATGAGCAAAGCGGAAACAACAATGAGGTACATAATGACGGAAGTGCCAAAAACGCTGAGAAATTAAAATAATTGCAATGAAAATAATTGCATTGAATGAGGCAAGTGCCAACAATGTTGAGGTGGGTAAGGACTTTAGTTATTGCAGTGAATGAGGGAAGCGCCAGCAACGCTGAGGTGGGTAAAGGCTTCAGTCATTGCAATTAATGGGGGAAGTGCCAACAATGCTGAGTTGGGTAGGAAATATGGTTATTGCAGTGAATGAGGGAAGCACCAGCAATGCTGAGGTGGGAAAGGACTTTAGTTATTGCAGTGAATGAGGGAAGTTTCAACAACTCTGAGGTGGGCTGGTATGTAAAACATAATGAATGAGGGAAGTTCCAACGACCTCTGAGTTGTGTGGGAAATTAAGTCATTGCAGTGAATAAGGGAAGCGCCAACAACGCTGAGGTGGATAAGGACTTGAATCATTGCAATGAATGAGGGGAGAGCTGATGATGAGGTGGGTTGGTACTTGAATCAATAAAAAGAATGAAGTAAAGGAACCATTGACAACGCTGAGGTGGGCGGGAACTTGAATCATCGCAGTGAATGAAGGAAGTGCCGACAACCTTGAGATAGGCACGGACTTTTCGGGAATGGGGTCATGGCAAGCGGCCCACTATGGGAGTGGCCCACAATGCAAGCTAGAGGGCTGTGGGGGCTTCATCTTCCTGGCACAATGCAGGGCCGACAGCCCAAGAACTTCCAGGAATTTCAGTGGTGGACAGAAACTGTTGACGGTCCTCTGCTGGAAGTATAATACAATCTGGAAGCTGCCTGGATCAACTGGTAATTTACAAAGCGATCTGAATGGAGGTAAAACATGGCCACACTATTGAAGGTAATGTATTTTGTGGCTGGCGAAACATTCCAATTTTTTTTTGTTTGTTTTTTTGACTCATTAGTGGAAATTCAATTATTTTTTAGCATATTCAACTGACATGCAAAACCGCTTTACAGTTATTTAGAAAGGGGGGTGTGTGTGCACGCGTTTTCCCCCAAATAAATACAATTGTTCATAAACTCCAGAAATCCACACAAAGCTAATTAGCAGCAGGCCGCCTGACTGGTAACGTGCTCGTCCTACAGCTAGTTAATAAGCTCAGCCTGTTTGGATTGTGCTCCCCATGACTTGTCAGTGGGGAAGGGCCATTCAGGGTTCCTGGGTTGGGATTAATCTCCTCCTGCCAGGCCATCATTAGTGGAGGCTGAAGGATTTGCTGAAAGCTGTGAGCTGCTCCTTCTCCTTCACTCCTGGTGCTAATTATCATTTATTAACTTTATGTTGTCACTCAGCGGGCTCCCCCCTGGGAAATTAACTATGGAAGGAATCCGTGGAGGGGGGGGGGGGGCCAACGGGCAGGCAGATTGGGGGGGAAAAGGGGATTGAGTCGGACTGAAGACTCTTGTGTTATGTGTAACACGCAGGTTCGTCTTTAGTGGGATCCTTCACCGGTTCGTTGGCGGTGTGGAATTTGGGGGTGACAGAGGTGGATTTGTGCCTTAAACCGTACGTTGTTTTTAACTTTTGAACACTGAGGTTTTCTTGTTTGGACTAAATGCGGCAGTTTTTGAGCTCCTATGCGTCTGATCCGTTCACCATTGTAGGTGCTCCAAATGTTTGACTTGGCTTTCCCCAATTTTCCTGATCTTCTTGTCTCTTCCACAAAATTGGTAACCAAAGCAAGGAGATGGGCAAAGTACATCTTATGGTGCAAAGGTTTTTTTTTTTTTTCCCACCACTGCTGTCCCTCGCTGATGAGAACCCCCTCTCTCCCTTACATTCAAAGCCTTGGAGATCCCGCCTGCCTGTACTGTTGGTGGCACAGCTGCCGGGTTATGCATCAAATTATTTATTGCATAATACACAAGTATGCAAATGATTGATTTGTATATTGTGTCTCCAGCTTGCAGACTGTGTTGACATATTAAATGGCATAATACTGCCGTTAGAAGGGCCTTTGTGTCTTTGCGTTTGCAGAAGGCGGGATGGCTTTTCCTTTAATGTGACTCTATAAATGATATCCTAATAATCCATAAATATTCATTACTTAATGGCCCTGTAACCACTTCCAGCCCGGACCTTTTCTGGCACTTTTTGTTTACATGTAACAATCAGGAAATTTTGCTAGAAAATTACTTGGAACCCCAAACATTATCTTTTTTTTTTTTTTTTTTTTTTTTAAGCAGAGGCCCTAGAGAAGAAATTGGTGGGTGTTGCAATTTATGTAGTATTTGCGCTTTAATGCAGAAAACACACAATACATAACCAATTTGTTGTAAAATATAAAAGCTGGCGTTACGCCGCGTCAATGGATACCAAACATGTCACGCTTTTAAATTGTGCAAGGGCGACAAATTACGTAAATGTTGTTATCCATAGGTGATGCTTTAAAAGCCTTTACAGCAGGGGTCTCAAACTGGCGGCCCTCCAGCTGTTGGGAAACTACAATTACCATAAGGCATTGCAAGGCTGGCAGTTGCAAGCATGACTCCCTCAGGCAGAGGCATGATGGGACTTGTAGTTCCGCAACAGCTGGAGGGCCACCAGTTTCAGGCCCCCTGCTTTACAGGCTTCCAGACTTGCTGCCTATGATCTGACATTCACGGTGATACCTCAGTGTGGGACGATCGCTGGTTGCGTGCGTGAGGGACCGCCGTGCACAGTCGCCTTTTTGCGTGAGCACGGGCGCTTTACTTTTTTCTTTTTTAGTTTTTTCTTTTTATGCTGTTTTTAAATGTTTTTTTCTTTCTTTTTTTAGCAATTTCTTTGCTGTCACAGGGAATGTAAACTAGAGGTGCACTGAATGTAAATTGTGTTGCCGAAGCCGAAAATGCAGGATGCACTTGGCTGAAAATGACAGTATAAAAAAAAAATTGATATATAGTGTGTGTGTGTGTGTATTGTATTGTATTGTATTGTATTCAACTTTTTAATTACTATCATGAGTTTATATAAATTTGTCGGCCATTATTTGCACCTTTAGCGCAAGATACATTTATCTCTTAAGTCCTGGTTCACACCTATGCATTTTTTAGTGCGTTTTCAGTTTTGCAGAAACACACTACAGTCCATTTAACATGGTTTCCTATGGATGTAGTTCACATCTGTGTGTTTTATGGAAAGGGCCAGGGACTTTTTTCATTTTTTTTTTTTTGGTTCTATAGACTTCAATATATCAATGTGTATTGAAAAATGCACCTGGAATATGCAAACTGCAACTTGAACCAGGCCTTAATTCTATGTGTAGCACACCCCCGCAGGAGCTACTGGTTTTAATTTGGGCCTTGCACGTTACCTCAGTATTCGTTGTCTAGAGGAAGAAAGTCTGTAGAAACTCCAATGTCCACACAAGATGTAAAACCCTCTGCAATTAGGTTTTATTTTCCTTTGCCTAAAACGTATGAAGAATAGTAGAAGGTTGAAGGGAAAGGGGTAGGTTCAGGTACACTGTACAGATCACTGGGGAAAACTCAAATATACAGTCATTCACCACTCCTGCTAGAGTGGGTATTGCTCACCCGGATAGGCCCCTCTCACCTGGCCTAGCAGCCGGTATGATGCACAAACAATAATCAGGACCAGTCTCTGCCACATACTGGTGGTGCACAGAAATGGATAATCCGGGATCCTCTGCCACAGGACTTAACTCCCGAACTTCCAGCCAAAACAGTCAAGAGCCTTTAAGCCGACCCGACAGACTGCAATGTAAACGTTGGCTCCGGTGCATCCTCCAATAGAATAACCAGGCCCTCCTCAAGACACCAGCCTTCCACTTGGTCTTTTCCAGGACGGGTCATCCCCTGGTTTCCTCCTATTGAGCGGCTTCCTCCCTCAGGGCGGACAGCACAGGATCACCTTCAAAGGGTAGGCCCCAGTCAGCATAACTGGGCCTACTCGGCAGAGTTGCAACCTCGGACCAACATGACTCCGAGGCTGAAATCACACAATATACCCCTCGCGCCAGGAGGGCCGCGAGGGGACGAAGGACACCAAAAGATGGCGTCTGCCCCTTAAGTACCCTTCCCCAGCATGCTCAGCGGGTAGACCACGCCCACTGAACTGTTCCTGGGGGAAGGTACCCAATGCACTCCTGACTTGTCAATCTTCCACATTGGCCTGAGGTGGTACCGCCACCTAGAGGCAAACGGTGGGAAGTTTTTACAACACAGCCATAACCGGAACAGAGGCTAATTTAACATTAATCCCTTACATCTGAGCCCAACTATTGACTCAGATACCCACTAAATTTAGCATAGCGCCCACTCATTGGGAGCAGGGCGCTACATATGTATGTCTTCACACTGGTCCGCTGCGCTTTGGTGGTGGTGTTAAAAATCCTGCTTGCTGCATTTTTGGTCAGTTAAAAAAAGCATCAAAAACACGCCTCCCCTTTTGAAATGCATTGAAAATGCTGCAAGAACACATCAATCGCGCGCCCATGTTACTTTTTCGATGGGGTTTTTGAGTCCTGACCTATGAAAAACAAACCTTAAAGTGGTTGTAAACCCACATAGTGAAAAAAAAAAGACCTGCAAGACGAAGGCATAATGAGCTAGTATCAAAAGCATACTAGCTCATTATGTAATACTGACCTTAGATCAAAACCCCCACTGCGGTGCTCGTACACAGCACCGGCTGGCGTCATCGCTTCCGGAGTTACGTCCGGGTATCGCGGCTTTGGCGCTGACGTGATGACGTCACTACCCCGCATGCGTGCGGCAAGCTGCCGGTAACGGCACACTCACTGAAGCAAAGGCACGTACATGCCATTGCTTCAGTGCGCATGTGCCGATGACGCCAGCAGATACAGGGGATATCTACTAAATCGTGCAAGTTTAGGAGATATTCGGGGTAGCTACAGGTAAGCCTTATTATAGGCTTACCTGTAGCAAAAAGTGTACTGCAAGGGTTAACAACCACTTTAAAGCGCTGCAAAAATGGCAGCAAAATTGCATATGTTATCGCCACTTTTTTCTCATTGGCAAAATGCCAATAACACTATTTTCGGCTGTTATCGGCCGTCAAAATTGAATTTGCATCTCTAATGTAACCAATAGGCATGTGACAGGTACACTTTATGGAGAGATCTGGTGTCTTTAGGGCTGCCACATGTCGTCTGAATGAGACCTAAAGCAGGTCGAATACACCTGTCAATAAAATCTCAATGATTTCAGAAGGTTCTCAAACTGATGCCATCGACCCAATCCCTGGGCTGGGACAGGAACAAGACCTGAAAATTTTTACCGAATGACAGCAAGGAGAAATCGGGTCTCCTGTCCTGTGTTATGTGGCTGAGCTGTGTAAATCTCAGGACTGGGTGGACAAGAATGCACATTCTTGACATGTAAAACCTCTCGTATGTATCCCATCTCTGGATTTAGCTGCTTGGAGTTCAGCTTTAAATGTTGCAGTAGCAGTGAGCCGGATAATAACTGACCGGCACACTGATCCCTCCCATCTCATTGCCATAGTGCCCCCCCCCCCTAAATCCTTCACTGTAAAGAAACGCTATGAATGTTTAGCTAGAAAATCCCTAACGAGGCGGTTTGATGTTAATGAGCTAATTGTCAGTGTAATTATTTATTGACGCCACTTGCTGCTGTGGAGGTTTTTTTTCGCTGGTGTGCAGCTGTATTTGTCGTTTCCCAGCGAGTTTGTTGAGACAAAGCGGGAGAGTAGTAAACAGCAGCAGTGTTTTCATCCCTCTTACATATGCAGGAGGCGCTGAGAGAAGGAATCCGAAGACGCAAATCGAGCTGCTCAGTTCAGCGTGCGGCCAAGATACAATTTCACGCCGGCTTTTTTTTTTTGGTAGAGATGAGTGGCGTTAAAGTGCAAGTGCCCCTCTCGCCATTTCTACCCGCTCGATGTTTGATGTTCCTTTTTTCCCCTCCTAGGTACATTTAATTACCTTTCTCCCAAGTGAGCCTTCCCTATGCGGTCACCTTTCTGCCCCCACACGCTTTTATAAAATTCTGCTGGTTGACGCAGGTGACCTGTGGTGACGGGAAGGCCAGTGTATGGAGCAACATGGTGGCAACCTGATTGTTGTCACCGCTTCTCGAGTGCCGCGAGGCTCAGGATTAAAAGCTTCACAAGTCTGGAAGTTTTAAGGCCCTTTTGCATGCATTGCTTTGAAGGCAGCCCATTGAACGAGCTGCAAATTAATTTATTACAGGTAGGGGTGCAACGGATCAAAAAACTCACGGATCGGATCGATCCTCGGATCAGGGGTCACGGATCGGATCATTTTCGCATCGGCAAAAAAAAAAAATTATAATAAATTTAAAATTTCACAGTTTATTTGTAAACACAAAACGGAGCTTATAAGCTTAAATACAGTATTTGTAAATCCAACGGACTCTTTACATTTAGGCTCCATGTACACAGAAGCTGATAAACTGCAGTTAATGGGCGTTTTGGCGTTTTTTTTAAAAGCCCATTAACTGCACTCTATGTTAGCCTATGTGTTCATGTACACATAACGTTTTTTAGCTTTAATGAGCAGTGGAGTTAATGGGCTTTTTTCTGAACGCAGGAAATTTGCGTTCAAAGTGCCGTTTTTCGGCAGAAAAAAACGCCGAAAAACGCTCAAACGCTCAAAAACGCTCAAACGCTCAAAAACGCTGGCCGCAAGCGTTTTTTGGTCCATTGAAATTTTTTTTTTTTTTTTTTTTTTTTTTTTAAAGCTAAAAAAAGCTACACTGAAAAACGCTAATAAAAGCTAGTAAAAAAAACGCTGATAAAAGCTAGCTTTTTCTGCTGCTTTAAAAACGGCCGTCTTTGAGCTTCTGTGTACATGGAGCCTAAATGTTAAATGTGAAAATCGGAGGTGTTCCGTCACATTAGCAATCATGTAAGGTTTGCTGCTGCTTTTAAAATGTAAACAGTCCGATGGATTTCCAAATACTGTATTCATATAAGCTCCGTTTGTGTGGAAGCTTTGGGTGTAACCAGATGTCCGCTTGTCCCCTTCTCTCATTACTGTGTGGGGTGGAGCAAGATGGAGGCGAAACGGCAGAGCGGCCGCTGCCGGGTGTACCAAGATGGCCGCCGCTCCGGAGCTAGGCTGAAGCCGCGGCCTTTCCTACGGCCGAGGCTCCGGAGCGCTCCACAGATCGTGTGGTGATCCGATCCAAACAGGATGGCCCGTTCGGATCACGGATCACCACCGATCCGTTGCACCCCTAATTACAGGCACTTGTATAGCGCCAACAATTTTATGCAGTGCTTTACATATATATTGTATATTCACTTGCTGACCTTTTCTGGAATTTTTTGTTTACAAGTTTAACTTATTATTTTAAGGCTAGAAAATTACTTGGAACCCCCAAACATAATTTTATATATAAATATAATAATATATATATAGATATTATAGACCCTACAGAATAAAATGGCGATCGTTGCAATATTTTGTCACACTGTATTTGCACAGCAGTCTTTTCAAACGCAATTTTTTGGGAAAAAAATAGTTTAATGAATAAAATAAAAAAAACCAAGGTTAGCCCAATTTGATTGTATAATGTGAAAGATGATGTTACGCCGAGTAAATGGATACCCAACATGTCATGCTTTAAAATTGCGCATGCTCGTGGAATGGCGACAAACTGCGGCCTCCATAGGCGACGCATTAAAAATGTTTTACAGGTTACCTGTTTAGAGTTAGAGGAGGTCTAGTGCTAGAATTTTTGCGCTCGCTCTAACAATCGCAGCGATAACTCACACGTGTGGTTTGAACACTGTTTTTACATATCTGGTTGCAACTTGCATAATGTGTTCGCTTCTGCGCGCGAGCACGGAGGGATGGGGCACTTTCATTTTTTTTTTTTCACTGTCCCTTTTTTTTTTTCTTTTCTTTTTTGGTTACTTTTATTCCTATTACAAGGAATGTAAACATCCCTGGTAATAGAAATGAGCATGACAGGTCCTTTTTTTCGTTGAGGGATCTGGGGTCAAAAAGACCTCAGATCTCTCATTTACCTTTTTTAAAGGCAAAACAAAGAACAAAAAAAATTAAAAAATGTTGCTCCAGTCCTCCAAGGGCATAGAACCGAGTGGGGGGCTAGCTTGCCCTCAATCCACTTCCTGCCTAGCCATCGGCCACATGGGATCGGTTCTGGGCTTACAGATGGCTTTGGTAAGCTCGGAAAGGACCAGAAAGTGGCGGGGCGCCTCTTCCGCCGCCACCTCTAAAAGTGATTTTGCAGCGAATCTGCTGCTGGGACCGGAATGATACTGGGGTACAGCGATATTTAACGTCGGCCATGATGTAAATGTACTGTGGGCGGTCGGCAAATGGATATTCGCATCAGCCCTCATGGAGCTTAGGTCCCTAACTCACATTCATATAAACACACACTAGGGCCAATTTAGACAGGAGACAATTAACCTACCAGCATGTCTTTGTAGTGTGGGAGGAAACTGGAGTACCTGAAGGAAACACATGCAGGCACAGATAGAACATGCAAACTTCAGGCAGAAATTCACCTGAACGTGCTTAAAGCGGAACTTCATCCTCCTAGTCAAGTTCCCTCCTCCAGCCCCCTTCTCCTTTTACACGGGAAGGGCTTTATTTATTTTTATTTGTCCTCTATACCCGCCTCCCCTTGCCCCCTGGGATATGCACCTCCCCTTGCCTCCTGGGATACATATCCCAGGAAGCCTAATGCTTAATTGATAAAGCAGGAGGGGTCGGGCCAAGCGGCGCATCAGAACGAGGCCTGGCAGCTGAATCTGGAGGAACCGGTGGGCCTCCAGGTGATGTCACAAAAGAAGATGGTGGCGTGTTACTATGCAGGGTAGGATTCTGCAGAACACCACTGGATCCACTGGGCCGATGACCATCTGAAATGGTTAAAACTAGCATTAAGGTAACAAAAAGGAAAGCAGCTCAGGTGTGAAAGTCCTCAAGATAATCACAAGCAATGCACGTATGAGGCAAAACAAATGAAAGGATTCTTCTGGACAGCCGCACTCCGAATAAAAATTGCCTTTATTGTAAAATCCAAAACGGCACTACAAGTCACAGCACACTGGTCAAGCTGACGCGTTTTACACTGTACTAGTGTTTAATCATAGCTCACTATGTACAGTGTGAAACGCGTCGGCTTGACAAGTGTGCTGTGACTTGTAGTGCTATTTTAGATTTTACAATAAAGGCAATTTTTATTCGGGGTGCGGCTGTCGAAGAATCCTTTCTTTTGTTTTGTAGCATTAAGGTAGGCAGGGGTTTGCAAAAAAAAAATGGGGTGGGAGGGGTTGTAAGTGGCCCTTTTTTACTATTGCTGTGCATTGGGGTGCAGTTTAAAATACTTGGCCATGCCTAATATGTGCGTTGGAGCACATTGTGTCAACATGAACGTTCTCATGATGCTGAATTGTAATTGGGCCCTCAAAGTAGAGCTGCACTGAGATGAATGTAGAGGCTGCCATGCTGATCTACTCTTGGAAGATCCAGTTGCTTGACTGCTGTTGACTTCAATACTTTTGAATTATTGATCTGGAGCAAGCATTCAGCAAGTAAAGGCTCTTGATCTGCATGCCTTTTCCATCTCCGTAATGAAAATTGATGCTATTGGATTAATTTAAAATCCAGACCAAGCGAGTTAGCATTTTCCGGCGTGCCGCTCGGCATTGGCTGTTCCTGTACTTGCTCAGTACAGATCTTTTTTAATCTTTCGGTATTTGAGATGTGGTCTTGGAATGGAGTTCATTCTTCCATGTTGTTTTGCCCTTTTGATAAATGATGTCACGTCCCCTCATGTACTATGTTATGCTAGAGTAGACTTGTGCATGAAAATGGTCTGGCATCCGCAATGGTTGGCGGAGCAGCGAGGGATTGTATTTTTCCCATTGTGTAGGCCATGCGATTTCTCCAAACTGTATATATTTTTTTTAGGTCACTCTTTGAACTTTCGTGTTAACCCTTTGCCTCCAGCCAATCACTCGGCTGGCTCCCCTTCAGCATTGTGCCATTCCTTAAAACACCCCTCCCCCCTTTGAAGTTCCAGTCGCGGTCCGGCGGGGCCTGTGGTTGTTGTGGAAAATCTATCATCCCTTGGTGGCGGTGATATGAAGTGATTTCACGGATCACCGAACCTCCCAACTCCCGACTCCATTCCTGCCATTCCCTTTTAACGCTGACTGGATGAGTTTGTGTCGCTGTGAGGGTCTGCCGGAGCGGGAACACTGCAGAATATTAACTCCTGTATCTTCCAGACTGGTGGAATGTGGAGAAGGCGGCAAGGTGTGTGCAATTTGTGAAGGGTTGCAAAAGATGCGTGTGGGGCGAAACATCCAAATAAACTTTGTTCAAATCAATATCGCTCACTTTAATGTATTTAAAAAAAACAAACATTTTTTACAGTTATTAAACTTAATGCGGAGTTCCACCCAAAAATTTAACTTCCGCTTTTCGGAACCCCCCCCCCCTTCCGGTGTCCCATCTGGCACTTTTCAGGGGGGAGGAGAGAGCAGATACCTGTGTAATCCAGGTATTTGCTCCCACTTCCGGGCATAGGTCGCCGCAGCGACATACGCCACGTCCGGCGCCTACTCTGTCCCCCCTGCGGTCTTCTGGGAAATGCACAGGTCCCAGAAGACAGCAGGGACCAGTGGGATCGCGCAGAAGGGAGCCAGGAAATGAAGCCTTCACTTCCTGATTCCCTTACGGTGGCAACGGCTCCACCCGAGGGACAGTTAGGCTTCGGGTGCCGACATCGCAGGCGCCCAGAACAGGTAAGTGTCCATATATTAAAAGTCAGCTGCAGCTGTATTTGTAGCTGCTGACTTTTTTAAGATTTTTTTTTTTCGGCGGAACTTTTTTGATTGGTATAGAGTTTGGATCAATTGGAACCCCAGCCAGGTTTTTTAGTAGCTTCTGATAGCTGTAACCAGAACAGAGATTCCTCTTGGGAGATTAGTAAAACATACACTATATTGCCAAAAGTATAGGGACACCTGCCTTCACACGCACATGAACTTTAATGGCTTCCCAGTCTTTGTCCGTAGGGTTCAATATTGAGTTGGCCCACCCTTTGCAGCTATAACAGCTTCAACTCTTCTGGGAAGGCTGTCCACAAGGTTTAGGAGGGATGTTTGACCATTCCTCCAGAAGCACATTTGTGAGGTTAGGCACTGATGTTGGACAAGAAGGCCTGACTCGCAGTCTCTGCTCTAATTCATTCCAAAGGTATTGTATCAGGTTGAGGTCAGGACTATGTACAGGCCAGTCAAGTTCCTCCACCCCAAACTCTCATCCATATCTGTATGGACCTTGCTTTGTGCACTGGTGCGCAGTCATGTTGGAACAGGAAGGGGCCATCTTCAAACTGTTCCCACAAAGTTGGGAGCAAGAAATTGTTCAAAATGTCTTGGTATGCTGACACATTAAGACTTCCCTTCACTGGAACTAAGGGGCCAAGCCCAACCCTGTGAAAAACAATCCCACACCATAATCCCCCCTCCACCAAATGAATTGGACCAGTGCACAAAGCAAGGTCCATAAAGACATGTGTAGCGCCCTGCTCCTGTTGACCAGGCGCTATTATCTAAATTTAGTGGGATGTCTGAACTGTAGTTGGTACAGATTCTATGTTTGGCTAAATTGGCCTATGTTCCAGTCTTGGCTGAGTTGGGTGTATTTCCCGTGGTTGCCAGCAGGTGTCGCTGCCACCTCTGGTTCGTGTTGGAAGGTACAACAAGTCGAGGCGTATTGGGTGCTTTTTCCCAGAGGCAACCTAGCGGGAGGTTGATACCACTGGGCATGCTGGGAGAGGGTACTTAATGGGCGGATGCCATTTTCTGAGGAGCTCTCACCACATGGCCACCCTGGCTGGAGGTATGTGACAACTCCTCTTCTGCCTCAGGGCCTGCTGGCCCAAGGCTTCGTTACTGGAGGTAGGCCCAGAAGCTATCTGGGGCCTACTAGTTTCAGGGTGTTCCTGTGCTGTCTGTCCTGTGGGAAGAAGCCGAGCAGTTGAAGGAACCAGGGGAGGACTAGTCTTGGAGAATACGCAGCGGAAGGCTGGTATTTCGAGAGAAGCCTGGGGCCTCAATTGGAGGATGCATCCAGACCAATCTGTCTCACAGTATTGCCGGGTCGGCTTAAAGAACTTTCTTATACTGTGCGGTTGCGCTTGAACTTTGAAATTCTGATTACCAAGTCTGTGGCAGAGACTTCTCATTTTTGTCCGTGCATCATCCCGGTTGCTAGGCCGGTGAGAGGGACCTATCTGGGTGAGCAAGATCCAGTGGTGGCAAGTGTGCCTGTCTCCAGGATCGTAAGTGCCTCAGTGATCTGCATCGGGTGCCTGAACTTCCCCTAACCCTCCATCCCTTTTTCTGCCAACGTTGTGGTAAATAAAAAGCATTGGAAAAGACTCAGTGACTGGCGACCGTGTTTTATGCAACGTTAACCCTAGACTTTGAGCCAACACGGAGAACAGTGGGGTAACGGCAGACCAAAACTAACCAGCAGCTCCTATGGAGGTAGTGCTACACATGGATGAGTGAGTTTGGGGTGGAGGAACTTGACTGACCTGCACAGAGTACTGACCTCAACCCGAAAGAACACCTTTGGGATGAACCAGGGGCTTAGTCGCTTGTAGCTCAATGCCTGTCTATAGAAAAAGTACATAAACCTTTTTTCATGCAGAATTGGGTCTTTTTGGCCCCATGAACTTTTAACGAGAGTGCACAAAACATATGAAAATGCATGTTATGAGTGTTTTTTTCTTTTGCTCATATGAAGACTCTCTATGGGGCCAAACACATGCAATCAAAACAAGCTTCAGTACTGCACAACACTCAAAATGCGCAAGAATGCACAAAGAAAAGCCTCAAGGTCACCTAAATACACAGTGCTCAAGTGTGATTGGAGGCTGAAGCAGAATGGTGCTGCTGCTTCAAGGCCAACATTTTGTTGGACAGTGCAAATCCAGACAGAGAATTTGGGAAGAAAAATGGACAGGCCAAAAGTAATTTAGATTTGTCCCAACCTGTAGTATAGAATGTTATCATGTCATGCGGTTTACTTTTAAATGGCTAAGGTGTAAAGGAAGAACCTGGTTTCTATGAGGATTGAGAAGAGCTCCACTGGACATCTCATACTGTAAATAGTCATGGTGGTCAAACTGTGGTTAGTCTTATCAAAATGGCCGCCGTATTGTAGGTTACAGAATCTTCTTCTGTCATCCCTCATATGGCGTTGGTGATCAGCCATCATAGACTGATGTTTATATCTAGAATGTTCCATGCTTTGACTTGTTTTGTCTCTCATGCAGAAGACATCCTAGCTGCATTCCTTAGCTCTCGCTCGGGTCATTCCAGTGAGGTAACGTTGATTTATGACGCTCAGCCTGGAGACGGCATTCCCACTTCACTTGCTTGTGTCCTAATATTAATACAGTCAGCAGAGCTCTTAATGGTGAGATGGATCTAGGGCACCGTGCCAGGCAGGCTGCAGCGTGCCATTCCCGCCTTCCTGTCTGTAATGCAAAGTGAGGACATCATAAAAATCAAACAGTCGCACCAGTTTAATGTATCTCATAAAGGCAGCCATTTTGTATGCTAAGTGCACATTTTAGATGAGGCCTACTATTTCTCTTGGAGACTTGGGTGTCTGAGGCACTTGGTAAAGCCTACTATCAGCCAATTTAAAGCGTAAACATATATGTATATGTTCATTTGTAGGGTAGGCCAACTAGCTTTCATGGATGGTTCCTCCATTTTCCAAAGTAGCATTAAACCCGAACTGCAAAATTTGTTTTTCCTTTAGGTTTACCATTTAAAGTTTTACAGCCGAAATCTCCAAACTACGGCCTGCGGGCCACATCTGTCCTGCTACAAGATTTGAACTGGCCCACAGCTAGGGTCAGTGGCATGTCCTAATGTGAACAGATGAGGATTAAGGTCAGCAGAGGCTGCCTATTGTCTTTGATTCAACCACCCCATGTAAGAGGGGACTCTTTGAGGGACTTTGATGGGAACCCGAATGTAAGGGGGGGCCTCTGGTTACCCTGATGTAAGGTGGGCTTTGATGGGAACCCTGAGGTAAGGGGAGGGCCTCTGGGAACCCTGAGGTAAGGGGAGGGCCTCTGGGAACCCTGAGGTAAGGGGAGGGCCTCTGGGAACCCTGAGGTAAGGGGAGGGCCTCTGGGAACCCTGAGGTAAGGGGAGGGCCTCTGGGAACCCTGAGGTAAGGGGAGGGCCTCTGGGAACCCTGAGGTAAGGGGAGGGCCTCTGGGAACCCTGGGGTAAGGGGAGGGCCTCTGGGAACCCTGGGGTAAGGGGAGGGGACTTTGATGGGGTTTTTTCAACTTGGGAATATTTGTAAAATATATGATGTGACCCTCTTAATGAAAAGTCGGGAGAATCCTGCTCTACAATATTGTTCATCAAATTATCCCCAAACACTACTTTTTCTAACACTCCACTTTCCAATGTGGCTCCCTCTGTGTTTTGGTTTCCCTGAATCTCCGGTCGGGGAGCGAGCATTGTTGATATCACTGAAAGGTCACATGGCCCGCTTGCATGGCAGGCACTTTGTTGTTGTAAACGGCACTGTGCTGTCTTGGAAACTGCTGTCACTCCAAAGCCAATGGAGGTGGAGCATGGGAGTGGCCTGAGATTTAGGGCTTTGGGGCTACTTGGGTATGTCAAAGTGTAGTCCTATCTAGAAGCTTGCACTTTGGGGTGGCTACGCTGGGATCCGGGGTCCTTGCAAGGCAGCGTAGTCACCCCAAAAGTGGAAATGCAGAACAACTAATGTAGTCCCAGTTGGAAGAAGGAATGTTGGGGTGGCTATACTGGGGCTCCAGGAGGTCTTTGAAATGCAGCGTAGCCACCTCAAATCTGGAAATGCAGGATGGAAATAAATTCAGTGGACCAGTTTGCGATACGAGAGCCTGCACCGACAAAGAGGACAGCAAGAAAGAAAAGTAGACAAGTCATGTCGCTAGATTTATGTGTTCCTAAAGAAGGTTTAATAACCCTTTAAGCTGGCCAAACGTTGCACCATCTCCTTTAGTCTCCACAGCTGTGTAGTGTGGGGACCCACCTAAGCAGACTTTACGTTTTTCATTCAGTTAGATGTACCATAAGACGACGTGGTTACTGGATGGTTGTGCAATCACATTGTAACTTGTGTGGCTAGCCCTACATGGTAGACTTTTCTTGTAGGAACAGGAAGTGACAAAAAGCATGACCACCTATCGGGGACAAAGGCTGCTATAAAAACCTGGTCAGCGTTCTGTCTCTTCCTTCACTCTGTCAAAATCTAAACCAAATGTGTTTTGGGCTGGAGTTGTGCTTTAACCATATCCTGCTCACCCAGGGCTAGGCTCTGTTCTGGCATCTCATAATATGGCATTGCTTTCCTTGTTGGCAGCAAACATTGCATTCCTCCCTTTGGCCGGAGTACATCATTATAAACGCTTTTATTGTGTTCACAGCCTGGATCCACAAATATGCATTATAACCTTTCCGTTTGCAAGAGATATGATAATACTAAATATTTTTATTTAACTGCTCTTTCGCAAGCGGACTGACTCATTCCCCCCCCCCCCCTCCAAATTTCGACTTCTCTAGCGGAGGCCACACCTGCCGGTAAGGCCTCCGTATCAACCGACAAAATGTCTGGGAAGGATGGGGCCCGAGCAGTGGCAGCCATGATAAATATTAGCCAAGCCCGCTGGCGTAGCAGCTGGGGAGAGCTGGAACGGCTCCTCCAGCGGAATTAAAGGACAATGAATCCAGCTAGATTTAACCCTTATGCGTCTGTATGTTGGGAAGCAGAGTAAATGGGCAAGTGCAATATCCCGTAGTAATCAGTTGACGATCCTTATTCAATAATCTTAAGCCTCTAAACGGGAATCTGGTTGGTGTTTTTTTTGTCCTCGGTACATTGCCTCTGCTCTGTGCGCTGCTGTATTAAAGGGAACCTTTTAAAATGGCTGGATTCATTTTTTTTTTTTTTTTTTTTAATACCCTCTGGCCCTAGGTGTCCATATTGTCACACCCACCTACACTTACCTCCAGTGACACCAGGGCAGCCTGTAAATTTAGTTGAGTCTGTAAGGTGAAGGCTAAAGAGGACAGTCTTCTGGTTCTCTTACAACAGTTTACAGTAAGAATTCTGGGATAACCTTAACTACTTTTTAAAGCTGTCCCCTTCCTCTAACCTGTAGGTGGGGTGCAGCAATCGCACGCGCAGTCCGAGTGCAATGCAAAGAACTTGTTTTGCAGTAAAGCAAAAACAGTTCACAGCAAAGCTGGTGGGAGATGGCCCGACCGGGAGCACTCACAAATTCCAACTGGGTGTAGTAAAGCAGGATTCAGCCGAACTGACAGCACCGTCTCGTGCTCAAATGGGAGGGAAAATGTCCAGAGACGTTGCAAACCCTATACTCTCCCTTTTCGACTTGAACCTTTTCCTGCTACTAGTACTGTCCCTGGCAGACGGGTAACCTGTCCATACACTACCTACTCCAAAAATTTGTGCCAAAACCTGTGGGCAGGAACATGAAGACTCTGCTGACCCAAGATGGCCGGCAAGGGTCACCTGGACTAAGTGTAGCCAACCAGAATACTGCCTCCAGGAAACCACAGAAACCAAGTTTCCCTCGACTTCCTCTCCATGCTATATTGTCACTCCAGTTGTGCCACCTACAGTGCAGGAAGCAGACTGCACCTGCCTACAAACCTGTGTAAGAAAGATCTGTATACTTTTTTCGGTAACGTGATCCAGCTCCCTGTGTTGGCCACTGCAGGACAGGGATCACAAACAACTGATGGGTTATAGTAAGCCTATGGGTAATGTCAACGCTCTAGGCTTTACTAACCGCTATTGGGGTGCTCTCTTCTCTCCCCTGCAGCTGCCTGTTGGCTGACACAGGGGATCATGTGACCAGAATGGTGATGGCTACTTGCCTATTCTGGGCTTGCTCTGGTCTGGATCTGTATCACACGACCTTACCAGAGTGTGCTGAGAATAGGCAAGTATATACATCTTTCTTACACAGGTTAGCCAGCATAGGTGTTAGAGGAGACCATTTTTAGAAGTAGTTGGGGTTATCCCAGAATTCAACTTTTACTAGTGCAACCTTAGACAGGCTAGACATTATGCAATTTTCTTTCTTTCCACCATGGGTTGATTTCAGTCAGTGTTGATAGGGGAATCTCCCACGCGGAGCTGTTGTTTTGCCAGCAGGGAGCCTTCCCTACCTTCAGAATACAATGATTGCTGCTGGGGGCTATAGCCACCAGCACTGAGCAAAAAAAGACAGGCTGATTGTACTTAAAGTGGCTCTTCAGCCCCCCCCCCTCCAAAAATTAAGTCAGCGGCTACAAATACTGTAGCTGCTGACTTTTAATATTAGGACACTTACCTGTCCAGGGGTCCCGCAATGTCGGCACCCTAGCCGATTTTTAAATCGCCATTCGGGTTCTGCCGCCACCATTTTTTGTAAGGGAAGCCGTCAGTGAAGCATACGCCAAGTGTGTTGCGCTTTCTGAATGGCCTGGCGGAGGGGGAAAGGGTAGGGGGGCTCAGCTTCCTACGGCGTGGTCTCCCGGAAGCGAGGACGGGTACCTGTCAAAGGTCCCGACCCCCCCCCCCCCGAAAGGTGTCGCGTGGCACCGGAGGGGGGGAGGAGGCAGATAAGCGGAGCTTCAATTTTTGAGTAGAACTCCGCTTTAAGTCAATCGATGGATCGACTTCAGTACAACCAGCCTGTCCACATAAATGTTGAAAGTGGTCAGGCCCTTGCTGAACCAGTTGAATTTTGATCTGTCTATGACCGGCTTTAGCTGTCAGGTATATGTTGTGCGCTGTTATTTGGATGTATTCTCTCCTGGTCATACCAGACTAGTCCAGCTGTAAAGACAGGCATGAGGCTCACCTGTCTCCTTGAGTTTAGGGCTGACTACTAACCCTTTGCCCAGGTTGCTTGAGGTGAATAAATCAATCCGTTAAAAAAAAAAAAAAACTTTTAGTTTTCTTTCTTTTTAATCTCAAACAGCATTTTATAACAGTTTGACTACCGTATATACTAGAGTATAAGCCGAGTTTTTCAGCACATTTTTTTGTGCTGAAAATGCCCCCCTCGGCTTATACTGGAGTCTGTGTCCATCATCAAATTTGTGCGCCTGTTCCCGGTCAGCTGTAGGTCCTCTGGACCCCACACTTGGCACACATGTAGCCCATCTCTTCCTCTACAAGTGTGCAAAGTTTGTTGTCCGGGGGACATACGGACGGGGAGCACCGATTTTTTTTTTTTTTTTTTTCAAAGCTGGGCACCCCTTTCATAGACTCCCATGTTAAATGTCGGTCTAGTCACACAGCGCCGGAGATCAGGTAGGGAGATTGGGCACAGCGAGGCATGCAGATGGACACCCTAGGCGTATACTCGAGTCAATAAGTTTTTCAATTTTTTTGTGGTAAAATTAGGTGCCTTGGCTTATATTCGGGTCGGCTTATACTCGAGTATATACAGTATCTGTTATCAGCACAGAGCTCAGAAAGGTAATAGGATGGCCCAAAGAAAAAGGAGCCCATGAAGATGGTGAAGGAAACAGGGAGATGTTGGATGGCCTTGTAGGCTCAGGTTGATACTCCTTCTCTGACAGGGAGGGAGGGAAACCTAGTAAATGGGAAATTCCAATAATCCCTGCCATATTAATTTGCATATTGATGACAATTCGATAGCCGAAGTCAGCTAATCATAGACGCCCAATGGTGACTAGTTGCTTCCTGTACTTGCACTTACCGGCAGCAAGAAGTGACCAATTTTCCTAGTGATGGAGGGAATGAGCAACTGCCTTGATGAAGGGCTTCCACAGGTTCTTCCCAAAACCTGTATAGGGCCCGGTAAGCACCTCCTTGCCCCCATGTGCCTACACTTGAGCCCAGTGATTGACTGTATAGATGTCAAATGCTGCATTACGGAGTTGTGGAGTGTTGCATTTTCCTCCCCTTACCCTGATTGTAGGCAGCCTAGACTTGACTTTCATATGAGAGTCAGTTTAACTGTTTCTGTAGGAATGGGTTGGTGTGCCTGCCTTTTTTTTTTTTAACCATTTAGGTTATTCAAAAAATTGGAAACCATTTTTTAATGATGCCAATTGTATGCAAATGGTATGCTAAGGTTGGAGGAGACATTATGGAAGTCCCAATAAGTTTACTTAACACACAATTTTTGCTCAGTTTCTTATTATGCCTTCAACTCTGCATAAATGAGGCCCTTCAGGACAGAGCTGAACAGCATGGAAAGATGTGATTTTTTTTGTAAATGGCGTTTGAACAGTTGAAACTGTGTACAAGGATGATAAGTATACGTCTTGGGTTTTTGCTGACACTCTTCTGCTGCCTTGACATGACAGCAAGAGCAGCGCTTTATTTTTGAAGACGACATGAATATTCACCCGTGCAAAGAAAAATAAGAAAAGAAAATGGTTTTCTCTTGCGTCAGTGAGACCTCATGTCTTCTCTGTGTCAACCTAACCTACTCCGAGTGAGCCAGGGGCCTGGCTTTCTTTTCTGAATGCCTTGAAATAGTTTTCCCTTTTGTCTCTTAACCTTGCCACCTGCCGCGTTCACACTCCCAACTGACACTCCCGAAGAACACACCCCGCATCTGCAACGCCTCGCTGCATCCTTTCCTTGAAGCCTTTAAGCAAGGATATATTGTTTTTAAAAGTGCAGGTTATTATTTTACAAATAATTAGTGCTTGAAATATTTTCCCTATTATTTTTACCGGGGAGCATTGTTTAGACATTCCCTAAGGAGCCTATGGTCTTTCATAAGGTCAGCTATGTTGCTTCAGGCGGGTTTTCAGTTCTAGTTTCTGAACTGCTTGTCTTGTGAAAAAGCACACAATCATCTCCATATATATATATTTTTTAAATAAATCCTTATTTAGCAAAATGCTGTCACACAAGAAATCATATATACAACTTGAGATTCAAAATCTTTACCTTGAACATGCCTGTTCACACCTGGTTGTACTCAATTAAATCCATCTGGGGACATTTCCCAATTGTGGGCTGTATAAAAGATAACCAGCACCTGTGCTCTATGGTATTTTCATGGTCCGGACAAATATGGGGAGGTAACTCTCAGGGATGGCCCTTAGGTCAGTGGTGGTCAACTTTTCTTGATATGGGCCCTCAACATCACCAGTGTCGGAGACCGCAGACAAAATACAGGATATAGTCAGTCTATGGATATGATACAAGGGAAGGTCAGAGACGGCCGTCGTGATCTAGGAGATGGCCCGAGACAGCCGTCGTGATCTAGGAGATGGCCTGAGACAGCCGTCGTGATCTAGGAGATGGCCCGAGACTGGCCGTCGTGATCTAGGAGATGGCCCTAGACTGGCCGTCGTGATCTAGGAGATGGCCCGTGACTGGCCGTCGTGATCTAGGAGATGGCCCGAGACTGGCCACACGTCGGCAGTCTCTGACCATCTCCTAGATCAGGGATATGCAATTGGCGGATCCCTGTCCTAGATCATGTCGGCAGTCTCCGACCTTCCCTTGTATCATGTCTGTAGACATAATACAGGTAATGGTCATAAACTGTGGACATGGTGGAACTGTAGATGGTGAAAGAATGCATACATGAAACAAGAGATGGTCAGAGACTGTGGACAGGGTACAGTAGATGGTCAAAGACTGCATACTTGAAAATACATGTAATAAAAATAGAGAGCCAGAAGACAGAGGAAAAGGAATATATAATATGTATAGATAAGATCGATAAGACCATGATAAATTGACAGGTCTGTATTGCTGTCTCTATTCAAATAGAGGGCAAGATTATGAGTACTGCACAGCTAACCTAATAAGATAGGCTACACAGTGCAAAAAAGTGGCCAAATATGAATGAAGACTCATAAAGGCATAATAATAGAAGTTATTTCTATCTGGTAGGTAGGATGCACAATAATATGATGATGATCATATTTTAGATATTTCGTGAATTTACTAGAATATGAAGAATTGTAGACTTATCTGACCTTGTGCTGGTCTACAGCAGAATATAAAGCTGTCATTAAACATAAACAAAAAAGTGCCCCCCCCCACAATCCATACCAGGTCCTTCAAGTCTGGTATGTATTTTAAGTGGGACATCATGCCAATAAATGGGAAAAAAATGGTAGTTAGTAGGATGAATGCTTCTTACATTGTTGGTCAGTCCTATCATTATTAGTTAGTAGGAAAAATGTTCCTTACTAGTGGAAGAATGGCCCTTACAATGGTGGCCAGTGGGAAAAATGGCCCTTACATTGGGGGTTAATGGGAAGGATGCCCCTTGCATGAATAATTAGTAAGAAGAATGTTCAATACATTATTGCATATCTCATCTGCCACATCAATGAGTAAGTATTTACCATGAAAAAAATAATCTGTGGACTTTACTTGCAGTGACTGGGGAACTCCTAAATTTGATAAAAAATGTAACTTTTTTTTTTTTTTGCAAAGCTAACATTTTTAGCTTTTGTAAGAAAGTTTCAATGTTATCAAATGTATGAGTCCCCCATTCACTGGCAGTAAAGTCCACAGATTTTTTTTTTTTGTCATGGTATATAGGAAGAATGCTCTTTACATTGGTGGCCAGTGGGAAGAATGCTCTTTACATTGGTGGCCAGTGGGAAGAATGCTCTTTACATTGGTGGCCAGTGGGAAGAATGCTGCTTACATTGGTGGCCAGTGGGAAGAATGCTGCTTACATTGGTGGCCAGTGGGAAGAATGCTGCTTACATTGGTGGCCAGTGGGAAGAATGCTGCTTACATTGGTGGTCAGTGGGAAGAATGCTGCTTACATTGGTGGCCAGTGGGAAGAATGCTGCTTACATTGGTGGCCAGTGGGAAGAATGCTGCTTACATTGGTGGCCAGTGGGAAGAATGCTGTTTACATTGGTGGCCAGTGGGAAGAATGCTGTTTACATTGGTGGCCAGTGGGAAGAATGCTCCTTACACATGGCTTAAAATGTTAGTCAGTGGATACTTATGAGAGGCAGAAATTGTTAATTTCTTTAGGAGCCCCTAGTAACTTGTGGAGGGACCATAGCTTAGAAAAGCTGTGTCGGATAGTTCTTGACACTGGTGCAACCAATACTGGCTTCAATATTCAGGTTCAATTCTTTGTCACCACTTGTAAAAAAAAAAAATGTGTCAAACAACTGCTACCAGGGTGTTCTATAGCAACGGCATTCATTACTCAATATTTACTCATTATTTTTCCAGCTCATTTTTATCATTGTGGCCCCTGGCCCTTGTATGCTATAGTGGATAAAGCAGCCAGCAATCTGAGTGGTCATAGGCCATGCTGTATCTAGGCAACAGCTCAAAAGTTTAAAATAAGCTATAATATCTGTGCTTTAATTTTCTTCATTTTTCTTTGTCTTTCAGCCCCTGCAGATTGACGATAACTTCTGCGGTCAGGACTTTAATCAGCCTTTAGGAGGGACTGTCACCATTGAAGGAACCCCGCTTTTTGTTGATAAGGAGGATGGTATGACGTCAGTAGCTGCCTATGACTATCGTGGACACACGGTCGTGTTTGCTGGCACCCGCAGTGGCAGGATAAAAAAGGTACGGTCATACGGAACTACTTTGTTTTGGGACGCTTCTGCGGCAATAAGTGGCTTGTTGTGGACCGTGTGTGGTGGCTCTTGACAAAGGACTCTGCTCGCAGCTGAACAGATTTGATCTTGTAAAAATCCTGAATTTGCATCTTTGTAGCAGTTCAGCCTTATGCAAAGTGGTCTTTTGTGCAAATATTTGAGGTTATTTGAAGCAGCTGAGGCTTGTTAGTGTCTAGCTACAGCCATTTTGTTGCCAATGGCTTTGGTGATGTCCGAGACGCCTTTTATATTTCCTTGCAAGGTGTACAGTGGGCAGTATGATCCCCTTTCTAGAATGATATTATATGTAAAGGCATCTCTGTGTTGCGTTTAGTATAACGGGTCATTTTCTATGGTGGTTTTGACTTGGATGGACTTTGGTCTTTTGCCTTTTTTAAATGCAGCCTTGGTTTTGCTTTGTGCAGGCTCTGTAAATCTGCAATGCATTATTTGTACATGCCACAATGAAATATATCCCTCAACTTTTTTGCCATAAAAGTGGAACTTATGGCCAACCCTTTATGAGAAAAGTACTGAAAAATCCCTTCACCCCCCCAAGGATAATGCCTTTTTATATTTTTGGTTTAATGAGCTTCTGAAACGGGTGTAACTCGTCTAACCGCTGTATCTTTCTGCTGGTAACTAGCTTTCCATTGGCTAAAACAAAAGCCGGAAAATGCCTGGCAATCACATGATTTGCTAATGCGCATGTGTGAATCCAGGCTTAGGTAAGGTCCACTTATTCCATCTGTCCTCCTCCTCCCTTTCCTAAACGGTGCATAAAAGTGTAAAAAGTTACCCATGTGGGAAAAAAGTTAGATAATGTGCTAAATTTTCCTTGATTGTGTATTGCAGGGAGTGGCAACATGCTCCTGCCGGTACTTGGGAATAAGTAGCTCAAATTTTCGAGAGAAGACTCTACAGCACATATGTCAAACACAGGGCCCGTGTGAGGGCCTTTTCATGTGGCCCTCGCACTTCGTTTTGCAGCTGAAATGTGGCAAATCTCCATTGGAGTTGCATACTGCATAGCGCTCCCCTTAAATCCAGCACTCTGTGCACAGCCCGCCCCTGAGCTCTGTGCACAGCCCGCCCCCTCAGATACAACCGGCCCTTTGAGGGCAACCATACTGCTGATGTGTCCCGCAATGAGATTGAGTTTGACACCCCTGTTCTACAACATAGTGTAGGGTTCTTCTTGTGAGATTTGGGCTACTCCAACATTCTCCAAGATTTGGCTAGAAGGAGGATGGCGTCGCCCTCGCTTAGGTTCTATGGGTGGAAGCTGGGGGAAAGGTAAATATAGTATTCCTTATAAAGGAGGGGAGCACCTTGAATAAAGTGGACCTTCTCTCTTAGCAACAATGTCTACTTTAAAAAGTAGCGTGGGAACTATCAACCTGTATGACTTTGTTTTTAAACGAAGCCACGTGATCGCCATGTCACAGCTGATTGATGTGAACCCGGAGCTATTGGCGATGCCTGGGGCCCAGTTGAGAGAGCACAGATCTGCGGGCTCCTAGTTCTTAAGGGTATAGTAGATTACCATTTCCTCCAATATGAAGCATCATTCAGGGGAACGTTTATCTACAAACTAGACAAGAAGAGGTTAAATCGGTTGCACATTCATTCTACTTCGTTTTTTTATAATTTTTTTTCCTTAAATGCTCTTCTCCCCATTTAAACTGTTTAAATGTGACTGCTGCAAGTTCCACCTAGCCATCACATCCGACAGGCTTTTTAGTATTCATATATATTAACAAAAAACTTGATTTTTTTTTTTTTTTGCGGTGACTGGCAAGCAGTACTTTCGCTAATCAGATCTGGGATGTAATGAGGGGAGTGCGGAACGTTCCAGCACCTGTCACTTTTCATTCTCCCGGTGACAGGTGTAGGCTCGGGAGAACAATGCGTTTATCAGTCTTTTGCTGATAAATGGGGAAAGATGAGTAAAATTCTGACTATTTTTTTCCCCTTTTGTTCTCGACGCCCAAATATTCTGTTGCTGTCTGCTTTTGGTGGTTCTCCTGCCCGCTGTGCTCTTTGTTTAGAATCTGGCACGACACGGCCAAGTGGTAATAATTCTGTATTGTTTACGTCTACCTGTCGGTGCATGACGGCACCCTGGCTATGGGGCCCCTTGCTCTCGGTTTTAATGCCTTTTTTTTTTTCTGTAACCTTTTAGCTTTTACTGCAGTCTTTTTAGGGCTCATGCTCACAGCCACAAAAAACATGGCATTTTTATCAGTTTTCTATGGGCCCATGCATATAGCTGCGTAAAGATTAATAAACTTGCGCTGCTTTCAGATCCTTAAAAAAAAAAAAATATATATATATATATATATATATATAATGTTTTACATGTGTACAGCACAAATGTACTCTATTGGATTACAAGAGCTGCCTACATCCTAGGAACAAAGGATTGCTAAACGGCAATGTCTGACTGCATCCTAGCAAGCAAACTCTAGGTGGCAATAGCCACCTGTGGCCTAGTAACAAAGGACACTGGGTTGCAATAGCCGCCTGCATCATAGCGACGGGAAAGATAGGCAGCAATTGCTGCCTGTGTCCTATTAACGGATTACGTTAGGCAAAAAAAGCTGCTTGCATTCCAGCAACTAAGGATGCTAAACAACAAAAGCCTCCTGCATCCTAGCACCAGGGGACGCTAGGCAGCAATAGCTGCCTGCATCCTAGCAACTGAGAATACAAAGTGTCAGAAACCACCTGTGTCCTAGCAACTAAAGGTGTAAGGTGGCAATAGCTGCTTACCCTAGCAAGCAAAGACATTGTGTGTCAATAGCCACCTGTGTCCTAGCAGTGGAGGACTATAGGCAGTGAAAAGCCACCTTCATTCTAGTGCAAAAAAAGAAAAGCTAGGCAGCAGTATCTGCCTGTATCCTGGCAGCTGAGAACCCTAGGAAACAAAAGCTGTCTGCATCCTAGCAATGGAGGACACTTCAGCCAGCCATAGATGGAGTGATTCTGTGGTTGCAGGAAATAAAATAGCTTGATTCCCTTCTGTGGAACCATTGTGTTCTCCCGGCAGGGGGGGTGGGGGAAGCTGTACCCGCTAGGACAGTGATGGCGAACCTTGGCACCCCAGATGTTTTGGAACGACATTTCCCATAATGCTCTAGCACTCTGCAGTGTAGTTGAGCATCATGGGAAATGTAGTTCCAAAACATCTGGGGTGCCAAGGTTCACCATCACTGCGCTAGGAGAACACAGAGATTATTGCTAGTGGCTATAACAGCCGCTAGCCGTAATCGCATGGAAAAGCTGACAGGCTGGTTGTACCGAATTTGATCAACTTGGGTACATTCAGCCTGTCCATACATGGTTTGAATCGGTCTATGGCCAGGTTAAGTGGCAAGGACTGCCTTCATCCTAGCAAGCAAGAATGCGAGGCGGCAATAGCTGCCCGCATCCTAGCAATAGCGGATGCTAGGCAGAAAGAACTGTCTGCAGCCTAGCAACGAAGGACGCTAGGTGGCAATAGCTGCCACCTGCATCCTAGTAACTAATGAGATGCATTTCATCATTTTGCGTTGACCTACACAAGAGTACATGCTCATGGCTCTATGGAAATAACATCAGCTGGTATACTGCATACTAGTTTCTGTATTTTAATATTGTCATGTTCATCTTCTGTGTGTTTTTCCCAAATGATGAAATTTACATTTTGCATTGCTCTTACCTTCCTAACATGTATATGCTCTTAAATTTTGGTGAGACGTGTAGATTAAATATCTGGTGATCCTGCCAGTCCTCTTCATGTTGCCGGCTTCTTGGTCTCATCTGACCATCCAAACCAGGTATGCATATCCTTGGTAGAATAGTCAGCGTGCATCCTCTCTTCTTTGCTTGGTATCTATAGCATGGCGTGTCTGTAATAATTCCAACGTTTTTTGTGTGCTATAGTCAACAAGGGTCTTTTGATGGACCCTTTTAGACATGAGACCAGCTCTGCTGTAATGTGACGCAGGACGCGCCATCTCCCGTTGAAGCTTAGTTGTTTAAAACCATTATCTCCATTCTCACGTTGGCCGGGGATGCCGGGTCAAGCGTTTTAAAAAGCTCATGTCATCTATAAGCTTTGGAGATGGACACCTTGTCAGATCACCTTCAGCCCATCAGTTACATTATGACATGACTGAGCGGTCATTTTTTAGGCAGCCATTTCGTCCTTTTCTCCACAGAGCACATGTAGGGTTTTGGTACAAATTTTCTTTGTTTAGACTAGAGCAACGTGTTCTTTTTATTCATTTATTTTTAGTTATTTTTTTATGTCCTTTTCAGTTCAGTGAATATTTTATGTCTATTATGGAGCGCTGCAGCTCCTGACTGACAGTTTTCTGTGGCTCTCAATGTCTGCTGCATAGAGGGTGTCTCATGATTCCTTCCTATGGCGCTATATACAAAAACGCACGCAACTAAACTAGTCGGAAGATCTACATCCCCCACCCTTTCCTGTCTTTAGTTCACATGATGCTCTATGGAAGATCAATTGGAGAGAGGTCGTCCACAAGTGAGCAGTTACTGCTGAGCTCTCTCTTCATAATAGCCAAGGAAGCTGTGAACACAGAAGCACCTGGTATTACAATTATATTTCTACAATGACAATTTTGCACAAGTAAATGAGGAAAAGGACAGTGGATTTCTTTGTGAACATTCAAAAACAATTCCAAAACATTTGACCCAAAACCTGTATTTACATATACCGCCTCCCCTGCTGTAAACGTGCACAGTATTCTATAGATGGCACTGTGCAATGTCTCTAGAGCGGGGGCGGTCAACTTGAAAATTAGAGGGCCTCAAGTGTGGCCCCCAACACTATCAAAGGGCCGCACAGTAGCAGCGCAATTTTGTGTATTGATGTGCATCACGTTGAAGCGGCTGTATACCCGCAAGAAATAAATAAAATAAAAAACAACCTGTAAGGCAAAGGCACTGCATGCATGCGGGAGTCCTCCGTTCCAGCAAGGTCCGGCAGCATCCTCCGGACCTTCAGAGCGCATGCACTGCTAACGTCAATGGCTGCATGCAAGGTGAATATCTCCTAAACCATACAGGTTTAGGAGATCTTAATTTTACCTACAGGTAAGCCTTATTATAGGTTTACCTGTAGGTAAAAATTATCTGAGGTACACAACCACTTTAAGTTAAACAATTTAAAATGAATGAGCTGTAGCGCACAGCAACACTCAAAAATGTTGGCTCTGCTTCATTTTTTTTCAGTGCATGACACAGTGAAGAGATTGACTTACAATAACCCCAGCATTAGTGGCAGTAATAATAACCCCCACTATTGGTGTCAGTAGGTGCAATAATAAACCTCCAACATTTGTGTCAGTGGCAATAATGGTAACCACCAGCATTGGTGTCCGTGGTCACAGTAATATTTCCCAACCTTGGTGTCAGTGGATGCAGAAATAACCCCACCATTGGTATCAGTACCCCCACAATTTGTGTCAGTGGATGCAATAACCCTCCACCAGTGATGTCAGTGGATGCAATAATAACCCCCACCATTGGTGTCAGTGGTTGCATTTATAAACCCCACCATTGGTGTCGGTGGATGTAATAATAACCCCCACCATTGGTGTCAGTGGTTGCATTTATAAACCCCACCATTGGTGTCGGTGGATGTAATAATAACCCCCCACCAGTGATGTCGGTGGATACAATAGTAACCCCCACCGTTGGTGTCGGTGGATGCAATTATAAACCCCACCATTAGTGTCTTTGGATGCAATAATAACCCCCACCATTGGTGTCGGTGGATGCAATAATAACCCCCACCATTGGTGTCGGTGGATGCAATAATAACCCCCACCATTGGTGTCGGTGAATGCAATAATAACCCCCCACCGTTGGTGTCGGTGGATATAATGGTAACCCCCACCATTGGTGTCAATACACCACACACCCACACACACCCACACATATATATTGGTGGTTCGTGGCATTGAAATTGTACCCCCTATGACCACCATGTGGGGGGGAGGGTCTTTCAATATCGGCTGCAATATTTTTTCTTGGGTTTAATTGCACTTCAGACATGCGTTTTTTTACCTTTTTTGATATGTGTTAAAATAGAACTCTGGTTGCTGTGTAGTAGAGCTATTTATAAAGTATTTACTTGTGGAATTGGTTTACTTTGTATACATATAGGTAGGGTGTGAAGGAAGCACAGATTTCATAGTCCTGGTGAGGAGACAAATCTCGTGGTGTGATGCCCCCCACTGAAATCCTCTTCAGCTAATTGACTTTGTAAACGGTTGAGATTTGTTGGCAGAAGGCGGTTGGATTTGTGTGTTGGGAACGTGTTAAGGCGTCCTGCAGTGGGCCGGGAGTGGGACGGTGGCATCCATAGCACATGTGCGCTCCTTATCGCCAGGAAGCCTGTGCATAGCAGGAAAGCAGAATCTCAATATAGATCTGGCATTTAACCCAAGTGAGAGAAGCGCTAGGAACTGCAGATGGAATTTGTTGTCCTGGCCTGATCCATGAATTGCAGTGAAGAATTGTTATTCCCTGCGCAGTGCTGGGTGGATGCACAGCGTCTCCCGCCAGCCACATAGTCCTTGTGTAGCCTTTTCTCCCCCTATAACCCGTACTAAAGAAGGGTCTGTGCCAACCCTGATCTGATATTGGTGCCACTATTACTTGAGGGTGATAGATCCACTTCAGTCACCCATAGATGAATCAAAATTCTGCCAGTTTGTACAATTTTTGATCCATCTATGGCCGGCTTAAATACTCCCTTTTTTTTTTTAAATCTGATTCTTTTTTTACATTTTAAATTGTGGTGTGTTTTTTTTTTTGTTTAAATCTAAATTTAGTTTTTTTATTCTGATTTTATTTTTTTTAAAATATTTAAATCGTGTTTTTTTTTTTGTTTTTTTTATTCGGATTTTATTTTTATTTAAATCAGATTTTTTTGTTTTAATTGTATTTTTTTTATTTAAATCTGATTTAGTTTTTATCAAATTTATTTTCATAAAATGCTTTTGGAGTAAAAGTCTATCTAAAAATAGTTTTCTATTTAAGATACATTAATAATTTATCTGGGGGGGGTTATACTGGTAGGAATGATTTGTGGGGGGAAGATTTGTGCTGGGGGGGAAAATGGGAGGTAATTTGTGCTGGGAGGCAGATTTGGTGGGAGGGTCGAAGAGTATGTATATTTTACAGGGAAAGTTTGACGGGTAAAGGACTTGTGATAGGCGGAGTAATTTTTTTTTGGGGGGGGGCTTTTACATTTGTGCGGAAAGGATTTTAGGGATGAGGGGCAATGATTTGTGCTGGGAGGGGGGGGGGATTTCAGCAGGGGGGGTTTGATTTGTGCTTAGGGGGGAAGCATGCAGATTAGTGCTCCAATTTGTATTTTTTTTGGGGGGGGCTGCAGTTTGTCACGGTCGCCCTGGGCTCTAGATGATCTTGGCACGGAATTCCTTTTACCACTGACGGGGGTGCTTACAGTGATCAGATTTTATTTATTCATGTAAAACCTTTTATCCAAAAAGGGGGGAATTTTTTTTGCTGTAACTGCTTAGAAAGCGTGAGCTGAAGTTTGGCTTGAATTTGTTAGTGTATCTAAATCTGCTAGTACATCTAACACTCTCCTCCACCCAGACTGACGATACTGCTGTCTGCTATGCCCCCTGTGCTCCTTCATCCAGAGAGGAGGCCCTCTAATACAGAAGGTGTGTTATTGGCTAGGTGAAAACAGGGGAAAGGGCCTTTTAAATGGAAAACAAATGCAGCCACCATATCTGATTGGTAAGCTGCAATATACCGGTAATCCATTTTTGTGGTTTTGGGTTTAATACCACTTTTAAGTAGTGATTATTTTTGGAGAATCGGGATATTGTTTAGTGTCACTTCACGTGATTCAGGCAGAAGTCAGGCGTGTTCTTCAGAAGCTGAATTCTGGTTGGTGGAGAGAAGTAAAATGACACGTTTTTAATTTTTTAATTCTTTATTTTAGCGGTTTGTGATGATTGGCTGTGTTCGCAGTTCACAGAAGCGGAACGCTTTTGGGATTGTTAAGCAGCCCATAGACGTGAGATGACAGTCACCGGGATCCATCCGTTTTCAGCTTTTTACCGCGGCATCTGACAGTTAAAACAACTTTTCTGCTGAAAGCTTTCAGTGGAGTATTGTGCGCTCGCCGCCTCTGTCACATCAGACAAACGCACGCTTTTCCTATCCGCGTGACAGTGTTTTGCCATAGAAATGCAAATTCGATGCAATGGCTGCATTTTAAGAACGGTATAAAAGTCTGTTACATTTTAAACAGAGTCTCTATGTGCAATGCGGCACAAAGGAAGAGGGGGAAAAAAAAATTCTCTCCGACGCAAACCCTAAAGCTGAAATCCACAGATGGGGGGGCCGTCCTACCTGCCGACTATTTAATTCTGTTCAGCCAGCTTTGTGGCTTACATCCTTCCCACCCACCAACAAAAAATAATTGCTGCAGTTTTATCCGCGATCCCAAATTGCCGTAGAACGCGCACCCCAAATGCGATGCTGCTATTCTGCCGTGATGCAAGCGTGACAATAGGCAAGTTTTAAAAATTAGCCACACTTGTTGCCCAAGAAGGAGCATGAATTTCTTTCCGGGAGACAAACGCACCAATGGGCTGGCCTCATTTAGGATACGCAAAAATCATGTGCAAGTCGCTCAACCAAAACTGTGAGCTACGTGAGCGTGTGAATGCAGCCTTAGGCGTTTTTCAGGCGTATTGCAAGCATTTTTGCATGGGTATCGGGAGGCAGGCGTTTCCTGGGCTTGGGCAAGGGGAGGAGAGCAGTTCTATAGGAGAAGAATTCAACAGGCGTAAAAATACATGTTTTATATGCGTTTCCTTTTTGAAGTCTTGGGAGCCAAAAGTTCATTACTATGTGCAAAAAAAAATAAAAAAATATTGTGTACTTTTTTTTGAATATAAAGCTTAGGGCGACTGAGAATACATCTGTGAAGAGAGACAGCTAGAAAGAATGGGATTCTGCATAGTCAGTTGTAGGGACACGAGCAAAAATAAAAAACACTTGGGTGTAAATGGGGTCTAAAGAACTTGCTGACAGGAGGAGAAAGCAGAGAGATGAGTTCAGAGAATTGCTACTCCTTCCCTGTCCCATCACAGGCTTGGGGTGGGCCTGCTGTCCCTGGGCAGCTCTTCAGGCTAGGTGAAGCATTCATTATTTCTGATTGTTCATCATCCACTATGGCCCTTTCACATTGGTGCGTTTTTGCAGCGCTAAAATGCACCTTACCTGCACGACAGAAGCACATGAAAATGACCCTATATAACTGTTCACATTGCTGCACCCTCAAAACATATGCATAGTGAGCTGCTCAAGCCAGGAACTTAACTCCCGTGATCCACAGGAGTAGACGGGTGCAGGCATGCCAATGTTCCCATCCAGAGCAGTATATGTAATGTGTGAAAGAAGGCGCCGCTCTCCCGACCAGCCTCCGTGACACCGACAAAGGATGGCTTCAAAATAGATAGCCCGACCACCGCACTCCTTACCCGGCCTGAGAAATAAGCAAGCAAGTAAGTAAAAGCAGCCTCAGCTCGATTCATTTAGACCACAACTCCAACGTGTTTCACCCTGCTCCGAGGGATCTCCATGATTAAGCCCCAGGGGGGCGGGTGAAACATGTTTGAGTTGTGGTCTGAATGAATCGAGCTGAGGCTGCTTTTGCTTATCACACGGGCCAGGTGAGGGGCTATCTTTTTTTGCAGTATGCTTTGGGTCTAGACCAGGTGTAGGCAACCTCGGCCCTCCAGCTGTTTTGAGACATTGCAAGACCCTGACGATCACAGGCATGACTCCTAGAGGCAGAGGCATGATGGGAGTTGTAGTTTCACCGAGTGTTGCCTACCCCTGGTCTAGACGGACCTTTTGCTCAGCCTGCACCCTCACTGGACAGTGACATCCAACTAACTGAACTTTGACAGCCTAAGCGGGGACCCTCAAGCATTTATCAAAGGATGGCTTCAGCCTACATGTCCCTACCAAGAGGCCATGGCACTAACGCCTTTCGTCCCGTGGCTTTAGTCATAGGGTCACATTGCTGCATTGCATTTTGAAGTCCTGCTGTCACGTACCTGGTGGAGATCAAGCTGGAGAGGGGGCTTCTCTTGCACCTCCTGTCTGACACCCCTGGTAGTGATGACAGGGAGTGACGAACACTGAGTGGCATGAGGGCCGTCGTAATGGATGGCGCTGGCTGAGCCTTGGCAGGAACCAGGTGACTGGAGAGCACTGGGCAGACTCTGAAAACAGGAGCTCCTTATCGCTGGGTCAGCAGATGGAGGCGTAGCCGGACGTAAGCCAGGAGGTCATCAACAGCCGGACAGAGCAGGTACCAAGACGAGAGGCAGAGGCAGAGACGGGACACAGGCAGGGTTCGGTACACAGTCGGGCAGCAAGGTGAAGCGGAGTCAGACACAAGCCGGGATTAGGTAGACAGGCGGAGGTCAACGAGTAGCTTCAGGTGAAGCCGGGTCAAGACACAGAAAACTTGGAGCAGATCGGGTAAACAGGCACTAGCTGAAAGACCACTCAGCAATGTTCATGTGTCAGTGTTCAGTTTAAATAAGGTTACTTGGTGCCCATATGTGCTCGTGCGCATGCACTGGCACGTGCCCGTGCATGCGCCAATACAAGTCCCTCTTTGTGCACACAATGGTTTGCCCGTACTTGTGCGCAGATGCGCGTCTGTTAGCCGGACTTCTCTTACACCTGCCTTCAAAAGAACACCCAAAATGCACCTTCTATTGATCCCTATAGGAAAACTCATCAAAAACCTAACCGTGTCCAAGATTTGCAGGTGCATGCTGCGAGTTAGGAATCCCAGAAAACGCACCAAAAAGGCATTGAAAGCACATGAAAAATGTGTTTTTAAAGCACATACCAGTGTGCAAGGGCCCCTAAAATATTGTACCATTCCCATAGTAGTAAACCAAATAATGCGGAGACCAATAAAAAAAAAATGTATTTGCACGGTATGTTTGCTGCCAAATTTTAGTCCTTAAATCGTTCTTTTGTTAGCAGCTTTTCGTGGGCTCAGGGACGCCGAACTACTTTCAGGCGGCGTGTATTTTATTATGATCTTTTATAGTGT